>OZ005652.1:283529502-284867398 GCA_963930645.1 Salticus scenicus | reverse complement strand
TTAAAACTTTAACTCAAGAGCTCCAATTAGAAGCCGAATTAGAAGCGGCTAATGAATATCGTGAAAAAATAATTACTTGGAGATTTCGAGCCAATAGAAAATTAAAAGAACTAAAGAAAAGTGAAACAAGCGTTTCATCAATAGAAAACGAAAGAAGACCTATTTCTAAAGAAGTAATGCACATTAAACTCCCACAGCTAGATCCAGTTAAATTTAACGGGAATGCAGCTGAATGGCTGACTTTTTGGTCGTCGTTCGAAACGGCTATTCATAACAATGAAAATTTAGATCCTGTAGATAAATTTAATTATTTCAAATCATTTTTAGCACCTGACCCCTTAAAATGTATAGAAGGATTCTCTGTCACCGCGAGTAATTACATAAAAGTAGTAGATATTTTAAAAGAAAGATATGGCAAACAAGACCTCTTAGTGAATGTACATTTGAATAAATTATTAAACATTGCCCCACTAAAACATTCAAGTGACATTAAATCGCTCAGGAAAATTTACGATGAAATCCAAACTAACATTAGAAGTTTAGAATCATTAGATGTTTCTTTGGATAGCTATGGCAGTTTATTGTCGCCGATATTACTAAAAATATTACCTAAAGATTTAGCATTACAATTTAATATGGAATTTCACGGTGTTAACTATGGAGTGAAAGATATATTATCTTTCTTAAATAAACAACTCGTGTCACGAGAATGCTTAATAACTACCAGACAAGATGACAGCGGCGCGGGCGCCAGTCATTTCTCCCCCCGAGCTCAAAGATTAGATAATCAAAATCGTAGAGATGTTTTTCCCCCCCGCGTTAATAAATTTGATACTCAGAACCAGAAATTGCCTACTGCTTGTGATTTATTAAATGAGAATAAAAGTGATAGGTGTAATTTTTGCTCAGAATCGCATTTAAGTAACAAATGTGTCAAAACTCGTAATTTACCATTTGATGAAAGAATTAATCTATTGCGTAAGAAAGGATTGTGTTATTTATGCCTTCAACCTTCACATTTAGCTAGACACTGTGTATCAAAAACTTTATGCAAGTTATGTAATCGTAGACATTCAGACATAATGTGTAATGGAAATAAAGATTTGAAACAGGAAATAAGTAATTACGAAAGAAATGATCAATCTAAATTGGCGTTATCGAATCATAATTTACAAGCGAATGTTTATTTGCAGACGTTAATAGTAGCAATTTCTAACAGAGATGATAGTAAATCATCATATATTCGGTTAATTATTGACTCCGGATCTCATAATAGTTACATCAGTAAGTTTGCAGCTGATAAATTAAAATTAAAAAGAATGAATAAAGAAACAATAAGACATGGTCTTTTTGGGGGCATGGAAATGTCAGCTGAACATAATCGTTATGAATTTACGATCGGGAGTTTAGATAATAAGTTTAAGTGTAAAGTACAAGCACTAGATCAAGGAAAAATATGCACAGGCGTGAATTTATGTCGCGATGATAAATTAGTAAAACTCTTAGAAAAGGAAGGTGTATATTTATCAGATGTCCCTAGAAATAATAAATCCTGTTTATACCAGAAAAATCCAGACGAAGTACATATACTTTTGGGAGCTGATATGTCCGCTAAACTGTTCACAGATGACATAAAATATTTTCCAAAATTGGGATTAACTACATTTAGAACTAAATTGGGTTGGACCATTTTGGGCAAGACAGAGGGTCACAAGAGTGAGCAGGACAATTCTTTGGCGGGTCTATCGTTGTCATTACACGTGTCAAACGCCAGTTTATCAGATTTATGGCGCCTTGACACTCTAGGAATTACTAATGAAGATAATAAATCGAAACAGGATTTAGAACAAGAAACCAAGAATTATTTTCTAGAAACTGTTAAACGAGATAAAAGCGGTCGATATGAAGTCAATTTACCATGGACTGTTGACCATTCGATTTTATCAGATAATTACTCGTTGGCAGAAAAGTGCCTGTACAAGACGGAAAATAAATTAATCAAATCTGATAGGAAAAAGGAATATGGGGAAATTTTTGATTTCTGGGAAAACAATCAGATTATAGAAGAGGTATTGGACCAGAAAAGGGAAAAGGTACATTATTTAGCACACAGACCTGTGGTTAAGGAATCTAGTGAAACCACTAAAATTCGCCCAGTATTCAATGCCTCAGCACACACTAGAAACAGTCCCTCCCTTAATGATTGTTTAACAAAAGGACCAAATCTTGTAGAAATTATACCTAGCATTTTGAATAGATTTCGCAGATACAAGATAGGAATTTCGTCCGATATAGAGAAAGCATTCCTGCAAATTAAAATAACAGAGAAAGATCGCGACTTTTTGAGATTTTTTTGGTTTAATAGCGAAAATAAATTAAAAATTTATAGACATTGTCGCGTGGTTTTCGGCCTAACTTCAAGCCCTTTTTTGCTTATGGCAACATTAAATCACCTTTTAGAAAATGTTCTCGAACAATGGCGAGAGACAGCTAGGCTCTTAAGAGATTCCTTCTATTTAGATAATTCCCTCCTCAGCTTGAATTCAATTCCAGAAACAGAAAAATTCATATCAGAATCTCAAGGAATTTTGGCTTCGGCACATTTCAATTTGAGATGCTGGCGATCGAATTGGCCCCAGGCTATGATCTACAAAACTGAAGATGAACCTAGGTTTGCTCCCGTGTTAGGATTACTCTGGGATTTGAAAAATGACAGTTTAGTTTGTAAAATTGAAGAACCCCTAAAGATAAGTGAACCCCTTACAAAAAGAAAACTTTTATCAGTTACCCAAAGAATTTTTGATCCTGTGGGATTCACAGCACCTGTCAGTTTAGTTCCCAGACTAATCCTTCAAGAAACGTGGATTCAGAAGGTGAAGTGGGACGAAGAGCTCCCTGAAACTTTAAAACAACAATCTTCTAATTGGCTGAAAGGAATAAATTTTTTATCCCAAATTAAAATACCTCGGTGGCTTAACATTTGCCCAGAGAAAGAAAAGAAAACATCATTACATGTTTTTTCTGACGCAAGTAAGCGAGCATATGCCACTTGCGTATTCATAAGAGTAGAGACCTCAGAAGGAATCAAGATCCAGTTAATCAATGCTAAGAGTAGAGTTGCACCTATTAAGGAATTGACCATACCCCGCCTTGAACTGTTATCTTGTCTTATTGGCGCTAGGTTGGCCAAAAATGTACAGAACGATTTAAATTTAAATGTAAATACCATATTTTGGTCAGATTCAACCACTGCTTTAGGTTGGATTAGAAGAAAACAAGAATGGGGTACATTTGTACATAACCGAGTGTTAGAAATACGAAATCTGACTGAAGTTTGCAATTGGAGACACGTACCCGGAAATTTGAATCCTGCGGACCTCCCGTCTAGAGGATGTTCCTTTGAACAACTACAGAAATCGAGATGGTGGAAGGGTCCGAGTTGGCTTTATTTACATGAAAATGAATGGCCTCAAATAGAAGAAGACCCAAACGAAGAAATCATAAACAGCGAAAAAAGGAAGACAATCCTAAATCTTTTAGATAAAAAAGAAGATAATTTCAATCGATTTTATCAGTATTTTTCCTCTTACAAGAAAACAGTTAGAACCATTGCCTGGATGTACAGATTTTATCACAATTCAAAGACTACAGAGAAAATATCCGAATTGGATATTTCAGTTGAAGAATTTTCGAAAGCAGAAAAAGTACTTCTACGATTAGTACAACAAGAATCTTTTTCAGGGAGAACAGATCCAAAATTAAGAAATTTAAGGCCTGTCGAAGATCAAGCTGGTCTCTTAAGAGTAAAGACCAATATAATTCAAAGAAACGACAGTGAAAACTTCAGATATCCTGTGATCTTACCTTACAAGCATCCCGTCGTCCAAAGATTGATATTCGAGAAGCATTTAGAAAATCGGCACGCTGGAGTCAGCACTCTAATGACACTACTTAGAGAAAATTTCTGGATAATGAAGTCTAGAAAATCCATTAGAAATTCAATAAGAAAATGTGTGATTTGCAGAAAACTTCAGACTTCCAAAATAGATGTTGAACCTGGAGTACCACCCGAAGACAGAGTACGAGAAGCAGCCATCTTTGAAGTGGTAGGCGTAGATCTAGCCGGTCCTCTTCATCTTTCTGATGGATCAAAAGCATGGATAGCCTTATTTACTTGCGCTGTCTACCGAGCCATACATCTTGAAGCCATTACGTCTCTGTCTACAGAAAGTTTTATCCAGTCTCTGAGAAGGTTCATAGCAAGGAGAGGCAGACCCTACATCATCTATTCGGACAACGGGAAGAACTTCCTAGGAACCAGCAATGCTCTCTCGAGTGTAGATTGGGAAACCATCTGCAAGGTAGCTTCCACCCAGAAGATCATTTGGAAATTCAACCCTCCTGCCGCACCGTGGTGGGGAGGTTGGTGGGAGAGGCTTGTTGGAATGGTTAAAGGAATCCTGAAAAGAAACTTAGGTCGTGCATCTTTGAATTACGAAGAACTTAACACCATACTCTGTGACTGTGAACAAGTGATTAATTCACGGCCCCTAACCTATGTTTCCGAAGATAACACAGATCCCTTACCTTTAACTCCAATGATGTTCCTAAGAGAACTGCCAACATCAGGAGTACCTGACCTAGATGCTTTGGATTCTAAAGATCTTAACCGCAGAGCCAGATATAGGCAAATAATCAGAGAAAACCTAAGAAACAGATTCAGAGCTGAATATTTAGGACAATTACGTCAACATGCATCTAAGACCAAAAGATTCAAACAATTGAAAGTCGGCGATGTTGTCCTATTAGAAGATTTCAATAAGAAACGTGTTCACTGGCCTTTGGCAAGAGTGATAGAAATTTACCCAGGAAAAGATAATGTCATACACCTAGCTAAGGTGAAGACCGAAAATGGATTTTTTCTGCGTCCATTGCAAAGATTGTTTCCTTTAGAAATTGACAGTACCGAACTTAAGAATCACCCCACTTTACATAAATCTGTTCAAGAAAATTTAAGTCCTTCGACTTCCGAAAACAAGAACCTCTCACAGAAACCGATACTCAACCCCAGAGAAAAGGAACCTGTGAAAGACCCTCCAGAACCTACCAGTTCCAGAACCCATGATCCCACTTCCAATCCCCCGGTGGTCTCCCGAACTGGCCGTGTGGTGAAACCCCCTCAACGACTTCAACTTGGATTGTTGAGTTCCTCCGATTAGTCGCAACTCAAGGTGGGAGGATGTCGGGAATCTCCCGTTCATTCTTCTGCTTTCAGAACAAATGCCTTTCCAGACAGACGGGCGCCTCTTTTTCGCGAAAGGTGCTTTTTTAGAATCAGAAGCAGAACAGAAAAGACCTCGAACGGAGATGGGGCTATGCTAAGATCGTCTTGTTTACAGACGCCCCCGGTCCTAAAACAGAACTATTGAAACTTTTAAGAATTAGAATAAATATTTAAGAACTAATGACAATTTAAGACTTTAATGTTAAGAAAGACTTTAATATTTAATTGTAAATACTGTAGATATTTTTTGTTCTGTTTTCGTTTTCATTTTAAGTGTATGCTAACAAAGCATTAAAATTCTGTTTTCATCTAAGAAGTGCTACATTCATCAAGTTTTGTTTCTTTAATGGATGATAGTTGCCCCATCCACACCCGGACTTTTGGATTAGAAGATTTCAGGTGAGACCCATCCATATCTTATTATTTTGAAGAATAAATATTTTATTAGAAAATTTAAGTAGTAACTGTAAGAAAAGAGTTAAGATTTGAAATATGCTGTATCGGGTCAGTAACAAGAATAAGTTTTAGATCAGAAATCTGGTACAGCCATAGTCACAATATTGTTTTATTGCAATTATTTGTTAATTATAGACCTTTATTAAAGTTGCTCCAAAATATCTGTGAGTTCCATTAATTTAATTGTTGCCACAAAAAAAAAAAAAAAAAATACGAGTCCATTTTCTTTCGACATAAAAATAAATACATTTAATCAAACGTGAACGTTAAAAAATTATAAAAAGTTAAATTATGCATCTCACGAAAATTGACGTCATAATCAATTTAAAGATTTTATACACATTGATAAAGTGCTAATGTAGTTCTATCATAGATATAGTAATATATATAGATCTCTCATCCCCATGTTATCGTACAAAGATTTTTGATGCCGAAAAAAAAAATAAATAAAAGCTTTAGAAACAGCCATTAAGTGGTATTGAAAAAAAAAAAGAAAAGAAAAGAAAGAAAGAAATATGAATTTGAAACTGTATCTGGAGTCTTCCATTCCCCTTTAGCAAATAAATTATTCATAAATTTTATTTGCTAAAATATTAGTATGTATTCCCGTGTGTATTCACTAGGGGAAAGACGGCCATATTTTGGTAAAAACGTCGTCTTTTCCCAAATGAAAAGGAATAACTTTTTTCTCCCCAATGATCACTCTATTCTATATATGCTATACTATATCTATGAGTTCTATACGCAAGCGAAGTGTGACTCACTGACCGTCTGTGCAGCCAAGAAAAAGATTTCCTATGTTAATTGCCCACTGGATTTTTTGTAAGAAATTATTAAAAATCGAGGAAATTTATTTCCCGATTTTAATCCTTATATTTGGGTATAGATATGTATTAGTTATCGCGGGTGTTAGATTGAATTATTTTGCTGTCAAATTGACAAAATTTTAATTTTAAATTTCAAAACTCTGTCGCCCTTGGCTTTTTTTATTATTATTATTATTATTTGGCGATCAAAAGCGTAACACGAAAATATACATGCCAGATGTATGCATTGTACGAAATGTAATATGTATTATTCATTGTACGTATGTATGACATGTAATATGTATTGTACGAAATACTGTTTCGTATTATTCATTACTCTTTTAATATAAGTTGTTAAAATAACCATGATTTTTGAAAGGAATTAAATATTTTCGCCAGATAATTTGGCGATATTCTTTTGTTTTCGCCAAGGATGACAGAAATGAAATCTATTCCGCTGCAAAATATTAGTATCTTACATCAGATATTTTATTTAGACATTTGAAAACAAATTTGACTTCAAACTATGATAGAATATTTATCATTTTCTTTTTAATTAGTATATTATTAGTATATTAAAATTGAAAAGCATGGTATATAAAAAGTTTTTTTTTTTTTTTTTTTTTTTATCTTATAATTATTCTTATCTTAATCCTCAATGTTTCCCATCTTTATTAACTTGAATTTACTATTAAAATTTTAACATACTCAAAAACTTCTCATCACTTCGTTAAAATACACTAAACTTTTCCAAAATCTTTTTCTATTTAAAATGATACATGTATTTACTTTAAATGTCCAATATTTCATAAGATTTCCAATTTTAAAGTTTTAAAATATTTATCAAATTTACTTATTTTTCTGGTTTAGCCTTATTGTTTTCCTTTTTATAACTACAGCTGTTGCCCTCTTTAAAATATTTAAAATGATGAGGTCATTTTATAGTAAAATTATCCATTATAGCATATATTATATTTCACTCCTCCATAAAAATTGATTTTAAAATCGTCTGTTTCTTTTATACTTTTATTTTAATAGAATTTTAATAGAATTTAATTTATATATTAGTCATTTTAGCAATTTTATCCAAAGTAGCATTGGAAATAATATATATCACTTCTCCATTAAAATTTATAGGACCCTACAATAAAATTAATTTGTGCTTAATATCAACACTACGAAAATTTTTATCAATCGCTTCCAAATTTTGACCTAAGTTTCAAATCTCAACCCTGTGGGTTTTTACATCGGCTGCAACGTTTTCGTCTTTGTTCGTAAATAATAATTTGACTGTACTAAATAGTTTACAGCCGTATAATTCAACGTATAACTTAGTCACAGCAACGCGTGGCCGGGTCTGCTAGTATATATATATATATATATATTTCAATCTACTACTTTACGATTTATTTTCCGAACAATAAAGAGTTACCAAGAGTTTAAACGAATTTCAACGAATGTATCATTCTGTAAATAAACAGATTTGAAAGTTAGAATTGGGTATTTATTCATTTTCTCCAAACTTTTATGCTTGTACAGTGGACATCAATATATGTATTACATTAATTATTATTATAATGTTATATTATACATATTATAGGACATCAATATGCTGAACAAGTAGTGTACTGTAGTGATCATACAAGGGCTGTAAATTGCATGCACAGCATTCCCAGTTATTATACGAATCCCATCATAAAAGAGAGCTATAAGTGCTACATACATAATATAACATATGCAGTAGAGTAGATCGAAAAAAGCGAAACTCGTATGATCAAAAACGGGTACCTGTCAATAATTGGGGCTTAGCCCTATGAACACTTTTGCAAAAACATTATTTTTTGGGGGTAATCATACTTAGCTTTTGCAAGAGGCCTAAATTTTAAAATAACTGCAAATTTTTTGATTTTCTGTATTTTCTTTCTTCCATTTATATTGAAAAAAAAAAAAAAAAAAAAAAAAAAAAAAAAAAAAGGTGGGGAGGGGGGGGGGGGGGGGAAGAGTGTTAATGTAATAAAAAGTGATTTGAATTTTTTTTTTTTTTTTAGCCTGCGCAGGCGGCTTAAATATTGAGACGTTTTGTCATACTCATGTTATTTTCGAGAATTTTAGGTTTTTAAGTTATTTTTGAGGAAAAAACTACAATACATTTAATGAATTTTTAACATATGAACTATAAACATTACCTAAAGCTTATTTATGAATAGAAATTATATATATATATAAAAAAAAATTGCAGATACTTCAAAATTTACGCTTCATGCGCAGGCTTAAAGATCATATCCAAAAATGCAATATTTAATAAAAATGTTCATGGAGCTAAGTTTTAATAGGTATCCGTTTCCCATAAAACGAGTTTCGTTTTTTTCGATCCACCCTAATATCCAGATTTTTTTTTTTTTTTTAGTCTATATTAATTTATTTTCATTTTAAATAATGTTATCCGATTTAGATATTTAAGTTCCATAAAGTGTAATATGAGTAAATTCTTTTATGCTTCACTTATTAGTGCTACGCTTACCATTTCCCATAATCATCAAACCTTACGAAAGCATTACATATCCATTTTATTCTATTTTAAATCGTTTAACATTAATTAAACGCATTCCAATTAATTTTTAATCCAAAGACCGTGATGTAAAAGTTTTATTTATTGTATCCCTTAAAAAAAAAAAAAAAAAAACTATATGTAGTACACTCACGAAAATCTAAACACCCCTGGAACGTTGACCTTTTGCACGTCTACCAAATTTGAAATGAATCTAATGCTATCTTTATATGCAAAAAATGTTTATTGGTCGCGTTTTTTCGAGTGTGTGTATAAATAAAATACACAACGCACGCATACATATGCACAAATAAATACATATATTAAAAAAAAAAAAAAAAACTTTAGCCTATTTTTGTTTCCTAAGTAATAAATATAAAAGTTTGAACGAAACAGAATTTAATTTAGTACGACAGGACTTATTTTAATCTATCTTTTAGGCATGCAGTAACTGTGTTTAATTCCCTGGCATCGGTTTCTGTATTCATTTCTTAAAATTTCTTTGGTATAGCTTTAGTACATTAGTCCCTCGGCGGCTCTTAAGTTTTTGTGGTCATTCTGGCAATGAATTAAAATAGTTATCGCAATTGTGTAAGTAAAGATCTTGGCGAGAAACGTCCGAGCTACTTAGATGGCAAATTTCAAATTTCGTCAAGGAGTTTTATACTGAAGCTGTTCCATTTCTTTAGCATGATTTTTCTCAATTTTATTTTAATTATTTGAAAAAAAAAAAAAAATTCCCACGTTCATTTATTTTTTTTTCGATATAAAAAGAAATATATTTATTTATTCATTTATTTATTATTATTATTTATTTTATTTTATTGCATCAATCTGTTTTTTTTTCTTCTTCTTTTGAATAATTTTAAAGTTAAAATGGGGTTTTTATTTAATATCTTTCGAAACAATTATCCGATTGAACTAAAAAATACGGCGTTAACTAGATTTTATCTTGATTATAAAGTGTACCAAATTTTGATAAAATCGAATAATCCTGATAAAAATCCGGAAGGATACAATGTGAAATTTCCAGTTTTATATATTTATATAAAAACAAAAATGTTTGCACGTTGATTCAAGGTGATAGGTAAAAATTGGTAACGACGGCAAAATCGCTCTCTGAAAGGTATAATATGACCTGTCATACTAATAACAAAAATGAGTTTATGAAACCTCGAAAGTTATAGTATAGTAAAATGCCGTAGTTAGAATTTTCATGATTACAATATTTTCCGAAAACATACTTTTACATAGTAATAATCACCAGAAAGTAATTTATTAGCTTAAAAAAAATTGACCGTACAATACACCAGAATTTCTGTGAATGATTGATTATTTATGGAAGAAGTTTGCAGGATTTTCCCCGTACTTTTCAGTATGAAATCATTTATTATTTTTCATCATCTAATTCATGTCATCCAATGACAATTCTAAAACTTATGTTTTCCCCCCGCTTTTATTTGTGAAACGAAGTTAGTGACAAATATTTTTTATTTTTCCCAATAAATTTCTCAGAAAATTATTGTTATGACTTCTTTGAATATATATTCAAAATTTAGTTAAGTCCGAAAATTATTTTCACAAATTGGTTTTAAAGAAAATTTATAATATACTAACAGGCTTTGCCCGCTTCTCTGATCACTATATTTAAACGAATTCTCAAAATTTCATATCACACATTAATGTAACAATATCAAGAACAAAACATTAAAAAAAAAAAAAAAAAAAAAAAAAAAACGTTGAAAACAATCAACACCTAGATTTAGTTTTCCGCTGTCTTCAGTAGCGGATCTCCTGTCCGAAACGTGCGAAGTCCGAGTTTTTGTTGCTTGTGACAGAGCCTTATACGACCATGCCAGCAGACACAAAAATGTCCCCAATGACGTCGGTAGCGTCTTTCCCGTTTGCACGCTATGTCTGGGGCGGTAGCCCCTCCCCCTCACACAGAATTAATTATCATATAAAAATCTTCCGAAGCCTAATTTGAATTGTTAAACATAGGTTTACATAACATCATCGTTATCTTACCTCTTGATCTCCAATCTGTATTTATAGTATTAAATTTCAAGGTAAGAGAAAGTCGTGTGAGTGACACACCAGATTATTTCTAATAAAAATTGGTAAATAAACACATGCATTTTTTTTCAATTAAACGACATTATTTATGTTTGGATTGCACGGTGTATCATTTTTAAAACACATTCATTAAATAAAAATAATAATTAAAACCCACATTTTAATTTTTATATATTTTTAATTCCTGCATAAATCTTTATAATAACCTATATATAATAGATTTTTTGAGGTTAAAATTACAAAAATCATGCATTTCAAGGTTAACAGAGAAACAAATAAAACAACACTGTAATGACCAGAATAACCAAGAAAATAATCTGGTATGTTACTCACACGACTTTCTCTTACCCTGAAATTTAATACTATAAATACAGGTTGGAAATTAAGAGAAAAGAAAACGAGTACTGTTATGTAAACCTATGTTAAAGAATTCAAATTAGGCTTCAGAAGAGATAATTAGTTCCGTGTGAGGGGGCTACCGCCCCCCTCAATACATAATTTAATTCTGTTATTAAAATTAATAGTTTACTTAAAATTATACAGACAATTTTCACACGCAACATTCATTGAAACTTATCAATCTAGATCAAAAATTTCCAGCAACAAACTTATATTAACTTCAAAATACAAACATTTGATCTCCTAAAATTATTCGTTTTTAAGTTATTCTAAGAGTAGTATAACACTAAATATCCAAAAAAAAAAGTTGAATTTGTTCTCAATATTGCATTTAAAAAAAAAAAAAAAAAAAAAAAAAAAATGAAAAAATGAAAAAAAATCGATAACTTTACTTTAAATTATCGCAGGTCGATGATTCAACCATTCGTTTTAAAGGTATTGGCGAGCTCTTTTGAAAGATACCCATCATGAAAATTTACTCCCCTCGAGGGGAAACTCCACCCCCCCCCCTCCCCATGGAGGGAGGTGAGGCCCCTACATACAATTTTTTTTTCTTCCCAGTTGACTATCTCTATTACAAAAAATATATATTCCTTTCATTTGGTTTAGTGTACTCTATAGACGTTAAACTCCACTTACCTGCAATTTTCCCCATAGGCGTAATGTATTTGAATACTCTTGAGTGTCCCTGTACACGAACCATTTGCTTCATCCCAACGAAAAGCTTAGTGTAGTATCCCTATATGATACACATTTAGAATACCGAGTTTGGAAATTCTGCTACTATTTGTTCTTGAGATATGCTGATAACAGACACACACACAGACAGACAGACAGAGACATACACACACACAGACCATTCGCTAAAAACATGATTTTCGCATTCAGGGGGGCCTCAGAACATGCAAATATAACAAAAACTCACTTTCGAAAATTTGACCCTAAAGCAATACTTTCTCTACCATAAGAGAGTAGAAAATTAATGAAAATTAATGAAATATCACGTCTAAATTTAGTTTAATTTTCATTGTGATGTCTACCATTTAATCAAAAAGTAATGTAGTTTTTTCTTTAATGCATAAAATTTAAAAAGAAAATGGTGGAAGGAAACTTTTTACATGTTGACTACTGAATTTTGTCGGTTTATGTTTATTGAAAAATTATATTATATTATTTCATTTATAAACAAGAAAATTAATATCAATTGCTCACGAATATTACAAAGGTGAAGCTAATATTGCCTTACCATGAACTGAGTTCGATTGCAGGGATACCTTTCGTCCAATAAAAACCAAACTGAATCAACATTATTTTCCTAATATCAGTCTCATACACAAAGTCTGGTTCTTATATATATATATATGAAGTATCCTGTTTCTCTCCCCTTACTTGGCTTTCCCATGACTCAGAACCCTAGCTATTTGATTTCTCTTTGCCGTTCCTGAAATCCAAGGCAGTTTAGTTTCTGTTTGCTGATCATGTGACGGAGCGCCAGCGCTTGAGAGGAAATACGTGCTCATGACGTGAATGACGTCTTTCCGGAACGCGCGCCTGCTAACAGCATCGGAAGAGAGAAAGTTCAGAGAGTGCAGTTGACGGTCGATTGAGAAGGCACATTTTGACGAATGTTTAGACGATGTGTACGAGTGCCGGAGCTTGGTACTCTTTACGAACTTTGTGTTTCGACGTAACTAAAAAGCGAACTAATGAGTGACATGTCTGTACCGCAAATTGTTTCAATTGAACTATGCAATGAACATTCGATAATGCTTATTAGCATTCCTGTATATATGTAAACTACAATTTAATCTTTTATTAAATTTATAATTAGTAAATAAGTATTAGTTTTTGTTTAACGCCTACAAAAGTGTGCCGTCCCACAAGTTCAGAAGTGGGATAAAGAATAAAATCTACTGGATAAAGAATAAAATCTACTGGATAAAGAATAAAATCTACTTCATGAACGGATAGAACGCGAATTTTAATTTTAATTTAAATTTTGGATAGAACGCGAATTTTAAGATAAAGAAAGTGTGATTGAACGTTAATTTTTAGTTTAATTTAACTTAAAATTTGATTGAACAAACTATAAACTTTTTTTGCGAACTGTATTCCTAAAAATGATGATGCGTCTGGACTGATAAAAATAAGTTTATAAACTGAACTGTGTTTAAAATATAAACTGTATAAACATTTGTCGAACTGAACTTTTTTATTCTTAAACCATGATTCAACTAGTTGTGTGTGTTTTTACAAATGAGTGCCGACTACAAGAAATGTTTACACCTGTGAAATCAGCTTAAACTTAAGCAACGAAGGATCTGCGAATTCTGTGATATAACCACGGATCAACGAGGGTTTTAAGGATTAAAAACAACAGCTGTTTCGGCTCTACAAAGGTACGTACACTTTATCTTCTTATAAAATGGTATCTCTAGGGGATATTCCTAAAATTGGCAATGCACTGAAGATAGAGAACTATAATAAAATTAAAATTCTGCATCGGTTTTTATTCGATGAGATCGGCGATCGTAAGAACAGATGCAGAATAAGAAAGTTTCAAGGATTCACTTTCGCTATAGGCGACGAAAAATACCTTGAAAAGCAAAAAATAATTGATAAAAATTTTTCATTAAATGAACTAATTACTATTTGTAATATTTTAAATGTCCCTTTTGATGGGAATAAAAACGAGTTGAGAGATCGACTATTTTTAAGCTTGTGTGATACGGAATTACTGAAACAAAGTTCAGAAAATAATTCGGAAGAGGAAGATTCGGAAAACGAATCGAACAGTGAATCCGAAAGTAGTGGTGATAATGACGTAGAAAAAACTGACTCCTCTGTGCAATGCCATATCAGTAAAAATAAATGTTATGATTATTATAATGATAGTGACAATGTTATTGATGATCATAATAAGGGTAAAAAAAGTATAAATTATAGTAATAATGTGAATAATGGATCACTTGGTGCAATTTCTTTCAATGATTTTGAAAATTCTATGTTAAAATTTAGCGGCGAGCCGCATGAGAACATAATTGAATTCTTAAATGAATTTGAAGAGTTAGCTGAAATGTTTAACCTAAACGAATTACAAAAAATAATTTTCTTTAAAAGGTCTTTGAGCGGAAATGCTCTGTTATTTGTAAAATCCGAAAAAGGATTACTAAATTATAAAAAGTTAAAAAATGCATTAATCGAAGAATTCAAGATCGAAATAAATTCTGCCTCCTTACACGAAATTTTGTGTAAAAAGAAAATGAAGCCAAATGAAACAGTTATAGAGTATTTCTTTAAAATGCGCGAACTAGCAAAAAACGGGCACATTGAAGATGCCGCGTTAATGCATTACGTGATCCAAGGAATAAATGACAAAAGTGAAAACAAACTAATTCTTTATGGTGCAAAAAATATTCGTGAATTTAAAGATAAAATTAAGTTATATGAAATATATAAAAAAGATAATGAGAAAAATAAATTCAGATTTAATAAAGTAGATTATAATGCAAAATTGAAAACTGTACAACATAATGTATATGAAAAATTTAGTCCTAGAAATGATGTGAATAAATTGTGTTATAATTGTGGTGACAAAAACCACTTATCTAGAGATTGCCCTCATAAGGCCAAAGGCCTAAAGTGTTTTACGTGTAAGCAGTACGGGCATAAAAGTTCGGAGTGTCCGGGTTCAAAACCAGAAGTTGATGCACTGTGTATTAATGTAAATCAAAACATGAGTAAAATTATACAAGTAAATGATGTAAATTTTATTGGAATTATTGATACAGGAAGTGAAGCAACATTGTTGCGTAAAAGTTCTTTTGACAAATTAAACGTAAAAAAATTAAATACTATGAGTACTATTTTGAAGGGGATCGGGAAAAGTTCAATAAAGCCGTTAGGCTCATTCGACGCCAATCTTAAAGTTGATAATTTTGAAAGTAAAACTAATGTGTATGTTGTAAACAATGATGTAATACCATATGACGTAATCATCGGGTTGAATGTACTGATGGTGGGTGAGACGATAATAAATGAAAATGGTATTTTTATGAAAAACAAATCTAGTTCCCTCGAGGTAAATTTAGTAACAGTTCTTCCAATAGATAAATATCAAAATGAAGTTAAAACAAATATTGCTGTTGACGCCCCCATTAACATTGAAAGCAAAATTTCTGAGAAATCCCCAGAAATAAATAAAACATTAAATAGTGTTGAAAAGTGTAAAAACAAAACCCCTCAAGCTGTTATGTTCAAAAAATCATTAGAATCTTCCAAAAAAGATGTAAGTGAAAGTAATGACGATGACGAAAGTGATGACGGTAAGAAAATGGTTTTAAAGGACGATAATAGTGAAGATGATGACAGTGAGGAAGAGGTGGAGCCTCAACGAAAGAAACAAAATCAGATGAACATTTCCCAAATGAAATCGCAAAATCAAGAAAACACTCCTTCAAAGAAAGACGAAAAACGAATCCTACATGAAAAAATTTCACAGTTAGCCGAAGAGTTGAAAAAATTAAAAGAAAAAGTTGACGAGAATTCCAAACTCCTTAAAAAGAAGAAATCCAGAAAAAAGCCATCGACGATAGATTCCATCGAGTGTAAAAGACAGAATATGCTTAAAGAAGAGACTGCCAGTGTCAATTTAGGAAAGTTGTTCATTCCATCACTTCCATTGACGACCACGATTGGTGAAATAGCCATATTGTTTCCCAGAGCTATACAAATAAAATTAGAAGTTTTCCCTGCATATAAGACTGCTATCATAGACTTTTTGACCGAACGTGATGCTACAGAAGCATTAAAAAACATTAAAACTGAAAATGATCAATTAGAGGTTCTCGAGTTCGAGTCCCAAGATAACTTTGAGTCCCAAAGTAAAGATTTGCGTAAACCTGCTAAAGAACTATGTGTTAAAGTTAAAAAGAAAAAAAAAAGAAAAAAATAAATTGAGTAAACAACCACCAAAAACTGGTGAACTAAGCGACCAAGTTGCCGTAAAGCCAAAACTGATGTACTTTTGTAACTGTACGACTGTAAAAATCAAAAATGATAATCTTGATGAAAAAGTTAGAAATGGATGCCATGAAGGCTCCTATTACACATCTGCAAAAGCTGAATTCCTCAAATGGGGAATAACTTAAAAACAAAAATTTTTGAAGATTTGTAAAACTTTGTAAATAAGTCTGTTTTTATTTTGTGTTGCTTTTGTGTTTTTTTTTTTTTTTTGTTTGTATCTTTTCAGTGTGATCGCCTGGAGGTCCAGTCGAGGAAGGATGGCCGAGTGAAGTATCCTGTTTCTCTCCCCTTACTTGGCTTTCCCATGACTCAGAACCCTAGCTATTTGATTTCTCTTTGCCGTTCCTGAAATCCAAGGCAGTTTAGTTTCTGTTTGCTGATCATGTGACGGAGCGCCAGCGCTTGAGAGGAAATACGTGCTCATGACGTGAATGACGTCTTTCCGGAACGCGCGCCTGCTAACAGCATCGGAAGAGAGAAAGTTCAGAGAGTGCAGTTGACGGTCGATTGAGAAGGCACATTTTGACGAATGTTTAGACGATGTGTACGAGTGCCGGAGCTTGGTACTCTTTACGAACTTTGTGTTTCGACGTAACTAAAAAGCGAACTAATGAGTGACATGTCTGTACCGCAAATTGTTTCAATTGAACTATGCAATGAACATTCGATAATGCTTATTAGCATTCCTGTATATATGTAAACTACAATTTAATCTTTTATTAAATTTATAATTAGTAAATAAGTATTAGTTTTTGTTTAACGCCTACAAAAGTGTGCCGTCCCACATATATATATTATAGAAGCGGAGATATTACCTACCCGTTAACAGGGTTAAATTGCTGCATGTTTGTCGATAGTGTCACTTGTTGGTCGATATTAAATACACCCAACATAGTTTTTCATCATGGCATTAATACATATAAAGTTTTGATCGCTTATTCACTAAAGACGCTGAGATATAGCATTCTCTTAAATGGAAGAAATTGCAGCATTAAAGTCCCCTGTTGGGTGATATATCCCAAAAAATAATCAACATCAGCTTCAGTCAAAGTGTAACCAAATATAAACTTATATTAAATTTCGTTAATAAGTTCGTGAGATACAGCGTTCACAAAATTTTGCGAACACACACAGACATAGGCTATCATTTTTCAAAAATAGCTAAATTCTATTTAGGTCATCTCAAAATGGGTAAAACCATCAAGAGTTGGTGGTCGAAAAGTTTTACGAAACTACTTTCTTATACATATCGAAAGAAGTAAAAAGGTGTATGTAAACACAGTGAAAACAGAATCTTCATTTTTTCAGTGCGAATGTGTATAACGTGAATATGATTCTTTTTAATCGAAAGTT
The DNA here is from genome assembly GCA_963930645.1 of Salticus scenicus. NCBI lineage: Eukaryota > Metazoa > Arthropoda > Arachnida > Araneae > Salticidae > Salticus > Salticus scenicus. The sequence continues at coordinate 284,849,451 of OZ005652.1, read as the reverse complement.
TTTATACGTAAAATTTCAATTACGTTATATTCGTTAACAAACTGCTAAGTAAAATTACAATTCATGTTTTTTTTTTTTTTTTTTTTTTTTTTTTTAGACAACTTGTTAATAACAATTTTACTTATAATGGAATAATGTAAATCGAAGGAAAGAAAAAGCTTCTATTGAACATTTTTTATATGATGAGAGCTATTACTTTACTAATTTACGCCATTACAATTTATATGAGATATTTGTATATACATCAAAATTAAATTTTATTATTGCATTAAAATTCCATCAGTCCATGAGATACAAACAGCAATTTAATTTATGTAGCTTTTTGATAACAACAGCGAATAAAAAAAAATCTTTGAAACTTTCAAGAATTTTATTTCACTTTTTAATAAATACTTATTGATAACATTTTCATAAAACAAAAACGTAAATTCATACATATATATAGTACATGTATAAACATTTAAATAAAGTTTGTTTATTGATAAGCTTTGACGATTTCTTTATCAATTAGTTTAATTTATTATGTTGTATAAATTTGACAAACGCAATCAGGAGTTTCCAGAGTGCCCAATATGCCACTAAAATATTAATTATAAAATTTCAAATTAATAAATGCAACCTGATTTTCAATTTTAGCTATTTTCTATTTAAAGATTTCTGTTTACGTTTACGCTTCTTTTTTTTTTTTTTTCTTTCTGAAAAATGATTCGAAAAAGACTAATTGAGAATTAGATGTTGAATCGTATCTCTTGTTTAGACTTACAATTTTGAATCCTCTCAATAATTTCTTTAGTGTTTTTATCACTCATTCTTATTGTTCCACACGCACTACATTTCTTTTATCTTTGATAACATATCTGGATACGCCATCATTAATATTCCTTTTTATTGTTGTTTTTATCACACGCATAGAAGAGATGTTCATTAATCTGTAACCGTGATAAAATATCTGCCTAAGAGTGAAGCTGAGAGGTCAATTCAACCAATAGAAAAACAATTCCTTCTGTTTCCCTTTCAGTTTCTGTTATTCAAATCCGGTTTTGGAGTATTTTAAAACAGATAAGAATTTTATCTACCGTTCTCCTTGATATTGGAAGGGGTCTTTTTGATAAAAATTACTAATCGATTGGTTTCATTTACAGTTCTTGAACTTCATATTTAAATTCTCGAAATTAGATAAAGTGCATAAAAAATAATATATAGAAAAAATGAAAATGAAATTATTTTCTGAGAGTTTTATTTATTCTTAAAAGTTCATACGGATATATATATATATATATATACATCGAACAAGTAGTGTATACAAATTCGAACTAAAATCGGCTCATAAGTGAATGAAATGATAATCTACCGTTCTCCTTGATATTGGAAGGGGTCTTTTTGATAAAAATTACTAATCGATTGGTTTCATTTACAGTTCTTGAACTTCATATTTGAATACTTGAAATTAGATAAAATGCATAAAAAATAATATAGAGAAAAAGTTAAAATGAAAGTATTTTCTGAGAGTTTTATTTATTCTTAAAAATCCATATGCAATATATATATATATAATATATATATTTCCTACATCGACCATATAGAAAATAAAAATTCGAGCTAAATTCGAATTAGACCAAATTCGAACTAAAATCGGCTCATAAGTGAATGCTGAAATGCTAAAAGCAAAATAAATGAATAAATAAATATAAATATAAGTAAAATATAAATAAATAAATAAATATAAATAAATAAAAAATATGTAACTTACTTAGCTTTCATATTACAATGAAATAAAAGAAACCATTTCCATTCATATGTATTTACAGATACACGAAAAAAATAATAAGTGCTTAAAAAAAAAAAAAAAAAAATCTAGGTGCATTTTCTAAAATTCTAGACTGATTACATATTATTTGTGTGACTTAAGACAAGACCCGAATGACTTCTTCATTTGAGAAACTAGTAATAACTTGGTTCTCGTGTAAGGGCATATTTATGTGAAAGAGAGCAGGAAAACAGCCTGAACTAATTAATTATAAAAAAAAAAAAAAAAAAAAAGATACAGGTCAATATCTAAATTTTCATTCCGCTAATCCTAATTCGCATAAAATTGCAGTCTTCCGAACTTTGGTCAATAGAGCTCTTCGGTTATGCAGTAACGAGACACTTTTTAAGTTGGAAATTAAAAAAAAATTTCAGGATTTAATAAATAACGATTACCCTCTTAATAGGTTAAAACGAATTTATCGTGAAAAAATTATCAGCTTCCCCCCTCCTTCGTTTCCTCCTGCAATTTCCCCCTCTACTCCAATGCAAATGAAAAATTCACTTATTAATAAAAACAATTATATTTCTATGCCATATTTTGGTTTTCCTTCAGAATTTATTTCTAGATTACTTAAACCACATAATATTTATACTGCTTTCCGGCCAATTAAACAATTAAAAAACATCCTTTTTAACTTTAAACCCATAACCCCTTCTCTGGATTTAACTCGTGTAATATATTTAATTCCTTGTAAAAATTGCAAATATGTTTATATAGGTGAAACTGGCCGTACAGCAAAAATTAGACTACAAGAACACAGACGATCTTTTAAAAATTGCAACCAAAATTCTAAAATTGTAATCCATTCAATAGAAACCGATCATATTCCTGACTTCGATAATATAAAAATTCTAAATTCTGGTTTTCATAATTATAAATCGCGTATTTTCCTTGAGAGCTGGCACACTGCCAAGCATCTCCACACTATCAATGAAGCATGCGCACTGGCTCCTCAATATTCAGTACTCCTTTAAATTCCTTGAGTGTTCATGTGATGTTTGCATATTGTGTTGTAATTACTGATGAGGAAACCCGGACGGGTTTCGAAACGTCTGATTTTAATTGTTTTTATATGTAATTTTTGTTTTAAATGTATTTTAACTTAAAAAAAAAATTTTTGTCTCATAAATAAAACGTTTTTGCTTTTTTTAAAAAAAGATGTTTAATAAAAAAAAATTAATTATGTACAATAAAAAATATTTACATAAACCTATGACCACGTAGGTCTAAACAAAACATATTTGTCCACTTAGGACTCATTTTAAAAACTATAAGAACAAAAAGCCACAAAGGCGTATTTTAACTGCTGCAGCTAGCAAAGCGAAATCATAACTGAATAAAATATATCTTAAAGAAAGGGGGGGGAGAGAGAGTTCTTTGAGTCATCATCATCAAAAGTTCACATTAATTTAGAAGTCTGGCAATTCTTTTAGGCTCTTTTCTTGCTCTCTCCCACATTTGCATGCAAAGGCATCTGATCTAGAGAATATTTTGATGAATGCTCAAAATTATTTAGAAATATCATTAAAAAATTTCAAACTTCGTGATCTTTATTAGCATAACGTTCAAAACTAAGTTTCCTTTTCGACTAAAACATTTTTTTAGAAAAAGAAAAAATTATATTTCTGATTGTCTGCACTGTTTGAATTATACGATACGTCCATACACGCAGAGAGAAATATTATCTAATTCAGAAGTCTACATCAGAATTCCGTAATACATGTGTGGGATATCTTATACTAAAAAGTTTATACTTAAATGACAGGTGAATAGGGAATAGTCGGGTAACACAGAATGCCGTTATATCTCACCTGTAGGGTGCCACAACCAATCGAAAGAACGTCTTCACTGGGCTTCAGATATGAGCGGTAGTTCAACTTGTGTCAGTCAAAATATTTTTTTTTTTTTTTTTCTGTCATACAACTTCTTTGGTTTATCACAATTCAGACCTTTTTGCAGGTAAGTATTACGAATTCTATAATTTATTTACGAAGCTGTAAAATGAGTGAAAACCTATTGTCATGTCATGTCCGCAGTTGAGTTAGTTAGCAGTCTATTCCCATGAACTTATTACTACCAATAAGTGGTTCAGGTTGATTACTACCAATGTGGTTCAGGTTGATTTATTCTACAAGATAGTGATTCAGAAAATATGAAATACCAGCTATTCCATATTATTTGAGATTTTTCCAAAACTTGAATGTTGATATATATATATATATATATATATATATCGTGTTGTTTGTTTTCAGTAATAATTTCAAAATAAAATGTTTATATTGTAATTATTAATGATTTTTTGTAAAAAATACTGCCCTATTCCATATAAAGAAACGTGTATTCCATATTTCACTTCATAACTATTCCATATTACCCGCTTGGTATACAGGGTGTCCCATGTCTGTAGACATTTTAAAAATTCATAACTATTGAATGAATTGATAGAATTGATCGCGATTTGCGAAAAAAAAATCATTCTCGTGAAGGGGATCCTTTTTGGTAAAGAAAAAATAATAATTAATCTATTTGTCGATAGAGGGCGCTGTGGGTGACTAGATCACACGTTTTCATTAAAAAAAAAAAAAAAACTGTACTTGTTCGCATGAAAATGTTTACAGGCATATAAATCCTATTCTATATGTCCGTCGTCACCACAAATTACAGTTTGCAAACGAGTTGTTACACTGCTAACTGCAGCTTCAGTCGGCGGTTCTTACCTGAGGGAAAACGTTTTCACCAGTAACGCTTTATCCAACAAGTCGGCATCGCAATTAAAACTTCATGTATGCTCAAGTAGGAGACAAAATAAGAAATAAACTGTTCTAATCGCAAAAGTGTGCAATTTATAGGACTTTCATTTGCACATTTTTATTTCACATCCGTACGAAAAATTTAACTATTTGTTTAACTATCGTCGACAAAAACTTTATTACTATATTTTTTTCTTTACCAAAAAATAAAAAATAAAGTAATAAAATAATAATAATAACAATAATAACAATAATAATAATAATAAATAATTTTGATGAAATTCTGGCAAAAGCAGAATTTAGTTTAGGACGGAGAACTATTAGTTTATTATTATTATTATTATTATTATTTCAAATTATAACATCGTTTTCAAATTATTCAATTATACTTTCGATAAATTTTAGATTTCGATAAATGTCCAACTATCGAAAAATGACAACGCAAAAATCCCAGATTGAGACTAATAATCCTCAGTCCTTAAAAAAAATCCCTCTACACGAGAATGATTTTTTTCGCCAACCGCGTTCAATCTTATCAATTCATTCAATAGTTATGAATTTTTAAAATGTCTACAGACTTATGGGACACCCTGTAATTATTTTGAAAATAGCTTCTTTTTTCTCTTAATTAAAAACTGTGCAAGCAAACTTTATTTTTTATAACATAAACTCATCAAAACACATTAACAACACTTTAAGGGCCCTCTTCACTCACCGCCGCCAGAAGCCGAAGCTATGGGAATTTTTTCTTTACAAATAACTTATTAACTAATACATATTTTTAAATTCTGTTTTCACATTCTGAAAATTCCCAGCTGTTAAATTGACGCACCTTTATTAAAAAAAATATTTTTTTATTTTTTTATATTTTATTTTGAAGCTGCAAAATACGAATTTTCAATATGTGAATTTTTTTTATTTTGCACTTTCAAAATAAAATATTAAAAAATAAAAAAATACATTTTTATAAAAGGTCCGTCAATTTAACAGTTGTAAATTTTCAGAATGTGAAAACAGAACTTCAAAATATATATTAGTTAATAAGTTATTTGTAAAGAAAATTTCCCCGTAGAATAACATTGGCTCAGGCTTCCGGCGACGGTAAGTGAAGAGGACCGTTAAAGTTTGCAATAGTCGAATCCCCAACGATCCACAATACTTCAGTTTATTGTGGTGAGTTCAAATAGAAATAATAATCCATATTCACCTACTTTCCTCTATAATATTTAAACAACAATATAAATTCCAGTTTTTAGGTCTGTGTAACTATCCTGGGTGTACCATAGTAAAGAGAAAAAAAAAATAATAATAATAATAATATTTGTTCTATATATATAAATTTGAAGCTCAATAAGAAATTTTTAATAAATGCATCCAAATTAACAAAATTCGAAAAATATATTTATTTATTCATTTGTTTAAGAATAAAAAATTGTGGTTCTTTAAAATTAACATAAAGGAAAAAATTCTGACTATAACTAATGAAAGAATCTTGAATCTTTCCCATTATTTCTTTTCATATACTCTAGTAGAATGCTAATCTCTGCTACACATTCAAAAACTAAATTCTGTTGCTCAAAATAATTTACATATATTTCTATTAATTAGAGGAGTATCATATCATATTTGCAAAGCTTAAAACTTTTCCAAGTTTCTTTAATAGAGTTACATCTTCAAGCAAGAGGCGATCTTCATCATCAATTAAAAAAAAAAAAAAACTCGTTTAATTAATGTTGTATTTAGTAATAATATACAAAAGATATAAATTGAATGTTTGGTAAATCTCAAGGAAAGTGTTTATTAATTTTTGAAATTAAATGATATGTCTTAAGTAACCATCGTGTAAATATAATTTGTTTCAAAGACCATCTATTCAGAGTTTAAGGAATAGTTAAATATATAAAGAGACAATTTTATTTAAAATACTATTAACAAAATAAAATTTGGCCGCTAATTTAAATTTAAAGTAACACAGATCATTTCCCCTATTATTCAGGGATTGATCCAGGTTTTAATTTTTGGGGCCCATTTTTATGAAAAACAAATTATTTTTGTGAAATTTTTATCTGTTTTTGTGAAAAATCAAAATATTTTTGTGAAAAAAAAAAAAAAAAAAAGAATTGCCGCTAGAAATCTTTCATTTTCTAACGTTTTGTGTAATGTTTAATTTCAGGTTAATAGTATTTTTTTTTTTTTTTTTTTTTTTTTTTTTTTATAGACACTTATTAAAAATAATACTGTAAACACGGAAAAATTTTACAAAAGCATTACTTTTATAAAAGAAAATTTTGTGAAAGGGCTGTTTTTATAAATTTGAATTTTGTGAAGGGACTCATTTTCTGGATTTGAATTTTGTGAAGGGACCCATTTTAAGGGTTTGAATTTTGTGAAGGGCCCATTATAGGGATTTGAATTTTGTGAAGGGCCCATTATAGGGATTTGAATTTTGTGAAGGGGCAGCAAAAGGGTCCCAATTTTTGCCTGGATCGATCCCTGTTATTATTATTATTTTCTTTTCTTTCTTTCCTTCTCTCTCTTTTTTTTTTTTTTTTTTTACGATATATTTCCTAAATAAATACTTTGTTTTATTATTTTGTTTTATTATTTCATTGACTGTTTGAAACAATTTTAGAAATACTATTTTAATTTGTTAGTTTTAATTTCACTTTATTCATATTTGATGCCTTCCAAATTTATTCTTTATGTTCTCATAAACATGATTAATTTTGTTATAGACCAATAAATTTTCTAAGCTACTATAAACATAACTAAACTATGCCTTCTTTTTTTATGCTACCGGATGTAATATTGATATAACAGTTAAACTAATGACTTCAAATGTGAATCAACTTGAAAGTATAATTCTATAGTCTATTTTCCCGAATGAGTTTTCTTTCATGTGATCTTGAATTCATTTTGTGGAAAATAATCGAATTGAACAAGAACAAGCTGTTTTCGATGATGTCACAAACTGATAATATCATAATGCATGGTAATATTAAGGTCTAACGTACGGAAGCGAGACGGAAGATGACGTGTTCTGTGCGAGTCACAGCGCCTAGAAAGAGTAGGAGATGAAATTAGATGGTTGATAGTCATGGCTAATTTGATGAGGTTATTGGTGTGTCTATTAAGAGTCATAATTTAAAAATTTATTTGGATTTCTTTCTGCTTAAAATAATCCTAAATTTGGAATTGGAAATTTTCAAACACTATAAGTAAACTGAGTTGCTTTTATTTAATTATTTATCTTACCAAATTTAATGTATTATTATTTTATTCGATAATATGAAATTATTTTTCGTTCCGGCCTCATACTTTTGCTATGTTTCTCCGTCCGAGATTTTACTCTATACAAGTAACATTTCAAATTGTTGTGTCACGGCACAGTCACAGTAGCATGACTGTAGAATGATCATAAATGTGCCATAGAGAAATTTTAATGGACATCTTTAATGATTAAATTTCACCTAGGCAAGAAAAGTGTCATGATACAAAAATGCAATGTTGCGAAAAATCAACTTAAAGATTATGATAAAGCATTGACTACTCCAGTGCACGATAAAACTGACACAAACGCCTCCCAGGCTGATAAATTTTGAGGTAGAGATGTAACGTTTTTAATGCACATTGGGACACTTCATACACATCTCAATGACATACTATAATATTTGCCATATTTTTTTTTCTATTTTTTTAAACTTGTGACATTTCTTGACAGGGTGCAATATGAACAGTTCACAAATAAATTGATTAATTTATTAAAACAAAAAGTGAACGAACGTAATGAAATTTTCATTGCATTCATTCACTTTTTCTTTTAGGAAGTTAATCGATTTGTCCTGTAAACCATTCACATATTGATTAAAGCGATTAAGTACTTTTTTCCTCTTCAGAAATTATTATTATTTTTTAAATAACACACCTAAAGCAATACAAATTTATCTGTATAAATAAAGTCTTTAAATTGATTAGAATCGAAATATGTTTCAATATCTTCAATTTTCAGATATCAGAAAAGCCCAAAACGCTTTCAGAATACCTTCTGTGTGTATTTCGGTAAAGTATTTCTGTAAAGATTTCATTCATTCTTTTTTTTTTTTTTTTTTTTTTTTTTTTGCCAAATTAAAAAATTTATTGTTATAAAATAAATTTTAAAATTATGTTATTAATTTAAAAATACATTATATATTAATCACCTACCACCTCCCCTCATTGTTTTGACTATCTAAGTATAACTTAGACTTTATGTTCAGTATGCAGTAAATATTTGAAAAATACTGATAAATCATAGAGATAAATACTAAAAATCACTGGAATTGTTCTTTAAAACCAAATAATTTAAGGCATGGTGCTTTCACATTTTACTATTTTAAAAGGATATCTTTTTTAAACCATGCTAAGAAGGCAATTTTTAAGGATAATAAAGAATAAAATAGAAACAGTACAACACTATACCAGCGAAAGCGATAATATAAATAAATAAATATATCAAACATCATTTCTGATATTTGATTTTTTCTATTGTAAAGAAGCAAAGATTTCACAATATAAAACTTTATTGTAACTTAAATCATGCTTAAATTCATACAAGTGTGAGAATTTTAATTCTTTGAAATGACGCTTAGAACATGAAAGAATTCTTCCATACACCTTTTCAGATATCTGAAAAAAAAAAAAAAAAAAAAAAAAAAGCTTGAAGGATTCTCAATTACTGCTAAATAATGTGATAAATATAACATTAAAGATTACAGTTGTAATCCTAATTAAATGAAAAAATATCCATCATCATTATAACTAAATATAATCAATAAACATTGATATAACGTAATCATAATTACAGCGGTTAAGATTTCGCGGTTGTAAATTTTATTATGTACGTAAATAAAAACATTTATTACAATTATTCGCAATTGTATCTATAGTCTCTCAATTACTTTTACAGTAATTTAATTGTAATCAAAATCTTTAAAATTACAATTTTAATGCTTAATGTTACTGCAAATTTACCAGTATCTTTGCATAAAATGATACATTCGAAATTCAAAAGTAATTCCATTATAAATTAATTGAATGAATGCTGATTTTGTCCAATTACGGTCTAATATTACTGCATTATAATTACATCATGAAAACTCTGATATTGTAACATGTGATTTTCTGTTATAAAACATCATAAATATCATTCAAGACTAATCCCTGACTAAAAGGTATAAATACTAAAAAAAACTGCAGGATTGCTCGGGGTTAGGAATATTTTATTCTTTTTATCATAAACAAATCACCCCCCCCCCCTTTTTTTTTCTTATTTGTACCTCCGAGACTCATCGAAGCGGGGAGCCATCTCCTTCGTGCAGGACCAAAATTGTGATGGCATGTTTCCGAACCACCCTTAGAGGTGAGAGCCAGACCGTGGCCAATTGCCCATAGCGCAGCACTAATGCTACATAAAACCTAACTAACCCTCTTTTTTTAATCATCTGATGCTTAATATTTATGAAAGACGAAAAAAATTGCATTTTTTTCTGATGTTGTCACAGAATTGAGTTTTTTGGGGGGCAATTAGTGCGACATTTCTCTGAGATAGAAATCGTCGGCATTTATCATGGAAAATAATTTTAATAATAAATAATAATTTAAGGAATAATTTGTACTGTGTGAATTTATATAAGATTACATAGAGGAAAGTCTTGTAGTGGCCACAACGTACTAATTTTAATTCCGTTTTTACTTTCGAAAAATTCAGAACCATTAAATTAGTATAGTTTATCAAAAATTGACTTTTTAAAATTTTAATAACTCCTTTTATAGCTAAAAAATGAGAAATATGCACTTAGTTGATTTTTCGCACTTTTAAACACAAAATTGAAATTTTTAAATTTTTAAAAATCTAATTTCAGAACAGTTGGAAATTTTCAAAATGTGAAAGCGGAATTTAAAAATATCAATTGGGTAATGTGTAATTCTATAAACAATTTTCCCCAAAGAATAACAAAGGCTTTGGATGACCTTGACGATCTGTGATGTATCATCCCCTTAATACACTATTTTTTAAAAGATTTTACCGAGGAAAGTAAATAATTGAAAAAAAAAAAAAATGATATCATGCTCTCCTGCTCAACGAACCATGAAGGGATAAAAAACAACACATTGTTTCTATTACACTCCGTTCAAAGATTTCTTCGAACAGTAAGTAGGTACACAATACTCCTCAAAGCGGGAAATACGGATGACTTCTATTTGCACTGATGCTTCTACACGCACTGAGTCAACAATTTAAATCATTCAGAGAAATTCCCCAGCGCCGTTACTTGAAAAATCTGTGTTTTTTTTCCCAATTTTATTTTTAATTTTCTTTCATTCCGTTTTCATGTAACTTCCGTCCCTTCTAGACTACCGAACGACACCTGTCACGCATTTTCGCAATGCGTATAATCGAAGGACATCCTGTAGGTTTGGTGGAAGTAAAAAACATTGTTGAATGCGTTAAAAATTGTCTTCTGTTGTCATAAGTTTCGATGTATTGTAGAAGTTTTTGTTTAAAGCATCATCATACCCATACGTTGTATTAAAAAGTTTAAGATTGAATCGTTTATGTTGGAGAAGAAACATTTGAGTTAAAATGCACCACCGCTTTTCCAGGAAAAAAAGAAATAATAAATAGGTTACAAAATCAGGAGAGTTAATCACATACAGTATGGCGACAAACGACAATTGTCGCTGAGCCTTTTACTAATGTCTCCAAACATGGGCAACAAATTTGTCGTTTATAATATTTGTGCAAAACTATATTTTTCTACTTATATATATATATATATATATATATATATATATATAAAGAATTAAAACAAAGAAAACAAATGTACTTTGAAATTTATAAATTATTGTCAAAAATGTGTTTTTAACCCTTTGCGGCGCAAGACAATTTGAAATATTTAAACTATACTGTCACCGGAATTCATGAACTAAATTAAACTAAAAGAAATTTTAAATTTTAAGGTTTAAAAAACCGGCCTTTTCTGGTATGTTATAAACGTGAATTTTTGCTAGAAAATTTCCAGGATGAGTTTTTGCAGCTGGATCTTAAATTTTGCTTCCTCGCAGCGAGGACAGCGCGCGTTAAGGGGTTAAAGATTCAAACCCACTTTTATTATTATTATTGTTATTATTATTATTTTGATATTTGTATTGATATACATCTCTGACAGTTTAAAGGTCAATTTCAAGATTCTGTACCAATGCTATTTTGAGCCTGCTAAATTATGTTGTTGCTTTCACACTGCATTTGTGACTACTTTTTTTTTTTTTTTTTTTTTTTTTTAAATCCGCTGGGAAGAAGGGTCGTTGTTCCGTTCAGTCTTCCGTCGGGAAGAAGTTTATAAGTATTTCGACCTGAAACTATTGTTGTATGTTTTTGTAATTTCTATTGCTTACTTTTCTCCTCTCACAACTCCAGCTTTACGGTTCATTTTAATGCATGTTAAAAATCAGTCTAATTTATAAGTTTAAATTACTTAGTGAAGTTAAAAATTTCTTTCTTTGTGGGAATAAATATTAGTAAAACAGAAGCACATAGTCAGTTAGCGTTTAAAAAGTTAAAATTAATTTTCACATAAAGGAACACTTATTTATACAGTAAAAATGCATAAAAAAATTACACTTGTTTTACGATATATTTATTTATATATGAACATATGAAAAATATATAATAGACTGTGGATATATATTATATATGGTATCAGGTTTATCTATCATTTTATATTTTTGGATGACCAAATTATAACTTGTCGGGGTCTGTTTAAACTAATATATTTTTATTGATCGCCTGTCAGCACAAGACGTTTTCCAGACCAATACCTGCTATTAAAAATGGATTCTGAATCACCACGAACCTATACGCCTACACCGGCATTCGAAACCGAAACCTGAAGAAGTAAGCTTTTATTTAGTTTTCGAAACCCATATACACCCTTCATAAAAAATTTAACATCATATTTATATAAAATTACAGATTTTAATATTCGAAATTTAATATAGAATAAATAATTTTGTAAGTTATTTTTAAATAATGTGTTAAATTTACGCCGAATCATTAATCTAAAAAGATTAGTTACCAAATGCATCTTATCACTCTGTTTAAAAAAGCTTTTGTCATAATTAAAACTAGTTGACATAGGAGGATGAACTCAACTCAGTCCCCCATCATATAATTGTTTTCATAAATTTCTACTATAGGGAATATTATATTCGTACAAAGCTGTACCCAGAGAAAAAATTTCCGGCTGGGGTTTCAGTTATGATTCGTGTTCGGGGGTCGGACTTGCTGTTTTTGAGGGTGGTGTTAATTCACATTATTTTTCTGAGGGTCGAGTATAATTTTTAACGAATCGGGCCCATTTGAGAGCATATTTAAAACAAAAATCCAAACAATAAGCAAAAGTTTGTTTGGTGTCTTAACTTCATAACTGATACAAATATAGTAAATGTAACTAATTATTTGCATATCATAATCATTATACTAAACTTCAGTATCGGATATTTCAAACATCGGAATTCTTTCACAAAGCACCTCTTTTCAGCTGATACATCTGAATTATTAATTTTCTTTCTTTTTTTTTCCCCGATTTCCAATCCAGTTCGGGTCGGCTTCAGGACAATGAACATCTATTTTTTATTCTGTTTGACTTCAAATTAGCTCTTGGCTGTAAGTCTAACATTGATATTTTCCTTTGATAAATGCAAAAACTATTACTATTCACTACACCTAAACTGCACTTTTCCTCAAATTGTTTGGATAAGGAAAACTCTACGAAAAAAAAAAAAGAAATGTTAAAAGAGAAGTATAACTAAAAATAATTTAACAAATCTGTTAAATTCCTAATCCCTCTTCTTCTCTTGGCTACAGCCTTGCATTCATATTGAGACAAATTGACTGTACCGATCACTCGACATGGTTGCAGATTGAAATGCCACACGCAATGACTACCCTACCAAAGCTTCCAAGCTTTGACACTACGACGCTTCAATATATTTTTTGTACCCGAATTTGTTGTTTAATTTTCTTAGGGTCAGTTTCATATTTTAGTTCATAAGCAGCTTCATACTTTTTCCAATGTCGTAACCTCCATAAGGCTAGCATTATGTCCCCCATTGTTAAGAAAATCGAAATTTTCGAATAATTTACGAAGTATTCAAAGCTGAATGTCTATAGTCAATGATGTTAACGCAAGTATCATAAGTGATATTTTAAAATGTGTCCGACATTTTTGCGAGGAAAATAATCCTCATCATACATGCTTATACGAAATTTTGACCTATACACCCATGTTAAGAAAATAATAAATTTCGAATAACATACGAAGTTTTTTCAAAGTAAAATGATCATAGTTAATAACGTTCATGCCAGTATTATAAATGATACTTTAAAACTGCCCCAATGTCTTTATCAGGAAGATACTCTTCATAATACACGTTTATGAGAAGTTTTTCTCCTTTTCCAATGTTGAGAAATTCGTAAATTTCCAATAACTTACGAAATTTTTAAATTTGGATGCTGAAAACAAATAGGGTTCTTGTCAGTATCATAAATGATATTTTAAAGCTTATCCTACCTTTTTACGGTCTTTTTTTTTTTTTTTTTTTTTTTTTTTTGAGAAATGCACAGACTAACAAACTATTATACTAACGAACTAACAAACTGATTATCCTATAGACGGGTAGCACATATAATTTCTGATTTTTGGATTCCTCATACCTCAAACACGTCAAAAAAAAAAAAAAAAAAAGACGAGGTCGAAAATTTTCACGCGTATTTAAGTTCCTCATACGTTGTGTGATGGAGAACTAAAAATGGTTTATATAATTAACAGAACAAAATGTAAACTGCTATAAGTTTGTAACATTATTGTAACATCTTTTACGGTAGAAAGTAAACTTCCTGCTGAGATAAACAATCCTTTTCTCTTCAATTTGTATGGAAATAAAAAAGTTAAAAAATGAATCAGGAAATCTGACGGAAATACGTATCAACTGCTCTTTCGTAGTAAACCTTTAGCTTACATCAAAGAATATCCTTGTTATTTTACCATGTTTTTATAAACTTCTATTCTTGTTTGTTTGTATGTTTGTTTGTCCAGTACAAATCTTGCAATCGAATTTTAACTAACTTCCCTACTAGCTAGACATTTGAAACTTTCACAGTAGCTCAGAACCCGGTGACAACACAATACTTCGAAGTCCGATTTTCGAATTTTTGATTAGTTTTCTTATAATTAGTTAAAATATTAAAATAATAACATCCTAATAGTGTTAAAATAGCCATTAAAATATTAGCTACAATTTAATTGTTGGCAAAAAGAAATTTACGATTTCATTTTCTTTCGACATAAAAATAAATACATTTAATTAAACGTGAACGTTAAAAGTTTATAAAAAGTTAAATTATGCATCTCACAAAAATTGACTTCCTTATCACTTTAAAAATTTTATGCACATTGATAAGAGCTCTATGATTCATCAAAAAAATTCAAAACATGGTATATAAAAAGTTTTTTTTTTTTTTTTTTTTTTTTTTTTTAATCTTATAATTATTTACAAATTGATTTGTTATGCTGTTAATTAGTTACTCAAAGAAAGAATGGGAAAAAATCGCAAAATTAAAAAAAAGAGATCAGGATTTCTGAAAGTAGTTTTAATGATAATTTGAAAATCATTATGACGAAGCAAAAATAAATAAATAAATAAAAAATATCTGGACCTACAATAAATAAAATTTTCGATTAATATGCTCAAAGCTTTCAAGTAAGAAAATCGAGCAAAAAAGTTAGTATGTATGTTACCAAAATTTTGTGCACGCTATATCTCATAAACCAATCGACGCAATTTGACCAAACTTGCTATTTAATTAAAATTGGTGCCTCACTTATATTGGTGCTGATTTCATTTTGGGATATATCATTCAACAGGTGGTGGTGTCATACCATTTCTTCAGAATTTTCCATATGGCATCTTTAGGACAAGATTTCGTACAAATCTCCATAACGTAATTATTTTTAACCAATCATTGTGAAACTAAAGAAAATCATTTATAATAGTAATGGTGAACCCGAAGAAAAAAATCTGATGTGGGCACCATAACTTCCTTAAACAGCTTTAGAAATATACATAATGTTAAAAAGCATTGTCATTGGATCCAAGACAGTTGGCTAAAAATATTTAAAAAATGCATTATCACTGTGTTCTGAGGTTTTCTCAAAGTTTCAAATGTCTAGCTAGTCGGGAAGTTAGTTAAAAATCGATTGCAAAATTTGTACTGGTAACGCAGACGAAGGCAGCAGGGACCCGAAACAGTTGGCTTAAAATATTTAAAAAATGCATTTTCACCGTGTTCTGAACTATTCTGAAAGTTTCAAATGTCTAGCTTGTCGGGAAAAAAGTTAAATAAATTTTCTGTTGAACTTTATAAACGTTGCCGAAGGCAGCAGTGACCCGAAACAATTGGTTAAAAATATATAAAAAAAAAATACATTGTCACCGTCTTCTGAGCTTTTCTGAAAGTTTCAAATGCCTAGCTAGTCGGGAAGTTAGTTAAAAATCGATTGCAAGACTTGCACTGATAACGCTGTCGAAGGCTGCAGGGACCCGAAATAGTTGGCTAAAAGTATTAAAAAAATGCCTTTTCAAAAATGCCTCGAAAAATGCCTGTTCTGAACTATTCTGAAAGTTTCAAATGTTTAGCTAGTCGGGAAGTTAGTTAAATAAATTTTCTGTTGAATCATATAAACGTTGCTGAAGGCAGCAGGTATCCGAAACAGTTGGCTAAAAATATTTTTAAAAATGCATTGTCAACGTGTTCTGAGCTTTTTTGAAATTTCAAATGTCTAGCTAGTCGAGAAATCAGTTAAAAATCGATTGCAAGATTTTTACAAACCGTTTTTGAGTTATTACCGTTTTTTGATGTACATTATGGCCAAAACCTTTGTATTTTTGGTCATTATGAACCTAATTTTCCTAAATATGTCCAAAACGGAAAATCTTACAAAGTCTAAAAAAGGAGATGCACAACTAGATGTTATAACAAACCTATGTACCAATTCGCAACTTTCTACATTCAATCGTTTTCGAGTTATGCGAGATACACACTCACATACACAAATACAGACGTCACGAAAAATTGTGTAAAGTCGTTGATATCTCTATAAAACGAGAGTTCGTGCTAAGACGAAACTTGCGTTGTACAACTAGACATCACGACAGTCACACGTATAAATTTGCAACATTCAGTGATCATTCGTTTTCGAGCAATGTGAGATACAAAATCCATTTCGCAAATCGGGATTACTATACTTCCTTATACTTTGTATAAGGAAGTAAAAAAAAAAAAAAAAAATGGATGATTATCACCCCTCCCCCCCCTTTCTCCTGGGATCTAAAATTTCGATATGGTTATATTTTAAAAGAACTCATTAATACCCTTAAAACGAATGACTGAAACATAAATCTAGTCACTTAAAACAAAGATATCACTTTTTAATTAAAAAAGACAATTTCTCAGATGTTCTTTGTAGGGCATAATATTGACTTTCTTTAGCATTTAATATTATTCTTCTCTGGGATGAAAATTGGCTAAATTCATCATGGAAAATAAATTTATTAAACAAAGTCTACAGCGTGAATTTATATAAGCAAACGTAGAAAATAATTTTGTAATGTACACACATACCAGTTGTTTATATTTTTAGCAATAATAATCTATCATGCTGAAATTTAGGAATATACTACTCATTAAAAAATATATAAATATTTATAATTTTCACGATTTTCTGATATAAATTATTAATTATGTAAGTAATATTTGAATAAAATAAGATTATAATTTGTAAAAAATGTATTGCATTTCATTTACACCTATTTAAAATTTTATTTTATTTCATTAAATAGTTTCATATCTCCAAGAAACCTTCATAATAAAAGCATAGTATATGATTTCAGGAACTTTTCTTGACAAACGAAATCTTCAAAACTTGAAGTAAGTATTGTTTGTTTTCGTTAGCTGTGACCCTGCTCACCTATGCGCATGCGTGAGGTCTGCATTGATTTTGTTAAAATAGGGTAGAAGCGTAGAAGATGAGAGAATGTTTACATTTTACGAGTGTGCGGTTTCTTTTTTCTTTTTTTTTCTTTTCAGGACATTATTGAATTTTGAGGCGATACTTCTTCGTTATATTCGTATAAAGGCAAAATGCTGATTTTTCCCCCTTGTAATTTTTAAATAAGTGTAGAAGATCAGTTTTATTCTTCGATGCAAAATAAAATCCGTAAACTTAAAAGTAAATGCCTGTTTTCTTTCTTCTTCTTCTTTTTTTTTTTTTCAGTTAAAATTATTTTTATTTGCTTACTTGATCTCTAAATTCGTACTATATCTGTCATACCTGAACACTTGTTTCATGCACTGATTATAGTAGTAAATTAATTAAAAATGACTTAAATTAGGTAAAATTTACATAATTCATTAATAAAAGAAGAGAAAAAGAACAACGTTTACAGTAGACTTTACCTGTAGTAAAAGTAATATATTTTTTTCTTTTAAATTATACTGCTAAAATAAAAATACCATATTTTTGGATCTCTATTTTACAGAAATTTACAGAAAATCGTATTTAAATCAAATCATTAGATTTTTTTATCATGATTATTTTACACCTTTTATTTTTCGCGCATATTGTCATATAAATTACATTAAATAAAATATTGTTAATTAAAATTAAAAATTAAACTTTAAATTCGCGTAAAAAGGTAAAATAAATATTAAAGACTCATAAAAAGAAAACGAACACATGTAGAACGAAAAGCGCATTTGGCTAAGTGCCCATCTCATTCAACGCATCACCCCTTTTCCGAGTAGGATCATTCCGCGAGAGGTAGACATGGTTTACGAAAACGGACAGTACCAGATTTAAGTTTTGAAACAAATCTGATATCGTCTCTCTGTAAAATAATAGTTGTTACTATTGAAAATCTTTTTAAGAAATAGTAGAAACATCATGAAATTTTTTATTTAAGCAAAATGAAGAATGTGAACATTTTTGATTAAACTAAAGTTAAGATTTTATATTGGAGAAAAAAAAAAAAAATCAACAATTTTATGTAGAAGTGTTTTGAAAAAAAAAAAAAAAAAAAAAAACTGAAAGACTAAGAGAAAGTAAATATTTTGATTTAATTTTATTAGCCTATTTTCTTATAAATATTATTAGGACGAAACAGGTATTTCTATCGTACAGCTCGGTAGACCACTTTAAATAAAGTAGGATGCCTAGCAACATTCACATTAAAAAAGAAAAAGGAAGATGGGTAGGGGGGGGGGGGGGTCTTGCTTATTAAGATAGGATTTTAATTTTGTTTTTTCTTTTCATTATATTTTTAATCTATTTTCCGTTTAAAAAATAGAATAATGATAATTTTTTTTTTAAAGTACCAAAAATTTTGGAAAAATGAATAGCTATATAGTAAACAATGTTGCCTCACAACTACCATTTTTATCTAAAACTCATACTGTTACTTTATTTAGGGAAAAGAAGAAAAACCCGTTAGTTTAAATTAGATTTTTTTTTTTTCTTCGCGGCTGTATAAGTACTGAAAAGAAATTATTTTATTTAATTTAAAATATAATTCAGTCATATTTAATAAAATGTATATTATATAAAATGTATATATTTAATAAAATGTATATGTAATATTAAACAATAGATATTATGATAATGAAAAATATTATTAGAGATTTTAATAGGAAAAATTACAAGTGCTAGTCAATAAAAGAAATATAATAGGCGTAATCATATTCTGTCATATTTATGAAAATATGCTTTCTTTCTTTCTTTCTTTCTTTTTTTTTTTTTTGGCATTTCCAGTAGTGTTAGCTTCAAACTATAATAATGGATATTCCTAGTGAATAAGTATGTTTGTGATGCCTATGAGATGATTAGTATGCACTTTTCAAAATTTCCCTCTTGAAAATTATTTCAGGATGCCACTTGAAATTTTTGAATAAGATCAGATAGTTTCAAAAATTGATGAGAAAAAAACTTCTCTGAATGCTTTGAAATAAATTTTTCAATTCAGTAAAAACCAGAAATACTTTGTTATTGTATGTACAATATTCACATGGAGGATTGAGGATACAGAGATATATAGACAAAAAAAAAAAAAAAAAAAAAAAAAAACTTTTCTTAAAACTAGCAGAGTAAGATAACGTAGTGTGATTGTCATACCAGATTAAGATTTTCTATCTTAAAGAACCTGATAAGAATCTAAAAAAGAAAAACAGAAAATTGCAATATAGCACACTGGAAACCTGGTGATGAATAATGAAGCAGCTTTTGATCTTAATAAGAGTGTTATATTAGATCATAACACATTTTTTCCCCGCAGTGATTGTATTACTGCTAAAAAAGTGGTTTTACAGGCATTATAGAACTTTTGGATAGAATAGCAATGAGTGGTGTTGAGGGGGATATTTTCATTACAGTGTTCAGCTGAATATTCATAAATAAAGCCAGGTATCGAGTAGGGTAACGAAATTTTTAACAAAGCTCGGTGTAAAAGTGAGAATTCGTTTTTTGACTTACTCTATTTTTTCTTCTTCTCCCTACAGGGTTGATTTGCTTGTTTTATTGACGATCAGAATGATCGTTTTATTTTGGGGCAAATTCGGGTTGGTCTATAGTTAACGTTTTCGGTTTCTGGTATAGTTGCTTATTTCGTGGATCGATGAAATAAATTTTGTTAGGTTCTACAGATTTTTTTCGTTATTATTATTATTTATATATTTTTTCAAATTGCAGCCTTTGCTCACTTCGCTAATCAACGTATTTAAACGAATTAAAGAAAATCCCTATCTCTTTTGGACCACTTTATACGCGAAAACTAAAAAAAAAAAAAAAAAAAACTTTTATAACAGCTCAGAACTTTACTTCGGGTACTTGCTACCTTCGTCAGCGTCTACTCCATCCGGACTATGTCGTATCCGGGTCCTACTGCCTACTACGGCGACGCCTTACCAGACATTTCATTTTCAGTATTTATCAAATGACAAGTAGCGTTACTATTACTCAAAAAATATGATTGTACGGATAACTATACCTCAACATCTGATGAACATTTTAGTTTTGCCATCATGTAGACATAGCCAGTAGTAACACGTTTTTTCCAATATTCATTTCGCGACAATGATATTATAAAAACGACAAATTTATAATTATAATTTTTATCTTTAAGATATCAAGAGATAAGTGAAAACACGTTTTGCCCTTCCTCCTCCATCTTTCGGGGCGAGTTCTTGAAATTTCTGAAACTACTTTTTAAGTATTTTTGTTTGTTATATTTTCAAGTTAGAATGTTACGAATATCTGTTTTTTCTTTGACATATGGAAGGACATATGAAAACACGTTTTGTCCCACTTCCACCTCCTCTCGTAGTAATCGAATTCCTAAAATTCCTAAAATTGGTTCGTAGGTATTTGCGTCTGTTATATTTTAAAGCAAAAATCTTACCTATCTATCTGATTTTATTCTTTGAGACATGAAGGAATTTGAAAAAGAAATATATATACATATATGTATATATATTGAAAACCTTTTCAAACATTGCAGCAGATGTAACCAAGTATCACATAAAAAACTAAAAAAAAAAAAAAAAAAAAAAAAACATGAATTAAGATGACTAAAAATTGAGCAATCTGATATCAAAACATACAACATCGTTACGTTTTCAAGGGCATAGAATGAATGTTGCATACAAATAAGGTGATATTTCTGTAGTGCTATATGCAATTTGCTAAAAATTTACAGCACTCTATGCCCTATATCCCCATAAGACATGAAAATAATTAAAAATTCAAAGAGAAAGAGGAAAAAACAAGTGAGAAATACACTTTTATATCAACAATCACCAATTACTGAATAAAAAAAATTATTCCTTAGATTAATTAATAAAACCAATACAATTAACTCACTCGACAACTGCAAAACACGCCGAAAATAGCTCAAGCGCACTACCAAAATCATGAGGCTGAATATAGTTAAATTTACAGTTAATTAGAGAGTTGCATTTATCTACTGAACTATTAAGTAAATAAAATTTAGTGTAAATTGTTTCTGCTAATTTTTATTTAAAAATAAACCGTAAAATTAAATATAAATATAAAATTAAAATAAATTTAGTTCGCTAAATTTTAATTTATAACTTTCATTAATTTGAGATACGTAAATGTGCAATTCATAAGTAATATGTGAAAGTAGAGGTTTTTTCTATAGATGCAAAAGAACAAGACAGGGAGGAATGATTGCGCCCTCTGTTAGAGTGAAATAAAACAAGGAGGTAATGACCCCATTTTTTTTTTTTTAATTATTAATATTGCTTAATAAAACCTAAACAAATGGTAGCTTTTTAATCATCCTATTAGAGAATCGGACACTCAATAAAAAAGACCATGCAGTATGTAATTAAAGGTTATTAAATAAAAGTTATTAATTAAAACTCAAAAGCTGAGTTCTTCAGAAAGCCGGACTAACTAAATATATTATATGAGTGTGTGCGTGTTTTATTTCGCTGAAAAACTGGAGACATTTTAGAAAAATATTGAGGGGGGGGGGGGGGAATAACAGAAAAAAATAAGACGTGAAAACCTTTTTTTTTTTTTTTTTTTTTTTTTTGGTCTTTTTCTGAGAAAAAAAAAAAAAAAAAACTAGATAAAAACGTTTTTTTTTCTTTTTCGTTGGCATGAAATTTAAAATAAAAATTGAGAGCAAATGTGGTAAAGAAATTTTAAGAAATTCATACAATAACACAAGGGGGAAGGAACGCAACTTAATATTTTAAGTTAAAAAAATCTGTTTTATTCTTTTTGTATGTTAAAAAAATCTATAATAATTTTATTAAATTATACAGAAGAATTACATTAAATGAGTAAAAATTACATTATTTGATCTTAGATAAATCTAACCATTGGATGACTACAAAATTTGTAGTCATATAAAATTAATTTAAATATCAGTCAACATAAGTTTTTGTTCATATTTTGGAAAAAATTTTTAAGTGTTTTTATGAAGATATAAAAGTTTTAATACTAATTTAAAATCTGAAATCTCTCTCTCTCTCTATATATATATATATATATATATTAGAACGAGAAAATTATTCAAACAACAAAAATTTATCATTACAATTTTGTAATTGACTGAGTTGAATAAAACAGGAATTACCGAAACAGATAGTAAAAAATAAAATAGGCCTCTTGCCAAAAATTAAATTATGTTTAGCCCATAAATTTTAATTGATTATTTAATTTAATTTTTTTTAATTTTTTTTTTTTTTTTTTTTATGTTTTGTACTATTACCATTATCTTTATGAGAGGGAAATTTTTTTACAGATTATTTTCATTTTATAGTTTAATATATATTTTAGAACCAGCTAAAAAAAAATCTGCAGACAATCTGAAGGTATTTGGAACAAAAATCATAAAAACTGCAGAATAACTGCATTAAGGGGAAAAAAAAAAAAAAAAAAAAAATGCAGTTTGGAAGCAAGTAATTTTTCCCCCTTAATATTTTTATTGCTCCAAATACCTTCAGATTATCTGCAGTTTTGTGCAGTTTTTTTTTTTTTTTTTTTTTTTTTTTTAAGTTTTTCTGAAGACTTTTTTTTAGCTGGGACGTATCAGTTGGTGATTATTGGTACTGTTATTATTATTACTTTAAGGTTAGGTAATCTTGGCTGTTTCGTTTCAAAAATTTGAAAGGATCAACGAGCAATATTAAATATTTCTTTTCTTACAAAACCGCAAAACTAAATTATTATTAATGAAAATTAATTACAAAACTGTAATTAATTTTGATTTTGAAACAGACTTTTTTTTGTTGTTGTTGTTGTTCAAGATACGAGCAAAATTGCATGCTTTCAAGCAAAAGAAATTTTATTATTTTTGATAACCGAGTCAAACACACTACCAATCAGTTCTCTAATAAGTAACAGACTAAAATAAAGGTTTTAAAGACTTGTTTATAGAAAGCCAATGTCAGTCAAATTTCAGTCAAAAGTTTTTTTAAATACTCTATTCATACCCGTATCATTTATAGTAACAGAAGAAATTTCACTTATATTGGCGCCACTTGACGTATGCATCAAGCCTTATCGAAAATAGAACTTGAAACCTTTCATTCATAAAGTAACGTGACATATCTGCTCATTCATTCAAGAATATCAGAATGGAGTACGAGAAAGAAAATGATTAGTCTAACAAAAAATAATAAGTAATAAAAAATAAATAAACGTGAAATTCTTTCTGAGTCATGGTCCAGTTTTTCTTTGGGGCAGGCATGTTTTTTTCTACCGTAGAGCCGCCAGGCGTTGCGGAAATGTCTTCAAATAGGAATTTTTTTCCTATGACGCGTCCCATGGGCGGCATTGAATATCAATCGAGTGTTTGTTAGAAATAAAGTCGCTTTAAAGAAACATTTAATATTAATAGAAAACGTTTATAAAACTTTTAAGCTTTCCATTCATTGATAAGTATATTTAGGTACTAAGGGTGCGGCATGTTAAATTTAGAAAAATCGTATTAAAACTGAAATTAGATACGTACTAAGAGTCCGCATCAATACTAAAAAAAAAGCTATTAGGGTTTTATATGATGACCATTAGTCTAATTTCATGAAAAGACTTTTATTGTTTTGTAATTAATAATAAAAATAATAATCATCATCATAATCTGAAATGCGATCTTCTCATCATATCTATTTTTGGTGATAAATGAGCATTACTTTTGCTTGATGAGAAGCGTTGATAAAAATTATAAGAGACTAAGAAATTACTCCGTTTAGTGATAAATTTATTGGGACAAAATAATTTTATATTTTAAGGTTACGATTAAACTTAGGCCATCAAAATTTAAAAAAATAATTTCATAGATTTTCTAAACTTTAAATAAAAACGTGCGTAATAAAATATAATAGTTATTAAAATGAGTAATAATAAATAGATGGGAAACCTGAGACCTCATTTGGCATCTCAAAATTTACCCTTGACGGAATCTATTTTCACCGACAGTTTTGCTCCGTAACCCCCCCCCCCTTTTTTTTTTTTGTGTGTGTGTGTGTGTGTGCGTGTACTATTATGATAAATATCCTCATTAAAAATTTTACTTTTAAGCAAAGTAATAGAAATAAAAGTTTCTTTCTTAACGGTTATTGCATTTAAAAAATTATAAAACCTTTAAAATCTATTTTTAGCATCTATAACCGAAGAGCTACAACTGCATCAGCCAAACAACTCTCTCTCTCTCTCCTTTTCTTTTTTTAATTATGAGGAAACACATTTATGAATATGTTGTTGAATGCAGCCTAATTTACAGTCTTACTTTTAGATTATCTTTTTTTAATAAATCGAGTATAAACATTTTTTTGCAATTATTTAACATAATCTACTGAAGAAAATAAGTTTGTAGAATTAAACTTATTTCGTTGTTACACAGTTTTTCAGATCTGGCATCCATCCAAGCTTGCTAAAAAGAATGAGTTAGTACTGTTGCAAAATTATGTTTGATTATCCATCGAAAGTAACCTGTCAGCCGAAACCACACTTGACTGGCACTGATCCTGGAAAGTCCCGTACTTTTTCTGGGTACATTAATGGTTTATGTAATCTTATCTTCCGCTGTTAAATTAATAAATAGAGTTTCAAAGCAGGAATTAGGTTTTTACGCACAAAAGCAGCATGGACCAATAAATAAAACTAGAATTTTTCCACTTTTCTTTCTTTTTTCTTTCTTTCATTTTTTTCTCATTAAGAGCGCGTTAGATTGCTAAATGTCTTTTGATATACATTTAAATATTTCCATTGATCTATAAATTGCAATTTTTATAATGCTTTAAGTAAATTCTCAGACATCTAAACTTCCGAATAATCATAACAATCGAGTTTTCATAATCAATATTATCAATTCAATGCTAAAAGTGTAATGTGCTGGAGAGTGGTCGTATAAAAAGCTTTAAGTCCGATGAAACCAAAAGTGGGCAGAGGGCCTGATACGCATTCAGGCTTCCTACCTGGCTTATTATATTTTCCATGATTTTCACCACTCCTTGAAAAAAATAATAAATAAATAAATAAATGAAATAAATAAAAATATAGAAAGCCTTAAATTTTCCTACTATTTCATCCAAAAATGCCTATTTGAGTAAAATATTACATTCGTAGAACTTTTTATTTTGCTTTCAGAATTAATATTCTCGTCAAGTGCCATTGTCAAGAGCATTTTTGTATATTTTTAACTTAAATTTTTCGAACTGTAAACGATAATTTGGGCGCCCAGAATCAAGGGCCTCTGGCCACGGCCTAGTCGGCCTGTGCTTTAATCAGGCTCAGCTAGACACCGTGATTAATATATCCTTTGTTTCACTGATTTATAAAATGCTGCATAATCTACAAAATAGTGATATGCGGAAACCTACACACACTTGGTCAAAGAGAAAAATAAAAACTTTTTTTAAAATTAATCTTTTATTCGCTTCAATCTATATATTTGTTGTCCGACTCCTTTTTACTATTTTCTGATAAGTTATTAAAGCAATGTCAAGTCTTCAGTGAGAATAAGCAGCTTGCTGAAAAGTTTAATCTTTAAAATGTGTTGGGTAAGAAACAACCAATTAAGGGACATTAACAAAATACTTATTTATTTATATATTAAGAGACATGTTTTAGTTAAAGGAATTTAAAAAAGAAAGGAAGAAAAAATTAAAAATAAAGTTCCATTTAAGATAGCAATTTAGTACAAGTTCTCATACTGGAAAAGACTTCAGTATTAATTTGCAAAAAACATCGCAATATTGTTTAAATAAAATACAATAAAGAGCTAAACAAAAACTAAAAATCATACGGTTCGCAAACATCCTTAACACTTTCCAACTATACGTACTCGTTGCAACCTTCAACATACTTTGCATACTTGATCACACAACGTACAGATAGAAAAGCAGAATCGCAGACAGATAAACTGAATTCATAATCACTCTTAAACATTGTTGAAATTTGTTAAAAACCCTTAACACAAACGGAATTACTATTCGAGCAATTTCAAATTGCATTTCTTAATCTTAAAAGAGTTTTAACAACCACGTGACTTTCTTCTTAGCAACCGTACTTTGCTGAAGTACAACGCTAATTTTTCCATGTCTTTGGAAGAGTAGTAGTCGAATTTTTTTATGCTTTTACAAATACATTTACAACACTGTGTTACAATAAATTTGTAACGCTATTCCGCAATGATAAAATGGGTCAGTGGGGTCAACTGTCCCTCAGCAAACATGCTTGTGACGTCATCTCTTAGAACTCTATATATCTGAATATTTTAGTCTAGCCTTGTAGATTTTAACACTAAAGATACCATATTATACATAAATAATATTTTTTAGCATATAAATAATAAAGAACTTATATAAAAATATATATATATATATATGAACAACATATGAGATTGCCAGTAAGAAAATTAATTTTCAAAAAGTAGAAAAAAAAAATAGACGAAAAATGTATTACTTATAGCAACATTGACATTTATTTTATTATTATTATTATTATTATTATTCTACACCATGTATCACATTTTAATTTTCCTGTGGAAAATGACGTCATGATAGAAAATCAACGTCACAAGAGAAACGTTTTGATAAATGACAAATAGAGTACCTTTATAAATCCAACGTTTTTAATTAATAACTTTGTTCGTTAAAAGATGATAGAAATTTCTTAGCAGCTGAAATGTTTTCTTTGGAGTATTCAGAAAACATTGATACCGCCCTCCGCGAGAAAATGCGGTCGCAGACAGAAAAAAAAAAAAAAAAAAAAAAAAAAAATGACGCCAGCAACAAATTTTTATATACGAGTATATATATATATATATATATATATAGAGAGAGAGAGAGAGAGAGATTATAAATAAATAAATAAATGTTTAAAATCAGAAAATTAGAAAGAGAGAGAGAGAGAGAGAAATGTTTGCTTTCTCCGTTTTATTTATTTTTATTTTTTTTCGGGGGGGGGGGGGGGAGTACTGCAAGTAAATTTCATATAAGTTTCATATTTTTGCAATTCTAATACAAACATTTATTTTTTTGATTATAAAAATACATAGAAAGTTTTAAATTCTCACTTTGGAATACCTATAATATATATCTTGGTACACCTAACCACTTTAAGATGCGCAACAAAAGTCACGGGATTATGTCATTGACAGTAATTCTAGAGTTTAAAGGATTATACTATTGCACTATTAATCTCACTTCAAAACTTCGATCATTCGAAAAATGTATAAACAATGAGACGAATTAATTCATCTTTTTTTTTTTTTTTCTTTCTTTTATCTATTAGAAGTCTAGAACCATCCTTGATTGGAATGTTTGAAAGTACGCCAAAATTTAAACATGGTGCACAATTTCCTTTTCTATTACATAGAGAATCGACTCACCTACGCATTTGCTTCGTTCGGAAGTTTAATATTTGAAAAAACTGCCAAGGGATTGAGATGTTGACCGGGACTTTCACTTTCCAAACGATAGTGAGTCATGAATGAATCAAACGCTAAACGGATGAATAAATCTAAATAAACTAGAACACATCTTTAATGTTTCCTTTCATAAAACCTACATATTTAACCAAAAATATTAAACATTTCTCTAATTTTTTAAAAAGACTTTTCTAGTATTTATATTAAGGAATAACTGGCTCGGTGAAAATTTTAGATTTCCGTCTTTAATGGTATTTAGTATCTACATACATATCGTCAAGTTTAACTTAAAAAAAAAAAAAAGGCATTACACACATTTATTTTTGCCGAGTGAATTTCATGTATTCCTTTGCTAAAATACTTTTACGTTTATCACCAATTTATGTATTTATTTATACGTGAACAATACAACTGAAATGAAGGTTAATCAAAATTTGAACTTGCACACATGCAAAATTTCTTATAAAGGTAATGTAATTTTTTTTTATTAATTAATTTTTTTAATATAATTTTTAGGTCGTCCGTAGTTGAATGGTTTATAGTACAACCAGAAACCTGTTTATATATGTCGTCCTATGTGTGGATTTCACTTGATTATAGGCTGTTCGCACATTTTTTAGACGATTTTATTTCGCAGTAAGAAAAAATCGTTTGCATGGAGAATTTTATTTTCACAACAGTTATATTTTTGGAAGTTTTATTTATCTTCTGATATTTATAATTTTTGTTTAGATGCAAAAATGCACTTTTAAAATGGCAGTGGATGGAAGGATAGGTTTCCGCTCTTTCCAAAGATAGTTTTTAGTGAAATCGTTATGAAAAGCATTTATCAGGAGAAAAATGGAAAAATGTTGCAACAACAGATGAATCTTGGGTCTATTTAAGTGGTTGCAATAAAAAAAGGTCAATTTATTATCACAAAAGTGGAGAAAAAAAAAATTGCTGCATGGCTCAAAGCATCAAAAGAGAGTTTTTCTAAAGGATTTATGATTGCTACTTGTTTTTTCATACAAGCGCAAGATAAAAGCAAAAAAATGTGACAAAAAATGTCAAAATCAACTCTAAATACTCTCAAGAACATATTTTAATTCCAATTTTTAAAAATGAAAATCCAGATCTTTATCCACAATGCTATCAATCCGTTGAACTGTATAAAGACAAAACAAGCAGCCACACATCGCAATCCGCAATTGCTTTTCTAGAAAAAAAAAAAAAAAAAAGGAATAAAAAACGGGAATTAAAACCATACCCTTCACTGACATTCCTGCTAAATCTTCTGATGTATCACTGTTGGATTTTTGTGTTTTTCGACTCTTAAAATCAACATTATCCAAACACCGACCTACAACGCTTTGTGGACTCTGGAAAGCCGTTCAAGAGGAGTAGAAAAATATACCTCTTCCGATATTATAAAAAGGATTATAATCATAGAAATTACGATGTAGAATGTTAGTTAAGAACAAGGGCTATCAAACTGAACAAATAAAACACGAAATATGAGAGAAATTGCTTCAGTACACTCCATCAAAATCGTCTAAAAAATGTGCGAACAGCCTCTGTATTAATGGAGAAGTAGTGACATTTATAGTAATTAACAATTTGTTAAAAAGCAATTTGTTTAAAAGCGTAATGCACTTTTTAAAATTATTGAATGGGAATCTTCTTTGAGCGCACTGCCCAAATTTTCTTTCTTCAGAGTGTATTTCATCTTATCCTTTGTTGAAATAATTTTAAGTGTTTCAGCATCACGCTCACTATTTAGTTAGACTTTCATTTAAACTGCTGTTGATTGCATTTTGAAATCGATCGCTCAACAAGTGGCGTTGCCATTCAATATTTTTCACATTTTTAAATATTACTATAAATCAAAGTTATATAGTTCAAATTTATTGAAATTTTTATAAGGCGAAATTTCGTATAAATGGACATAATGAGAATTATTTTTAAGTTTTCACTGTAAAATAAATAAATAAATAAAGCTTTAGTATAGGATTTCTTTGCGAAATTTTGAAATTTGTCGCAAAGGTATTTACTAGCGCAATTATGATATCCGCATTTTAACTTAATAAAAACAATTTACAACACAAAAGTTACTATATCAATGGCATCCTTACATTACTAACTCAATTTCAAACTTAATTATCTTGTTTCTTTTCTTTTCTTTTCTTTTTTTTTTTTTTTTTTTTTTCATTTTGCACGAGCGATTTCCTAATTCAAAATTATTTAAAAAAACTTTTTCGATAGTGTTTGTTTCAATAATGATTATTATTAATTTTCTTTTCTTTTTCTTTCAAAAAAAAAAAAAAAAAAAAAAAAAGAAAAAAGAAAGAAAAAAGAAAGAAAAAGAAAAAAAAAAAAAAGAAAGATTTTGATGAAATTCTGGCAAAAGCAGAATTCAGTTTAGTACAGAGGACTATTAGTTTTTTTTTTTTTTTTCTTTTTTCAAATTATAACATCGCTTTCAAATTATTCAATTATATTTTCGATAAATGTCCAACTATTCTAACACTGGTATAATAAAAATCCGCAGATTGAGACTAATAGTCCTCAGTCCTAAAAAAAAAGTTCTAAAACCAGATTTATTTATTTA
Organism: Salticus scenicus; assembly: GCA_963930645.1. Lineage (NCBI taxonomy): Eukaryota > Metazoa > Arthropoda > Arachnida > Araneae > Salticidae > Salticus > Salticus scenicus. Next base: position 284,818,745 of record OZ005652.1, on the reverse strand, counting down.
TTTGTATGAGCGTGTGTGTGTAGGGGTATCTCTTCCCCCCCCCCCCTCACTTCCCCTGGGAGGTGAAAATTTTCAATATGGGTAATATTCAGAAGAATTCACAATACCTTTAAAATGGTTAAGACATAGATCTGAGGTAAAATGAATCAGTTGTCAATTTTTTTTCATTAAAAAGAAAGAGAGAACGAAAAAAACGCTTCTTCGTTTTTTTTTTTTTTTTAAGATTTTTTGCTTAGTATAAAATTGATTTCGTTAGACATTTAATGTTATACTTCTCTGTGATGAATTAATAAATGATATGTACTGCATGAATTTATGTGAGAAAACATAGAAAAAACAGTTTCTTCTATATTTCATGACATCACATACAATTGATTTATAATTTTCAACCGAGATAAATCTAATTATGAATTGTTCTCAAATGAAACAAACCATGAATTGAGAAGGAAACCTGTACTGCTGTAACAGCCTTAAAAGTACATTCTTATTCTTATCTAGATCGCTTATTTAATTTATTTTTAATTTATATATACATATATAAATTGAATATCCGACATTGAATGAAAAAGTAAATCAATATAATATCTCAGTCAATTTTCAGAAACATATATGTTCCAAAATAAAATTTTTATATATAAAAAATAAGCATTTGAAATATTTCGTTTAAGAAATATTTTGCATATTTAAGAAATTGATATTCTTTGATTATTATTACAACTAATAATATTTGTGTTTCTCGATAAACTACTCGGTCTGCGCCCGTTGGGTAACACGATTTTCACACATGTATTTCCAGTTTTTTTTTCCTTGCCAGTGCATATTAAACATTGGTTTACATGATATTTAAAACAAATATCTTTATCCTTTACATCAGGATATTTAAATATTCTGAAGTCTAAACGTCTTCAAAAACATTAAAAATTAAATCGAAATAATTTACTTTAAATTTTGTAACCACATCTCTATTTATTTCAGTATTAGGGTAAGTGCACCAGTGATTGACACTTTTAGAGCAATCTCTGATGTTTTTAATGTTCTAGTCATCAGAAAATATTTTTAAAAATCTTAAATTAATACATAGGGTATGAAAGACATTCAGAACCACATATATGTTAAAATATATACATTTGATAACTTTTTTTTTTTTAATGAATTTTTATTTACACCCACTCAATGTTCCAGTAATTGACACTGCCAGATTTTCCTTTTATTAGTAATTGGCACCCTATGTTCCAGTGTTTGACACTGCTAGTTATTCATTTTACCAGTTATTAGCACCCTATGCTCCAGTGTTTGACATAAAATGTTAAAATTCTTATATGTAAAATATAGGATTTTATTATTTTTCTTGTTTATTAATTATTTCGGGATAGATGTCAATTACTGGAGCATGCCAATGACTGGATCACCTACCCTATATTATAATTTCTCATGCACAGTGAAATTCTACATATTTAATTTTTATTATTATTTTCCCATGACGTATTACAATTTCGCATAGCGATTTTACAAAATTATTATACATTATACTGATATAAATTTCTAAAATAAATACCAATAAATTTTGTATGTTTAATTTATCATTTGAATCAATGGACGAATATTCCAAAACCATGCATAAAATTTTCTTTTCTTTATCTCAATACATTGTTGTGATAATGATGTTACTTTTACAGTTAAATTATCGTTTTTCATAATTTTATTCAGTTGAAATGCACGCATGGTGCATGGAAACCCGGAACAGGACAATTCCTCCGAGAATTTTAACCCTTATTCCCCTCATATAACAATTCCGCCGCGAATCTTATCTCTCCATGCTCCTTACAGGTCAACTCGCCGCGCAGTTTTCGTGATATGGTAAGAGGGGAACTGCTATAACTTTTTCATTTTTGGCAACGCACTTTGGCGACATATCGTGCATTACATGAACCCCTTTAAGTTTTAACAGAAATGTGAAGAAATGGTTGGTTGGTGTCGTGTCCATGGGGAGATCTATAGAAAACCATGAGTGTGCAAAACACAGCCGGCCAACTCCTTGATGTTATCGGAGTACAGACTCTCGATGTCAAAGGGGGAGAATTCCCCAAGCTGAGCCAGGGATCTTAAAATAGATGGACAGTCAAAAATATGTTTTGGTGTTAGTAGAACATCATCACAGTTGCTGCAGAGACGGTAGGTTCTATTGCCATCTCTCAGGATCTTCATACCTTGATACTGTCCAGTTCTAAGGCGGGTGATAGTTTTGGTAAGGTCTCTGTTAGCGTTTATTTCACAAATCTGCGAGTCTTTTTTAATGGTGTTTTCTCTCAAACGGAACCTTGCCATCGCATTAACATCGTCAAGAGTGACCTTGGCGATATTTTCATTATTGAGATTTCTCCCTTTCTTGGCAAGTTGATCTGCCTCTTCGTTTCCAGGGATGTCGACATGCGCGGGGATCCACTGTAGAATACATATCTTGTGTAGTTTGTCAATTTCTTCTAATTAATGTGAAGAAATATAATGCACAAATAAATATGAATTTTATTTTTCATTATTATTGTTTATATTCCATTATTTAATTGTAATAATAAATTCTACTGTTATTAAATTTATTTCTAATTTCCGTATAGAACTTGAATAACATAAAATTCAAACAATAATTAAGGAAAATTACTCTTCTGAGTTTAAATTGTTCCGATAACATTTACAAAATTATTAATATTTAAATGGGAATTTAAATTTATTTAACTATTGGAAATATCTTCATTTATTTTTAATACATATGACAATAAATAAATGACTAAATACACACCCTAAGACAACATTTCTGATATTTTATGGGGGGAAAAAAGTTATATTAATAAATAAATTTCAAGAAAATTGGTGAATAATAAAAATAATAAGTTATTATTATTATTATTATTTTATGGATAAGAAGTAAAGAAACAATATGTTCAGTAATTTAAAGAGAGAAAAAAAAATAATAACTTTAATTTTATGGTTATACATATATTTATAACATTTTATTTTTAATTCTATATATATTTCCCCTTTTTTTTCATATTCTACATTATTCCTAAAATACATCGATAAGTGCAAAAATACATCGATAAGTGCAACATAAATTTCAGAATTGCAAAACAGAAATATCCTTTAGTTATATTTTACATGAAGAGATTTAAAAAGAAATTATTTTTACAAAGCCATTTTATTGTTACTAGTATCGCTCAGTAGTCGAAACTAGATCAATTTGTTTAAGTAAGCATATAAATAATAAGGAAATAAAATAAAAATTTCCATGTATGTAATTTCATAGTAATTACTTTATTCTTAAATAAATAAAGAAAATGACATTTTATACATGCAATTAGGTGCAATTTTCACCAATAGATGCTGAGATATAGCCATTTGATAAACCGCAGAAAATATTAGCAGCGTCATCTTTAGGCCTCTAGCCATCAAAATTCAATAAGAATAATTTTGATAATATATATCTTCTACATCAGGTTTGGTACATTTATATAGCATAAAAACTGAGACATAGCTTTCCTGTAAACAAAATACAATATTGCATAAAAGCAACATCACCTGTCGTCCCATATTCATCCAAAGTGAATAAGCATAGTTTTACTTTATATCCATTTTCACATGCCACGTTTTTTGCATTTATATACCATAGTTGCTTAGATATAGTCCCCCCCCCCCCAAACTGGGATTAAATTGCAACATAGCAGTGACACCTATATCGACCGATATACGCCCAAATTGAATCTGTAGTACTATATAATACAGTGTATACTAAGTTTAGTGCACTGTAATGCTGAGCCTTCCATGAACTGAGAGGAAATCGTAGCGTGTCAGCGCCACATGTTGGGTGATACAGTTCAAAACCTAATAATAAGCACAAATTCAGGCCAAGGTTCAACTAAATATGACGTTTAATTAAATTAAATCCATGGGTTCATGAGATAAGTGTTCGCACAGTTTTCCTAACTCAAAAAGACAAACATTTTCTTGAAGTGGTTTAGGAAATCTCAAAACGTGTAAATTCTTCGAAAACTGGAAATAGATTATTTTTTTTTCGAATTTTATACTTTCTATTTATATATGCAAATTATAATAATAAATATGCTTTTTTAAAAATAAGTAGTCATTTTCAGTTAACTGGAATGCATTATGTTTTATATAAAAATCTGTCTTTTAATTATAGCTGACGTAATTCATAAAGAAGAAAAAAAAGAAATGAAAAAGAAAGAAAGAAAATTAGATCACAAATAAATTAGAAAAAATAATTAGAACTTTCATAAATCAAATCTTTTTTTAATTTGCCTGTATGTTCTATAATATTAAATTGCAATATGCCACTCATTCACTCAATAACCATTTCTATCACTCTAATGGTTGTTACCTCTTAGAACGAAAACTCTAATTAATTAAGAGTATAGTGATGCTACATCTATACATACAATAGAACTTGGATAATTTGAAGTTGAAGGGACCAGAAAACAATTCGAAATATCCAAAAATTCGAATTACATATACTATTTTGTCAAAAAAGGAGATAAATTAAAAAATTAAAACTCTACGATCAAAGATTTAACACATAAACTTTATATCTAAGAATACAGTGCGTGTCGAAATGATAGGTCCACCAGTAAAAACGAAAGTTATGTTGGTAAAAAAGGTTTTATTGTATACAAAGCACTATTTTATAAACTACATTACTTCATTCAACGTAAAATAATACATGAATAATATACAAATAATAGGAATAATAAGAAAAACAAAAATTACATGAAAAAGCTGTTTCAAAAAGATAGGTCCACTGAACCAAGCATCAAATTAATGTTAAATTAATAAGATTTATAAGATAATTTTTCCACCTTGTTACAGAATAAGCTCATAAATCCTATTCGGCATGGTTTCTACAAGTTTTTGCAACCACTATTTCTCGATTTTTGACCATTCGGAGGAAATAGCCTTTTTCAAGTCTGCAGTACTGTTGTACTGCCTTCCGCCTGCATACACCGCTCTTGGGAGTATACCCCACATGTTTTCTACCGGATTCAGGTCGGGGCTACAAGGTGGCCAATCGATAACATGTACACCATTATCCAGAATCCATTCGAAAGTGGACTTTGCAGTGTGCACAGGAGCATTGTCCTGTTGGAACATGAAGAATGGGCCCCCAATGTGCTCTGCTTGTGGAAAAAAATATTGTTCAAGCAGCTGTTGATAGCCTGCAGCATTCATACGATTGTCTACAAATGCTATATCAGTTTTTCCTGCACCTCCGAATCTGGCCCATAACATAACGGAACCACCACCAGCTTCCCTCTTCGAGAATATCTGTCTATCGTTACGCAGATCGTGCCAGTAGTACTGCCAGCCATCTGGACCATCCAGGTTGAATTTCTTTTCATCATTGAATATCACACTATGCCAATCTTGTTTCCAGAACATCACTTCATGTGCGAATTTCAATCTCTTTTCTTTGTGCTTTTCAGTCAATTTCGGAGCCGCTTTCCTCTTCACGTAAACTATATTGCCGAACTTCTTTACCACTCTATGGACTGTAGATTTTGATATTGGAGGGTTTTGTTGTCGGGCCACATGGATAAGCTCATATTTCCAGATTTTAACTTTTTTACGATAGTCCTTCTTTGTCGGGGTGTCTCTTTTGATGGGCGGCCAGATGATTTTTTACTGCCATAAGCACTTCTAAGTCGCAAAAAAAATTGTTTACAACATTATGTGATCTGTTTAAAAGTGTACCAATTTCTCTATTCGATTTTCCATACGTTTTAAATGCATCAGTTTTCCCCCGCTCAACCAGCGAAAGACTGGAACGACGACTCATTTCGTTCAGTTACAACGTGATGTTCAAATCTGTTTAAATACCTCCAGAGCAGCCAGCACAATCCCGCAGTAAGACTAAGCAACGATATTTATGCAAATTTTTGGAAATAAACGTGATTGGTGCAACATTTCTGAAAGCGGACCTATCTTTTCGAAACGGCCTGAAAATGAAAATTTGCATAAAATAAAAAGGAATTATTTATTTTTAAGAAATTTCTTCATAAATAGTTATAACAATTACTGATTAATTATCTATACCAAAAAAGTGATTCTTATTCTCAATTAAGAGTCGAAATTTTGAAAAATGCGGGTGGACCTATCATTTCGATACGCACTGTATTGCTACATACCCCCCGCCCTCCCATTAAATTAATATTTTTTACGAGCTTAATTATTCAACACTTTTTAAAAAATAGTCAGATATTTTTTAATTCTTCTTTAAGTACAATCTTTGTGTCATAGCATATGACTTGATACAAAAATAGAATCTTCTTCATTAGACATGACTTTCAATTAAAAAAACCCTCGAAGTTCATGTATATGCACCATATCTTCTGATGCACTAGTTAGGGGCTTCTCTTGTATTTCCTTATCCTTCTTTTGAAAGACTGTTAAAATATATTAGCTGAGAAAAATCTCGGGAACAAATTTTATAGTAATATTTTAAAGGTAATCGTATGAAAAATTCGAATTATCCACGATGTTTTAACATTATTTTAATACAAAACTCAAGGAACCGAGTGAAAAGTTCGAATTACCCAGAATTTCGAATTAAACAAGTTCGAATTATTCAAGTTTCACTGTATTACCGTGTTTATGGTTTTTATTGAATTTTACGAAATTGACTGATTAAACAACTTTCTTCTATAGGAACTTTTAATACAAAAGATTACGAGTATAAAATGAAAAAGTGCGTAAAAATAAAAGTATTTTTGAATGCCTTTTTGGCATCCTATTAAGAGAATATTTTTTTCCCCTTCAAACTCTCTCATTAATCATAACTTCCTAACGATACCACTTTCAATCTTCTACTCCTATAATTAATACGTTAAAAGTGTGCGACAAATATAAATTTGCGTATTAATATACACAGGGCTCGACTCAGCCTAATTGGGGCCCGGGGCAAAAACTTCTTTGGGGCCCCCCTCTGCTTCACTATTTCAATAATGAAGAACCGAACTTTATGGAGGTATTTAAATTTTCCCCCTCATTATAGATATATAACGAGAAAATTGACTAGAACCTAAAATAGCTATTAAGTCCCAACCCCTCCAATGGTCAGACGAAATATCGTTCTATCCATTTTATTTCTGATTGTTAACTTTGTCATCTAGCTGTGAAAAATTCATGTCCTTGCTGACATTAGGGAGGAATTCAGCTAAATTTTCGCAATTTTGATGACTCAATTAAGCCGGATTTTACTATACTGATATTTTGTTTAAAATAAGTTCATTAAAGAAGGAAACGTAAAATAAACTTTATATTCGATTTGGACCCCCCCCCCCTCCCCCCTCTGATGTGGGGGCCCGGGCAACTGCTCCGTATGTCCCTGCATTAGTCAGGCTCTGAATATACAGATTATTGATATTCTTTTGTTTATATTTATTTATTTTTAACAAAGTTTGAATGTCTGAAAGTTTTTGCAATGAAAGAAAATAGAAAGTAGTCAGTAGTCGCCAACCATTACATCGCCAAAAATAATGCCTTCCCTTCTCATTCGGCGGAATTGTCCTATCGAAAGAAAACGATGGGAAGGAATGCGGCGGAGTTGTCCTGTGGGGGGAAACTTCAGATAAAAATTTCGGCGGAATTGTCCTACGCTGCGGCAGAGTCACGTGGTGCCCTAGAAACCATGGATAAAATTTTACTTCCTTTATTCCAGTACATCGTTTTAGCTTTAGCTTTTACATCATAGCGTCAGTTTCGAGAATTTTGGACTTTTATTATTAAGATGATAATGTTAGTTGTCCGTGGTGTAAAATATTATGAATTTAGTGAGCCTTGAAATAGAAAAAGTTGGCGAGAGCATTTTCCAGTTTTAACATAGCATTTCAGTAAAATAATTACATTTATAATTTATATTTAAATAGTCTACCATTTGAGAAACAGAGCTAATTTATTTCTTTTTTAATAATAATTATAATAATAATAATAAAATTAGGACGTTTAGATGACTCCCTCCTTCTCTCTACACACGCACACACACACACATACACACACACACACACATATATATAAATGAGTCAAGTTTAGGTTTTTCAAATCGGGCTCACGTTGTGTCGAAAATCTCTTTTGCAGGTAGTGTAGGGGTTAGAGAATTACAGGCATGGCTGGGATGCCTCCCATGATGTCTTTCTAATCTAAAGAGTATTAGACAGACCATACCATATTCACCTGAATTTTAGAGAAAACACGGGAAATTCCAAATGGCTAGTCCGATAAGCACGATCTAATCTAGGATAAACCCTGGGTCTCTTTCGGGGGTTCCTGTCGGCTTTCGAGTCAATGAAAATCATTTTGTCTTACCCCACTCATCCCACGTAATGAAAAAAAAACTGTTCCTTTAAAGAAGAACGCAGAACCTATTTCTGAAAATAAATAAATCTTTCTTAATAATCTTTGACATAAAAATCAAGGAGATGCTGAAAGAGACAATTAAAAAAATTATTTCGCAGGTTTTGTTTTCGTTTATAACATCCATCTATCGTAATTAATTGCATAATTGCTATGTTTCCTGCATTATTGAATATCTGAAACTGAAAAACCTTCGAATTCTATTTACTGCCTTTACGGTAGTAAAATATATGGTGAAATTATTATACTGCTGCCATCTATTGAGCTCATTTATAAGTAAATTATCTCTGACATCCCAGTACTTTTTTTTTTTTTTTTTGCATTGGCCAGTCCAGTAGAGTCCGATGTTGGCCGATTGTAATTCTTGTTTCCGACTTTGGCCAATATTGTTGTGCTACTTGGGATGATATATTTCTCTCGTGGTCAATTATGTATCGAATGCTGCCGTATAGGATCCTCTAACAATCTTCATGTTTATGGTATTACAGAAAAAAAAAACTAAAATTTTTGTTTACACAGAAGTTCTATAGATCCATCAACATGTTTTATCGACCTCCTACGTTGAGTTTGAAATCCATTTATTCAAAATTTTTAGTGGCAGTATCCTAAAGCTGAAAGATGTTTTAATTTATTTTAATTTTTATTCCATCTCACATTTTCTTTACTTTGTTCTTTAATTCAAGAATTTTATGAGCACTACTTCGACCCGAGCAGAGTCAGATAGACCTGCTAGTAATTATAGAATATTTAAAACAAATCTATAATACAACGAGTATAAACATTTTTAAAAATTGTTCAGTTCAATAAAGCAATTAAGGCCAGGGCCTGATTATCCAAAAGGCTCAGGAAGCACAAGCTTCCCCTCTAAAATTTAAGATGGGACCCCATAAGGATTAAAAACATAGTCTTGAATTTTTTGTTTCATATTTTCACACTGAGATTGAATTTTTTCTGAGAAAGGTTACCTAAAACAAGATAAAACACTCACTATTTCGGGAAAAATCTATTATTTAACCTCAAAAATCTGAATGTCCTTAATTAAAAAGTTGTATAATTTTAATGTTCTGTGTAGAAACCACCCAGATGTATGAAAAAAAATAATAATAATAAACACACACTATTTTTTGGTCTATAGCATTTTTATATTACAATATGTAACAGGAAAACAAGATTTTCCGAAATGAAAGGGGGCCCCGAAATGATGCCGAGCTTCCCCTAGCTTCAAAGCTTAATCGGGCCCTGATTAAGGCTAATGACAGATAAGAACCGTTATACTACGGGAAGAAATCTCCAGAAATTGTAACGAGATAAAATACTAAATTTACATAAAAGTATTTATTTTATAGATTATACATATTTCTTAATTGTCTTTTAAACAGTTCACTTTTCTAGCAAAAGTGCTCACTAGAACAGTGCTCACTTTTCGAATGCAATGAAATCCTTCTTAATCTACGAAATGAAATCTTTTGTGTACATTCAAGCCCCTGCCCTATTACACTTTCTAGAGTTTGCGCCCCGAGTTGCAGGGCTCTTATCTGTTATCATTTGCTAGTAGAAAATAGTTTCTGGAAAACATATTATAGTTTAAGTAGAAATCAGAATTTCTCAAAATGTCACAATCAGTTGTTACGAATTTCTCGAAAGAATTAGTGAAGCTTCGAACCCTTAAGGATAGTTCGTTTCGCTTGTTTTTGTAAGTAAAGGTATTATTATTGAAAGAGCGGTTTCTAGTTTAAAACTTGAAAAATAAATAAATAAAATAAATAAATAAAATGCAAGCATTCAATTTCTTTGATAACATTTACCAGTTCTTAAAATAGACAAAAAAGCTGTTATATACTTTGATTTAGATATGAATGCACCTACAATTATAACAGTTTTCAATTTTCTTTTTATAGTGCCATAAAAATTATCTAGGGAAAAAAAATTAAAGTTTACGAAAATTTTACATAGATCCACAGAATTTCTGCATTTCTCAATTTTAAAAGACATTTATACTCCAAAATTACTTACAAAAGATTTAATTAAAAATCTTAGAGAAATTCAAGAAAGCTGTTTTTAATCTATATTTTTTCAATTCCTACTATTTGTTCACACTCTCCCTATATATCTTACTCCTATATATCTTACTCCCTATATATCTCCCTATATATCACTCTCCCTTCCGAAAAAATGCAATCGATTTTTAACTAACTTATCGACTAGCTAGAAATTTGAAACTTTTAGGTAGCTCAGAACACGGCGACAACACAATACTTCGAAGTCCGATTTTCGAATTTTTGATTAGTTTTCTTATAATTAATTAAAATATGAAAATAATAACATCCAAATAGCGTTAAAATAGCCATTAAAATATTAGCTATAATTTAATTGTTGCAAAAAATAAATAAATAAATTAAAAAAAAAAAAAAAAAAAAAAAAAAAAAAAAAAAATACGAGCTCATTTTCTTTCGACATAAAAATAAATACATTTAATTAAACGTGAACATTAAAAAATTATAAAAAGTTAAATTATGCATCCCACAAAAATTCATCAGAAAATTTAAAACGTGGTATATAAAAAGCTTTTTTTTTTAATCTTATAATTATTTTTATTTCATTTTAAACACGCGCTTTTTATTTCCTAATTCAAAATTATTAAAAAAAAACTTTTTCGATAGTGTTTGGAAGTAGGAATTGACTCTAAAAAATTTTCTTTTATATTACTTGTTATAAATAAATACACTTCTATTGGAAAAACTTTCTAAACTGCTTTCCAAAATTTAGACATTCTTTATTCTTTTACTTCCTTCCATATTCAATAAAAGAAAATATTGGATTCCTAAAAATTTTCGATTTCCGGTTTTCCATAGATTTACACGATTTGACAATTTTTAGGAAATGTTTGTCTGTGTAGGTGTGACAAAAAATTTGTGGCGACGGCGACTGTATCTCAGGAGCAGCTGCACAGAATTGCATATAAATTTATATGCATATGCACCTTGATTCTATCAAATTTTGCTGCCTCTCTCAACAGGTGGCGCTGCTATACAACGATTTCTTCAAGAGGGAAGGCTATATCATATCTCAGGTTCTATTGCGTGTAATCGAACAAAGCTTGATTATGAAAAGACCATTATGTGACATTAGGCTGATTAAATTGAGTGCATATCCACCTATATTGCAATTTTCACCGAGAACGAGGAGGATATCATCTGCCCCTGCCATAGACTAATAATCAATGAAGATAGCACATGTCAATAAATAAATCCCCCCCCCCCCTGTCTTAAATTCCCCTTCTAGCAAATTGCCAGAGCTTACACCCTACTAGCAGTTCTTTTCAATAATGGCTCTCGACGGAAGGTTGAAACTTGAATTCATTATTGAAAATAACTGCTAGTACTTAACATTCAGTGTATTCTATTGTTCTGGTGGTATCTTAAAATGCATTTTGCTTTTAATCAGGGAAGAAAACTCTCAAAAAATATCTTTTTCTTTATTTTAAAGAAAAATTATAAAATAGCTTACTTTTTGTAAACCTGTATAGTGTCTAAAACCAACAAGTCTACGAAAATATATTTTGTTTTTAACTATGAAGAAAGGAATTTAACGAATCACCTTTTAATTTTATTGCTTAAAAAAAAAAAAAAAAAAATTAAAAAAAAAAAAAAAAAATGCTAAAGTTTTCGTCAGTGGTTTTATGTGAGAACAGCACAAACGTTTTGATTTGAAAATATTTTTAAACACAAACTGCCCATGTATTTTTTGTTTTATTAATACTATTTTTCACAAAAGAAAAAACGTTAACGAAAATATTCTAGCATAATAAATCAAGAAAATCATTTAACAAATGTTTCAGGTTTAAGTAATTATATCTCAAGTAAAAATTAGAAGTAGACATGAGTGCAGTGTGAAAACAACGCCATAATGCAGTAGCTTTTAGGTAGGATTGGTACAGAACTTTGAAGAGAGAGACCTTGAAATCGACTATTGAGATGTTTACCAAACAAACATTGAGAACTGAAATTAGAAACATGTTTCAAACACATGGATTCCAATTTCTAAAAGACTATTTATTTTTAACCAATATTTTGTAAATGTCAATATATATATATATATATGTGTGTGTGTGTGTGTGTGTGTAAATGAGAAATAGAAAGAAAAATAGATTTTTAAAAATATTTTAGGCCAAAGCTTTGCCGTTCATATTGTTCAATGTTTGGCGACGTTTGTTGATGCCGTGATAACAAATATCACCTTGTCGCTATGCTAGCGGAAATTCCAAGCATGATAATCCAATATTAAAGTAACTCAAATTTATCATTCACTGAAGTATATGAGAGAAAACAGCATAATATATACATATATATATACTAGCAAATATTTATCTCGGCTGAAATAATTTTAAACATATTCCGTCAAATAAAACGAATACGATGTGAAGACAGAAGCTTTTAAAATGGTAATGATCGAGATGAAAGAGAACAAGAGCAGAGAGTGAATTCTAAGTATTTTTTTTTACAAAAACAAGATATTTTTTACATGGAAAAAAAAAAAAAAAAAAAAAAAGACAAAGAAATAGCTGTACACAAAAGAGTTGAGAGTTACACACTATTTCCAAGAGAAAAAATTGTTTAGTAAAGTTCAATACAATATATCAGATTTAAGGTATTCTAAAATAATTACACGCTTTTATTTAATTTAAATTTTATGTGAATGGGACAAATCTAAGAATTAAATTTTCACCCACTTCCATTTTTCCCATCATACAATATATGGGGGACTTAGTTAATCGGGAAAATTTCTCAACCTCATTTTATTTATTTATTTTTTATTACGTTATTACACGTTTTGAGCTGTGAGGAATCCTAAAATCACAAAAGTGATGTAGTAACCCGTCCGCAGGTTTGTCAGTTTTTCAATGCATTTGTTAGCTAGACTATGTACCCATTATCTAAAGAACAAATAACCTTAAAGAGGTCGGACAAGACTTTAAATACCACTCATGATATTATAGTTCACTCATGATATTATACTGCAAGAACCCTATTGATTTGCAATATTCTAATTTGAAAACTTCATAAGTTGTTAGAAATTAAATGGAATATTTTTATTTTAAAGATATCAGACCAGCTCTAAAATATCATTTATGATGCTGCCACGAACACCGTACGCTACGAACACTCACCTTGGAAAAATTAATAAAATATTCGAAATTTACAAAAAATTTTTAAACAAAGCAGAATAGGGCAAAGTTTCACGTAAATATCCATTATACGGAACATTATAAGCATAAAGATGTCAGATTACTTTAAAAATATCATTTATGATACTGTAATAAACATCACTGACTTTGAATATTCTAATTTGAAAACTCCGCAAGTTATCTGACATTCAAGATTTTTTTTTAAGTTAAGAGCGGACAATACCTAATCTAGCCGACAGCCGTAGTCCACGTTATTCTATAGGAAAATTTGTTTCCATAATTACTCATCACCTTATGAATATTTTTCAATTCTGTTTTCACATTTAGAAAATACATAAGTGTTAAATTAGTACTTGCTTTCCAAAAATTAATTTTTTTTTATTTTTAGTATTCCATTTCGCGGCTAAAAAATGAGAAAAATGCACTTTGTGAAAAATAGATTTTTAAACTCAAAATTAAAATGTAAAAATTTTTTTTAAATGAATTTTTCGAAAATGAGTACTCATTTAACGGTTATGAATTTTCTAAGTGTGAAAACAGAATTAAACTAGTATGTTGTGGCCATCCCAAGGCTTTCTTCTATATTTTCCTACACAAATTCACTAAGTGCAAATAACCAGGGGCCGCTTTACAATTTTGGCGGCCCTAAGCTATAGATTTTTGGCGGCCCCCCTCTCATAGATATTACGCCAGGGCTGCTTATAGATTTCATGTGACCCCAGGTAATTTTTTTCACTGAGATCCTTACCTCCCCTTCTCCTTCCTTACAAAAGAAAAAGCACTACTATATTAAGATTCAACTTATTCTAATATTATAAGTTAATATAAATTTAAATAACATTTTTTTTTTTTTTTTTTTTGTAAAAATTGAATTGGATTCAACATATTTAGAGATAAGAAAAAATAAGTTGAATCAAACCTTTAGTACATGACATCGCACGTATTGATGTACAATGGAACTACTGTACATCAATACGGTTATATCTGTACATGTACTCATATACCACGTACAGCTTGTATCATAAACTGTTTGACCAAAAATTTGAGTAAAAAAGTATTACAATGGAATGAAAAAGAAAATTTTTGAATGGCCAGAAGAAAAGGAAATTTGAAACCCGTTATAATTTTAATCCTTCCATAATAAATGATAATTTTACATTAAATCAGATGGTAACAAGAATTCGTTCCATTCTTTAAACAAGAACGAAAAATCTTTTGGTTCGCGTAGGTTATTAATATTTTCCAGTTGTATGTACTTGTTGCCTTTTTTACCCTTTAATGTACTTTGCCTACGTTATCACGCAACGGAAAAAAATACAGACAGACAAACTAACTGAATTCATAATCACTCTAAATCATTGTTGAAAAGTTTTAACCTTAACACAAACGAAAATGCGGTTCTAGCAATTTCCAATTGTAGCTCTTAAACTCTTATAATGTGTTTGAATAGTTTGGTGTGATCCTGTAAATCTTAATGCTAAACACACCATATTCTATAGATTTTTTTTTTTCATATTAATAATAAATCTAAATTTTGATACGACATTCGCAGTACAAAGTTTTTTAAATGTGATTTATAAAAATACATCTCATAGAAAGCAATTTACTGTCATTCTTTTGGGTGTCCCTGTACACAAGCTAGTTAGCCTATTTCTATCATTTTAAATAGAGAACATCAGCTACGGCCGTACTGACAAGCCGAAGTCGTCAACATTTTAAAACTTTATTGAAAAGTGTTAAAAATGCTTTCCAATTCACTTTTGCTTGAACTCATTGTATATGTGAAATAAAATTTTTGTTAATTCACTTCTCAGTGGATTGACTTGTCATATGAAATTTTGTGTCGGCTATTATTAATTGCAAACAAATAACTTTCAAACACGATTACGAAACCTTTTCATTCATAAACGCGCGGCATAATTAGGTATTATTATTTAGATATGGTGATATGAATCGATCGGTAGTGTTTAAGACCGATTGACTACGCTAAGGTCGGTGGCCTACAGGTAGAATGCCCTCTGAGGGGGGTCTTTCAAAGGGATCCTAGCGTGTATTTACACGAGTTTCGGAGAAAACCATGGAAAATTGCGAATGGCTAGAAAGATGAGCGTGACCTGGGATTGAACAGAGCACTTCCCATCTACCAGCTTTGAGTGCAGAACTGCTCAACCACTAATGGGCCTGTGATGCGAATCAAAGTAGCGTTAATTTTTCTGCATGAGGGTAAAGCCTTTTGCAGAAAAGACTCTAAAGTTAACGCATGAAACAGATTTTCTAGACACCATAGGCGAGAAAAGGTCGCCCTTATGCAATTTATTTTTTTATCATAATTTATATATTTTGCGCATTTTAAATCTATTCATAAGAAATTTATGAAATCTGAACTATTTTCTGACTTGTTTACGAAGTTAATTTTAGTTCCCCATCATACTACAGGTATGGGGAATTTAGGTAATCTTGAAAATTTTCGACCACGGTTTTTTGACTTTTTTTTTTTACACGTTTTCAGGTGTGAGGAATCCGAAAATGACAAAATTTGTATGGTGACCGTCTGTAGGGTGTCTGTTAGTTTGTTAGTCCGTTAGTGAGTTTGTTATTCTGTGTGCACGATATCTCAAGAACAAATCGTCGCAAAGAAGTCAGATTAGTTTTAAAATATTACTTTCGACACTGTCAAGAACCCTATTCATTTGCAGCATTCGAATTAAAAAACTTCGTAAGTTTTAGTAAATTTACGAATTTCTTAACATGGCAGAATAGGGCAAAATTTCACATAAACGTCAATCTTGAGGAATATTTTCATCGTAAAGATGTCGAACCACTTTCGAAATATTATTTAGGATACTGGCATGAATACCATAAACTATAATTTTTCCAATTTAAAGAATTCGTAAGTTATTTAGAATTTACGATTGACTTAACATGGCAGAATAGAGCAAAATTGAGCATAAACGTCCATTTTGAGGATCATAAATATATCAGACAACTTCAAAATAACATTTATGATACTTGTTTGAACATGATTGACTACAAATATTATAATAGGAAAATTTCGTAAGTTATTCGTAATTTAAGATTTTATCAACATAGCTATATTGAAATTTTTTCATATAAATTGGAATTTTGAGGATTATTGCATTGGAAATAGAAGCATGAAAATTAAACAACGGAATTGACCCTGACAAAATAAATTAATAGATTAGAATAAGATAAATATATCGAAGTGAACGGTCTTTAGCCTATTAGGCGGGGATTTCATTCTGTCACTGTGTCAAAATTTGGTCAAATTCATTTCTCTTAACATGATTATAATATATCTCGTATTAGAAATTTATGAGAACATAAATATGATGGGGAACTGAGCAGAGTCCACCTATGCCAACTGGTTTTCACAAATGTAAAAAAACTCTCAGGATTTTTTTTTTTTTTTTTTAACTTATAAATTTAATAGTTTTTTTTTTTTCTATTATTTAGTTGATTATGGAGGAATTTGATATAAGAAGTTAGAATTTTAAGCTGAATGAGCTTAAAAATTAGGCCGCCATGCGAAAATGTCAAACGCGTTAGTGATGTCAAGTTAAAGGGCTTTTTTTCAGATTGAATAAAATTATCGTGAATAAATTCTGTTATTCTAATGGGTGGTGCACTGTTAAAATTTTCAACAGAAAACTCTGTGTAACATATTATCTTAAGTCTTACGTAAAATTACAGAGAAAAATATACGGAGATGTTAAAAATCTTATTTTATACATTCATTTTAATAATTAATATTAATTTAATTAATTATTGTTGAGAATATATTTCGGACTTGGAAAGCTTTTGCTAAAGTATAAACAGTCATTTTTAATTTTAATTAAAAAATTAAATAATAAAATTAGGTAAAAATACAGAATAAAGATTGAGAATCTCGATTATTCAATTTTAACTAAGAACTAATGTAAATTTACAGAGACTCTGGATAATTATTTACATTAAATTTACAGAAATTTTTAACAGTGTGGAATGTTTAGATCTAAAACCAAATTGTTCGGATTGAAACTGCAAATCATTCAGCCCCTCCTCATTGTTTTTTCCATCTAATTTGAAAAGATCTAACTTTTCATTCATTATCACAATACAAATCAAAGCATATGTTTATTAAAAATCAATATTTTAGTACCTTAAGCAGAGCACTTAATTTTAATTCCCAACTGCAAAAATTCATCTTGGAAATTTTTTCAAAGTTTTACTTTAATAATGTGAAGAAATTCTTCATTTATTTCTTCTATTTTAGACTTGTTCGCAAATTCTGGTGGTAGTTTATTTTAAATGAGTGAAATTTTCTTGCCCCTGAAAAGGTTAAGGTGCTTTTATGCAAAGTCAAAATCTATAAAGAAGGTTACTTTCAATTATCAAATAAATATACACATATTCCTTAAAGAAAAAAAAAGAAATTGGCGTATGATTTTCGCTTTTCTTCCATCCATTTCTTTTCCCCTTAAATTTTGGACAATGTTTCAATTTTTTTGGCGGCCCACCTTTTTCGGCGGCCCTAAGCGACCGCTTAGGTTCGCCTAATGGTAAAGCGGGCCCTGCAAATAACTTATTAAAATTATTATTTATTAAAATTATCTAACATAATGAATGCAAATGATTTTGATCTTAGTGAAAACTATCACTAAATATCCAAAGAAAGACAGTTTCATTGTGTGTAAATAACGTCTTAAAAAATGCGTTTTTATAATGGTTATCTCAAATATCAAGTTTCGTACTGTTACATGCCATAAAAGTTGAGATATAGCCTTCCCGTTATCGAGGAAATTTTCCGTATAGCAGCGCCACCTGTTGTCCTAAAAGCAACGAATTTGAATCAACATAATGTCTCATAATGGCCTTCTCATATACCAAGTTTTGTTTGATAATGCGCAAGAGATATGTTTGCCAAGATTTGTTTGATAATACGAACATGAGATATAACCTTCCCTTAAATTACGGATATCGCTGTCTAGCAGCACTACCTGTTGAGCGGTTGACACCAACAGTTGATAGGCACTAATTTATGTCAAGGTGCATCTACATATAAATTTATATGGAATTCTGTGAAGTAGTTACTGGGCTATTATAGCCTTCCTTTAAATTGCAGAAATCGCTGTACAGCAGCGCCACCTGTTGGCCAATAAGCATTCAAATTGAATCAGCATAATGTCTCATAATGGCCTTCTCCCATATCAAGTTTTATGTGATTATACGCAATAGAACCTGAAATATAGCCTTCCCTTAAATTGCGGAAATCGCTGTATAGCAGTGCCACCTGTTGAGTGGTCGACACCAAAAGTTGATAGGCGCTAATTTAGATCAAGGTGCATCTACATATAAATTTATATGCAATTCTGAACAGTAGTCCCGGAGATACAGTCACCACAAATTTTTTGTCACAGACAGACATTTTCTAAAAATGGTCAAATCGTGTAAATCCGTCGAAAACCGAAAGTCGAAATTTTTTTACGAATCTAATACTTTCTTCTATTGAATATGGAATAAAGTAAAAATGTACATTAGGTAATGGGTAATTGTGGAAGAAAATTTTCCCATAGAATAACATTGGCCGCGGGATTAGGTATTGTCCTCTCTTAACAAAATCGAATAACATTTCACATTCACCCTTGCTTTAGAAATAGCATGGAAATGGAATTGTAGGTAGCAAATTAGGATATGATATGGCAAATGCACTGAATCAGATAGAGTTATATTGTTACATAGTTCATGTCGTTTCTTTCCTTACATTTAGATAAAAAAAATTTTAAATAATTTTTTGATTAAAAAAAAAAAGAAGAAAAAAGAAAGAAAGGAAAAAAGAAAAAAAGGTCTTCCCCTTTCCCCAAAAAAAGAAAGCTAACCGCAAACTTTTTTTCAGTGGAAATGCTTGTATACAATAAAGTTTCGGGCAGATTGCCAGAAATAAGAGACAGATGTCGCCACCAAACATATAACCGCAAATGCAAAACACGAAAGGAGTCAATTTTCTATTAGAAAGTGAATATTCTTTTTTAACTTGCTCTTCCTGTTTCATGATGATATGATAAAATTTGATTTTCAGATGCTGATCGATAAAATTTAACTAAATTAGATCTAGGTTCTTCTCTTGTTTTTAATGAAAATAAATAAATAAATAAATAAATAATAATAATAATAATAATAAATGATGTCACAGAATTATGTTGATATTTTTTCGAATTATTTTGAAGTATGGGAGGAAAATGTAAAATTTTTTAAACAGGCCTCTTTATTATTATTATTATTATTTAACTAAATATTAGTATATTTTACGTATGTCTACTGGTATTTAAAATTTCTGAATGAGGACATCAGAAGTGTCTGTTACTTTACTGGGGTACTGTCCAATCATACCTGCTGAGGCTTTGGACATTCCCAGTAATTAGGTTTTATGAACTCACGTAAATACGGACTAGGACCCTTTAGAAAGACTCCCAAGAGAGGTAATCCCCCTTAGTCATAGATCTTTAGTGTAGACAATTGGCCTTAACCAGAACGTCTACATTAACACACCCAAATTAGCAGGTTCTGACTCTGACTGATACTTTTATCCCCAGGACCAGCATAATGCGATTTTCGGGCTCTCCCATAGAAATGTATAATACGGACAATAATTATATTATTAAAATTTATAATAAGATAATTACTGCAATGAAAAATTTACAATGAAAATAGAAATTAAATAATTCATAAAATTTAAGATTTTTTTAAAAATTTAATGCTATTTTACAATATAAATATATGTTGTCTTTATTATTGCACTTATAACGATTAACAGAAAAGCCTTTCAGAATAATAATTATATTAGATGATTTTTTAATTCATATAAAAAGCAGTGTAGAAAAAATCTTGATATTAAAATAATAATAAAATAACATAAAAATAAAACAGGAATGTTGTCCACAAACTCTTAAAAGTTTCTATTTTTAATTAGCTACATTCTGCGACATAAATGTAAACAGATACTCATGACAAATGTCAATTTTGCGGTCCACAGTTTATTTCAAGAAAAATGGGAATGCTCATTGTTAATGTTTCATATTATTTTTATATATAAATGTCATTAAAAAATCCTACTGTGTAAATATTTGTGTCCGTAAAATTTTTTGCGCCCAGGACTCTTATAATAATCAGGCACCGATAATCAGATAAATAAAAATTCTGGTAAAAATTCTCAATAAAAAAGTATCAGTCTTTATTTTACTTATTTATTTGTTTATTTTATTTGTTACTAAGTTGCTAATGGCAAAAATCTAATTATTGAAGTTGAATATGTCTTGCACTTGCATCGAGAAATATAAATTTGTATATTGATTCAATTTTTAACAGAGTTAGCTTTACGAGATATTAGAACGATTGGCGATTCAGATCATGAAATCATTCTATGAATCCAACAAAATGGTAAAAATAAATAGTATTGTTATGACACCAGACTAAAAATTCCCTCTTTTTCTCTTAAATTATCGAAAAATTCCCTAAGCCAGGAGAGTGACATGAAAACTTTGGACAAAATTTAAAACGATATACCTTGATAAGTTAAATAATTAAATGTATTTAAAAAATATTATATTACATCTTTAAGTATATATAGTCTACTGCTACGAATTTAATTTGTGAAATGTTGATGTGAAATATTTAAATAAATAAATAAAGTTTCAGAAAAAGATTCAGACACGCGAAGAGAGTGACATTCCAGTCATTTAAATTTTTTTTTTTTTTTTTTTTATTAAATAGTAAATGAGTAATCTTTTTATAACGCATGGGAGCACACTAGAAAAATTGTGTCTTAAAAAAAAAAATACCAATTTTTTATGTCCAGCCATTCTTGTAATGATTTGCTCGGACAAGATATGGTTAGGTTTCTGGAGATCCACTTACATGCATCAAGTCTCACAATTCAATTTTTCCACGGTTACAATACTTTCCTTACATAGCATAAATTCGGAAAGTAAAAATCAAATTATTTCCATAATAACGACATTTATCATTTGTTTCAAAGGATGCATAGATTAAAAAAAAAAAAAAAAAAAAAAAACTTAACAGTATTACGGTTTTACTTGGTGTTTAGTTTAAATTTTCATTAAGCACACAATAAAGTAAACAGATTTCGTGTACATGTCAGACATGTTACAACTATTTGATATGTATGCAAAATGTTTTTGTCCTTTGTACGTAATATTCATATTACTTCAATATCCAGTTTAGTATTATAAATAAAATTCTAGTATTAACTTTTCTTTTCATAGAACGATAAATAATATACATATATATAATCTAGAGTGGTTTCATTTTATTCGTTGTGTCCCTGTAAAAATCTATAAGTACTAGATTCATCAAAATTTAAGCAATTCGTGCGGTGACAAATAACATGTGAACAAATTTTCAAATCAAAATTTCAAGTCAACAAATTTTCAATCAGTAAGGCACTTAGATGCTATCGCATTGTAAATAATTTCAGCCCATAGGTTATAATGATAAAGAATTTTTCTTTATAATCCCTATTTTAAATCTCTTAATGATAGATTATTACATAATTAATGTCATAGTGTACTAATGTAATAAATAAAATAATCTGGTGTGTCACTCACACTACTTTCTCTTACCCTGAAATTTAATACTATAAATACAGGTTGGAGATTAAGAGGTAAGATAACGATGTTATGTAAACCTATGTTAAACAATTCAAAGTAGGCTTCGGGAGAGATTTATATGATAATTATTTCTGTGTGAGGGGGACTACCGCCCCCTTCAACCCGCCGTTTCATTAATGCACCTACATTTATATAGAATTTAATTCGGTTATTAAAAAATAATTCTGTTTAAAAAAAATAATTTATTAAAATTATTATTTAAAAAAAATTATCTTTTATGATAATGCAGACGATTTCCATATTAGAGAAGTAGTATAACACCAAATATCAAAAAAAAAAAAAAAAAAAGTCCATTTTATTCTCTATATTTAAAAAGAAAAAAAAAAAAAAAAAAAAAAAAAAGATTTTTTTTTTCTAAGTTTTTTTTTTGTTAAAAGTAAAAAAAAAATCGATAACTTTGTTTTAAATTATAGCAGATCGATAGTTCAACCATTTGTTTTAAAGGTATTGGCGAGCTCTTTTGAAAGACACCCATCATGAAAATTTACTCCCCTCGAGGGGGGGGGAGGCAAGGCTCCTACATACACAATTTTTTTTTTCCTTGTTGACTTTCTCTATTACAAAAAATATATATTCGTTTCATTTGGTTTACTGCAGTCTATAGATGTTAAACTCTACTTACCTGCAATTTCCTCCATAGACGTAATGTATTTGAATACTTTTGAGTGTCCCTGTACACGAACCATTTGCTTGATCTTAACGAAAAGTTTAGTGTAGCATCCTTATATGATACACATTTAGAATACCAAGTTTGAACTTTCTGCCATAATTTGTTTTTGAGCTATGCTGATAACAGACAGACACACACACACACACACACAGACATACACATAGACCATTTGCTAAAAACATTTTTTTTGCTAAAAACATGATTTTCGTATTCAGGGGACCTCAGAACATGTAAATATAACAAAAACTCGCGTTCGAAAATTTGAACCAAAAACAATACTTTCTCTACCTTATGGGTAAGAGAAAGTAAAAAAAAAAAAAAAAAAAATGCACATCAAGAACACGTTGCTAACTCTTTGCACACACACACACACACAAAAAAAAAAAAAAAAAAAAAAAATATATATATATATATATATAGACACGGTGTTCTTTACCTCCGGGGTTCAGATATAAGAAGAGAAAGGGGATAAACTGTGTTTAAGGAAATAGACTGTCATTAAAGTCATTAACCCTTGAACAATAATTTCCATGACAAACTTCTGTAAACACGAAAATCAAACTCTACAGAGTAATTATTAAACCATAAAGGGATATTCTCCTACTTACAAAACAGTGGAGAATAAACTCTAAAAGATAATTCAAATCTTTTCCATAAAAAAAAAAAAAAGAAAATTCTTATTTTCCATTACGTTTCTTTATAAATTATTTGACAAGCATCTTAAACTTCTTTAAAAACGAGAGGAATTCTGGATTAGTTCCAGGGCACTGGCACAACTTTTAATCACATGAAGTTGTCACCTTTACAAGTTGACTAAATACTTTATGTAGGCGTGTGTTGATCTTCGCTGCTTGTAATCAAAATGATAGTTTTACTTCATTCTCTTATTTGAAGTTGAAAAGGGGTGCTAATATCTAGATTTTTCTAAGAAAATTATATGCAACTGTAATGATATAATTTATTGGAAATTATGCTTATGGCATATCCTATACCAGCAGGCTTTGCCCGTTTTACTAGAAACCGCATTTAAATAAACTTTCAAAAAATCTGAATCTATATATTTTTTTATTATTATTTTATAAAATTTAAAAAAGGGGGAAGAAGGGGTTACCGTCGCACTATTCAGATCCGGGTCCTCACTGCTTGTACCTAATCTTGCCAAAGCCCATGTTTTTCTATGGAGAAATTTGTTTCCACGATTATTCATTACTTAGTGTATTTCTTAATACTGCGTTTACACATTCAGAAAAATTCACAATCGTTAAATTATTATTTATTTTTGAAAAGTTTTTTTTACATTTTTGATAATTTATTTTCTAGCAAAAAACTAAGAACAGTGAATTTAATTATTTTTTTTAACTCAAAAATAAAATATTACAATATATATATCTTATAGAACAAGTACTGATGTGCAAACATAATTAATAAAATTACATTAGGAAATAAATAATTCTAAGGGGGAGGGGGGAAAATCATATATCATACCATGAGCCAGATTAGGCATTATCCGCTCTTAACAGGCCATTTCAATCTGAATGTTTATCGGACGACAAGGCGTTGCTGTTATTCAAGAACCATAGTTTTATAGATGGCTATATGTCAACATCTACCAAACATTTTAATTTTGGTACTGTGTATCAATGAATCCAGTTTTTCTAGCACTCGCTCTATTACAATAAAATTATAAATAAAATAAATTTATTTTTATATTATAAAAATTATAAATAAACGTAATTGTTATAATTTTTAACCTAATAAATAAAAAATAATAAGTTTAATTCTTTCTACAACATTCTGATATCGCTGGAAACAATAAATTAAAAATGATAAACATTTCTCTTTCGATGAAATTTTTCTCTCCCCACATAAACAATTGTTTTGAAATGGCAGCAACTGAAATAAAATGTCCAATTTTATTTAATTTTAAACAAGCTAACGATCATTTTGCTCTTCGCTTAGGAAAAGATATCATAAGACAGAGAAACTTTTTCAAGTGACAGAAACAGAGATAATAAAACAAAAAATTTTAATTTGTACATTCACAATAAAATTTATTGCAGATTTCGATGTTTTACAACATATATTAAAATTATATATTATACAAACTCCTTGAAAGGCTAGTGATTCAAGATTGGTCCACATTAAGCTGAAATTATAACGATAATTTTTATAAAATTTTATTTTTACAGATAAAACGAAAAAAAAAAAAAAAAAAAAGTTTAGTAACAAGACTTTTACTTGAATGATAAGAATTTTCTCCATTTTACTAATTATTTTAATCCTTTAACGAGCAGTGTCTTCGCCACGTGGTCGCAGTTACTAATTCTGAACTGCAGAAATTCACACCGGAATTTTTCAACAAATTTTACTTTTAAAACCTAGCGAGAAAACGTTCATTCATTTTTACTTTCTCTTACTCATAAGGTAGAGAAAGTAATGTTTTAGGGTCAAATTTCGAAATTGAGTTTTTGTTATATTTACACGTTTTGAGGTCCCCTAAATCCAAAAATCGTGTTTTTAGTGGGTGGTCTCTCTCTGTGTGTATTATCAGCATATCTCAAGAACAAATAGTAGCAAAAAGTCCAAACTTGGTATTCTAAATGTGTATCACATAGGGATGCTACACTAACGTTTTTGTTGAGATGAAGCAAACGGTTCGTGTACAGGGACACCCAAGAGAATTTAAATACATTACGTCTATGGGGGGGGGGGGGAATTGCAGGGAAGTAAAGTTTAATATCTATAGACTGCACTAAACCAAATGAAAGGAATACATATTTTCCATATGCGTAAAAACATGTTTCATGCAGAATATGGTATAAAAGTCATTCACTGTTCGTTTACAGGGCTACACAAAAGAACTAGATTATAGTGCGACAATACTTAAAAAATGATGGAAGTGTACTTCAAGTTGCGCCGTGTGTTATTAATATGGGATTATGTTTATATGCACCATGTGATATGTACTTAACCTTCAGAAGATATACAGGGCTGCCAATATTTAAGTCATAACATTATTTTTTTTATTGTTATTGGGAGTGCTTTACTATAAAATTTTACCATGTCCAGGAAAGATGCTGAGGAAATGTAAATTTACTCCTCATAGCCATGTGGTAAATAATGTATTATTTTTAACTAAATATTCATTGCTTAGTTTTTTTTGTATATTTACACGTTTTGAAGCTTCCTGAATACTGAAGTCAAGTTTTTAACGTTTGATCTTTGTTTGTGTCTGTTAGAGTAAATTCAAAAGAAATAATTTCAGGCGATCCAAATGTTGTACTTTGAAGTTGATGCGTTTGTTACTAGAAAAGTTTGTTCAAGATTGATAAATTTCAAGGAGTGTTGCGTGTGAAAGTTATTTAAATAATCTTAAATGAATTTTTGAATTTAATAACAGATTTGAATTTTATATAAATGTAGGTACAATAACGAAACAGTGGTTGAGGGGGGCGGTAGCCCCCCTCACGTAGAATTAGTCTTCAAACAAAGCTGTTCCGAAGTCTAATTTGAATCGTCTTAACATAGGTTTACATAACATCATCGTTATCTTACCCCTTAATCTCCAATCTGTATTTATAGTATTAAATTTCAGGGAAAGAGAAAGTCGTATGAGTGACACACCAGATTATTTCTTTTTCTTTTGTTCCTAAATTTTGATGGCTATCCATATTAAAAGAGCGTATTCACCTTGCTCATTTGATATTTTCAAAATCGCATTTTTGAAATATCATTGATATCAAACTAAAAACGTTTTATACGTTATATTTTCAAAGTTAAGTATCATTTGTTATATTCTTTAAATTGTCACTTTACGAAAATGTACACGCAATAATAATATCAGCTATATAATTTTGACATATTTGACTGTAAAATGTAGCTGTCAATTAGTTTTCTTCCTAGAGGTAATCTGTAAAATAATTTAGTAAATTATTCCCTGTTTTAACAAGGTAGAAATAATTATGCTTCTTTGCTATTACTTCTTTTGAATCTCAACCAAAATACTAAGGAGTTGGAGAAAAAAAGAGAAAAAAAAAAAACAGACAAGCTCATATAACTTTTGATTACAAACTTGGCTGTGCAACTTCTCAGAAAACATCGCTGTCTCGTAGAATTTCAGTATAAGTCGCACCATCCTAAAGAGTTGCCAAAAGAATCTTTATTGGAAACAGAATTTATTAAAAGCAATCAAACAAAAGACACTTTAAATTCAAAATAATAATTTGACTTCCGGAAGAATAAAAATGCGTGTTTTGTGTATATTGTGTACGTGTCAATTAGAACTAGAGTCTAATTTCTTTCAGATGGGAAAACGCGTAGGGGATAAGTCAGATAGAGAAAATGCATCTGAGGTAAACCACCTTGAATTTTGCATAATAAGGAATAATTTATCTCAGGATTGGATTGGATTTCGGTATAAGGCCGATTGACTGCTGTAGGTCCTAGGCATGAGGGGGAGTGCCCTCCGTGGGGGTCTTTCTAAGGGGTCCTAGCCCGTATTTACGCAAGTTTCGGAGAAAACCACGGAAAACACCGAACGGCTAGGCCGACGAGCGCGACCTGGGGTCGAACCCGGCACCTCACGTCTACCAGCTTTGAGCGCAGAACCACTCGGCCGCTGGTGGGTCCTATAATTTATCACAGAATCTAAGAGTTTACAAATACGTAAGGAGGAAAAGTACGAGTCAAAAATAGGATTCAGATACTAAATTAAATTCTGTTTAGGGGAAAAAGAAAAAAATGTAGACTTTATTCTGGCTTAGTAAATATGGATGCAACACTGGCTTTAGAGCAGGGGGAAAGTTGGGCGACCGTCTGGGCCGCAGAGAATTCTGCAGCATTAAAACGACAGTGGACTTAAAAAATAAATAAATCTACAATTATAATTATATTACTGCAAAAAGTAAAAGTTACATTTTGTTTTATTTGTAGAGGAAAAATACCATATTGAAATTAACATTAATAATTAATTAATATCTTAATTATAAAGTTAAAAAAAAACACTTTTTAGAAAACATTTATATATTTTTTTATTTTAAAATTTCAAAGTAAAAAAAAAAAAAGTGAAAAACTATAACTGAGTTTTGTGCTAAGGTATATAAAAGACCATTAAATGAAGTTTCAACAAAAAGTAAGATACCTGGTACATTTTAAACCTGACGGAACTTCGTAAAAAATATTTTCCGGAAAATGATATTTAAAAACCCTTTAAGAGTTAGCAGTTTTTCAATATATCTATTTAATGATTCATAAAATTAATACGATGCTCAGTACAAGTTTAAAGTTTTCATTTTAAAAGAAATTCAATATTTGTTTACGAATATAAACGCTTATAACTCAGTATAGAGTGATAAGAATTGAAAAATTCTTTTTGCCACACGATAATATAATACTACGATAATATAATTTCATATTTTGGTAAAATTAAAATATTGAAATTTTAATTCAATTTTGACATTCTTGAAAGTCCACCGTCGCCTTAAAAACACGAAATCTATGAATGATTCATATTGAAGGTGCTATATTATGTGTGGAAGTACCAACAAATTCTTAAAAGAAATCTTAGTTGTGACACTAAAAACCGTCTTTGAATTTTTTTTTTTCTTTTTCTCATTAAAAAAAGATTTTCATCTCTTATGAAGATCAAAAATAGCTGCTAACTTAAATTTCTGTTCATTTTGCTTTAGTTGTCTTTGCACATCTGATACATGAAATGTCCTAACATGTTAATTTAGCCTTATATATGCTTAAAGAATAAAAAACTCTGTAAACAAAAGCAAACACAAAAAATTGCAAAAAATTTTGCACATGCAATTATTTTGACTCCAAACAATTGTTGCGAGTTTTTGCAATTTTAAATATTTATTTAACAAGTTTTTTATTTATCACATCAGTTTTTTGATACATTTTTCTACTATTTAAATAAAACATTTTAATTAAGAAACAGTGTACTTTAATAAATTTAATGATTAAAGCAAACAATTGCAATATTTTCTGTCAAAGCATAAAAGGGAAAGTCAAAACTGTGTAGGTATTATATATTTAGCAATTAATTAATAAAATTGACAATGCACACATTTTGTTAAATTGTCACTAAATATTTCTGAGTAAGCTTTCTTGGAAATTGAGGAACGAGAGGCGCCAGTGTCAGTCATTATTTCCCATGACTCACCAGAAGCATACGTTTGGCAAGTCGCCCTCTGTAGGCATCACAGCCAAAAAACTAACGGAAACACCCTTTAGAATAAAGACACATCATCACAGGCAGTCATGGCTACACCATCTTATTAGAAACTGAATAACAAAAGCAAAAAAAAAAAAAAACTCTCTGTTTTAACTGACACGAGACCGGAAAAAAAACAGAGGAAGGGCTTCAGTAAATAACACAAACGCAATACCTGTAAAATCGTTCAACGCAAAGTAGTAGAAACTTTTTTAGAAATGTGTATTTATGTATCTTTCAAAACGTGCGTACTTCGGAATTCCTGCATATAGGCACAACAATTGATACTTACATCTATCGAAAAGAATAAAAACAGGAAGATGAATTTTCAGAAGGCAATGTGTTTCTATTCTATATTTTTAAGAGAAAAGAATGATCAATGATCTTAGTACAGGTTGGAAAATTTATCTTAAAATAA
Source organism: Salticus scenicus (assembly GCA_963930645.1). Lineage (NCBI taxonomy): Eukaryota > Metazoa > Arthropoda > Arachnida > Araneae > Salticidae > Salticus > Salticus scenicus. The sequence goes on along the minus strand of OZ005652.1, from coordinate 284,789,150 downwards.
GAAACGTGTTTATCTATCTATAACATATTCGCCACCAAACTTAAGAAAATACATACGTGCATTTTCTGTATGTTGTAAAATTTTCTCTGAATTAGAGATTGACAGGAACGAAAGAGTTCCGCTTTTTTAGACACCAATAAAATAATAATATAGGGTGGTAGGTGCTCCAGTGATTGGCATGCTCCAGTTATTGACATCGATCCCGAAATAATAAATAAGAAAAATAATAAAATCATATATTTTAAATATAAGAATTTTAACATTTTGTGTCAAACACTGAAGCATAGGGTGCTAATAACTGGTAAAATGAATAACTAGCAGTGTCAAACACTGGAATATAGGGGGCAAATTACTGATAAAATGAAAAACTGGTAGTGTCAATTACTGGAACATTGAGTGGGTGTCAAATAATAATTCATAAAAAAAAATAATAATCATCATAATAATCATAATAATAATGTCAATCACTGGTGCACTTACCCTATTATTATATTTAAAAAAAAAAATATGCTATTTTTACAGTTATTTTTATGATTTTATAGGTTAGAATTTTTTGTAGGAAAATACTGATGGAAAAAAAAAAAAAAAAAAAAAGCAGAACACTTTCATTCCTGGATTGTGCAAGATGTTATGATGGCAGGAGTGATTGTGGATTCATGAAAAAGTACTTGAAATTTTATTGAAAAAGTTTTTGTATGGGTAGAGAAAATGTTTGCTGCCAGGAGACCCAAGCCTCTCATTATGAAAAATATTAGTTTTAATTAAACTTAGTAGTTATGTGAATTTGATATTTCAGTTTTTATTTTTTTATGAATTTAATAATCAGAAAAACTAGAATTCTAATACAAAAAGTAAAAAAAATAAAATAATAATCTGAAGTCAGGTAAATTACCTGAGCACAATCACCACTGTGAGGGCCTTTATTTTCATTCGTCAAAAGAACATTATATCCAACAGCAAAAATGTTTTAAATGTCATGCAGTAAGGTATATCATGCGGCCAAATAAAACTCCCAAAATCAATTTTTAAAAAAATTAATGAAATTAAACTATATTTATAGAATTTGTAGGTTTTTAGAGTTACATTTAATAATAATAATAAAGAGAGAGAGAGAAAGAAAAAAAGAAAAAATCGTTACTCTCAGGGCCAGTGGGACCTATACGCGAAGGCCTGTAATGCAGATGAGCACTAAGCTTTGGGAGCACCATGAAATGTTTATCAAAGAAATTACCCAACTGGTATATACTGAACTATTATATATGTAAAAAAGAAGAATTAAAACAACAAATAGTTAATAATTAAATTTCTGGTCTTGCAATTACACTTTCTCTTAAGTTTTCTCTGTATTAACCCTTCTGTTTGTACAGGACGCCTATCAATTTTCTTGAACTAACCAACTACAGTGGTGGTCAAAATTATAAGGACAAGGGGAAAATCTCAAAATCTTGGCTACCATTCGCTGGATAACTTGCAAATTTTATGGCAGCGAACCAATGATAAATGTAGCAATTTTCATTGGTTTTTATGGAAATATACGGGAAATTGGTATTCATAAAATTTATTTTTTATTTAGACAGCCCTGTGACTTGGACAAAATTATAAGAACATCTGTATTTTTGTGTTCCAAAATCGCAATTTTCATGATTTTTGTTCTCCACTCGGTGCTGTCAGACGACATAAATGCTTAGAGAGCAATCGGGAGCGTTGTATTCCATTTTTGGAGTCATGCCGCTGGAACTAAACTTTTGGAGTTTGAGAAACAGAAAGTGATTCTTTTAAAATTTTCATGACTTATTGCACGTCAAATTGCGACAAAACTAAATAGTTAGAGAACGGTCATTTATAATTTTCTGAAAAAGAAGACTGGAGGTTGCCTCCTAAATTCATATAACTACGCTGCTAGTTGTTATCGAAAACTCCAGTCTTCTTTTTATAGATTATGTATCCTCTACAAGACTTAATGCCATGTATCCCTAGTGTAACCCCACTGGAACTCAACCTTATTTCCCAAATTCATGAAACTACGTAACTACGCGGCAAGTTGTTATCGGAAACCTCCAGTCTTCTCTTTCAAGATTATGTATCTTCTACGAGACTTTATGACATGTATCCCTAGTGTGACCATACTGAAATTCAACCTTGTTTCCTGAATTCATGCAACTAACGGACTCATCATATTGTGTACACGCTATCTTTTTTTTACTATAACCGTATCAAGTTCCTTTGCTATATAAAATGTTGTCTACTCTTCGATTGTGTAAAAAATTACCTGAAGATGCCATAACGTTGCGGCGAAAAGCTTTGTAAACAATTTTTAATAAATTTGAATACGTGTTTTAAAATGTTTTTAATATATATTTATTTTATTTGGATGGACCAGATACATCATTTCGCTTTTGCCCCATAGTAATGCATTTTTTAGCAACTCCCTCCTCAGTCGAAAAGGAACTTTTATAAGAGGCGGTCGTGACAAGTGTTTTCCATAAAGAACCTTTATTTCTTTTTGTAAAACACATCGAACAGTTCGAGCACTGCATTATAAGTTTAATTCCTGTTTACTTTCCGTCGATAATTGTTTTTTTATGAGCAATCTCGCCTTATTATCATTCTTCTCTTACATATAGAAACATAAAATGGCCTACTTGTATGTCATTGTTGTCCATATTTGACAATATTTTTAAGAAAATTATAAATGACCGTTCTCTAGCTATTTAGTTTTATCGCAATTTGACGTGCAATAAGTCATGAAAATTTTAAAAGAACCACTTTCCGTTTCTCAAACTCCGAAAGTTTAGTTCCAGCGGCATGACTCCAAAAATGGAATACAACGCTCCCAATTGCTCTTTAAGCATTTATGTCGTCTGACAGCACCGAGTGGAGAACAAAAATCATGAAAATTGCGATTTTTGGAACACAAAAATACAGTTGTTCTTATAATTTTGTCCAAGTCACAGGGCTGTCTAAATAAAAAATAAATTTTATGAATACCATTTTCCCGTATATTTCCATAAAAAACAATGAAAATTGCTACATTTATCATTGGTTCCCTGCCATAAAATTTGCAAATTATTTATCCAGCGAATGGTAGCCAAGATTTGGAGATTTTCCCCTTGTCCTTATAATTTTGACCACCACTGTAGTTGGTTAGTTCAAGAAAATTGATAGGCGTCCTGTACAAACAGCTGAATTTCAGGTCTCGACAATGCATTCCTTTAAAAACGGCTATACGGATTTTTTTTTTTTTTTCTTTTTTCAAACTCGCCATATTAACAATCTTTTAAATATCCTTTTGTATGTAATTGTTGTTTTCTAGTCAACAACTGAGTATGCCAAGTTTTGGTAAAAGTCGGTACTTCAAAAACGGCTTTAACGATTTTCTTGAAAATAATTACATAAACCCATTTTAGATATCCTTTAATGTATTATGTGGTTATTACAGAAAAATTAACAGTCTTCCTGATTAAGTAGGTCAGTTTTAGATCTCAGAAATTGGTGTTTCACAAAAATGGCTCTACCGATTTTTATTTTTTAACTTGCTAAGTAAACTTTGTTTTACATATCTTTACATGTGTATTAGCTATCTCTTACAGGAAAATTTTTAGGTGGCTACTCTTTTAGGTCAGTTTTATGTCTTCTGATCACAATATCTCCCAAAAGTGCAAAAAAATACATGTAATAGAGGGTAATGGAAGTTGTGTGGTTCTTTCACACCAGATTTTTTTTATATAACTACTTGCATCATTACAGAAATATTACAGTTTAAAGTATAAGATGCATGGTATTGAAACATTCTTATTGTTGTCAGATTTCAAACCAGTTAAAAAAAAAAAAAAAGTTGTACTTGCCATACATTTCTGTGTGAGGGGGCTATTGTAGCTACATTCACAAGCTTTATTAAATAAAAAAAATATTCTGAGAATTTTTGCCCATATCACTTTATGAAAATTTTTTGACAAAGTTTAAATAGCCCTGAAAATTGTCTATAATTTTTTAATGCACTAAATAGTACTAATTAAGTTTAGCACAGCAAAAGATTTCGTAACGCAACTTGAAATGTACTTAATTTCCAACAAAATTCTAATCTGTTAGAATACTTGTGTGTGGCTCTGTAAAGCATAGATGAATGCTGTTCATACCATATTCTATGTGAAACGTGCTTTTATGCTTCTAAAAATAATCTAGTGTGCCATTCTCATGACTTTATCTTACCTTGCATAATAAACTTAAACATCTTATTAAATCCAAAGTCTTTTTGGCCAGGTGGCCTCACCATCTTCAGGGATGTACTTTGAGTTCTGACTGAAAAGGCTTCAGTTAAATTTTACATATATTTCTGCATATCCCTTGTTTGAATATAATACATACATATATACAGAATTTAAGATATATAAGAATCTGTTATCAAATTTAAAAGTTTATTCCAAATTATTTAAACAACTTTCACCTGCACGAAAATCCTTGGAACCTACTAATCTTGATCAAACTTTTCAAGTTACAACATTATGTGATCTTCAAAATACCAAATTTGAATTTTCTGCAATTATTATTTTTCTTATGCTGATAACAGATATAAAAAGGGCTTATAGCAGAACAGGAACCAAAACTCACTTCTCTCTGAAGAAAACAGTTCAATAGAGAGAGTGTAAGGTGAAGTTGTTTTTTATTCATGCTAGTATCACAGCACTATACAGGAATTATGCCAGGGAGGATAGACATTATCATAAAGTCATCAAAACTTCAAACTACCTGACGAATCAGCAAACAGTACACTATGGCCACAACTCCAGAGCATGTCTGTATCAATACACATGAAGATCGTTTTGTTTACTTAATGCTATACCGTTTCTCGCCCGTAGCAAATGCTTGTGTCTAGATTAAAACCAACATGCTGCATGATTCTTGCTTCGTGAATCACATCAACAGAAATGCACAAATAAGTTATTTTTCTCTGAAAATGTGCCCATTTAAAAAGTCAGATTTTGCTGGGATGACTAAGATTTTTGTGAAAGTACTGATTTTAGCTGTATGATTTTTATAAAGGTACCTTTTTTGCCAGATTGATTTTTGTGAAAGTACCTTTTTTGCCAGATTGATTTTTGTGAAAGTACCTTTTTTGCCAGGTTGATTTTTGTGAAGGTACCTTTTTTGCCAGGTTGATTTTTGTGAAGGTACCTATAAAAGGTAGTAAAATTGACCTTTATTAACCCTTGCTATAGTATGCATAAAGAAAAGTGTCTTCTTTGTGTGTGCTTGTATGCGCTCTGAAGATCTGACGACTGACTGCCAAGTTACAAAAAAATGGCAGATGCATAGCTTAATCTTGTGGGTGTGTATCAGGTTTTTCTTTTTTCATTTTTCAAATCTAAATTTTTTAAATGATTTTTTTTTTAATGTTCCGTTAATTTTTCTGTTTTAAATTCTTAAATTTTATTCAATCTGCGTGTTTTTCATTATTCTATTTATTTTTCATTCTTTTGCATTAAGTCATGTGATCAAATATTGCTTTTATATAATGACAGTTTAACACAGAAGTACAGCTTTTTATTTTTTTTTATTTATATTTATTTTTTAACTGGTACGTTTTGAATAGGAAACATTTTCTCAATCTGGTTATATCTTTTCCTCAGCGAAACTACAAAAATTTTATATTTTAATTTAATAGCTGTTTTTTCAAAAACTATTGTTTATGGAAAGATGTAATACCTCTTTTTGAAGAGAAATGTTTATTATATTTAATGTGTTGTTTCTATTAAAATCAAATGGTAATACGATAGAAAGAATTAAACTTAATAAATTTGTAACTTTATTACAAATTGTAATAATTAACTGCTTGTCTAAGACCTATCTCTGGTCAGATAAGCACATACATTGAAGCGTGTGGTTAAGGCGCAGCTACAAGCAATGGGGTCCCAGATCTGACATAGTGCGGTTAGGGAAGACACATCCGAAAGCAGTGGGGACCTGAAGCCAAGTTTTAAACAATTTCAATGGATTTTTCTTTCCATTTCTTCCTTTTTTTTTAAGTTCTTGTTTGTAAAGTGATATAAAAATTGCGATTAAATTTTTTTGAAAATATATTTAAATTCAGGCATCAGCGAAGTGACTAAAGCGGCCTTCAATAAGTTAATATAAGAATAATTTAGATATATGCTTTTAAGTTAAATGCAGCAAAATTTGTATACAAAATTATATATATGATTTCAAAAAATTGGAAATTTTCGCACTTAAATTATATGGAAACGATATCGCCTTGATGAGTGCTCTTACCATAGTTTGGCTTCAGAGCATGCCCAGATTCAAAAGTCACGCTATGCCACTGGTGTGGCAGTATGTCCCATCCAAGCTTGTAAAAGCTTTTGGTGAGTTACCAAACTTGTATGAGGTCTTGCATTATATTGGTGGAACACTACACCTTTTCTATTGATCAATTCGGCCTTTTCTCTTTAAGTGAATCATTCAATTTGTCCAGCTGATGACAGTACGCTTCAGAATTGACAGGTGTTTGGCTGGTAGAAGCTTAAAAAAATAAAGATTATTTTCAAGTCCCACCAAACAGATAGTATCACCCTTCTTTTGATGAATATTGGCTTTTGAAGTGCTTTGAACTGGATCATCTTTTTTACAACTTGATACCTTGCATTTAACATTGTTGTAGACAACCCATTTCTCATCCCCAGTGATGATGCACTTCAAAAATGAATAATTTTTTTGATGTTTGAGAAGCAAATAACAAATTGTCAACATGACACAAAATTCTTTCTATAAGAACATGAGGAACCTATATGTTGAGCTTTGAGATTAAAACTAGGCATTTCAAATGATCATGAACGGTCGTATTTGATAAATTTAATATCTCAGAGATCTCAAGAGTTCTTATTCGTCAGTTTGCATCAATTACTGTTTTTATTGTGTCTTCATCAGCTTGAACTGGCCTTCCAGAACCTGGTGCATCTTCAACATCAAAATTGCAGGATCGAAATTTTACAAACCAGTTTTGGCACTGGCGTTTTGTCATATACATCTTCTCCATACACATCGGATCAGATACAACAAAACTCCAACTAATCAATTCCTGTGATTTGACCAGAACTGACTTTTGTGAATGCCGTTTTCAATTTTTTCTACATCAAGCTTAACTGTATCTATAACTAGAAAATATTGCAATATATATATATAGAGAGAGAGCTCCATTTTAGGAACACAATCGTAAAAAAAATTGCTTTTCCCTGATAATGCTTTGATAATCAAGGCGAAAAGCTTTAAAATGTATTTTAATTGTAAATAATTATTTTAATTCGTTATGTTTTATATCTACGTGTTTTAAAGTGTTTTCTTAACAGATATTAAGCCATTGCTGAGTTTCAACAATTTTCAGCAGTATTTTTACCCATCAAAAACAATGTTTAATGAACACAAATTCAGCTTTGTCCATTGTTTCGAAAATATCAAAAGTAGAGTCACACTATAAATCTTTATTATCTCGGAAACAAAAGGCCAAAATATCATGAAACTTTGACATATATCTTTTGAAGTTAGTATTACTATATCAACACAGAAATGTTTTATTTGCGATGCCATCAATGGGTTAGTCTCAGGACTTTTTGACCAATGTGTCAGTAAAGGTATTTTGGCTTTTAATATAGTGCATGCAGTAATTCAAAAAGTATTTATTTAAATTTCGTTTTTGTAGTACAAGAGCAAGGGGGTGTTTGGTCAGCAGAGCAAGCAAGAGGAAAAATCCCCTGGCTTCTCAAATATTGGGTGAGTGTGAAAGTTCTACCTGTTTTCGGATATGTAAATTTGCAATGGAATTGATGTCACACATGACATTGTAATGACATAAATCGTCGGCCAATGAAATGTGTGGATGCCTCAGATATAAATGCTTCGTGTCTCACAAAGTTAATCATCCAGGGTGTCTACTGACTTGACAGAAAAAAAAATTCATGACCTCAAAAAAATTTTCATGACCTTTTTTATCGACATAACCTTTCTTTTTGACCCATAACTGGGGGGCGTCGGTCTCAGAGACTGCTTCAAAATTCTTTTCTATCACCCCTATTCTATTTTTAGCTCGATTGGACAGATTCGTCCAGTAGCTTCTTTTTTTGTGACACTGATCTTGATTTCTCATTGGCTAGAAATTTTTGCACCTGCTTTTTTTTAAAATTCTTTTATTTTTTTTACGGTCAGTCTGAGAGACCTCACGTCCCTCAGTGTGTTACAATTTCGAGCAAAGGGAAGAAACATGGCTTTGAGATTGGGGCCGCAAAACATTATTCAGCCTTCTGATCCCCGTTATGCAGATGAGTTACAAAGGATTTTAGAAGAAATAAGAAGTGATTTTAGTGATGTTGAAGAGTGTTCGGAAGACTATAATTAAGAAAGTTTGCATTCCACAGATTCTGAAATTCCTGAATCTGACAATGTGAATATAGAAACAGAGACAAACTTTTTCAACTAAATATTATTGCGGGAAAAAACGATTCAAGTGGTCATCACTTGAGCTGCAAAAGAATGTGCGAACTCCTGCACATAATATAATTTATCTTCCAGGACATTGCTTCTATGGAAACTTAGGAAGAAAAGCGACTCTGAAAGAGACATGAGATCTCCTTTTTACAAATGAAATGTTGGAGAGTATGATGAAATGGACAAATGTGAAAATAGGAAAAAGTAGAAATTTTTCTGATACCAGTAAAGCTAAAATTTCTAACACAACCCTCATGGAATTGAGGGTGCTTTTAGGTTTTCTTATAATATACACATCTAACTTCAAATCTAAGCATGAAGATATTGAATGTTTTTTTGCTACAGACGGAACTGGTTGAGATATATTCTGTGCAGTTATGTCAATCGATAATCCTGATGACAGACAAATCTGCAAAATATCGCATCCTGCAGCCCTTATCTCCGAATTATTAAATTCATTTATTGAAAATTCACAGAAAGCTTACACTATCGGCCCCTGTGTTTCTGTAGACGAAATGCTCGTAGGTTTCAGTGGCAAATGCTGATTCAAAATGTATATGCCTCAAAAGCCTGCGAAATATGGGCTTAAAATCAACGTCTAACTGATGCTTGTAACAGCTATAAGTATATATAATGCTTACTTATACTGCGGAAAAGATTCCGATAATATTGGCATGGACGACAGTCTGAAGTCATTCAGCAAACCCACACAAGCTGTTTTACGGTTAAATAAACCAATTTTCAACACGAATAGGAACATTACAGCAGATATTTGGTTCTCTTCCATGGAACTTTTATCAGAACTGAAAATGAAAGGTTTGACTTATGTTGGAATTGCTAATAAAAAGAAAAGAGAGATTCCTTAAGAGTTCCTTCCAAATAGATCAAGAAAAGAAAACTCATCATGATATGGATTTATAAAAGATTTTAGACTGATTTCTTACGTACCAAAAAAACGAAGAGCCGTTGTTCTCATGTCATCTATGCATTATTCTAAAGAAATCGATTCTGAAACCCAAAAACCGGAAATAATTGCTTTTTATAACAGAACAAAAGGTGGGGTCGATCCATTGGAGGAAAAATGTTCTGTATATTCCTGCAGCAGAAGAACAACATGCTGGCCAAAGGTGATTTTCTATATATTGTTAGATATGAGTGCAGTTAACTCCTGCATTTTGCATCAGAGCTACTTCAACAATCCAATTATGACAAGGATTGCGTTCTTATACACATTAGCTCGAGATCTTGGCCTTCATCAAATATGGAATAGAATCTGAAATCCAAGAATAAATCACAAATTACAGACGACAATGAGACGTATCTTAGGAAAGGAAGAGGAGACAGAAGATAAAACAATTTCCGGTGAAACAAAAATAAATCCAAGAGAAACATGCCACCTGTGCCCTCCAAAGAAAAAATGGAAAACTGCATATTTATGCATATCTTGTAAATCTCCAGCCTTGTAAATAAAATGTTTGGAATGTACCAGGAAGCTATGTAAAGAATGAGCTGAAAAACAGGATGAATAAATTGTTTCTTTTCTAAAAATGAAAATTGAGATATTTGAGGTTTGTTATATTTTTTTTTAATGTTACGTGTAACATTCAATTTTTGTATTTTAAAATTTGTCTTATAGATTAAATTAATAAAAAATACCACTTAAATATAAAAATACTCCCTATTTTGCTTTATTTTGTTTTATATTTGAAAACGTATTTTTTGTGAAAAAATTTACGTTAATGGCAAAATTGAATGTATGAGGATTTATTTATGGTTAAAATGTAAAAATAATGATTTTTATTGCTATACAACTGGCAAATAATTTAAAATGTAATTACTAATGCGCCAAGTTAAAAGTTTTAAAATCTGAAAAATGGATAAATAATAATTTTTAACCATTTAGGTGTGTTATGTATTTCAAGTGTACAAAATGTGCTTCAAGTTTAGTAATAAGTACAAAACTTTGAATAAACACCATAAAATGCAATAGACTCACAACAATTGTTTCTGGTCGAAAAAAACACAACCATTCATCAGGCGAACAAAGTGGCCACGACTGCTATAAGCAAAGCGACAATGCAAAGGATGTGTTGCCAAATTATGTTTTTGCCTATTAAAGAAATTATTTTGAAAGATATTCTCAAGTCGACCCGACTCAGGAAAAAAAATTCAATCAACTCAACCCGAACTGCAAGAGAAAAAAATTGCTTTCGACCTGACCGGTGAAATTGGGTTAATTGAACCAATACGTGACTCAAACCGACGGTCGAATTTCATGACCTTTTCATGACCCACTGTTGATTTTCATGGCTTTCATGACCCAGTAGACACCCTGTCATCTAAAAAAAAAAATATATATCAGAGGGTGAAACATGGAAAGCGAGAAGCATATAAGACATTGTTTGTTATACGGGTTCGATAAAAAGAGTATGGCAGTCGCAGCATATCACAATGTTTGTCAAGTTTATGGGGAGGATGCAAAAGACAAAAGCACTTGCCTTCGATGGTTTTGTAAATTTAGGGAAGGAGACAGAAGCTGCCAAGATCAGGCTAGGAGTGGACGGCCATCACACGTTGGAGACGATGATATTGACCAAGCTATAAGGAACAACCCGAACCCAACCGTGCATCATGCAAGAATTAGCGGACACCTTCAACGTACACCGGACAATGGTTGAGAGATGGCTGGTTAAGTTGGGTTTTACAAGAAAGTTGGAACATTGGGTTCCACATAACCTGACAGCTAATCAACAGGAAGACCGAATCGCCACCTGTGTTTCCTTGCTTTCCCGGTACAAAAATGACACATTTTTGACACGAATTGTGACAGGAGATGAGAAGTGGGTTATGTACTGTAACGTAAAGCGTCGAAGGACTGTGTGTCACTCTTCTGATCCGCCTGCATCGACTTTGAAAGCTGAACTTCATCCTAAGAATGTGTTATTGAGTGTGTGGTTGGATGTGCAGGTAATAATTCACTGCGAGGTACTGCCACTCAACCAAACAATCAATGCTGCTACAGTTAGACAGGCTGCATTCAAATTTGGTAGCAAAGCGGCTAGGTCTTATCAATCGACGGGGGTTATCCTTCATCACGAAAATGCCAGGCCACATGCTGCCGTCATCACTCACCAAAAGTTACTGGGCTTGGATTGGGAGGTTTTACTCCACCCTCTCTATTCTCCTGACTTAGCATCAACTGACTATCACCTATTTTGTGCGTTGAACAATTCCTTCAGTCAGAAAAATCTTTGATGATCTTGATGCTGTGAAAACTGCCATCCAAGACTTTCTTGACTCGAAACCGCCTCAATTTCACCACTGTGGGATTCATCTCCTATTAGAAATATGGCAAAAGGTCATAGATAGCAGTGAGGATTATGCACAATAATAGGTACTGTTCATTTTGTGTTTATTTGCTCTTCTTCATGGGTAATAAAAATGGGTAGAACTTTTGCACTCACCCAGTAATTGAATATACTAAATTAGAAGTTAAATTAATTTATAACACTAACAAGTTCAAAGATTTATAAAATGCAAAAGTTCGATTAATCTTATAAAAGAAAACAACTGTTTCTTTCTTTTAACATTTTCAATTTTTTTTCAATTGCTGGTCTAGTTTTGCAGAACAAAAAATAAAAATAAATAAATAAAAAAAGTGTTTCAAAGTAATAACTATTCAATTTTTATATTGAAAATATTCTTATACATTACCATAATTAAGAGCTAAGGGTTGTCATTTATGTCATAATATTGATTATTGGCATAAGTAAAAACAGGAAGCATGTAGATGACAAATTTCAGATCTCGAATTTTGCTTTAAATTAATTTATTCATTTTCCCCCCAACTCATACGAGTGGATATCTTTTTTCCCACACTGTGATAGAAATCACAGTGCTTAAGTAAAGTATAAAGAGAAACTTTTTACTTCCTTATACAAAGTATAAGGAAGTATAGTAATCCCGATTTGTGAAATTGATTTTGTATTTCGCATAACTCAAAAATGAATAATTGTAGAATGTTGCAAATTTATATGTGTAACTGTTATAATGTCTAGCTGTACACTTGCAACTTTGGTTTTAATACGAGTTCCTGTTTCAGAGATATCAACAATTTTACATGAATTTTCATGATGTCTGTATGTAAGTGTGTGTGTGTTTCTCGCATAACTCAAAAATGGTTGTTCGTAGAACGTTGCAAATTGGTACATAGGTTTGTTATAACATCTAGTTGTGCACCCCCCTTTTTGGACTTTATATGATTTTCCGTTTTGGAGATATTTAGGAAAATTAGGTTCATAATGACCAAAAATACAAAGGTTTTGGCCATATGTATCTCACATAACTCAAAAACGGTTGGACGTAGAAAGCTGCAAATTGGTACATAGGTTTGTCATAACATCTAGTTGTGCATCTTCCTTTTTGGTCTTTATATCATTTTCTGTTTTGGAAATATTTAAGAAAATTAGGTTCATAATGATCAAAAATACAAAGGTTTTGGCCATTATATATGACCTACCATCATAGAGATTTAAAAAAAAAACTAATGATAGAACCAGTAATGATACTGTTATGAAAGTTGAAAACACTTTTGCGTGTAGAAAGTTATGCTTAAAGACATAAGTATGTTCTTGTCAATGAAAGCATTTTATTTAATGAATATTCATCCTATAGATAGAGCCTGTAATGCATCTCGCATAACTCAAAAACGGTTGGACGTAGAATGTTGCAAATTGGTATATAGGTTTGTTATAACATCTAGTTGTACATCTTCCTTTTTGGACTTTATATCATTTTCCATTTCAGAGATATTTAAAAAAATTAGGTTCATAATAACCAAAAATACAAAGGTTTTGGCCATTAAATATGACCTACCATCATAGATTTCGAAAGAAGCTAATGATAGAGCTAGTAATGATATTGTTATGAAAGTTGTAGACATTTTTGCATGTAGAAAGTAATTTGTAAAGACATAAGCAGGTTCTTGTTGATGAATGCACTTTATTTAATGAATATTCAAACTCGTAGATAGAGCTCGTAATTTTATTGTTGTGAAAGTTGCCGACATTTTAGTGTGTCGAAATTATTCTTTAAGACAGAAATAGGTTCTAGTCGATGAATGTATTTCATTTAATAAATATTCAGCCTGTAGATAGAGCCTGTAATGATTAAACATAATAATGAGCATCATCTGTCAGGAACAGTTCTGGTTAGACCACTTCAAAACTGAAACTTTTGGCAGCCACTCCCCCCCCCCCCCCCCCAATTGTTCAACTTATGGAAACATACATATATGTTTTGTATCACAGCTATTCTTATTTATTTCCTCTAAAAACCTTGAAAAACTATACAATTGTAATGTTTAAAGGTCTAAGTTAAATATAACGGATCACTGGCTATTATGAAAACAACGTAATACCAAATAAAAACAAACCAAAACTGTTGCCATTCAGAAAATATAAATTCTAAATGGATGACTCTAATTCCAAATAAACGACTCTTTGACCGTTTCATTAAAAAAAACTCTTAAAATATTTCTAAAACATATTAAAGCCTTAAAACTCTTAAAATATTTGTAATAACATATTAAAGCCTTTAAATATTTTTATCAAGCTTCATTGTTTGTTTACATTGTAAGGTATGAGTGGCGCCGAGTTGAGTAAGTAAATGTCGCCAGTTGATTTTAGTCTTGAAATTAGTGTAAAGTGATAGCGTCGAGTTGGGATAGAATGTTTGGTTGGGCAAGTAAAGGTCACCAGTTGAAATTAGTATTGAAAGTAGTCCATGGTGATAATGTCGAGTCAAGGTAAAATGTTCGGTTGAATATGAGAAAGTCCCTAGCTGGATCCTGGATATTTTGGCGATGTTGTTGGTGAGATAGCTGGTTAGAGGTATTGAGTAGAGGTGAATTTGGGTTAGCATGGAGTGTTTGTAGTTATTGGATAGTCAGTAGAAAATTTAAAAATAAGATCTACAATAGTCTTAAAAAAAAAAAAAAAAGTATTTTGGTAAAATGAAGTGAATCGTTTTTCCTTATTATGAGGATTTTCAATAGAGCACTTAATGGAACACTGGAATGTGCTGTTGCTGCTGTGTCAATCAGCAGTTTTTTTATTGTCATTCATATTTATTGATATGGTAGAATTTTTTTAATTTCAGAACGAAAATTATAAAATATCGAAACATATTTGATTTATAAACAAAAATTGAAAATACATTTAAATGATCACGTGGTAATCTTCATGATCTAAACACTGTTTTCAAGATTTATCATTCACATTCCGTCATTTTTGACGGGGTTATATACTGGTATCTCAATAAATAATGTTGTAGACAGTTTAATGTGTAGAAAGTAATTCTTCAAGAAAAAAGCAAGTTCTAATCGACGAATGCACTTCTTTTTAATTAATATTCAGTAAACAATTGAATATATCTCCCTTTTGTGCTGCAAAAATTAATATTCTTGAAACAATCCAATGAAATGAGCATTTTTACTACAGAAATCAAACATTGTTAAATACACTGCAGAACATACATTTCGCTAAATCAGGAACAACCGAATATTTAGAAGTCTGAATTGAATTTGAATTTATCGAAAGCATTGTCAGTGGTTTATGGAATTTTCAAGGCAGTTCTGTGCGAGAAACGAATACATCATTACAAAATTTCCAGAACTAGACTTCTATTGAGGTAAAGTTTCTAAATTTTTTAAATCCTTTACTACCATTTTTCGCCACATTTGAATGCCTAATTTTGTACAAAGTCAAAGACCACTTTTGTGGAAATGAAAAATCTTTTATCTGTTTCAACTTTTACAGTAATACCACGTAGAAAAAAACACGTAACGATATAGACAACTTCTAGTCTACAATCATCAACAATCAATCTTTTTTTTTTTTTCTTTTTTTTAATAGTTTTGTGTCATTTATAGAACTTTCGTTCTTTGCAATAAACCAATGAATTTTTCCAGAATATTCTGGATCTCTTTTATTATTGAAGTTAGAGCTTCCAAACTTTGGCAATCCTAAACTACAAATTTTTGCCAAATTCGATGCTTGGACCAAAAATCTACGCTGGCTACTAATTTGCAGTATGGCAAGATTAGCCATAAATTTTTGCAGCAAATGTTGTTTTACAATAGCCAAAAACAAAAAAACCTTTTCCAATTTTAACTGAGTTAATTATTTTAGTAAAATTTATCTTTTCCTGATACTAATTTTTGCCAAAGAGAACAAAACAGGGCTGTCTATACTTGAATGATTTTTATTGTACTCTAAGCTATGCATTTGCGAATGAGATATTGTAACAATTCTTTGGGTACTATTCATAAAAAAAAAACTTGTATATTTGTCTCAGCGACATCTATAATCATATTATTGTGATTTTTTTGGTTTGAATTTTTTTTTTTTTCTTTTTTTTTTAAGG
Organism: Salticus scenicus; assembly: GCA_963930645.1. Lineage (NCBI taxonomy): Eukaryota > Metazoa > Arthropoda > Arachnida > Araneae > Salticidae > Salticus > Salticus scenicus. The sequence goes on along the minus strand of OZ005652.1, from coordinate 284,773,253 downwards.
GATGTTCGTGGACTGGAACCTGCCTACTTATTTATGAATCAGTTACCTTACACAAAACTGTCAATGTTTTCATAAAAATATATTTCTATGGTTGTCATGTAGTTGCCACATCAGATTTTTTTTTAAATGTGATTATAGGAATTTTTTATCTGTAAGATGATGTAAGAAAATATTTTAAGTTCTTTTACTGACTTCGTTTTTATTATGAAGGAAAATTTAAAAATAAGAGTTTGGCGATAGTAAAGTAATAAAAGAAAAAAAAAAAAAAAAAAAATATATATATATATATATATATATATATATATATATATATATAAGATTATGAATGAAGAAATTAAAAAATGTTTAATTATATTAAATGAATAAAAAAAAAAAAAAAATCTATTATTCATTGTGAAAACACTTTATTAATTTTGGTGATCTTAAATGAAAATAAGAAAAAGAATTATTAGTGTAAAAGGAGTACTGATTTGCATTTTTTTTTTTTTTTAATAATTCAATGGAGGATTTTCTTTAAATATATTAATCTTGGATTTATTTCATAATTTAAATACATGCCTATGGACAATTTTTGTTTTTACATTCTGTTGTTCGTAAAAGTGAATGAAAAGCTAGAATAAAAGTATGAAATTAATTATCTTATAGTTAAAAAAAAACTATTTTATTAGTCATTTAATAATATATCCAGTTAATTATCCCACAGAGGAGAGAAAATAATGTATTTACAAATTAACGACTAAATTAAAATAAAACAATTTGATTGAAGCATGGAAATTGCATTGTGTGACTGAAAACATTAAATATATTTCAGAGGTAATTTATTTTCAGTTTATGATACAAATTGATTTTTTCCTTCAATTAATACATTACTTCATTCGAAATACTTTTGTACTAACCCATCCTTAGTCCCTTTGTTTCCATTTTTCCCTTTCAAAAAGGTTTTACTTGGATGTGCTTTATATCTTTGTAACTGGTTAAGTGACTGACAGAATAATTCAATTTCAGAACCTAACCTACTTCTTTTTCTCTCTTTTTTGAACCTCATGTTTCTTCAATGGATGCAGACAATTAAAGCAGGGATCTGATAGTTTCTTCTCTTTCCCCCACTCCATATAGACTCTCAAACAATAATATAATGTAATTTATAGAACTGAGTTTGTATAAGGATTTACTAATTAACTAAAACAGGAATGAAGACTTCAAATTTTATTGAAACAGAAAATAAAATAAAATAAAATAAAATCAACAAAAATAAAATAACTTAGAAGGTACGTTTCTTCCACACTGGACTAGCTATTTCTTCGGGTATAACCCTGGAGATTGTAATCCTTTCTTTTGGATTATTTTTTGCATTGTATAAAGTTAAAAGCTCTTCTATAGCTTGATCTTCAATCTAGAAAAATAAAACATTTGCAAATTTTAAACGGAATTTTTCAAAAAGAAAATTCTAACTTTGACATAAAAAATTCTAAACAAATCCCAACTGAAAACAGCTTAATAATTACTAATAATTTTTTAAATAATAATAAAATCCTATTTGATAATATAACTACATACTAGTATTTTGATTATATGGTTGTTTTTATTACTGGGTTTAACAGATGCAATGTGTGGAGATTTGTGTTTTATTATGGTTTCAACATTGTTGTACTAAAGCGAGGAGTCACTTAAAATCAAATTTGAGTGTCTACACATTTTAGAATTTCATTTTTCTGAATAGTTCCATTTTCAGACTTTCTTTGGTATCTAATTTAAAATATTCAAGTTCATAAGTTACATATCTATATATAAGATACAGAGTACACTTTTGTAAAAATAGTTATTGGGTAATGACACCACTGGATACTGTAAGTTATCCAGAACTTTCGTTACTGTGGAACTTCTATTATAGGTAAGAAATTATCTTTAGATTATACTCTTTTACACTTTAAATTTCATAATCCATGAAATCTACTTATCTGCATACTAAACATATTCTTAAAATATTAACGAGTGTGAGCAAGTTTATAGACATATTCCTTCGATTTATCTAATTTTTTCTCAACTTATTAGATGGCTACTTATAAGTTAAAATAAAAAATTTAATTAAAAGCTTAATTTAAATTTAATTCCCTCACCTAATTTATTCAATTTAATCTAAATAATCTGAAAATTTTATTTCTGATAATGTTAATTAATTCAATTAAAATAATACGAACTCCTTTTATTATATATATCGAGTACTTATTAAGACTAATTATTTTCTTTCCCTTCTAACATTTCATAGGCAAATGCAAACTTCAATCCATTAATTTATATTTATTATCTCCTCAATTGTGCAATTTAAAATCATTTCCATTTGATGACATCATGCTAATATTTTTGATATTGTCTAATGACTTTTGCTTGGGGAATTTATCATGCCAAATTTTGGGGTTGCTTTTCTCAACTATCATAAATTTTCAAATCTTCTCAATAGAATCAACATGGGAAAGAAAAAAAAAAAAAAAAAACATTTTGGTGTCATAGCACAAAGCTTCATTGTCACTACCAGATTTGGCATTCACTAAGAACTTAGACGTTGTGTTCATTCCAATACTTGTCTAAGTATTTAAAAGACCTAACTATTGCTCCCTAGTTTGCTCTCTCCCTCATTTCCATTGTCTCACTCCAAAATTATATTATTTTGCAACCTTATTTTTATTTCAATAGTCTAAAGTTATTTTATTTTACTTATATTCTTAATGACTCCATAAATAAAAGTCTTTGATCCTGTTAAGCTATGATTTTATTTAAGGTTCCTTTAAACTATAGAGCTGATGAGTTGTTGTTTTCACTATACTTATTTTTTGGCAAATTCAAACCTACTGTACCAAAAACAATCATACAACAAGTTTTCAAAAATCTTTAAAAAATAGGATAAGATCAATTTAAAAAATAAAAAAACCAGTAAGAAAATACAGTAAATATACGTACATTTAAAATGTGCAATGGTTTAATTACAGGATTGACGGCTTTACGCTGTTTTTGCTCTTCATCTTTCTGGATTTCATTTAAACTTATCACAATATCTTCAGAGCCACTTTGTTCTGGACTTGAAGGTTGTGTATCATAAACTTTGTTTAAGGAAGAATTTAATGCCATTTCACTGTAAGTAAAATATACAGTTCACTATGCAATAATTTTTTTTTTTGTTCTATCAAAAAATAAGTTTTTAAAAATATTTAAGTCAAAGGAAAAAAATATTTTACATATACTACAATGATACAAATAATCAAATGCAACAGATGACGATCTCTATGGCTTCATTTTTTCATCATTGATAAATTTATCTTTAAAAATTTATCGCTTAAGAGCATATATGAAAGTTGCTATTTATATTTCTGGCCTAATAATGAAAACACAAATATTTATCATCAAAATTGGTTTTATTGTTTTTTAAAATATCCTCCAATTGCATGTGTTTGAACCAATTTTCAAAGCACTTTGGCCACTCCGATTAAGGTAACTCCAAAACATGCATTTTGAATGCATCAGCTGCTTTTTCGGGTGTCGAAAATCATTGACCATGTAATTTATTTTTGATGTGTGGGAATAAAAAATGTCATTAGGGGTCAAATGAGGCATGTACGACGGATGATCCACCAATTCAATGTTTTGGCCAGCCAAAAATTCATTGTTTTGTACGATGTGTGAGAGCTCGCAATGTCAGTATGAAGAACTATTTGCCTCCTCTTCTGCTTTTTTTTAATTTCTCTGACGACTTCTCGCAAACAAATGGTTGTGTACCATTCAGAATTAACTGTCCTGCGTTGCTCTAATGGCACTGTTGCCATGTGATCGGTAATGACGAAGAAACAAGCAACTATTTGCTTCAATGTGCTTCTTTCGCAAATAATTTTTGTTGGATTTGGCTCATCTTGGAAGACTCATACGGTTGATTGCTGTTTTGTTTCAGGCTCATATGCATTGATCCATGATTCGTCACCTGTGTAGATGTTATACACAGCCTTTTTTGCAACTTGAACGTATTTTTTCAATCGACACGAGCATTCTCTTGAGTGTTTGTGAGATTATACAGGATCCAACGCAAACAAATTTTTTTTACAGCCAAACAGTGGCGGATCCAGATCTTAACTTTTTTTTTTTTTTTTTTTTTTTTTTTTTGGGGGGGGGGGGGGGCTTCAGCCCCCTAGCCCCCCCCATTAAATCTGCCACTGCAGCCAAATGTTCATATAATATCTTATTGATGCTTGTCATGCTAATGCCCGTCCACGGAATTCATCCTGCAGCAAACGTCGACAACGATTGAATTCATCATACCAGTTTTTTACAGTGCTGTAGAATGGTGCTTTATCACAGTATAAAGAATTAAGTTCATCGAGGCACTCGTCTTGATAATCCATGCCGAAAGTTATGAAAAATAGTGTCACAAAAATGTTCACGAGTAAATTCCATTTTTTGCTCACGCTAAAATGGCAAACCGTTCTGAAGAAGTTACGGTTAAAAATATGAAACATTTGATTGGAAATGTCAGCGTTCGCATGGCAACTCTTACTATTGCCGAGATCAGAAATATAAATAGCAGCCCTCGTGTATATATATAAAGAAAAGTGGATAAAAAAGACAAGTTTAAAAAAAAAGATACGCAAAAAACAATTTTTTTAGTACCACAGGTCATACGATTTCTTTCAGACAAGGATTTTGCACTGTTGCCATTTATTGTATTGCACCTTGAATAACCATGCAAACACCTTTGTTTATATTTAAATACATAAAGCTGAAAGTTTGTCTTGTATCTGTTCGGATTATGCAATTGGAAAATTGATTAAAAAAATATTAAGTAAAAATCTCATTTCAGCTTTAAAATTGTTTTAAAAAAAACTGATGCCAAAAATAAATAAATGAATAAATTTCTTTTTAAGTCCAAAAAAAAAAAACAAAAAAAAAAAAAACCTTTTTTATTTTTTTTAATAATTAAAATAAAATTGAGAAAAATCATGCTAAAGAAATAGAACAGCTTCAGTATAGAACCCTTTTTCAAAATTTGAAATTTGGCACTTAAGAAGCTTGGATGTTTCTCGTCAAGATCATTAATTATGCAAATGTGATAGCCATTTTAATTCATCGTCAAAATGACAAAAAAAATTTAAAAGCCGCTAAGGGACTCCTACACTAAAGCTATACTTTTTTATGAAATGAATACAGTAAGCAATGTTAGGGAATGAAACACAGTTATTGCATGCCTTTATGTGGAAGAATAGATTAAAATAAATCCTGTCATACTAAATTAAATTCAGTGTAAAAATAATGTAAGCAGAATTTTTCACTCTTTTTTTTTTTTTACTTTCTTATAAAATATCTCTGAAATATGAGGTAATAGTATACCCATAGGTATGATTTTTATATTATGGAGATTTTAACATTATGAGGAGAAAATATGCTGCTGACAAGGCATCTTAAGATGAAACATCCTTATTTTAAAAATCAGCCTCTCAAAATTTTCAAAAGAAAACTAGACATATTTAAAATGTTGAAAAGAAAATTGTTATAATTCCCATGACCATGAAAAGAATCTTTAAAAAAAATTCAATATTTTGAAAATGAAATGAGCTGCTATAGATTTGTTTTATTAGCAAATGAGCGATAGTGTTTTAAAGTTTAGGAACTCCTGATCTAAATGATTTTATCATGTTTTTATTAATTCACTTTCTTGTTTGTTTGTCCAGTACAAATCTTACAATCGGTTTTTAACTAACTTCCCGACCCCTATGACAGAAACTTTTTATGCTTTCTGCGACAAGTCTTGTTCGTGCAAACCTTTACTGCAAAATAATATTCACATATTTTCTTATTTACACAATAATATGTACATGTAACTATAAAGACCAATATTATTAGTACACTGTTGAATTTTTAAATATAAGACATGAGTTTCTATTTTCTACTGAAATTTAGAAATAGCTTTCATTTTTATGGACAAATCTTTCTGCAAGTGACAATTTCTTTTCTGTGACAATGTCGTTGTGTCGCCTAAATTCTGCCATGGGTTCCCGACTAGCTAGACATTTGATACTTTTAGAATAGCTCAGAACATGATGACACTGCAATACCTCAAAGCTCGATTTTCAAATTTTTGATTAGTTTTCTTTTAATTAATTAAAATATGAAAATAATAACCTCCTAATAGCTTTAAAATTAGCCATTTAAATATTAGCTATAATTTAATTGTTGCCAAAAAAAAAAAGAAAAAAAAGAAAATTACAAGTTCATTTCTTTCGACATAAAAATAAATACATTTAAATAAAACATGAACATTAAAAATTTATAAAAAAACTAAATTAGACATCTCACAAGAATTGATGTCATTATAACTTAAAAAAATTTCTACACATTGATAAAGTGCTAATATAGTTCATGATGCTAATATACATTGTTCTAAAAGGAGTAATATTTTATTTTTAAATCCAACATTTTTTTATATTGTTTTCAACTCGTTTTTTTGTTTGTCATGTACAAATCTTGCAATTGATTTTTAGATAACTTCCCTGATTAGCTAGACATTTGAAACTTTTAGAATAGCTCAAAACACGATGACACTGCATTTGTAATTATTCGGGTAATGAGTCAAGTTTACATGATTCAACAGAAAATTTAAAAACGCGATATATAAAAAGTTTTTTAAAACTTGTAATTATTTCTTTCAAACCAGATAAAGCGACATATGTTAAGTATTTAAAGCATGAAAAATAAAAATAAATAAATAAATAAAAAAAAAAAATTAAATAAAAAAAAAATCTAACTAGTTTAAAAGATATTCCATAAAATTTAAATATGACTGGGTTTAACATACATGTTTTCTAGGATTATGAGAGAAAAACAAAAAACAAATTACTGAGTAAATATACTGCGTTTGACCTTTGACGTATAAGAGAATTTATTAAAATTTACTTTTAGGTGCATTATGATTAAATAACTAAAATTTTGCCTTTGTTAATAAAGTATAATGGATTTTAAAATAAATAAAACTAATAATAATTTTAATTAAATAAGATCTCAAGGTTTATCGATCAAGTAAAAAAGCTGATTATTTTAATGTATAAAAGTAGTATTAATTGTAATACTATGAAATACAGAAACACAAATCAATACACAAACTCTCAATAATAAACAAATTTTAAAAAATGCATGATGTAATGAAAATTTGAGTTGATGAAAAATTAATTACATTTTCGATTTTCCTATGTGAAATTCTTTTTTGAAGGGGAAAAAAAAAACTTTGGAAGCTAACACGATTAAATGCAAAACATTAAACAATACTATTTTGGATCAAATACTAAGCACAACCCTTCTTCGAGTAACAAAACAAAAAAGTTGGCTGAAATACAACATGAAAGTATTCAAGCTTTAGTATTGTATTCTGTTTGCTTACAAAGTTCTTATACATCATCCAACACTAGTTTTTTAGAGCATTTCATTGCATTTTAGATGATCTTTAGAGATCAACCCGTTGCAGTTACTTAGTGTATCTATTTATCTCAATATAAATATGTAATGGAAAATTTGTCATTACAAACACAATACCTTCCAAAATTGGATAGTGCACCCACCTTAAAAAATATCTTAATGAGATCACTGGCTAACCTGATCTGCTATTTTGTTTAAAAAATGGTAGACATTTGAAAATTTCAAACTTGTATAAAAAAATAATTTCTGAAACAATTTGCTTGAAACTGTGTATAGCTCATTTGTCTGTGTATAGCCCAAAGGAAGACTTCAATTATTTATATTAATCAATTCAATCTGTTTAGCTTGTTTTAAAATACCAGGCACCTGAAATTTTCAAACTCAGATAAAAATATATTTATGAACTGAATTGCTTGAAAATCTATATATACATAGCCTATATCAAGGTCTCACCCACATTTCTACTCGATCAAACATCTTATTTCAAAATGATATCCATTTGCAAATTTCAAAGTCAGATAAACTTATTTATGAATTGATTTATATAAAACTCAGTATGTTACACAAAGGAAAAAAAAAAGCTAGTTTCTCATGATTTGCATACTAATGGGAACTCTGTTTCTGCATGTAACTTCCTCTGAAACAACATTTGTTAGATTTCGGAGTAATGCTGCTATCTACGAGGAAGGGGTAAAAGTTTAAAAATAGATCAAAACAAGGAAAAGTATTGAAATATTATTGCATACAAAAATGTTAAATTATGTCAAGTGTTCGGTTTCAGTGCAAAAACAATGAATTCTTATTATTATCTCTAAAACAGCTAATTTAAATTTTAATGTGCTACAAAAGATAAAAAAAAATCATTACCTGTTTGAAGTAGGTAAAGAGTCTTTTCTAGCTACTGCATCCCAAAATGAAGGAGAAGGTGGGGATTGTTGAGGAAGTTTTGCCCTGAAAAATATTAAAATTCTATTAATGATTTTTTTTTTTTTTTTATGTATAAAAGAAAAAACAGACTACTTAAAAAAAAAAAAAAAAAAAAAAAAAAAAAACAATAAAAAATAAATATTTCTGAAATTTCTAAGACATTCAGGAATTAAAAAACATTTTTTAAAATTTCTAAAAGGAAACTATTTTCAAAAAGTAGTTAAATTACTACAGACAATCAGATATAACATAATAAATGGATTTTTGAAAAAGGAAAATGTGTACAGAGAAGAAAGAAACTTGTGATTTTATTAGAATAAATTTTTGTTTAAATAAAATGAGAAATATAACTTTTAGCTTTCTTTTAAAATCTAGAATACAACTTCAAATTAAGTAATTATTCACTAGATATACAATCAACATATATGCCAATAATGCAAAATTTATATCAGGAATAAAGTAATTCGGCTTCAGGAGTCAAACCATCTCTATAATCTCCACAACAAAAATAACTAACAAATTGCCTTGTAACAGACATAAAAAAAAAAAAAAAAAAAAAAAAAAAAAGCTGTCAATTATTGTAATAATATTTAGAAGTGCTCTCATGCAAAATTTCGCAGATGGACTTGAAATAATTGTTACACAATCACAGAATTAAACAATTCATCTCAAGAAAGGTTTTTTTTATCTAAAAACAAAATGCTGATTTAGCACAAATTAGTAAAAATAGTTGTTAGGTACAGCAATTTTATGACCTTTCCTTACACTTTACTACCTTAAGATTCGTGTTTGGCTTTGATAAATTCCAGAATGTGATAATATGTTAACTAATAACACATGGAGAAAAAAATATAAAAGCTTTGAAAAGAGAGTTTTTAATTTTTAATTAAGATACTTAAGAAGGCATTATAATTACGTATCACAGACAGCTAAACTCTATGTCATTCTAGGGATTCAAAAGTAATATTAAAATAAGCAAAACTAGATTTAAAATAGTATAAGTTTATAAATAAAGGCTCTAATGGCTGTTTAAGAGTCTACAAAATTTTTTTTACCTGCACTAGTGAAATAAAATTGTAATATATACAAAGAAAAAAAAAGAAGGTTAAAACATAAAAATGCAAACCTATAAACCAGACAAATAAAAATTGATATCCTGAAGTTTTAGATAGGCAATCATAGTCCAAAGACAAACAAAGAAAATAAAACTGATTTTATTGCCAATTGGAGTGATTGATTATAGCTTCAAAATAAAGGGCAAAATTAACGGTCGCCACCGGCCACATGGCGACTAAATAAAAAAATATGGCGAGTAAAAATTATGCGTCGATCGCCACTAAAGTCGCCACTTTTTGTGATCATTAAAAGATTCTAAAAATCGAGTGAAGATAGGTAATTGAAGCCTTGTGATTTCCAATCTATATCCATCCATGGCATAAATGTCAATGTTCATTTTAAACTTGCTTTATTATATTCTACAACCTATAAAGAAGTAGAATTGTTTAATATACCTCACTCATATAACTTTTTAAACCCCTCCCCCCCCTTTTCCTCCCCCTAACTATCTGTGATCATACAGCTTATAGAAAGCTTTATAATTTCTAATCATTCTACATTTGCCGCAAAAATATAAATACCTATTTTAAACTTTCTTTATTAGATTCTAGAATCTGTAAAGAAGTAGAATTGTTTAATATCTCTTACTCATAATTCTTGTAATCTCCCCTCTCCCCCCCCCCCCCCCTCCAACGATTGGCAATCACATGCTCCACTGAAGCCTTGTGATTTATAATCTTTCTCCATCCATAACATAAATGTAAATATTCATTTTAAACTTTCTTGATTAGATTCTAGAACCTATAAAGAAGTATATAGATGCATTCCCCCCCCCCCACACACACACATGTGCACTCCATTTCAACTAGCAGTTAATGATCAAATGTCCTGCAAAGCACAATCTTTTTCCATTATTATTTCCATAGTGTTTAGTGTATATTTAACCCATTTAAGATAGTTGACAAATGTGTGCATTAAAATTTGATTTGGCTTAAATGTGTATTTTTCAAAAATTTTTGTATTTGCTTTCTTTTGAGTAGAAATCTTCCTTTTTCCGTCCCATTTTAAAGTAGAAATCTCCCTATTTTTAAAGCTACAAGTTTGGCAGCTAAGTAAATTATTTTTAATGAAACGGCTAAGTTTCCATACCTATACTTTTTAAGAGGAAATATTTTAACTCTATTGAAATAAAATCATTTAAAAAAGTATATCTTTAGAAATAAGAAAAAATAATAAAACTACTAACTGTATTTACACATGACCATGTAAAAGGTTGTTATGATGATGAATCAGCTAATTCATTTACTAGAAAATATCAATGTGAACTGTGAATGATAACAGCTTATTTCACTTAAATAAATTGAAAAAAAAAAAATAATAATAATAATAATAATAATACTGAATTATCTGAAAGATAAAAACTTTTGCTGTTATTATTACAGCCCTAAGCAGATTTTAATTTAGGATGTGCAGTTTAGGATTTTTAAAAGAGCATAATTGCAAATTACAATTTCAGTGTCCCAGTGTTAATTTTATTATTATATGTATTTCTTATTTTCATATTTTTCTTGTGGTGATTATACCGCAAAATGGTGACAATGCTTTTCACAGTCTGAAAGAAATAGTCTTATCATGCGAAAAGTGGCCACTAATGAATTTTCCCAGTTTTGCCCTTTACTTCAAAATACAACATTAAAGATTTAAAAAAAAAAAATAAAAATAAATAAATAAATAAAATTCAGAACAAATTTAATGTTGTATTTTCTGAAGGTGAAAACTGAATTAAAAAAGATGTATTAGGTTATGAGTAATTCTCTTAACAAAATTCCCCAAAGAAAAACATGAAGTCTGTCTGCCAACGGCAATAGGCATTGTGTTCTCTCATAAATGCCCTCGCACAAAGTTTCTTGGATTGATGTGCAGCATGGACATCAAACTAACTATTCACTAACGTTAGATGTTTTGCCATTTGGAAATAAAATGAACTGGCACAAATATTGGTCATTTATATGCTATAAATTTTGCTGAAATGAAGATAGCAAATGCACTGTAATTTCTAATGGGCAATTAAAATATTTACAGCTTAGAATATTTACAATTACATATTCCAACCATTAAATTAAAATCGCCAATAAAATGTTTTCAATAGATTTACCAAGGACAAGAACTTCTTGTTGGAGGACTAGTAGGGATGAAACATTCTGTATTTTTCCCCTTAGATTCATTAAGCTTCTTCTGTTTTTGAGATAGATGAGGAATAGGCTTCATATCATGACTGCAAATAGATTAGAAAAAAAAAGATTAACAATGATTAACAATTAAAAATTGGGTGTTTTTTTTTTTTTTTTTTATTAAAATGTTTTTTCCTTATCAAAATGCTGCCATTTTCTTCCTTTAATAAAACAATGCAGAATGGATTAAGAAGTGGAAATAATAACTGAAGATTAAAAAAGTATATGTTATAAAAATAACAGAAAATATTCATTAACACAATGACTAAATAAAAATAAGCTTGTTAAATAGTGAAAAGTATGTCTGCCTTGGTAGCTGCCATTTATAGCATAAAAACTTGCTATTTTGAGAAATTTATCTGTATAATTTTAGTTATCTATTGTATTTTGCTTTTCTTTTTTGTCATTAAAAATTAAATAAAAGAAATAACTGTGCTATTGAAGAATCCTTGGTTTCTTTTAAATATCTTTTTTATTTTGTGGATGATTTAACAAAAATTACACAGTTGTATTTCTCTAAAACATATTACTTGTCAGAATTAAATAATTGTAAAGAAAAATTTTACTTTTTTTTCTTTCAAATAACATATATAATTTATATATTTATTTTTCACAAAATATAGATAAGCTCAAATACCTCATCCATTGGGAAAAAGATAAAACAAACTATATCATAATAAAAACTGGCAGTAGTAACAGAAGAATGCCGTGGCATTATATAACTGCACATATGTCTCATGCAGAGATGTGTCATTTTATTCCTCTTATACTAAAATAGATATAAGATTACATCCAGAGTTCAAAAGTTTATTTAAATTTATTACATGAATCATTTACTAATATAGCAATCTAAACAAGAAATAAATAAATATACCTTGACTTTTTACTCAAAGCTGTAAGCTTCTGCTGCTGTTCTTCCAAAGAAGGAAACTGATCAGAATTTGGCATGTGCATAATCCTTTGATTTGGTTTACTGATGTTCATTTTATCATCTTCTATTGGCATTTTTTCTGTTTTAATAATTAGGGAATCAGCTTTAGGGGATGGTAATATTTCTTTCTAAAAATAATAATAATAAAATAATGATAAGCTTTAAATACAAAAGATCCTAAATAGTGAGCTTTAATTTATGATATGTAAATTAATTTAAAATTAAATTAAATTAAACAACCTTACTCAGTAACAGAACCAAAAGAAAAAAAAAAAAAATTAATTTTGATTTATTTGCAATTTCATTTAATTAAATGCTCTAATTTATTTATTGTATTATTATTATTTTTCCTTGACCGTATCTTCTGAAAACTAATGTGATTGCATATTTAGTTTACTTAAAATTAACTGTTTTTTCAAATAAATATAGTGAAACTCAAATAAATAAGCATCATTTACACTTCATTAATGGCTGTTTGTCATAGTACTTGGACATGGTTTAAACTTATACAAAATAGTCAATGCTGAAAGACAACAGGGATCCACTTGATCATTTTCAATTTTAATCCCCCCCTCCCTCCCCATTATTTATAAAGTAATATTAGAAAATAGTAATTCAAATTAAAAAAAATTCTTTTAAATATTTCAAATATTTAAAAATGACCAGCTGTGATGAGCAATGTGGGAAAAGCCTGCTAATATTTAATAAAATGAAAAGAAATATTTTAAGTCTTCATAAAATTTAAATACCACGTGTATTTAAATGTATGTATAAAAATGATCAGATAAAAGTTTGGATTGAAAAGTCTTAAACAACTATTTATTTTTTGCATTGCTTCTATTTATTGAATTTTTCTGATTAAATTTGGCTTAAAAGAACAAAATCTACAGAAGTTATAAACTAATATTTTATTTTAATACATGCTTCAGAAATGGTGTATTTAATTTGCGATTTGCTTTCAGTTATAAGCTTAAAGATTTGTTCGATAAGATATTAGATCTTAAAATTATTTACTGTATTCTTGCAATACCTTAAACACCATAAAATATCTTGTGACAGTAGACACAGACAAAGAAAACTAAAAATTATTAAAATTCATGCTAGTGATAAAGATTTATTGGCCCAAAAAGACAATAGAGGTTATGATTTAGTGGTCTGAAATTATATAATACAACAGAAGTTATATATATATATATATATATATATACAGTAGAGAGTCAAAAATCTGCACAGCTCGGGACCAGAGGTTGTGCGGATTTTAGGATTTTGTGGATTTCGGGGCCCATAAAAAATGATTTTCACTTTGAATAATAAAAACAGAATATTATTCAAACTAAACACATACTAGTGAATAATAACACTGAATATTAAATTACTAGGTACATAAGAATAATAATGAACATTAACAAAAATATATAATGAAAACAATAAATAAAAATGAAAAAAAAAAATTGTCAAACTTAGATAAAATCTGTTCACACGTAGCTAATTTTAAACTGAACTTGAACCTGCACAATTTTTTTTTTTTTTTTATTTATTGTAAATACAGTAGAACTTGGATAATTCGAAGTTGAAGGGACCAGAGGAAAATTCGAAATATCCAAAAATTCGAATTACATATACTATTTTGTCAAAAAGAAGAGATAAATTAAAAAGATGAAACTCTACGATCAAAGATTTAACACAAACTTTATATCTAAGAATACTGCTACACCCCCTCCTCCCCACCCATTAAATCAATATTTTTTTACGAGCTTCATAGCTGCCAATATTTTAATTTATTACGGAGTACTTTTAGCCCCGCCTCTATTTCGCACCACTTTAATTGTAGAATTTTTTTCTCCAATACATAACTTCGGTAAAATAAAAAGAAATTACTCTTAAATAAAAAGTGGTATGAAATAAAGGTGGGGCTAAAAATACTCAGGAATAAATTAAAATATTGCAGTTATGGAGCTTAATTATTCAACACTTTTTAAAAATAGTCAGATATTTTTGATTGCTTCTTTAAGTACAATCTTTGCGTCATAGCATATGACTTCAACCTATCAATCGATACAAAAATAGAATTTTCTACATTAGACATGACTTTCAATTAAAAAAACCCTCAAAGTTCACGTATATGGACCATATCTTCTGATGCACTAGGTAGAAAACACTCGTGTTTCCTTATCCTTCTTTTGAAAGACTTAAAAAAATAATTCTTTAGCTGCGAAAAATCTCAGGAACATATTTTACTGTAATATTTTAAAGGTTATCGTATGAAAAATTCGAATTATCCAAAATAGAATTCGAATTATCCATGAATTTTTAACATTATTTTAATACAAAATTCAAGGGACCGAGTAAAAAATTCGAATTGTACAGAATTTCGAATTAAACAAGTTCGAATTATTCAAGTTTCACTGTAGTAGTAACACAAATTTATTTTTCTACGAATTTTATTGAGTTCTTCCTTACAAATTATGCCTTCATCAAAAAGCATTCTTAAAAATTAGTTTGTTATTATTCACCTGATTGATATCATCATATCACAATAATCATTATTTTCTTTTGATGAATTTAATATACTGTCAATAATTTCATTAACAGCAACTTGGATCTTGCAGTCTTTCATATTGTTATTTTGTTTTTCTTTTTTGTAATCATAAAATGCAAACATAAAATTATTATTTAAGATCTTTTTCAAAAATTCTGATTTGCAGTTTTGTAATTTATTAATAGTGAATTTCATTGTTTGTATCTGACAAGTTGTGCGGATTTCGGACTCCAGCGGATTTTAGGTCGGTGGATTTCTGGCTCTCTACTGTATATATATATTAAATTTCGCACTGTCACTGTTGGGTGTAACACTTATAACAACAATGCTAATAAAGCTCTACTGGATATTCTAAAACAAATTTACAAATGTACTTGCAAAGTTGATAATTTACACTGTCTTAAAAATAGCTTTCAATTAATTCAATACATCAAATTGCTCGATTCAATAGACAATATTATGACTTTTGACTTTCAAGATCTTTTCAATAATATTGAGTTATCAGATCTTAGTAATATCATTTACAGTCTTTTTCAAGAATATAAAGCTCAAATTAATCTTCCTTACAATTTTAAAGCAGAAAAATTTAAAACTCTTCTTAACTTTGTTATCCATAATAATTATATCTTCCACAACAACGCTATCTATTTGCAATAATTAGGCATCCCACAAGGAGGTTGTAGCTCCAGTATTTTGGCAGATCTCTATCTTTATTATTATGAAAAGCAAATTTGCAATGATGATGTTCGATTTTATCGTTACATCGATGATATTATTGTATTTTATCTCAACAAGAACTCACAAAATGGTTTTTCCTTCAATTATCCACCTAATTTAAAGCTAATTCAAAATATTCTGACTAATCAATCAATTAACTTTTTAGATCTCAAAATAATCATCGATGGTAATAAACTTTACACAGATATCTATGACAAACGGCAAGATTTTTGTTTTAATGTCAACTTATTTACACATTTTAATTCATGTCTGCATCTTTCGGTATTTAGAAACATCATCATTAACCATTTATTTCGAATTAATAATTTATGCTCTACAAAGTTTAAAAACAAGAATATTAATAAACTGATTACAGCCACTGCTAAAATGGGTTTTCCTAAAAACTTTGTATTTTCTATTTTATATCCTTAACCATGTCTCTGTCAGTACAAAAAAAAAAAAAAAAAAAAAAAGCTGTGTACACTTTTGTGTATATCAACAAAAAAATTATAAAATAATAAAAGACAATAAAAAAGGTGGCGGTTGGGTGGGCAGATGTTTGATTACGGAGGTGGGGTGGTGTTGTTAGGCTGGATGGTTGGGTGGGTTTGTGAAATTAAATTAAAAAAAAAAAAAAAAAAAAAAAAGTAGAAGGCTTGTTGCATTTGCTTTGTATCACTATGCAAACTTTCTTTTTCCAATAAACTTTCAGATTCTTCCTTTTTGAGTTGTCAACTATATTTAATGTTCTAATTATACTGTTAAACACAATGTGTTCAATCCGTGAATTTCATAGTTGCTTCGTGATTTCATTGTTGTTCATCTGCTTTGAAATTTTGCTTTTTTAAATCCATCTGGTTCCTCTTCTGGTCGTGGCAGGCTGGGGGAGTGTTGCTGGCATAAAACTAGTGTAACCCCATAGGCAAGTCACAAGTCTTGCCGCCTGCCTCCTGCCTCCTTCTTCCTATCTTGTGTTTCTTGGGTTTTTTCATTAATTTTGATAAGTTTATGGTTTTAAGTTAAGATTTGTTGTTTTACTTTATTGATTTGTTTGTTTTGCAGGCTGTTAATTAATAGATCTGGTTTCTTTACATTAGTGTATTTCATCCACTGATGATTTTTTTTTTTTTTTTTTTTTTTTTTTTTTTTTTATCTTATTGGTCATTGGTGTTTCAGTGATCTTGTATCTGTTGCTTGGCTTCTACTATGCTTCATAGATCATCTTTATTATATATATATATATATATATATATACACATTTTTTTTAACAAAAAAAAAAAAATATATTAAGAATAATAAAACTATTAACTGCTTATAAACAAATCATAAATTGAATGCCTAAAAGTAATTACATTTGCAAAATGAAGCAAAATGTTGTTATGTTCACTGTTTCCAATTACTACTTTTTTAACTTTTTTACTTAATTAAACTTTTCTTATTTGCATTTGTTACATTACTGTGAAACACAGAAAAATGGTAGGGAAGATATGTGAAAAGAATTGTACCTACTACTGAGTTATTATTGATATCCAGACAAACAATGAAAATTAGAGTTACAAAAAAAAAGTTTATGAAATATTTTGACAAAAACTGTCATCCATGCTAGCATGAACCTTAAGAAGTATTATAATATTCAGCAAAATCAGAGACTCATGATATATTTTGACAAAAATAGTTACCTAGATGATATGCTAATTATTGTTATAAGTTTTTAAAATCTATTTCCTTTTCTATAACATGAAAATTCAATCTTAAAAATTTGTAAAGTTATTAATGAATCATAAAATTCAAATCTATTCTTCATTGCCCTTATTAACTTGTTGTAATTAAATGCATTTCCTTTCAAACATTCTAAAAGAGCAAATTAATTTTTAAATTTATCAAACTGTTGTGGAGGAAAAAAAAAAAAAAAAAAACTTTTTGCTAAACTTTTTAACATTCTCCAACAAGGTTGAAAAGCATTAATGACTTTGGTTTGTCTGTCTCTCCATGCTCTAACTCCCATAAATATCCATGGGATTTCTTGAAACTGATATATGATATTCAAGTTCACTATTGGATGTTCCCGATTGAATATGGAGTGAATACTTTTACTACTTTATGTAAAGAGATATCTGAAAGTATTCCAAAGCATTGTGTTCTATCAGAGGTAATTTCTATAAACCATATTTTAATACCTTTATCTATACTAATATTATAAATGCGAAAGTTTGGATGGATGTTTATTACTCAATCACGCCATAACAGCTAAACGGATCTGGATAAAATTTGGTATAGAGGTAGATAATAGTCTGGAATAGGACATAGGCTACTATTTATACCAAAAATTTGATTAGATTTTTTAAAATTAATTAAAATGTGAAAATAATAAACTGGTAATTGACTTAATATAAGCCATTTAAATTTTTAATTGTTGCCAAAAAAGTTTACGAGGCATTTTTATTTTTTATTTAATTATTTATTTATTTTTCAACATAAAATGAAATATGCTTTCATGCGAAAAATAAAAAAAATACTAAATGTTAAATTGGTGAATGACAAAATGACGTCTTTATAACTTAAATAAAAATAAAACAGTAATAATATAAATCTAGCATGTTTCTTCTAAACTTTATTTCATAGCATTTTTTTTTTTTTTCTTTTATATGCCTTAACTTTAGATTTTTTGTTTCACGGATGAATCACGCTTGCTATAAAAGCCAATTCAGCATTATATTAAAGGTATTTACTTATTGATAATTCTGGACAATTTTTTTAATTTGGATGCTGAAGTAGATCTGACATTTTTTGCCAAGGACAGCCACTTAAAGCCAAATAGCACATCAAAAATATAACTGAATTATAAAATATTGAAAAAAAGAAAGAAAAGAAAAGATAGAAAGAAATAGGAACAATAATCACATAAATTACACTTTGGTCTAAAATGGCGACAAAAATTCTAAAGTCGAAAAGGGGAGCTATATTAAGGCTGCACCACCATGATCAGGTTTACACATTAATTAATTTATTTTTCTATATACCAACTACTATTAACTAAGCATGAAGTATATATAACCACAAAATAATAATAATAATAATTGTCTCATGTGATAGATGTAGACGATCATAGCATATTGTAATATTATATTTGGTTTGAAATTGTTGTCATTTTATGGTTGATCGATTAAATCAAATAAATATAGGAAATAACGTGAAAGCAAATATTATGTACATCACGTATAGTGTTGTTCATATGTAACTGGGATTCAAATATAAAAGGGCTACTTCAAATTTTTCGATACTGTCTGTATCGAAACTGTCATACATGATAAGCACCCAAATGGAAGCCCACAGGAAGCCCATTGTCGCACAGTGGCGCACCCAGAATTTCTGTCTGGAGGGGGCTGAAGAATAATTGGGTCCTGTGGTATAATAATAGGTTTATGGGCATATACGCACACATATGTATAGTAAAGAATCTTCTTTAAATATTTCTTTTGAAATAAATAAACGAATCAATGAAATTGAATTTAAGTTGAATAGCACAATCGAGGAATTTATATCAGTACATAACATGCTAAGTTACAGTCGGCTGCAAAATTATTCGAGCACTAGCCAATAATTCCTATATTTAAAAAGTACACTTAAGACTGTTTTGCTAAGTAAATCCTTGTCGAATCATGTTCTTAGACTGATTAAGAACATGACTCGACAAGGATTTATTTAACAAAGCTGTATTAAGTGTACTTTTTTTTGGCAAGGATTATTGCTAGTGCTCGAATAATTTTGCAGCCGACTGTACAGTAGTTCGGTCAGTTGAAGTTGCAAACATAAAGTTGTAGGTTCATCTATGATTAAAAAAAAAAAAAAAAAAAAAAAAATGTCGTGTACAATATGACAAGCTAGTGAACATAAAATTCGCCCGAAATGAAATGCCCTCCCCCCATATTTCCATTGAAAATAAAATTTAATCAAATTCAATACTCTTTTGCGATGTTTTACATGCATATGCAGTAACACGTAAGTAATTAAGAAATTATAATAATTATGGCCAAATAAAAGCTACAGTTGTGATATGTAGGATTTGTAACAGAGTTTCAGTGTAAATTTTTACATAGCTATTTTTATTTAGGGTTACATACAAATGGAATGCTTGCAATTTCGATGACGTAAATTTTGCAAGTTTTTTTGCAAATACAGTCGGCAGCAAAAGTAACAGAGCACTAGCGAAAATTCTTATGTAAAAAATGTACACTTAATGCAGATTTGTTAAATAAATCCTTCTCGAATCCTGTTCTTAGTCAGTCTAAGAACATGATTCAACAAGGATTTATGTAACAAAACAGTGTTAAGTATGCTTTTTTCACTTAGGTATTTTTGCAAGTACTCTGATTCTTTTGCTGCCGACTGCAGACACTTGGAACGCCCTCAAACAGCTTTGCAACTGGGAGTGTTTCATTTGTATGTACCCCTTAATTATCTGGAGAATGGGGGCAATGTTTCTTCTAGGTTCGGTTAACAGAAACAAGTCGGACGCGTAGTCTTTGTGGGTGTTAGTTAACACAGCAAGCAGGGGGCACGGGGGCAGAACCTCTTAATATCCTAAAACATTATTTCTAATATATAATATATTACTTAGAATTTTAATTTGTTCAGTTAGCAAATATTTCAAGCGTTACCTCTCTGAGTTCCTTACAGGATATTGTGTTCCGATTCCAGTATAATATATATATTATGAAATTTGAATTTTTATAACTGGAAAAAATTGCATTATCCAAAAATGGAGCTTAGATCTCAGTGACATCAGAGGCAAAAAAGAAAACTATGCATGGAAACTACTGTATGTTCTACGTACCGCGATTAAAATAATAATAATAAGTGACCCCACCCTCCTAAGCATCTGTAAAATATCTTAACATATTGTTATTGGGATATTTTCCTATTTTGATCAATAAACTATGCCTTTTGGCATTCCTCTAAATCGGTATATTTTTAGAAAAATAATTTTACGTATTTGTGATTAAATCAATTAAATTTTATCTCCAGCAATTGATGTGAAGTTTCACTAGCATGTATTTGCGATAGCGGCATTTAAAGAGTTTAACACGAATATGCAAAGTTCATTTTTAATTTAAAATATTGTTTTAGAAGAACGACTAAGAGCAGGGCTAATTTTTATTTTATATCAAACGAGAATTTTCACTTGCAGATGCGAATTTGTTAATTTTGCCCAAGGACAAAACAAACTTTCACAAAAATGCTATAAATACTTATGAATTAAAATAAAAAATTGTATGAACCTGGTATCCCAATTTTCTGACAAATACATCCATGCTTACTTCCACATTAGTTTGCTTCTTCTGCCTGATTTTTTAGATACTCCAATAATATTTTTTCATGCATATCTAAATTTTTTTTACTATGTCAGCTGGATCTGGAGGGGGCTTCAGCCCCCTAAGCCCCCTCCGTGGGTGCACCACTGTTGTCGCAGGCAATAGGGACAGGCACCGGAGACTGTGAGGATGAACAAGTCACTGCCAAAGGCAGCGGGAACCCAAAGCGAGCTTTTGAGCGATTTCAGTATTTTTTTTTTTTTTTTTGTTTCTTTTTTTCATAAAGCTATATAGAAAAGAGTTTCCTTTAAATATAAAGACCAGCGAAGCGGGCAAATGCCTACCCCTGGCATTCATAAATATTTTCAGAATTTTTAAAAATTGATATACGTTATTCAATTCACTAAGGAATATTTCCTATTTAAAATGGCATTAATAGGTTCTGCACAACTGGTTTCTGTACAAGGACATTAAAAAAAATTCCAATGCATTGCGTTTTATAACAGACATTTTTATAAATCACATTTAAAAAACTTTCTACTGTAACAATCAAAGAAATTGATATTTATTGTTAATATGCTAAAATAATGTTTTGTACAGAATATGATATGGTTAACCTTCAGATTTACAGGGCTACACTAAAATATTCAGATACATTAAGCTATGCAAGTAGAATATCATAGCTGAATTTTCTTTAGCATTAAGCGTTTTTAACACTTTCGAACAATGTTTAAGAGTGATTATGAATACAATTAGTCTATCTGTATGCCTTTCAGTCCTTCTGTCTATCCGATCTGTGATAATGCAGGCAAAGAACATTGAAAGTTATATAATATAAGATGTACATACAGTTGGAAAGTGTTAATAATCAATGCATACCACATAATTTTTCGTTCTTGCTTTAAAACTTAATTTGTAAACCAGTTTAGTTTAGGTTGCTAAAAATATTACAATTTAACTTACCTTTGCATTGTTAAAATCTGCTGGAACAATATTCAGTATTATATCTTTGTCAGAGCTCTCACTAGTGGTTTTATTTCTTACTGTTAAAGTAACATCTTTTGTAATTTTCTTACTTTTAATTTTGGTGTCATGCAAATCAAGTCTGTTTCTGATAAAATTACTAGCACTTTCAACAGGGAAATTTTTTTCTATAAATTCTAGAGTATCGACTGAAGGTGAATTAAAAAAGTAAATTCTTCTATCACTCATTGCAGGAACCTGAAAAATATTTTTTTAATCTAAAAGTAATTAATTTGTTAAATATTTCATAAATTATTTAACTCATTTCACTATGAAAAATTTTACAAAAAGGATTGAAACATATAATGAATCAAAAAAATTTAGCAAGACTTATAAACAATTTTTTCTATTTAAAAATTTATCACTTGATGAAAAGTTCCCAAACTAGATAGGTAAAGAACATAACCATCTACATGTTTTTCAGTGATGATTGCATTATGACAATATTGAGCAAAGCTAACAACAAATCGAATAAAATAGTATTTGCAACCATCCTGTATTAAAAGAGTAAAATAATCTGTAATTGTAGTAAATGTTAATTTTGAACCAATACAATTTTTTGATGCATATTTGTGTAATAATAGCATGTTAAATAAAAAAGTTAAACATTTATTAGAGGCCTTTTTTTTTTTTTTCTTTAAAAAAAAAAAAAAAAAAGGTATATTTATAATATGCAGAGTTTTTAATGAAAATATAATGATATCCAAATATAAACATTTGCATGAAAAATGTTTAAAGCATGTGTAAACTACTACTAATAATAATCAGGGGTGCAGAATATGTCCGAACGCCCGAACAAAGTTCGGGGAAAATTTAAACTGACTGGGGAAATTTTGAATATTTTTTTAAGAGAAAATAAAAATGTAAATCAAAAATAATAATTTGCTACTTTGAAGTGCTTATACACTAACAGCGATATTTTTATGTTACACTGTATACTTATTCTCTTAAAGATTTATTACATAGAACAAATGACTTTGTACAGCAAAGTAGATTTTTGCATTATTGAGGGAAATTTATACTGTGTTTGGGGGAAATTTCTGAGGTTTGAACATTTTCTGCACCCCTGCTAATAATAATAATAATAAAGTTTTTTTTGGATAATATGATAGCCAAATAAACAAATCATCTAACACTAGAAACTCTGTCAAATATTGTGAAATTCAGAAAGACACAGACAAAAAATAAGGTGTTTTCCAGTTATTGAATAAAATTATTTTTTTAATAAGGGGACATACATAAATTACTGTTTTTATTAGAAGTCAATGTATAACTACACTTAAATACATAAAGATATATTAATGCTTTAAATACACATACATATTTATAAATGAGGATAAAATACAATATGCACTTTGTAATAAATTTTATTTTATACATTAAAAAAAAAAAAAAAAAAAAGGAAAATTTCTTAAGTTAGTAATTTTTAAATAAATAATTAGCAATTATTTAATTTAGAGAGAGTATATAAATTAATCATTGACTTATTTATAACAAAAACATCAATTTGTAAATAATTTTATCACTGCATGGGGTACATTTTATTCATTGGAATTTTGTTAAGGCCATATAAAAATTAAAACTTTTTTGCTTTTGGAATTGAATCTTGTGAAAATTTTGATTTCACAAAATCCTGTACTTTTTTTTAATGCACCTTTACAATTTACAGCCAATGTCTAAATGT
Source organism: Salticus scenicus (assembly GCA_963930645.1). Lineage (NCBI taxonomy): Eukaryota > Metazoa > Arthropoda > Arachnida > Araneae > Salticidae > Salticus > Salticus scenicus. The sequence goes on along the minus strand of OZ005652.1, from coordinate 284,749,387 downwards.
TTCGAGTGTGAAGGTATTTTCTTTTGCTGAATGGCAATACAGAAAGTCTGGTCTGTATGCTAAAATGAAAACATTCAGTTCATGCTTATGTTTTAATTTATAATGTATGTACGAAATCAATCTGCTTGGAATGACTCATATATTGATACAGATTTGAATTAAGTGTTCCAGGGTTCATTCTCAAATATGGGAAAAAAATTTCCCTGAGTTTTCCAGACAATTTTCTAAAAAATGTTAGTGACATATTACAAGAAACACTACTCTAGAGAGGAGAAATTGACAAAACAAACATTGCCGGATAACGGATTTTTCCGGATTATAGGTGTTCCAAAAAATATATATCAAAATCATATATCAGTCACAGCATCTAAAGAAATATTTTTTTAAAAATTAGTTTTAAAAAATTTATGCAAACCCTTATCAAAAACGAAAATAATTAAAATGACATTTGTAATAAATAAAAATTTTTAAAATAAAAATTATAAAACAGTAATATAGATAATTTATTTTTGTACAAATAATAATAATAAAAAATTGATATAAAACTGGCTTAATAACAAATAAGATCACGAATTTGACAATGCTACATTTTATTAACTATATCAATCGATTTCATTTATTTCATTCTTTTTTGTTTTTCAGTTTGTCGTTGACTGATAAACACATGCACATTCATTAATTGGTTATCGCTGATAAAATCATATTTTTCAAGTCCTTCTAAAAACTGTTGATTAAGATTTCGAGTGATCGTGTTTATTTTGACTTTCGGTATCAGGAATAGAAACAATGCCTTTTATTAATACCTTTTGGATTTGCCATTGCGAGACCAAAATTTTGTTGTACTTTTTCGGAATTTTTGCCACCATCCCGATTAACCTGGAAAAAATTCTCGATAGTCTGTAAATCAATAAAATTAAATGAAAATTCGTAAACTTTACTAACGATCCATAAAAGTTGGCAAGCATGCTGCGAATAACAAGTAAACTACTACAATTTACGGGCGAAGGTTACTAAAAAAAAAAAAAAAAACAGAAAAAGTCATTAGTGACGGTTTATGGGTGCTGCCAGATTATAGAATTCCAGATTATGGATGCTTCATTGTAAAATATTTAAAGAATAAAAGTCCAAAAAGTCAAGGTTTTTTTTTTTAAAACATGCTGTATATATTAAAAAATAATATTCTTCACTTCAGTTTGATAAATTAAATAAGTTAAAAGTAGAATAATTTTATTTGGAGTAAAAATGCCTTAACCAAGAATCGAGTCTGCAAAATTAATTAAGTCATGCTGTATTTGTAACATAACTACATGAAATATATTTATATTACTTATTAAAAAATAAAAATAAAAAAAACAGAAAAAGTCATTAGCGACGGTTTATGGATGCTGCCAGATTATAGAATTCCAGATTATGGATGCTTCATTGTAACTGAACATCTGTGATCAATATTTAAAAAATAAAGGCCCAAAAGGTCAAGGTTTTTTTTTAAACATGCTGTATATATTAAAAAATAATATTCTTCACTTTAGTTTGATAAATTAAATAAGTTAAAAGTAGAATAATTTTATTTGGAGTAAAAATGCCTTAACCAACAATCGAGTCTGCAAAATTAATTAAGTCATGTTGTATTTGTAACATGACTACATGAAATATATTTATATTACTTATTTAAAAAAAAAAAAAAAAAAAAAAACTATAAGAAAATTTTATAAATTTAAAAATAAAGTGATACATTGAGCTGTTAAAAACTTAGATGATATGAACTTTTTACGATAGAACATAATAAAGCAATAACATTAAATTAAACTGACCTCAAAGCATGCTTAACAATTCGAATAAAAAAACTTAATTTCCAATTGACTAATGAATTTTATCAAAAAATTTAAAGCTCAAATTAAAAAAGTTTAAAGCTATCTATTTTACAAAAAAAAAAAAAAAAAAAAAAAAAAATCCAAAATATTTTCAACTTACTAGACTTCTGTAATAAGTTGACAAATCTTGCATAACCTCATTGCTCAAAATATCCAGAGCTCTGAAGATGAAAAAACAGTTTTATTTATAGTTATTTTGATTGAAGAAATAATATACAAAATAAAATATAAACCAAAAATTTAATTTTTCAGCTTAGAGAAATTTTCAACTTTGACATTCTATACATATTATTTTAGAATTGATTTTTAAAAACTTATCTCTCTCTATATAAATGGCTAAGAGTTTTTTGAGTCTGTTTGTCTGTGTGTTGACGTAAGTTGCCACCAGCTTTTTATACTTTAGTTAATTTTAAAAAATTAATTGTCCGATGAATAAGTTAATTTAAACCGACAGATTCAGAAAAAATGCCCCTTTCATTTGGTACCTTATTTGTAACGAAATTTTGATTAGTTTTTTAAAATTAATTAAAGTGTGAAAATAATAACCTGGTAAAAGCTTTAAAAATGGACATTTAAATTTTTAATTGTTGCCAAAAAAAAAAAAAAATTACTTTTTTTTTTTAAACATAAAATAAAATATGCTTTCACGTGAAAGAAAAAAAAAAAAAAAAAAAAATTCAATGTTAAATTTGCTCATGTGTATGAAAAAATGAAAATATGAAAATGGTGTAAAAATATATATATATATATATACCTCAATTTTAGATTACTACCCCCCTTTTTTTAAATAGCATGTTTTTGGTATGGATGAATAGCATTTGGCATAAAAGCTAATTCAGCATTACATTAAAAAGATTGATTGACTTATTGATAATCCTGGGTAATTTTTTTAATTTCGATGCTGAAATAGATCGGACATTTTTCGCCAAGGACTTCACTTTCTTAAAACCCACTTTAAGCCAAGTAGCACATAAAAAATATAAATAAATTATAAAATATTGAAAAACAGAAAGGAAAGGAAAGGAAAATGAAACGAAAAGAAAAAATAAATAAATAAATAAATAAATAAATAAAATAATTATAACATAAATTATGTATTTTTGTCTAAAGTGACGATGTGACGATAGAAATTCAAAAGTCGCCAAGGGGAGCTACATTAAGGCTGTACCATGATCAGGTTTACATATTTCATTATTTATTTTTCTATATACCAACTACTATAATAACAACAAAAATTAATTGTCTCATGCGATAGATGTAGCCGATCATAGCACATTGTAATATTATATTTGGTGTTGAAATTGTTGTCATTTTATGGTTGATCGAATAAATCAAATAAATATAGAAAATAACATGAAAGAAAATATTATGTACATCACGTATAGTTTTGTTCATATGTATCTGGGATTCAAATATAAAATGGCTACTTCAATTTTTTCAATACTGTCCATTTCGAAACTGTCATCTGATAAGCACCCACATGGAAGCCCACTGGTAAGTTATTGTCACAGGCAATAGGGACAGACACCCGACAGCCTGCGAATGAGTGGGTCGCTGCCGAAGGCAGCGGGGAACCGAAACAGGTTTTAAAGCAATTTCATGATTTCTTTAAATTTTATTTTTGTTTGTAAAGCAATATAGAAAAGATATATAAAAGGCAACAAACCACTTTAAAACACGTAGATACAATATTTTTTATTAAAAACTACACAAAGCTTTTCGCCATCATAATAATAGCATCATCAGGTGTAATTGCGTTACATAGAACCAGCAATAAAATAAAGATGTTCAAATGGTTTAAAGTTACGGTTACAATAAAAATTTTTTAAAGTTACAGTTACAATAAAAAATTTTCATTTCAATATCATTTTTCAGTATTTTTTTTTTTTTCTCTCTATGAGCACAACCCGTGCCATATTTTATGAAGTGATGCAGCATCCTTGGAGTTAATAACTTTATTGTACTTGATAATATTTACTGCTTCTGTTATTAGCAGGTCTTGAAAGTCGCGCAAAAGATTTTAGCTATATTAAAATATAATGCACTTTTATATAATAGTTCTTTAATTCAAGGATGAGATCAACCAAAGTGTAAAAAAATAAATAAAACTTTATGAAAAAGATAAACATTAAAGCAAAATATAAGAATTCAGTTGGCAAAAGCGTGTTACAGAAATAAATGATTTGATTGTTTTATTTTTAAACATAAAAATAAATGTTTTATTAACATGGCTATGTGAAAACTTTTTTTAATTAGATGAAATATGAGAATTTCATGTCTGAAAGTACAAACTCTGTTTCTTGTGCACATTGTTAATGAAAGAAAATCACAACTTACACACACACACACAAAAAAAAAAAAAAAAAAAAAAAAAGCTGAAAAATCCCATCCTTGTTTATTATTAATAGTTTTAATTATTTTTAGATGAAGTAATAATTAATATTGGAATAGTAATTACTTTTTAAAGTGGCAATTTTATTTACAAATATGTATAATGTGACTGGGAAACATATGCTAATAAAAACCTGGTTTAAATGTGTAAACCCGGGTTTTTTTTTTGAAAAAAATCCCTGGTTTTTGCTAACCCTGGTGTGAACGCAAGTTGCTATCTAATTTTCATACTTTTGTTAATTAAAAAAAATCTAATTGCCCAATCGATAAGCTGTTTAATCCGACGGATTCAGAAAAATCACCCTTTTCATTTGGTACCTTATTTATAACGATTTTTTGATTAGATTTTTTTTAATTAATTAAAATATGAAAATAACAGCTTTAAAAAAGACATTTGATATTTTTTAATTCTTGCCAATTTTTTATTTTTTTTTCAGCATAAAATAAAATATGCTTACACACACACACACACAAAAAAAAAAATAAATAAATAAATAAAATAAAATAAAATAAATATTAAATTTGCTCATGCATATGAAAAAATGACGCTTATAAAATAATAATAATTTTAAATTTTAAAGGTAAACAAAAGAGATAAATAAAGTGCGAAAATTTTGCACGTACTTACTAGCAAATGAATTATTTATTTGAAGTGAGAAATAAATAAAATGAAATGATAATTTTTTAACGGGCGCCTTAGTTGCTTTACAACTCAATGGCGGATCCAGAACTTTTTTTTTCGAGGGGAGGGGGGGGGGGGTAGAGAGAGAGAGAGAGAGGGGGGGGGGTTAAGATTTTTCAAAATGTTATTCCAAATCAATAAAAAATTTATAATCGTAATATTAGTGTGCATACCATAGATACATTAGACAGCATTAAGATATTGTTGCAATAATTTATTTATAATTATTATATGGAGAAATTTTGAAAGATTTATAAAAAAAAAAAAAAAAAAAAAGTCAAAACTTGAATAATACATGCATGTGTGCATGCATGTATGTAATACATTAATGGGAACTGCAATTAAAAACATAAAACACAGTTAAAGTGTCTATTAAGGAGGGAGGGGGGTAATTTTTTTTAAATAAAAAAATAAATAAGACAATCCTATGTAATAAATATGTACAACATTGATTACTCACAAAATTTACACATAGTTATGATTTGATGTCATTATGATTCGTACAAAATAAAAGTATTAAAATGTGATTTATAGAAATCTCTCACAGGATGAAATGCTTTGAAATTTTTTTGGGTGTCCCTGTACATAAGCTAGTGCTTGTATTTACCCCATTTTAAATCAGGAATATCACGTCGTAAACTTGAACGTTTTTCAATTTCAAGAAATTCATGAATATTTACGGAAGTTACAGAGCTCACTAAAAGACAGATATATAGATTATTTCATATAATAATCACTCTTGAACATCGTTAGAAAATGTTAAGAATGATTAATGCAAACAGAAATGCAATTCCAGCAATTTCTAATTATAGTCATAAATGTAAATTATTTTTTATGGCCCTGTAAATCTTAATGCTAATCATATTACACTTTAAAGAAAGCTTTTTTTTTTTACTTTCTTCTATATGTAATATAGAGAAAGTATTGGATTCGCGAAAATTTTCGACCTCCGTTTTTTGACGGATCTACACGTTTTGGGATGTCCTGAACACGAATTGATAGTTTTTAAAAAATGTCTGTCTGTGTGTGTGTGTGTGTCTGTCTGTCTGTATCATTTTTTTGTGGACGCTGTATCTAACGAACCAATGAATGAAATTTAACCAAATTTGGTATTTAGTTGCACCCTGACATGAACTGGTGCCCATTAGATTTGGGGATCAATAGCTCAACAGGTGGCGCTGTGATCGCATTTTATGCAAATTTTTAACATGGCAGCATGGGACAAAATTCTGTATAAATGGGCATAATGAGAGTTATTTTAAACTTGTGATTGTAAAATTAATATGAATTATTGATAATAGTAGTAGTTAACTAGGAAAAAAAATTTGTGGATGGGGGGGGGGGGCATTGGTTCCCCCCTGGGGTGGTTAAATTTTGAAGATGGGTATCATTCGAAAGATCTCGTCAATACCTTTAAAACGAATGGTTGAACCATAAATCTGTGATAATTTAAAACAAAGTTATCGATTTTTTTTACTTTTAACAAAAAAAAAAAAAAAATCGTATTTTTTTTTTTTTTTTTTTTTTTTTTTTTTTTAAACGAAATTTTACCAAACTTGGTATTTAGTTGGTCCCCGATATAAACTGGTGCTGATTATATTTGGGGATCAATAGCTCAACAGGAGGCGCTGTGATAGCATTTTAGCTAAATTTTTAACATGGCAGAATAGGACAAAAATTCGTATAAATGTGCATAATAAGAGTTATTTTACACTTGTGATTGTAAAATTAATATGAATTATTGATAATAGTAGTATGTAACTAGGAAAAAAAATTTGTGCATGGGGGGGCATCGCTTCCCCCCTGGGGGGGGGAAGTACCCCCCCCGTAGGGGGTAAATTTTGAAGATGGGTATCATTCGAAAGATCTCGTCAATACCTTTAAAACGAATGGTTGAACTATAAATCTGTGATAATTTAAAACAAAGTTATCGATTTTTTTTACTTTTAACCAAAAAAAAAAAAAAAAAAATTCGCATTTTTTTTTTTTTTTTTAAATATTGTTAGTGATTGAATATGTGTATTAATTTTTACAAAAAAAAAAAAAAAAAAAAAAAAAAAAAACTTAGAAAAAAAAAATCTTATTTTTTTTTTTTTATATATATTGTTACTGATTGAATATGTATAGGAAAATATAGAATAAAGTCTTGTGGTGGCCACAACATACTAGTTTTCCAGTGTGTATGTATTGTTAATGTTAATTTCATTATGATTTGCAGGAAATAAAAGCGTTAAAATATGATTTATAGAAATACTTCTCATAGGATGCAATGCTTTGAAATTCTTTCTGGTGTCCCTGTAGACAAACAAGTGGCAGTATTTACCCCCACTTTCAATGGAGAACATTGCATAGAAAAACTTAGACAACATAAGAATTTCAAAGAATTCCATGAATATTTATTGGAGTTAGTTTGTGGACAGACTGACAGACAGACAAACCAAAGTCATAAACACTTTTTAACTTTGTTGGAAAGCGTTAAAAAAAAGAAATACACTGAAACCTTTGTAAGAAAGCCACTCACAATGCTGTTAAAAAAAAAAAAAAAAAAAAAAAAAAAATCTTTAAAGAGGTTACCTTTTACTAGAAATCGTTCAGAAAATAATAATTCCAGCAAAAATTATTATAAATGAAATGGATTTAATTATTTAAATTTACATTTTTTTAAAATTATTATATTGCTTTGTAATAAGTCACTAAGATTAGTTTTAATTTTAAATGCCTTTTGCTGTAATTTTGTTTCTAAGAATTCTATTATATCCTAGATGAAACTGATCAATTTAACATTACTTTTGAATGAATAAGAGTTTTTATTAAGTCCACTTAAAACTCTTAGTAAAAATAATATGTTTAGCTTGTAATTTTTAATCTAAATTCTAAAGTATGTATAATATTTTAATTTTGCAATTAAAATTCAACACTACTCTCTTAAAAGCTTTTTAAATTATTAATTGAACATAAAGATACAAAATTCACTTTTCCAAAGACACTTAGGACACAAAAACTTTTCCAAGCCTGAATTTTACCTACAATATGCACATTAAAAACTACAAAGTCTTATTAACACTTCTTTTCTCCACTGACAAATTCATAGGAAACATATGCCATAATTTCAAAATTGGAATTGGAGAGCAATAAGATCAAGCCCATAGCCAAGGAGAAGGGAAGCGGGTTGAGGGGTTAAACAGTCTCCAAAATTATGCAGATTTGTTCAAAATGTTTGAAATAAACTTCAACTTTTTTACACTCAAAGCCGAAACTGTGTACTAAAATTTGAAGACCCTCAATTTTTTTTTTTTTTTTTTTTTTTTTTTTGGGGGGGGGGGGGGGGGGGAGGGGGGCTACGGCCTTGAATAAGAGGGTTCTTCGAAAGGAGTTACATACAAAAGTGGTCAATTCACATCAAGATTTAAACAATATTACATGCTCTTGCAAAATGTGACCTTTAACAGAAATATGCATTTGTACATGGGCGTTGAATTGAGGTAAATCAGTATTAAAATTCAAAAGGAAATTTTGAGAACGAGAAAAATGACCCGTATAGGAGGTGGTCCTTAAATACAGGTGAACTTTTAGAGAGGTTTTTGATTGCTGATGTTTATTGAACTATGACAGATAATTACTTAAAATGACTTTACTGAAAATGTTATTAAATCTTTCCAATATGAATTTAAGTTGTTTTCCTTTAATTATAAGTTTTGTGAATGCCAATATTTTTTTTATTTATGGGGGGGGGGGGGGGCTTCAGCTCCCTAGCCCCCCCCCCCCCTGGATCCGCCACTACTTAGTTCTAAATAAAAGCTGTTGCAGTTTTTTAAAAATATCATGCCTATTTCACTTTTATGGGCTTATATGAGAAAAACTATTTCATATAAAAACAAATTTTTGTGTAATAATACAGTCAAACCTGTCTATCTCGAAACCTGCTTATCTCGAAAACCTGTCTATGTCGAATTTTTTCAATTTCCCTACATTTTCAATAGAAATTTAACGTATTTTTCAAACCTATCTCGAATTATTGTCTTCCCAAACCTGTCAATCTCGAATTTTCGTAGTCGATTTTTTTCAATTTCCCTACATTTTCAATAAAATTATAACGTATTTTCCAAACTTATCTCAAATTATTTTCTTCCCAAACTTGTCATCAATTTCGAATTTTCATAAGAAACACAACATTCCAGTTTAGAGCCTTATTGACCTTGACAATCTCACCAGTCCCCATTTCCACGAAATACGCGAAGACATCAGGGGTGCTTTGGTCAGGGACTGCGTGGGAATTGTACTAAAAACGGGTTTTCTTCTCTGGAATGATAAGGGATGGGGGAATAGGAGACAGGAGAAGAAATTTTGTAGAACTGTTTCTCAGTCTTAGCCTAAAGACTAAAGTATCATCTCGCATTTTGCAGTCTCGATTTTAGAGCTAAAAATGGCAGGTGTGAAAAGAAAATTGAACGTTTTAACCATCGAAAAAAAAAAAAATGGAAATTCTGTCTTTTTTGAAGGAAAACCATTCTATGAAGAAAAGCGTAGTCGCTGCTAAATTTGGAATTCCACCCAGTACTCTTTCCACCATCATGAAAAACAAAAATATCATACAAAAGAACTTCGAAAACGGCTGCAAAACAATGAAAAAGAGCCGTGCATGCTCTTTTCCTGATGTGGACAAATGCGTTAGAAAATGGTTCGAACAATATTATGGAGAAGGAGTTCCTATCAGCAGCTTAATGCTTCAAAAAAAAGCTGAAGACTTTGCTAAAGAACTCGGATTTGATGGTTTCAAAGCAAGTAATGGTTGGCTTGAAAGATTTAAAATGAGAAATGGCATTGTCTTCCAAAAACTTTGTGGAGAAAGCGGATCTGTACCAATAAGTACCATCGACAATTGGCTTAAAAAGCTCCCATCTTTGCTGCAAGGATATGATCCAGCTGATATTTTTAACGCCGATGAAACTGGCCTTTTTTTTCAGAATTTTTAAAGGAGACGAATGCAAAGGGGGCAAACAGAGTAAATTGCGTGTCACTATACTTCTAGCTGCGAATCAAAATGGCACTGAAAAACTTTCACCTGTAATGATTGGTTGTTCAGCCAAACCAAGATGTTTTTCAAAAGTGAAATCTTTTCCATTTGTTTATAAATCAAACAGAAAATCTTGGATGACCAGCGAAATTTTTAGCGAGTGGTTGAAGAAAGTCGATAAATCCATGGGATTGAAAAAAAAGAAAAATTCTCCTCTTCATTGATAACTGCGGCTCCCACAAGAATCTTCCTACAACGAAAAATGTTACGGTAGAATTCCTACCCCCGAATACAACTTCGAAACTTCAGTCTTTAGATCAAGGCATTATTCGGAGTTTTAAAGCAGAATATCGCAAAGAACTTGTTTGATAACTCATCAGTGCGATTGAGGACGGAGAAAAACTTCCAAGCATAACTGTTTTGGATGCAATGAGAATAGTAGACTATGCTTGGAGCTGTGTCACGGAAAAACTATAAAAAATTGTTTTTAAAAAGCTGGATTCGAGCAATCATGCACAGTCGGAAAAGAAACCGAAGAGCAACCAGCCGAGGAAACTTATGAAAACCCGAAGGAATGGATGATTTTCAGAGAGAAACTGAATATTGACACTTCATTTAAAGATTTTATAGAAGTAGATGAATCAGTGGTAATGAATGGAAAACTATTAACTGATTCCGAAATTTTAGAAAACGTCCGTGGAACTTCGGATGATGATAAAGAGGACAGCATCGATATAGAAAGAGTTGTTACGCCAAAAGAAGCAGAAAAAGCCATTGAAACATTAAGAATTTTTTTGAATCCCAAGAAAATATTGATCAGGATTGCTTCTCCACTGTGTCAAAACTGCAAAAAATTGTCCAGTCTGTTGGCTAAATTCGCCATTCTCTCATTTTTCCCGTCAGCGTTACAAACACTTATTTTTTCTTTTCTTTACCTCCGGAGGTTTTATGTTCAAGTAACTTTATTTCTAGCAAAATGTATTCAAGTGCTAAATTAATTTACTTCCTTTTTATGTAAAATAACTATAATAGGTAAAAATGCCGCTTTGTTTATATTCTTCTAGTTAACTCAAACGCTAACCGCTACCACCAAGCAAGCGGCGCTGCTTTCGCAGTATTTTTAATTCAACTCGGTTTCTTGCGATCGCAATTATCTAATTTAGTTTCTATTCAAAATTTGTAACTATTAATCAATTAAATAGCACTTGAGTACAAAATATAAAATCATTCACCTATTTTTCCTTTTTTTTTAATTGCATAAATTTGCATATGAAATTAATGGCAGTACAGCTAACTGTTTCTTTAACTGCCAGCGAATCTTCTAGACAGCATCGCGGTTCATTTAAAAGGGGTGTGTACGACACATCAGCTGGCTTTGCTTTTCGACGATGTTTTTGGATGCTGCCGGTTGCGTAATGCACGATTCATTTTCTAAAAATTTCTTTTTCGGCTTATAGTCGTAATAGGTGAATGACTCTAATTAAACAAATATTAATTGTTTTCTTTTTTCTTTTTGAAAGTTATGTTTAAAGTTTTTAAGTTAAATTGCAGGATTCAAGTTGAATCTTAATAAAAATAGTAGTTTTCAAGACTGTTTCCTTCATTATGAAATTTACACCAGTACAGGAACATCGACTACTGGCACGTGAGTACATATTTTTCAATCTCATTCATCCTTTTGTCAGTCTATATTTTAAACTAGGATGTCATTTTATTTAATGAGATATATGAGTTTACTTGTACTCACGTGTCCAGTGGCAGAAAATTTTCTACATTGGGAAGGAGCTTATTGCTGCTACTCTGTATTTGGGTTTTTAATTAACTAACAGAAGAGTAAACCCACACAGTCTAAAAAAGTTTTGCATCAAAAACTCCTAACGGATTACTTATTGTAAGGTATGTAAATAAAACTAAAAGTACTTCAAATTTTCAATCTTTTGTATTGTGTAAAGAAATTTTCTATTTTCATAAAACCTGTGTATCTCGAAACCTGTTTATCTCGATTTTTTTTTTTACTCCCAAGAGATTCGAGATAGACAGGTTTGACTGTATACAATAAATATGATATAAGAAAGTGTTTATATGTCACTGAATTTTTTTACATGGTATTTTGATGTTGAATTTGGCTAAAACATTTTTGTTACTGAAGTTTTACACAGAATCAAAAAGTACGTATAACAACTTAATTATATTTTGTTAGCCCACACTTCAATATATTGTGCTCAACAAATAAACAGATCATGTTGAGATAAATTTTTATTTTAAAATTCTCCAATTTTGAAAAATACACATCTCTGTAAGCTACTGCATTATTAAATCATTATATAAATATAATGTGTCAATTTATGTACGTGGGTCTAATGTCTTATTTATGTCTTACACCTCCTCCCAAAGCACAGAACCAATTTCAACAAAACTTGACACAGTTACTGCTTATTATCAGGGTTGAAATATTGTGGGAGTCTGACATCTCTAGCACATGCATAATGGGAAAGAGTGGGGGAAAACCCTCTCGAAAATCTCACTTTTGTAATTTTACAGTAATAATGCAGCTATAAACTTTAAATTTGATATATAGGCTACTTCTAATGTATCGTCTTTAAAAATTCAAAATTAAAAGTGGTGAAATGATACAGAGAAGTTTTGAAATACGTTTTTGTCAAAATCTCATGCATGTGATTTAAACATTTTCTGTGAAGGTGCTAAAATGACATAGTGCCTTAACACTTTCACGACTGGCATACTTTTCTAAAACTGATTGCCAGGGAATAATGAAGTAAACTCAAGCTAGTTTCCACAAACTTTTGACGTATAAACATGGATAAAAGTTAGGTATACTGTTTTGAAATCTTACTCTTGTAATTATCTGAAGCTTGAAGTGAAGATTAGTCATATTATATTAGAACTAACCTATAATACTATCGAAGAACTAATACCCTAATAATACCATCGAAATAATACTAAAGTATTGTTTCCATAGAAATTCTTTAAATGACATGGTAACCAGGAACAGAATCTGAAAAGACGTGAATTTACGTCATCGGCAACTAGCTATCAAAGTTAAAATGACGTGAATTCACATCAGTGGTCGTGAATGTGTTATTATAATTAAAATCAAAATAATTTTATGAAATGTTAGAGTGATATCACTTTCAGAAAAACTCTCAAATAAAGTATTATTGTCTTTGAAAATGTCACTTGATTTCTAAGAAGACATTTGATGGGAAACATGTAATTTCATACAGAAAACTGCTACATTTTACTATGATTATGTGGGGCTTTTATTTGCTAGTGATAGAATACATAGTAAAAAATAGTTATCTTAATTCCAAATTATAATATCAAAAAGCTTCTGTATGTTACAGATAAACATTTTATTCATCTGCATAATAAAAACAGGAAAGGAAAAAAACAATTTTTTTCTTAGGATAAAAAAAAAACAATTTTTCTTTCTAAGAGTGTTACCATTCCAAAATTATGTTTACAAAGAAATTATTCTAAGAACAATCCATTTGTAACAAATGATAACTGTTCATATTTTTGAGGCTTAATTAAAAAATATAGGATTTAAAACAATGAGACTTATTATTGTAAAAATGATTCATTTAAATATAGTGACCAGCGAAGAACACAAAACCAGCTAGTGGAAAATAAACGTAAAAAATATTAAATAGCAAATTAAAATGAAAATTTAAAAATAACAGTTACAGAAAAATGAAATTTAGCATTATAATTTCCTAGAGTTAAGTGTCTTGGGAGTGTGCCCTCTGTTTTTTTTTTTTGGGGGGGGGGGTTTAAAGGGGGTCCTAGCCCGTATTTACACAGGTTTTGGAGAAAATTACGGGAAATTTTAAATGGCTAGGTCGACGAGTGCGACTCGGGATCGAACTCGGCACCTCACGTCTACAGCAGCTTTGAGCGCAGAACTGCTTGGTTGCTGGTGGGCCTAATTTTTCAGAGAATATATTGATATGAGTACCTTTCACGTAAGATACACACACATATATATATAAATATATGATTAAAAATAATGATTTTTAAGAATTTTTAGAGAAGCATGTTATATTGGATTTATTTGATTTATCAAGTACACCATTACAAAATTGATTTCAAATAAAAGAATTGGGAGAACGAATAAACTTACCTTGCTTCAATTATGGCAGCAAGGTTTAAGCAAATAAACTGCATACAAGATTTCTTTAACTGTTCAGAATTATAGAGAGATGCCAATTCAAGTAATTCAGCAGCATTTTTTAATGTAACTAAATAAAAAAGTATAATACAAACATGAGAAAAAATAATATATTATATCCTTAATATATTATAAACACATAAAAATAAAGATTTTTAAAAATTATTATTTTTTTTTTTTCTAAATGCATAATTAAATAAAACTATTAGCAATTAACAAGCACCATTTTTGTCTCAAATTGATAACAATAATCATTCATTTACTTTGTTATATTATACAGCTGAACCTCATTAATGTGAATCTCAAAGGGGATAAAAAACTTGTTCATGTTATCAGTTGTTCATGCTATCAGTAACTAATCTTCATTTTGACAGGGATTGAGAAAATAGTTCACATTAAGAGTAATTCACATTAACGAGGTTCGACTGTACACAAAATAGTGGCTTAATAAACAAATTCAATTTTAATAACATATTTAACCATTTAAAACAGGCTCTTATTAACATAAAAATACACCTTGAAAAATATTGCTAAAATAAGAGTGACCATAACATATGCTAGTCTTAATTTAAAACAAATCAAAATTTTTTTATTAATGTAATACAAGCTTAAACATATGTTGATTTTAAGAAAAAAATATTTATTTGTTAGAAGTAAATTTTTGCTTGATGATAATACGGATAATTCATATTTTCAGGAAATAATAATTTTAAATGATCAGTTATAATTTAAAAAATAAATAATATACAACATACTCAGCTCCACTAATGCCATTTCACAAAGTTGTTTTAGTCTTGGTATTAACAACTGGTCAGAAATCAAAAGAACATGACATACAAATTCGGGATCTTCAGAAGCTATTAAGATATAATTATAAAAATATTTTAAAAACTTTCATGAATACAAAAAATAGGATACATATATGGATAATGCTTAAACTTTTCAATCACTAAATAACTAAATAAAAGTAAAACAACAGCAACAAACCTAAAACTTTATCGGCTTCATCTGTATAGATGAAGTCTAAAACAGCTTCCATCACTTTTGATGATATGGGTAATGATAAATTTTCAAGTTGAGAGGTCTAAAAATAATGCATACACAAAATGAAATAACCTTATTGGAATATGGATTAAAATAAATAAATAGATAAAAATATATAATTTCTGCAAACTTAAAATTCACAATTATTAAAGGATTTTAAATAGTGTACATTGGTAAATTATTATGCTATCTAAGTATTAACCACATACCAGCGATTAATTGCTGGCTTGTGGTAAATGTGAATTTCACACAGATTTCATTTTATATATATATATTTATGAATATTTTAGAAATGGTCTTATGAAATATACTGCATTATCTTATAATAATATGTATATTCATGTATATAAATATCCTGTCAATGTCATGCAGTTAATACGTATATACCACTATTATATATATTCACATTTTAATTTAATCATCATTCATACTTTTATAAAAATGAACTTATTTGAGACAGAGATTAATTATTTTAGTTATAGGACTATTTTATATATTTTATGATTCCTAAAGTTAATGATTATGCTGAATACAAAAGAGGTTAGAAGATTATAGAAATGAAATGAACATCTTCCTCTTCTTCTAGTACAACTCAGAAAATTTCCTCGAAAACAGGAAGGTTTTGCAGGATATATCTCAAGAAGGAAGGATATATCATTGAAGGATATATCTCAATTTCTATGGCATATAACAATACGAAACTTGATATATGAGATAACTGTTATAAAAATGCACTTTTTAAGATGTTATTTACAGACAATAAAATGGTCTTTATTTGGATATTTAGTGTTAGTTTTCTCTAAGATAAAAATCCTTTGCATTCATCATGCTAGAAAATTTTAATAAATAATAGTTTTAATATATTATTTGCACTTAGTGAATTTGTATAGAAAAATATAGAAGAAAGTCTTGTGGTGGCCACAACATACTAGTTTTTTATTTCAGTTTACTCAAGGGAGAGTTTGCATAAATTAGAAAAGAAAGAACTTTTACAATGAACATGAGGATCGATAGGCCATTAAAATATGTGACAGGCGATACCTGTGACAGAAGAAAATGTCTACAGTTAACATAACACAGTAAGAAAAAAATCTGGAGTAGTTTAACGACTTTCTGTACATAGAGTAGTTAATTTATCAGGTGTAAACATATTTTAATCATTGTATAATTCAGTAAATAATAAAAATCGAAAAGTATGGTAGGGTGTTTGAATATATTTTCTCAAATTTGAATATTTATACAATAGATGGTAATATATTTAAATTCTGTTGTACATCCCTATAAAACAGTATCAATTTTAAGCAAGTAATTTCTGGTAATGCCCATTCTGTAACAAAATTTTAAAACAGAACAGTATTAGTCTCTTTTAAATAATTTAATGAATGTCACATAATTAGCCCCAATGTGACATATGATGTGCAAATTATTTCATACTCCCTTATGTAAAAGAACTATGAGTAATACACACATCATTTCCCATAATCATTATATTAGCAAAGCAAAGTAACATATTATTAATGGAAGATTTGACGTGGGATTATAAAAACAAGGCAAACAACAATGTCTAGAACATCAAAATAGAAATAATAGGAATGCAGACAGCTGCTTCAGTAGCATTTAATGTACATCTTCAGTGTATAATGAAATGAGAGAGAAGTGCTCTTATATACAGGGAAGTGATCAAATTCAGTTCAAGATGATCAGTCAATAGAATTACGTGGAATGCGGGAGATTGGCCGATAGGAAATTACGAAACACAAGTTGTGGGAAACATGCGATAGAAATTAAGAAAATGTGGACTGAATGTAAAATTTCCAACAATCAGACAAGCTTAAAATTTTGTTGCTATTTCATTGTACCCCATTTGTCTGATTATTGGAAATTTTACATTCAGTCCACATTTTCTTAACGGCCCTCTTCACTTACCGTTGGCGGAAGCACAAGCCAATGTTATTCTATGAGGAAATTTTTTTTTACAAATAACTTATTAACTAATACATATTTTTAAATTCTGTTTTCAGATTCAGAAAATTCGTAACTGTTAAAATGACAGACCTTTTTTAAAAACATATTTTTTTAATTTTTAATATTTTATTTTGAAATTGCAAAATGAAAAAATTTCAAATTGAAAATTCGTATTTTGCAGCTTCAAAAAAAAAAAAAAAAAAATAAATAAATAAATAAATAAATAAATAAAAAAAAAACAATTTTTTAAAAAAGGTCCGTCAATTTAACAGATGGGAATTTTCAGAATGTGAAAACAGAATTTAAGAATATGTATTAGTTAATAAGTTATTTGTAAAGAAAAATTTCCCATAGAATAACTAACATTAGCTTCGGCTTCCGGCGGCAGTGAGTGAAGAGCGCCCTTAATTTTTCTCACTTGTGTTTCATATATTCCTATTGGCCAATCTCATGCATTTCACGTAATTCTATAGGCTGCTCATCCTGAGATGAATTTGATCACTTTGCTAAATATAAGAGCACTTCTCTTTCATTTTTTTTATGCACTGAAGATGGTATGCTAAATGCAACTGAAACAGTTGTCTGCTTTTTTATTATTTCTATTTTGGCATTCTAGACATTGTTGTTTGCCTCGTTTTATAAAGTAACACATGAATCTTTCTTAAAAAAAAAAAAAAAAAAAAAAAAAACATTATCAAAATGAAATTTAATTCATTTGAGTTCATAAACCACAATGTACAGGGTGGCCATAATTAAACTGCAAGTGTTCAAAGGGTGCTGGAGAGAAAACTACTGAGAATATTCCAGTGAAATTTGGTATCTACACGTTTCAGAACATGTGCAAATCAAATATGAAAAAAAAAAAAAAAAAAAATCGCCATTTTGACCCGATAGATGGCGCTGTACCGTATTTCAACGCTCACCGGTGGCATATACAACTTTCAAAACCGATAGACAGAGCATAATGACATTCTAAGAGGCATATAAACAGTATAACATCACTTACAGTTTATCAAAATTCCATACAATTCGCTTCAGTAATTAAATTTTTACAGTATCCTGGAATAAAAAATTAACGTAAATTAAGATCACAAATTAAACAATCCATAAATTTTAATAAACTGTAAGTGATGTTTTATATTGTTTATATGCCTCTTAGAATGTCATTATGCTCTGTCTATCGGTTTTGGAAGTTGTATATGCCACCGGTGAGCGTTGAAATACGGTACAGCGCCATCTAGCGGGTGAAAATGGCGATTTTTTTTTTTTCATCATATTTGATTTGCGCATGTTCTGAAACGTGTAGATACCAAATTTCACTGGAATATTCCCATTAGTTTTCTCTCCAGCACCCCTTGAACACTTGCAGTTTAATTATGGCCACCCTGTATATGAATTTTATTTTGTATACATGTAAAAGGACTAAGTTTTACACTGATAAAAATTTATATAGTTTTTGTGACAATGAAAACGTGCCTACATAATTTTATCTTAATCAAATGCAGAGTTTATGATCTGGCACACTTCAAATAATTTGAGCTCATAGACCACAACAAATTCTTCTTTGTATTTCTGGAGAAGAACTATAAGTCTTACATTCATCCAAATTTCAAAATCTAAATATGTCGTAGGATAGTGACTTAAAATATACCTACCAACTTTTAGCTCAATCAAAAAAGGCTTTTAGATGCTGTAACACTATAAATAATTTGAGTCCATGAGCTATAATGATAAAGAATTTTTTTTTTGTGTGTGTGTGTGTCTGTAAAAAAAAAAAAAAAAAACTAAACAACAACGTAAAAGTAGCAAAAATGTATTCAATAGACCTCAAAATGTATAGTACAGCAAAATTTCATAGTAGATTTTATTTAGGATTGCAATACTTTCCTTATGTGCATGTTCAGAAAATAAAAATAAAAACAAAATGCTTAATATATCTTAATATTAATTTCAGTATTTTATAACTCAAGCAAGATAAATCACAAAAACTTCAGACTAATATACTTTTTTTTTTTTTGGAGGTACTTCGATACGTCATATTTCATAAATCATCAATCAAGCATCCTAAGGTATAGACATTTAAAATGTTCCCATTAAATATACTGCAGAGAGAGTATAAAAGATCAGAAGCTTGCTTCAGTTCAGTTTTAACTGGTGAAAGTCATGGCATGTGATCAAAATGCTATGCAAGTAAATTTTTAAAAGGTTTTAACTTTTTAATATTTAATAAAAACTAAATTGTCATTTTACAAAAATTCCATTTAAATTTTAAAAGTAACAATAAATAATCATAATAAAAGAAACAACATTTATATGTACCTCAACCCAAGATGTACCAAGCATGCTATGAAAATAATCAAGCCTTGCTATAAGAATGCACTTATGACAGCTGAAAGCTTTTCCATCAGAAGATAGTAAATTTACATCACACAATTCAGTTCTAAAGAAAGGAAAGATGAGTGCTTATTAATAAATGTAACATAAAATAAGGAATATTAGTTATAAAAATAAGCAACAATTGTTTCAGATTAAATTAATTAAACAACATAATCCATCATTAATAAAAATAGGCTTATAGGATTCTCATTAGCAGAAAAAGATTAGAATTACTAAATCTTTCATTGAATTGAAATAAGATTTTTGAAAAACAAATATTTTTCAGAAAACACTTTGTTAAAATTGAAAATTTTAACACTTTTCAAATTTATTATTTTTTATCAAATCCTCCGGAAAATATTTCAGTTTCTTTTATTTAATTATTTTTCTCTATTTAAAATGTTTAAAAGTCCGTTTTTTCAAAATTAATTTCATTCCATTTTGGCATTTTCAGATATTTTTCTAAATTTCCGATTTTTCAATTTTAAATACTTTTCTAAATTTTATTTCCTTGTAACATTAATTTCATTAGATAGCTTATTTTATTTACTTTAATTTGAGCCATCGCTCATAGAAATAGCTTAAAATTTAATCATTTTATCTTCAAAAAATCATAAGTCCAAAAATACTTTTTTTTATTTAACTGTAGTCTAAAATTCAGCGGTCAGCCATGTTGACTAAACTATTTTGTATCTTCCCGCGCTTTCAGAAGAGGAGGAAATGTTCTAGAACATGCCGGAAGGTTCGTAGCGTCCCTTTTCGCGAGAGCTGATTGGCTACTCGGGGCGAGCGGGAAATTGGATAATGTTTTCTCTTCCCCGGACTGACTCTCTTGTATGCTAACACTCTAAGATTGCAGACGTGGATTTCGCCGGGCCGGTCGCGGCATCGCGGCTAGGCCTGGATTGATGACATACCCATCTCTCATCAGATCTCATCTTTAATTTATGCTCTTTTAATATCTGATGTATTGATCAGGTGGAATCATTGTGAATCTCTCCTACCTCAACCGGAAAATTAATTTAACTAAAACGATTGCACAAAAGGAAAAATCACGAACGGTTGTTCAAATCAGATGCCCAAGCTCTAGCGGCTAATTTGAAAAGTGAAGATCGCTAAAAGGGGATCGTCCCTACTTGCTTCCTCACCTGTGCTGGAAATCTCCATAACGGATACTAAGAATACAGATTCAATCAGCTTGCTGTTATCTTCATTAACCAAAAATATAAATTCTATACGTTAATTGCACGGGACGTTATGAACAAGGCCTATTTCAGCTTGGTTCTGCCATCTTGGATATTATCTCGAACTCGCTGGCTCAGCTCCGATGGAAATGTGAAATATAACTATACAACTCATGATCGCATTCAGAACTCCTTATCTCAAATGAGAACTTTACATTGAGTCACGAACATTTTATAAACTTGCTTTGAGCAAAAAAAAAAATGTGAATTATAACATGATTATTCTCAAAAGGCTATAGACGCCCGTTTGAATGAAAAATAATGATGATAAAAAATAATCTAAAAATATTGATGTAATCAGTATGGCGCCGATACTTATCACCTATGCATATGAAATACTGCAGTAATGTTATCCATTAATACTAAAATAAAGGAAAGTTGTGTTAGAGAAGAGAATCAGTGTTTTTTGTTTATTTTATTCAAGTGCATTCCAATGGAATATTAATCCCTTACTTTTCAGATATATTTGTTTCTTCATGGGGTAAGTTATTTTTAAATGTACTTCATTTCCTTTCTATTAAATTTTATTTTGATTCAATTCAATTTTAAAGAGGAATGTTAAAATTGAAAATTTTAACACTTTTCAAATTTATTATTTTTTATCAAATCCTCCGGAAAATATTTCAGTTTCTTTTATTTAATTATTTTTCTCTATTTAAAATGTTTAAAAGTCCGTTTTTTCAAAATTAATTTCATTCCATTTTGGCATTTTCAGATATTTTTCTAAATTTCCGATTTTTCAATTTTAAATACTTTTCTAAATTTTATTTCCTTGTAACATTAATTTCATTAGATAGCTTATTTTATTTACTTTAATTTGAGCCATCGCTCATAGAAATAGCTTAAAATTTAATCATTTTATCTTCAAAAAATCATAAGTCCAAAAATACTTTTTTTTATTTAACTGTAGTCTAAAATTCAGCGGTCAGCCATGTTGACTAAATTATTTTGTATCTTCCCGCGCTTTCAGAAGAGGAGGAAATGTTCTAGAACATGCCGGAAGGTTCGTAGCGTCCCTTTTCGCGAGAGCTGATTGGCTACTCGGGGCGAGCGGGAAATTGGATAATGTTTTCTCTTCCCCGGACTGACTCTCTTGTATGCTAACACTCTAAGATTGCAGACGTGGATTTCGCCGGGCCGGTCGCGGCATCGCGGCTAGGCCTGGATTGATGACATACCCATCTCTCATCAGATCTCATCTTTAATTTATGCTCTTTTAATATCTGATGTATTGATCAGGTGGAATCATTGTGAATCTCTCCTACCTCAACCGGAAAATTAATTTAACTAAAACGATTGCACAAAAGGAAAAATCACGAACGGTTGTTCAAATCAGATGCCCAAGCTCTAGCGGCTAATTTGAAAAGTGAAGATCGCTAAAAGGGGATCGTCCCTACTTGCTTCCTCACCTGTGCTGGAAATCTCCATAACGGATACTAAGAATACAGATTCAATCAGCTTGCTGTTATCTTCATTAACCAAAAATATAAATTCTATACGTTAATTGCACGGGACGTTATGAACAAGGCCTATTTCAGCTTGGTTCTGCCATCTTGGATATTATCTCGAACTCGCTGGCTCAGCTCCGATGGAAATGTGAAATATAACTATACAACTCATGATCGCATTCAGAACTCCTTATCTCAAATGAGAAATTTACATTGAGTCACGAACATTTTATAAACTTGCTTTGAGCAAAAAAAAATGTGAATTATAACATGATTATTCTCAAAAGGCTATAGACGCCCGTTTGAATGAAAAATAATGATGATAAAAAATAATCTAAAAATATTGATGTAATCAGTATGGCGCCGATACTTATCACCTATGCATATGAAATACTGCAGTAATGTTATCCATTAATACTAAAATAAAGGAAAGTTGTGTTAGAGAAGAGAATCAGTGTTTTTTGTTTATTTTATTCAAGTGCATTCCAATGGAATATTAATCCCTTACTTTTCAGATATATTTGTTTCTTCATGGGGTAAGTTATTTTTAAATGTACTTCATTTCCTTTCTATTAAATTTTATTTTGATTCAATTCAATTTTAAAGTTTCGGTAATTTAAAAAAAAAAGATTTTGATGAGCCGCGGCACCTGTTAACGCAATTTTAATTTAAATCTAACCACTATATTTTTTTCTTCCCTAACACACTTATTTTTTGAATTATATATTTCTACAAACACATCTATTTTTGCTGCTGATTTACAAAATTTATGTGTAATCACATTTAACTACTCAAGTATGTAACCTTTTTCGCCATTAATTACAGAAGTAAGCAATTATTTCCACAATAATCAATGAAACTCATGCTTTTTTCAACGCTGATTATCCGAATACTTGATTAATTAGCAACAAAATACTAAAATTCCTATTTTTTTTTATTTGATTGTTAAAATACAGAGTGAACCAAAAGTCTTGCCCTGAATATAAAAATTCATTAGAAAATAACCGTTTAATATAATAATGTAACTTTTGTATCATTAGATATATCAGTGTTAGCAGTTGTTCTGTGCAAAAGTAACTTAGGGGAACATTTATAAGGAAGACATCATTTTCAGCTGAAATGGTGTCGATTCAAGAGAATGCTAAATGCGTGCTTTCATTTCATGAAACGAAACTGCCCATTAATGCTCAGTATAAATTTTGACATTGTTATGGACACAAACCTCCTGATGCAAAATCTATAAAAAGAATACTTGGTGGGAGCTAGAATACCATTTAGACATTCTTCTAACTACCAAGGCAGTACTCGTTGAAATTTACTGAGGTAAATGGTCTAATAAAAAAAAATTTAACAGTACTTACAGTATATCCAAACAAATATGTCTAATTATATTAGTTTGAGCCCAATAAATATTTATAATCAGGGCAAGACTTTTGGTTCACCCTGTATAACATTTTTGGCGGCTATTACTAAAAAGTGCAATTTTCTCATCCAAAAATTTCAAATACCTTTTTCTGAACCATCTGATCTTTTCTGAAGGGTTTGTTTGTTGGCAATTTTTCATTTTAAGTTCTCTTGTGCAAATTTCTTCTTAAGATTGGAGATTTTTAAGATTGGTTTATTTTGACATCTAAATATTTCCTAGCTAGACACTTGAGGAGTGCCTAAATTTCTCACATTAAAATTTTTATGCAAGAAAATTGAAAACATATGTGAGATTCTTCCAGTCTTCTTCTTTATTGGGATATTTGGTTTGAATGCAGCATAAAAGCAGCAATACTGCCTTTTTTATTTTTCACCTGATGAAGAGTTATGCTTAATTATTTTTGTAACTGAAACAAAAACTGCTGTATTGTTTTGTAATTTATTTTTTTGTTTTCAAAGTAAGCATCATATATTGCATCATCATTCAACAACAATAGTAAATTGATTCATTTTACTGTAATAATAAAAATACTTACAAGTAATTTCTTTTAAAACTTAATTTTTCTGGAAGGCTCGATTCTGTTAGATTAATTTGGCCATTAATCAATTTAACACCATCTAACCTATATAAATAAAGCACATGTATATATATAAATATCTCATAACTTTTTATTATTAAAATGAACAAAAATAAATAAATAAAAATAAAACTGAAAACATATGCGACAGAAAAGTTAACTACATACACTAACAATTTATTTTTTAAATAATACCACATGCTAATAGCAAAGTTGATTTTAGAACAATAGCAAAATTAATTATAGAAAATTACAAACTTCAGATGGTTAATTCTTAAAATGAAGTTTTACTGCAATTTATAATTTTAATCATTTAAAAAATTATAATACAATTTCATTATAAGGAAACATAATCTTACCTTAAAAAAAAAAAAAAAAAAATGCATTTCTAAAAAATTTGAAAGTTATAAGAAAGAGAAAAAGAAAGAGAAGAAAGAGATTTTCACATTTTACTTTTTTTAATGTTCATTATTTAATTTCTTTTGAAACTTGCTAAACTAATTTGTCCCATGAAAATTTTGGTCTCTGACCATTGAAATAATCTTAAAATATCTTTAACTAGTAAATATTATATCAGTGAATATACAAAATTTCAAGATTGTGATTTCTACCAAACACTAAAATCCAGAGTTTTTTTTTTTTTTTTTTTTAATGAACATTTAAATATATTTCAACTTTTTAAATTGCACTCCTTTAAAATTAAGTTTTTTTTTTTTTTTTTTTTTTTTTTTTCCCTTTAAGTTTGACTTAGATTTTATTTGTTTCGATTGTGATTTGATTTTTACTTTACCATTATCGACAAAATTGTTATGGTTTAAAAATGTCTTTGTCATGTACCAAAAAACATCCCAAAATGTTTGCTTTGCCCTCCTTTCCTCAAAAATTCTGTTCTTCAAAAATATAGATTTTTTTCTTTTGAAATCCTAATATATAAATTAGAATACCTGTAAATTTTATGTGTTTGTAAGTTAAAATCATTTTTATTATATAACCAAAAGCAGGAAATTAAAGAGATTTCCATCTTGTTAATTCTTTACAGCTATTCTAGTTAATTCTGTTTCATCTATTCTGTTTAATCATTGTATATTTGATGATATGTTAACAATTAAGTATTCTGAAATCACTTTAGTCAGTTCTGCAAGAAAATATAGAAGACAATGAAAAATCATTGAGTATACAACACTTGTAAATGATTTAATTACCACTCAAGTTTAACGGACGTGTGAATATTAAGGGAACTATTTACCTATTGTCAATGGCAGTAAATGCCATGTTATGCTATGGAAAGATTTGGTACCCAAATCACTCATTACCTAATGTACTTTTAAAAATTCTCTTTTTACATTCAGAAAATTCACAACTGTTTTATTTGCTTTTGTTATCCCAAAACACTTTTTTTTTTCTTTAATTATTTTAATATTTTGTTTTAAAGCTGTGCAATGTGAAAAGAGAACTAAAGATTTTCACATATCATAACTTTCAAAATGAAGTATTAAAACATAAAAAGTAAAAATAAATAAATAAATAAATAAAAGTAAATTATATAAAAAAAAGCAAATTAAACAGCTGTAAATTTTCTGAGTATAAAAACGGAATTTATATCTTAGTTAATTAGTAATTTGGGCACAAATTTCTCTATGAATTGGTATTGTTGTATAGGTTTATTGGTAAAGGGCAAAACTAAAAAAAAAAAAAAATTCATTAGTGACCAGTGGGACCAATTTCATTAGTAGCCATTTTTAGTTCCCCATCATACTATGGGTATGGGGAACTTAGGTAATCGTGCAAAATTTCGACCTCGGTTTTTTGAATTTTTTATATGTTTTCAGGTGTGAGGAATCCGAAAATGACAAAATTTGTAGGGTGACTGTTAGTGTGTTAGTCCGTTAGTGTGTCAGTCCGTTAGCGTGTTAGTCCGTTAGTTTGTTAGTCTGTTAACACAATATCTCACGAACAAATGATCGCAGAGAGGTCAGATCAGTTTTTAAATATTACTTTCAATACTGGCAAGAACCCTATTCATTTGTAACATTCGAATTAAAAAACTTCGTAAGTTATGAGAAATTTACGATTTTCCTAACATGGGAGAATAGGACAAAAATTCATTTAAAAGTGCATTAAATGGAAACTTTTTATTGTAAAAATGTCAGACCAGTTTTAAAATATCGGTTTTGATGCCAGAATGAACATCAGTAACTATAAATATGCTACTTTGAAAATTTCGCAAGTTATTGGAAATTTACGAATTTTTTAACATGACAGTATAGGGCAAAATTTCACATAAACTTCAATTTTTAGAGATATTTTCATCATAAAGATGTCAGACTACTTTTGAAATATTATTTAGGACACTGGCATGAATATTAATGACTATGAATTTTCGAATATAAAAATTTCGTAAGTTATTGGAAATTTACGAATTTCTTAACATGGCAGATTAGAGGAAAATTTCACATAAACATCAATCTTGAGGGATATTTTCATCGTAAAGATGTCAACCCACTTTCGAAATATTATTTAGGATACTGGCATGAATATCATAGACTATGATTTTTTTAATTTAAAAAATTCGTAAGTTATTTGGAATTTATGCTTTACTTAACATGTCAGAATATGGCAAAATTGAGCATAAACTTCCATTTTGAGGATCATAAATACATTAGACAACTTCAAAATTACATTTATGATATTTGTTTGAACATGACTGAATACAAATATTCTAACAGGAAATTTTTGTAATTTACGATTTTATCAACATAGCGAAATTGTAAATTTTTCATATAAATATGAATTTTGAGGATTATTGCATTGGAAATAGTAGCATGAAAACTAAACAACGGAATTGACCCTGATAAAATAAATTAATAGATTAGAATAAGATAAATATATGGAAGTGAACGGTGGATAGCCTATTAGGCGGGGATTTCATTCTGTCACTGTATCAAGCTTTGGTCAAATTCATTTTTTTTTAACATGATTATAATATGTCTTGCACTAGAAATTTATGAGAACATAAATATGATGGGGAACTGAGCAGAGTCCACCTATGTCAACTAGTTTTAAGTTAGTCACTGTCACCACTTTTTTTTTTTTTTTTTTTTTTTTTTAGGATGAAAGGATTATTTATTCCAGACATCAAAAAGTGTTGTCACCATTTTGCAGACCACAAGGAAAAAAAAAATAATAATCAAAAGAAATAGGACTAATTTAAATGCTTATAAAATTTTAATAAAATAAACACATGGACAGTGAAATTGTAATTTGTTACAATACATTACATACATTTTAAAAATAGGCCCCTCGTCTTAAATTAAAATCTGTTTTGGACTGAAATAATAATAGTAATAGTTTTTACCTTTTAGCTGATTCAGTTATATAGCACTTAAAAAAAATAATAATAATAAATAAATTAGTCTGTTACTTCACACTTTAGTATGTTCATTCAAAATTCATAGATTTTTTTTTTCCTTAATTTCTACTTTTTTTTTTTAAAGACACACCTTTTTTTAATGATTTTATTTCAATAGAGTTAAATGCAGTGGCGGTTAGTGAGATTCCTTTACAGGTGGGCTGCAGTACAATTTAGAAAACAGCGAACGTGATTTTCTGAATAATCTATTTTAATTGGGGGCTACAGATTTTATATGCACATACATGATTGTAAATCAACTTTTGTACATTAAAATGATACTCACAATGATTTATATAAAAATAATAATAAATAGTTTGATTACATATAATTATATATGCCTGTACGGTTCTTACGATAATAACTGCAAATAATTGGAATCTATAGCCCATAATGATAAAGAATTTCTTTTTGTGTCTCGTTCAGAGAATTATAAGTCATGTACTCATCAAAACTATACAAATCGTGCGATGATTACCCACCTACCAATTTTTAGCTCAATCGGATAAAACATTTCGACGCTATCGCACTTCAAAAATTTAAGTCCATTAGTCAAAATGATAAGGAATTTTTCTTTGTGTCCTTGTAAAAGATCTGTAAGTCCCACATTCATCAAATTTTATACAGTTCGTGCGATGGTGACCTTTAACATACCTACCAACTTTCCGCTCAATCGAACCAAGCTTTTAGATGTTATCGTGTTCACTCGCATGCATATATATACTCATATCATACATATAACACTGTAAAAATTGCAAAAATGAATTCAGGAGACCTCAAAATGTAGAGATATACCAAAGTTTTACAGTCGATTTTTTTCATGATAAAAAAGCTTTTCTTACATAATATATGTTCGGAAAGTAAAAAGAAAGGAAATGTATTTCCCACAATTTTACTATACAAAGTATCTGAAACAAAGATTAACTAATAAATCATCTTAAAAACAAAGAAGACAATACAAATTAATGTACTCAAAGAAAAAATCTGCTAAGTTCAAAATTATTTTAGAAAAATGACTATTTCAAAGACAATATTTTCAAAGTTCTCCTCTGTAAGTAAAGCATATGAACTATCATCAAAAAAGTAAAAAGAGGACTTGTATAAAATGAAACAATTTGAAAATTTTATTTGAATATTTGGAATGATAAATCAAAGTCGTCATAAAAGAAAGAAGAAAAATATATACATACAACACAAATAATTTATTTATATATATCTTTACTTAACCCCTTACCTGCCAAGGAAAATTAACGAGATTCGCTTCAAAGTGCCACTGGTCCCTTTCAACTCTCAAAAGAGAAAAACTTTCAAAAACACTCTAAAGATCATTTTCAAGTTTGTTTTATTGCACTGTCAAACTGAGTCACTAGTTTCACTGGTAGCAGTACAGTACAAAGGATCATACTTCGGAAAAACGTATATACATGCCCGGGGCAGTTAAGGGGTTAGTATATTATTCATGTGAGAATTATGGAATGATGATTGTTTTCTTTTTCTTCATCATTTTACCCCTGAGGAATTCTTTTCTGCGTGTGAATTTTACAGTAATGTTTATTAAATGAAAATATTTGAAATATTAAATTGATATAAATCTCAAGATCTCCTTCTTATTTCTTTTAGATAGGGATAATAGCATCATCGCTATTTGCTGTAGACCATCTTGAATTTTGCATAAAAAATAGTCTATTACAGAATTCAAGAGTTGAGGAATACGTAACAAGGAAAAGCCTAAATAAAAAACTGCACCTCGGTATAAGATTAAATTATGTTTAACATAGGTATTTTAAAATTATATATTTTTTAAATAAATAAATAAATAAAATAGACTGAAATATTGATAATTTAAAAATATTAAAATCTTTGGAAAGGTTAATATTTATAAATAATTTTATCTAGCAACTATTGTCATAATCTAAAATATTTATTGTTACTCTTTTTAGCATAAAGAAACATTAGATTCTGCATTTATGTCGAATTATAATTATTTATTTATTTTTAAAATTCCTATCTTATATTTTATAGTAATACCATGCCAACATACATATCTTAAAAGTGCAATTATAGTGATGCATTGCGTTAATTCATTTAGAACCATCCTTTGAAATGTTAGTTGAAAGAATTAATAATGATGTAAAATCATCCAATCACATACATTACGAAATACTTGTCAACATTACAAACATCTTAGGTTTTTTTTAATATGAACTTTACACACATGCTATACATACATACTAAAATTTTAATTAGGTATGAAACCACTTATGTTAATTAAAAACGAATTTTCAAAATTTGTCATATATAGTCAGTAATATAACTGATATCTTCTGTATTCCCGAACATAAAAAAAAAAAAAAAAAAAAATCTACAAATGTTAAATCTATTTCTTTTAGATATATTAAAAAAGACTTTAATAGCATATATCAATTAAATTTGGTTTGAAATATTATCACAAAACTAAAAACATGCATAGCCAAGCCAATATTGCATTCTGCATGTTTTGTGTATCCTTGTAAAAAAAGTGTATAGGAAAAATACAATATTTTCTAAATTCATAATTTCGTTATGCATTAGAATAATTTATATAAATTTCATAGATTTTGAAGCAGAATAACACTGCTAAAATGTAATATAAATGCTTTTCGATTTCGTCATAGAAAAATGTCAGAAATTAAAAATTTAGTAATCTTTTGTTTTTAAAAAAATTAGTCACTACATAATAAAAGTGTAAAAAATAAATAAATAATAATAATAACCTCATCAAGAAAGCAATTAAACACTTGATAAATTTTAAATACATATTTAATGGATATGGAAGGCAAAATTTGTATAAAATTGAGATTCTGTCTGTTCAATGTTTCTGCCATTGGGAAAGCAAGAAACCGTAAAACCATGTGAAATTTTTGTGTAATATAAAATAAAAATCTGTTTGAAAACATAAATAAAAATGACTTCTATTTTCTCATATAATCGTGAATAACCTTCATGATTATATGAGACCTATTAATAACCTTCATGATTATATGAGATTATAACCTTTCTATCTCTCATACATAAATAATCTTCAAAGACAGCAATTACCACATTACAAACTGTGAAGAAAAACCATAATTTACAAAAGGAAATCATTCTTTTCCAGCATTACCGAAATCCCTAATCAGATCGGAGCTGCATCAGATGTAGCTCCAACGTGCTCTTTTTCTTACGGTTGAAACTGATAGGGAAAACTAGTGGGGGCGGTTTTAATTGTTCTTTCCCAAAAGAAATCCTTTTTTTTCGGGAGCTGCATGAATGACCAACCCCTTTACGAACTTTGGAGACGTTATTACGTTCAAAACTGGTTAACTTTTCGCAACTTTTTAATAATTTTTCATGATAATGAAATGATCTGCTCTTCTGTATACATAATACTATATAATTTAATAATATTTATTTTCAAAATATTTTGTAAGTTGATAAAATAATTACTCCAAATATTTCTGGGGGGGCTGCAGCTCTGCAGCTCCTGCCCTGAGCTGCCACTGGTTAAATGTATTAAAAACATTAAAAACCTTTTTAAAAGTTACCTCGTACTACCGCTTTCTGCCGCTACCCGCGGCTTTCTTCAGGTACGAAGTTTTTAACTGTACTTGGCAGTCTTGCTATTTGTCTTCTTCCATTTTTCTCTACCACAGCACGCCACCTCGAGTCTATTTCTATTGGCTCCGTATTGCATGAGTTGTGATTCTCTAAAATTTCGACGGCTTCGCGTTTTGTTGCGTAAAAGTAATTATTATAATGGTCTATTTTATTAAATTTTTTTAAGTCTATTTTAATGTTTTCTTTTTGGTTTGTCTTGGTTAGGGCTGTCGTTATTTTATTATATTTTAGTTTTCATGTTCTTTTATACGTGTTTTTATTTTCTGTTTTGTCATACCTATATAGCATTCGGTTTTTTGATTTTCGATAGTGAAATTTATTTTATAAATGCCTGCTGTTTCAGAGAAGTGGATTTCATCTTCGTAGTTTTTAATTCTTTGGAAAATGTTGCTATTAGGTTTTATTGGTATATTTATGTTTAATTTAGCTGCATCAGTTTTTATTTTATTACTTGTACCTTTGTTATATGAGATTGGGGGATGTATTTTTGTTTTGTTTTTTGTGCGTTATTTATATTGTCAAGTTTTTTCAATCTATTGTTGTAGAGTTTACAGTAAACTCCCGATTATCCGCGGTGAACGGGGAATAGACAACTGCGGATAATCTGCAAAATGATAAAAAAAGGGATATAAATCAACACATAAAGCCTTTTGAGCAATACTATTTAATTAACAGTTAAGCATGGCCTACATATACAATTTAACATACTAATAAAAATTTCTACTTACATTTTGCTCTATTTTTTAACAAAAAAATCGGTCAACCTTTTTTTTTTTTTTTTTTTTTGTACTAAAACACTTTTTCTTAATTTGCGATTGCAGTTTCTTTATCAGCATTTTGTCACAAAGTGATACACCGTCCTGTTCCTCGAGATATTTTGTAAGTCCATCTGCATGTGCAAACAGGGCTGTGTCGTGGCTCGTGGCTCATCCTCTGCTGAGTTTTATCTCCTTTTTCCTCTTCTTCACTATCTTCTGAAACTGGGTCTAATGCTTGGCCCACAATTTGTTCATCTGTAAGGTGTTCAATACCTGGATCATTGGCGTCACAATTAATCTACTCTTCAATGTTTCCTTCATTGACTTTTTCTCCTCCAGTAACAGATTTAGCTAAATTTGTCAAATCATGAGCAGAAATTTCTTCCTTCCCTATAAACTCTACCAAAGTATTTTCTACATTTGGTAAAAATTTTCTCCAAGACCTTACCAATGTAGACTGCTTAACTGCCTCCCAAGCAGTGTGTATGCCATAAATTCTGTCAAGAATCGTGTAATATCTCCAAAAATCTTGAAGGTCATTACTCTCTTCGATCTTTTTTTGTAATAAGTTTGTTCTGTATTTTTAAATTCCTTTTTAAATTCAGGCCCTTGAGGACCGCGGATAATCCAACTGCCGATAATCGGGAGTCTACTGTATTTAATTAAGTTCTTTTTATATCCTGCATTTTGACATATTTCGTTGATTTTTTGAAGTTCTTTTTTCAGCAATGTTTTATTGAAACATATGTTTATTGCACAATTTATATAATATTGTATAGCAGCTATTTTACAAGGTCTGTCCAATAAATACTCGAACTAAGGCCATAAAAAGTTTATTTTGCAAAATTTAGTCTACATCGATTTTGTTCCCTTCAAAGTACTTTCCACTCGTTGCTACGCATTTATTCCATCTTCTTTTCCACTGTTCAAAGCACCCTTGGAAGTCCTCGGCAGTCAGGCCTTTTAGTTTTCTCGTCGTTTCTTGCTTTACTGTGTCTACATCTTTCTAGTGATGCCCCCTCATCACATTTTTGCATTTTGGGAATAAAAAAAAGTCGCATGGGACGAGATCTGATGAATAAGGAGGATGATCAAGAATGGTGATTGAATTTTTTGCCAGAAACTGGCGAACAATCAATGCTGAATGTGCAGATGTATTTTCATGGTGAAGGATCCATCCATCGCCTTGAGTCAAATTGCGTCGCATGCGATCTCTCAAACGCTTGAGAACTGTAAGAAAAGTAATTTATTATTTTCGTCAATTTCCATTTTCGTCACACAGTAAAAACAAGGACAACAGAAATTAACACAACTGGCACAATACACACAGCTTGACGATCCGCCTTGCACTGATGGTTCATTGGGTCTCAGGCAGCACCGCTAATCAGAGAGGCTATAGTCCGCGTCATGGCCGACAGTCCGACAGATGGCACCATTTCGCGTATTTATTGGAGAGACCTCATATACCTGTAAGGAGTTTTACATTTAGCATTTATAATTTCGTTACTATTGTTTTGTTTCCGATATACCGTAGCTTCAAAGTTTAAATTTGGGGTTTTAATTATAGTAACATCCAAAAAATTTATTAATTTTAATTTTCTATTTCAAGTGTAAATTTAAAACTAAACGTTTAAAAATTACTCGTTGAAAACTAAACCTGCCCGAACCGGAAGAAAAAAATTCAACAAACCTGACCCACAGGAAAAAAATGATCAGCTGTAAAATCGGGTTACCCGACTCAATGCAGGAGTCTAGTCTGCGCTAAATAAATAAATATATATATATAATGTGGAATGTAATTTCTTCCACTAGTCAATGAATGGTGCTGCCTCCGATGACCGTCAGAACGAGATGTCGAGCGGGAAAGTGAGTTAGCATCCGGCGGACAGTGGCACAAGCTGGTCAGACCATCAGCGCGTAATCTGATCTGGTCGTTACACCATAATTAGAGCACGAAACACTCAGATTAGTTGGGTAGAGCCCTGGGAGGATTATACCTTGTAGGTACTTAAATATTGCTTTGTGATAATCACAATGTCATGAGCTTCTTCTTAAACCAAAGGATTAAGACTTGGTCACTGATGACTATCGTCTGTTAAAAGAATCGTCATGTGCCTTTATTTTGTGTAATTGATGTTTCATATGTCTTCTAATAAAGTGTTGTCTAAAAACGAGATCTACTCACTGACCCCACTCCCTAAAAACCAGCCAAGATCTTACATATATATATATAATTAATATTTTCTCTTAAATTAATAGTTTAATTAAAAACGTTTAAAAAAGAATTAACTGAAATAAAAAATTAAAATACAAAACGCCCTTCCGGAACTCGATCTTAGGTCCTCTGTATTACAAGTCATGCACGCTACCACTGCACCATCCGTGCTTGGAAAGATATGTGTTTTGTTGGTTTTTATAGAAGTAACTAAAACTATTAGGGGGGCATATCTTGCCCCTATGGGGGTTGTTGCAGCAAATTTCTACTCTACCCTATGTTTTCGACAATGCTCTTTAATTTAGGCTTGGTTTGGTTTCAATAGCATTTTTACTGATACACATGTCCCTTGTAAGTAATTTTCACATTACGTAACTGGACAAAACACCTTTTAAGACAATCACTAACCTCTCTGAATTTACCATTAAAAAAATGAATTTATATGTTAATTAACGATTAACTTTATGATTATAAAACTTTTTTTAAATTAATTGTTAATGTTTTTGAATTGCTATTTTTTTTTTCTTTTTTAAGACAAGCTCTGATTTTGAATAATTTAATGCAAAATTTATAGCTCTAATTGCTTTGCATGGAACTGTTGATATTTCAAAGTAAGATAACTAACTAGTAGTTTAGGATATGCTGAGACATCAACACACAATTTGAGAAATTACATTTATTTTTCTATTATTATTTAACTAATTCATACAGACTGAACTATTAAGTTGTTGGATAAGGTGTGCTGATCTAATGACACTTTTGTAAAAAATTTTGCTTACCTTCCTGTGCTATCGAATTGCAAATAGCACAGCTGCCAACTGTTCCAATTTTTAGACATCAGTAATTTTTACTTCCATTACCTTACTACTGTAGGTAATGGTATTCGGTCCAAAAATTTGATATCGAGATTTCACCTGATTTACATGTTTTAAGGTCCCCTGAGTCCAAAAAAGTGGTTTTTGGCAATTGGTCAGTGTGTGTGGAATCTTCTGGATATCATATCTCTAAAACTAATAAAGATAGAACTACAAAACTTCAGAATTGAGACAGGTCTGGTGTACCGATAATTTTTCCAAATTTTGGTGAAAATTGAAAAACAGGAAGGGGACATCGAAAACCAGAAGTGGAACCGTAAGTCTGTATCTTAAAAATGGCTCTAACAAATTTCTTCAAAAGAACTAGTTGATTAGTTCAGAAAAACTGACAGGCGTCCTATATAAATAGCTCAATTTCAGGTCTCGCAAGAAGCGTGTTCCTTTAAAAACAGCTGTACGGATTTTTTTTTTTCAAAATCGCCATATTAACTCACTTTTAAATATCCTTTTGTATGTAATTGTTTCCCAATCAATAATTGAATTTTGTAAAAGTTTGTATCTCAAAAACGACTCTAATGATTTTCTTGAAAATTGTTATATAAATTCATTCCTTTCTCATGTATTACTGTTAGAGGAAAATTAACAGTCATCCTGCTTAGGTAGGTCAGTTTTAGATCTCAGAAATTGGTGTTTCAAAAAAAACTATTTTTTTTTTTCTTATTTTTTACCTTGCTACATGTAAGCTTCGCTTTGCATGTCTTTACATATGTATAGTTTCTCTTACAGGAAAAATTTTAGGTTTCTACTGCTTTATTTAGGTCACTTTTATGTCTTCTGATCACATTATCTCCAAAAAATGCATATGTGTAATAGTGGGTAATGGAAGTTATGTGGTTATTTCACACCAGATTTTTTGTAAAAAATTTCACCTAATTTAATTATAAAAAAAACTACTGCAAAAGCTTTTAAAAAATTTCTATTAAAAAATACCAGTATCCAAAAATCTGAACAGTTGGCAGCTATGAGATACTGTCACATAATGATCTTTATTGTAGCTGTGAATGAACACTATCTCAAATAATATTTTTACTCTATTCAAAGCTATGTATGTTAACTATGTCAGCCCTGTGTCTATATTAAATATGAAAACTGTTAGCTGTTGTGCTTTATGGATTATTATCACCTAGGTTAGAGTCAAAGTTATTTATTAATTTACACAGAGACTGGACAAATAAGTTGCTCGATAAGGTGTATCAACCTAATTATTGCTACACAATTTCTGTAAGAAGCTTTGTTTGTACACTGGTCAAAAAATTTAAGGATCAGCCCGTTTTCTCTTTCTCTTCTTTTGCACATAATTTTTAAACAAATAAACATATGAACATAAAATTTGGATGGCCTGTTTATTATCATATTATTAACCGAATCTTATGTAATTTTAGCATAAGAATAATTTTTAAGCTAATAAATATTCATTTTTCTTGCAAAAGTAAGCTTTGGAAAAAATGAAAATTTTCAACAAATTTAGGAAAGAACACATAATGAAAAGTGGTGTTAAGGATGCATTAGAGATAGGTAAAGACGCTCATACCTTGAAATGTTAAACTAAATCTCAATTTTTCTTTTTGTATTAACTTTTCTTTTACTTTTATAATGAACTTTTTAAAAATATATAATTACTAATTTGTAAACTATACTCAGCACTAGAATAATAATGATGCCGAAAAATAATTGTATAATGAACATCTTATCCAATTTTCATGTTTGTATGCATATTTTTTAAAAAAGTTATTCACATGCGAAAAGAAGAAGAAAAAAGAAGAAACAGAAAATGAATGCAGGTAGAAAGATTTGGTTGTAATCTAACATAGGAACGCGTGTGCGTCTTTACCTATCTGTAAGGCATCCTTATGACCATTTTTCATTAAGTGTTCTTTCCTAAAATTATTGAAATTTTCTTTTTTTTTTAAAGCTTACTTTTGAGAGAAAACTGAATATTTATTAGCTTAAAAATTATTCTTATGCTAAAATTACATACGATTCGGTTAATAATATGATAATGAACAGGGCATCCAAATTTTATGTTCATATGTTTATTTGTTTAAAAATTATGTGCAAAAGAAGAGAAAGAGAAAACGGGCTGATCCTTAAATTTTTTTGACCAGTGTACTTGCATGCTTTTTGATTTACAGATAAAGTCGAAGCATTCTTTATTTAGCTATGAACTATAAAAAATTTTCACATAGTATTAATTAATTTTAACAATCCATAAAGGGGGGGGGAATTACATAAATATGCATTTAACAGTGTGTACAATGTATTTAAAATTTGTGACTTTTACTTTTTAGCCAATTTGTTCATGCCAACTCTTTTGCTGGTTTCTTGAAGAATTACTACAGGGTTGATATTCTTTGATGTCTTGGAAGACTTTTTCTTCTTTCCATTCTATAGAAATAAATGTTAAATTAGAAATAATATTTCTGATGTTAACAAAATCAAATATAATTTCAGCTCTGTCAAACAGAAGTTATTTACATATACATATTTGATCTTTCTCTTATGTGTTCTTTAAAAAAAAAAAAAAAAAAATATCATTATTGCAAGAACATTATTTTCTAAAAGAATCAAATATTTTATATAAAAGCTGTAAATGAATCTTATGCATATGGGTCGTTCATTATAAAAGTGAATTATCTCCCTGTAAATGGACTTCAAAATAATGAGCTTTTTGCAAATTCATGTGTAGGAGAAAAGTCAAGATTCATTAAGCATTTAGTCAATTTTTAGTGTTTAATACAAATCAGAGTTATAAGAATTTATAAATTATAAGAAAAATAATTTGAAGTAACTTAGAAAAATAATTTTTTTAATGAATAGTTGGAAGTTTTAGTTTTCTGAAAAAAAAAAAACAAGTAGTGCCATTTATGGGATTTTAATGCAAAATTACAGGTGTTTCTTTACTTTTATAATGAAAGATATGATTAAATGTGATATAATTAAGCAAAAATATACATATTTAAAAAATATGGAATTACACCACTTCAACAATGATCTGTCCATATATGAATGAGTGGTTTTTGTAGAATTTTATTAAAAGTAATGGTGTAAGTTGATTAATATCAAAAAATTAGGTCCCCCCCCCCCACACTTAAAATAAAGAACAGACTTTATATGCTAATATTTTAATACTTTTTTCTATCTTAAAGGGTTTTCTGATTTTGTCATGGATATATTCTGATACATGGTAATTAGTTACTTTGTATTCGTTTTTTTCTTTCTCCAAAATATATACTTTTATAAATACAAAATATCATAAAATATATACAAAATCAAATAAAATTTGATAAAGTTTTTTTTTTTTTTTTTAATCTAGACGAAATGCTCCAATTCTTATTTTCTATATAAGTTATTATAAAAATATGATATCAAACATCTACTTTCATTCAATTTTTTTTTTTTATTTTTTTTTAAACAAATTTGACATAAAGTAACCATTTTTATAATGAAGCAATAAAAAACTGCTTTCTTATCCCAGGTACTTTGTCAATATAGTAACTGAATTTGAGCATTTATTTCATAAAAAATGTATGCTTAAAAGTGTTTGTGCCAAATTACTTGGATAAGCACATAACAATTATGATGCAATAAAACATTATTTCCTCCCTCAATCTGATGTTTTTCTCTATAATTAAAGATTTTGCAACAGTTAACAAAATAACTAACAAGATAGACAATTTCCAGAAAGCTTTTATACACTGCTCGACACTGAAAATGCAACACCAAGAAGGAATGATAATAACGAAATGAAATTTGTTGGACACATACATTATAGTAGGAAGAACAATTGATTAAAATTTCAGGAAATTTGGAGTAATATGTACTGAGAAAACAGTACATAAAGCAGTGACCTCTGTGAGCAATAACAACACGTATCTGCCTAGGCATTGAATCAAACCACTACGGCAGGATAGTGTAGCATGTTCAAGAAAAAGAGTATGTATAAAGTTGATTTACTGAAACCACATTTAATTAAGTAAGAAAAATAATAAAGATGAAAGTTACATGCTAATATGCTCGTGCGACACGAGCGATACAAGTACTGACGCCGAACACAACATTACATTGATTTCAGTTCGGTTCTATTAGAGTTCAAAGTTTAGTTGTAGTATTGCTGCTGTTATACAAAAATAAAAGTTTTGATTAAGATTAAAATATATAGTTGCTGCATACTCCCCTCCCAGTATCAACGATACCTTGCAGGGAAGTGAGCATGTCGTCCAGAACGTGTGATCTGTGGTTGCAATCTTACTGTTGGAGGTGGTGAGATAGTATCAGACAGGTACTTTTCAGATGGAGAATCTGATGTAGTAGGAAAGGGGTGCAGTTTCTTATCCTGTAGGGGTCTAGATGAGGCTGCTGGCAAGATAATTTGTTTGTGTGCATCCAGAATATATGCTGGTTTCACCCGGTCAATAGATACGGCATAATTTTGCCATTTATGTCCAGATGAAAGACCTTGTCTGTTCTGCGAACAACTGAAAAAGGCCCATCATAAGGTGGTTGAAGTGGGTGTCTCACCATATCTTGATGAAGGAACACATGGGTGGCTGCTGCAAAATCTTTGTGTACAAAAGTTTTACTTTCCCCGTGGCACTTGGGTGGTATGGGACGAAGTGTCTGCATATGCC
Source organism: Salticus scenicus (assembly GCA_963930645.1). Taxonomy (NCBI): domain Eukaryota; kingdom Metazoa; phylum Arthropoda; class Arachnida; order Araneae; family Salticidae; genus Salticus; species Salticus scenicus. Next base: position 284,709,636 of record OZ005652.1, on the reverse strand, counting down.
CACGTAACTTGCTGACAAAATCTGTAGGATCAATAGTATGCTGCTTAAATTCTAGGAATTCACCAGGCAATCTAAGTGTAGCACCAAAAACTAAATCAGCAGGTGTACAACCTAAATCTTCTTTTAAGGCGGCACGAAAACCAAGAAGGATTAATGGCAGAACTTCAGTCCACCGTTCAGTGGCATGACACTTAATAGCTGTCTTAAGGGGTCGATGCAATTCTTCAATTAACCCATTTGAATGAGGGTGGTAGCTTGTTGTCCGAGATCTCCGTATACCCAAGAGAGTTGTAAGAGAGCGAAAAAGGGAAGCCTCAAACTGGCGTCCTTGGTCGGTTGTTACAATAGTGGGCACTCCATAACGAGAGACCCAACATGTGAAAAATGCTTCTGCAACAGATTCAGCTGAGATATCTTTGAGTGGTTGAGCCTCTGGCCACCGAGAGAATCTGTCAATCATAGTTAAACAGTAAGAGTAACCATTTGAGGGAGGAAGAGGACCTACAAGATCTAAATGGACATGAGCAAATCTATGAGAAGGCTCTTAAAAAGTTGCAAAGGGTACTTTGGTGTGCCTGTGAACCTTAGCCCTTTGACATGGAATGCAACATCTGGTCCATTTAGCTATGTCTGCTAACATCTTAGGCCAGACAAACCGTGATTTGATCATGTGTTGTGTTCTTCGAATACCAGGATGAGCCATGTTGTGTAGTGAAGCAAAAACATCCTGGCGATATTGGTTTGGGATATAGGGACGGACACTGTCAGTCGATATATCACAAACCAAATCAATGTTTGCCTCTGGGAGAGTAATTTTTTTAAGCTGTAGAGATGTGTTTGATGAAAGTAAGGACCTCAACTCATCATTCTGTTCCTGAGCTGCAGCAATAGCAGAATAATCAATAGGATTGGGAATAGTTATAGCAGCTATACGGGACATGACATCAGCAGCAATATTCTGTGGCCCTAGTATATGTTGTATGTTGATAGTGAATTGCGAAATGAAATCTAAGTGCCTTATTTGACGTGGGGAACACTTGTAATTTTTTTGGCAAAAAGCATACGTTAGAGGTTTATGGTCAGTGTAAATGACAAACTCTCTAGCCTCCAACATATGTCTAAAGTGGCGAATGGATGCGTAAGCAGCAGGGAGTTCCCGGTCATAAGCACTATATCGTGTTTCAGCTGTGCTGAGCTTCCTGGAGAAAAATCCTAAGGGCTGCAGCTCAGAATCTACCACTTGATGTAAAGCACCACCAATTGCATAATCAGACGCATCAACATGCAATGCAAGTGGGGCAGTTGGGGAAGGATGGGCAAGTAATGTGGCATTAGCCAATGCTTTTTTACATTTGTCAAAAGCCTCAGTTGCTAAAGGGGTCCAAACAATTGGCTTCTTAGAATTTTTCTTCCCAGAACATCCTTTTAAAAACTCATTTAATGTGGCCTGGTTGTCTGCTGCATGAGGTAAAAACCTGCGATAAAAATTCAATAACCCTAGAAACTTACGCAAATTACCAATTGTCTCAGGTAACTTAAAATTAAGAACTGCTTCAACTTTGTTTTGTAAAGGTTTTACACTTTTTGGGCTAATGAGGTGGCCAAGGAACTCAAGATTGGTGACCCCAAATATGCATTTTGATACATTCATTTTGAGGCCATAAGCACTTAACCGTTGAAATATAGCACGTGAATGCTTCTTATGTTCAGTAGCATCAGATGAAAAACAGAGTATATCATCAAGATATACATAGCAAAATGGGAGACCCCTTAAAACCTCACGCATAAAGCGCATGAATGTTTGCGGAGCATTCACCCAAAACATAGATGAGTATACGCATAGAGGCCCCATGGGGTTGTCACTGCTGTTTTAGGAATGTCACTTTTAGCAATAGGGATTTGATGAAATGCTTTAAAGATGTCTACTTTCGAGAAAATAGTCTTACCATAGAGTGAATGCGCAAAGTCCTGTAGGTAAGGAATGGGGTAGCTGTCGAATTCAATGACAGAGTTCAGCTTACGATAATCTCCAACTGGACGTACTGTAGAGTCCTGCTTAGGAACAACATGCAGCGGTGAGCTCCACAGGCTTTTGGATGGACGAATTATTCCTTGATTGAGAAGACGAATTATTCCTTGATTGAGCAGCTTTCACTGCTTCATATAGTTTAGGGTGGAGTCGCCTTGGTTTTGCTGTTACAGGAGGCCCATGAGTTAAGATATGATGCACTGTATCATGAGGTATAGTTTGCTTAATTAGAGTAGGATTTGTGATATCCGGAAACTCAGAAAGCAGAGAATCGTAATCTGAATTAATAGAAACAGTCACAACAGAGGGTTGCTTTTTACGAGCAATGTTGCCATAAGTAAACAATGAAGTCTCAGGATTTATAAGACATTTTCTTTTCAAATCAACCAGAAGATTAAAATGTTGCAAAAAGTCTGCGCCGATGATAGGAGAAGTCACATCAGCAATCACAAATGTCCATGGGAAAGGTTTCCGGAGACCCAAGTCTAATTGTCGGTGCACAAATCCATAGGCTGGAATTTTAGTGTTATTGGCAGCGAAAAGGGAAAAAGTTTCACATGACTTGTTTGTGTGATAAGGAGGAGGAGGCAACACTGAAATTTCACTACCAGAATCAATTAAAAACTTTTGGCCAGTCTTTCGGTCATGAAGGAATAATCGACTGGGCTTTTTAGATACCTCCGTCATCCCAGTTATGACGGGAGTGACATGTTTTTCATAGCTGCAAGGCTGAGCATATTTACATGCCCTATCCCCAAACCTGGTATGGTAAAAACATATATCACTGGAGCTACTTTTCCTGGAGCGTGATTTGGATCGATTGCGGAATCTGGGAGTCCTGGAACGATTATGGGAAAGTTCAGAAACTTGGCGTGTAAGCTCTTCAATCTGGCGGGCAAGGGTGTCGGTTGTAACTCTGGTGGTATCAAGAGGCGTTCCAGAAGTGGCACAAATGGCACTAGGTTGTACAACTTCAGCAACCTTATCAGCTATAATTGCAAGCTGATCAAGTTTCTCGGATGAAGCAGATAAAACTGTTTGAATGTGAGCTGGCATTCTTTGCATCCATAAATTTTGTAAAAAGTCATCATTCAGCAGGTTCCCAGAAAGTTCCTTCATTTTCCGCAAGAGATGACTTGGACATTCATCACCCAGTTGAAGGTCAGTGAGCAGCTTCTTTATTTTCTGGTGCTCAGAGTCCTCAAATTCCGATATAAGCCTTTCAGAGAGTTTTTTATATTTCTCAGTGTCCGGAAGATTTAACACAATATTGGACACGTGTGACAAGGTTTCAGCATCGATGTTACAGATTAGAGCAGAAAATTTTGTTTCATCGCTGGTTATACCACTGTACGTAAAAGCGTTGTCGCACTGTGCAATCCACAAACGAACGTTAGCTTTCCAAAACGGTGGAATACGAAGAGCGATTTTACACTACTCGCTGTTGATCTTGATGAGGCATCGTAAAAAGTACGTAAAAAATAGATAATTTGAGCACAAAAATAAAGGTAATACGCAGGAACGGAAGATAACTGATTAGGCTTAACACCACCACATGCCCAGTGCACGCGGCGAAGTAAAACAACTTATTAAACAAGTCCAAAGGTCACCAGTTACGGCAGGATAGTGTAGCATGTTCAAGAAAAAGAGTATGTATAAAGTTGATTTACTGAAACCACATTTAATTAAATAAGAAAAATAATAAAGATGAAAGTTACACGCTAATATGCTCGTGCGACACGAGCGATACAAGTACCGACGCCAAACACAACATTACATTGATTTCAGTTCAGTTCTATTAGAGTTCAAAGTTTAGTTGTAGTATTGCTGCTGTTATACAAAAATAAAAGTTTTCATTAAGATTAAACTATATAGTTGCTGCACTACGATTGGATGACATGTACAGGTAGAGCACTTCATGAAGTTTTAACACGATGCCACAATTCATCGATCGAAGTTATTGGTGAGTGGTGGGGGGCCAGTCGCTTTTCAACGATTAAACAGTCATTTTCATTGGTGCAAGATCAGGAGAATGCGCTGGCCAGAGCAACAGTCAAACACATTCGGCATCAATGAAGGTCCAGACAATATGGACAACTTGCGGTCGTGCATTGTCCAGCTTAAAAGTTGTGCTTCGGAGGCCTTGAACATAGGGCAGAGCTATGGGCCTTAACTTGTCAGAAATGTAATGGCTGGTATTCAGAGTGGCGGGAATGAAAACAAGAGGTGACCGGGACATGTATCTAATGGTACGACGTACCATCAATCCAGGTGGTGACTCAGTATGCGGCTACCAAAATTCTGATTACCCTCAAAACTGCATCACTGATATGGGCCCCATTAATGTGTGATCAATGATGAACCTGGAAGCAGGAATGGCATGAAGTCACTTTTCAGACAAATCACAATCCTGTTTACAGCATCAAGATTGCCTTATCCGTATTTAACGGCATTATGAATAATGCACATTGCCAGCTGGGATTCACCATCATCATACTGTCCATCATTTGCAATAATGTTATGGGTTCCCATTGGATACATGTCTCAATTACTTCATGTTCATATTCCTGACACTCTGAACAGCGGCCATTAAATTTCTGATGAGTTAAGGCCCGCCCCTCTGCCCTGTATTCAAGGCCTCTGCAGTGCAAAATTTAAGCAAGATAATGTACGACTGCAAGTTGTTTGTATTGTCTGGACCTTCTTTGATACAGAATGTGTTTGACTGTTGCTCTGGCCAGCATGTTCTGCTGATCTCGCACCAATGAAAATGACTGTTTAATCATTGAAAAGCAACTGCCCCCCCCCCACCACTCACCAGTAACTTAGATAGATGAATTGTGGCATCATGTTAAAACTTCATGAAGTGCTCTACCCATATATGTCATCTAATCGCTGTTCGATTCAATGCCTAGGCAGATATGTGCTGTTATTGCTCACAGAGGTCGCTGCTTTATGTACTGTTTTCTCAGTACCTATTACTCCAAATTTCCTGAAATTTTAATCAATTGTTCTTCCTACTATAATGTATGTGTCCAACAAATTTCATTCCGTTATTATCATTCCTTCTTGGTGTTGCATTTTCAATGTCGAGCAGTGTATTTTAATGTGAACAAAAAGCAGTAGGAGTTAACTGATAAATTTTTTAAAACAGTAAAAAAAACAAACACTGAAACAAAGATTTTTTACCCCATTTGTTGAATAAAAGTATATATCAAAAGATAGAAATTAAAAATAGGAGAGAAAATTATGATAATATTTATGTTGGATAGTTGAAAATAATAAGCTAAATAAACAAAACACTCAGCTATTATAACATAGAAACATTTTTATTATTATCATTGATTCATAATGTTCCAACAATGCTATCTCGGAAATTGCACTTATTTATTATTTTATTTATTTTTAATGAACTAGTGGAGTTCAATTGCAACAGTAAAAAATTAAGAATGTTATTAAATAAAACTATTTCAAATACTAATATATATATATATATATATATATATATATATATATATATATATATATATAATAAACATTTACTTTGAAATAAATATTAATAATAAAGAAAAAAATTAAAACCTCTTTTTGCAAATTCCAGTTAATTTCCCAGCCTTGAGTCAAAAAATCACACCGATTAGTGTAAATGAACTTTAATACTTGTTCAAAAGCTTCTGGTAAAACACTTTCTATTTTCAGAGAACTAATTTCAAAATTATTGGCTGCAAACTGTTTCTTGAAGAAATCACTCCTTGAAGCTAAAATAAACTTGTGAGCAGCAAACTCTCTATTTCCGACCTACAATTTCAAAAGGTTTTAAAAAATATAGCTCTTAAGCATGCACACGTATATTTAACATGAAAAAGGAGGAAAAAAGTTACCTTAATAACAATATCATGAAAGTCATCCCCAACAAAAGTTTCAGAATATAATTTTGAAAAATCTTGAAGTATTTCTGATTCTGACAGCATAGGTAATTCGACAAGACTGAAAAGAATGATTTAATAAATTATAAATACGTTTATAAAATATGAATATACATCACTAACAGGGGTAAAACCACCTGACATGCAAAAACTCTGAAAACTGTTACTTGCATGCAGATTGGGAAGATTTATAACAGGTTGCAACATGATATATCATTGATAAGTAATATTAATAGAGTTTATAATACATTATAAAGCAAATTAAACATTCAAAATGATAAATTTCCATAAAAACAAAATGATTTAACATGAAATTAAGCATCAGCAAAAATTTCAAAAACCCTGAATTTAGGGGTAGCCCCTGAAAAGTTTCACCCCTGCACTAAATATCATATTGTATATACTAAAATATCATATTTTAGTACAGTTGGTTTTAAATGGCATTGTTTTCATAGCAATTTATAGGTATTAAAGATTTAAAATTTCAATGACTGTTAAAAAAATAATAATAATAAATAAATAAAACTAAATAAAGCAATAAATTTAACACTTAATAAATAAAATTGAATAGAGTACTAGATTAACCCCTATTTATATGAAAAATAATATACATATATAAATATTAGTCAGCCTTCGTCTGTCTAACAGTCGATATTATTTTCAAAATGAAGAAATTTCCAAATTCATTACTCTTGAACTTTTTAGTTCTCATGACAGTTTAAATAATTTAACATTGGTCTGCATGGTATTTTTAAAATAATGACAATCTTTTAAATTATAACATCTATTTTACCATGTTTTAAAAGTTCAAAAGTATCCAAAAAATTAAAAATAAAATCTTAATCCTGTAATTCAATTATACTCTAGCATAATCAGTTACAAATGTTTTAAGGTTGCTCCCTGTTTAATAGAATTGTACATATCTATACATATAATAAAATAAGATGTTTGGTGTGTGTGTGTCATTGTGTATGTATATCCAGAGCTTTTTAGAAAAACGGCTGATCGCAGAGCTACACACATTTGCATGGAGGTTCGTAATGACCTCTCCTGATGCACCTCGAAGCTCGATCTTCAAATTTTTGATTATTTTTTTTTCAAATTAATTAAAATTTGAAAATAATAACCTTCTAATTTCTGATAAATTAGCCATTTAAATTTTATCCATAATTTCATTGTTGCCAATTTTTTTGACAGAATAAAAAAAAAAGTACATTTACTTAAAATGAGGAAAATAAATTAGAAATATCAGTTGTATCGTTACAAATAAGGTACCAAATGAAAGGGGCGATTTTTGTGAATCCGACAGATTAAACAGCTTATTGATCGGACAATTAGTTTTTTTAAAATTAACTAAAGTATGAATTTTAGGTGGCAACAGCAGAAGATTGTATGGAAACTGTTTGAAGGGAAAAAAAAAAAAAAAGAATCTGCAACTCATTAAGTCACATGTTTTTAAAGTGGGATTAAAAATTGCAGTTTTCAAATTTTTTTTTTTAATTTTCTCTCCCGAACACAAAAATATAATATACAGCCTGTACAACACAAGACCAACTTGCAGTTCAAATTTCATCAATTTTGGTTAATAAACAAAAAAGTTACATTTTTTTTGCAAATTAAATTTTATTTTAACTTCGAAAAGATTTATTTTAATACGATATATTAAGAATTTGGGTTTTAAGAGTTTCTTAAATAGATTATTTAAACTCTACGAACCACATTTTTATTTTATCAGTTTCATTAATAGATCCTCCTGGGCGATTTTTTAAATTTTGGTGTTGAAGTACACCGAATGTTTTTCGACAAGAAGTTTAATATAGCAACAGCCATTTTAATCTAAGTAGCGCATCAAAAACATAAAAAAAAATTACAGAGTATTACAAAAAAAACAAAAAATAAATAAAAAATAAACCTAAATAGTAGTCCCATAAATGATTTATTTTTATAGAAAGTTTAAAGAAAAAATGCAGTTTTAAAGATAGCAAATTTATTTCAGCAAGCACTATTTTAAACCCAAAAACCATTAAAAATATAAGCAGAATAGGAAGGATTCTTATATATAAACAAAAAGGTGTCTGATAAAATTATTAGCAAAATAGTCTTCCCCTTTTCATACAAAAAAAAAAAAAAAAAAAAAAATGCATCTCTAATATGGCAATAAAAATTCAAAAGCCGCCAATGGGTCAATATAATAAAGTCGTGTAGCATGATAATGTTTACCTATTTATTTATTTTTTAATTAATTCAAATTAATATTTAAATAAATAAATAAAAATATGTTTAATGGGAAATATATATAACCATAAAAAGATTAGTTATCTAAAACATGGCAGAAATAGCACTCATAGCATATTGTTACAAGTGATTAAGTCTTATTGTTACAAGGGATTAAGTCTAAAATGGTGACAAAAATTCAAAAGTCGCCAAAGAGAACTATATTAAGGCTGTATTAGCAGGAGACTTGGCGTTGGAATATTAAAACAGGAATAAACTACTACGTCAGAAACGCCAAAGAAAAATTATTGAGGTGCATACAGCTGTTTCGGTAGCCTAAAGCGTTTGCGTCTGCAAACTTGTGGCGTCCCTTGTTTGCGTCCGCAAACAAGAAACCAATAAATCGGCTATTTCTAAACATTGCTGGGAGGAAAATCATAATTTTAAATTTAATTCAGCTAAAATAATTTGCAGACCTAAATCCATTCATGAACTCGATTTCTTTGAAGCTTTTCATATTTACAAAAATTTTAAAAACCTTGTAAATTGTGATTTCGCTGTTCCCTATTTGTCTGATTGTTGGAAATTTTACATTCAGTCCACATTTCCTTAATTTTTCTACTGTTTACACAGCTACACATTCCTTAATTCCTATTGGCCACACTCCCCACCTCTTCCGTAATCCTATTGGTTGAACTAAATCCGGTCCCTCTCCTATATATAAGAGTACTTCTCCAGATTCAGTATTCTTTTTTTGCACTGATGACGGTACGCTTTAGGCTACCGAAACAGCTGTATGCACCTCAATAATTTTTCTTTGGCGTTTCTGACGTAGTAGTTTATTCCTGTTTTAATATTAAGGCTGTACTATGATCAGGTTTACAAATCATGAATTATATATAACCACAAAAATTCATTATCTCATGCTACAGACGTAGCCGGTCATAGCATATTGTAATACTTGGTGTGAAATTGCTGTCATTTTATGGTTGATCGGATAAACAAAATAAACATAGGAAATAACTTAAAAGCAAATATTATGTGCACCACATATAGTGTTGTTCATATGTAACTGGGATTCAAATATAAAAGGGATACTTCAATTTTTTCGATACTATCTATTTCAAAACTTATCTAATAAGCACCTAAATAGATTCCCATTGGTAAACCAATGTCACAAGTAACAGGGACAGGCACCCGAGTTTTAACGGATGACTAAATTGCTGCCAAGCTTTTGAGCAATTTCAGTATTTTGTTTTATTTTATTTTTATAAAGCTATATAGAAAAGAGTTTCCTTTAAATTTAAAGACCAGCAAAGCGGACAAAGCCTGCTAGTCATAAATAAAGGAAAGCAATTGTAAAAAGTATTGGGAAATATGTGAAAAAGAAATGTTGAAAATCTTTTGGATAAATGAAAAAAATTTCTATATTAATTAACTATATTACAAATACGTCAATTTAATTAATATGTATATTGTAAGAAGTGATATTTTTTAATGTAGTGATATGTTGAGTTACCTTGTAAATAGAAAACTTCTATATTACTAGCAAACCCTTGCAGAATTTTTGCACTTTCTTTTATTATTTACTTTTAAATTTTGAAACTCACAAATTTTATATCAACTTCCCTGCCCAATTCAAACTTTAATTCATCAGAAGCTATATCATTATTAAAACCAAATTAATATTGAGATGAAACACAAATGATAATTAAACCAAATTTTTTTAAAGAAACAATTTAGAATGAAATTCATGCTTGATAACCGAATTTTCATATATACAGGCATACTTACAACAGAATAAATAAATATATGGAAATAATTAGCATTATTATTATTATTATATTTTTTTAAAGTTAACTTTAAACTTTTGGCTTCTTTATAAACTGTCGTTAAATGTTGTTTGATAAAAACTTCACAATAAGTTAAACAAAAGACAAATACATTAGACATATCCAGGACAGTTTCCTGGCTAATACACTGGTTCTCATAATTATAAGGACACCCTTTTTTCTATATTAACTAAACATTGAAAACTATTATTTAAACAAATATATTTTTTATTAATTTGAATTTCATTAATAGACTATTTTTAAAAAGTTTTATAATATTTCTATCTTAAAAAACTTTAAATACGATCAAAAAGATGATTTTTCAGGTGTTCACAATTATAAGGACAGCTCGAATCTTAGAAATTTTTTTTCAGTTATTCTTTAAATTAATATTTTATGGGGTCTCTTTTTAAGGTGAAACAGTCAGACATTCTCTCTGGTATATATATATATATATACATTTTTTTTTTAATATTCAGTTTCAATGCCATTTCATATAGCATAGATGATATTCTGAATGCATTTAAACTATTTAAAATTGCTTTCCACTTGCATGCACTTTTCTAATATGATAAGTTAAGGTTTTTAGGTTGATTTCATTAGAAATCAACCTATTGCAATCACTTCGTTATCTATATATCTATATATCTATCTATCTATCTATATCTATCTATAATGAAAATTTTGTCATCACAATAACTCCCGAAATAATACTCGAAATCGAACCAAATTCGGACAGTGAACTAATCTTATAAATATCTTGGATGAGTTCGTTAACCAAGTTGCTCCGACTTTTTGTTTTCAAGTAGCAGCCACTTGAAAATTTCAAACCGACATTGTAAAAAGCATATTTAAAGCAAGATTTTCTTGAATTTTGATGTAAATACAGGCCACATAAAGGTCTCAATGAAGTTTATTAATGAAGTTTATCCGCCATTTTTAATAAAGTGGCAGATATTTTAAGTTAAGCGGGACCACTTGAAATCAGGTTACCACTTGAAAATTTAAAATCACTATAACTTCCGAAATAATACTGCAAATCGAACCAAATTTGGACAGTGTCTTAACTTATCTTATAAATATCTTAAATGAGTTTATTAACCAAGTTGCTCCGCCATTTTGTTTTCAAGTGGAGGCCACTTGAAAATTTCAAATTCAAATTGTAAAAAGCGTATTCCGAATTTGTTTTAAATTTGATGTAAATATAGACCACATAAGGGTCTCAATGATGTTTATTAATGAAATTTATCTGTCATTTTTAATAAAGTGGTAGATATCTTAAGTTAAGCGGGGCCACTTGAAATCACGCTACCACTTGAAAATTTAAAATCACAATAACTTCTGAAATAATACTTCAAATCGAACCAAATTTGGACAGTGTCTTAACTTATCTTATAAATAACTTAGATGAATTTGTTAACCAAGTTGCTCCACCATTTTGTTTTCAAGTGGAGACCACTTGAAAATTTCAAATTCAAATTGTAAAAAGCGTATTCCGATATACATAGATTATACAAGAGTTTCAAATAACTTTATTAATGAACTTTATCCGCCATTTTTAATAAAGTGGCGGATTTCTTAAGTTAAGCGGGACCACTTGAAATCTGGCCACCACTTGAAAATTTAAAACCATGATAACTTCCGAAATAATACTCCAAGTGGAACCAAATTTGAACAGTGTCTTAACTTATCTTATAAATATCTTAGATGAGTTTGTTAACCAAGTTGCACTTCCATTTTGTTTTCAAGTGGAGACCACTTGAAAAATTGTAAAAAGCGTATTCCAAAATTGTTTGAATTGTGATGTAAATACAGACCACGTAAGGATCTCAATGAAGTTTATTAATAAACTATATCCGCCATTTTTAATAAAGTAGCAGATATCTTAAGTTAAGCGGGCCACTTGAAATCAGGCTCCCACTTGAAAATTTAAAATCACGATAACTTCTGAAATAATACTCCAAATCGAACCTAATTTGGACAGTGATATCATATAATTATCTTGAATGTTTTCACTGGGCAACTTGTCCCGACATCTTGTTTCTAAGTTTCAGCCACTTGAAATCACACTGCCACTTGAAAATATGCCACACGATAACTTTTAAAATACTAAACTGATTCAAATAAAAGTTGGATAGTGAACTTATCAGGGGTTAATCCAGGTTTTTGAAAATGGTACCCCATTTGTGAATTTTGTAAATAATTTGTGAAAATTTTTTTTATTAATTTGTGAAAATTAAAAATGCCTAGTGAACAAATTAACCGAAGTGCACAAAGTAATTTATACAGTTTTAAAATACCAATAAAAATATAAAAGTTGTAAAATAGAGTTATATTTATGTTAATTGGGTAAATACCTAAATTGAAGCTGTTTATAATTTTTTTGTAAAATATTTGAGTATGCATATTACGTGACATTTAAAACCATCTAAGACATCACATATAACAGACTCGTTTCAAAAGTCACAAATTTTAAAGATCTCAACTAGCAATGGATAAATGCTTTATTCTCTAATAAGCAAATAATATTCATCATACCAAATGCTATAATATAAAGCTATTATATATACGTTCTCCCTCCTCTCATTTTGTGTCACTTTGACAATTTTTAAACAGTAATGAAGGAAAAGCTAAACGTCCAATTTCAGGGTATTTGGGAAAATCCTGGGTCCTCAGGACCCATGAGTTCCGAAGATCTGGGTCCTTCTTTCAAAAAAATGGGTCGTATATACTATAAAGATATAAATTAAAATTATCTTATTGTAGTTAAAAGATATTTTTTTTATGAATTTTTCATCAGCTCTTTTTGAGATTTCCTTAAAACTATTATGTAGGAGGTTTTTGCTGTTTAAAAACAACTGGAAATATTTAGCCCAGTGTGTTCTGGAACCAGAAAGGAAAAATTAACAAAAGAAAGTACAGTATAATAGCTATACATGTATATATTTACTAAATACATTTTTTATTTCAGTGATATAAAATGCCATTAAAAAAAAAAAAGTCCTTGAAATTATCAGCATTAGGATAACAAAAAAAAAAAAAAAAAAAAGAAGGGAAGGAAGGAAAAGAAAATATTGAAATAAACTAATGTTTGATTACAAAGATTGTCAATATTTTGAATTTTTAAATAACATTTTTCACCACTTTTCTAAAATAAAACTGAAATTATTTTTATTATTATTATTATTTAACGATTAAATTAATTAAAAATTATTTTAAAAAATAGTCTGTTATGGCCTTCACAAAACTTTCTTCTGTATCATTCTATATTACAGGGCCACTTACTGTTTAACATGCACAAAAATTCAAACATAGCTTCTAACAGTAAATATTTTTATTTATCTGTGGAATTTGATGCAGATTTAATCAACAGATGCTGAAATGTAGCCACGTGGAAAATAACAAAAGGTGAGTAATAGCAGCGCCACCTGTAGGCCAATATACATCAAATTAAGTCAATAACTGTTTTGGCGCATTTATATGCCATAGAAGTTGACAATTAGTCTTTCTATTTACGCGCGGAGCAGCGCCACCTGTCGGCCGATATGAACCCAAATTGAATCAGCATAGTATTTCACAGTAGTCCTTTCATATACCAAGTTTTGTGCAATAAATGGTAATAGAATATGAAATATAGTCTTCCCATTCAAGGGAAAAACTGCAGTATAACAGCGCCCCCTATCGGTCGGTATGCACCAAAATTGAATGAGCATAATTTTTCATAATGGCCTTCTCACTTATCAAGTTTTGATCGAGTATATATCATACAACCTTAGATATAGTCTTCCCTTAAATGGAAAAAATCGTATCGTCACCTGTTGAGTGATTTGCACCAAAATTTGATAGACACTAATTTATGTCAAAGTACAACTACATATAAATTCATATGAAATTGTGTTCTCTAGTTCTTGAAATATAATCGCCACAAATTCTTGTCCCACACAAATAGAATTTTCTAAAAATTATCAAATCTTGTTCAGGACCTATCAAAACGTATAAAACCATCGAAAACCGCAAGTAAAAAAAATATTTACGAAACCAATTTGTTTTTCTATTGAATACAAAATAAAGTAAAAATTGAAGTATGGCGTTTCCGGAAAAAACGGGAAAGTTGGTAGCTATGTTCATGCCTTTCATTTCACTGGAACAACCAGACGTTAACAGCGACCTGCGCGATTAATATGAAAAAATGTATATTATTTTTGTCCTTTTGTAAAAACTTATTAGATTATAATTACCGAAATAATTATTGAAGTAATAATTTATCATGGTCCTCTTAAATCCGGAATTGCAAGGATCGCGGCAATTTTGAATTTTACAGATTTGTGAAAACTGATTTTTGATAATAAAAGAAATATGCCACATGCTATTTTTACTCCTTAAAAGCAAATTATACTTAATTTGGCGAATTAAATAATAAAATAGGAGACATGCACTCCGGAATTTTATAAAAACCCGTATTTTTCAGTTTCTTGGGGGGTGGGGGGAATTATTAAAAGTATAAAGATAAATATTCTATGATTTTGTATAATGTCAATAAATTTTAATATTATCCCTTTTATAGATAGTTCTTAGCTCTCAAAAGAAATAAAGATGCACAGTCTGCATGCGGCCTGCTTCAAGGTCAAAGAGCAACGTGTTATGTAGAAGTAGATCAGCGATTCTGTTAGGATCTTGAAGGAGTGTGTTTATTATCATTTAGCCAAGTCAAGAGATAACGGAATATTGAGCGTTATTTATTTATTTTATTCAGTGATTTTATTATTAAATATAATAGATACTTTTACTATGATTAAATATTGGACAAATGAGCACGCGTTTCCGGAAGTCACCGTGGAATGACCATGTCCAACTGTCTTGTAGAAATCATTTATAATCTAAGTAATTGTTATCGCAAAATCGAAACAACATAAAAAAAAAAATCAAAAGCTATTTTTAAACGCATGTGAACGATTTTACAGAACGCTCATCCCACACACACACAAAAAAAAATCTTTCTTTCGTTTGAGGATGAATTTTATTGCGCATCCCCTAGGCACCATATTAGTATATTTAGCTTCCCACCTTTGATATTTTTTGCGTAATTTACGCGCTATAGTGTATCTGTGGCATTAATTTACTCCATTTACTAACTTCTTTTATACCTCATTTCTCATTTATGGAGTTAGACCCTTTATAAAAATTCTTGAATTGCATATACAGACTACTGTAATCACATTTGCTCAACCATTTTATTTCTTCCAATGAACTTAGAACGCAGCAGAAAAGACAGAGGCTAAGCTTTGAAACAGAGCTTCTGTTGACGATTCATTACGTGAGGATGCGATTCGGAGTATCGGCAGTTTTTACTATAACCTTTTTGAATCGGAACTTTCTTTTCTCGTCTAGAAACATAGTTTCTTTTTTTTTTTTTTTTTTTTTTTTTGGGGGGGGGGGGGTGGGGGCACTAGTTGCCTGTGTATGTTTATCATATTGCAGAGAAATACTTTTTTATTTTTTGAAAGAATGTGGTTTTTCGACCATTTTCCAAATTTCGGCTGAGCGCTGAGCTTCGATACAGGGCACGCATTGGCGATTCGTTTTGTAGTGATGTGATTCAATGATGAGATTCGGTTATGCGGCACTTTTTACTAGTAATCTTTTTGTATAAGAATCGGAACTACGCTTTTGCGTCTCGGAACTGTTTTTGTTTTCGAGCCGACCGATCGTGTTCAAGTGTGTTTTTCGTACAGGATTGATTCTTTTTCTTTACAGCAGAAAAGGGTTACAAAGGATTTTTGTTGTTTCTTCTTCAGAGCGAGATGTTCCAAAAATATAAAGAAAATGTAAGTTTCAAGTGAGATTTTTTTTTTTTTTTTATCACTAAGAATGGACTTTTTGAAAGTGCCGTTTTGCCGAAAATTTATTTTGTGAAGGTACCGCATCGCTGAAAATTCATTTTGTGAAGGTACCGCATCGGCGAAAATTGACTTTGTGAAGGTACCGCATGGCCGAAAATTGAATTTGTGAAAGTGCCGCAAAGCGGCACTAAATTCGTTCTGGATTAACCCCTGCTTATGGTTCAAATACGTAGGGTAATTTCACTTGGTGACTTGATCCGCAATTTTATTTCCAAGTGGTGGCCACTTGAAAATTTGTCATTATGGTAACTTTAGTAATACAGAATCAATTCGCATTAAATTTGGGGTAGTGGATTTATCATTCAAATATCTCATTTAAGTTCGCTAGGCATCTCACTCCACTTTTTTTTACAAGTGGTGCCACCTGAAAATTTCTTATAACGATAATTTTTGAAATACTGATTTAGTTTAAACTAGAACTGGAAATGAACTTATCATACAAATATACTGGATGATTTTGATGGGCAAGTTGTTTTGCCATTTTGTTTCAAAGTTACAGCCACTTAGACTGCCACTTGAAAATTTGCCATAATAATAACTTTTGAAACACGGCACTGATTTAAACCACAGTTAGACAGTGGACCTATGCTTCAAATATCTTGGATGTGTTTGCTGGGCAACTTGTTCCACTGTATTGTTTCCAAGTGTCAGCCACTTGAAAATTTGTTATCACGGTAAATTTAGAAATACTTAATCAATTCAAATCAAAGTTGAAATTTGGATTTATCATTCAAACAACAAAAATCTAGAAAATTCACGTAACTCGTGAACCAATCACGTTATTGCGTTCGTCTTTGGTATATCGATAATAAGCACTTTCTCGCCAAAAGTCGCCATAGGGGAGAAGTCGCCAAATTTGGCACCAAAACTATTACCTGCGTTACTGGATCTTTTTAATGCGTTTTTAAGGAAAAATTAGGCTATTTTAATGCTAAAACATACTAGAAATGCAGAAAACTAACATTTTTATCAACTTACTAAACCTCTTTCAAAGAATTTCTACAAAAAAAATATTTTCACATTTGCAACGATATCTTAGATGAGCAACTTTCTCTGCCATTTTGATCGAAGTGGCAGTCACTTAATTTTTCAACACGATGACTTTTGAGATTTTGAATTAATTCGAACTATATGTATACAGTAGACTTATCTCACAAATACATTTCAATATTTGTCAACTTAACCCACCATTTTGTTTCCAAGCGCTGGCCACTTGAAAATTTTAAATTCACATAAAAATGTATTTATGAACCGATTTGCTTAAAACTCCATATGTGCGTAGCCTACATCAATATTTCTACCAAGTGCATTAATAATATGTAGCCACCATTTTGAAACAAAATGATGGCTACTTGATAAGGAAAAAGAAATCAACCTACCCTTCCGAATAAGCCGGAAGGACTTGTTTCAACTTTTAGGTCACGGGAAAGGCAATAATACAGAATTCTTTCTTTCTTCATACTATTTTCTATTGCTCTAGAAGAGTAGAGCAAAAATGTAAGTCTTGTTAAAAAAATATTATTACCCCCCAAAATCTAACAAAAATCTGAGAATTCCACATTTAAAATTTGCGGATATTCTCTTGATGTTCATAATAATAGAAAAAATTACTAAATTCATTCTGCCTTCAGTAGAAACAGCTCCCCAGAGCACCATAGATCCACCTTTAAAATGCCTAACTCATATCTGCCTTTAAAAAAATCTGCTCTGTCTTTCGCTATCTTCAGATCATGCCAGTAACTGTTAAAACCATTTGGTTAATCAAGAATAAAATGCTTTTCATCCGAAAATGCAACATTTTACCATTTAATATTGTCTTTATTCAACTTTAACAGAGACATTCTTTCCCCCATTAAATGCTTATTGATTATTACAGGTTTTTAATTCATTTTAACATATTAATTATTTTAAACATGCATAAATGTGGACCTCAACCTTTCGTTAAAAATTACGAGCAAATTCAGCAGCAGTCATTACGAGTAGAACAGTAAGAGGAATTATGAGTCTTCGATCTCTGTAAAACAACTCTGATTTTGCATCAGATCTCTCTCCTATCGAACCAGCAGTTCAACATTTGATCACATTTCCTTCAGCAATTTTAGGTCTTCGAATTTCATTAGAAATTCGGCGGATTGAAATTATCCTTCCACTTAAAAAACACATTTATCATACTTCACTACATGAACGTTCTTTTTTTCGAAGAATTATCAGTAATGTCCACCCAAGAAAAATTGAAGGCTTATATATGAATTAATCTAGCCAAGTAGTTAACAAATTCACATGTCAACTGTAATTTATCCGCTAGTAAGTTAAATAAAACGAAAAAATCTTGATTGTCACTATAATTATGAACGTCTAAAAACATGGAGAAAAAAATATTTTGCATTAGTTTTTATTAATTTTGCTTCATATTAAAAAAATTATAGCAGTTTTGGTTTTTAGAATACTAGATATATTAGGTGCACTTAGTATAATCTTGATCACAATTATTTTTACATTAGTTATTTCAAAGCATAAAGTGTCCTTATAAATATGAGGAGTGTACATGCAATAATTATTATAAAGTACTTTAGACCTAAATTTTCAATATGTTTTAATAAAAAATTAGTTTGAATCGAAAAGTGAAAATATTTTTAAAGTTTTTAACAACGGTAAATTAAATGATAAACAGTTTCAATTTAGAAAAGCATTTTACAATAGTGACACTATTATATCTTGAATTTTCATCAAATATTATATAAGATTTTTTATAAAAATTAATAACCTAAACAAAAAACTATGTACATATCAGTGGTGCAGAATATATCCAAACACACAAACGTTGTTTGGAGGGAAATTTTGAACATTTATTTTCTTAGAATAAAAAAAATCTATTGAAAAAAAAACAAACTTGCTGATATCAAACAACAAGTTAACAGCTGTATTCTTCTGTTACAATGTGAATTTTTTCTAAATAACTATTATATACCTCTCCCCCCCCCCCCCCCCCAAAAAAAAAAAAAAAGTGTTAAATATTTGAAGTTTGATGATAAATATTTGGTAATTAATTCAAGTTAGTGAAAATACCAAATCTCCAACTTTTTTTTTTCAATCTAATTAGAATGCCACAAGAATCATTATTCAATCCGCATAAATAAACATTTTAATGACAAGAGGCTGGGAGAAATTATATGTTTGTTGTTCGTTTACTTTAGTGGATACTGAAAGGGAGGGGAGAAGGGAGAGGAAAAAGAAAACATTTTGCAGTTTCTTGAATCTCATTAAAACAATATACAGAAGTTCAGTTATCAGTTTTGATTGTACATTCAGCAATTGCCACCCCCTTCCCCAACCAAACCACACAGACACACACAAAAAAAAAAAAAAGAAAAGAAAAAGAAAATGAAAGAAAGAAAAAGTATTTGAGCAATTAGTTATGATCAAACATAAATTTTTGAATGAATTGCTTCTTTTTGTGTCTTAAAGTATAGTTTTCATTTACATATTTTAATTTTAGCAATTAATTAAAACTTCTGTTGTTGTCTTATGGATGTTTATAGGAGCCCAATCATTTCATATTAATTGTTATTAATCTAAAATTAAGCTTAAGCTTCTTTATATTATTTACTCAATTTAAAATTACTTTGCATTAAAGTAACATACATATAAATCTTTTTTTTTTTTTTTTTTTACTTTTTTCTATATTCAATAGAAGAAAGTATTGGATTAGTAAAAATTTTCGATTTCTGGTTTTCGATGGATTTATACTTTTAAGAGGTCCAGAACAAGATCTGACCATTTTTAGAAAATATCTGTCCCACCTGTCTGTGTGTCTTGATTTTGTGGCGAATGTATCTCAGGAACTACTGCACACAACTGCATATAAATTAATATGCAGTTGCCCCTCGCTGTAAATTAGTGTCAATCAACTTTTGGTGCCAATAGCTCAACCTGCTACACAGTGATTTCCACAATTTCAGGAAAAGCTATCTCAGGCAGGAACTACTGCATAAAAATTTATATGCAGATACACCTTGGCATAAGTTAGAGCCTATCAACTTTTGGTATCAATTGCACAACATGTGGTGCTGCTTATACATCAATTTCCACAATTTCAGGAAAGGCTATATCTCTGGAACTACTGCACATTATTGCATATAAATTTTATATGTAAATGCACCTTGACATAAATTAGTCTATGTTAACTTTTTGTGCCATCTGCTCAACATGTGGCGCTGCTATCCAGCAATTTCTGCAATTTAAGGGAAAGCTATGTTTTAGGTTTGTATAATAGAATAAAATGATTTATGAAAAGGCCATTATGAGCCATTATGTTGATTAAATTGGGTGCTTATACGTGGTACGTTGTGCTGCTTTACTGCAGTTTTCCCCGAGAACAAGAAATATATCATCTACACCAGGGCTGGCCAACCCGTGGGCCGCATGTGGCCCTCTATGGAATGTTCTGCGGCCCTCGACAGAATTCAGGAAATTTTGACATCTTTGGTTAAAATATTTAAAATTAATAAATTGTTTCAGACTCTTTTAATGAAAATAATGATTGAGGTATCCAAAGAAACAAATATCACGCTCATTGATGTTGATAAAATATTATCAGATTAATAAAGTACTATTATACGTATGATTGTATATTCATAAGTTTTTGACAGTTTTAGAGTTATTTTATGAATAAAAGTATATTTAATATACATATTTTCTATTTTAAATTCTCACAACTTCACTGAAAAAAGAATTACTGTAGTGTACATGGTTCATGCATTTATACAGTGCAGCCCGCCTTGGATTGGACAGGCCTGATCTACACTGTAAAAATTAACTCCCATTGGACATTTAGTGTAATATCTCTCTGAGATAAAAATCATCTGCATTAAAAATGGATAAAAAAATAACAAGTTTGCCAATGTTTTGTATATTTTGTATCATCTCATATATATAGCATATAACTTTTTTTTTTTTACCGAGTTTGTACAGTTTTTGTTCAGTTTTGTACACATCATTTAAGTTATATATTGCTTACTTTACCTATACTGTATCCCACACTAATTGTAATTCCTCTTTAAACAGAAAAACATAGAATTTTTATTAAATGATTATAGTTCATGCATTGAAAATTTTTTTTCTTACTCTTGATTTTGAAATTCTGTAATAAAAAGGTATTTTAAATTTTCAGCGACAGCAAAGTGCAATAAAACAAAGCAGCATTAATTTATTTACATTTATGTATTATATAAGAATTACAACCTTAAAATGTATGTTAGTTAATTAGCCTAATTACCTTAAACTTTTTAATTTTCCATCTGGAGGCATATTAATTAATAGCAACTTTAAATTTCGATGTAGTTTTGAAAAAAAAAAAAAAAAAAAAAAAAAAAACATTAAAACTTGGAATATAGTAGCTTATAAAAACCTCCCTCAATATTTGGACTTAAAAAAGATTCTCCTTTAAACTCCCCTCCCCCCCCCCAAAAAAAAAAAGTCAATTTAAAAAATAAACTGATTACAGGTTCTTGCATTATTTTGGGGGAAATTTTCAGTGGTCTGAACATTTTCTGCACCCCTGATACATATAAATAATTACCCCATTTTTGGATTTGACTGTAAAATAGCATAGTTCCGGCCTTTAGAATCACTTGTTATACTTGTCCCTCTGTAAATATGGGGCAGTTTTTTCGCTTTAATAAAGTGACATTCATCAGTATCCAACAGAACAGTTAGACCATGTGCTGTTTTAGAATTTGCCGTAGGATTATGCAAATTTGTAGTTGGTGCAGATCTTGATCCTTTGAATGGCACAAGATTACCAATGTAACCTTCATTTTCCCAAGTAATCAATCCTACTGAATAATGATTAAGATGGATGTCTGATACAATTAATTCTTTCTGAGCCATAAATAGACAACGTCTCAAATAAGGATCAGTTTGTCTCCATAAATATAACTGCAAAAAACAAAAAAAGCATATTGTAAAATTTCAGAGGAAAAACAATGAAAATTATAAATTATTAACCAATAAAAAATAACAGAAAAAAAAAAAAGTTCATATGCAATTTTAATTTTATAACTAAAGGCAAGGAGCAATATTTAAAAAATTATTTTATTAATATTGAAAAAGAAAGTTTTAATCTCTGTAAGATTTAAATTATGGAAATGTTTTACAGAATAAACATTTTTAATTATTTGAAATTTAGGTTCGTATTCAAAGTTAAAAGATGAAGAAAGGAATTGTGTAACTCCAGTAATAATTTTATTATTATTTTTGTATTTTATATTATTTATATTTGTATATTAATTTTGTATACTATTTTGTGTTAATTTTTATTATTTTTGTATAATTTATGGTTAATATACAAGGCTACTTAAAATTAATTGAATGAATATGAAAGAGTACTTTAGGCGTCAAATCCTTGAATAATTTGTGAATTTAATAACAGCCTTAAATGCTTTATGAATGTAACTACAATATTCAAATAAGGAATAAAGCGGAATTTGAGTCTTTCATTCTACTGGCCCTATTACTTTGAAATTTTGTTCAACAGTTCCTTTTCTACCTTACTTTAAGCTGCTATTTTGTTTCCCCCACTCTGTGACTACCTTTCATTCTATTGAATCTATCATTTTGAAATTTTATCCACTGCTGCAGACAAGGAAGATAGGGTCCCAGGATAGTGCAGGCATGGAAGATGCTGCCGGAGGCTTTTAGGACATGAAATGAAGTTCAGGTGTGAATTCATTTCTTTCTGCTTGCATACAAGGTAAGATGTTGCTGCCAACGGTGGAGACCTGAACATAATGAGCACAGGGAAGATGTTGCCAAAGGATGCAGAGACATGCCAAAGATTTGACTAATTTTAATGGAATTTTGTTTCCTTATTTAAAATATGAAATTTTATATTTCTAAATGATTCATTTAAATATAATCACCAATAAGATAAGCAAAGCCCACAAGTTTTAATAAATAAAATTTTGGATTTAACCTTAACACTGCATATATTTTAGCATGTAAATACACTATATTAAGTGGATTTTCTTATTGAAATATTATTTACAATCACATTTAATACATGAATTTTCTTGTTTCTATAAGATATGTACTTCTGATTCCTAAATTTGTTATTGATCTCAAAAAATATCTAACAGTGTTTTAAATCTGGAATGGGTAATATTAAGTTAATAAAATAATCTAAATCCTGAATAAACAGCAACAAATTATTACTGTATATATATATTCAGAAAAAAATTATTAAAAATAAATTGTTTGAAAAAGACTCACTTTTCCACATTGTGTAAGTAACATAACTCTTAATTCCAAAGCTCCTCCTTCTCTTACACCGGCAACATCACATCTTGAATCAAGATGTCCGCCAACAATAGATAATTTTTTTATTCCCAGTAGCCTAAAAAGGCAACATGTTGTTCAAGTAACACTGTTTATTTCATTTTAAGTTAGAGTAATTCATAAAGTATTCTATTCCAACATTGTGTACTTTTATAAATGATAAAAATGCTATGCTGAGATAGAAATGAAATCATAGCTACAAACAGAAATTCAGAAAAACAGAAAAAAAAAGGAAAAGAAAGAAACATTTGGGGCACATGAGATCCAAGCTGTAACAAAATTTGAGTACAAAATTCAAAACAAATTTTTGATGGAATTTTCAAATTAATAAGAGCAAACAGTGACCAAACCAGGATTTGGACCATTTGGAATATATACTGAAGAACCTAGGTTGGTATTTGGACTTGACCACTTAAAATGTTAAAAATTCAGACTGAAACAGTATATAAACATACATACTATATAAAAGTTTTCTGCATGAAACAAATTAGTACAATCCTGAAAATCTGCACAACTTGGGACCTGAGACAGTGCTATTAAAAATGAATAAGTAAACATGCAAAATATTTAACAGGGTGGCTAACTTTAGAACTTTTTCAAATTCCTTGACTATTTTTCAGCATTTTCCCTGACTTTTGCTGTTTATTTCCTAAAAAAATTCACAAAATCAGCGAATAATTTAGCAATTTACAATAACGATATTTTAAATATGGCTTATTTTCACAAAATTTCTCAAATTTCCCTGACTATTCCATGACTTTTCTAGACTCATTTAAATTCCCTGACTTTTCCAAGATTCTCTGACTTTCCCTAACTAATGGCCACCCTGTTTAAAATTAAATAAGGCAATTAAATAGTAATAAATATAATAAAAGATGCAAATTTTTATATATAATTTCCAATTAAATTAAAAGTTCCCCAATAAAGTAAAATTACAAAATTTAAGCATATAAACATCTGATACAATGTAGACTCGTGTATTATAAATTTAAAGATTTTAATACAACTTAGAAATATAGATTAAAGTAAAATTTTCTTTTGGCTTACATTTTTTTTTCTTGCAGTCTTTGAACAGTGGTTATGTTTTGTTCACACACAAATGCAAATATTGTATTAAAAAATTTAGGTATTTATCTCCAAAGCATGGACTTCAATTAAAATTACTCTTCCTTATTTTATTAGTTTCAGTTTTGAAAAAATCACCATTAAAATAAATGCTCTCTTGATTTTTTTCCTTGAAAACTTTATTATAAATTACAGTGTTTACATTGACTGTGATGTGTGGATTTCTGGAGTTTGCGAACTTTAGGAATGCAGATTTGTAGAAGTCTAATGTAGTTACAAACCCAAATCTTCAATCTTGTAATGACTGTATTTTTCTATTTGAAATATGAAATTCATATTTCGAAAATGTATTATCTATAACTCAAGGGGGAAAAAAATGCTGTAATTAATTTATAAATCTTCATAAATGAAAATTACAAATTAATTAAAATACTATAAAACCTTTACTTCATTGCTTCATTGGCTGCATAGCTGCTTTCGCTGGGGGGGGGGGGGCAAAACCAAATTAAAAACACATATAATAAAGATGAGTATAACACTATGAAAAATCAGGGTTAACTGCCCGCCCATCTACCCAAAAAAACCCGGGTGGGTTTAAAAAAAAAAAACCCACTTAAAAAAACCCAGCTAACTACCCCAAAAAACCCACTTTTAAATTTACTTTACTTTAACACTGTTTTTTAAAAAAGTGATTATTATTTAGATACTAAAAAGAGAAACAGTATAGAACTAGATAATAAAGATAAACTATTCTTTCAATCAGGATATTTAATTTGCAATATACAGAAATAACTATAAGAGATTATACATAATTAAAAGAAGTAACATATAGAAAATAAAATACTCAAATTTCTGAATCAGGATCAGATTCATCTACATATTCTTTTAATTCATCCTTATTATTAAGATATCTGTAGATTTTAGCTAATTTTTTAACTTTTTCACAACCTAATCTGTTATGCAATTTTGACCATATTAATCCAAAGGTTCAAAACACTTTATATGGATTCGGAATGAGCTGGACAACTGGTCAACCTACTCAAAAAATTACAGAAAGCTTTAGTGTTCTTATTTGTAGAACGTTTTCCCAAAATACTCCACCACTGGGCAGGACTAAAGCTCTTTATTACATCATCCAGAAACATTGATGGTGGATATATTTGTTCATCTTTAATTTTAAAGGCTAAAAATGGTACAAGCCATTCAGGGTGCTTGCTTGTCAGCCAAGACTCAGCCTGATTTTCTTGATCAGTAGATAATCGTTGTCCAACATAGGATTCATCACATTTGCATTAGGATTCATCACATTTGCAAGGTAATGTATTGGCAAAACAGCTTCATTCATCCTACGTTGAATACTGTCTTTATGCATTTCAAGATCAGCACATTCTATTAGGTCCATCCAAAGTTCCACAGAATCAGAAATATTTGTATTTTCAGCTTGCATACGATCAAATATTTTCCCAATAAATATCAACTGTTTCTGCATATGCAAAACATTTTTGTAAATATTCACATTTTCCAAAATTCGGGTAATATTTTCTGGAATTTCAGAATATTTCTCTTGATTTATTTTTACATATTTAGGATAATTTTTAACAAAAGTGTTTAAAAAGTCAAGCTGGGAATTCCAACGTGTAGTATTTGGGATCTGTGGCATTAAGCCCTCTTTTTCCCTCAGCCATCCATGAGGCTGATGGTGGTTGCAGAAAAACTTATTAACTTCAATAACAAATCCAATGATTGTCTTATTTGAAATTTCATTTACTAACAAGTTTATATAATGAGCTGAACATCCGTATGTTATTATTTCATGTCTTTGCTCTAACATTTCTCTCATTTTGCTCTCATTATCCGTACATATAGTAGCAAAAATATTAATTCCAAACTTCTCCTGACAATGTATATTTTCTGTAGCAATCTGTGCACAGTAAGTAGCTGTTTTCTTGTTGCTTTCGCAATCTATAGCATTTAAAAAAAATTAATTTTTTCTTGTATGAATTGATGTAGCAATAACTGCTTCATTTTTAACATTCGTCCACCCATCCATTAAAAAAGTAAAACTGTTAGTAATGTGGCCTGGTATTTCTTTTTTAATTAAATCATCAACTTCTGAAGATGCTTCTAGCAATTTTCCACTTAAATCTGCCGCACTCGGACCAGAATATCCAGGACACAATGCTTTCATCATTTCTTTATATTCACTGCTTGATGCCATGTTAAAGAATAAAAAAATTTGGCAACTTTCAAATCTAAGTTGTGTTTTTGGCTATTGGTAGTTTTAACTGAATAATCGGACAACAATTTTCAGGCATGAGAGTGCAAAAAATTGAAAAAAGAGGAAACACGCGTGTTCACAAAATTATTTTCAAATGAAAAATAACGTTCGCGGGGAAAACTATACAAATGTGTTCATAAAATTTATTTCAAATGAAAAATAATGCTCACAGGAAAAAACTATACAAAATATTTTAAAATTGACAAATTAAACTAAAAGAATAACACATCAATACAATAAAACATGTGTTTAGAGAAAAAAAAAAAAAAAAAACATTAGCTAGCAATCAACATTTAATAACATTGACTGGTGGTGGAAAATGGGAAAAAGGGGGGGGGGGGTAAAAAGTAGTTCATGAGTGAAAAATATTAAACACAATTCTACTTCTTTATGGGTTCTAGAATATCATAAAGTAAGTTTAAAATTAATATTGACATTTTTGTTGTGGATGGATAATTATTCAAAAATAAAAGGCTTCCCGCAGAATGTTTGATTGGCAATGGTTAGAGATGAAAAAGGAGGGGGGGGGAGGACAAAAAAATTACATGAGTGAGAAATATTGAATAATTCTGTTCTTTTATATGTTATAGAATCTGATAAAGCATGCTTAAAATGAATATTGAGATTTATATTTTGGATGAAAAAAGATTGAGAATCTTAAGTTTTTCGTTGAGCGTTTGAACACTGATCATTATTGGAGTTTGATTTTAACAAAACAAAAAACCGCAAAATATACGAAAATCCCCAAAAAGCGGAAAATCGCGGATCCGCGGAAAATTCTCATGCCTGAATTTTTGTCTTTTAAATGAAATTGTTGCTGGTGATATGGATACTTCATTACTGTCTTGTTTCTCATAGTTAGCTGCAGAAACAGATGCATTATTTTCCAATGACGATGAAGTGATGCTTGCATTGTTTTGTAACTTGATTGCAGTGGAATTTTTATGTCTTTTTGAACATTTATTGAGATGAATTCTTATTCCTCTCAATTTTAGCACTAACTTCCATACCACAATGATCACATTTTACTTTGTTTTCGTTAGAAGGAACTGAGCTGACTTCTGCCCATTCAGAAGCTCCTTTTCTACCACTACCAAATGGCATAAAATAAAACCAATTAAAATTACTAACAGAAAATATTAACTATACTATGTATGAGAGGAGAATCAACTAAAAAAAAAAAAAAAATACTAGTGTTCCATTTAAATAAAAAAAAATTCCTAAGAATAATAACACAAGTATTCGTGTGAAGATTTAACAACTAAATGAGTAATCAACCTTCCACCAGAGATCAGTTCCTTGGATAAGGTAAAGGTAGTCACAATCAGCCAATGAAAAGTCATGTTCTATCTTCCTTACAGATCAAAACAGGTTTATAGCAGTTGCAACCTGCTGGAACTAGTTCAAACTGTTTCTTTTGCTTACTGGAAACTGGTTTAAACAGGTCTTCTTTCTAATATTTTGCAAGAGCATGATGTACATTATTTTAACATGAAAAAAAAAAAAAGAAAAAAAAAAAAAAAGTAACAAACTTAAATTTAAATAAATAGTACAAAATTGCTATTTTTATTCTAAATAGGGACTTAATTTTAATATAAAGAAGTATATATTAAAAAATATACATAAATTCTATTATTTTAATATTAAAAAATATATATATATATTAAAATTTTAATAAAACCCCAAAAAACCCCATATGGGTTGGGTTTTTTTAAACCCTGTGAAAAATAAAATTGAAACTTTCCGAACTATTGAACAAAACCTTATCACCATTAAACATAACAAAAAAATAAAATGGATCAATAAAGGGGATTTTAAATTAAAAGAAATCAAAGAACAACCATACATTAACCTTTCCGATTATAAAGTCAATAGTCATGAAGATGCTTTTCTAAAACTAGGTCCCAAATTCATCTTAGAACAATCTATTAATATAAACGGATAGTATTGCTAAAATAGAAACAGCTGTAAATAAAATTCCTGAACAAAATAAAAATTTAATAAGAAGCATTGTGCAAAAAGAATTAATCAAAACTTCAAATAACAAAAATATAAACCGTGCAGATTTAAAAGCTCGTAAATCTATTAAAAAGAACAATCAAATTACATGTACCATCACAGACAAAACTCGTAAAATTGCCATTCTGAATAAGACTGACTATATAAATAAAATGAATGAAACCTTGCAAGAAACAAGAACGACCATTGTTAAAAATGACTCAAATAAAAAACTTATTGATAAAGTCCACCAACACGTTAAATTTGGCAATTGATCTCAAAATCGTCCTCCCTTCATTAATAATCATGTACCCAACACCCCCCAGTTTATTTGGCCATTTTAAAGACCATAAAAGTCTTCCTAAACTCCATCCAATTGTTAGTAAAAAAGAAGGTCCCACTTATCTAGAAAAATACGTGACTGAAATTTACCGTAAGTTATTGCCTCCCTCCCAAAATAGCCTTAATTCAACTAAAGATTTTGTAAAACATTTGAGAGATCTAAAAATCAATAAAGATGATCGTTTTGTTAGTTTTAACGTAGTTAACCTTTTACCCTCCATAGATATAAATGAAATTTCTGAAATCATTAACCATTTAACTAAAGAAAAATATAAATCAACTGTAGCAGATGCATTAATAGCCACAAGCAACTTAATACTCTGCGAAAGTTATTTTAAGTTGAATGGTAAAGTTTATAAACAAAATATGGGAGTCCCAATGGGCTTGCCCATATCCGAAATTATAGCTGAATATAAATTAAGATTACTTGAAAATACTATTCTTAAATTAATGCAGAATAAAATTTTCCTTTTGGGTTAGATATGTAGATGACATATTTGCAATAGCTCACAATAACCAGAATATCGACGAATTCGTTATACTTTAAATCAGCTTGACCATAGTATTAATTTCATTATTTATTTCATTTTCACATGTAAATTTAACTATTTAGATGTGAAAATAAAATGCAAGAATGATGGCATAAAAACTACAATTTATAGAAAATCAATGTCAAGCAATTAAATTATAAATAATCTTAGTAAGACCCCTTTTAAATATAAATTAAGTGCAATCCAAAGTTACATCAATTGAGCAATCCTTATTTTTGTACTGATAAAATAGATTTAAAACTCGAACTCAATTTTATCATGAAGCAGGCTATCCACCTTACTTTCTTTATATAGGAATTTTTGCTAGTGTTCGGACACTTTTGTTACTGACTGTACGGTGCGAAATCGGAGTTCGTTCGTTGTAAACAAGATAACGATGAAGAAAGGAAAAGAGTAGCTTTAAATATGCAATGCGTAGAGTGTAGCAGAAGCAGGCTAAAGCGTAGTTACTATGCCAATTGCGTAGTTGTTGGTAGCCCTGTAACATGCTCACTAAACCACTGCAATTCAAAAAACTATACTGATAGGCAAAATCAAAAATATTTCAATACTTTTATTTTTTTCTTTGTTCACTTACAAATAAATAAATAAAAATAAAATGAGAAATTTAAAATTTAATAGAAATTAGCAAAATTATAAAAATATGAATAATTTTAATTGCACAACATTATCAGGATATAAAATTATTCCTCAGGTTGTTGCACTAAAATCATTTAATTAAAAAAAAAAAAAGTGTGATTCAACTAGAAAGCAGCAAATTCTATATAATCATCGCTAAGATAGTCACTGTTTGGTGGTCTTTCAGTCACATTTGCAGGGCAAAAATGAAAACTTCCATGATTTCTGGGTATTTTTACATAATTCCTGATTTTCCCCTGATATTTCCAGATTGATAAAGTACCCTGATTTTTTCATGATTTCCCTGATTGTTGCCACCCTGCTGTAACACAGATTTAGGAAACAATATAGGGGAATTTCCTCTAAATGGTACATCATGTAGACCTTATATATAGACTACACTACCAATAGGACTTATCATTACAGTAAATAAAAATGGCTGTCTAAGTCAACACTTTAAACATACTTTCTAGACACGATAGTCGAAAGAAGGTCGTCCTTATATATACAGTAGAACTTGGGTAATTCGAAGTTGAATGGACCAGAGAAAAATTCGAAATATCCAAAAATTCGAATTACATATACTATTTTGTCAAAAAAAAAAAAAAAAAAAAAAAAAAAGAGTAAATTAAAAAATTAAAGCTCTACGATCAAAGATTTAACACATAAACTTTATATCTAAGTATATTGCTACCCCCTCCCCCATTTAAATCTTTTTACGAGCTTAATTATTCAACATTAAAAAAAAAATAGTCAGAAATTTTTTATTTCTTCTTTAAGTACAATCATTGTGTCATAGCATATGACTTGATACAAAAATAGAATCTTCTACATTAGACATGACTTTCAATTAAAAAAAACTTTGAAGTTCATGTATATTCACCATATTTTCTGATGCACTAGCTAGGGGATTCTCTTATATTTCCTTATCTTTCTTTTGAAAGACTGTTAAAATATATAATCCACTTTAGTTGAGAAAAATCTCGGGAACAAATTTTACTGCAATATTTTAAAGGTAATCGTATGAAAAATTCGAATTATCCAAAATAGAATTCGAATTAGCCACGATTTTTTAACATTACTTTAATATAAAATTCAAGGGACCGAGTAAAAAATTCGAATTATCCAGAATTTCGAATTAAACAAGTTCGAATTATTCAAGTTTCACTGGAATTTAAATTTACTCCTATTTATTTTTTAATTTTAATTTATACATTTTGCATAATTTCAATCTAATTTTAAGACTTTCTGAAATCTAAACTATTTTCTGACTTATTTATGAAGCTCTTTTTCGCAAATTTACAAAACTTCCAGGTATTTTCATTTAGATATCTAAAAATTGAATAGTGTTTTTCTATCTTCTTATTTTCAGTTCTATTATTTAGTTAGCTGATGGTTGAATTTGATATAAGGAATTGAAATTTTAAATTAGATGAGTTTAAAAATAAGGTCGTCATGCAAGATTGTGACAAAGTCATTAGCGATGTTAATTAAAAGGGCTCCCACTTTTACAGATTTAATAAAACTATCGTGAATGAAATCTAAAGATCTGGTGGATGGTGAAATGCTTAGGTCTAAAACCAAGTCATTCGGGTTGCAATTGCAAAACATTTCATTCCTCCCCCCCTTTTCCTCTTTCCATTTAATTTAAAAAAGATCTAGTCAGCGTTCATTATCACAATAGAATTCATAGAATATATTCGTTAAAAGTCAATATTTTTGTACCTTAATGGTGTTTTTACATAAAGTTAAAATCCTTAATGAGGGTTATTTTTAATTTGCAATTGAATATACACATATGACTTAAAAAGAAAAAATCCAAAGTTGGTTTTTGATTTTCGCTTTTTTCTTCCATCCTTTCCATCTCACTCTTAAGTTTTTGTGCAGTATTCTAACTTTTTTGGCAGCCCTGCTTTTTCGGCGGCCCTAAACGACTGCTTAGGTTTACCTAATGGTAAAGCGGGCCCTGTTTGCATACCAGCAGAAAATCTAGTTACATTTTCAATCAGAAATCTGATTCTGCTTTACTACAATTCCCTCCTCATATACTTACAAAGTCAATTGAAAAATTTGGGGAATTCATTGGACAACACTGGAGCACCTTCCCTACTTTCTTATTCCTGTGTGACTATCACATATTTGAGACACTAAAAGAAGCATTAGGAGGTGAGTAATTTGATGGTGATACTGTTGTTGACTTTTGAGAACGATTGGCTAAAAGCATATCTTTGCTCTTTTTATGAAGAAAACATTAAAAAACTTTAAAACATTGAAAAAATGCACAAGAAAAATCAAGAAATTAAGTGGAAAAAACAGTATGTAACTTTCATCGCTGCATCGTGTATCAAAAAATTATTAATAATAATAAAATCCAGTTATTTTGATTTACTTTCATATTAACTGCTCTTTTTTATTTTCAAATTTTATAACTTAATCATAATTCAACAGCCAAAATGTTATTCATTATTGTATAAGAAATATAGTCATCAAATAAACAATTAGTGTCAATAATGCTTTACCTAGAAGCTATTTTTCGAGTTTGATATTCATGAAGTACAAATATATCACCTCGGCTAGTGGCACAAACAGTAGCGCCATCACTCGCTTCAACATATGTTATATTCCAACTTTCATGATATACACTTGGTACTTGTCTTGGATTAATTTGAGTACGATCACCTTTAGGATGACCTGCAAATAGACAAAAAAAAAAAAAAAAAAAAAAAGCATTAAAATTGAAATAATTCAAATAAAATTTGAACAAGTAATGTACTCAAAAATGTTGTCATTAAGTACTGAGAGAAAATTTTCAACTTTCTTAATTAGTTTGAAAGACTTCCCACTTATATGATATTTTGATTTATCTCATAAATATTTAAACTATAAAATTTCTTCACAGACCATAAAATTAAAGACAGCACTACCGGTTTCGAAAGGACATAGCCTTTCTTCTTCAGGTGCAAAAAACACATGCTACTGGCTTGGAGGCAAAAGCAAGACTCTCTGTCTTTAATTTTATGGTGTGTGAAGAAATTTTATACTGAGTGAAAATAATGCCTGGACCGGGAGTCGAACCCCGGATCTTTGACTTACAAGGTCAAGGCTCTACCAATTGAGCTATCCAGGCCGACATTACTCACTCAGACAACCTTTAGGCAGAAACATCTGGTCTATCATTTAAATAGCTCAACAGAAATTACCTGCGGCTTATTTCTGTTGAGCTATCTAAATGATAGACCAGATGTTTCTGCCTAAAGGTTGTCTGAGTCAAAGATCCGGGGTTCGACTCCCGGTCCAGGCATCATTTTCACTCAATCGGAAAAATAAAATGTCAATAAATATGATTTTCTTCCACAGTTGATTGTGTGATTTTAATAAAAATTGAAATTTTACAGTTTAAATATTGACTGTACACCAGTTTTTTAATTTAGTATTGTATCTGATAAATATTTTTAACTGAAAGTGACACTTACTATACATCAAGCCCTTTAAAAATAAATGTTTGTTCAATATTTTATTTTGGTATTGAAATTGGTTATTGAGATTTGATCTTTGGTTTTCGAGGCCATTAAAAGTGCTGATGTTAAGCATGCATGTTGCTTAGAACAGTGGGGTTACTAGAATAAAAAAAAAAATGAAAATTGCAGAGAGAGTAATGTCAATATCATATGTGACGTTTTAAAACTAGACCGACTACCTCATGATTATTTGTTCTTAAGATAATGTGTATTCGAACAAATTGACTAATGGCTGTATTCATATGAGAGATTTTTGCTCAACTTTTTACTAAACACAACATTATAGCCAACACATTCAGCTTGATCTTGATCAAAGGCAGCACATTTTCGGATGATCAACTTTTCTGGTGGGCTTCCGAAAGAGTTGACTGTGTTCAGTGTGTTCATCAAAATTGACCAATAGGAGGGAAGGACACGATTTTTTTCCTGAAATACCCTTAGAGAAGGGAATATCCCATGCTATCAGTTCGGGGTAACACTATGGACAGCTGATCAGTTTTCTCGTTCGTTCATCTCACCCAACTTCGAACGATGCTGAATGAACATATTGAGTATATATGCTCCCGTGTGATATGGCTATAACTTACAGATGGACACCACATTAACTTTATAATTTTTAGAGTGCTCACACCCTTTTTCTTTTTTGTAAATCAAGATAAAAATTTCTTTAAAATACCCAAGTTTGCGATAACCTGTAGTATATAATGGGGAACTAAAAAAGATTATTACAATTCTTGTAATTTTTATGAATTAGCTTTGGTGCTTTTTATTAAATTTTACTTAAATAATCTAAATTACTAAATTTTTTTTTCAAAGCAAATAAAATACAGTTTAAAATAATAACAACAAAAATTAAATGTAATTGCTACACTCAAAGTCCATTTTATTTACTTATGCCATAAATGAGAAACATAATTAACATTAATTACTATTATATTTAAGTAATTCACTTACCTAACTGTCCTGCATTTAAACCAAAAGTATATACACATTCTTTAGTAAATATCACAGAATGAAAACGGGCTGCTCGAACCCCAACAATTTCTTTTCCTTTTAAAAACTTTAAAGAAAGTGGTTTTGGCACTAACACTCTTTCACTTGGTGGCACATGACCTAACTGATGATATATATTTAATCCAAAGCTCCAAACCTAGAAAGTATTGTAAAGAAAAAAAAAATTAATACTCTTTGCATAAGTCAGTAAAATAATTATTTTTCAAATAAATTATCAAAGTATAATTATATTTCTACTTAATAAAAATACTTTACAATATTGAAAATATTCAAGAAGTACATTTAATACAATTTTAGTACAAAAGAACATTTAATAAACCTGGAGAACATAAACAACTTGAAAAAAGAAAATTAATGAAAAACTTTTAAATTGTAGTCATACAACAATACAATATTTCATCAGAGGCCTAGATTGTATGTTGTATGCAAAAGGTGTATATTTCTGTGTACTGTAAGCAAAATGCTAAGAGAATTAACAATTACCTAGGCCTTATGTACACCAAATGAGATTTAACAGTTGAAAAAATATAAGAAAAAATGGTTTGCAAATTGGTATAAATGTTCAGACTCTGTATAAAAATAGTTGTGTAATTTTTTTTATGTTTAGATTATTCATGGATCATGTAGAGGGGACACATCAAAGTTTTTCTTATCGTTATGGCCTATGGGGTGAATTTCATTTAAGCGAATTTTATCTTTGTTAATCTGTATTCAACGAAATTAAATTAGCATACATTATTGAGATGCTTAAATTTATGATTTCTGTAGAAAATGTGTACTTAGACTTCATAATTAATGTACGGGACCTTACAAAAGTATTCCGACGATATCATGTAATTATCCAAATTTTGTTAAATTTCGAACAATTATTTTTGAAAAACATAGAATAAGTTGAAATGCTTTTACGGGTGTTTAGAGAAACGCAAAAGAATTTCATAACATTAGAATCTATGCGCAAATTTTTATCTAAGCGCATTTTAATGTGTTTATGCTGCATTTAGTGGAATTAACATATATTATAAACATATTTTAAAGCATGTTTTCTCGCTCTATAAAAAAAAAGTTATATATAAGCTAAATTTATTTACAGGACCACACAAAAGAATTCCGATGATATTCTGTAATCATTCAAATGATGTCAAATTAGGTTGAAATATAAGTGAGTTATAATTAATTAGGTGTATCATTTTTAATGATGTATATAATAACGGTGACTCCTTTTGAGAAACACACAAAAGAATATTGTACCATTATGGTCTATAGATGGTATGTATTAAAAATATATTTTAACATGGTTACACTAAATATAATGAAATGTAATTAGAATGTTTAAAAGCATGTTTTTCTATGAAATATTTTTCGATAGAATTGATAATTAGTTTAGAGGGTTATACAAAATAATACTGATACATTATGTAGTCTTTTTGCAGGAAATTTGGTACAAGTTTTTATTATTTACAAGGAATTAATAGAAGGCTGTTTCTAGGAAAATATATAAATATACATATGTAGAGAGATATAGACAAAGATATACAGTGGAAAGTTGATTTGGGGGGGGGGGGGGTTGTAGCCCCCGTCAGAAATGTATCTGTTTGTGTAGCGAGTCGTCATATATATGTATACATATATATAATAAAGAGAGAGAGATGCATGTTAGGACACACCCGAAGAGACAGAAAACGAAACATTTGTATTAGATTAGGGAGCAAACCAATGCTACTGATGTTATTTCTAGAATTAAGTTAAAATGGAGCTGGATTGGGCACTTCCAGAAGAAATTATCATAGATTGACTA
The DNA here is from genome assembly GCA_963930645.1 of Salticus scenicus. NCBI lineage: Eukaryota > Metazoa > Arthropoda > Arachnida > Araneae > Salticidae > Salticus > Salticus scenicus. The sequence goes on along the minus strand of OZ005652.1, from coordinate 284,673,221 downwards.
CCACTCCTACTTTGGATACCGAGATAAAACAAAAGACCTAGAAAGAGACCAGTGTGTTGTTGAAGAGATAAAATTGTGAAGTTTGGAAGAGAGAATGGAGAAGAATTGCAGAAAACAAGGCAGATCGGGTTGAAATTGATAATGATAGATATAAATATGGAATTAATAAAAACTATCAATGATCTAATGAATAATGAGTGATGAAAATAGGACATTGAGGCTCCTGGTCTGCAGATCCACTAATTATTATTATTTTATCCTTTTTTTTAGTATTTTTTTCTCAGGAGTATGATTTTAGCACTTCTGTGCAAGATATTTTAAAATTTATTCAACAAATCACAGTATTATCAGAAATATATTGCAAACTGCTTTAAACCAGCATCCTAAATGTAAACTCAATTCCTTCAAATTGGAATCAATTTTCCAAATTTATGTGCAAAGTTTACTTCCAGAACATTTGATATTTTCATTACCTACCTTAAAAAGAATATATTAGCAATTAAAATTAGCAATTATTATTATTTTCAGGTTGCCCTGAAAAGTTGAAACGAACTTCTTTTTAAATGACATTTTTAGCTTATGACCCACGGTCTATATAGCCTTCCCTGAAAGGGCAGAAATCGGCGTATAATAATGCCCCATGTAGTGCAGTTGGCACCAAAAGTTGACAGGCACTAACTTACGTCAAGGTGCATCTGCATATAAATTAATATGCAATTTCGTGCAGTAGTTCCTAAGATATAGTTTTTTCTGAAATTGCAAAAATTGTCGTGTAGCAGCACCACCTGTAGAGCGATTGACCCCAAAAGTTGATAGACACTAATTTATGTCAAGTTATGTCTGTATATTAATTTATATGAAATTCCATGCAGTAATTTCTGAGATAGTCGCTACAAAATTTTTGTCACACATACACACAGATTGACATTTTCTAAAAATGGTCAAATCGTGTTCTGGATCTCTCAGAACGTATAAATCTATCGATAACCAGAAATCAAAATTTTTATGAATCCTATACTTTCTTCTATTGAATACAAAAAAAAACTACAGAATAGTATGTGTGTTACTTTAATGCAAAATAATTTTAAATTGAGAAAATAATATAAAGAAGCTTAAGTATAATTTTAGATTAATAACAATTAATATGAAATTATTGGGCTTCTATAAACATCCATAAGAGAACAACAGAAGTTTTAATTAATTGCTAAAATTGAAATTGTTATATGAAAACTAAACTTTAAGACACAAAAAGAACCAACTCATTCAAAAGTTTATGTTTAATCACTCACAGCTAATTGCTCAAGTACTTTTTTTTTTTTTTTTTTTTTTTTTTTGGAGGGCGGGGGGACAATTGCTGAATGCACAATCGGAGCTCATAACTTAACTTCTGTAAATGAGACTCAAAACGATGCAAAAAACAAGTTTTTCCTATTTCTCTTCCCCCTTCTTCCCTCTCTTTTTTATTGGATAAAGTAAACAAACACATCGTTTCTCCGAATCTCCTGATATTAACGTGTTTGTTTATTTATGTGGATTGGGTTATTATTCTTGTAGCATTTTAGTAAAAAAAAAAAGTTGCAGATTTGATATTTTCTCTAGCTTGAATGAATCTCACCAAAATTTATCATCAAACTTCAAATACTTAATTTTTTTTTTTTTTTTTTTTTTTTTTAAGGGGGTGGGGATGTAATAGATATTTAAAAGAAATACACTTATAATAGAAGAATACAGCTGTTAGTTTGTTGTTTAATGTTAAAAAGTTTGTTTTTTCAGTATATGTATATATATATTCTGTTTCCATTTTTATTTTTTTCTAAGAAAATAAATATTCAAAATTTCCCTCATACATCATTCGCGTGTTCGGATATATTCTGCACCCCTGATGTATACATAGACAGAGAAAGAGAAAATGTTTGTTTAGCCTTTAAACCCCATGTAACCCATTAACAAACACTCGTCAAAATCTTGCTGAAAACAGTTATGTCCTACCTGTCCCCCTTCCATTAACATCAACATATGATCTTGACCAGCAGCTATTTCGCAGCAATGTAATGAACCAATGCCTTTTACAGGTGATGGCATAAGAGAAATATCTTCACTACCTTGTCCCAAACGACCACCATGTCCATATCCACAAGTATAAACTTGACTGTTGGTAGACAGAAAAGCACTGTGAAACTTACATATAACAACCTATATTCAGTTAAAATAGAGTAAGAATAATATTTCAATATTAGAAAACATAAATAAAAAGCACTAAATCATTTAAATAATCTTTTAATGCAATATCATTTATCACCTCAAATGTTTATATATTAGAAAATTATCAAAAAGTTAATACAGGTGAAATGTTATTTTGAAAATTTTATTTCACAAGAAAATAAGAAAATTATCATGTACAATTCTTACTTCAATTTATTTATTCTTCAATCAATAGAAATAAAGCATTAAAATTTTTTGCAGCCATTTATTTTATCACTGATTATCTTAGAAGCAACAGACATTAGAAGGATAAGAAGTCTGAAAACATACATGAAACTCTAGATTGTTTTGATTCATTTGATATTGTAAAAATTAAAAATTCTGCAATTTCAACAAAGTCTATGCTTTTAAAACAAAAAGGGAAATAACACATACAAAATATACCATACTTTCCATAAATAAACATGGAAAAATATTTAAAAGTAGATTGTTCAAGTACACACACACACACAAAAAAAAAAAAAAAAAAAAAGATACTCTTTTTTTTTTTTTTATGCATAGTATCATGACCGCATAGAGAGATGTGGAGGCCCTGGGGCAAAGACAAATGTAGAGGCTCCCTATACTTAGTGGCATTTATAAAGGGGATGGGGATGTTTTGTTTTTTTATGATAATCATAGCATTAAAAAGATTTTGAACTTTCTATAAGGTGTTTTTATATCTTTGAGGTAACTGGAAGAACGTTTTGAAAGATGATGGATTGCAAATTAAATTGTAGTTGTAGCTACGATGATGACTATGTTACTGAAATAAGATAAAATGCAAAGTATTAAAGTTTAAGTTAATTTATTGCTAAATAACTTTTGCCATACAATATTTTACACTATATAGGATAAGTATTCAAATCCATTTTTATTTTATTAATTTTTTACTTTAGTAAAAAAAATTTTTTTTAACTTCTTGCTTCTTTCATCTCAAAATCATTAATGTCTGTACAATACAGCTCTTGAGTAAGTCACTCTATATACTAAGAAGTAATAAATAGGAAAAATATTTTTGTTTCATTGTAGTTCTGAAATTATCTTTATTTATTTTCATTTGCCAAAGTAACTATTCACTACTGCAGATAGACACAATCAATACTAAATACATTTCCATACTATTTCCACATTAGAAACATAGCTTTGAAATTATTATTTTGACACATTCCATAGTAGAAAATGGAGATGGGAATGGTCCAAAAAAAAAAAAAAAAAGAAAGAAAAAGAAAAAACCCTGGAAATTTTGAGGAAAAAAACACAGTTTTTTTTGTTTTTTCTCCCGAAGAGGTTTATTTCCACCCGGAAGAATTGAAAAATTTCTAGCATAAAGTAACGAATTTAGAAATATATAATATTTACATTCCGATGCTTTTTTCTTGAAATATTTTTTCATGTTCAGTATCTTACATGAAAACACTGATTCTGATAATGTTCATAATTCAAAAATAAAATTTTAACCATGTAATCAAATGGCAATCCTGAAATATTTAAGTATTACAATGACCTGCCTCCCATCACATTCATTTGAAATTATTTATTCTTTTCAAGTTCCTTTATACTCTCATCTTTTTTCTTGAATATATATATAGGATCTGGACATAATATTGTGTCAGAAAAATAACATAATCTATTTGAAAATTTGTATTTCTGTCACGTGTGATCATTGGTGGAGGCCACAGGGCCTTATAAATTAATATAAATTAGTTAAAATAAATAAATACATTCTAGAATGGAATTTTATTATTTTATCTATATTTAATTTTAAGTTATTTTATCATTTGCTTTTCACTATTCAAAATACATAAAAAAAATATTGTACATTACTGCTGACATGAAAGCTGAACACTGTTCACAAACCTTAATTAAAAATTTTAAAATAGATAAGCACGATTGAATTCTTTATGACTAATCTTTAAAAAAATGTTAATAAATATAGTCTTTAAACTCTTATAAGCAAAATTTATAACAATTTTTGTGGCGGGTTTGTGTGTATGCCAGTGCTCTGATTAAGGTATGTGTTGGCATGAAATTTTATACAACATTATTAATAATTTCCAACTCCTTTTTGCTTTCCATTCATTTATGTAGGCGATATTTTGTCCTGCAAGATTTTGTCCCCAACCCAATATATATCCTTTGACTTCTCTAACTGTATTATTTTAATATGTGTGATTATAAACATGCATATAAATGCATGTAGCAGTAAAAAAAAAAAACCTAAGACACTACTTTTCGTGAAAAAAAATTATTTCACAATTTATAAAAATTATATGCGAAAACCTAGTCCTTTACTTCTGAGTTAATAAGTTTTATATTATAACAAGGTGGCTACTAGTACTAGTCTGGAAAAGTCAGGGAATTTCATGCAAAATCAGGGAAATTTGACAAATTCTGTGAAAATAAGTTATATTTGAAAACTTCTTATTCTAAATTGCTAAATTGTTCATTAATTTTGTGAATTTTTTTGGGAAATAAACAGCATAAACCAGGAAAAAGTCAGGGAAAATACTGAAAAATAGTCATGGAAAAGTCAGGGAATTTGGAAAAGTTCTAATGTTAGCCAACCTGTATATATATATATAATAATAATAATAATAAATCAGTAATAAAATATTTTAAATTTCTGAAGTTCAACTAACTTTAAATTAAATTTTTATTTTATCTTTGTGATTAATTTAATTTTAAGTGAAAATCTGAATAAGAGTCCAGCATCAGGTCCAGTAAACCGATTTTACCCGAGCCTGACCTGCAATCAGGTTTGGGTCTGGTTGACTAAATTTTTTCTCTTGCATATTAAGTTTGGTTTGGGTTGACCGATTTATTTTTCTTATGGGTCGAGTTCGGATTAGGTTGACTGAATTTTTTTTCCTGTGGATTAGGTTTAAGTTTCCAATGAATCGGGTCAACTTAAGAACATCTTTCAAAAAATTTTATCATAATAAACAGAAATTTGTTTCATATAATTATAAACATACTACATACTCCCATGATTAAACATACGTATACACAAATTATTATATACATATCGCAGAAAGGCAATAAAAAAAGAAAAATCGCATATACAGTTCTCGCCGTTTATTTAAATCGCATTCGTTCTGAGCCAAAGTGATTTTATTAAGCGGCTGATTTTTATATCCGGCAAACAATCCTGCACTTAAGGAAAAGATATTACTTCCCTGAATTTGGAAATAAACTTCAATTGTAATGAATAATGGAATTAGTAAACAACAATAATTAATTTTTTATATGATTAATTTATTGTATCTTCGATATAAGTAAATTAAACACATTCCAGATCCCATGCACTTTTGTTTGAGAAAAATCAACATTACTTTATGAAAAGCTCATGCTGTTCTTATAATTTGAATTTATAGTAATTTCAAAATAAGAACTAGAAATCGGCTTTTAATAACTATAAATTAAAAAAATATGTATATCATTCCAAATCAAATTTGTAACTTTCTTATTACTGCGCTTTGAAGAATACGTTTCTTGAAATTGTTATGGAGATAAGTTACAGGGCATGCTTAATTTGTAACTGTGCTGCAAGTGCAAAATTCTTTGACAATGAGCGATAACGGAGGGTTTGTTTTTCTACTTCAAAAAATAAAAAAATCACAATGTAAATAAAAAAATTTTTTTAGTGAGTATAAATGATATTTTTGGCTGCTGAGGAGATTTTTTGAGTTTATTAACCAGCAATGCCTGATTTTATTAAGCAGTGGCTTTAAAAGTAGTTTGTATTAATTTGATTCCTCTGGCAATTTGATCAGATTAAGCAGCTGACTTTATTAACCAGTGAATTTATTACGTGGTGGTTACTGTATATACTAAACTTAAAGCATATTTTTGCACTCTTAAAGTATATAACACACATAAATGCAGGATTGTTATTTCGTCCACTTTTTCGTCAAAAGTCCGGGATGCTGGACAAAACTGGAAAAAACCTGGGCAAAACTGGAAAAAACCACATGAAACTGGACAAAATAAAATCCACTGAACTGTACACGTTCAGTGCATAAAATTATTCTGTTAAAACAATAAATTGCATTTTTAACTTTAAATTAGCAATTTTAGCAATAGGAATATTTTATTAAAAATTAATAATTTGATTAATGAAAAGCATAATTTTATTTTAATCACGATAAAAAAAAAAAAAAAATCATGAAGAAAATGCTAATTACATTAGTTTACAGTTTGTAGATGTAACAAAGTAAATCTGTTGCGGTGGACAATTGTAACATTATCATACTGGATATTAAGAGAAAAAAAAAAGTTATTTAACGCTATATCTAAATCCTTAAAAACAAAAGAAATAGACACGGCTGTTTAGCCAGAAAAAGATTTCATGCACAATGTCGAGTTATCTTCAGTACATAATGTTGACAATTAAAAATGAAGAATAACTTAATTCCCCCCCCCCCCAAACACCCCTATCCCCTTTCGAAAGAGACTATTTTCAATATTAAAGTTTTTCACAAACAATATGATTGATTAATACATAGATGATTATAATCTTAAAAATAATTTAAGTTGTTTCTTTGCTATTTTGTACTTAACTTGGAAATATCTTATTTAACATTTCTATACTAGGTTTTAAAAAAAAAAATCTCAAATGTAGATAGAATGTTTTTATCAATTTATGTCCACAAGTCCTTTCAAAACAAAGCTTTCATTTCTAGATAACATTTTATTTGCAATACCGTGTCATTTTTCAATCCAATAATTTAAAAAATCAAATTTGCATACTTAATTATTTAATAATTTTATAATTCTTATTTTAATTTTTGCAAAAAAAAAAAATATTACTAACTTGGTAATAGAAATTCCAGATGAAAAAAATACAAAATTAAATTTTACTTCCACATAGAAAAGTTATTTATTTTTCACAAAAGTAATGTCTTTAATAATATAAATGTGACATATATATGTATGACTGTATATATATATATATACAATCAATTTGATAAATATGCAGAAACTTAAAGAGAAATAATAAAAATGTTGAGTGACTCCAGTCGACTTTCTGAACATGAAAGTAATTCACTGTTGTTTAAATAAAATAATGTAAGAGAAGTCATTAAATAAACAAACGACAAAATTATAATAAGTGTTTGATTATTTGCTCCCAAATAATATATTGTTTAATGGAACGGAATGCATGCAAATTCTTTTGTGTATCTCTGTAAAAGAACTAATAGTGTTAGATTCATCAAAATGTATACAGTTTGTGTGACATATACTTATAATTTGTATATGAATTCAAAGCTCAATCAAATGAGGCTTCAGACGCCATCACATTTTAAATAAATTCAGACAATAGGTCATAATATTACAGAATTTTTTGTTATTTCCCTGTAAAAAAAAAAAAAAAAAAAAAAAAAAAAACTATAAATGCTAGATTCACCAAAATAAATCTATACGATTCATTCGACAGTGACTGATAACATGTATATAAAAGTTTCAGCTGAATTGAATAAGGAATTCAGATGATATCACAATTTAAATTATTTGAGCCCATAGACTATAATGATAAAGAATTTATCTTTGTGTCCTGGTTAAAAAAAAATCAATCAATCAATAAAACTGTGCTAGATTCTCCAAGATGTATATAGTTTGTACTGCGATAACCTATAACATATGCACCAACTTTTAGCTCATTTGAACAAAGCATTTAGACAATATTGTGTTCACTCTACTCAGATATACATACATTATCGTAAAATAGCAAAAATAAACTCATGGAACCTCAAAACATGTAGATACACCAACATCACAAGTCAAATTTTTGTCATGATTACAATACTTTCCTTGCCTCTGTATTTTCAGAAAGTAAAATATTCCATGAAAGATATGTGAATCATTCATTTCATCATGCTTAATAACAAATTTTTTAAAAGTGTTTATGACTATGAGGGAGGAGATGACAATGTAGTTGAAAGCAGTGGGGGGGAAAAAGAGGGGAATTAAAATTGAAACTATAAACTATCACTTTTGCATCCAATCCACCCTTAGAAATAGATATATTTATTTATTAAATATTGTTAACTTTGCATGTCTATTTCAGTCATTCATGTCTATTTTGAAATATTTAAATTGATTTTATTCACATACACAGGGTTCAGGAATTTATTAAAAAATATGGTCGCTAACAAAAAATTCTGGTAGCCCATAAAAAAATATTCTCCAACGTTTTCTTTCTTTTTCCTTTTTTTTTTTTTTTTTGTTCTGTTTCAAAATTTACTTGAATATAGAAATTAAGATTCTACATACCAATCATTATACCTACTAAAAACCAATTATTTATTAGGCATGAATGATTTTTTTTTTTTTTTTTTTTTTTTTTTTTTACATCAGGAAACACCTGTTTAAACTTAACATCATGGAACTGGTTTTATTATTTTCACTAAATCAATACACCATCAGCAATGATACATCATTACACAGGTACAACCCCAGTGGCAGAAAGTTTTGTAGCTGTCTGCGACAGGCTTCTAAAATTTCATAAACAATTGTGTGTATTCATTCAATTAAATATTTTACAGCAATGTTTGACACAACACAAAGTATTAGTTTTAGTTTTGATACAGAATTTTTTTAAAGTGAATTGTTATTCGAAAGTTGCAGACAAAAACTGTCTGCTAGCCGTTTTTCTGTGTCCGTGACGTGTTTCTGCCACTGGGGGTACAACAATTCAGCATCAGGTTGATGGCATGCACAGACAGGAGCAGTGTAAACCAATTCCCTAAAATGGTGTAATAATTTAACACCGAGTTGTGAAATATGCACGGAGATGTGTAAATTCTGTAATTCAACACAGTGTCTCAAAAAGTGGTGAGAGAAGCAGGAATCAAAACAGCGAAAGTAGAATTGGAGCCTGATTTTGGGACAAATTCTTTCACCAAAATATATATTTAAAAAAAAAAAAAAAAATCCTTAAAGTTGAAAACATTATTATTAGTTAAAAAAAAATATTGGTCGCCAATAGCGACCAAGTGACCGTATTTCACGAGTGCTCACATACACATAATGATAAAGAATTGTTTTATATATATGGAAAGAATAAAGGTAATTTTTAATTTAGTCCTCGCAGATAATTAATAGTGGACAAAAGTGGACAAAACGGTATTTTGTCCGGGACGGTTTTAACCAGTTTTTTTCCAGTGGTTTTTTCCACTATGGAAAAAACCGAACAACCCTACATAAATGGTTAAAATTTATTAATCTATTTTTCAGATTTTTAAATTTACAACTTTGTGTATCAGTATCTCCATTTAAAATTTTTTTAAATGATTTACTAACTCTGTGAGAATGAAAATTTATTTTATTTTATAACTTTAAAAAGTTCTGAATGATTTTCAGATGAATCATTAACCACTTCACCGGCCATCCCGAGATAACTCGGGGGAAACGTAGCCTTCCACATACTACAGTGGCCGGTGAAGTGGTTAAATTTAATTTAGTTTTCGGATATGAAGCAATCAGGTTTGGGTCGATTAATTTTTTTTTTTTTTTTTTTTTTGGTTTGATTCTAATCTAAATTATTGTATCAATGCTGCTGGGAGATGAACATTCCATAGGAATGCACTTGCACACCCTATGCAAAAGTAATGGTTGAATGATGATTTGATTAGTTTTTGGTGTTTTGTACAAGGAAAGGTACTGGCAGTTATGAAACAGAAAGGCTCATTTTTTAACAGTAAATGCTTTTTGTATGTTTCTGTTAAGGAAAAATAATATGGACTGCATGCATCTTTAAATGTTTAACACTTTACATTTTCTAAGATATTATAACTATTAAGAAATCTATTTTTATCTGTAAAAATTCAATTTTTTCCAGAAAGAACTGGGTTTTTTCCACTGCCTGAAAATTTTTGGAAATTTTACATCTCTAGTAGAAAATAGTCTTTAAATGAGTGCCTCACCAGTGAGCCAAGAAAATCTGTTTGCGAAGGTGTTAAATGAAAGTGGCACTTTAGAACCCAGGTCATATTCGTCGTCCTAGCCATTTGGAGTTTTTCGTAGTTTTCTCCAAAAGTCATGTAAATACGGGCTACACTGCTGGACAAAACTTTGACTACCATATTCTAAAAATTAGAAATCATGTACAAATATTCTTCCCACTCCGTCTTAAAAGGACAATAAGAAGCAAATATGAATATCAAGAACTGCTTAATATCCTAAAATTAAAGATGATAATTTTATAGAAATTACATGAAAATGATTAGCCAAAACTTTGGCTACCTCTAAGTAATCACACATGTGTTCTTGTTTTACATAGCATAGCTTTTTATTAATAATACGTTCCAAGATTCAGCTGGTCATCGACAAAGTTTTGTCCAGCAATGTAGAACATGTTAGAAAGAACTCCATTGTGCATTATGCAAGCTAAATTCTTCCAAATAAAGGAAAAGTCTTAGATTATAGTTTTTTTCAGAATTTGGCTATTTTGGTGAGCTCTGTAGTGTAGGGAAGAGGGCCTCCAAACAGCATTAGCAGGGGCCAATCCAGGATTTCAAACTTAATACCTATTTTTGTGAAAAATCTTAACTATATTTTATTTTTGTGAAAAATTGTAACACACTATTTTTCTGTGTGTGTGTGAAGGGGGGGGGGGGTGTTCAAACTAAGTAAAATAATAATAATAATATATTTAAAAAAACTTTTAAAACCCAAATTCTTAATGTATCGTATCACATAAATCTTTTCGAAGTTAGAATAAAATTTAATTTGAAAAAAAAAAAGTAACTTTTTTGTTTATTAACCAAAAAAAAAAATGATGAAATTTGAAATGCAAGTTGGTCTTGTGGGGAACAGGCTGTATATTATATTTTTGTGTTCATGAGAGAAAATTTAAAAAAACTGAAAACTGCAATTTTTAATTCCATTTCAAAAACATGTGACTTAATGTGAAGCAGATTTTTTTCTTTTTTTCTAATAACGGTTTCCATACAATCTTCTGCTGTTGCCACCTAAAATTCATACTTCAGTTAATTTTAAAAAATCTAATTGTCCGATCGATAAGTTGTTTAATCCATTGGATTCACAAAAATTTTCCCTTTCATTTGGTACCTTATTTGTAACGATACGACTGATATTCCTAATTTATTTTCCTCATTTTAAATAAATGTACATTTTTTTTTTACTATTCTGTCGAAAAAAAAAAAAGAAAAAATGGCAACAATTAAATTATGTTGAGATTCACAAACATACCATAGTGAATGACAGTAAGTACATAAGAATTTGGGGAAAATGACGCTCAGCAGTGTGAGGCTTATAGCAGAACAGGAACCAAAACTCACTTCTCTCTGAAATAAACAGTAGGGATGAAACGGATAGTGATTTTGCCGGATACCGGATATCGGATATTCGGAGCTCTTCTGCCTGCCGGATACGGATATCCGGACCGGATATCCGTCGGATATCCGGCAATAGTTTTGTTTTTTGTTGCGTTGTATATTTCTTTTCTTTTTCTTTATTTTAAAACAATAAAATATAAACATATTTCATATACTATTCTTTGAAAAACATTTTAAATATAATTTATTTAAACATATTTATTTAATATTCTATTTATTTGTGCAATATTGCCATGAAGAATAAAATTTTAAGCCTAACATACTCATTCCTACACTTGCAATTTTTGGTGAAAAGCACTATCACAAAAAGATAGGTTTTGTTCAGAATTACAAAACTAAAACTTATTATTTACATATTTTTTACAATACTATTATTAGAAAAATGAAATAAAATATTTTACAAATATAATCACAGTTCTAGGGTTATTTTCACATGAAAACTAATATGTTGTGGCCATCACAAAACTTTCTTCTACATAATTCTACATACCAGCGCCATTTACGGTTTAAATCGTATAAAAGTTTAACCATAGCTTCTCACAATAAATATTTTACAAAAGGAGTTTATGCAATTTTAATCAACAGATGCTGAGATATACGCATGTGAAAAATCCTAATAGAAGCTCCACCTGTCGGCTGATATACACATAAATAAGGTCAACCTTTGCTTTCATAATGGTTGTCTTATATATCAAGTTTCATGCACATATGTCATAGATGTTGGGATTAACTTAGCCTATTCATTGAGTAAATTGTAGTGCAGTATTGCCCCCTGTTGGCCGATATACACCTAAAATAAATCGCAATAGAATAAGAGATATAGCCTTCCCCTTTTGGGGGGGGGGGGGGGGGGGATTTCTGTATTGCAGAGCCACCTACTGGCCAACATGCACCCAAACTGAACCAGCATAATTTCTCATAATGCCTTTCCAACACAACATGAAGTTTTGTGTAGTTACATGAAACAGAACCTAAAATATAGCCTTCCCCAAATTGCAGAAAGCACTGTATAACAGCACCACCTATAGAGCGATTGGCACCAAAATTTGATAGGCACTAATATATGCCAAGTTACATGTACATATATATTTATATGAAATTCAGTGCAGTAGTTTCTGAGATATATCCTTCCTCTAAGTTGCAGAAATCGCAGTATGGCAGCACCACCTGTTGAGCCATTTGCACCAACAGTTGGTAGGCACTGATTTATGTCATGGAGCAACTATACATAAATTTACATATAATTGTAGTACGCAGTAGTTCCAGAGGTACAGTTGAACAGAATTTTTGTCATACACACACAGACATTTTTTTTTTTTAATTGGTCAAACCAGGTTCTGGACTTCTGGTTTTTGATGGATTTACACATTTAAAGAAGTTAAAAAAAATTTATGAATCCAATACTTTCTTTTGAGACATTTATAAGAAAACATAAAAGAAAAAAAAAAAAAAAAAAACTAAAAGCTTCAAACTAGTATGTTATGGCCATCACAAAACTTTCTTCTATATCTCTGTATATAACAACGCTACATGCTGTTTAACATGCAGAAAAAACATAATCATAGCTGCTTACAATAAAGATTTTAGATATTGAGTTTAGTGCAATTTTAATCAAATTTTTTTTAGATGTAGCTATGTGGAGAATCACAGAAGGTGAGGAACAGCTGCGCCACCTGTTGGTCGATATACACCCAAATTAAGCCAACTTTTATTCTCATATTACTTTTATCTTGTTTATCTCTTAAATTTTATAGATGTTGAGATTTAGCCTTCCTATTCACAGAGTAAATTGCAACATAATATAGCCACCTATCGACGAATATGCACCAAAATTGAATCAACATGATGTTTTATAAAAATGACCCTTTCCCATAATAAATTTTTAGCAATTATACACGAATGAATCTGAGATATAACTTCCCCATTCACGGGAAAATTGCAGCATAGCGGTATCACCTATTGGCCGTTATGCACAGAAATTGAATAACATGTTTCATAATAGCCCTCCCTGTGACACACTTAGTATATTTTTTTTAATTATACACTGTATAAGCTGAGATATAGTCTTCCTTTAAATGGGAGAAATCACAGTATAGCAGCGCCATCTGTTGAGTGATTTGCACCAAAATTTGATGGGCACTTTTTTTTTTTTTTTGGTAGGATCAGGGGTCGATCCAGGTTTTAATTTTTGGGTCCCTTTTTTGTGAAAAACAAAATATTTTTGTGAAATTTTTATTTACTTTTGTGAAATATAAAATATTTTTGTGAAAAAGTAAAATATTGTGTAAAATCTTCAGTTTTTACAATCACTTTATGTAATGTTTAATATCAAGTTAATAGAGTTTCGTTGAGCCAAATTAAGGCATAAATTAAAAATAATACTGAAAATATGAAAACATTTAATAAAAGGATCATTTTTATAAAACAAAATCTTGTGAAGGGACTCATTTTATAAATTTGAATTTTGTGAAGGGTCCCTTTTTACTATGTGGAATTTTGTGTAGGAGCCGCAAAAGGGACCCAAATTTAGTCTGGATCGACCCCAGAAGATGCAACTATGTATAAATTTATATGAAATTCTGTGCATTAACTGTTGAACTGCAAAAAATTTTTGTCAGATAGGCATTTTCCAAAAATGGTCAAATTGTGTTTTGGTTCCCTCAAAATGCGTAAATCCACTGAAAACTGGAAGTTGAAAATTTTCACGAATCCAATACTTCCTTCTATTTAATATAGAAGAAAGTAATAATTCAAAATGAATTTATATTTTTTACTTTTTTTATATTCTGTACAGATAAGAAAGAAAATTTTACATTATTATTAAAATTCTTTAAGTAAGTGAAGTTTTTCTGCAGTACAAAATCAAAAGCTTTAAATAACTGAATTTTTTTTTTTTTTTTTTTTTTTTTTCTTATGAACAATATGAAAGTACAGACTTCCTGAAAATTTAAATATGTACTTTTATTTCAAGTAATTTTAATTTTTTGGGATATATCTATGCAACGCAACAGGGAATTCTAAATTCAGGTGCTTTAATAAGATATTCCATTAAAAATGCAAATTTATATAAATTGGAGGGTTTTTAAAAAAATCCAAATCGAATAGATAGATGGCGCAAGTAATGCCAGGTTTCTGCTGGTATAAATACATGGTCACAAAAACAACAGCTTTATTGTGTATGGAAAACTGGATTGTAAATAAACAGGTTCTAGTCAATAAATGCACATTATTTGACTCATTCTCGAAACAATCTAACAACTTTAACATCAGACTAACAATATTACTAAACAATCTAACAACATATTAACAAAAGACATGAAAACAGAGTTATATATATACACTGCAACTGCAGAGTATAAATATCATTTGTTCAGGAACAACAATGAACAGCTCTTTTTATTGTTATGGGGAAGATTAGGGGGAATGTTATAGATCACTCTGGAAAAAAAAACCTAGCTAACTCTGTACAAAATTGAAACAGGGCTTCTATATTCCTTAGACCTGAAGCTACTTTTGGCTAAATTTGTTTGCTAATGAGTCCAAAATTGATTTTCGCAGAAGACAACTTAAAAAAAAAAAAAATCCATCACAAGCTACAACTGATCTAAAAAAATTAAAAAATTGTCGCAAAATTTTCATCTGATGGGAGTTTAAGCTCGAATTTTCTCTTTCGGATATCCGGCTTGAAATTGCCGGATATCCGTATCCGGTGTGCTGATATCCGGTACCCCACCGGATATTTAAAACTCAGCCGGATAGGCCGGATACCGGATAGTTACCGGATATCCGTTTCATCCCTAATAAACAGTTCAGTAGAGTGAGTGCAAGTTGTTTTTATTCATGCTAGTATCACTGCACTGTACATGAATTATACCAGGGAGGATAGACACATCCCCATATAGTCATCAAAACGCCAAAACGCCTGACGAATCAGCAAATGGTACACTATGGCCAGAACTCCAGAACATGCCTGTATCGATACATGCGAGAATCATTTTTGTTTACTTATGCTACACCGTTTCTTGCCCGTAGAAAACATTTGTGTGTAGATTAAAACCAACATTCTGCATGATTCTTGCTTCGTGAATCGCATCAGCAGAAATGCACAAATAAATTACTTTTCTTCGAAAATGTGCTCATTTAAAATGTCAGATTTTGCTGGGATGACTAAGATTTTTGTGAAAGTACTGATTTTAGCTGTATGATTTTTTTGAAGGTACCTTTTTTGCCAGGTTGATTTTTGCGAAGGTACTCATAAACGGTAGTGAAATCGACCTGTATTAACCCTTGATTAGTGTTCCAGGTCTTTAAAAAGCATAGTTGGGCCTTTCTCAAATATCAAAGATAGATCTTATTAAAACTTTCCATTGTTCTATTACCGTAAATTTTGAGTTTTTCTAAATAAAATAATTTGTAGAAATATGAAATTTTGTGGAGGTCCCATTTTTGTGGGGACCCTAGGGCTTCAGCCCCTGTTGCCCTCCCCTAAATATAGCCCAGCATAGTATTTTTGATCATTTACACGAATGTTAAAATAATTTTACTATTACATAAAAGTCTGACAATTATCAAAAATTTAGTCTGAAGAATCTCATCCCAGAAATAAAAAACAATTACCACCAGAATTTCCACTCCCTTTTAAACTATTCTTAATAACCCAATAGAAAAAGGAAGCAAGAAAAATCTAGGATTAGTATTAATACTTTAACTTTAAATTCTACAGTAAAAATGGTTTTAGTACATAATACACATCTTCTAAAGTTGATTATTCAAAGAACGTTGAATTCCTTTATATATTTCATAAAAAGAATCATTATGCCATATGTATGGCTAAGAAAGCATCCACAAATACAGGCTGAGGCTATTAAAGTCAATAACATTTTGTTTTGATCTTTTAAGAAATTTGAAAATTTTTAGAGAAATAGCATAAAAATATATAAATGTGGAATTTAAAAGAACCAAATTATTTTATTTATTTATTTGGCATGTAAAAAAAAAAAAAAAAGATTTAGTTATATTTTGAAAATTTTACCTGTAAAATAAAAATACATACATAATAATTATTTAAATAAATAAAAATACCACATTATTATTTTATTTAATAAATTATTTTGAGAATTATATTTCACGAGAAATAAGAAAATTATTAAGTACAATACATCTTCAAAATTCATTCTTTCTTCACAAAATAAATAACAAAACAATAAATAAATAAAATTATGTTTAGTTTAGTTGTAGCTTTTTAATATTTTCTGATAGTGTGTTTAAATTTCAATACCAATGAATATTTCTTTTTAATAAAAGTTTTCAAAAAAGTCTTCAGAGAAATAAATTTCTAAGGACTATCTACAAATCTTATAACTCACCTATTTTGTTCTTGTAATTATAAAAATTTAGAAGTAATAAGTAAGATACTTTGAATAAACACGATAAGATGAAAATATTAATAATAAAAAATTGCAAGAATTGTTTCGGGTTGAAGGAAAAAACAACCCTTCATCAGTTAAACAATGAAGGCACAAGTACTGCAGACAAAGCGACAACACACCCACAACACAAATGTGCTTTTTATAAGCCTACCTTGTTAACCCCCCCCCCTCCCCAGAAAACTGCTTTCGCACTTATTTTTCTTTTAATTTTAAATTAACCTCTGAATAAAATTTTACTTGCAATATAACATGAAAAAGAAAATTAGAGATGAAATACTGATTGTTGAACTACTTTCGATTCTTAATTAGAAAATCTACTCCATTCTACAAATTATATGACTTGGAAGAATACCATTATTATTATTATTATAGTTGGTATTACACAGCTTGTAGATGAACTCTTAATTTAACATCATGACAAAATATTTATTGAATGAAATAAACAATAGCTATATTTCATTGATTTATTTAAGAAGGTTTGATATAGAATGGAGAGAAAAAAAAAAAGGAAAATCAATCAGATATTGAATTACAGGAAGGAGAAAGATTTAGTTTTGTAGAAGGATTTTCTCTCATGGAGTATGGAGATAAATATTAAAACTCTTCCCACAGCACATACTTATGTGACTGACTAAGAAAGGCTGACTTTTTTTGCAGGTTATAAGAAAAACTATTAAGGTATAAAATAAATAATCTTACTCGGACTACTATTAATGAGACTCTTCAAAAATCTAGATAATTTGTAACTATAATAAAATATGTAACAATTATTCTTTAAATTAAATATTTGTACTGTTAATTATGCCTCCCCCCCCCCACCAGTATCATTGTATTTATAACATATAAATTGTTTCACAATGATTTGTTACTCAAATGAGGCTCTAAGATGAAAATACAAGAAATTATCCTAAAATCTGCAAAATTCAGAAGAGAAATGCACAACCCCCTTAGTTTTAAACTGTATGGATTTTTGAGAGTGTACTGGATATGTTTTTCCTGATAGTATTACCTGCTTTATATTAATTGAATCTTTCCGAAATACTTCAAGAATTTCAGGTACTGTTCTGCTTTGGACATTTCCAAGTCCAAGATTATAATTGAAATTAGAACCCCAAGCATATACTTCAGATGGATCTGGAAAGATAATAAACATATCAAGGCATCATAAATATATATTTGTATTAATAAATATTTATCAAAGATGCAAAATTTTTAGTTTATTAAACATTCTGTCTTAATAAATCATAAAAAAAGATATCAATTTATTTAAATTTTAAAGACAGCTTGCAAAAAAATATAAATAAATAATAAAATAAATAAAAAATATGTGCATGGGTCTGTGCTGCCAAAGGCAGTAGGGATCCAGTGTGAGTTTTTTCCCTAAAAGAGATTAATTTTTTCAGACTTAAAAAATAGTGATATGCAATTTTAAAAATTCGTTAATTATAGTGATTCATTTAAAAATAGTGACCTGCTAGCAGGCGAAGCTCCCTAGTAATGTTGCAATAAATGGTGATTTTTTTTAGAACAAGTTATCATTGGATATTTCATTAAAATATAAGCAAGTGAACTCTATCACTGAATTTAAATTTATCAACCAAGACTTGCAATATTTGGATTTTTGATAAGATCATGATTAAGAATATTACATAGCTGCCAACCTTCGAGAATCAAAATTAGGGAGATTTTGCATACGACATAATTTCTGACGTAAATAGAATATTAATGGCATAGTAATTGTTGGAAAGAGAAGGAGCAAATAAAATGAAATGAAATTTTTGCAGTATCTAGAGGCTTTGTTCTTATTGCAAATAATGAGAAAAATAAATAAGTAAAACAGTGAATTTAAAATACTACTAGATTGTATTAAATTCTAACTATACTCTAATTATATATATACACTATACATTGATTTGGGAAAATTTTTCCTACCTGAAAAATCTATCTTCATTTTTTCCCCCATGTTTACACATTTGGTATAGATATGACATATACATACTTAATTTAATTGAGGAAAAATAGATTCATTAATTTCAGCAATAAGGTTTAAAAATAATTACATATGTGAGAAATATTGAGCTTATCTATTGCTTTATTGTTTCTAGACTTGATCATTCATCACTATCTGGAGATGGAGAAGGGTGGGGGAGAATAAAAAAATAATTACAAGGTAAGAAATATTAAACTCTTTCAATTCTATTTCTAGAATCTAATAAAGCAAGTTTAAAATGAACATTATCATTTATGTTGCAGAGGGTTAAAGACTGGAAAATAAAAGACTTCTGCAGAACATTTGATTGCTGATCGCTAATCGGAGATAAATAAAGGGGGGAGGCATAAAATAATTACATGAGCAAGAAATATTTAACAATTTTTTTCCTTTACAAGTTCTAGAATAATATAATAATGCAAGTTTGAAATGAATATTGACATTTATATTGTGGATGGAGAAAGATTGGGAATCAGGAAAACATTTAATCGCCCATAGTTTGATGAAAATTTTGTAAAATTTCAGAAAATTCAGGAAATATTAATGTTTTTTGGAAGTTCGGGAGATCACCTCAAAATTCGGGAGTCTCCCGAATTTTTCGGGAGATTTGGCAGCTATGATATTATATATGTAACTCAAAACACTTACATTCAAATGTAATTTTGTATTTAATCATTTCAAATGATGGAGATTTTTTTTTTTTTTTTTTTTTTATCAATATGAATATTAAGAACAAAATATTGGATAAATTTTCAATTCTGTTTTGTAATGATGTATGCCTTGTTTTTTTTTTTTTTTTTCTAAACCCAGTTTGACTATTTTTTAAATATATTTGTCTGTCAATCTGTGTTATGTAAATGTTGTTGGTGTTGTAATTCAATAATTAATGCATGGACATACATGACACAACAATAATTACATTTTTAGCATAGATTAACTAACAGATGGTGCTGCTATGCTACATATTATAACTATACCATAGTGCATATTGCATAGAATTCTATCAAACTCAGTATGCAATAAAAGGGGTTGATCCAGTTTTTTTTCCCCCCTAAAGTCTGTTTTTTATGAATTTATTTTTGTGAGACTATCTTCACTGTCATATTTTTTAAAAGAAAACTTTAGATAAATATATTTTTATTTATATTCATAAAAAGACAAAATTCATTACATTTAAAAATGATCAGGGCTATAATAGTGCAAGTCCCATACATCTAAAAAGGGAGATAGATTTTAGTGGGTCCCCTGTATAAATATATATAATAAGTTCATTACATTAAACAGATAAATGTACTGATTGATCACAACACAAAAGAATGCAATTTAAGCATAACTATATTATACTAATACACTGCAGTGTAGCTAATTTGACAATGTATACACATAGTATTAATTATATTTAAAAT
Organism: Salticus scenicus; assembly: GCA_963930645.1. Lineage (NCBI taxonomy): Eukaryota > Metazoa > Arthropoda > Arachnida > Araneae > Salticidae > Salticus > Salticus scenicus. Next base: position 284,652,793 of record OZ005652.1, on the reverse strand, counting down.
TCACAAAAATTCATTCACAAAATATTGTCATACTTCACAAAAATTTTTAACATAAAAACCAGTTCCTTACGAGATGGTATATATTCAATGTATGGAAGTCTATCTTTTAGAATGATGTCTAATGGAGTGAATCCTTCATGATCTGTCACACGTAAACTTGCTCCAAGCTACATTCAAAATAAATAAATAAGAATTAAAACTATATCCCTTTTCATTATACATAAAAAATAGTTAATTTTTTCATTTATTTATAAAAAATTATGAATATTACATTATCTACATATGATTTAATAAACAGAAATTGAAATACTGGTGTTCAACTGTAGAGATAGTTTCCCTTGACAAGATATCTTTACAGTTATGAGCTTTTTACCCAATTAATTTGTCATAAAAAGTGTCCAATTAGTCTCCTTGAGTTTATTTTCTCATTGCTTGTTTTCTTCTTTTGTTTTGGTTCAATTTCGATTTGTTTTAATATTTGAACTAAAGTCATCACAAGATAATTTAATTTGGTAAACATTAATTTTTATTGGACTATGTGGTATTCATTGATATTATACCTTCTATTACTCTGATTATTATTGCGTTTTAAAAATTAATTTATACATATTAATAATATTTTGTTAAATTCAGATAAATTACAAAATTTTTAGTACCTTACAATAAGTTTTGAATAACTATTTTCAAATAGAATTAATAACACTCACATTACAAAGTATTCGTGATGCAACAAGCTGTCCATAGAAAAAACTGCGATGAAGGGCTGTCCATCCAGATTCATGATCTTTTAGATCAACATCAACATTGCAGTTCTTGACAAGCCATTCAACAATTTCCCACTGACCACACGCAGCAGATATGTGCAAGATATTCCTGCCCAATTCATCACTGATAAGGGGAAAATTATGACACATCCAGCTGTAAGGAAAGCAACAGATTTAATTGATTTAAAAAGGGGGCCGAAAATGTAGCAAATTTCAAAAGAATATAAAATTAGAAAAAACAATATTTAATTCAGCGACATTTAAATAAAAAATATTAATCACTGTCCTATTTTAAAAAGTTTGGTTTTTATTAAAGATGTTTACATTCTGCAGGGGATAAATCTCAAGTGTTATGCCACGAAAGTTTTTGAAATATTAAATACAAAGTTTCATTAATGGAAACAAAATTTTTTTAAAAAGCAAAGTTTTATTATTACTGTTTAGAAGCATTCAAGTAAGTACATAAAATATAAAAAAATACATAAACAAATCACAAAAGAATTTATTAACAGTCAATTACTGGTTGCACCCTTTAATATTTAGTTATATTTTGCAATACCCAATAGCAGAATTTTTTCTGTCAATCTGCGACAGCTATTCAGACATTAGAAAATCATTTGCAGCATAATTTTCACAATAAGAAATGGGAAAAAAGGTTGCAGGATTCAGTAAGTGTATTTCTATCAGAAGTTCGCGTTTATTTATTATTAGTTATAGTTAATGAGTTGATATGATTAGATTAGCCATTTAGAAGTATAAACACTCATTTTACAACAGTTACATTTTGTTCATCAATGCCATCTGTACATCTTAAATACAATTTGCTCACTTTCTCGATGATCAAGCCCCAACTTCTTTGAAACTGATGCAAAATTTAGTATGTATTGAAAGAAGCAAAACAAAAATTACATGAGAGAGATATTGAACAATTCTACCTCTTTATAGAATCCCCAATTCAATAAAGCATGTTAAAAAAAAAATATTGACATTTATGCTGTATATGAAGAATGAATGGAAATCACAAAATTTTTTCACAGGACATTTGATCAATGATTGTTAGCGAGAAAGTAAGGGGAGGGGGGTCACAAAAAAAATTATATAAGTGAGAAAGATTGAAAAATTCTATCTTTTTTATAGGTTCTAGAATCTAATATAGTAACTAATGAAACAATTAGTGAATCCAGCTTCCATTTTGACCATATCAAATGCAAAAAAAGAAAACTTTCTTTCAGTTAAAGATTTTAACAGAAAATCAGAATTGGCTAAAGGATAAAACTGTGTATAAGTTAATGTTGTTAAAATTAATGAAGGAAATGTTTATTTAGTCAAAGTTAAAAAAAAAAAAAAAAGTTAAAAAAAACTGAGTAAAAATAACACTAGGTATTTGTATTAAAATGCTATTGTTTATATAAAGTGAATAAATAGATTGTATTGGGCATCCTATTACATTCCTGATCTTCATTCCCATTACATTTAAGATTTCACATTTTTTAAATTCCAATACATGTTTATGAGTCACACGGAATTAGCTGTATAGTTTTGGGTGTGTATTCCATTTGTAGTTCGTGTACAGGAAAACGCAAAAATTTTTCTTATTATTACAGCCTGTGGGCAGAATTTGTATGTACCGGGATAGAAGCTGCAAAAATGCTCCAATTGACTTACAAATTGGCACACACATTCAGACTTTGTATAGAAGTAGCTGTATAATTTTTTATGTCTATATTGTTTATGAATTGTGTAAAGGGAAGGGACACACCAAAATTCTTATCATTACGGCATATGGGGGGAATTTCGTTTAGATGCATTTTAACATCATTACTTTGCAATCAACAAAACAAAATTAGCTTACATTAGGGAGATGCTTGAACTTATGTTTTCTGCAAAAAATATGTGCTGTTAGGCTTCCTAATTAATGCATAGGACCTTACAAAAGTGTTCTGATAATGCCACATAATCATCCAAATTATGTCAACTTTCCAAGAATTATTCATGAAAAACGTAGAAAAGCAGAATAGTTTTTACTGGTGTATACAATGATTCTGGTTCGTTTACAGAGACACACAAAAGAATTTCGTGACATTAGAGAATAAGGACAATTTTTTAATTTAAGCGCACTTTAATGCATTTATGCTGCATTGAACATAATGGAATTAACATACATTATAAAGAAGCTTAAAAGCATGTTTAAGAATTCTGATGTACTGTAATCATCCAAATGATGTCGAATTCGTTTGAAAAATTAATGAGTTATAATTAATTAGGTGTATTCTTATAATTGGCACATATAATAACTGTATCTTCTTTTCCGGGATACATAAAAGAATTTCATACTATTACGGTCTATAGTCGGTATATCTTAAAAGTTTATTTCAACATGGTTACACCTCATTAAATATAAGGGAATTTTATTAGAATTTTAAAAGCATGTTTTTCTGTTGATAAGCGTGGGCAAAAAATTGGTAATTAGTTTACAGAAAATAATTCCAGATATGCTATGTAATCTTTTTTCATGAAATTTGGTAGAAATATTTATGAATTTCAGGGAAATAATACAAGACTGTCAGTTATTAAGAATACATATATATGATATACAGATAGGTATAGAAAGATAGATACAGTGTGTGTGTGTGTTGGGGGGGGGGGGGGTTGCCCCCCTCAGGAACGCATCTGTTTATGTAGCAAATCAATTGAATCAATATGTATCTATCTATCTATATATATATAAATGGCTAAGAGATATCCTTGGACCCTGTTTGTGTGTGGATGCACCAAGTATTCCTCTAAAGCTTCCTTCTCTTCTTTTTCTACTTCATTTCTCTTTCTTATTTCTTGTTCTTCCTTCTTCTTTTCCCTTTCTTATTTCTTCTTCTACTCTTTCTTCTTCTTCTTTCTTTTTCTTCCTTCTACGTCTTCTTTTCTTCTCTTTTTCTTCCTTCTCTTCTTGTTCTTTTTTGTATTTCTCTTCTTCTTCCTCTTCCTATAAAGCTTCCTTTTTTCTTGTCTTCTCTAAAACTTCCTATATTGCTGGACAAAGTGTGGCTTCTAAAAATGGTTTCGTTAACAAGCTTTGATCTATTGGCACGCAAACAGCATCAGGCCGAGTTTTGTACATTTTGAGTTTGATTTTGAAGTTTTTCCTGCATTCGGAATTCGGTTGATTCCTGAACCAGGGCTTTTCTAGTATATTATAATAAGGAATAAATGAAAATGACCTTTTGTATAATGTGTGATGCAAATAGGACGTTGAGGCTCCTGATCTGCAGATCCACTATAGTCCATTTCCTCATCAGAGGCACTTCAAGGCCACAGAATTCAGAGAGGGAGATTATGTGAATGAGATCACGTGCTCAATTCCATCCAGTGAATATCGTTGTTTCTTCAGTAACCTAGCAACGGACGGGGAAAGTGAAATCACAGTTCATCTGAGCGTGGCCTTGAGGCGACTGCGTAAAGGAAATAGAGTATAGTATACTTTGGCATTTAGTCTGGATATCTGAGTTACCATAGAATTTAGCTGCTTGATCTTATTCTATATTTTACTAGGTGGCTCTGCCCCCTGCTTGCTCCACTCACCAATTCACGAGGGAAGCTTCCCTATCACTGTCCTGCTCCTGTTGCTCATTAATCCCTGTGTGCCTATTCACAGCTTTGTCTTTCACTGAATAGGAATATTGATATTGCGTAACACAAGACAAAATCAGAACAATATTACAGAAATTCCTATATTTTATATCACACTGAAAAAAAAAAAAAAAAGAATAGGCCGAAAATCGGTAACTTTTTTGTGGAATACAGATAATTCATAATATCCAGACCATTTAGCATTACAGCTAGTATATAACACCCCCTTGGCAATTTCTAAATTTTTGTCACTATTTGGAGATTAATGTTTTGGTATAATTGCTTGTTTAAAAAAATCTAATACCTATTTTTTTTCCTTTTTCTAATGCCTATATCTTACTATTTCTTTACGCCTTTTCTTACTATTGATTTTTTAGTTAATTGAGGACAATATATATATATATATAGTAATACTCTATATATATTTCTAATGTACAGCTAGGTTTTAAATGGCACTTACAGCAAATGGGAAATCTTTTAAAGTGTATATCTTCTACAATATGTTGTAACCAGTCTGTTAATAAATAATCTAGTTTCAATGAAAACTTGATATAATACAAATGTATCTATTAAATAAATAAATAAATAGATTTATCTCAAAAACTTTTTGAGTTATAAAATGTATAGTGAAAAATTCAATGTAAAATTCCATGATGCTTCATAAATTTTGAAAATATGGACCATTATTCTGTATTTTGTTAAAAATTTTATACAGTTGAAAAGAGAATTAAAAGGCTTTTTGAAAGATACCTGTTGTTAAGAAATTGAACATTTAGTTTTTCATACAGGATGATTAAAAAAGATTAGCAAAAAGAAAAAAAAAAATCCTTGAAAACATTTTTTATATATAGGTATACAAAAAAAAACTCATTAAAAAAAAAAAAAAAACACCGTTAGAATCGGAAATAAACACTCTTGCAAATGGTACAGATGTATTTGTTATAAAATGATATATTACGGAGGGATTGCTTTTAAAAAATGCAGTAAACTTTTTATCTTCCTTTCTTCTTTCCACGCAAAACTTTCAGACATGCTTTAAGAAACTATCTGCAAGTTGGCAAATAGAATACCTTTATTAATGCAAGGTTTTTAATTAATAACTTTGTTTATTAAGTTGATAGAAATTTCAAACTAAGATAAACAGGTTTCTTGTGATTATTAGGCAAAAATCTGTACCTCTCGCCAAGCTAAAGGACCCTTCCGTTCTCGAGGAGATACAGTCATAGATTAAAAAATCTGGTGTGAAACAACCGCACAACTTCCATTACCCACTATTACATGTATTATATGCATTTTTTGGAGATAATGTGATCAGAAGACATAAAAATGACTTTACAAAGTAGACACCTAAAAATTTATTGGTAAGAGAAATTTCATATACGTGTAAAGATATATAAAACAGAGTTTACATAGTGAGTTAAAAAAAAAATTTAGAGTTATTTTTTGAAACACCAATTTCCGAGATCTAACACTGAACTACCCAATCAGAATGACTATTAATATTCCTGTAATAAGCACATAATATGAGAAAGAATATCTAAAATGTATTTATGTAATAATTTTCAAGAAAATCGTTACAACCATTTTACCCCAACACCCAATTTTGTTTGAAAAATATTATTCTTGATTAAACCTTATGACAAAAATTTTTTCAAGAAAATCAACAATTCATATCTGAAAGTGTTTCGAAGTAGGTATAATAACCTAACACTAGTTTAAGTTCATTCTCTTGAGAAAAAATAAATATTTTACAATGATTTAACAAAATAAAGTATAACTATTATTAAACACTCATAACTTACACTGAATATGCTCTGATTTGAGATGCAGTAGCACGTGGAATACATTTAAAAATTTCTCTTGCATGAGCAGATGATCGACATTTGGATGTACAATCTCTCTCATATAGCTGATCCATTGTAGCAGAAACAAAAACTATTTATTTCAACATTAACATAAATGTTAAATTGTGCGCTTGTTATTCTTCACAAAATAAGTAACTGACAGGGAAAAAAATTCAAAGCAAAACATAAACAAAAACCATTTTAAAAATTCTTTCAGCATCCCATCATGGGATGTTGTCTGTATATAACTACTAAGCAGCCATAATGGTAGATATTCAACTGAAAGAAAGAAAGAAAGAAAAAAAAAAAAAAAAAAATCAGTGAGTATTACAGAACAATTAAAAAATCATTTAACAATGAAATGTTAGATATATGAACTGAGAAATGTATTAATCACTAGCATCAAATTAAGCATAAACTACTAAGCTGAGAGTGAAAGTTTATACAAATTTATTATTCTAAGCAAATAATAGACAAAATCTGAAACAGTTTTAGCATAGAACAAAATAGAACCCTTGGTGGCTTTTGAAATTTGGTGCAAGAAGTAGCTCGAATGCTTCTCACCAAAGATTTTACTTCTGCAACCATAATATACTTATTTTAGTTCTAACTGCAAGCTGAAAATATAAATAAATTATTAAAAAAATTTTGAAAAAAAAAAAAAAGCAAAATAATGATAATAATAGTGAAACATTAACAGTAATCACTTAAGTTATCTATTTTCAATGTGTCTCAGTCAGTGTTAGAAATAAGAATTTTGAAACTAGGCGTCAAAATGACGCCTGGATTAAATTTTTTGGGCATCAAAATGAAAAATCTACGTGCCATCTATAATTAAGTATGTATATTAAAAAAATAATAATAAAGCATCAACTTGTAAATAATATATGCAAGATTATATAAAAAATATTTATGTAATGAATGTAAATGTAATTACATTGACAATATTAAACATACATATTCAAAATCACAAATTCATTCTTCATTCAGAAGATACATCATTCCACTACAGTTTAATAGAATTTTCTGGGCAGAAATCTTCCAATTTAGGGCCTTTTAACTTAATCATTAACAAATCGTTAACTACTTTCATAGAGATACGATATCTTAAATCAGTTTTTATTAGGTTCAGCTGACTGAAATAGACTTGTTTACAGTCTGATGGGATTGGGAAAATTATTAGATATGATGAGGAAAAAATCCAGGCGTCAAAATGAAAAAACTGGTCGCAAAATACGAGTAACGACTGCTTATTTCTAACCCTGGTCTCAGTACATCATTTTATAAAAGAAATGAATTTTTAAAAATTGCTTTACTTTTTCAAGCATCACTTTAATAAATCTTTATACATCGTATGTTAAAAATATAAACAAAATACAGTGAAGCATCAATAATCCAGCAAAAGCAGGAAATAGACATTGCCGGATTATAAATTTTTTCCGGATTATAGATGTTCCAAAAAATATATATCAAAATCTTATATCAGTCACAGCATCCAAAGAAATATTTTTTAAAAATTAGTTTTAAAAAACATATACAAACCCTTATAAAAAATGAAAATAATTAAAATAACTTTTACAATAAATTACAAATTTTAAAATAACAATTATAAAACAGTAATTCAGACCTTTTATTTTTGTACAAAAAATTATAAAAAAGTTGATATTGAAACTGACTTAATAACAAAATAGATCAGGAATTTTACAGTGCTAAATTCTATAAAATACGTCAGTCAATTTCATTTGTTTCATTCTTTTTTGTTTTACAGTTTGTCGTTGACTAATTATCTTATGCACATTCATTAGTTGGTTATCGCTGATAAAATCTTATTTTTCAAGTCTTTCAAAAAACTGTTGACAAGATTTTGGGTGGTTGTGTTTATTTTGACTTTCGGTATCAGGAATAGGAATGATCTCTTTTATTAATAACTTTTGGATTTGCCATTGCAAGACAAAAATTTTGTTGTTTATTTTCAGAATTTTTGCCACCATCCTGATTAATCTGTAAAAAATTTGCGCTAGTCTGTAAATCAATAAAATTAATGAAAATCTGTAAACTTTACTAAAGATCCATAAAAGTTGGTAAGCATGCTGTGAATAACAAGTTGAGTACTACTACGATTTACAGGTAGAGGTTAAATAAAAAAGAAAGGAAGCAAAGAAAAAGAAAAAAATATATCATTAGTGCCGGATTATAGAATTCTGGATTATGGATGCTTCACTGTATGAAATATTATCATAAATGATATAAAAAATATAATTAAAATAGGCACTAATTTTTAACAAATTATACCAAAAAATGTCATTGATGAAACATCGACAAAAAATTAAAAGTCACCAAGGGGTCCTATAGTGAAGCTGCATCCAAATTCCTTATACAAAGAAACAAATAAATTTATGTATGATTTTATCCTTTCCTTTTAAATGAAAGTACATTTTTTCTAATTATTTTTTTACTTTAAATTTCTTAATGCATCGTATCATCACGCAAAATTAACCACTTTGGATATAAATGAAACAAGAAAACAACCAGTTTATATGTATCTATATAATACATTAAAGAATAAATAAATAATGTCAGCCTTAAAATTACAAATATAATTTACATTATATCTCTTATGAATTGCTAATACTTTTTGCGATATCAGATTTTGTCTGGCATTCATACATGGCAGATACATTTTTGTTTTGCGGTAGACAGATACAGAAAATTCTGTTACTGGAGAATTATTATTTAAGATAAGAAATTTTCGGACCCTTGAAAGCTGTAGACACTGGGAATGTGCCCTTGTTAGAAACTCAGTGGCAGAAACACCGCAACATAGTCACGAACACAGAAAAATGACTTGCAGACAGTTTTTGTCTGCACTAATAAAAAAAATTGCCTGCAACTTTCAGACAGTCTTTGTCTGCAGTCGTAAAAAATTATCTGTAATTTTCAAACATTTTTTGTCCCCGACAATGCTCTACCGATGCATGACGTCTTAGACACGCTCTCTGGTAGGAACACACAAAAACAGTGCTTAACAATGGTGACCTGGGAGCCTAGATCTCCCTTGTTAAGCAGCGTTATGCGTGCATTCTTTTCTCTTGTTACCTGTTACTGAGATTCTACGGGAATGTAGAAAGTGCTAATTTCATTTAAAACTGCTCCAAAACTTCTCCTTCACTTCAAAATTCACTTATAAAAATTTCTGGATAAAAACTAAAACTAATACTTTTATTATTTATATTGTGTTGTGTCAAACATTGCTATAAAATATTAAATTGAATGAGTTCAATTTATTATTTTATAATGGTTTATACTATATTGTTCTGTAGTAAAATTGTATTTGTGTATTGTTTCACTAGATCACCACTGTTGTTAAGCTTGTCCTCCACCCCCAAGATTGCCGCTATCAGCTTTTAGGCTTTTTTTGAGTGCAAGACATTTTCACCCTTAATAACACGCAAATTTCTCAGACAGATTATGAAATTTTAAAAGCCTATCGCAGACAGCTACAAAACTTTCTGCCACTGGGGTTAGAAATAGGGCCCTGGATTGAAGAGTTGTACTTACGAATAAACAGATTTAGTCTAATACAATTAAAATAATGTCATTAATAATACATATATTACTTGTCTTGCCAAAGTTTTAAAAAATTCAGAATCACAGAAAATAATGCAAACAAATTAAAAAGGAAAAAAAATCTCAAATATATTAATAATACGAATTTAGAATTATAGTATAACTACAGTATAATAAATTGTATTGCATTTTTTTTAACAATATTGTAAAACATTAATTGATAAAACGGTACAGGATAATTAACTACACTTACCACCTAGAATTTGCTAAAATAAATGCAAAAACCTGAGAAAGAAACTATATAAGAGCCAGGTTGCATCATAAATGTATATAATGACACAGCTTTGTCAATAAAACAAAACAAACAAAATTTATAATTGACTTAATTTTTGTTTTTTAATAAATATATCTATATATTATAATTTAGTTATAACATAACTAGTATTAATTAAATAAAAATAATTGTAATTATTTTAATATCTTTTATATTGGTTCTTAAATATTAAATTAATTAAATTTGCTTATTTTATTTATATCTTGAAGATTTGAAGCAGAAACGACATACAAATTTACAAGGTAGGTAGGTAGGTAGGTAGGTAGGGGGGATACTGAGATTTGTGCTATGTCCCAAGAGACAGCTTCATCTCGGAAAATCCAAAAATGCAAACCAAACAGAGAGCTAGGTTAGGACGAGAAAGCTAGTCGTGAGAATATAATCAGATGCGCTAAGGACCATTTCGAGCCGAAAGCAGCCAAGATAACGTCGCCATACGACGGGTTAGGGCCCAACTGAAGGGCATTGAACAAATTACGGCGAGGGGTAGAGAGCTTGGAGCAGCGGAGCAAGATGTGTTCTGGAGTTTCCAAATCGTAGCAGAAGTTACAGAGAGGGGAAAAGATGAGGTTCATCCTATATAGACGTCGATTGGTAAGAATAGTTTTGGACCTCCAACGAGCCATCAGAACATCCATTTTGCGAGACGGGACCCAGTTGGGGAAAGACCTGTCAGGAAGAAGGAAGGGGAGAGAGTTCGCGTAGTCGCAGTTTATCCAAGCATATTCTTGTTCAGCCCTCCAGGTCTTCCGGACCTGAGATCGGAGGTCTTCTGGAGCTATACGAAGGAAAGGGGCGCAGAGATATGGCCCATTTTTGGCAAGGGAGTCTGCAAGTTCGTTGGGAGGAATACCACAATGACCGGGGCACCAGACAAAGGTGATATGGAAGCCGCGAGCATTAAGCTTCTGGATGTGGGATATCAGCAGTAGGATCACATTCGGCGAACGAAAAGACCAGTCCTCAAGGGCACGAAGCACCGACAGACTATCAGACAGGATGAAAATATTCGGATGAGATAAGGGGAGAGCAGAGAGAGCAAGACATAACGCAAGAGCCTCGGCAGTGAAAACCGAGTTGTCATGCGGGACCAAGGTTGCGACAGAAGTGTTGCTGATAGGATCTATAGCAGCGATGGCGGTTTTAGCACCGTCTTTCGATGCGTCGGTGGCAGCGAAAAAGCAGGGGGGGAGGGAGGAAAACCATTGATGCCAGGCGTGAACTTTAGTAAGAGCAGGGAAGTCCGGGGACTGAAAATCAAGACCGTTCGAAATCACCCGAAACTGGGCACAGCATGGGGGGGGAGGCCAGCACAGACGAATAATGTACGAGAGGGGGCAGCCCACCTGAGATTGTAACTCTTGTAATGGTAGCCACCACTTCCACAACGGAGCAGGCTGGGCAAGCGCAGCATGAGCAGCTTCACTAAGGCGCAGTCCAGGAGGGGCGGCGAGGAGGCGGAGAAGAAACATCTTCGTGAGCAGGAGGAGGCGACTGGACACACTAGGAACCCCGGCTTCCCGACGGAGAACCGGGATAGGGGTGCATTTGGGAAGACCGGTAGCCAATCTGAGGGCAGCGTTATAGCTGATCTCAAGTATATTCAAGGCCGAAACAGGAGAGTCATAAAACAGAGGAGCCCCATATTCTAGAATGCTTCGGATGATGGAATTGATAATCTTTAGCATATGGAAACTATTAATGCCACGGGAGCGGCCCGTGATAGCCTTTAAGTAATTCAGCCGGCGCTGGGCTTTGCACTTGATAGCAGTGAAGTGAGAGGTGAAACATAAAGTGCGAGAGAACCAGACACCTAAGATTTTTATCGGGGAACTCCAAGGGACCTCCACGCCCCGAAGGGTGAACGGAGCCCCCGGGTCCCTGCAACGAGTAAAGTTAATTGCCGAACATTTGGCTGGGGCAATACTAAGCGCGTTCGAGGAACACCAGCAGGTAATACGCAAAAGGGTATCCTGAAGTTTTCTCCGAGCCTGGGAAGCCTCCGGACTCATGACATAGATCAAGAGGTCGTCTGCGTAAACGATCATGCGAACTCCGTCTTCCAGCGTCTCCACGATGTCCAGCATATAGAAAATGAAAAGAAGCGGAGAAAGGACGCTGCCTTGTGGGACGCCCTGGTTACAAGGGGCAGTGTTGGAAACAATAGCCTTCCAGCGAACCTGAATAACCCGAGAGTCCAAGAAAGAGGATAGCCAACGACCCATGATGCCTCTAATTCCATGAGAAGCAAGTTTGTAAATAAGGGTGTCTATATGAACAGAGTCATAGGCCGCTTTGATGTCAAGACAGATTGCTGCGACATACCACTTACGAGAGCGGGCCGAGACAATATCATTTATGAAGGTGCATAAAGCTAGGGTGCAGTCCCTAGTTGGGATGAATCCGAAATGATCTTGGTGGAACAGATGCCGCTGCCCGCCCCAAGCAAGGAGTCTGCGGAGGATCATGCGTTCCAATAATTTGCACCCCGCCGAAGTGAGAGCTATCGGACGGTAGGAGTCAACACGATGAGCAGGTTTGCCAGGCTTCCGGATGGGGACGATGGTGGCAAGTTTCCAGGAGTTGGGAATTTCCCCCGAACCAAAAGAAAGGTTAAAGGTGTTCAGCAGGGATTCGAGGTGTTTCTCAGAAAGCTTCTGAAAGAGCTTAATAGAGATGCCATCAGCGCCAGGAGCAGTCGGACGAGAGCGTTTTAGAGCGTGACGAAGTTCTTCCAGGGAGAGGGGGGCGTCTAGGATCGGGTCCCCATCACCGAGGTCAACTGGTATAGGGTGAGGCAGGTTGGGTTTAGAGAAATGTTCCAGGAAAGCATGAGCTTGGGTTTGAATGGACGCGATGGGAACCGGGTCTTTGATAGTATTGTCGCCAGAGGGGAGGTCTCGGCTAGCCAGGCGTTTCAGGATTTTAAAGATTCTCCCACTTTCGCAACTGCCTTGGCAGAGGGAGTCCCAGAAGTTGCGAGCAGCCTGTTTGATATACCTTCGAAGTTTGGCCGCGTACTTCTTGTACTGAATCCACTCTTCCCTAGAGCAATGCAAACGGGCAAGGCGGAGATGTTTCCGCTTCGAACGTAGGAGAGACCGGCAGGTAGAATCCCACCAAGGACGGCCCAAGCGACTGGGCGAACTCAATTGAGAGGCAGTGGAGTCCATAGCCTCTCTGCAAATGTGCTCAAAGTCCTGATAGGAAGAAGTCGGGAGATTGTCTATCATGTTGAGAGCAGTGGAGGCTCTAGTCCAGTTGTAAACTCGACGAGGGGCCGTTGGGCAGCCCACAGGGGAGTTGGCCAAGAGAATGATGGGGTGGTGGTCCGAATCGAACAAGTCAGGGTGGACGTAGAATCTAATTCTGGACTGGATGGAGGGAGACAGCATGGTGAGGTCTAAGAGAGAGGAGGAGCCGAAAGAGCCGGAGCGAGTAGGGTGATCAAAATTCAGGACGCAAATATCCTGGTCGCTCGCCCAGTCAAGCAGTTGTTGGACCCGCCTAGGGACGGGGGGGGAGCGGGAAAGGATGTTGATATTGAAGTCGCCAACAATGATAAAGGGGACACTCTCCGAGGATAGGATTTCAGTAAGCCAATCCGACGGGAAGTTGCCTGAAGGGGAGTAGCAGTTGAGCACCAGAGTCCAGCGGTTGTCCAAGAAAACTTTTACCCCAAGAACTTCGAAGTCCTGGATAGGGCAAGGAGGGAGAGTAGCCAGGTAGGAAGCCTTAGAGGCGTGAATAGCAGTGAGGAGACCACCACCGCGAGTATCAACTCTATCAGCCCTGTATACCGTCATGTCAGGGATGGCAAAAGTGTCGTGGGGAGATAAAAAGGTTTCCTGCAGACAAAGCAGAGTAGCATGGAGCTCAGGGGTAGAACGGAGCCAATGGCCATTAGCCCTAAGGCTGCGGCAGTTCCATTGAACCAAAAAATTGACTAAACCCATAAAAAACAAAAACAGAGAAACAGGGAAGCAAAAGAAAAGGGGACTTACCCATGAGCAGGGAGACAAGAACAGGAAGGCAAGAACAAGGAGATTAAGTCCCTGGAGTGGTGAGATTGACCGGGGGGTGATACCCAGAAGCCCCTTGAGGATCCGATAGAGGAATATCCATCGGGCAGATGTCCTTTTGATTGGGCTCCGTGATACGAGGTTTTTTACTTCGGAGGATTTCTGAAAGCACAGACGCAGTTGATTTTTGCACTTTTTTGGTTTGAGATTCCTGAATGCACTCCAGGAGTGACTGTGTGGCAGATAGAAGCATGGATTGAAATGAATTTGTGAGCTCCACGCACATCGCCTGGACCATGTTTGTGAACTGAGAGGTGATTTCTTGGAGGGCTGATTCAAAGTCTGTTCTGGTGACCGCTTCGGGAGGGGGGCAAGTAACCACAGATGCAAAAGACCTATTTGGTGAGACTTCCTTGTCAACAAAGCGACGCCGTGCCTCGCTGAGAGACAAGTGGTTTTGGCATTTGAATTTTTGGAGACGGGCCTCTCGCTGATAGCTAGGACAGTTCTTATCATTTGCTGGATGGGCATTTTTACAGTTGGCACATTTGGGTGAGGGAGCCGTACATGGGTCATTGTGGGATTCACCGCAAGTGATGCACAGTTTGTTACTCAGACGGCAAGCCTTAGTTGAGTGATTATATCGGTGGCAGTTTAGACACTGCCGGGGTCTGTCAATGAACAGCGATATTCTGTGCAGTTGAAACCACAACTTGACTTCCGAGGGGAGGTGAGTACCTAGCAATGTTACTAGAACAGTCGAAGAGGGGAGTTCGGCGCCTTGGGATTTCCGGACAAACCGGCGAACTTCAAGCGTGTATAGACCTTGCTCAGCGAGTTCCTCCGCAATATCCTTGCAAGTAACAGAACCGTCAATACCATGCAATAGGAAGCGTGTGGTGACAGTTTCCGTTTGAATGTAAGACTCTACTAGAATACCAAGTAGAGTTTGTATGCCTAAAGCGTTTTGGGCAACTTCAGTTGATTTCGTAGTTAGCTGGATTTTGCCTTGACGGGTTATTTTAATATTATCTATGTTATCCTTATGCACCAGCTTAGAAGCTAACTCCTCCTTCAATTGGCGGGGGTGGGCGCGGGGGAAACTGCCGGTTTTAGGAGTGATAAAAAGAGATATTTCTGACCCGTCTTGCAGAGCAATTGATAAATTATCATTCAAATTGGCAGCATTGCTATATATATTGGCATGGGATAGCGACTCTGACTGAGAGCGCACGTTTGCCATTGCATCATTAGTTTTTGTTGTCATGAACTGATGACAACCACAGAAGACAAAAATAACAACCAGAAAAGTAAGTTAAAAGGGTAAAGAATGAGGAAATACCTGAACACTGGCAGGGAAGAACGATAAAACAGAAAAAATACACTGACTTGGCACAGAATAATTAGAAAAACCTGTAACCAGCAGCAGCAGAAGCACAAGAGCACAAGTTCGATAGTAATGGCGGCCAAAACAAACCACGTCGAGACGAGTTGAGGAGCGACCTACCACCTACCTACCTTCGCAGCGAAAAAACCAAATTTACAATTGTTCGTGTACAAACATTGCGTCACCCTAGCGGAAAAAAAAGTTGAAGTGTATACTTTGAAAACAATAATCATAAAAAATTTATAATTTTCATTTCCATGGTTTCGAAGAAAAATGTTTGCCCTCGAGTAAATTTATACATACCAAAGATTACTATATATAGGGCATCTTGCTCATCCATAACTGCCTTAAGATTAAAAAAACCCTACATATGGTAACTTCAGCAGAAGAAAATTAAGTAAATTAGTGCGTCTGCGCAGACGACGGGGATTAAGTGAATGGGTTTAAGTCGCACTAGTGCTACGCTAAGGGGAATTGGCGACGGTCTGGGATTCACCCTTAAGGACAGTCAGCTGTACTGTTCGCGCAACTGACAAAAATATTGTTTCCAGGGGGGGAAAAAAATGACATTGTGAATCCAAATGTCAGAAGTTCAGATAATCCGCGTTTGTAATAATCGATAGATGGCGCTTTTTCAGCTTTTGTTGTTAGTAAATAGCCACGTGTATTTATTATTGTTCTATTTGTGTTACTACCGAGGATTAAGAGTATAGGATATATTACGAATGTTACGGAAAGGTAGTAATTTTCATCTTACAGATAGAGGGCGACCAGATCTCGAAAATTCACCAATTAGCACGTTTGTTTACATTTCTGGCTGTTCGTAGGTCGTTCTCGGAAATCGGATGATGACTGAAGCCGAAAACACGAATTACTTCTTTTGAAATTTATCAAATGCGGTTATTTGCATTACATATTTTGAATTTTAATAAAGAGAAATGAGAATAAATTCCTTTTGACATTTGTATTAGACATTACTTTTGATAGACTCACAAACTACAGCAATATTTTCAATTGCAAATAATCTTTAATGAAAATGGTTTACGAACCTTGTTTGATTTCATTTGCAAAGCAGTTTATCTTCCGTTTGCTCTTAATTTTGTATAGATTTTATTATTATTATTATTATTTTAATGAAATGAAAGCTTACTATCTATATTATTGTTGTTATTTAATTCTAAGCTTTTAGTTTCTAGAATTGAAATACACGTTTCCATATCAAATCTGTGCTTGTATACATTTATGGAGATCCTTCTGTAAGTGTACTTATTGTTTATTAAATAACAAATTAATACTAAAGTAGTGATTGATTAATGCAGAAAAGATTTAGTTCACTCTCTTCCTCTTATATTTAAATAATCAAAACAACATGTAATTTTGAAAGATTTCTTTATTTTATGGGTGTCAAAGTCCATCTCTTAAAGAACAATAATTTATCTTTTCTGAAGTCCCACATAACTTTTAAATTAAAAAAATATGTAATGTTGTATTATCTGAAAACCTTTAGTTCTTTATTTCTGCAAGACCTATTAAGCTCTAAAGTGTTATACGGTGGATATAAATGAACTTCTTTTCTTGTTTTATAACTTCAAAAAAGTAACATTTTATATTATCACTGAAAAATACAATTGTCATACTTATTAAGTGGTAAAATATATCTTTCTTCTTCTTCCTAGTGTTTCAGAATCAGTTTTTTTTTAATAATATAAAAATTCCATACTTATAGTGCATTTTTATTATCCAAAGTTCAAAAATATTTTTCGGAAAAATTACGAACACCCAAATATATTCAGCCAAACTGCAGAATAGTCTTAACTGAATGTCTTTCATAGCACAGCTTAAAAACAAATAGCAGGATATAGAAATTCGGTATTCGGAAATTCATATGAGGTTGCTTAAAAAAAATTTGACCGAGATTAATTTTTCAAATTTAACAATGCATTTGATTTTTTTGTGAATGTTGCAATTATATTCAATTGTGCAGTTGAGGGAATAGTAACCTTAAACTGAAATGTTTATCAAATAAAACTATTTCTAAAATTATATTTAACTATTTTTAAAGTATGTTCATTTACAGTAATTGTTATCTTATATTTTTACGTGTGATCTACTTTTATAATATTCAAACACAGGATAAGAGAAAGTCATGTAAGTGTACTCCAGATTATTAATTTTTTATTTTATTTTATTTTTTTATTAATTTTTAAAATTGTGAATTGACTTTAAGAAAAATTGAAAATTGATTATAAATAGGGATTATCAGTTCACAGTCAAAAAATCTTTCAATCGTGTTGAAAAGAAAATATTTTAGAAAAAAATGTAAAATAGTTTTTCAAAAATGAGTTGAAATTTAATGTTTTATGATTTTTCTGAATGTAAAGACGTAGGTAGATTAAAAAATATCCATTAGGTAATGAGTAATGCTGAAAACAATTTTCCCCACAGAATAACATGGGCTTTGGCTGTCTACACGATTAGGTATTGTATACTCTTAAATAATATGGTTACAGAAGTGTAGTAAGAATTTATATATATATTTAAATTTCAAGAGTAGGATTTTTCCTCAAACAGGATTGTCAGGAAGTGCAAACAATGGTCAGAGTTGTTCGAATAAAACACAGTAAGAGTGCCAGAAAGAAAGTGTTAGTGTAGTAAGCTAAGAGGTTGTAGCTATCTGACACAAAATAAGAGTACTGTAGAAGCTTGCTACTTAGGCTGGGATTGCGGTGCCTCGTTCATAAGTCTGATCTTAAATCTTACGAACTTTCGTAGAATGGGCGTGCTTAAGAACGATCTTAACTTGGTATTGCGGTGCATTAATTAATTCGGTTAATTAATGATGGCCCATATATTCCTCTGCCCCGTGACACCTCTACAAATAAAATTAAATCCGCTGTAAAATCTTGCCCCTTGTTATTGGACTCGACTAAATCTCATCTTATCCCTTCTATTGCTAAATGTGCCAGATTTTATGCTTTACCGAAAGTTCACAAACCCAATATTCCATTTCGTCCTATAGTCTCTAATATCGGTACTGCTTCCTATAATTTAGCTAAATTTCTCACCACAATTTTCACCTTCTTGCTGCTAATAGTTATACTGTTAAGAATTCCATAAAATTTGCAAAAACATTCAAAACTGCCCTCACACTAATCTCACTATGGTTTTTGATGTAAAATCTCTTTTCACTAATGTTGCAATAAGTGGCGCCCTCTGCTGTCTCGAAAATAGATTAAAAGATAATAACAGGAGACTTGGCCTTGGAATTTCCTTTTTGCACTGAAGACGGTACGCTTTAGGCTACCGAAACAGCTGTATGCATTTGCAATATTTTTCTTTGGCGTTTCTAACGTAGTAGTTTATTCGAGACTAAAAGAGTTTCATTTCACATCTTTTGAAATACAAGAATTAATCGCTCTTACCCGCATTTGTTTATCACAAACCACTTTTTCTTTTCAAAATAAATTCTATGGTCAGTCTGAAGGTTTAGCGATGGGTTCCCCTCTCTCCCCAATTCTCGCAGATATTTACATGCGCTATTTCGAAAGCACGCTTTTAAAGAAAATATCTTTTCCTTTTTGGACCCGTTACGTTGACGACACCTTCACGCTTATCGACATATCTCATCACAATATTGACCATGTCTTAGAAACTTTAAATTCAATTGACAGCAATATCCAGTTTACATATGAAATAAAAAATAATGGCTCCCTTCCATTTCTTGATACCCTCGTCTCTCGCACTGTAAATGGATTTTCAACCACCGTCTATCAAAAAAAATTTTTGCTGTCTCCCTTCCTCTCCATGCGCGTTCATGTGACCCACCTAACCAAAAAATGGCTGCTTTCTATACTTTTGTAAACCGTGCACTTAATATTTGTTCAAATCCTATTTTATTAAAATCTGAAATTAAATACCTGAAAGCCATTGCAATTGACAGAGGTTATGACCCTTCCATTATAGACAAAGCTATCCAAAAATTACAACTCCCTCGTATTTCGCCTACTAAATCAGTCTCTTCTAATATCAGTATCGTCTTACCCTATTTTCCTAAATCCAGTCAAACCATAGCTAAAATTCTAAAGCAATATGATTTTGAAATAATATTTTCGCCTTCCAATAAACTCACCTTTTCTCAGTTAAAAGATCCCATTGATATGCATAATTCTTGGGGTATTTATAGTATTTCCTGTCAGTGGTGTTTATCATATATTGGCCAAACTAAACGCAGTCTTAAATTTCGTCTAAAAGAACATATGAATTACGTCTGCAAACAAGAAACCAATAAATCGGCTATTTCTAAACATTGCTGGGAGGAAAATCATAATTTTTAATTTAATTCAGCTAAAATAATTTGCAGACCTAAATCCATTCATGAACTCGATTTCTTTGAAGCTTTTCATATTTATAAAAATTTTAAAAACCTTGTAAATTGTGATTTTGCTATCCCCTATTTGTCTGACTGTTGGAAATTTTATATTCAGTCCACATTTTCTTAATTTTTCTACTGTTCACACAGCTAACATTCCTATTGGCCACTCCCTACCTTTCCCGTAATCCTATTGGTTGAACTAAATCCGGCCCCTCTCCTATATATACGAGCACTTATCCTGATTCAGAATCCTTTTTGCACTGAAGGCGGTACGCTGTAGGCTACCGAAACAGCTGTATGCATTTCCAATATTTTTCTGTGGCGTTTCTGACGTAGTAGTTTATTCGGGTTTTAAAAATGATCACAGTTTGAGGAATTACGTCTCCCTCTTCTAGCAATGCCGTCCTCAGAGCAGGAGGAGTATGTCTACGTGAAATTGCTCTTCCAAGGTAGTCCGATAAGTTCTGTATTGGATTAAGATCAGGAGACTTTGCTGGGCAGGATATTCGCTCAATGTCTTTACTTTCAAGGAATGCATCAATGAGGCCTGCTTAATGTGGCCGAGCATTACCGTCTATTAATCACTTCACCGGCCATCACCAGATAACTCGGGGGAAATGTAGCCTTCCCCACACTACAGTGGGCGGTGACGTGGTTAATAAAAAGTCAGATCCACATGAAAAGCTTTACAAAATGCTCTAGACATCATCCCGATATTTCTGTGCAGTCATAGACCCGCCGTTAAAAACGTGTACGGTCATGCGTCTGTCAATCGTTATTCCTCCCCATACCATCACACTTCCACTACTGAAACGGTCACGTTCCATAACGTTCAGGATAATTTCGTATTCCCGACTCTCTGCAAATAAATAGCAGTTGAGTTAGGAATAATTAAAATTCTTTTATCGAGATGTCGGAAGCATATTTTCACTTGTACCCAGGGTTTGCAGTTTTCCTGTACTTTTTGCGTGCGTTTGATTATATATTTACTAGTAATTTTAAACAAAAATTTTTGTAAAGTTTTTAATGTTATAAAAGCCCGTTTAACAATATCGTCTGGATACAGTATTAAGAAAATAATAAAATGCGTGCAAAAAAAATAGGAACATTGCGATTCCTAACCTGTACTGAAAAATTTGACCATCTTGGATAACTGAAGAATGTAAAAATACACAAATTAGTTTGAAACAATTTTTTTTTAAAGGTTTTAATGTTATAACAGCCCGTTTAAAAATACCGTCTGGGAAATAATATTAAGAAAATAATAAAACGCGTGCAAAAAAAAAAAAAAAAAAAAAAAAAAAAAAAAAAAAATAGGAACGTTGCGATTCCTACCTGCACCTGAAAAATTTGCCCATCTTGGATAACTGACGAATGTAAAAATATACGATTCTTCTTTCTCCGTTTATTAGACGATTTATTATAGAAATACTTTTAGGAGGATGCCAGCAATATATGTAACCATAGCCTCCTTAATTAGATGCCTGTCGCGTAGCTCGGAAACTAGGCAACAGTTGAAGCGGTAGAGAGCGCCACCTGGTACAGAGTGTGTGCGACTTTTTTATTCAACAGCCACCAAAAAATTTTTAAAAATGGGATGTGATATACATAACAGGCGAATAGAATCGAAGAAACGTCGATTATATATATCATGTATCACTTCTTTAAATTATTGGTGAGAGTCGAATAAAAAAGTCCCGTAATCTGTACTAGGTAGCGCTGTCTACCGCTTCAACTGTTGCCTAGTTTCCGAGCTACGCGACAGGCATCTGGTTAAGGAGGCTATGATGTAACATACACATGCACAAACATACAATCATCCAGTAGCGTATTCAGAAGGGGGGGGGGGGGTGATGGGCTGCAGTCAATCACGAAATTTTGTAGAAAGATTAAAAAAATAAAGATTAAGCTTAATATTCACGATTTCTGGACACTATGAAACATTACAGAACTTAACTCAGCCTTCCCGAAATAAAATCCTGGATACGCCACTGAATCATACACACATATCATTTGTCGATTATTTAAAATGATACCGATAAAATAAAATAATCTGGTGCGCCACTCACATTTACTTTCTCTTAACCTGCATTTTTATGAAAACATATTATTACAGACAGTTTAAAGTAAGAGATACGAGGAAATGTATTTGAACATTTCCAAAGCACTATAAAAGTATTAAAAATCACCACAAAACTGGCGTTTAAAAGTAATAAGTACAAAACTTTGAATAAACACCATAAAATGCAAGAACTCACAATAATTGTTTCGGGTCTAGAGAAGACACGACCCTTCCTCAGGCGAACAAATTAGGCTCGAGTGCTGAAAACAAAGCAGCAACGCTTGCATGTTCTTGCATTTTATGGTGTTCAGGGGTCTGTCCAGACTTTTCAGGCAGGGTCCTGTTTCTGTGAAATTGTGAAAACTGCTACATGTATTTTTGTGAATTTAAATTTTGTGTGAAAATAAAGTTTTTCCGAACTTTTCGGCTATGACCCTCTTTTTGTGAAATTGTGAAAAATGCTACATGTATTTTTGTGAATTTAAATTTTGTGTGAAAATAAAGTTTTTCCGAACTTTTCGGCTATGGCCCTCTTTTTGTGAAATTGTGAAAAATGCTACATGTATTTTTGTGAATTTAAATTTTGTGTGAAAATAAAGTTTTTCCGAACTTTTCGGCTATGGCCCTCTTTTTGTGAAATTGTGAAAAATGTAAGTTTTCAAAATAAAATTATAATTAAAGTTTAATTTTAGACAATGACAGTTACTTTTTATAGAACTAAACTTAAATAAATGCACAGAAGCCCTTAATAAATTAGAAATTGAGTATCAGCTTTTCCGGGAAATACAGCAAAACACTATTTTTTAGGATAAAAAATTTTGTGAAGGGTCCTGTTTTAGGATAAATAATTTTGTGAAGGGTCCTGTTTTAGGATAAATAATTTTGTGAAGGGTCCTATTTTAGGATAAATATTTTTGTGAAGGGTCCTGTTTTAGGAAAAACAATTTTGTGAAGGGTCCTTTAACGGACCCAGATTTGCCTCTGGACAGACCTCTACTTTTATAATAAGGACAAAATTTTGAATAAACACTGTTTATTCAAAATTTTGTCCTTATTATAAAAGTAGTTGTAGATGCGTTTAGAGATATTTTTAATTGGCATACTTTTTTGTGTAATTGAACTTGAAAATGATCATAATGTTTATCAACAGCTGAGTGTTTAATTCGCAAGTTCAAATTACAATACCGTTAAAACTGTTAGTTAAAATATTTTAACTTATGATAAAAATTGTCTTTTCTTTTTGTAAACCACCAAGATATAACCAGGACCCTTTAGAAAGCTACACAAGCTTTTTAGAATAGAGACAAAATTTTAAACACACCGGAATATTTTACATAGTGAAAAGATATTTTATTATAACGAATCTCACTGCAGTTAACTATTACGATTGTAAAGTTTTAATATTGTGAACAATTACATATTTATTGTAATAAAATTCGAATAAATTATATAAACTTTATAAGACTAGTTAATTCTTCATAAAAATTTAGAGTTTATTTAACCAATATATATATATATATATATATATAATTTTTTAAATTCGGCAAAATGAGTATTGAAAGTTTAGATTCTTTGATTTATTTCTGGAATCTAATCTTTTCCGGGAATATGAGAGGTGAATGAACTCTTTTTTATCCACACTTCTCTATTCTACCAGACAAATATGATGTTTCTTTTTTTCTTTTAAGGAAACTTAATCTTCTTATATCATATTCAGAATTCTTTTTATTATGAATGCTTTAACTGACATCTTAAAATAATAAAATACAAGTTTTCATAACTTTTTGATGATTATAAATTTTTTGAAAATGTTTGGGCAAAATATTAAGTTTTAATATTAATTCGTATTACTAACGTAAACTCTATTGAATACTTTTTCACTCTTCTAAAGTTAAACAGAGAATTTTTGAAAAAAAAAATTCATATCCTTCTTTTACACTGATTTTAATTATAATTAAATATTTCTAAAAATATTGTAAGCAGACATTCTTTAATCTAAAATGCTTTACTTTGGTAATCTAAAATGCTTTACTTTTAAATGGTACATTCCAACTTTACCAGTGGTTCTGCTGTTGAAGCTAGTGATGGGAGATGACGAGTTTGAACCCAGGAGGTTACCAACGAAAGTCGCGACCAATGCTTATTTCCAACGAAGTTGAGAAAAACATAAAAAGATTTTTTGTAAAATAAATAAAAAAGTCAAAAAGGTTTTAATTCAGAATTTAGACTCTGAATAAATTCCCGCGTGAGCGGAAATTATTCAAAGCAAAGCACCTGGAGTTTTTATTCAACGAGATATATAAAGTAGAGTGATAAATGGTAACCCTTAAGAAGGTCTAAGATGAGTCATGTGACATGCTCCCTTGCACCAGCGTATTCGGTGGTTCCCTTTGGTAACAGCTTATTTTCAGTAAATTTCTATGGCAACGGTTTGGAGATTGTCCTTCGCATAAGTCGTAGTCGCCAATGTTTTTGTTTACTTACGTAGTTTAATATTCTTTTGTTCTAAATAATTTTGATTTTGATTTTTCTTCTTTTTTATTTCGTATAGTTCAACTTTAATCGACAAAATGCTTAAAAATAATTGAAAAATTATTATTTGTTGTTAAATTTAGCTCTTTAAAAGTTTAAATTTTCTTTTATAAACACTTTTAAACTTTGTTGGGAAACGATGAAAAAAAAGGTATTTTATTACTGATTAAAATGTGAAATATGTGTAAAATTATTTTAAAAACAATTCATTTCGGTCATAGGACTGTCATGTTACCTAATATTAATGATAATTTGTCGAACTGATATTTTAAATGCCAAAATAGCGATAAAGGGCCAAACACAGCAACTTATTGCATTATTGGAGCATGTCCCGTGGTTCATCTTGAACGGAAAGCTAATCCTTAATCCATTGCCAGTACTCTAATTTATATATCTCGTTGTTTTTATTTTATTTTATTTTTTATATTTTTTACAGGCAATAAATAAAATATGAAATCAGTAGTACCACGTAAAATTTTAAAAGCACATCTTAACCAGTATTTAATAGAAAAATTTTGTGTTTATAATGTTTCTTTTTTAATAAACATTTAATTCGTTCGTAATGCATATTATTCATTTTTGTTAAGCAAAAAAAAAAAAAAAAAAAAAAAAAACTTAAGATTGCGATTTATTTAACGTTTTATCCTGTATAAAATAAATAAATAAAAAAAAATATAGTTGCACGTTTAAAAGTCGTTTTAGGCACAAATGTAGAAAATTTGTAAATATTATTAATGAAGTGACAGAGCAACCTCACAGTGTTTTTTATTTTTCTGTAAATACGATAAATTTTGAGTTATAAACCCGTTACAGTAAAATGACAAAACTTATTCGATTGTTGTACATCAAAATAACTTTGTCAATATTTGCTTAAAAATACAGAACTTTGAAAATTCCAAAAAACTGAATTGATTAAAAAACTAATCTGATAAACATACAGTCGGTAACAAAAGTGTCCGAACACTAGCAAAAATTCCTATGTAAAAAGAGTACACATAATACAGTTTTGTTAAATAAATCCTTATCGAATCCTGTTCTTAGTCAGTCTAAGAACATGATTCGATAAGGATTTATTTAACAAAACCGTATAAAGTGTACTTTTTGCTCATAGGAATTTTTGCTAGTGTTCGGACACTTTTGTTACCGACTGTACATAAAATCGTATGCATTATGACTGGAGATGATCAGAGCCCAATCAAGCCAAAAGTGGGTCGCATGGCCCAATGCGCAATATGCGCATTCGGGCCCCTGATCTATCATTTCTCCATAATTTTTACTCCTCTTTGAAAAAAGGCCTTAAATTTTCCCACTATTTCACGCAATAATGCGTATTTGAGTAAAATATTATTTTTGTATAACTTTATTTTGCTTTCAGAAGTAAAATTTTCATGAAATGCTATTTTCAAGATCATTTTTGTATGTTTTTAATTAAAATTTTTTGAATTGTAAATGAAATTTGGGGTGCCTAAGTTAAGGGCCCCTGGGCCACGGTTTAGTCCGCCCGTGCGTTAATCAGGCCGTAGAGATGGTACTGTTCACTGATGAATCCCTATGCAGTATAATGTGTTGCATCCAATGAGTTGTATTACACATTACAGGGGGAAAGAGGGAAATAATCCCTGCTCGTTCGTGAAAGATTACAATGCAAGTGAGGGGTTTGATTAAGACTCCTATAATACGAGCTGACTCACAGCTGATTATTGTTGCCCAGCGGAAATATAGATTGATCGACGTTTAGTTGCAGACGTATTACTCAGCGTCTTTATCGCCCAAAATGGCGAGTTTGCCTAAACAGAAGAGCGAATTATTGTTTGTACTTGATAAGTTTGGCGGTAATATTTGGCGAAATTTTCTTATAACCCTTGTAAAAAGTAGCCATCACTTTTGCTGTTAAATTAGTTAATTTTAAATATTTATACGCGTTGAAAAGTAGTGTAGGTTGTAAAATACGACATTTAGATAATCAAACAGCAATAAAAACAAATAATTGATACAAAAAATGCAAGAAAACATATCATAATTACACTTCATATTTGTGATTGTAAGCTAAGCGTGCAATTTTCTTTTGGACAATTAATAGCCCATTTCTTTCGCCCTTCTTCATCTGTTGGAAATCTAAACGTTCTAGAATCAGTTCTAGTATGACTTGAGCAATTTTCGAATGCAAAACCTCCATTTTATGTGATTTGATAACACTTGAAATTCGGACAGCGTGGGCAACAATCGCTGAGTGGGAAACAAAATGCCTGATGAGTCAGCCTGTATTAAAGGAGCTCTAGGTTTGATGATGGGGTGGAATCAGAATAGGTGGACGTATGGAGTTGCATACTTTTCGGGATGGTAATCTGACACGTTGACAGCCCAACGTTATGTAGAACAGTACTAGGATCTCATAATATACCTTAAGCTGAAACCACTGTTGATTTCTTTCTTTTAATGCATGAAAATGCTAAACCTCATACAGCTCGAGTTATAAAGAATGTGTTTCACTCGAAAATAATACAAAATAGCTGTTTTGACACATATCCGATCGGACATATTTGGGACACATTCAGCAACATTTCGCAGTAAGATTATTTCATCCATTTACGTATTGTCCTGAATTTGATGACTGTCTTTCTTGAATAGTCTAATCAGATTCTTTAACGATAATCTTATAACGCTCATGGGAAACGACGTCTGAAACAGCCTTAATTATTGGAAAGGATTATATTAAAAACCATCATATTAAAAAACACGGATCTTTCAGAAAAAATACTTTTTTATGTAACCAAAAGGCTGCCTTTAATCCTTTCTTCATATGAGTTCAAAGAGTTAAAGCTCCCATTCAATTTCCCCCAATATTACTTATTTTATTACGTTTTACTGCATATACTTCCATTTCATTCCCGTACATTCATTTGTCGCAGGTTTTTCTTCAATTTTTTATTACTGCCCAATTTTTTTTTTTTTTTACCAATATGCATCACTAAGCACAGTTTGGATAATCGCTAAGCACGTTCTTGTTAACATGAAAAATATTAAAATAATAAAAGTTTTTAGGTATTTATATGAAGATATTTACTCTTTGCTTCAGTTATACATTGTTAAATGGGAATGTTTATTTTTAAAAATTTTCACTACATAGGTATTTCCTTTCAATATGTGAAATCATTGTTTTTAATATGTTACTGACAAAGTTTTTAACAGCTTATTTATTATGCATCTTAAAATGTGATAAATGGTGTGTGCTTTGATTTAGAAATGTTTTGTACTAAATTACGGCAAAATGAAACACATTCTAAGTAGTGGTGGAATTCATTTTTGGAATATTGCAAGTATATAAAAATAAAAAGTGATAGCTGTAGTATTTTTGTAATAAAATATGGAAATTATTGAGGCTTGCTTCCACTTTGTTAGACACGAAAAACTATCTTTTATAGCAGATTTGTAGTTAAATATATTTTAAAAATTAAAGTTTACATCTCTCTTATCTGACAATGGGGTAATTAACATTACAAAAAATTCATAAAACACAATTTAGAAAATCTCAAGTTCATCCATTACTTGCATGTGTGAATAGTTGCTTGCCTCTTAACCAAATATAAAAATTTTCATGCACAATAAATAGCATGATAACAATTACCAAAGGGTATAACAAGAATTAAAATAATTTGGTGTGTCACTCACATGACTTTCTCTTGCTCTGAAATTTAATACTATAAATACAGGCTGCAGACCAAAGGGAAAGATTACGAGTACTTTTATGTAAACCGATGTTAAAACAATTCAAATTAGGCTTCGGAAGAGTTTTATATGATGATTAGTTCTGTGTGAGGGGGGAGGGGGTTGAAGGGGCTACCGTCTCCCTCAACAACCTGTTTCATTGCTGCACCAACATTTATATAGAATTTAAATCTGTTATTAAAATTAAAAGTTCACTTAAAATTATTCAGACAACTTTCACACGCAACATTCCTTGAAACATCAATCTTGATCAAACTTTTTCCAGGAACAAATTTATATTAACTTCAAAATACAACATTTGGATCTTCTGAAATCATTCGTTTTTAAGTTACTCTAAGAAGCACAGACAAAGATCAAACGTTAAAAAACTTGACTTCGGTAATAAGGAAGCCCCAAAACATGTAAATATACAAAAAACAAGCGATGGATATTTAGCTTGAAAACATACATTATTTAACATATGTATATGTGGAATTCATTTCAATTTCTGAGCAGCTTTCCTGGACATGGTAAAATATTATAATGAAGCACTTCCACTAACAATAAAAAAGAATGTTATCGCTTAAATATTTGCAGCCTTGTATATCTTTTGAAGATTATTGACAGACCACGTGGTGCACCAAAATATAATCTATAGTAATAATACACAGCACAACCTGAAATACACTTCTGTCAATTTTCAACTATTGTCGCACTCTAATCTAGTTCTTTTGTATAGCCCTGTAAACGAAACGTGAATGATTTCCCTACCATATTCTACATGAGACATGTTTTTATGCATATAAAAAAAATATAGATTCATTTCGTTTGGTTTTTGGCTGTCTATAGATGTTAAACTCTTCTTAACTGCAATTTCTCCCATGAACGTAATGTATTTGAATTCTGTTGGGTAACCTTGTACACTAACCATTTGCTTCACCTTAACGAAAAGCTTAATGTAGCATCCTTATATGATACACATTTAGAACACCAAGTTTGGACTTTCTGCTACTACTTGTTCCTGAGATATGTTAATAACAGACAGACACACACATACACATATACCAACCGCTAAAAACATGATTTTCATATTCAGGGGACCTCAAAACGTGTAAATATAACAAAAACTCACTTTCGAAAATTTGACTCAAAAACAATACTTTCTCTACCTTATGGGTAAGAGAAAGTAAAAAGAATGGTATAGAAAATTCAATTGTATTTTCTTTCACTTTACATTATTTTCGTCTTTATTACCTGATTAACTTGTGAACTTTGCGGACTTTTTCGTAAATCCTTATTCGTTAGTGCTGAGAAATGAATCTGTTCATCAGTCAAGGAGCCAATGACCATGTTTTCACTTATAAACATATCCTCCTAATTGTTACAAATAACTAATGATCAAAATATGCCACTTTAATTCGTTGCTCCTCTATATGAATAACATTCCCAAATTTGTTCAATGGGAATTTGTGTTAAATTGTAGCTTTAATTAATCTGAATAGTTATAATTGATATTTCACTTGTGGTATAAAGTTCATAATATTCAGGTTTATTTTCCATGTATGTTACATTTTATTAGAAATTGTACAATGTTCTAAAGCATTACAGACCAAATAGATTTCCAAAAATTATTTAGGAATAACTTTTGAAAAATTTAGTATCATGTCAAGGTTGAGGTTGAGTGGGCTTTACTTAGCACCTCTATTAATAGAATGCTACTCTGGTGTACCTCTATTAATAGGCGCTACTCTATTAATAGAATGTTTTTAAGACAAGTGTAAAATTCAGTTTCACATTTCCAAATATCTTGATCCATATTTCTTCTTATCGTTTGTTACTTCTTAGAATAATCGAAGAGCGTAATGAAAGAGCATATTAATCGACAATTTGGTAAAATTAAGAAAAGCAGTGTAAAGATAAAAGGGGATAGCTAAAAGCCTTGTGCACAGGTTCACAGGAAACCGCCACTTTAGAAGGTTTTAGTAGAACCAATGTACATTTGATATTTAAAAGTTATTATGATAAGTTTTTCATTTGGAAATCAACATATTTATGTACTAATTCGTGCAAAAGTTTCAATCTTCAGTTTTTGATGAATATACACATTTTGAGATGTCGTACCACAATTAAAATATATCTTTGGGTTACTAAAATTTTGTGAACGTTGTATCTCACGAATCAACGTTTGGAATTCAATAAATATGTATATTTGGTTGGATATTGATTTAATTATTGCTGATTAAATTACGAAATGTATCGCCCATTTGCAGGAAAGCAATATCTCAGCTTCTATAATATATAAACTCACTTAACTTGGTACACGAAATGAATATTATGAAAAAAACTGCCTATTTCATTTAGGTGCACATCGGATAGCAGGTGGCTTTGCAATGTTACAATATTTCCCGTTAATAGCTCAGGTTCTATGGAATATAAATCTACCAAACTTAATAATTCGATAAATGTTGTGAAAAAATATGCTTATTCAATCTAGGTGTACACCATACGACAGGTGCCGTTGCTGTTGTTATTCACTTTCACTTTGTGTTTTTCAGATGGTTTTTATTTCAGTTTCTATTGGCTAAAATCTTTATTATTGGAAGTTACATTGATTAAATTTTTGTGCATGTTAAGCGGTAGGTATCACGGTTCTATAGAAGGAAAGGCAAGAAAGTTTTGTGATGGCCGTAGCGTAATAGTAAAAAAATATTTTATTTGAAGTGTTCATCCATTAAGCTATTCAATTAAAAATTATATTTTAAAGTGATTCAAAGGTTTTTACTCGCATTAAAATTTTTAAAAAAGTGTCAGGTTGGGAAAAAAAAGTAAATAAAAAACTTTCGTTGTATCAATTTTATGTGTTTAACATTTCATAAGATTGTTTAAAAGGCTATTTAATTGTACATACATAATTTTTTTTAAAATAATTTCTTACAATAATGGGACTTAATATTATTTCTTATGTTGAAACATAAACAAATAGCGTAATTTGAGACAGAATCTTTAATTGAATATAGACTACAGAAAATTAAATAAGCTTTTTTTCCCTTTTTTCAGAAATGCCTGGTAATAAAGGTATCTTTAATCAAATTATTCAATCAAGAGACGTGCATAAAAGTATTTTTTCCTCTTTTTAACTTAATTATACGGACGCATCAAGTTTCTAACTTTTTTAGCATTAATTTTGAAATATAATTATGATTGAAAAAAGTAAATTATTATTTCTAGATAATTAATTTGATAAAAATGATCGTTGGACGTACTTTTTTTATATAGCTGAGCAAAATACCTTTTTTTTTTTTTTTTTTTTTTTTTTGAAATATTAACAATATTAATAAAACATTATATATATATATATTTTATGATAACATATATCTCTTCATCATCATAACGAAATAATACATATTATTCTAAACTAATCACCATAGAAAAGTTTGATTTTTTAGAAATGTTAAAAAAAAAACTTGTGTTTATGTATATATAAATAATCTGAAAATATATGATACGGAGAGTCAGAATTCGAAGGTAGTTTGGAAATAACTTTCGTTTAACTGTAACTATAAAACAAGCATGGACAGATTTTTTTTAAAATGATTATTTACGTGTGAAAGATACTGCTGTCTTGTCCCCTGTTTTTCAACATAGTCGGCAGGTGTATTTAGGTATTTGCCTTAGCTTTCTAACCAACTTACAAATCCCTTCCGCAAAAACCATCGTAATCTGCCAATTCAACAAACTTGACATTATTTTATCTCATAAATAGCCAAATAGTGTGTCCCAAACCACATCTTCATGTAAATGAACATATGTAATCAGTAGCCAAGTCTGGGTTGTAGGAAGATGGCTAAAAACGGTTTCATTTGAATTGGCGAAAAAGACATTTTGTTCACCGAATACTGTGAAAGTGCTTTCATGTAAGAATATAGCTTATGTCTGGAGACCGCGATATTTGTTCCGGATCGCCCTTTTCAGTTTCTTCAATGTGTTTTAACGAATTTCAGAAGTGATTGTTCATACCACGTTCAAGCAATATTTCTACAGATTCCCTCGGTTGGTATGGAGAACAGATATGACTTCTTGATATTGATTGTTGATTTGTCTCAATATTTAACGGTATCTAAGTCCCCTCGCCAAATATTATTCTGTTCAAAAACTCTTTTTTTTTCTGTGTTGTACCGAGAAAGGAAATCTAAAGCAACATCTGTCAGGTTGGTTTTGTGGATCGCCGTGAGAATTTTTATAATCCATCGACTATAGAACTTCCGGTAGCCTTATTTTTCGGTGACTGCTGTAAAAAGAATGTTCATGAAATATTCTCAATTTGATGTTACAATTGCGAAATGACGCTTTTTACGAACATTGTCTTTAATCTGCCTGACGAGATCACCATTTACTACAGTCAGCCTTCCATAACTTGGTTCTTTTGAGCGTTTGTTCTTCCTTCTTTGAAAAATCTGATTCATTGACCAAGTTTTACTCATAATGTTTGGGCTGTTTATAAGAATTCACGATGAATGTCTGCCGAAATTTTTAACGGCAGTGCAAATTTTGTGATGATATAACCAGCAAACGCGCGGTAGTATGATGCTCTCAAATTAACCTTCTCGGAAGTTAACTGTGATGTAGATAAATTTTGGACAAAAAAGGAGGGTCGAGCAACCCAATAAATAAATTCTGGACCGATATTTAGACCTAAATTTACCTATGTGTTTTAGGACGGATAAAATAAGTATATTTATATTATAAAAACGCAAGAGAAAGAGATCAATATCAAGTTTAACAGAGGATCTTTGTTTTTGCGTATGTTTCGTAGCATAAATTTTGTACTCTAGCGTAGTGATAGTTTGATAATCTATGCATGTACATAACATAATAGTTATAAAGTAATTTATTTACTTATTTTTTTATTGTTCATCTCCATTTCCATATGAGTGATTTTTCACCCATCAATATCTATACAATATTGCGATTTCATAGAGCTGAACAACAATAATGATAATGTATAAACACAGTAAAATACAACCAATGCTACATACACTCATGTCTAATATTATCTTTACATGCATAAATTCACGTATCTCTCAGAAACTGTGAACTATAATTTTATAAATTTTTCTATGTATATATAACATTATAATACATAAATAAAAAGGAAAAGATTTAAGAGCACTGCCTATGATGCATAATTCCAGCATGAAACAATAAAAATGATAATAAAATGTGACAAAGAGAGTTCGGAAAAAATATATAATTCCAGCATGAAACAATAAAAATGATAATAAAATGTGACAAAGAGAGTTCGGAAAAAATATATAATTCCAGCATGAAACAATAAAAATGATAATAAAATGTGACAAAGAGAGTTCGGAAAAAATATATAATTCCAGCATGAAACAATAAAATTGATAATAAAATGTGACAAAGAGAGTTCAGAGGAAAAAAAAAAAGAGGAATAACTCAGAAAAATAAATAAGCCTTACGAATTTAAGTGAAGATAAATTTGGACATGAGTATATATATTAAACTTGATGCATTAAAAATATATATATATATATATATATTGTATATATTAAACAAACATTAGGTATATAATAAAAAAATAAAGCACACAAATTTTATTTGATTTATTGACATTTTAATATTAAATAGTAATGCATTTATAAAAAAAAATATAAAAAATAAAAAATAAAGTAAACGCTACAAAATAGGTTTAAGATGTATGCTTACATTGTAGTTTATTTACATAAGCATATGTTGCAGGCTCAAAAGTCAATTTGACAATTGAAATAGCTGAACAAAATCTAAAATAGTTTAAGGCAACTGAATAATTGACAATAATAAATAAATTCTGTACAATAACTTGAGTGTTTAATATTATCTAATTATGAATACTGTACATAATTTTGCTACTTGTTCATTTGTCACATTGTAAATATAGGCAGATAATCTTTCATAAAAACTTTCATCATATAAATCAATATAATTTATACTTGCACGGTAACGACATACATAACATGCTTCAATTAAAAGAATGGATGTTTAATGTCATAGGTTCCTGAAAAAGAAGAAGTTTGTCTTATTTCCAAAAGTTTTTACAATAAAAAATTAATTATAGTGAATATAATTACAGTAAGAAAACTAGTTTTAATGAAACGGTTCATTATTATCTAATCTCCGTAAAACTATTTATGATCTTACATTTGTTCAGAATTATATGAAAATAAAGAATTTGGGATTTGCGTGTTTTTAAATATTAATTAAAACAATTGTAAATTAAAATATCATTTTCACAACTGATTAGCAAATTTTCTAGTTCAGTACATAACGAAGTAGAAAAATATATTTTGAATTCTATAAGAATATTCTAATAAATTTAATAAGTAAGAATAAATGATTAAACATATTAATACAATACTAGTCAGTATAAAGTTGTTAAATCACCCGTTAAAGTAAAAAGGGGCTACGTTTACGATATATTTTGTATTAGTGGCAAAGCCATCAGTTTTTAAGTGAGGAGGGGTACAGGTTTTGTAGAAATGATAAAAGAGGTTTTACTTTGTTATCATTTGACTATGATAACGATTTCAAAAAAAAAAAAAACTACATAAATTTCAACACATTTGTGGCACTCTCATAAGAACACGAGAAAAACGAGAAAAGAAGCACAGCTGAAGTTTTATAGGGTTATGACAGTGCCCACTTTGCTATACGGCTCAGAGACATGGACCCTGAGTGCTCAAGATACAAGCAGAATCCAGATAGCAGAGATGCGGTACCTACGATCTCTAAAGCGCTGCACAGTTATGGACAAAATCAAAAATGAAGATATTAAAAGAGAATTAAAAGTTTTTAGCCTCATAGACAAGATGAATGAATACCGCATTAATTGGAAGAATCCTGTCCAACGAATGATACATGGAAGACTACCAAGAGACTACTTCTACTTGATTCTACTACTACTACTATTACTATTTCTACTACTTCTACTAGATTCGAAGGGGCAAGCGAGATCTAGGCAGACCCAGAAAACGGTGGTTAGACGAAGAAGCCAGAACAGGCTCTTAACCTAACCCTTGAAGAGGATGATGATTATGTTGATGACGATATAAGAGAAGTTGGCATACGCTTTATCAGCATGCAGAGTAAATGAAGTTATCGGTTGTCTCTCAAGATGGTTAACCGCAATAGCAGCTCTATCGCAAGAGCTATATTGAATCTACCAAAACATTAGCGAATACTGTGTCACTTGACAGTTTTTGCGGTTACGATTTTGGCTTCATGTCTGGACATGTTATTTCCTTTTATGTCATTCTTCAAAAGTACGGGGTGGGGGGGAGGTCACGATAGCCCGTTCGGTGGAGCGCCGAGCTCATAATTGGAAGAATGCGGGTTCGATATTCGTGTCGGCAAAGACCGTCGTGTACACTAATGGTGCACGAAAAATTCGTTGTGACCGCAATGTCCTCCATTGTCCTATACAAAATTATAACTTTGGGGTCACCGAAGCGGGGGAGCCATTCCCTCCGTGGAGGATCAAAATTGTGATGGCATGCCTCCGGACCATCCTTAGGGATGCATCGCAGACCGTCGCTAATTAGCCATTGCACGGTACAAGTGCGACTTGAAACCTAACCAACCAACCATCCAGGGCACTGGCAAATTCGACGCCAACATTTGGTCCCAAATTTTACCCATGATCGTTGAGGAAGCTTTAAGAATACTTTGAGCCCAAACTTACCTACTCCAGTTTACTGATTCATCGATTGCTGGATGTAACAATGATTGTGCTTCTCCTTCCTCTTAGTACTACTAGCGACCCGACGCGCCACTTGCATTACGTTTTACTCCATTACCTTTATTTACATATTATTAAAACAGAGGATTTAGAAACAAAAATATAAATAAACATTTCATAAATTTTCTTTTGTTCTAGAACTTAATAAAGTGTTTAAGATTTATAAATTAGTCCTTTGTCTTGCAAAATACGTCATTTATCGACGTCACATGAAGCTGTGATTTTTGTGTTTGAAAATTTCGCGCTATGGAAATTGGGAATGTATTCTTAATGCAAATGAACGTGGTAGAACAAAAATTATAGTATGGTAATAAGGAACTTTAATATTATATGCTTTTTTTTCTCATAAATTGTAAGAAAAGAAAATTCAAAACTACAACAATGAGGTTATATTAACGATAATTAAATGTAGTTCTATGGTTTCTAGAATTTCAGATTTTTTGTGTTTGTTCTACGAAATTATAAAAATAAGAATTAACCAGACTTTTTAAAAAAGTTAAAAAAAAAAAAAAAAAAAGTTATCGAAAGCGTTTCTACAATACTTCTATTACTACTGCTGCTATAGTAATAGTAGTAATAAAGATGAATTTTTTGTTTGTAATCTTTAGATACATTAAACTTTATTAAATTTATGTGAATAAAACTTTATTTTTTATTTAAACGTGCAAATAAAAATTTACACGTTTGTTTATTGATTTGTTTAGATGTTAAATTTTTCTTTTAATGTCAAATATACATATTTTGCTTTCTTAAATATAAATAAAATATTTATAATTCTAGGTTACTATTAGCTTACAATGAAACTCTTATATTTCTATATAATAAAAAATCTTCTACACAGCCTTTTAAAAAATTCAAAGTATCATATTATTAAAGCTGCACTATAGAACTCATAAATAAAAGGGAAGTTAATTAAATATTTGTTATTTTTTTTTAATGTAGAATGTGGTGTGGCTGTATAGGATAATACCTGATTGTCTACGCCACGGATCTTGGCCTAGATGAAATGGCCTCCGTGGGGGGTTTTCTAGGATGTTCTAGACCATATGCATGCAAGTTTTTCTAAAAGTCACAGAAAACTTCAAACGGCTACGTCGATCGAGGTAGGAAAACGGGTAGATCGACCTGGATTCGAACCTGAAATCTACTGTCTACCAGCTTCAACGTCAGAACCTCTTAGTCACTGATGCATGGCTGTAGTAGAAGAAAAACATCACTCTGTATTTTCTCACATTAACTG
Organism: Salticus scenicus; assembly: GCA_963930645.1. Taxonomy (NCBI): domain Eukaryota; kingdom Metazoa; phylum Arthropoda; class Arachnida; order Araneae; family Salticidae; genus Salticus; species Salticus scenicus. The sequence goes on along the minus strand of OZ005652.1, from coordinate 284,615,545 downwards.
TTCGATATTTTGAATTATGTGATTAATTTCCATCAATTTAAAATTTTGTAATTAGATTAAACTAATTTTTAAAGTAAAAAAGTAGATAAGGCAAATTAAATAAAGAATATTAGAACAATGCTTTTGATACAAATATGATTGATTACAAGAAGTATCGATTAAAAATCATTTTGATAGATTGCAATAGTGTAGAAAAACCATTAATCGCGAAAACTAACGAGAAGTAATACCCTCATTAACCTTTATCCATTGGGTTCTTGACACATTTGTCACAAGAAACTTTTTTAGTAGTTTGTGTTGAAACTTAAGAAATTTATTTAAAAATATATTTGAAAATAACAATTAATGTGAGGACAGTGGAATTTTATCCTCTTATGAACTCTTTTTATTATTTTTCGTTTGAGTGCTGAATAAAGATAAAGTGGTGTCAAAAAGTTAAGTGTGTTAACTTAGCTTATTCATGATATCTTAAAGTTTAATGGATTTATGTAAAAAAAAAAAAAAAAAAAAAAAAAAAAAAGAGTAATTAAATTACAGGTTTAGAGAAAACGCAGTTGAGGTGTAGTTGAAAATGTGGGAGCTAAGCCGAATGACTACACGTGGGTCCTAGTTCTGAAAAGGTAATCGGAAAAGAAACATTTTATACTACGTTTACTTATTATTTATGCACACAATCATTCAAAACACGATAGAAGGTTTTTAGTTAATCACTTTAGTCATCACTCTCACTATTTATATTCTTACTGTAATATATTAAATTTTGGCAGCATTCATAGAACTTTGATGATAAATATGTGAAATAGTGTTCATTCTTCAAATCGTCTGTGTGTCGCCATCGAACATCGTCTCTTTCCTGAAAATGTTTGCAAAGGATTAAACCCAAGGACGTGACCAGAGACATCATTTAGATTAGAGTACGCTAAGATGACTTGTGGATGCTGAGAGAGACTTATCAATTTGTTCAAAGTGTACTGAGGTGGGGGAATGGGTTCGAGCCCTCATTAGCTACACTTTTAATTGAACCCCTTTCCTGCATTGCATCGCTTGTTGCACTAAACTTTATTTACAGGCGCAAGAGAAATAAGAGCACTTCATTGGCTTCCGCGGAATTCAACATTGGTGGCTTGACGATGAATTTCACGACTTGATGACTAAGTTTGGCGAAAAATGGTGGTTTAGAATTGTTAAAATCTTAAGGTTTTATCTTAATTAGGATCGATGTTCTAGGACATTTTTGGAATGATCCACTGGTTTCTTGTGCCGAATCATCTAGAATTATCATCAAACCATCATTGATGCTATAAAAAGAGAAGACTCACTTCCAAAGAAGTCAGTAATTCTTCAGACTTGCAAACTGAGAAGTTGCATTCTAGAAACTGTGCGATGCTGTTAATTACTGTTTCTGAACCAGAGATATTCCTAATCTGCGGTGTGTATAACATCGATTATTTGAATTTTTTCTGATACGAATCATCGTTTTATTGAATTTTTTCGAGAATATCCGTTGAACAAAATTCATTTTTGAACCAGAAGCTGCGACTGCTTCTTTAAGATCTACTTTCTACGTCTAAGAAAGTTTATTTTTCTCTAGCAATATAAATGAAAAACCATGAAGTTTATATGTATTTCTGAGGTTTGTACTACAATATCTTCGTTATTTTAAACAGTGAGATAGAGAAATGACTTTGAATATATTATGAATTTGACAGTAATTCTTAGTATACAGTATGAGTAGTACAAATGTAATGCATTTTAACATAATACAATTTCTGGCAAATAACTCATATATTAATAAAATATTCTATAAATACACATTAAAAAATATTTTTCGCGTGGAATTATTAATATTTTACTGGGAAAACAAAAGAAACAGCCCTGAAGTAGTATGATTAACAGCTACTGATCATTTACTATTTATTTTGAAATGTAATTAGCAACTAAAAATGCATATTGTTATTTTTCAATAATATATTTGACAAAATTAAATTGATGATCTCTCTATATTCTTTTGTGGAAGGACAAAATTAATTGAACTTTAGATCAATATGAAAAAATAATGTTTTTCTAAAAGCAAGATTTCGCATGTTTTCACATCTTGAGATATCACTAATTATGGTAAGTAGATTAATTAGTAGTAATATTAGATTAGCATCTACTATTATTTTTACAGAAAGCTTTAGAATTTTGGATTCATATGGTATTTATATAGATGCTAATCTAATAAATTCAAAATTATTTCGTACAATTTTAAGTATCCATTTCAACAGTCAAAATTTACATAAGTAGACTGAATGTATGATGTCAAAATTTGTGCATGTATTTTATATACACGAAAGAAAACTAATTGGCACAAGTAGATTTCACTCAGTACTCCATTATTATAGTTATAAATTTTTACTCTTAAGTCGTACTATATTCATGATAGTAGCATCCTCTGATAACCAAAACTGGTTAGAAATTGAAATACCCAGTCAATTGGCTACTTTTACTGCGAGTTCATACATTTGTCTTATCATAATTTACTGCCTAATTTTATTAGTGTCAATTTTATACTGCACGCAAATACATACTGGTTTATATAGAATAATCTGCATAATGCAAGATCGTTCTATTGACCTATTCCGCTACGTTATGAAAAATCTTTAATTTCGAATAACTTATGAAGATTTTAAAGTAGAATATTAATCTATGCTAATGTTTCCGCTTGTATCATAAATGATATTTTGAAATTAGTCACACTTCGTTACGATAAAAATAATCTTCAGAATGCACGTTTATGCGAAATTTTGTTCTATTACACTGAGAAAAAAAAAGATACCGCCTTCATCTAGAATGAATAAGTAATCATTTTATAAATCCTTAATTAGAAATATAGATTTCCGAGCTATGCGCATAAAGCACGCCAATAAACTGAATAGACGAAATGATCGAGAATTTTTTGTCTACACATTTCTGGATGGTGAAACAATATTCTGAATCTTTTGTATTGCGAGAAATTCTCGCTTGATTTTTTAGAATTGGGTAATAAACCAAGATTATAGTTGCTGAAACTCGCTTCTTGTATTCTCATTTATTTGAAGAGATTTTTAAATAACTTTGCCCTCGATAATATAGGCAAACGCTCTAGAATTCTAAGAGGAGTTTCAAGAATTCGCTTTCAAATGGAACTAGAAATTATAAGGATGACATGTTCTAGAACTTGCTTTCAAAGGGAACTAGAATTTATAAGGATGACATAGAACTATTTTTTCTAGAGCTACAATTTAGATTCTAGATGTCAGTTACAGAATTTTTTCTCAGTGTATGTCATTTTAAGAAAACCTTAAATTTTGAAACTAACGAAATTTTGAAACTGGAATAATAAAATTTTACAGAATTCTTTACGATCATCCATTCTTTAACAAATGCCAGCAAAGCCTTAATCAAACAAACAAACTCACTAATCTACACACGGGCACTACAATAATTTTGTTCTTTTTGGATTCATCATACTTCAAAACTTACGGAAAAGTAAAAAAAAAATCTGGAGTGACTCAACTCGACTTTCCGAATATTAAATAATTAACGGCATTATAAATAAACTAAAGTAAGGCAAATCGTTAAACAAACAAAAGTGAAAATTATAATAGGGTTTTTGAGTATTTTTGTAGACTGTTTATGCTATTGCACTTGAAATAATTTCAGCCCATAGATAATAGTGATAAAGAATTTTTTGTTGTGTTCCTGTAAAAATTTACAAGAACCGAACAAGGCATTTATATGCTACCGCACTTTAAAAATTTGGGTCCATAGGCCGTATAACGATAATGAATATTTATTTGTATCCCTGTAAAAAATTGTAAATGCTAGATTCACCAAAATCTACAAAATTTGTGCGACTGTGACTCATAATATGTGTGTAAATTTTCAGCTCAATCAAATAACGTATTTAGACGCTAGTAGTGTAAAAAGGACAGTTCTGCTGCAGGGTGGAGGCGTAGAGGCGTATTGAGGTGTAGGGTGGAGGCGCGCCACCACCCTACGCCTCCACCCCGCCGCAGAACATGTCCTTTTTACACTACTTAGTCATCATCTTGGACGAGGGGGTGTTGCCACCGGAAGAATAGAAACTTTTAGAGCGTTGCCACCGGAAGAATAAAAAACTTTACGTTGCCACCGGAAGAATAGAAACTTTGGATATCATCTTGGATGAGGTTTGGTGGTGCCATCTATAGGGAATTTTGAGGAGTTAGATTTATTTTCCTAAATTTCGGACTTAGTATTTTTTTCATAATTTCGGGGACTTCAAAATTTTTTCGAAGTTTTGCGGGAAGTGAGATGACGTCACGATCTTTTGGGACTTAACCTGAAAAGAGATACATACAAAATTTACAATTAGAGAAATAAGTGAAAGGGAAATGTATAGAAAAAAGTTAGAAAGAGAATACAAATTTAAGAAAAAAAGGTAGAAAGAATAAAGTTAGAAAAAAGAGAAGAGAGAGAAAGAAAGAGTTCACCTTGAGCGCCTGGGAGACTGCCCTCCCGAGGCCCTGCGGTGCCCCTTTTCACTCCGTAGAGCAAGGCGGGAGTTAGTTCCTTTAAAAAAAAAAAATAAAAAAAATAAATAAAAAATGTCAACCTGAAGAACTCATCACATAGTTTTCTGAGGTTGTCTTCAAAGCATGGGTTCAGACAATCTTCATAGGTGCAAAACAATTGATATATACAGGGTGCAGGAACAATCTTCATGGATGCAGAAACAATTTAAAAATATACAGGATGCAGGAACAATCTTCATAGGTGCAGAAACAATTGATATATACAGGGTGCAGAAACAATCTTCATAGGTGCAAAACAATTGATATATACAGGGTGCAGGAACAATCTTCATAGGTGCAGAAACAATTGATATATACAGGATGCAGGAACAATCTTCATAGGTGCAGAAACAATTGATATATACAGGGTGCAGGAACAATCTTCATGGATGCAGAAACAATTTAAAATATATACAGGATGCAGGAACAATCTTCATAGGTGCAGAAACAATTGATATATACAGGGTGCAGAAACAATCTTCATAGGTGCAGAAACAATTTAAAATATATACAGGGTGCAGGAACAATCTTCATAGGTGCAGAAACAATTGATATATACAGGATGCAGGAACAATCTTCATAGGTGCAGAAACAATTGATATATACAGGGTGCAGGAACAATCTTCATAGGTGCAGAAACAATTGATATATACAGGGTGCAGGAACAATCTTCATGGATGCAGAAACAATTTAAAAATATACAGGATGCAGGAACAATATATACAAAAATTTTCACTATGGATGCTGCGGTATTCTGTAATGGCCATAAGCCAGACTGGTGATTCCATCATCTAGCAGATACCTCTTGTCATCAAAAGGAGATAAACACTTTTTGTTTTGATTAACTGTATAGAGTTGATGACGTTCTTGTAGGATTCTGGTTTGTTGCTCATACGTGGCTATCTCCTTTTGCAGGCATTCTTGATAGTCTTGAACACTTAATTTCTTCCTTACGATGCAGGTTGATATGCGTTTTGCTGTCTTCTTTTCACCACCAGCTGACTGTATGGCATACATTTTTGGCTTTAATCCAATGAATTTGTAAGCAGCTTGACTGTGGAGTTCGTCTTTAAACTTTCCAAGGACCTTTTTGTTAGTTGTAGAATATAGCGGATGATTTTCTGGATACTCTGAGAAGTCAAAATGGTGCTGATCTTCCTTCATATCTTGATACATGTCTGCTGTCTGGATACAGTACGTCAAGGAGTCTGTATCCGTGAACAACAAAGTTGCACGACTTTCATACTTTTTCATAACGAAATTGTAGTGAAAGTCGTACATGAGCAACTTTGCTAATTCAAGGATACAGAAACCCACGTATATTGGCCTATTCATCAGGATGGTGGGTTTTGTTCTCTCCACAGCTACGAGGTTATTGCAAAATTCTTTAAAAGTCGTGAAATTCGGTGATGCAACTAATTTTTGGGCTCTGACTTCATTGTTACACAGTTCTATGTTACGACGTTTTCTCAAATTTTCGATGGTCTTTCCATAGACGCTATTGTTCAACAGTTTAAAGAAATCTTTCTCAAAGCTGTTCTTTGCAGATTTTCGTTTATCTGTGTTGAAGTCTACATACTTTTTTAGCCAGGGTGCTTGTCGAAATTTCAAAACCTTGTTCACTTTTAATAGCTTCATTCCAAGTTTTAGGTATAACTGTAGATTTCTGTAATGTACAACATACTCTGATTTATTGTGAAGGTTTGGAATGAGTTTGGGTGTTCCTGAATACTTTTGGTTCTGCAACAAGGACTTGGCATAGGTGGAGAGCATTTCTTCTGTCACGGTCATTCTTTCAGGTGCAAGTGGGTAGCTATTGTGGTGGTCATGCAGATTTGTCGGGTACTCCAAATTCACTTCAAAAATGAAGCCTTCAGCTGCATCTTCGTGTATGTTCATGATGAAATCTTCAGTAATGTTAGAGGGATCCATCCATTGAAACTTGCCATAAGGCATGTACTGGGACATAGCCCAACCGTAAAGGTTGTTCGCATCCCAGTACATGATATAACTAGAGGGCTTACTTGAGTCGTAGTGAGGAGTGTGCGGGTTGTTTGCAACAGCGAAACGGTGTGAAATCTGCGACACACCCCCGCGCACCCCTTTTTCAATAAACAGCAGCATGTTGATATCCGTAAGCAGCTCTAGCTTAACATCAGTCATCTTCAGACAGGCTTGCCAGGACAGTCCAGGAGAGGTGTATAAATGGGCAGCATCGATGTTGTAATAGTGTAAGCAAAGACTTCTAAAATTTTGGAACACATCGGCAAGGAGCAAAACATCTGTCTTCACATACAGGTCATGATACTCGCCGAGGTTTCTTATCTGGAAGACTTCCCATATGTTTTTTGCATGTTGATAATCAGATTCTTCGACGGCTTTGTTCGTGAGAGAGTTGAAAAAAGCTGATGGAGGCGGCAACACTGTTTCTTGGAATTTATCAAATCCAGTAATGTAGTCATAGGGGTATACTCCTTTTCTGGTGAGGAGACTTAGATCGGTACTTGAATTAAAGTGGTCTTTTAGAATGTTAAACTGGCTAATATCCAAGTTCTTCACCAACTTTTCTAACGAAGCAGGCAAAAATTGGAAGGAGTCAAGAAAGACGAGTTGTACAGGACTGTCAGGTTTCTTCAAAGTGAATGATATATATTTTTCTAACGTTGTTGCGATAACTTGTATCTGATGGTCTTGAAAATGGCCTAATTCTGTCATAATATGGTGGGCATCATAATTCTTCAAGTTGTGGAAAACCACGGGAATCTTCATAGGGTGCTTAAAATTAAGGTTGCAGCTAGCATGGGCGGCACCTCTAAAAACTCCAGTTTCGTGATTGTGATCCCGAACTTTAATGCATCCAGGTAACAGGGGTTGAAGACATATGCTGCACCTTGTAGCATTTTGGAAGGCCTCCTCTTCTTGGGCAGAGAGCTTCATAGGCTTAATTTCTTGTAGTATGTCTTCAAGGATATCTTTTTCCATGATGATATTTTCTAGAAAATGCTTGACTGCATTCTCTCCTCGATAGCTAAAGATAGGCTTGACGGCTTTGCCATCAGACCCTACGATTACATAAGCGTAACCGCAGGGTGTATGACGGGCTGTATGTTGCAGGTAGGAGTTTAATGAGGATGGAGCAGCTGATGCAATAGGTTCTAACAAACTTTCAAAGTCTGCGTAGATGATATAGCTGATAGGGTGTTGAAGATGGGTTCCCGTGAACTCTAATATATTTTTCTCCTTAGAGGGCATCTCAATGGCTTGAGCAGTGTGTTTTTTGCAGTTTGTTTCATGCTCTTTTAACAAAAGTTCTGTCGAAAAACCATGCAGGCACCTATAACAATAATACTGTTTTCCGTCATGTTTTGTGCGGTCTCCCATCAATCTGGAAAAGTCCCGGATTAGACAATAGTGGTGAGCACCTTCCTCGTTCGCAAGGAGTAATAAGTTGATAGCTTCAACATCTTCTACTTCGGAAATTCTTAAAATGGTCACTTTAGAGTTTTCGTAGCCGAAGACGTTGATTCTAAGATTGTTCAGGTTTTCTATGAGGCCTATTTTTGAGATGGGAACAGGATATTGAACATTACCCATCTTGATTTCCTCTTCATGAGGTAAATAGTGGGAGACTCGTTCGGGATTTCTTGTACGATCCAAATTCAGTTTGTGTGCTAGCAGGCACCATAGGAAGCACTTGTTATCTCTGTTCTGTATATTTAAGATGGCTTTCTTGGCAAGCAGTTTCGCTGGCAATTCTTGATAGCTGCTCGCTCTCAAGGGGTTATATTTAGCAGACTTGAATTCTAGGTAGTAGATGTTTCTCAGCACCCAGCCGGAACCTCTCTCTAAGAACTCTTCGTAGTTTTGAATAATCTTCATAAATCCTACACTTATTTGATCATCAATTAAATCAGGAGTGTGTTGCTGGTAGCAGGGTGTTCTGAAGTACGCATCCATAATTTCCAGCTCTCCTTCGGCTGTCTCTCTTTCAAAGCAGACTTTTATTACCAGGTACCATTTGATCGAATCTTTCTCATACAATTCCTGTAGGATGTTTTCATGTATCTCGGTACGAATAGACTCTAAAAAGATTTTCACATCGTACCGAGTGGCTTCAGTAGGTTCAATGAGCACCGTCTTAAACGTGTTCAAAGCTTGTGTATAGGGTCGTCTTCGAGAGAGTGGTGGAGGAGTCGTTTTCGGTTTCTTCCGGCTCTCACTTAGGCTATTTGAATGCTGAAGTCGCATATGGTTCATTAATGATGACTTAGAGGAAAAGGTGGACTGGCATTCTTTGCAGGGGTAGTTATGACTCTTTAGATGTGCGTTGTATTTATCCAGGCGGCTAAACTTTTGATCACACGTAGCACATTGATAGGTGGAAGTGTCAGCATCATGCAACTTCTTATGTCGGTTTAAGGCATCCTTTCTGGAGAACTCCTTCAAACACACAGAACAGGAGAAACCCTATAAAAGAATAAAAAAACGATTTTTAATCAAAGTGTTACAATTTTTAATCAAAGTGTTACAATTTTTCGAAATATCACAAAAACTTTAAGAAATAATACATACCTTAGAAGGACCGGGCTGAGGATCTACAGATTCTTGTAATTCACTCGTGGACTGATGCGATTTTCGGTGTCTATTTAGGTTGTCCTTTCTGGAGAATTCCTTATGGCAAATGAGACACACGAACATTTTTTCTGTGTTGTGTGTTTTCTTGTGTCTAGTCAAATCACAATTCCTCGCAAACGATTTTCCACAAGTAGGGCAAACAGGTTGAACCTATAATAAGAAAGACAATTTTTTTAACTTTTGTAAAAGGGACAATTTTTCAAACTTTTGTAAAAGGAAACACTCTCATTTTTAATGCAAAACAATACATACCTTAGAAGGCTCAGGTTGGGCTTCAGGTTGGACCTCAGGTTGGGGTTCAGGTTGGGCGGCGTCGTCCCATTGGGGGTTTCGCCACTCCTCATCATTTATTTCCCCAACAGTACAAAGCATATGAAGTTCGTCATCGGGTATACCGAAGGAAATACCCAACTGAAAATAAACGAATAGGATGCAACTTTAAAAAATTTTTTAGAAAAATAAATTCTCCTAGTTATAGATTTAATAAACAAAAGGTTATGCAAATCTAACTTTTATACAACATAAATAAATTGAATAAGTATAATCTAATTGATAGCTTATCAAACGATGAGTCATCCTAAACATGTCTGAACACTAACATTTTATTGTATAAGCTATGCGATGACTCATCAAACGATGAGTCATCCTAAACATGACTGAACATGAATCTACTTGAACACTAACATTTTATTGTATAAGCGATAATTACTATATAAATCACAAAGTATAGGATGTTGGAAATTAAATAAACAACACTAGTTGATGAAAATTATAAGTAAACTGATTTTCTAGTTAATAATTAAATTCTTTATTTATAATGAATGCAAATTAAGTTTCTCATAAGTAAACAATAATAATAATAACTTTTTGATTTGAATAATATAAAAAGCACCTTTAAACGAAGTATGAGTCATAAATTTTGTAAGGAAATAAATTATTAGAATAATAAATTTTTAGTTTGAACTTATGAGAATAAGTTTTAATTAAATCTTCTAATTAAAAAGTTTTTCACTTATAAAATAATTTCTATGTGATATGATTGTAAAAAAATAAATAAACTTATTAAAATTTCTATACAAAGTTTTTCACTTATAAAATAAATAATTTCTCAGCATAAACAGATTTTACACATACTTAAATTTCACTTTATATAGTTTATCAAAATAAAGATTCGAAATTCAATTTATTTTAAACACATATTATAAATAGATTTTCACTTATAGAATAAATAATTTCTAAGCATAAACAAGTTTTACACATACTTAAATTTCGCTTTATGTAGTTTATTGAATGAAATAAAATAGATTTCTCATTTATCAAATTAAAGATTCGAAATTAAATTTATGTTTACCACATTATAAATAAAATAGATTTCGCATTTGTCAAAATAAAGATTTGAAATTAAATTTATTTTTAACACATATTATAAATAGATTTTCACTTATAGAATAAATAATTTCTAAGCATAAACAGATTTTTCACATACTTAAATTTCACTTTATATAGTTTATTGAATGAAATAAAATAGATTTCTCATTTATCAAAATAAAGATTCGAAATTAAATTTATGTTTAACACATAATAAATAAAATAGATTTTCACTTTGTCAAAATAAAGATTTGAAATTAAATTTATTTTTAACACATATTATAAATAGATTTTCACTTATAGAATAAATAATTTCTAAGCATAAACAGATTTTACACATACTTAAATTTCCCTTTATATGGTTTATTGAATGAAATAAAATAGATTTCTCATTTATCAAAATAAAGATTCGAAATTCAATTTATTTTAAACACATTATAAATAAAAATAGATTTTAGCATAGTGTAAATCAAATTTATTTTTAACACACATTATAAATAGATTTGAAACTCATTCTATTTTGCATAGTGTAAATCAAATTTATTTTTTAACATATCGTAAAAAGTAATAATAAATTAAAGAATTCTTATTTCAATTTAATATCTCATATTTCACTAAAAATGATTAAACACAGTTAGAAAATCAATGATTACTAGATAAATATACTTACTGCATTTTCAACATCCATAGCTTGATTGTCGTTGTTGAATCCTTCCATTATCCAAGTACGGGAAAAGCACACTAAACGATGCGGTAAAAACACAAGATATTTCCGGAAGAAAACTTCGCGAACGTCGGTAAAGGAGAGAACACAAAGTACGTCTTGCCTAGGCAGTAGATAATCTACGAATGACCCGAGAATTGAGTTGCAGCGGCTTATCTAGATAAGGGGGTTTCCCCCATGCGTCACCCTGACTCACCTCTGTAGATCTTACGAGAAACTTCTCGAATTCTGATTCACCATAGAGGTTGATTCATTTGCATATTTCCCCTCGTGGATTTTCCAAGGTGAGTCACCCCCTCCGTGTTCGTACAGGTATAATATCTTACGGGAGATATGAAACATACTCATTTGCATATTTCTAATGAAGAGATAATGTCTACACTTTTAATTAATGAAAAATAACAATTATTATTTCAATTTGATTATTAAAAAATATTTTTTCAAGTGGATTGTTTCATGAATAAATGGTTTTATTATATGTTTTACGAAATAAAATATATCTTTTCGAAACAATATTTTTCCCGAATATAAGTTATTAAATGCATAGGAAATGGTTTTATTATATGATTTAATAAATATATCTTTAAAATAAATTATTGAATCCCTAGAAAGTTAATCTCTTAAAAATATGTTGTTTTATGAAATAAAATAATCATTTCAAACTTATAAATTCATTGAATCTTTTATGAAATAAAATATTTCTAATTAAATCTTTTAAGAAATAAAATCAATAAAATATTTCAAAGACAGACAGACACAGATATTCAGTTTCAATCTATTTATTGAAATTCCATAAAAATATATACACACATTACTTATTGGATACAATTGTTTAAAGAAGTCGTTTTCATAAACACACATTACTTTTTGGATAAAGAATCTTCAATATATTTTTCATACAAGGTCATATTTAATTGTTTAAAGAAACCGTCGTTGTAATGTCAGGAACAATTAATTTTTTTAACAATAGCATGCATATTTAATTTTAAAAGTATTTCTTCACGATATAATTGATATTTTTCAAACATAGATTTCATTAAACACTCGTGTGAATTTTGATCGTCTGAATTAAAAACACATCCGCCACATTGAAATAAATTTTCAATTCCTAACTGAATTTCATACACGATAAAATCGAGTAAGATTTCCTTAGCACTTTGCTCATTTTCATGAGAAATACACACAAGGGGTTTATTTAGAATTAACATAGGAAGTTGAACGGTGAATATTGCATCAATAATAAAATGAGATATTCTCATTTTGAGTTCTCTAAGCCTAAAAATTTGATCCTTGGACAATTTAATGACATTCGGTTTTAAATAAAAGCCAGAAGGATTTAAAGAAAACATTTGCTGTAAAGTACAATAATCCTCATCTATGTAAGCCATTATTAATTGATTGTTAGAAATAAAACTATCATTTACTGATTCAAAATTAAAATTTTCAATCTTACTTTGAAAATAATACCATGTCTGAGCTGTCATTACAACGCCTTCTTTAGTAGGTATCCATTGACCTGTATGTAATTCTTTAAAATTACGAATGTGGATTCTCACATTAAAATTCTTTTCTATTACAATTTGTAAAAAACTGCTAAAATTTAAATTAAATTCACCTCGTATAGGATCCCAAGATTGTTCACGTACCCATTGGTTTAACCAATCATTCACATTCAATTCTTCACACATGTCTTGAGAACAGTTTTTAACAGAAGTATCACAATGAGAGTTTTTCGAAGTATCACAATCAGAGTTTTTCAAAGTATCGCATGCACTGGATGAAGCATCACTTATATCAAGTCTTGGTTTCTTTAAAGGTGGCATGATAGGGTTGGGTATTAAGTGACGAAAAGTCAGGCTGATTCTCATATCTTTGATGATAGGATTCGGTGCAATGCCGTGGGTAAACAGTTCGTTCGTAGGCTTTAACATACTGTAGAGAGAACCATGTTCTAGTGAAATCAAAGTAGAAGGTGTTTTAGGCTTCTTGAATTCAATTGTTCGTTCGGCACCAAAGCTGAGGACTACGATGGGGAAAGTTGCATCTAATCCACTTTCGTTGTCTTTATGTTGAGGTATGTAGCTGTATCCATTGCTGTAGAGGTTTAGCAGAACATAGTTGAAGGTAGAAGCCGTCCATTTTTCCACTCGATCCCGCAGCTCCAATACCAGACGTGTCCAAGGGTTAGCAGGCACATGAGTTCCGCTGAAGGCATAACTCAACGTTGAATCGCCGTATCCCAGAACTTGTCTTTTAGGCTTAAAACTTTTTCCATGAATTCTAAAGGTTGGCGTGTAGAAAGGTAAAGTTTTTAACTCGGCAAAATACCGATCTGCTTGTTCCTTTTCGATGAAGTTTGAAACATACTGGACATTCAGTCCGTTTTCCGTGAAACTCACTGCAGACATGACGAGACAACCAACACACACGAAATCAAATGGTAGACTGAGCCGTGATCGCTGATAAGCAATCTCTGATAAGATAAGACTCTCGTCACGTGACCAGAGGTAGCCAATCAGATAACTCGTGACGTCACTCACCACGTGACTGAGCATAGCCAATCACATTACTCGTGACGTCACCCTAATCACGTGACCTCGCGTCGCTGATAAGAACTCTCCTTATCATTCATTTCTCTCAAGGCAGCCGTTGGAGTAGGACGTGTTTTCAGGTAAGTGTATTTTATTCTATAAATAATCACACGTATGGATAGATACAAATTCATTTTATTTAGTATGTTTCCCAGGTTACAGGGTTGAGTTTAACAACAGGTTTTTTTACAATAAGTTTCTTTTTCGGTTTGACAATGTTTTTTCTTGAAGACAAATATCGATTCTTAATAATACTTTGGGGTACTCCCATATCTTTAAAGGCTTGCAAAAATTCACTTTGTCCTGTAATAGGTGGTTTTTTATTCACAGAAAAGATGAAATGAAAGAGTTCCGCTAAATTAGAATGTTCCATGGTCCTTCCGTTGTAAGTAATCTCTCCTTTCGGGTTCCACTTAAACTTGTTTGAATGAGACTTGAGAAAATTTAATAAGGCTTCAGCTTGTTTCTTCATGGGTTTAGCTACAGATGATAACACAAAGGTTTCATAGCCTTCTTGGGGTTCTTGTTTTATAGACTCCACTTGTTTAGGTTCCACTTTTTCAGGTACTTCTTCGAGTTGTTTAGACATCCAAGGCAAATTATATTCTTGCAAATCCATTTTTCTTTTTAAGAGTTCGTAGTAGTGCTGAATTTTTTCGTGATCCGGTAGAGAACTATTTAATATTTTAACCATAGCTAAATCAAATTCCGTCATTTGCTTTTTAGAAGGCGTATGCTTAGAAAATTCTTCTTCCGGTACCAACGCATACTTAGCTGCGAATTCCATTGATGATGCCGGTTAAAACAGACAATGCAGCCGGGATTAAAATATTTAAAAATCCACCGTGTTGAACAATCAATTTTTTCTTGTTGAATAAACTTCCTTTCTTGGTACCAATTTTTCGAAGAGTCGTCTTATATTTCCTTAAAGACCTTTTCTGATGAGAGGAGAGAGGCACGTTTCCTTTTAATACGTTCAGGGTACATTCGCAAATAGCCTTCACAGATCGAGTCGGTAATTTTTTTAACAAATGCTTGCGTAAGGTTTGAGGACAAGACTTTATAAGCTCCAAGTCTCGAAGTTGTTTCCTCGTTAACGTCATGATCCCAAATGAATTAAAATCGGTAGGGCTTTCCTTTTAAACCTTTTTTGGGCTCGTACACAAATTGGGTTTCCCCCGGTAATATACGCGTTCTGAGTCGCATTCCTTCGGGGGTTTCATTCCTTAAATCCACCAACAAATAAGAGAAGGGCTGTTTGGTAGCATCCTCGAACACTTCTTGAAAAAACTGAGTTGATCTCGGGTATAATTGTCTGCCCAAGTGCGTAATTTGACTCATGTCCCGACGATTTTTAAAAAGTACTAAGTATTGACTGTTTAAGGAAATACCTCTCATTTCTTTACCTTTATGAAAAAGGTTTTGAGTAATAAAAATAATACTTAAATTTAAATGGTGACTTCCTTTGGTAAAGAGGTGGGTTAATCGTTCATCACCCCCACATTCCACCATTAAATCATCTAAAATCATTAAAGAATGGGTACCTAAATATTCCCGATAATTAGAAGGAAACCCTTCCACGAATGACACGTCGGGAATTTCCTCGTGAAGCTTTTGAGAGATGCCGTAAAACCAAACGACTTTATCGGGTTGAGGGTTAAACATACGCCGTCGTTCTGCCAGTAAATCCCGCAGAAACCAACTCTTACCGACCCCTGTGGGGCCTGCTAAGAGCATTGTAAAAGGGTGTTGAAAGCGTGGAAACTCCATTCTAAATAAACACAGACACATAGGTTTACATTATAAATAGTTTTTTATTGATAAAAAGGAGCACGTGTGCGAAATCGTTTGGATACAAAATTATAGACTCTATGATCGTTACATATATTTTCAGTTACAAACTGCTTTAAAAAATCTTTCAAAGTTTTGCCACGACATCGGCAATAAATATAATACACACAAAATTGACCACAAACAGCTGTCACATGACTTTGCAGCGGAAGTGGATTAAACACCACTCGTGAAAATTGATATACATAGTTCGATATAGGTCCTTTAAAAAAGTTCGGCTTGTTTCCATAGGAATCAAAGAATTCCGCTTCCGTAGGGGAGGATAGATAGAATGCCACCCAGTGGCTTCCGGCTTCTGTAGACTTGTCCACGTTGCATACAAAACATGCAGGATAACGCTCGATCTTCTTGGGTAATTGATCACTGGGGAAAACACCGGAAAAGTATTTCTTGGTTACTGGATCGTGGGATAAAACAGTCTCGATTTCTATAGAATTCATTTTCAGTTGGGGAAGTCACACAACACATGTCGTGTTTTACTAATTTCTATAATGTTTTCAAATTCCGCATACACCAATACAGTCGTGGTTCTTTCTAAGGAGTCTGCAAACTTGATTTCAATTCGTAAATTTCCTTGTTGCTGTAGATTCAGATGGGGTCCGTCACACATATCAGGGCTCAGGTCGAAAGCATACAAAGTATGTCCGTTCGCAAAGTCCTCTCGGGTCAGATAAATGCCGGTATCCCGGTTAAATCCCGAAAACAAACGATGATACGCTCTTATATAGTTATTTTCTTCGAAATCCAATTCCAAGGGTTTGCTGGGTACGGGTTGTCCATCCACGTAAACACTTAAAAAGTTGACCTTGTGATGATAGAAATAAAAGGGATTTAAATCATATTGACCAGTGTAGGCACTATTTTCTAAAAGTCCAATAATAATTCTTTTCGGCATGGCTCCTAAAAACACATTGTCTTGCATAAAGGATTTACTTCCGGTTGAGATCGAATAGGTCTTGCATAACACTCGATCGATGGGATACTTTGCTGTACTTTTCTCTAAGGCCTTGGCATGACCCAGTAATACACCTGGGCTCACTTTCACTTTACGTATGAAAATAGAAGCATGTTCCAAAATCACTTTGTAGTTGGGAATGGGTTTCGCTGCATCGATTTTACACATTAAGGAAAATTCGGGTTTGCTTCGGGTCATCTTAATTTTCAAGTCAACCATATTCAATAGCAATCGATTTTGTTGAAAAATATCACAATGCAAAGGTCCAATCATATCTAACGTTTTGCTTTTATTCGTGAGTGCGTAACGTATCTTTAATCCGGGGTTGTCTCCAGCAGGATCTGTAGCAGCCAAATTCTCATCTTTGTAAAAACATTCGCAGGTCAATAAACTTTTCTTGGTATCTTCTCCATAATTCAACAGCGTTTCAATATAGGCGCGGTAGGGGTAGGTGTTACTCGACGAGGAGATCACTCTTTCATTCAGGCTAATATCCACTTGAGAAAACAAGGCGTGTAAAAATAAATTCACGGGGGCAACTGCATCCGTTTCCGCTAAGGGTGATCCATCAAACTTGGTAATTTTCACTTTCACATACAGGTAGGAAGCCGATAAATCAATATAGTCTTCACCATTTCCGGAAATATTAAATTCCACGGGTCCTCCGTCTCGAATATTCGCAAGAGGGTGGTATTCAACAAAGTATCCTTTTTCAATAGCCGTTTGCGTGGGTGGGATCAAAAATAAATCCAATTCGGATTTCGCACAGGCAGCAGAATCTTTATGGATGAGTCCAGACATCTTTAAGCGAAAATATCTTGTACCTTCACTTTCTTGGCTTTACGTCGAATGACTGCTTTGGTAGAACGCTTCCTCTTTTTATACCGGTGGCCCGATCCAATCATCGTCTTCACTTTAGTAGCGGCTTTGTCGGTTAACGTCTGTCCAGCTTCTTTTAATCTTCGCTTGGCGGCCATTTTAATGTCTTCTCCGCGAGACAGGTCACTCAACACGTTCACGCCTGAATGAAACAACTGCTTGCCGACCGCTTTCGTCCCGATTTGAAGAGGGGTACTGCTGCACGAAAAAGGGATCGAAACAGTCCACCGAATCCATATCCCTTTTGTAAAGTAGTGCCTTGATAATAATTTAGACCACTACCCGACTGATGGGAATAATAATCTTCAAAAGATTTCGCACAACACTGGTAAGGAACAAACATCACGAGAGGTATTTTTGACGAAAGTGAAGCTTCACGTACGAGCGCCCACGTTCAAATGGCGTGAGTTCGCCGAGGTGGTTCCTTATAACGATTTCCAAAGAGTCGAACGATTTTCGGCTGACAGGTAAATAGTGTGGTCGGTCAAATGTCTCGCAAATCATTTCTCCATCTTTTCCCCTCACATTGACAATTCGTAAAAGGGGTGCTAACACATCTCCAATAATTTGGGGTTCGACAATATCCGAATAAACCAGCAACACTCTATAATGCGCACAGGGATCTGCGACATAGGTACTAAAAACAGTTTGCTCGATATTCATATCCGGCGAGGCGATTTCACCTGGTTCGAATCCCAACATCTGCGCTATCCCCTCATGCAATATCAGTTTTGTTTTATCTTTCACGTTAATACACACCTTTTTCGTGTGCGGATCATAAGTGAAAGAAATTTTATTTTTAATCTCTTCAATAGACATTGCTTTTAAAATGTCATCAACCGATTCGTAAAAGCCAGGGGAAATTCTTCTACCAAACGGGGATTTCTGGTCATTCAAATCGAAACCAAATAAATTATTATTTTGATTCACATTATACCAGGTGTGAGGGTAAATAAATTCGACAAGGCCTACTTCCCATTCCCCTTTCAATTCAACGGGGGCGGGTAATCGCGTAATAAAATGAGAAATTTTATTCTCAGGAAAATAATTCCGGGAACTGTCCGAAGGTAACGTCACGTAGAACGACATGCTTTCAAATGATCTTTCAACAATCCAAACACTTGTTTTATAAGTCGAATAAATCAGAGGATGGAATCCATTGGTCAAATTTGCTGGGATAACCTTTAAATTTTACTTTGTATTCCACACGCTTTTTCCGTATCCGCTTATCTAAAATCTTTTCAATCGTATAATTCTCTTTTGGTTTCACTTTCTGAAGTTCTTGAGGGTAAAAGGTTCCTTTAATGGGTTCTTCTAACAGGTCCTTGATTCGGTAGACGGGAGGGTCTCTTCTCACACATTCAGTCACCACAAACACTTCTTCCGTCCAGTTCGTTTCATATCCTTTTTCGAAGGTTAATTTCTGCTTGGAAACTCGTACAACATCTCCCGGTTGAAACATGCAGGGTTTTCTTTTCGCATTTTGCATGTCACCGTATAAAGTATCCCATACATCGCTTTCATTTTCAGCGGTTACTTCAACTGGAGCTCTCTTGATACTTGAATGGTAAGTATGATTATAACTGTGTAACAACTGATCCAACACGTCTAAATAGCGGTAGGTATGATTATGGGTAAAATATTTCCACATTTTCGTTTTCAAAGTTCGGTTAAATCGCTCCACGACAGATGCTTTCGTATTGTTATTCGTCGTAAAAAACCGCACGCCTTCTTCTTTCAAAAATTTTTGAAAAAGTCTGTTTTGATACTCTTTTCCGTCATCCGATTGCAGGGACTTGAGTTTCCTCGTTGCAAAAATAGACCGGAACGCCTTTACAATATCTTCACCCCGTTTTTGCTTCAAAGGGACCGCCCACGCAAATTTAGACAGAATGTCTATACAAGTCAGGATGTAGCGGTACCCTTGATTGAACTTTTGCAAACTGCCGAGATCCACTAAGTCGGTCTGCCACTGTTGATCGATTGAATACACTATCACTCGATTGGTCGGGAACTTTCTTCGAACAGGTTTGTGCAACGTGTATGCATCGACTCCGCTCAGCCAGTCCTGAATCTTCTTCTTCGAGATTTTGCCTTTGGCAGCACGAAATAAGGCATTTACACCACCAAAACTTCCTGCGTGACTTGGATTCTGATACACCTCCATCGTTACAACACAAAATTTTATTATGACTCACATTCACACGAAAGCGCATCATATCTTCCTCGTACGAAGATACTTTACAGAATGACTCACTAACGCAACGTCTCTCTTTATATACCTTATAAGTGCACTCACAAGCATAGCTTCATGGCTTGATAAATAAAACCCTTATCCACTTATCAAGCCGTGAAACTATTTTACCTTCGGTTCGAATCTAACCCTCCGCAAAAATTCGAAAAAATTTTGAAGTCCCCAAAATTGTGAAAAAAATACTAAGTCCGAAATTTATGAAAATAAATCTAACTCCTCAAAATTCCCTATAGATGGCACCACCAAACCTCATCCAAGATGATATCCAAAGTTTCTATTCTTCCGGTGGCAACGTAAAGTTTTTTATTCTTCCGGTGGCAACGCTCTAAAAGTTTCTATTCTTCCGGTGGCAACACCCCCTCGTCCAAGATGATGACTAAGTAGTGTAAAAAGGACATGTTCTGCGGCGGGGTGGAGGCGTAGGGTGGTGGCGCGCCTCCACCCTACGCCTCAATACGCCTCTACGCCTCCACCCTGCAGCAGAACTGTCCTTTTTACACTACTGACGCTATCGCACTTAAAAAAATTTGGGCTCATAGACCCTAATGATAAAGAAGTTTTCCTTGTATCCCTGTAAAAAATTTATAAGTGATAGATTCACCAAAATCTATACAGCTCGTGCGATGGTGACTTATAACATGTATATAAATTTTCAGCTCAAACGAATAAGGCGTATAGACGCTATCACACTTTAAAAAATTTGGGCCCATAGACCATAATGATAAAAGTATTTTCTTTGTGTCCCTGTAAAAAAACTATAAGTCCTAGATTCACCAAAATTAATAAGGTTCGTGCTATGGTGACCTATAATATACGTACCAACTGTCAGCTCATTCGAACAAAGAGTTTAGATGCTATCGTGTTCACTCACACACATACATCGTCGTAAAAATAGTAAAAATGAACCCAGGGAACCTCAAAACGTATAGAAACATCAAAATCTCAAAGTCAGATTTTTAACATGATTACAATACTTTCCTTACATACGTATGTTTGTAAAGAAAAAAATAAAAAATAAAATAAAAGAGCTCGAAATTTTTCACGAATTGAGACCTATGTCCATCGGCATATAGCATCGATGGTCTTTACTGAACTGAATTAAACCGGTAAACTTCTGGTAAAGCTTCCAGGTAAAACTTTTTTTTTTATCTCCCCCCCCCCCCCCCAAAAAAAAAAAAAAAAAAAAAAAAAAAAAGAATATTTTTATGTTTTTATCAGTTTTGTTGGAGCACATCGTTGTCTTGTCTTGTCTAAACTTTTGAGCGGCGTTACTCACTAGCGTGTAAATTAAAGCATCGGTGAGTTATGCTAGTGGACTAAGGTTTGATTCCTTGCGTTCTTATTTTTTGCCGCTGTCAAAACTAATTCTGATCTTCTATAAAAAATGTGTTGTATACAAGTCGAAGTTAAAATCTTATAAATCACTGTGAACTGAACCAGCCCCATTCGAGTTAAAATATATTAAAAAACAACTCATCCGCAAAACTGAGTAGTTATTAGCTAACAGATGAAAATTTTCAACATTTATGTGAGTGATTAGTTGTGATTGGAAATAAACCAGATTAACTCAATTGTAGATAATTGGCATTTTATGGATCTAAGTTAGATTCAGTGTTGCCAATTTATAGGGACTTTTGCGTTCAATATCCACCACTAATTTTTCATTTAACCTGTTAGCACCCATTGTCCTCATTTGAGGATAGCTAAAAAAAATGGCACGTATATTTTTTGTGGTTTCTTGGAATGATTTCTGCTTTTTGGTG
The DNA here is from genome assembly GCA_963930645.1 of Salticus scenicus. Taxonomy (NCBI): domain Eukaryota; kingdom Metazoa; phylum Arthropoda; class Arachnida; order Araneae; family Salticidae; genus Salticus; species Salticus scenicus. The sequence goes on along the minus strand of OZ005652.1, from coordinate 284,593,948 downwards.
ACAGTTTATAGCGTCACTCTAGATGATCCCTGAAAGTTTTATGTGCCAACTATTAGTTATTATTTCATAATTTGGATTGTCATTTTATGATTTTTCATTTGCCGCACATATCTTTGCTTTTTGCACAAGTATACTAACTTAAATCAAGTTGAATAATAATATATATCATAATACTTTACTTTCGAGATCTTTGTCAACATATAATCGGAAATTAATCTGTTATCTCAAAGTTTTTCTATCTCGAAATTTTCTCGCTAGATCACTAAACATCAATAAATAATGATAGGCTTTAAATTTAAAACTATCAGAAGAATTGTTTAAGTTAATATATTTTACTGTCAGTTATAAATAAACAGCTAATAATATTTTGCGAAAATAATTCGGGCGTTAACGGATTAATGTTTATCTAATTGTATGTGCTTGTTTAATCGTCTACCTAATATATATATCAAACATCATTCTTCAAAATTAGTGGTAACTATTAAATAAAAATGTCCCCATCTATACTCGGGGAAAGCAAAACTTGAGAGCATTGCAAAGGCTACAGAGACCTTTTTACGCACTTGGCGTTAATTGGGTTGCGATATCGGGCAATTTAGCGATGATTTGGGAAAGTTTTTTTTTTTTTTTTTTTTTTTTTTTTTCCCGATTAAAGTACAAATATTTTTTCAGAGTATATTTTTTTAGTTTCTTTAGAAATGAATTTACACTAAATTCACTATTTACAATTTATTGTAAATCCATATTACTGCAAATTGAGTAATATACTAAATTTTACCTTGAGAGAGAAAGAAAAAACAAAAAAGTTAATACTTAAATATTTTGAAAAAGGAAAAAAATATATTAAATATTATCTGTATGTATATTTTTTGTCTTTATTTTCTTTAAAAAGAAACTGATTATTATTATTATTTTAAATAATTTAAAAATATACTTTTAAAATATTTGGAATATATTTTGGCAGAAATATTATTTTGTCATAAGATTTAAAGTGTGATTTTTAAATGGCAGTATCTTCTGAGGAGAAAATGAACAAAAAGTTCTAAATGAACAAAACGTAATAGATTTTCAATTTGCATTATTATTTACCGGTTAATCGGTAAATGTTAAAAGCAGTAAAAAAATGAGAAAGGGGAAATAGTTTAATGCTTTTATGAAAAAATTAAAAAAATATTAATTTAAAATAAATACATAAATAAATATAGTGAATTTTCATATGCAGAAGGCAATCTCTGTTTACAATTTGTTTATACATTCATTTTGTCTGTTTCCCGATTTTTTATGCTAAATGTGAATATGAGAATTTTTATATTCATTTCTGAATAAAATTAAGAAACTCACAATTTATGTGAAAGGGAAGCGAATTTTAATTTACTTGTAAATATGATTTTTCTTGATGTCTTTATTTAATACTGATAAACACACACCTTTGCGATTGCTATTTTTAAAAACTGAGTTGAAATATTTATTTTCATAGCATTTTTAGGAGGTTGGATTGGGATTTTTATAGATGAGAAAGAGGGAAATGTTACGTTATTTGATTCTTTGGAATATGAATGTAAGCATGGCACTTCACGCATTTTTCAATTTATTTTAATATATTGAATGGATAAGCATGCTTTGATATTAATGTGATATTAAATTTAAAAGCAATCTTAAAATTTTCAGAAACAATGTTTCCAAACTGTTTTTGAGGACTATTTCTTTCCAACAGCATAGACTAAATAAAAACGATTTATCTTTTTATTTTGTGATTTTGTTTTCTCTTTGGCACAGTTAAAAAAATATTAAAGTTAAAATTGAGAGATGATGTTCGACAGAAATTTTCAGAAATTTTTATAGTAACCGTTTCAAAGGGCTACAATTTATAAACAATGTTAAGAACCCCTCCCATTTTTTAAAGGATATTTGTATATTTAAATCGAAAAATAACTATTATAGTAAATTATGTAGAGCAATTGCAGAAAATGAGTCAAAATTCCGTCATACTGAAAAACTTAGCAATTGAATGAATACTAATTTTGTAGCCATTTGGAATTATTTTAGATATTTGAAAATAAAAGTTTTTGACTTTTGTGTAGCTTTTGGAAGAACTTCTAGGCATTTTTATGAATATAGGAGGCTTTTGGCTCTAAATTCAAATCTCTAAAAGATAGATTTATAAGGACGAGAGAACTATTTCTTTCAAAGAGCCAATAATAATAATAATAATAATAATTGTGTCGTTAAAATTTTGCGGTAGACTACCTTGATTAAAGCAGGCAGTGTCAAGAGTACAGTTTCATGCATACAGAATAAATAAATAGGCCACTTTCACAAAATTATATTATGTGTAGGACAGAATTTAAATTTCATTTCAATTCACTTGGCCACTATCAGCCTTTATTTATTTATTTTTAATTTAATTTAAATTAATTTAATTTATTATTTTTGTTAAATAATGTAGTTTTTATGCACTTGATGAAATTATTTTACCAACTAAATCCACAGAATTATAAGTAATAATTCTATTCAATGTAAGCTTTTTCTAATCAAAATTTTTTCTAATGATATCTTTAAAAGTAAATATTTTAAACTGCAATATAGAAAATTCTACATAATTGCTCTACATATCTTTAAAATTTTGTAATTCCTCTCCAATGTATCGATCAATTTGTTATAAAGTCTCAAACAGTATTTATTTCCCAATTAAATTTATTTAAGTAAATATCCATGAAAATAAAATTTGTTATGTAATGCTTGCTAATTATGTAATTTCGGCTTTAAATAATTGATCTGTCTTCCATTTATATGTAAATTTTACATATATAAGTCTGATAATATATATATGATAATTATTATTCTTATTATTAAAGATATTAATTATGTTTTTCTTTTATTGTTTTGTTCCAGAAAAAAAAGTAAAATCTTTAGTATATAGTGCATAGAATAAATTAATGTAAACACTATTAGTTGTTTGTATTGGAAATAAAAATGTTTTATATGACAATGCGTAAACGAATTGAAATTATATTATCCATGTAATAATAACAACGAAAAAGAAAAAGTATTTGTCGAAAAATATTTTTCCTTATTCCTGTTAGTTTGAACATTTCATTGACATATTTGGTGTGAATCTGGTGTGAAAATTTCCCAAAAGTTCAAATCCGTCAAAATTTTCATTCTATTTTTAATAGTTGTGAAATTAAAGAAACGGACTGTGCATTAATTATCTTCAAATTTTCGAAAATAAACTAATCTATTAGCCCCACCAAACTATTTCGCACTCACAATAGGGGTTAAAAGGTTGCTTCCGGTATTCCCTCTTCCGCCAATATTTCGCCAACAGACTTTCTTCGCGAAACAATACATTGATATAAAATTTATGCTATTACAAAAAATTCCATGTGTTAACATAAATATGTTTAGTTTAAACAGTTAATCATTTTTCAGTTTACCAGAATAAAAAAAAATCTAGAAAAAGTTTATTACACTTAAATATAGTAAATAACTATTTTCTTTCGCGGATGTGCAATTTCTACAGGCTTATACACACTATCAAGTTATCCTTTCCCCGAGTATAGTCTGCAACACTGATTAGATTTTTTTGCCTATCACTTTTTGCTCTTGTTATAATTAATGGTGTATTTCATCTAAAATAGGCTCTATTAAAGTTTTCTTTTAGAATACTGTAACAGTCTTGCTACATTTCACACACACACACACACACACACACACACACACACACACACACACATATATATATATATATATATATATATATATAAACCGTACCATAATACAAGCCTCCACTATCTTCAAAAAGAGCTTTTTCTTAAATATTTTAATTCTAAAATGTACAAAAGTACTGTTTTAAAATAGATGTGATAAAATAATAAAATGAGCGTAAAATTTTAGAAATACTGTGAGGCCTGCAGGATAGAAACTTACTACATCTTCATTTTTAAGTTTTTTGAAAAAAGCATATAAGGAAAAGTGGGTGTTAATACAAATTTTAAATGAGAATTAATCTTTAAATTATTGTACAGTCAGAAACAAATATTATAAATACACTATGATGCATGAGAAGATATATTTAGAAGCTAGATTAGAATAAAACAAAATTCACAAGAAATAGAATTTGTAAAACTAAAAAATAAGTTTTGTTAAAGATATTTTGTTGTTTCAAACCAAATTTTCGTTAAAAGTAAAAAAGCAATTATGTTCTGACGACAAAAAATGTTTTTAGTTAACCCATTTTACAATATTTTATAATTCTTTTTTACTTTCCGAACACTATAGTGAGGAAAGTATTGTAATCATGTCAAAAATCCGAATTTGAGATTTCGATGTTTCTATACGTTTCGAGGTCCCCCGAGTCCGTTTTCACTATTTTTGCGATGATGTATGTATGTGTGTGTGTGTATGTATGTGTGTATGTATGTGTGTATGTCTGAGTGAACACGCTAGCGTCTAAACGCTTTGTTCGAATGAGCTGAAAGTTGGTAAGTATATTGTAAATCACCATAGTACGAACCCTATAGATTTTGGTGAATCTATCACTTATAGTTTTTTTACAGGGACACCAAGAAAAATTCTTTATCATTATGGTCTATGGGACCAAAATCTTAAAAGTGCGATAGCATCTAAACGTCTCATTCAACTGAGCAAAAAATTTATACACATGTTATAGATCACAGATACACGAACTGTATAGATTTTGGAGAATCTAGCACTTATAGTTTTTTTACAGGGACACATAGAAAAATTATTTATCATTATGGCCTATGGGGCAAAATTTTTAAAAGTGTAATAGCGTCTGAACGCCTTATTAATCTGAGCAAAAAAATTTTGCACATGTTATAGGTCACAGGTGCACCAACTGTATAGATTTTGGTGAATCAAGCACTTACAGTTTTTTACAGGGACACAAAGAAAAATTCTTTATCATTATGGCCTATGGGACGAAATTTTTAAAAGTGCGTTTGCCTTATTCAATTGAGCTGAAAATTTATACGAATATTATAAATCACTTTTGCACTAACTATAAGCATTTTGGTGAATCTAGCATTTATAGGTTTTTACAGGGACACAACGAAAAATTCTTTATCATTATGATCTATGGGCTCAAAATTCAGTAGTGTTAAATAAAACATCGTGTAATATATAGAGAAAAATATTCAAACACTCAATTATGGTTTTCGCTCTTTTGTTTGTTTAACAACTCCTCTTTCTTTACTTTATCTACGAAACTGTTAATTACTCAATGTTCGGAAAGTCGAGAGGAGTCATTCCAGATTTTTTTTTTTTTTTTTATATTTGCTGAAGTTAACAAAAACATTTTAACACTTTCCAACAGTCTATAAGTCTGTCCGTTGGTTGTATACCGTTCCGTTTGTCCGCGCTCTACTCTCATAAATATTCATGGAATTTCTTGAAACTGATGTATAATATTCAAGTTCACTATTGGATGTTCCCTATTGAAAATGGAGTGAATACCTCCACTGGTTTGTGACCAGGGACATCCGAAATTATTCCAAACCATTGTGTTCTATGAGAGGTATTTCTATAAACCATATTTTAATACTTTTATTTTACACAAATCTTAATAAAATTGAAATACGTTATTCAAGTTCACTATCATATGTTTTCTATAGAAAGTGGAATAAATACCACCACTGGTTTGGTACAGGGACACCCAAAAGTGTTCCAAAGCATTGCAGAGTATGAGGGATATTTCTATAAATTTAATTTTAATAACTTTACTTTGCAGACAGGGCCTGATTATCGCACGGGCACCCGGGGCTTGTGCCCTGGGCACGAAATTTCTGAGGGGCACAAAATTTTACTAATGGTTAAAAATATCTGATTTAAATCCCCTAGTTTTTCTTTCGTTTTCTAATTCAACTATGCTTTATTTTTATGAATAAAATTTTAAAATAGGATCTTGATTGATACTGTACATCAGATCATTTGAAATACATGAAATTATACAATTAACGTACGGAGAAGCATCGATAATCCGAAAACTTATAATCCGGCAGCACCTATATTTGGCTGAGTGAAATAATTTTATTAAAGCCAAAAACAGATATTAATATTATTATTATTATTATTTGGGGGGGGGGGGCACTAAAATTTGAAAGTGCCCTGGGCACAAAACTTTGTTAATCGGGCCCTGTTTGCAGATATCTTAATGAAATTGAAATATGTTATTTATATGCACAAAAGAATGCTTTCTATAGAATGTAGTGTGATTAGCATTAGATTTACAGAGTTACGCAAAAATATTTAGTTACGTTGAAGGCTTTTATTGGAAATTTGCTGGAATTGAATTTTCGTTTACATTAACCATTTTTAACACTTTCTAAGAATTTTTAAGTGTGAATATGATTTCAGTTTGTGTATCGGTCTGCCGGACTGTCCACTTGTCCATCCGCGCGCCCCGAGCGTCAATATTTTCAGAATTTTTGAAAAATGATATATGTTATTCAAGTTTACTATGGAGTGTTCTCTATTTTAAATCACACTAATAGGTCTTGTACAACCCTTTTGTGTACAGGGACACATAAAAAATGCTAATGCTTTGCGTTTTATAGCAGATATTTTTATAAATCACATTTAAACAACTTTCTACTGTAAAGTCATAAAGAAATTGACATTTATTTTTAATATTTTAAAATAACGTTTTGTATAAAATATGATATGGTTAACCTTCAGATTGACAGGGTTACACTAAAATATTCAGATACGTTAAGGACTGCAATTAAAATTTAAAGGCTGCATTTTCCTTTGTATTAATCGTTTTTAACATTCTCCAAGAATGTTTAAGAGTGATTATGAATTCAATTAGTCTACCTGTATGTCTTACCTACGGCAAAGAACATTGAAAGCTATACGATACAACAAGTGAGTACAGTTGGAAAGTGTTAATGATCAATGCAAGCAGCATGATTTATCGTTCTTGTTTTAATTTCCCCATAATTTTGAATATTTTTAAATAAATTTTATTTGTAAGAAAAATAAATTTACTTCCTTCTATGTTCGATAGAAAAAAAGTATCTATTTCGTAAAAGCCTTTGAATTTCGATTTCCGATGAATTTACACGTTTTGAGATGTCTAAACACGATTTGACTATTTAAAAAAAAATGTCTGTCTGTGTGTGTATCTCTGTGTGTGACTTTTGTGGTAACTCTAACTCAAAAACTAATGCACAAAATGTCATATAAATCTACATGTAGTCGTACCTTAACATAAATTAATGTTTAACAACTTTTAGTGTAAGTCAGTTAACCGATGGTATTGCCATTCCATTTTATAAAATTTTTTACATACAGTTGGCAAAAAAAGTATTAGAACAGTAGGAAATTTAAAGTTTTTAAGGTAATAAAATGAAACATTTGCCTCATAGTATTTATATTATGTAACACTTTTACATAATTACTACATGGAGTAAGAAACAAATATTTAGAAGCAATAGGATTTAAAAAATTAAAAGAAAAGAAAATTTGCATTGCAAAAAAAGTATTAGAACATCGGACTTCAATGCTGAATCATACATAAAATAAAATAACTAAAAATTCAAACATGATACTAGTACTTGCATGTAGTCCTTTAGCTAAAATTACTGCATTTAGACGTCTTGGCATAGATTCCACCAAATCTTTGGTGATGTGTGATGACATGTTGGTCCAGGCATCTTGCAAAGCTTTAAACTTGCTTTACTTGTTATTGAGCATTTTCTTACTTTTTCATCTAATAAATGCCACAAATGTTCTATAGGATTCAGGTCTGGGGACTGTGGGGGAGTTACCAATCTTCGGGGAGCATTATATAATAGCCATTCTTTGGTTTTGTTGGCAGTATGTTTGGGGTCTTGATCTTGTTGAAAAATGAATCTCTTCTCTAACCCTAATTTCTTTGCACTATCTTTCAAGTTATCTCTTAACACATCAATATATGACAAAGCTGTCATTTTATCATCAATAAACTGGAGATTTCCAATTCCATTGTAAGCCATACAGCCCCTGACCATGACATTCCCTCCTCCATGCTTTATAGTTTTCTGTACATTTTGAGCCTGGAAAGCAGCTCCCTTTCTTCGCCAAACTGTGAGCACGTGTTTAGGTTTGAAAATTTCAAATTTACTCTCGTCGGAGAAAATTACATTTTTCCAGAAGTCTAAAGATTTATTTTTAAAATTTTTGGCTAACTCTAGGCGTTTTTTTTTCTGTTGATTTCTGAAATAAAGAGTTTTTTCCTTGGCCGTCTTCCTTTTATACCAGCATTATGCAATACATTTCTAACTGTTAGAGGTGTTACAACCTTTCCGGATATTGATTCAATATTTGCGGCCAACATCCTTGCACTTCCTGTTGGAGATTGTAGGGCATTTTAACCACTTGTCTTTCTCTGACAGTCAGCTTGCTTGGCCTCACTGATCTTGGCCTATTATCCACTGCCCCAGTTTCTTTTTTCTTTTTCAGAATGTTGTGAATTGCGCAAAGTGAAACGTTCAACTTACTGGAAATTTCTCGAAATATTTTGCCACTATGGTGCAGGTGAACGATTTGTTCTCTCTTCGCAAGTGAAATATCTTTTCTTTTAGGTGCCATGGCAGGAAAAGTTCACGTAAACTGAATTTCCACAAATTAGCAGTGAAAGAGACAAACGCCCTTAACATTGATACTGGTGAACGTAACCTTGAAAGTTTAATAACGTCACCAGCACTGTAATTCGCATGTTTCCGCTTCTGTTCTAATATATTTTTTGCGATGCATTTTTTTTTTTTTTTTTTAATTTTAAAAATCTTGTAATTATTTTTAAATTTTATTTTTTATTTAGTTATAATTTTCTAAGAAAATGTTCTCATTTTTAAACTGATTACACGATTTACTTGAATTTATTACTTGAAAATTGCAAATTTCTCATTGTTCTAATACTTTTTTTGCCAACTGTAGCTGAACAGAGAAAAAGTCGTATAAATATGTACAACGAAAATAATTTTTAACTTTTTAATGTGAAATTGAAAAACAAAACAAAACAATAAATAAATAAACAAATAAAAACAGGAAAACCTTTTTATTTGTAAGAGCGTCGCTATCCCTTCTTCTCCAGAGGGTGTGAATTATGAATATGAGTATTTTTTCTCGTTCAACTTTTAAAATGAATTGGTGAGTCATACTTCTATGATAATTTAAAACAAATTTATCTCTCTTTTTTTTTTTTTTTTAATTGTTATTTTTAACGAAAAACATTATGAAAAAAAAAATAAATAAATAAATAAATAAATAAATAAATAGAGCGCATTACCTAAGATGTTTGCAAGGAACAAAAGCGACTTTCTTCAAAAAATTAGTGTTATACTTCTCTGAAATGAAAATCGTCTGCATTCATTATTGAAAATAATTTTAATAAATAATTTGCTTTACGTGAATTTGAACCGAAAAGTATACAGAAGAAAGTTTTGTCAGGCTACTACATACTAGATATTTTTTGGTTAAAATTGCTAAAAAAGAAAAAAGACTAAAACTATTATGCTAATTTAATATATCTATATATATGATATAAGAACTGAAAACTATGTGAAACAAAATCAAAAATCGGAACAAATAATAAATAAATAAATAAAGCAGAAAATATATTACTGTCACAATTTCAATTTTAAGTTAGTTAATTTATAACATTTTAACCAATATATAGTTAAAAAAAAAAAAAGAAAAGAAAAAAGAAAAGGGTAACACAATAACTTAATTTTATCATTCACGTTTCAGTTAAAACAAAGTATTTTATTGCAAAATATTGTAAATTTGTTACACAATTTCGATATTAATAACTGATGGAAATATTTCATTTCTAATTCTAAAAAATGCAGAAAAAAAAATAATAATCACATTCTTTAATTACACATGGTTAAGTGATTTTCTATTGGTATAAAAATTACAGTTAAATAATGGGCAATAAAATGGACAGATTTTGCAAATATTTATAAAAATGAAAATATTTATATGTATTATTATTTTGAAAAAAATTATACATGATATAGAAATATTCACTTGAAAATATTTATAATGTATTCCATAAAATGGAATGATTTTGGAAAAATTTAAAGTATTATTGTAGTATTTTTAAAAGAATAATTGTCTAACAAAAATTTTTACAGTTTTTAATACAGTTTTGTTAGTAAGTATCTCATTATATGGCGGGAAGAGATAAGATCAATTTCCTATAAATGACACTTTTAAGTGTTTATCTTCTTCACTAATTCGTTGCCGCCTCTGTAAACACTCGTAAAACTTCACTCATCTGCAGTGTTTATTTTGTTATCTCTTGGCTGCAAAAGGACTTTAATTAAACTTTATCATCCCCAACAGCAGGTCGTGTTGATCGCGAGAATTAATTTCAAAAGTAAAGCATTTCTTATGAAATTTTATGAATTCTGTTATAGTTCATTTACTTATTTTATATGTATAGAATTTTTGTTATTGCGATTTTAGCAGGTATAAACAGTAAAGGAAAAATTTGTTTTCGTTACGAAGTGAAAAAAGTAGGAAAATATTATTACTAGAAGCTAATGGCACTGCTTTTACACTTTACTACGACCTTAAAGATCGATGTGCTTCCGTTATACTAACCAATGACTGGACCAGACTGAGGCTTAATATTTATAAACATATTTCGGCAAAGCCAGGAATGGAATAGGATTGGTTAATATTAGAATTTCAAAAATCAATATAATAAACTCATAATATATAATACATTTCAATTTATGAATTTATAACTGATTTTACAATTTAAAATATGCATTTATTACTTTATTGATGAAATTAAGTGCCCTCTTCCCTCGCCCTTTACACACTATTCGTGTGCAAATTTGTTTTTTATAACTATGCAGATCGTATTTAAATTTGGGAAATTTGTTAACTTTTAACCCAGGCTTCTATTCTAAACAATTACTGAGACACAGCGTAACAGCTGAACATAAACGAATTTCCTCCGTGTAAGAAAAAAAATAAAAATTCTGGAGTGAGACTCCACTCGACTTTCCGAATATTAAATAATGTTTAAATAAATTAAAGTAAGAGAAGCCGTTCTATAAACAAAAGAGAAAATTATTATATAGTTCATTTCAAAAAATTTTGGAGTGGAAGGCTGATTTTTTATACCAACTATTTGAAAAATACCAGAGCCGGGAATCGAACCCGTGCCTTCCGCTTTACTTGCGGATGCTCAAACCATTGAGCTACCCTGGCATTTCTCACATACCTAGGCATTTCTCACATATCATTCGTTGGCAAAGTTACCGAGTCTGTAAACACAGCTATATCAAGTGACATTAATATTCATGGCACAACTCCAATAGACCACGAAATTTTTTAATTTAATTTAGAAATTTATTCATCAACCATGACAGCTCCAATAGACCACGAAATTTTTAAATTTAATTTAGAAATTTATTCATCAACCATAAAAGCGGAAGGCCCGGGTTCGATTCCCGACACTGGTATTTTTCACATAGTTGGTATAAAAAATCAGCCATCCACTCCAAAATTTTCTGAAATGAACTTTCATGGTTGATGAATAAATTTCTAAATTAAATTATTATAGAGTGTTTGAATATTTCCCCCCAATTTTTATGTCGTTTATTTTAACTATATATTAGGTGTACAAATTAATTCGGTCCGTTTTTTAGCAATAAAAAAAGTATTTATTATTAAACCAAAACAAAAAATACATTATTCAAAGTATTGTCCATTATTTTCTACTATTTTTTCCCATCTCTCCGGCAATCGTCTGATTCCATCTCGATAAAACAACTCATCTCTTTCGCTCATCCATGTTTCGAGCCATTTTTGTATTTCTTCGTAAGAAGTGAACCGCTGACCGGTCAGATCATTCTGCATTCGTTGGAACAACCAGTAGTCGGAAGGGGCGATGTCCGGAGAATACGGCGGGTGCGGTAGGACGTCCCACTTTAGCGTATCCAAGTATTGTTTCACCGGGTTAGCGTAATCGCCTTTCAACGTCTCTGGGTTTCAGTTCATAAGGAACCCATGTTCCTTCTTTTTGGATCATTCCCATCGTTTTTAGTCTCACCGATATTGCTTGCTGAGTCACTTCCAGTTGTTCTGCAAGCTGTTCTTGTGTTTGAGTCGGATCTTCATTCAGTAATTCCTCTAATTCGTTATCTTCAAATTTTTTCGGTTGTCCAGAGCGACGCCTTTCATCAACGCTAAAATCTCCATCTTTAAATCGTCGAAACCATTTCCTGCATGTTTTGTCAGTCGGAGCACTATCGCCGTACACTTCTACGAGCGTTCGATGCGCTTCGGCGGCACTTTTCTTCCAATGAAAGAAACAATCAACACTTCCGCAAACTTATTGACTTCAAAACCTGACATGTTTAATGCAATGCTGATCAGGCTATTTCAAGCAAGCGAAACAGTTGTACACTGAAGATTCTTAACAAATATATAACCTCTCTAAAACCACCGAAAACAGCTGTCATAGCCACTGAGCTCCATTGTAACAGGAGAGCTGACTTCGCGGTCAGTCGTCTACTAGACGAATTACGCCTTGATGAATGCATAGGGGGCAAAAAGAAGAAAAGTAGTCCGTTTTACTATGCGTCTGACAGTATGAATTCTAGATTGTTATTGTTTATTATTTCATTATTCTCCAATATATTGTTAATAAATAAAGTGAATTTGCGACTTTAAGTAGCAGATTATTTTATATGCATTTAGTTTAATGGTTACCGGAGATATATTTTATATAACTTGCTTGTAAATGGAATTGCTTATATTTCACTGAGCCCCATTGTAACAATTTGTAGCTCAGTGTTGTAATCGAAGAATCTTTTTAAATTCAAGCTAACATTTTGAGTTCCAAACTACTCTATCAACTCAATTACTTTTAGTTTTATTCAGCCGTATTTTTCTTTCTTTCTATCCCCCCCCCCCCAATTTTGATATATTACAAAAATTATTTAATATCGAACATTCACTGCTAAAATAAAAGGGGTTATTTTATTAATTATTTTGAGGGAGGTGGTCATTTAAATGATTGGTTATTTACTTTTATAACATTATAATAAATAATAAAAAATTTCGTTAAACGTTAAATTTTTAAGATCATAATCTTTGAATAACAGAACATTTTAATATGCATTTAGTTTGATATTTACTTGAGATATTTTTATATAACTTGCTTATAGATGGAACTGCTTATATTCCACTGAATACCATTGTTACAATCTGTAGCTCAGTGCTGTACTAGCAGAACCTTTTTAAATTCAAGTTATCATTTTAAGTTCCAAACTACTTTGTCAATTCAATTATTATTTTCTCTTACCTGTAAAGCAGAGAAAGTATTGTTTTGGGTCAAATTTCAAAAGTGAGTTTTTGTTATATTTACCCGTTTTGGTGTCCCCTGAATCCAAAAATATCACATTTTTCGCAATTACAATACTTCCCTTACATAATGTATGCTTGGAAAGTAAAAAATAACAATAAAATAATTTTAGAGAGGTAGAGATTTGAATTTATAAAAACTATAAAATGTAAAAGCATAAATTTAAAAGAGCAAAGCAATGCAGATGACTAATATTTTTTGCTAGGATTTAAGTTGCAAAAAAATCCGATTGAAAATAAGTTTACTTTTTTTTCCCCTCAAAGTTTTAATTGCTGTATGCGATAGTGAGAAAAAACAGAAATTTCATAGTGCAAATTCATCATTACTATAAAATCATATTTAAATTAAAATTTAAAAAAATTTATGTATTTTGCTTCAAATAAATAAAATAAGACATGTTTTCTCCCTAAATTTATTAAAAATCTCACAACGGTAAATATTATAGCAAATTCTACTCCTCTCATTTCCCCCAAAACTATGTAAATGACTTCTTTAACCTTACAATATTTTTTCAGACATACAAAGATGATTTTGTGTAAAATTTTATCACTTTTTCACACTTAGATAAATATGTATTTTATCTACAATGAAAGAGATTTTCATTGTGTCCCTGTAAAAAAGCTACGAATGCTGGACAAACTAAAATCTATACAGTTTGTGCAACAGTGAATTATAACAATTATATAAATTTTCAGCTCAATTGCATGATACTTTTGTACCCTATCGCACTTTAAATAATTTGAACCCCTGTAAAAACACTATAAGTGGTAGATTCTCCAAAATTCATACAGTTCGTGTGAAAGTGATCTGTAACATGCATATAAATTTTCAGCTCAATCATATAAGGCATTTAGACGCTATCACACTTTAACAAATTTGGGCCCATAGACCATAATATTAAAGAATTTTTTGTGTTTAAAAAAAAAATAAAAAAAAAAAGTGCTAGATTGGTCAAAATCAATAGGCTTCATGCTATGGTGACAGACTTATAACATATGTACCAACTTTCAGCTCATTCGAACAAAGCATTTAGACGCTATCGTGTTTACTCACATACATCATCGTAAGAATATTAAATATGAGTTCAGAGGACCTGGAAACATGTTGAAACACCAAAATATCAAATTTCGATTTTTGGTATAATTACCGTACTTTAGTGCGGAAAGTATTGTAATCATGTCAAAAATTATAGTGTTCAGAAAGTAAAAGTTAAATTAATAGATGAAAAAAAAACTTGGTGTTTACAGTCATCTCATTTAAATAAATCTTAAAAAAAAAAAAAAAAATAAGGAAAAAAAAACAACAACATTTGAGTATTAATAAAATTTCAAAAATTTATCAAAACAAAAAAAAAAAAAAAATAGAGTAGGCTTTATTTATTTATAAATTGAATGTTAAATTAATTAGAATACCATATTGAATTTCTACATTGTTCATTAATTGTAATGAACAATAAAAATATGGGTTAAATAAATGAACACAGACACTTGAGTATTTGAAAGATATTTTATATCATTAAAAAGTTTTATATTTTCAGACAGATGATTAAATCAGGATATATTTTAAAGTATCTGTCTCCCACCTCTCTTATTATTTTTCTCAAATTTACAATTTTAAACGACCAATGGATTTTACTTGCACTAATTCTAATGAAAGTAATTCAAAATAAAATTTTCAAACTACTGTAAAAGTTTTAATAATATATAATTAATATTTATGTA
The DNA here is from genome assembly GCA_963930645.1 of Salticus scenicus. Taxonomy (NCBI): domain Eukaryota; kingdom Metazoa; phylum Arthropoda; class Arachnida; order Araneae; family Salticidae; genus Salticus; species Salticus scenicus. Next base: position 284,578,834 of record OZ005652.1, on the reverse strand, counting down.
AATTATAAGATAAAAGAAATAAAAGCTTAAATGCAAGTTGAAAAATATTTATAATTAAATTATAATTAAACTAAGAAAGCATTTGCTTAATTAAAAAAAAAAAAAAAAAAAAAAAAAACTATACACACTTTTTCACTTTACACACTTTTCCTATACACACTTTTTAACTTTATATGTGTGTATATATATATTCACAAATTGTGTTAAAATTTTTGCCATTTAATACTAAGTTCCGACTCCCTCATTTCAACTATAGTGATCAAATACATTAAACTATACATATATATATATATATATAGCGGTTTGTACAGCCGTAGGCTGAGCAGCTTTTAACCATACTTAATAATTCATAAATCTATCTCATTAAGAAAAAGAAGAAAAAACTGCATGATAAGCAAAGGAGTCTATACAGAAAATTGTTTCTTTTGCCCCGAATGCGAACTAAATCTATCGGCACTGTATTCATACGCGCTGACCGCGCTAGATAACGTTAGGGAATAGGAAGTCAGCTCTCCTGTTACAATGGAGCTCAGTGGTCATAGCCTAGCATTTGTGACAGCTAGCGCCATCTTTCGAAAACGGACCGAATTAATTTGTACACCTAATAGCATTTGAAATAATTTGAGCCTATAGATCATAATGGTAAAAAGTTTTTCCTTGTGTCCTTGTAGAAACGTATAAGTGCTAAACTCACCAAAATCTATACAGTTCGTACAACGGTAACCTATATCATGTATATAAATTTAAAGCTCAATCGAATAAGGCATTTAGATGCCATTGCACTTTAAATAATTTGAGACCATAGGTCATAATGATAAAAATATTTCTATGTGTCCCTGCAAAAAGCTATAAGTACTAGCTTCATCATACTCTTTACTGTTCGAGCTATGGTAATCTATAATATATACATAAATTTTCAACTCAATTGAATAAAGCGTTTAGATGCTATCGCACATTAAATAATTTGAGTTCATAAGCTATAATGATAAAAAAATTTTCTTTGTGTTCCTGTAAAAAACTATTAGTGCTAGAGTCACCAAAATCTATATAGTTCGTGCTACGGTAACTTTAACATACGTACCAACTTTCAGATCATTCGAACAAAGAGTTTAGATGCTATCGTGTTCACTCCCTCCTCACACACCCACACCCACACACCCACACACATGCACGCACACACACGTACATATATCACCATAAAATTAGAAAAATGAATTCAAGGGACTTCAAAACATATAGATACACCAAAATCTCAAAGTCAAATTTTTGTCATGAATACAATATTTTCATTACATATGTATGTTCGGAAAGTAAAAAAAAAAAAATTATAAACTAAGCTTTAGATATTTTCCTCTCAATTATATTGAACTGTTATTTGAAAATGCCTTTAATAAGAACTTTTCATCAGCATACGTTATCTAGGTAAACCATGATGTGTAAACTTATTGGTAAGCTTTATTCAATATTATTAATGTTCTGTATTCAATACGGTTAAGGTTGAGGTTGAGTAGGTTTTACGTCGCTCTAAGTCTATGCTATGGGCAATTACTGACGTTCTATTCTGATCCCTTAGGATGATCCAGTGTGTTCATGGTTGGTTGGTTGACTGGGTTTTACATCGCACTAGTGCTTTGCAATGGGTAATTGTCGACGATCTGAGACTCACCCCTAGAGATAGTCCGGAGACATGCCATCACAATTTTGATCCTTTTACTGAAGGGATGGTTTCGCCGTTTCGGTAACCCCCAGAGGTATAATTTTGAAGGGAACATGGAGGACATTGCGGCTACGACAGTTTTTTACGTGCACTAGCCACCCCACCATTAGTGTACACGACGGTCTCTGGCCGGCTCGAGTACCGAACCCGCAATCTTCCAGTTACGAGCGTGGTTCTCTACCGCCTGGGCTACCGCGGCCCCCAGTGTGTTCAATCTGAAAGGAAAATATAATATTTTGAATAAGACTCTCTTAAATAAAATTTACATTTTTTCAATTTACTCTATTTGTTTAAGTACTAAAACATGAGTACTAAAACATGAACTAAAAATACTTCGAATAACCATTATATGAAAATATTTAAATGTATTTTTCATTTTTACTGAATTGAGATGTAAATTCTTGGAGCTATTTTCAGCCGTAATGAAAATCAGGACTGAGTATATTTTAGTTAATTTTAAATACTATTTTTTCAGCTTATACACCGTCTGATAAAAACACGTGTAAAATTATTCTTTTAAAATTTATGTAATGCATAATTTATTTCTAATAACTTAAACAGGTCTTTATAACATGTTATGTTTCGCCGTTATCTTTCTTCTCATAAAAATGTAAAACTGCAATATTTACATCATTAAACTGATAACACTGCTGCAAGAGTTAAACGCCTACGTAAATGTCTATTTTTAGATGAAAATTAACGTGTGAACTTCTCAGCACATTCCACCTATTTGAATATTATTGAAACATTTTGTAAAAGTTTGAAATATCCAGTTTTCAGTGTTTGACTTTATGTTTCTCTTTTCGCGAAAGCGATCTGGTTATCTTTATAAAGTAAACACCGGTTTTATCTTTTTAAGTTTCGTTATGTTGTACAACATAAAATATACTCGCATTTTGTTATGAAATGACGCATTCTGAATCTTTATTAACTTAAGATTAAGAATGCGTCATTCTTTATTAAGAAAAACTTAGTAATTTATAAAAATGATTTTTTTTTTTTTTTTTTTTTACAGTTTAAAGAACACACGCCCTATATACTTATATACAGTATATAGTGCCTATTAAAGCTGAAAATATCCATTCGCTAAGTGGCGACTAAATAAAATAAAATGAAGATATAAAAAAAGTAAACAGTTCGCCATTTTTTTTTTAACTTAATTTGTTACTTGAAAATTACAGATTTCAGCAAAATAATTAATGAAACAACGAGGAAATGATTCTGTATATCGAAAATATTAAAAATATTAACGCAGAAATATGGAATATTAAAACTAAAAAAAAAAAAAAAAAAAAAAAAAGATTTGGTATAAAGTAAATCATGCATTTGTGACTCTACCTATGTGTAAATCATGTTTATCAGCGGCAAAATAATTTTGTATTCACTTCAATGATTTTATTAATAAAAAATTGTTTTTTCTGTTATTGTCTGTGATTAAATGTAAAGCAAATAGCAGAAAAATGATATGCATAATCGCATATTTCAGAAATCGGCTTAGAAAAAAGTACCAATTTTCTCGATCAGTTGTGAAATAATTGTTTGCTTCAGTAATAACTGGCGAAACAAATTCATGGCAAAATAGTTTCGCTTTTCGGCAATAAGCTGCAAAAATATCACGTATTTTTTCTCAATTGGCCAAAAATTCAGTCACTTCTTTCCAGGTTATGAAAAAATGACATATTGATAGAATCGAAAAAAAAAAAAAAAAAAAAAAAAGAAAAAAAAAAGCAAAAGAAGAAGAAAAGAAAACCCCGCCTTGTTTTCTTTATAAAAATCGATAAGCTTTAATACGGACACTTCGCATTAGTCGACCAGGGTCATACTCCCCCTTCTTATACTAGGGTACTTTTCAGGGATAAGAAATCCCCCTCCTCCCACTTTTTTTTTGTATTACTACTTTTATTCAGAAATCTTTACCACATTTTTATAGTAATGCGTCAGAATTAGAATTAAATAGAATAAGAATAAGAATTAAGAATTAAATAGAATAAAGATTATTGAATAAAAATAACTAGTGGTAGCAAAAAGGCAGATATTTCTCTCTGAAAGTGTCCCATTAAGTGTCTATTAAGTCGGCGAACTTTAAAGGGATCCTTTAAAAAAATAGGATGATTTAACAAGTTTCTTCAAAATGTTCTGAAGAGAAAGTTAATTCTACCGGTCACTGCCGAGTAACTTAAAATTTTAATTTTTTAGTTTAGTGCCTGCACGGTAAAAGAAAATGTCCATAAAATAATGATTTATTAACCTTTTATTTTAATTTCACGTTACCATTTATTTATAAAACAGTAAAAATATCGTTAATTTGCAAAAATTTCTTTAGACCAGGCCTAAAAAAAAATGTCGTTCAGACATTTAACTGGAGCGAGGCTAATTAGCCGTAATGTTGCAATGTCAAAGTGTCTGAACAAAAGTGTCCGAACACTAGCAAAAATTCCTATATAAAAAAAGTACGCTTAATACAGTTTTGCTAAATAAATCCTTGTCGAATCCTCTTCGTTATATTTAGAGTATAATTCTGATTTATTTGATTTACTTCATGGTCTCTCAACCATAAAACCAAAATGTGATTAAATAACTATTATTTAAAAATACGATCATACGTATGGACAGAAAACTGCTGTTCAAATAATCGTTTTTTGATAGCGAAAATTTTTACAGTGTATGATTTCTTAGAAATTAAAATTTATTTATCTATCCTAAATTCTATTATCAACAAGTAGATTACCCGTTATATTTGCGTTATTTCCAAACATCAATATTTATAAATACACTAAATGTTTTAGTTTCTTCTCTTTTTAATCGACTTCAAAATGGAAGACGTTCTCAATTCAAACCGTATGTTTTCTTTTTTACTAACTTACATTTTTTTTTTCTTGTTAGTTCATAACTTCTTTACGGATGCTCTGATTTTGATTTTTTTTTTTTTTTTTGTAAAGATCTTGGTCCGAAATAGGTTCTTTACAATTTGAACAAAAAGCAGGGTGCCCACAAAATTCAGTTTTAATCCTTTTAACTGCTGAACGGTTGCAGCTACAGTCATAGAAGTGGTATGTAGGTATACTAAAGTGGCCATGCGCCACGACATTAAACCTTTTACAGTGCCACCTGGTGGAAAATACCGGAGTTATCAGTCTTATCTTGAAAATAAGGGGAAAATTGAATTACAAAGTTGTAGAGCATCGTCGATTTAGTATGGAAAGATACTTTACAAATACTAATGTTAAAAATAGAATGCTTAAAAGGTACATTTGTTTGTTCGCAAATTCCTACGCTATGCACACTTGCACTATGTTGCATATGTTGTAGCGTAGGGAGTAACACGTATGCTATGCAAAGTTCAACGTACGGTCACTTTAAGCAGTTACATGGATTAGCCCATAGTTGTTTTTAACCGTCTTCATAAAGGAAAAGGTTCTCAATTCAAACCGTATGTTTTTTGCTGTTGTTTGTTAGCTTATGACTTCACGACAGATTCTCCGATTATAATACAGTCGAAACTCAAGGCGAATAGTTGAATCTCAAGGGGAATAAAAAAATTTTCACGCTATCAGTAGTTCATGCTTTTAGTTACTAATCTTTATATAACTGAAATAATCTTCATTTTGACGGGGATTGTAGAATAAATTCATGCTAAAAGTAATTCAAGTTAACGAGGTTCGACTTTGTTCTTTTTTTTGTAAAGATCTTCACCTGAAATAAGTACCATTATGATTTCATTAAGATCTAAATAAATCATAAGGTGCTGGTGCCCGTAAAAGCCCGTTCTTACATTTTAGCTGCTGAACGGCTGGAATACTTGCAAACGTTGTACACTAAGGGACAAAAAAAAAAAAAAAAAAAAAAAAAAAGCCGCACGGATATTTTCCTTTTCTTTTTCTGAAACCGCCAATTTTATCGTTTAAAAAGCAAATTTTCGAACAGATTTTATTAAATCGTCCTCTACGTACGTTTTGGGATTGAGCCCAGCGTTAAAAACAAAATGCAATTGTCATGAAAATTGTAATTTTAGAAAACATTTCAAAAACGGCAAGGATAAGGCAATTAACGATACCACAAAAATTATTAATTTTAGAATGAAAAAAAAAAAATATTTTAATACACGAAATGGCAAAATAATTAAATATTAACGAAATAATGGTGAGATGGTTTTAGTAAGATATAAAATTTTTTGGCATTTTAAAATGGAAATTTGACTTTAGGTGGTTACGTTGCTTATCCAAGCGAGGTGACCGCATGTTAAAAAGCAAATGTTCAAATATTTGATTTGTATCATGTTCTGAACTTAGAAAAGATTAAAAAAAAAAAGTACACAGCAGAATACTTTCTTCAAAAACAGTGCGGAAACAATTAAACAAAGCAGATTAAAAAGCAGAAGATCTGCGAAAAAAATAAAATAAAAATAAAATCTTTTTGTAAAAAAATAGAACCGACTCCAAAAAGGAACTACTATTCAAACAACTAAAAATGAAAGAAAAGTGGCAGAAAATGGAACTGTAAATTGCGCCTAAAAGTATAAAATAATTTCCTTCGCCAAACAACCTATAACACTACAATTAATCATAACTTTTGAAGTCGGCGCAAAATTAAATAAAATTTAATTAATTTAATTAAATAAAATTTAATAAAATTTAACACCGGTTTTATCTTTTTCAGTTTCGTTATGTTGTGCAAGATAAAATATACTCGCATTTTGTTATGAAATGACGCATTCTGAATCTTTATTAACTTAAGATTCAGAATGCGTCATTCTTTATAAAGAAAAACTAAGTAATTTATAAAAATGATTTTTTTTTTTTTTTTTTTACAGTTTAAAGAACACACGCCCTATATACTTATATACAGTATATAGTGCCTATTAAAGCTGAAAATATCCATTCGCTAAGTGGCGACTAAATAAAATAAAATGAAGATATAAAAAAAGTAAACAGTTCGCCATTTTTTTTTTTAACATGCAATCTGTATAAGCCTGAATTTCCTTAATTTGTTACTTGAAAATTACAGATTTTAGCAAAATAATTAATGAAACAACGAGGAAATGATTCTGTATATCGAAAATATTAAAAATATTAACGCAGAAATATGGAATATTAAAACTTAAAAAAAAAAAAAAAAAAAAAAGATTTGGTAGAAAGTAAATCATGCATTTGTGACTCTACCTATGTGTGAATCATGTTTATCAGCGGCAAAATAATTTTGTATTCACTTCAATGATTTTATTAATAAAAAAATGTTTTTTCTGTTATTGTCTGTGATTAAATGTAAAGCAAATAGCAGAAAAATGATATGCATAATCGCATATTTCAGAAATCGGCTTAGAAAAAAGTACCAATTTTCTCGATCAGTTGTGAAATAATTGTTTGCTTCAGAAATAACTGGCGAAACAAATTCATGGCAAAATAGTTTCGCTTTTCGGCAATAAGCTGCAAAAATATCACGTATTTTTTCTCAATTGGCCAAAAATTCAGTCACTTTTTTACCAGGTTATGAAAAAATGACATATTGATAGAATTAAAAAAAAAAAAAAAAAAAAAAAGGCAGAAGAAGAAGAAAAGAAAACCCCGCCTTGTTTTCTTTATAAAAATCGATAAGCTTTAATACGGACACTTCGCATTAGTCGACCAGAGTCATACTCCCCCTTCTTATATTAGGGTACTTTTCAGGGATAAGAAATCCCCCTCCTCCCACTTTTTTTTTGTATTACTACTTTTATTCAGAAATCTTTACCACATTTTTATAGTAATGCGTCAGAATTAGAATTAAATAGAATAAGAATAAGAATTAAGAATTAAATAGAATAAAGATTATTGGATAAAAATAACTAGTAGTAGCAAAAAGGCAGATATTTCTCTCTGAAAGTGTCCCATTAAGTGTCTATTAAGTCGGCGAACTTTAAATGGATCCTTTAAAAAAATAGGATGATTTAACAAGTTTCTTCAAAATGTTCTGAAGAGAAAGTTAATTCTACCGGTCACTGCCGAGTAACTTAAAATTTTAATTTTTCAGTTTAGTGCCTGCACGGTAAAAAGAAAATGTCCATAAAATAATGATTTATTAACCTTTTATTTTAATTTCACGTTACCATTTATTTATAAAACAGTAAAAATATCGTTAATTTGCAAAAATTTCTTTAAACCAGGCCTAAAAAAAAAATGTCGTACAGACATTTAACTGGAGCGAGGCTAATTAGCCGTAATGTTACAGTGTCAAAGTGTCTGAACAAAAGTGTCCGAACACTAGCAAAAATTCCTATATAAAAAAAGTGCGCTTAATACAGTTTTGCTAAATAAATCCTTGTCGAATCCTCTTCGTTATATTTAGAGTATAATTCTGATTTATACTCTAAATATTAATATGTATAATTTTAATTTTTTAGTTTAGTGCCTGCACGGTAAAAGAAAATGTCCATAAAATAATGATTTATTAACCTTTTATTTTAATTTCACGTTACCATTTATTTATAAAACAGTAAAAATATCGTTAATTTACAAAAATTTCTTTAAACCAGGCCTAAAAAAAATGTCGTACAGACATTTAACTGGAGCGAGGCTAATTAGCCGTAATGTTACAGTGTCAAAGTGTCTGAACAAAAGTGTCCGAACACTAGCAAAAATTCCTATATAAAAAAAGTACGCTTAATACAGTTTTGCTAAATAAATCTTTGTCGAATCCTCTTCGTTATATTTAGAGTATAATTCTGATTTATTTGATTTACTTCATGGTCTCTCAACCATAAAACCAAAATGTGATTAAATAACTATTATTTAAAAATACGATCATACGTATGGACAGAAAACTGCTGTTCAAATAATCGTTTTTTTATAGCGAAAATTTTTACAGTGTATGATTTCTTAGAAATTAAAATTTATTTATGTATCCTAAATTCTATTATCAACAAGTAGATTACCCGTTATATTTGCGTTATTTCCAAACATCAATATTTATAAATACACTAAATGTTTTAGTTTCTTCTCTTTTTAATCGACTTCAAAATGGAAGACGTTCTCAATTCAAACCGTATGTTTTCTTTTTTACTAACTTACATTTTTTTTTTCTTGTTAGTTCATAACTTCTTTACGGATGCTCTGATTTTGATTTTTTTTTTTTTTGTAAAGATCTTGGTCCGAAATAGGTTCTTTACAATTTGAACAAAAAGCAGGGTGCCCACAAAATTCAGTTTTAATCCTTTTAACTGCTGAACGGTTGCAGCTACAGTCATAGAAGTGGTATGTAGGTATACTAAAGTGGCCATGCGCCACGACATTAAACCTTTTACAGTGCCACCTGGTGGAAAATACCGGAGTTATCATTCTTATCTTGAAAATAAGGGGAAAATTTAAATACAAAGTTGTAGAGCATCGTCGATTTAGTATGAAAAGATACTTTACAAATATTAATGTTAAAAATAGAATGCTTAAAAGGTACATTTGTTTGTTCGCAAATTCCTGAGCTATGCACACTTGCACTATGTTGCATATGTTGTAGCGTAGGGAGTAACACGTATGCTATGCAAAGTTCAACGTACGGTCACTTTAAGCAGTTACATCGATTAGCGCATAGTTGTTTTTAACCGTCTTCATAAAGGAAAAGGTTCTCAATTCAAACCGTATGTTTTTTGCTGTTGTTTGTTAGCTTATGACTTTATGACAGATTCTCCGATAATAATACAGTCGAAACTCAAGGGGAATAGTTGAATCTCAAGGGGAATAAAAAAATTGTTCACGCTATCAGTAGTTCATGCTTTCAGTTATTAATCTTTATATAACTAAAATAATCTTCATTTTGACGGGGATTGTAGAATAAATTCATGCTAAAAGTAATTCATGTTAACGAGGTTCGACTTTGTTCTTTTTTTTGTAAAGATCTTCACCTGAAATAAGTACCATTATGATTTCATTAAGATCTAAATAAATCATAAGGTGCTGGTGCCCGTAAAAGACCGTTCTTACATTTTAGCTGCTGAACGGCTGGAATACTTGCAAACGTTGTACACTAAGGGACAAAAAAAAAAAAAAAAGCCGCACGGATATTTTCCTTTTCTTTTTCTGAAACTGCCAATTTTATCGTTTAAAAAGGAAATTTTCGAACAGATTTTATTAAATCGTCCTCTACGTACGTTTTGGGATTGAGCCCAGCGTTAAAAACAAAATGCAATTGTCATGAAAATTGTAATTTTAGAAAACATTTCAAAAACGGCAAGGATAAGGCAATTAACGATACCACAAAAATTATTAATTTTAGAATGAAAAAAAAAAAAAAATTAATACACGAGATGGCAAAATAATTAAATATTAACGAAATAATGGTGAGATGGTTTTAGTAAGATATAAAATTTTTTGGCTTTTTAAAATGGAAATTTGACTTTAGGTGGTTACGTTGCTTATCCAAGCGAGGTGACCGCAAGTTAAAAAGCAAATGTTCAAATATTTGATTTGTATCATGTTCTGAACTTAGAAAAGATTAAAAAAAAAGTACACAGCAGAATACTTTCTTCAAAAACAGTGCGGAAACAATTAAACAAAGCAGATTAAAAAGCAGAAGATCTGCGAAAAAAATAAATTAAAAATAAAATCGTTTTGTAAAAAAATAGAACCGACTCCAAAAAGGAACTACTATTCAAACAACTAAAAATGAAAGAAAAGTGGCAGAAAATGGAACTGTAAATTGCGCCTAAAAGTATAAAATAATTTCCTTCGCCAAACAACCTATAACACTACAATTAATCATAACTTTTGAAGTCGGCGCAAAATTAAATAAAATTTAATTAGTTTTTAAAGGTTTGTTTTTAGGTCGGTAGCAACAAATGCTTTCGTCTCGAATGATTTTCATGTTTCTTTTATTAATTTATCACTGTATACAATTGGTCCATTGTATTAAACATAAAACATAAAACTTTGTATTAAAATAACATAAAACATTAGTAACATCTACATAGAACAGCGAACATTCTTCAAAATGCGGTATTTATGTTTCTACGAAGTTAGAGTTTCCTTTGCAAATTTGGTATAACTTTGATAACTATCATCCTTGATGGCTTTTGGGTTTGGTGATCAAAACGTAAGGCAAAAATATACACGCAAGATGTATATTTTCATAATATATATTAGGGGGACCGGAAAATAATGTCGTTTTGAATTAAAATACTGACATCGGAAATTTATCCTGGATAAAATTTAAGATATTCTTAGGTAACTTATAAGATGGTTATTTGTAAAGTAGCATGTAAACACTGTTAAACAAAAATTTCCGGTTTCATTTTATTAATTCAAAACGACATTATTTTCCGGTCCCCCTAATATTATACGATGTGTTGTTTCATATTCTTGATTACTCTCTTGATATACCTTATTATAATAATCATGATATCCCAAAGAAAGTAAATATGTTTGCCAGATAATTTTGCGATTTTACTTTCACCAAGGACGTCAGATACCAGCATCTTCGCCAACTTTTGCTGCTTACGAAATCTTTTTTGTTTTCTTGAATCAAAGTAGTTTTCGGCTGCGTTTTGCAGGTAACAATGGAGATGTGTATTTTGAATAGGATTTGATTTTTGTATTGAATAAATGTATAAATTTTTATTAAATTTTGCGCCGACTTCAAAAGTTATGATTAATTGTAGTGTTATAGGTTGTTTGGCGAAGGAAATTATTTTATACTTTTAGGCGCAATTTACAGTTCCATTTTCTGCCACTTTTCTTTCATTTTTAGTTGTTTGAATAGTAGTTCCTTTTTGGAGTCGGTTCTATTTTTTTACAAAAAGATTTTATTTTACTCTTTTCAGTGAAAACTTATTTATATAGCAGAGCATCAGAAGGCGTTCGATGGAAGTTTCACAAATCACAACCACCAAAAAAAGTGACATTACTCAAAAAAAAATGGTTTATGTCACTGAAAAATACATGAAATGCACCCAATGTGAACAAAAAAGTTGCATCTCCATCTAGAAAGTTATCCACCTGAGAGACAGTTGTGCCAGTTTTATTCTAGTCAAGTTATTTTTAAGTTGATTTTTCTCAAATGATGCATTCTTAAGTTGTGTCACTTTTCTTGCCTTTATTGGATAAGAGCAAAAAACTATCTATTGAACGAACATACGTTAAATTAAAAAGTTTTTAGGTATGTAAAGAACAGATACGCTGTATTCATAACCAAAAATTCTGTTAGGTATATATATTGAACTTTACAGTGAATACGTGTCACCCGCTGCGCTGGAAATTGCGCAGCGTAAAGTTCAAACTAAGAGCAAAATATGCATTGCAGCTGACGGACAGAAGTTTCAACATCGATACTTACATATTGCTTTTACGAGTGTAGCTGCATGCGTTCAGCAGCTAGAGGGAGAACAGACTTCTGTGAGTATCCTGTAATTTGTTTATATCTTAATGAAATCATAATAAAACCTATTTCAGGCCAAGATCATTACGACAACAAAAAAAGTATTAAAATTAAACCATCTCTTACGAAGTTATAAGCTAACAAATTTCAACAACAACAACGAGAAACATGGTTTATATTGAGAACCTCTTCCTTTATGAAGTCGGTTTAAAACGCCTATGCGCTAATCGATGTGTCCGTTTACAATAACCATACTTTTAATTTTACATAGCATAAATGTCACTCGATACGCTACAACAGATGCAATGTCATTCAAGTGTGCACAAAATAGGAAATTGTGAACATTTTTATAATTCACTTTTTCCTCCTGTCTTGAACCGTTTCCGAGATAGGAACGCTAGCATGAATGTCTAAACTATCTTTTTGTACTAAATCGATGATACTTTTCAACTTTGTAATGCACTTTTTTCTCTAGAACCGTTTTCGAGATAGGAACACTAACTCCGCTATTTTCCACTAGGTGGCGGTGCAAGCGGTTTAACCTTGTATTGCATTGCCACTTTGCTATACTTACATACTATTTTTATCACTACAGCTGCAGCCGTTTAGCAGTTAAAAGAGTTGGGACTGATTTTTTTGGGCACCCTGTATTTTCTTTAGATCGTAAAGATATTACAATGGGACCTATTTCAGACCAAGATCTTTTCAACAAAACAAAAAGTATCAAAATCGGAGCATCCGTTCAGAAGTTATGAGCTAACAAACATAAAAAAAACATACGGTTTGAATTGAGAACCTTCCTTCTTTTTTGAAGTCGGTTAAAAAAAGACTTGAGTTGACCGACAATTAAAAAAAATTATCAGTTAATTATTGGGCTGAACTGGTTTCCTCTGATAAGTTAAGTTTAATTTATTTCCAGCTGACAGAAACAAGCTAATAGGACGAAGAAAAAGCATCCGACTTAATGAAATTGCGCTATTAAAACAGTGACACATTCTCCGTACATTACGGTACGGAGGTGCATAACTTTTCAAGGAGTCGGACAAATTTTCATGATCAAGGGATCAAATAACTTGAAATAAAACACAGCCGTTATAAAAGTGTCGTTTGACTGAATATTTTGATGATATCTCAGACTTTTCCACAAACAGCATTTAAGGACGATAATGCACCTTGCTATACGGCGGCTGTGGTACGTTTATTTGATTCAAATTGTTAAAATTAAATTACCTATGCATTCCAATAAACACCTATAATTCTGTAAGTAATCAGATATTTTTTCACTTTAAATTAAATCTGACGCAGAATATCGTAGAATATCCTCCTTACTCATACTTGCCAACTTCCTAATTGATATTCCGTAGTGTTTTTAGTCCCACCCTTTTATTCACATCAGTAAATATTTCGAGTAATTTTCTCCAAATGCAATTATGATTAAATAAGAAGAAAAATCCTTTAAAGCATACTGGTGTGAAAAAAAGCGACGGCGCTAACAATTCTATGGAATATTAGTTAGTATGTTGGCAAGTATGTTTACCAGACCTGGAAATAGTCCTAATCTCAATCCGCTTGAAAATGTTTAGTCTACAAGAAAGCGGGGGGAGAGGGGGGAGGATTCGAAATCTGCAGCCTATAACTCTGTAAAAACTACAAAAATTATTTATGATATCTGGCACATTGAAATTTCTGAGATTTATATTAAAACACTGTATAATACTATGCCATTGCACACTAAACAGTAATTCCATATAAAGGTAGAATTACCCCAATGCAGAATACATATTTTTATTAAGTAATTGTTTAGATCTAACAAATAAATAGTTTTATTTTAAATATTAAAATATAACTTATTTATTTCGTATAATAAATCACAAATAAATCAAAGTGTATGTTTATCATATTACATTTAAAAAGAAAGTTTTATGTAGATTTTTATTAGGTACTTCGTAGAGTGAAATAAAACGAATTACTAAATCAAAAATGTACAAAGGTATCATTTCATCTCTTTGGTATTATGCAAACATGGCCGTTTTATTTGTTTCAACCATTAATTTTGAAGTTACTACAAATAAAAAAGGTATAAGTCAATTTTTCTGCAGTGCGGCCTTTTTTTTTGTCCCTTAGTTGTAAGTATAGTATAGTTTGTAAGTATACTAAAGTAGCCATGCGCTACGAGATTCATCTGCTTACAGCACCACTTGGGAGAAAATAGCGCCTCTATCTTGAAAGCACGCTGTTAAAAATTTCTGTAAATTTAATGTAAATATTTATCCAGAGTCTCTGTAAATTTACATTAATTCTTAGTTAAAAGTGAATAATCGAGATTCTTAATCTTTATTCTGTATTTTTACCTAATTTTATTATTTAATTAAAATTAAAAATGACTGTTTCTACTTTAGATAAAGCATTTCAAGTCCGAAATATATTATCACCAATAATTAAATTAATATTAGTTATTAAAATGAATTTATGAAATAAGTTTTTTAATATCTTCGTTTATTTTTCTCTGTAATTTTAGGTAAGGCATAAGATAATAGATTACACAGAGTTTTCTGTTGACATTTTTAACAGTGCAGTACGGGGCAGGGAAAAAAAGTGAAATACAAAGTTTTAGAGCATAATCGATTTAGTACAAAAAGACACCTTGAATAAATAAATATTAAAAACAGAACGTTTAAAACTTGAATCTGTTTTTTCGCAGTTTCCTATGCTGCAACGCGTCAAAGCGATCTTAGAATTCAAAAAGACCTTTGTTTAATCTTTGTTGATCAGGGACGTAGCAGTTCAAAAATTATGGGAGATGCTCAAAACATTCCATTTTAAAAATGACTCAAAATTATTCTGAAGAAAATCAATCATTAAATGTTAATTTTCGCTAATTATTTTTAATTGTAAAATATCTCAAATTATAAACAATTATAAGACTTGACGCAAAGTTTGCGAGTTGCGACATATGAAACCGCCGTCGAATATCTTGTAGTGTTCTGCTACATGAATGCATTTTTACTGAAAAGAAAAAAAATAAAACCGACTACAAAAAGCTACTATTATTAAAAGAACTAAAAATTATAATGAAAATTGGCATAAATGAAATTGTAAATTGCGCCTAAAAGTATAAAATACATTTTTTAATATAAACACTACATTTAAACACGACTTTTGAAGTAGGCGCAAAATTAAAAAATATTTGATATTTTTATTTAATACAAAAATTAAATTCTATTCATACTAAACATCTCACTTTGGCGTGTGGAAAACGTAGTTGAAAATTATTTTGATTGAAATAAACGATTACGATTTCTCAAGATACAAGAATTTCCAAAGAAAACTATAGTAACTTCGTAGAAACATAATGACCGAATTGCAAAGGATGTTCACTGTTCTATATGGATGTTATTAATGGACCAGTTGTATACAGTGATAAAATAATAAAGGAAACTATGAAGATGGATCATTCGAGACAACAGCGTTTGTAACTTTCGGTCTGAAAACAAATCTGTAATAAAAGAAACAATTTTCATTTAATTTTGCGCCGACTTCAAAAGTCATGATTAACTCTAGTGTTTATGTTGCTTAGCGAGATAATTTTTTTTTTTCTTTTTTTTTTTTTTTTTATACTTTTAGGCGCAATTTATAATTTCATTTATACCGATTTTCATTATATTTTTAGTTCTTTTAATAATAGTTGTTTTTTGAAGGCAATTCTATTTTTTTTTTTTTTACAAAAATATTTAATTCAGTTTTAAAATAAACAATGCCACCTTCCATATGAAAGTAGTATTTCAATATCGCTCATGAACATTATTTATGTGCTAGTCAGTCTGCGCCCGTATAGCGCTCGATTTTTACACATGAAATTTCAAATTTATTTCTCTGTGCCAGTTCAAATTACTAAACATTAGTTTACATGATATTTAAAAGATATGGCTTCATGTTTAACATCATGATATTTATATATTTTGAAGCCCAAACGTCTTCAAGAAATAAAAAAATGGAGTATTCAAAATTTATAACCATGTTTGTATGAATTTCATTATATTATTCATTTCTCGTGACGTAGTTGAATTCTATATATTTAACTTAATATTATTTTTCATCGAGGTATTAAAATTACACAAGAACATGTTCTATGTTTCCAAAAAGAAGCTAGAGTGAAAAAACTTTTGCGCATTTGATGAATAAATTGTCTTTCGAAACATGGTACGTTTTCTTGAAGTTTTGTGATGCACTTTGAAAGTTTTTTTTTTTTTTTTTTTTTTTTTAAATATTTTGCACTGCAGCGCTTATTAAAAACTTACTGTTTTACACATGATTTCTTTCTTTTTTTTTCTTTTTTTTTTTTTATACAAGTAATGTTATTTTAATTAGTGTCTCTTTTTATATAATTAAAAAAATTATATAGATATCTGAAGCAAAAAATGTTAATTGACAAACAAAATAAAATACACAGAATTAAATTGTGTTCAGAAAAAATTACTCCTGTTTAAGGAAGGAAATTCCCCCTTCCTCCCTCTTAAATTTATTTGTAGAAGAAGGCGGTATTATGCGATTAAAATGTTTAAATCTTATTTATTGAAGTCGTAGAAAATTTGTGCAGGGAAAAAAAAAAAAACTTAAAATTTAAGTAGTTAGCATATATTTTTGAAGTACTAACAAGTTTTATTGAAATGGAGATTTATTCATATACAGCCAAAATAATTCAGAAAGATAATTAATTTCTCCGTATAATTACTAAAAGCTAATTAATTTAGAATTGAAATGTATTGCGTTTCTTTTAATTAAAAAAAAATGAATTCTTAAAACCTTTCTGATAAAATTCCGACAATTATTTAAATTAACTCTTGTTTAAAAAAAATTATAAAGCTTAACAGGATTATAAAATCAATCAAATATGTTTAACAGAATTTATTTTTGTATGCTGAAGGAAAAAAAAAATAATAATTATAAAAACATTTTTTTTTTCAAAACAAGGCAAAATAATTTTTTTAAGCGATTTATATTTCTCTCCATTTATTTACATTTTTTTTTTCGCTTCTGTAATAATAGTAATAATAAAAGAATCTGATATATTTGTAAAGGTTTTTAAATGAAGCGTTTTTCTTGAAAGCTATTATTATAATATGCATTTAAATTTCCTTTTTATTACTGCCTTGTTAAAATATGTTTTCAGATAAATTAATTTATTCTGAATAATTGTTTCAATGGTTTAAAATATTTAATCATTGCAATATAATTATATAAGAAATCCCCACAAGATATTTATAAAAAAAACTCTAATTCAGAATGTTTAAGCTTTATAATTCAATAGAATATATTTATCACAAATTTCATTAAAATATGGTCTGAAATATGTCTGAAAATATGGTCTGAAATATGGTCTGAAACACACACACACACACACACACACACACAAGGATCTTATCTTGCTATCGTAAAGTAGTTAATATTTCCATCGAAAAGTGCATACAAGGTATAGTGAGGTGGTCAACATTTATTAAATCCAAACTCCTCTATAAATGAGGCTTTCAAAATTGTTTAACTGATACTACTGTATTTAGAGTTTGGTTCTCTTCATTCATTTGATTCATTTTTTAAACAATACAACCGCTACTGACGAATATATATATGCATTCACGGCATTGTTTGATCTATAATACACTTATAATTCAAAATTATATAATTATGGATCTTTACGTTGTTTTGAAGTATGATGATCATAAAAATTAATCATAATATTTATCTGCAGTTGCATGGTTTCTTTTTTATGTCAAGTTGAAATAAGCATTATTTCAGTATATTATAAAACATGTATGGTGAAAACAACATTACCAATCACTTCCTCAGTGTACCCAAAATCAAGTGAATAAGGAGTACAGAGCCTTTTTTCCTTTATATGGAAAAACTTTTTTTCCCCTTAAAGTAAGAGGATAAAATAACCTCCAGTCCGTTATACTACTCCGATTCAAAAAATTATAATAATGTAAGTATATGGTCAGGGGAATTGCAAATTTAATTTATCAAATAAATAATCAATGATATCAGATATAAATTATCATGATATAAATCTACATATTTTGTAGATTATAAGAATATAAACATTTTACAAAGAAATAAGAAAAATATATTTAAAATTACAAGTGAAAAAAATTCAAAATATTAGAATACTTTATAACATACTTCAAAAATTTATAATAATATAAATATATTGTACACAATTTAAATTCGAAGGGCTTTTACATGCTAATTAGTACTTTATTGCATCACCCTTAGCTTTAATGACAGCTCTTAAACGGTTTGGCATATTATTGGTTAAAGGTTCATAAACTTTTTTTTGTCAAAATTCGCCCATACATTCTTCAAACTATAAATAAGATCTTTTTTGTCTCTGCCGTTTTTTCCTAATTTCCCCCAAATTCTCGATGGGTTTGAGATCGGGAGAGTTCGAAGGCTATGGGAATAAATTTATTTCCTTCTTTTGGAGCCATTTAGTTGTCGATTTAGAAGTGTGGCAAGAAGCTGAATCTTACTGAAACACGAAATCGTCATCACATAAATCCTCAGATGAAAGTATCATGAAGTGCTCAAGAACTTCTTGATATACTTCTGAATTAATTTTTGTGTTAACAATACACAGCCTACCAGGGCCTTATGCAGTCATTCAGTTCAGCCCCATACCATGACGGAGGTCGCAAATTTAACCGAACATTTTAAACACTCTTTATCAAAAGCTTCTGGTTTAAGTCTCCAAACACGTATACCTTGATCCCCATGGGACATACAGAACAGAACATACTTTGTTGAAAAGTACCCCTTTCCAGTCTTCTTGATTCATAATAGCCTTTGTTTACACCATTTAACTCTAGCAGCCATTTACTTAGATGATAAGAATGGCTTTGACTGAGGCACACGTGATCTAAAACATAATTTATAAATCGTCATAATGTTGTAGATTTAGAGGCATTTGTGCCCACTTCTTTCCATTTTCTCTGCAAATATCTCACACTTCGAAAACTGTTTCTTCACAATCTTTTTCAATTTTCTTTCATCTCTTGCTGAAATTACTGTTTTCCGACCACTTTTAATGTGTTTATTTTGAAAACACTTATTATTAGAATATTCTCTCAACACTCTACTAACACTTGCTTGAGAATATTTCACTACTTTTGCTATAAACAGTTGCGTTTTTCCTTCCTTGTGCAAGTGCACAGTACGACATTTCACAGCCTCAGATAAGTCGCTTTTTCCTTTCATTTCAAGCGAACACTGAACTAAATTTAAATGTCAAAGTTAATGAAATTTACAGCCGTTCTTTTAACCAATAGGAAAATAGTTGCATATTCTAATTTTTTGAACCATGCTATAAAGTATTTTAATATTTTGAATTTTTTTTCACTTGCTATTTTAAATATATTTTTTTATTTCTTAAAAAAAAAAAAAAAAAAAAAAAAAAAAAAAAGAAGAATTCTTATAATCTACAGTATATGTAGATTTATATTATGATAATTTATATTTGATATCATTGATAATTTATTTGAGAAATTAGATTTACAATTCCCTTGACCATATTTTCTTTCATTATTCTAATTTTTTGAATCAGAGTAGTAATAGGGACATATGCAAAGGTTCTTTTCTACAGTTCTTCATGGTGCAGATGTATAAAACGGTGCTGCAGATATTCTCGTTTTCAATGCAGCAAAATAATATCAAATATCAATTGAAAATAAATACACAATAGAGTTTTATTTTCTTTGAATCAAAAGCTAGAAAGTGATCTTCTTCAGGGTTTAAGCACATAGTTGTTCTTGGAAAGTTTTTGTTTAAATTCTTAATTTACGGTTTAAATTAATCGCAGAAGTGCAGAGCACACTGTAGAGAAGTTATTTAGATAGGTAGTGTAGTTTTCCTTTAGACAGTTCGGATAATACTCCGTCCGTAGAAGTGAAATGTTTCCTTTTTCTTGCATTGGTCACTGATAGATTTATATTCTTTTTATTAAATACCCAAGGTTATACCCAGAGGTGTTAAAAAGCAACTTACACAAATCAATGAAGATCGACACAAAAATTGGCAGAAAGTTTTGTTTATTGAAATTGCTGCATAAAATAAGAAGAGAAGGTGCCCCATAACGGAAAGATTTTTCGAGATTATATTTTTAGGGCGTGTTAGCAGCACAAGTTGAAGGAGAACTGAACAAGTTTCAGCCAAATTAAAGAATCACGATTATATGATGGCATACAATTTATTGACCTCAAAGAACACATTAAAAACGGCATTTTAAGATACGTTATACTCTAATCAAGCTAATAATTTTGAAAACACAGAGCAGAATTGCCCCATATATTACCCCTTCAATTTAGCCAAACTTTAATTATAAGAAAGGACAAACCACAATAACAGATGCTTAAAAAATAGATAAAATTTAATTCTGTTCAATGATAATTTTGATTAACTGAATAAAGTTATGTTAAGGATTTAGACTTTGTTTTAGGAGGAACATAAAAATGAAATAAACCATGTGGTATTCTTTATAAGACAATATTAATCATGAGATTTGCTTGCAGTAAGATTTTTTTCTACACTTATATATTTTGATTTTTTTTTATAAAGAAAGAATTCAGCGGTTAATTAAAGATTAATATTGAACACACGAGTAAACTATTATATAAAACGTTAAAATAGATTTGAATGAAAATGAAATAGAAAATTTTAAAAACGTATGTGTGTGATTTTTATATTACATATAAAAATAAAATAAGAAGCATTATGATATCTAGTAGCATCATACTGAGATAGTGCCTTTTCCCTTCACTCGATCGACCAAAATCATAATGAATCCTGTAAACGAGTTCTCCTAGATATTACAAAGAACAAAAACTTTGCATCAATATTTAATGACCAACGCTCATTAAATATTAAACAAAAGTAGAAAAGGAAGATTTTTCACAATTTACCTCAAAATCAAATTAAAATTTCTGATATGAACATCACTTGACTTTCTAGTACCTTATAAAATTAAATAATTTACCTTATGTGGGGTCTCACTGAATTTTCGAGGGAAATTTGTAAGTTGGGAGTGGCAATGAAGTTGAGTTGGTTAGAAGTTTTAACTTTGATCTGTAAAGGCGAAGTGATAGTACTATGTGAAGTGATAGGTAGTCTTCGTTAGTTCGGTAGGAAACCAAGGGATTTTGTGAAATTTAGAAAATAATTAGATTTGAGTAAGTTTATTGTAAAGTAGGTAGCATACGAATTGAAATTAATTTTCCAGTGTATAAAAACTATAAACATAAAAGATATAGCATAACATAAAAAGCTATATTATGCTAAAAACATATTCGAAGTTCAGTTCGGATTCAGTTTGTGAGGTTGAGACGTCAGAACGTCACCACAGTTGTTTTAATTAAGCTGGATCCAGCAAGGTAGGAAGTGGGGACGGTTAAAATCACTCCGTCGCCAGTGACTCGGTGACGGTTGAGGTCGGAGTAGTTTTGTGTCTGCAGGGTGCTGCATTAAAAGACTTAGATTTTGAATATTAGTTAAATTAGAAGTGATTTTTAAAAGTACGGATTGAAATGTAGTGAAAGGAGGGTGTAGGAAGAAGTATAAAAATAGAGATGGTTTTAGTAGAGGGTGTGGATGTTGGAGGATCGTATAGTGGATGTTGGAGGATATTATAGTGGTTGTGATGAATCTTAGTTTTACGGATATTGAAAAGTAGAGTAGTGGAGATTTAGTGGCGTGAAGTTAAGTAGTGTTGAGTGTTGGTGAGTGTCTACTAGTTTTCGGAAAGTTCAAGCTTGTGAGGAGGGAATCCTCTGTCCCATAGTGAAGCCGTAGTATTGGAGTACGAGTGCGACCGTCTCTACACCGTCGACTATCTGCTGTGGTGAGATATTTAAGATAACTAAATTGTTGATTTACATATTTTTGATTTAGTAATACGCTGGCTGAGCTAAGATCTATTTTCCAGGCCGCCCTCCCATTAATCTGTTTCAAATAAACTTTTATTTGTTGTTCAATTAAAGTCTCTGGTTTTCTTAGTAATCTAAGTATTTAAGTTAAGATGGAGTTTGCAGGAACGCAAACTCCACAAGTTTGAGTTCAGCTGAGTTCGAGTGCGGTTCCGATGAATACATTTCAGTTTGCTCCTGCATAGTTCCGAGCAGTTTGACTGCAGTTAAGACGTCTTTAGTTTATTAGTAATAATTAGTTATTTATTATTTCACATTTAAGTACATATTGACGTCACTGATTTTCATTATGCACAGAGAGAATAGTTCCATCATCACTGCCCATTTAATTGCTTCAAATAAATTAATTTGCTGTTTTTACTTTAATCTGTGCACTTCTTTACTTTTACAGACCACATGAATGAAGACAGTCGACGTTGGCGCCTAAATGCAAAGTGCAAACATCTCAACTATCTCTATATTTTTTAAATAATTAAAGTACAGATGTCAATCTATAATTTATAAACGACAAGGGATATAGCGACCACAACTAGAATCAGCTCCCCCCCCCCCAAAAAAAAAAAAAAAATATATATATATATATATATATATATATATTTCAACATTCTGTGAATAACCATTTTTAAATATGGCAGATATACATACGTACACACATGTACAAATTCCATGAATTTCAACAGTGAACGATTTATAGTTTCAATATTCCAGCGACATAAATCTATATCATAACACGTTTCTGTTACTTTCCTATCCCTGACTATTTCGAATTATTTTATTTTATTTTATCTGCTTTTTAAATTTTATTAGGAAAAAAAATGGCCCTAACAATTACCCTTTTTTTTTATGATTATGAAGTTTTCAGGCATTTTTTAGTGTGTTTTGGGATTCTTTACCCAACTCCTTTAATTCGTTGTGTCTTCAAAAATCGTTTCATCAATGTAAGTGACAGTTTTCTTGAGTTTTATTCTTATCGCTCTTGCTAGGAAATATGTGTATTTATTTATTTTATATCCATTTACTTTTACTTTTTATATATTTGGTACTTTACCTTAAATGTGTTCCCCTTTGACAGATGTCTTTCAGAAACAAAATTCAAAATTAAAACCTTTTTTGTTTTTGTGTTTTCAAAAACTTATCCTTTATGTATTTTTTTTTCGATTGAGTTAAACATTCATAGTGAACATATTGCAAGTACTCCGAAGCATTCATGTTGACGCTGGAAACTCCATACCTGCCAACAACCTAATTACCATTCCATAGTATTGTTAGCACCCGCCCCTTTTCCCACACTATTTATTTTTAGAATAATTCTCTCCAGATGTGATTACGATTAAATAAATAAAAAAAAAATAAAAAAAAAAAAAACTGGTGGAAAAAACAAAAGGCGTTTATTAAGAATATTAATTAGGGTGTTGGCAGCTATCTGATTCTACGGATCTTTGACTTACGTGAGATACAAGCCCGTACTAACTAGGATGTATTTTCTCGTAAAGTTGAATTAATAATAGTGGGGGAAACTGTCGTAGTACCTTCATATATTTTACCTATTTTTAATTTTTCATACCCTTTCCGTAGTCCTAAAAAAAAGAAAAAAACAAAAACAAAGGACATACGTTTTATTTTATTTTTTACAAAACAAGATAGAAACATTAATATAAAATGTTATAAAATATTTCGTATATATTAAAGAAAGCATTTTCTCGTTATTACTTATTAAAAATCTCAGAATAATTAAAGAAATCTTTATTCTTGACGATTTTAATTTTTTATTGACTTTAGAAAGTGGTAGGCGTCAACAGATACTAATCGACTGAAAGGAATTTTAATGTAGTATTCCTGAATATAAGAATGAAATATCTACATTACGCAATTTCACTTTATTTTTCTTATATTACCTCTTTTAGGGAATGGTAGTAGGTAAAATATATTATTTGATTGAAAAAAAAAATAATAATTTAGTGAGTATCACTTTATACTAAAGTCAACATTTTCTCGATATTATGTAATAAACAAGAACGAAAAATCCTGCGGTACGCATTGATTATTAACACTTTCCAACTGTACGTACTTGTTGTATTGTATAACTCAATGTTCTTTGCCTATGTTATCATACAACAGACAGACAGAAAGACTTACAAATACACTAATTGCATTCATAATCATTCTTAAACATTGTTGGAAAGTGTTAAAATTGCTTAACGCAAAAGAAAATTTAGCCCTTAATGTATCTAAATATTTTAGCGTAGCTATGTAAATCTAAAGGTTAAATACATCATATTTTATTCAAAACATTATTTTACCCTATTAACGATAAATGTCAATTTCTTTATGATTTTTATAGTAGAAAATAATTTAAATATGAATTATAAAAATAATATTATAGTTTTAAAAAATTAAAGAACACGCTTTTATAGAAATGCAGGTTAAGAGAAAGTCGTGTGAGTGACACACCATAATATTTACATACATTTAAATCTTTAATGAAATTAACTTAGAATTAAACAAAAACCATTTTTAAAAAATCTCCCCTGCCTGGGATCGAACGCTGGACCTTTAGGTTCGTAGCGCGGCGCCTTACATCAACGCCACATCGTTCACGTCGGTAAAGTATTTTTTACAATATAAATTTTTTGTTTGCTCCCAGAGCAGTTACAAACATACATACATACATACATACATACAGGTGAAGCTAATAAAAGCGTGTTAAAGATGTAAGTCTAAAATGCAATGTATTGGAATTTATTTGGGTGTCCCTGTACACAAACCAGTTGTACAGGGCCTATTAAAACCATTTTAAATAGGAAACATTCCATAGTGAACTTCAATAACATATATCAGTTTTTAAAAATTCTTAAAATATTTAAGGACGATGGGGCCGACCGATAGAAAGATGGAAGCTGGACAGACATACACAAATTGAAATTATATTCACAGTACAAAAACATTTAGATAGTAATAAAAACGTTTAATATAAACGAAAACGCAATTCAAGAAAATTTCCAATAGTAGCCCTTAGTGTAACTGAATATTTTTGTGTGGTTTTGCAAATCTAATGCTAATCACACTATATTATATGGAAAGCATTCCTTTCTGCATATGAATAACATATTTAATTTCATTAAGATTGTGAAAAGTAAAGTTTTATAGAAATACATTTCATAAAACACAATGTTTTTGAATACTTTTTGGTGTCCCTGTATACAAACCAGTGATGATATATAGTCCATTTTCAATGAGGAACATCCAATAGTGAACTTGAATAACATATTTCAATTTCATTAAGCTCTGTGTAAAGTAAAGTTATTAAACTATGGCTTATAGAAATACCTCTCATAGAACGCAATGCTTTGAAATACTTTCAGGTGTCTCAGTACTCAAACCAGTAGAAGTATACTCTTCATTTTCAATTAAGAACATCCGATAGTGGATTAGAATAACATATATCCGTTTCAAGACATTCCATGAATATTTACGGGAGTTAGAACGCGGACAGACAGACAAACCAAAGTCATTAATACTTTTCAATCCTTGTTGGAAAGTGTTAAAAAATCTCTATTTTCAGCAAATTTTCTTTTTCTTCACGTTACCTTTTTAGAAGGCGATAGAGAAGCAAAATATATTAATCGACTGAAAAAAAAATATTTTAGTGGAAATTGAAAATCATTAACTTTTTTCTGGTGATTATGCATAACGAATTTCGAAGCAAAAGATTTTTTTTTTTTTTCGGCAATTATTTTTTTTGGATTGCTCTTTTAAAGGTAGTAAGTGGGCGAAAGATATTAACTGAATTGAAAAAATAAATAAATAAACAGTGGAGATTGCATAACACCAAAGACAACATTTTAGTCCTATTGATTATTAAAAGTTTGAAAGTAATAAAAAAATGTCAGTTTTTGATCAACCCTAATATATACTTATGTACAGCAATCACGACAAAAATAGTTAAACTGGATGGATCCTAGAATGGTCTAAATGTATACTTCTGTTAAAATATCTGAAAAGAAAAGAGAAAGATTTTGCAATTGGAAAATTTTACTCACTACTTACAAATAAAATAAGAACGAAAAATCATGCTGTAGGGGAAAGTTTGATAAAACGGGATAGTCTGACAAAACGGGATACGTCGCCTAGGGACCTGTCCAGTACTGCTATCGAGCGGATGACGACAGAAACTTGTTCTCGGCCGTCATTAAACCATTCTCAGTTCGTCCCGCCTCGACACCACTAGTCGATGGAAAGTTGTAGCTCTTAGAACTTTCTTACTCTGATTTCTTGGCACTTTCTACATTTACATGCGTTGTTTTCTAGATTATACTGTCTACATATATGGGAATACAATTCCGGCGAGTATTACATTTGATTAAGCATTTATTAATGAACATTCTCATGAGTAGTCTATCTAATTTTCCTTTCACGTTTAGGCGTTAGCCATGTTTGTTTTGAAAGGTGTCGGACAAAACGGGACACTTATGAGTTGGATAAAACGGGATACAGTTTTTTAATGCCGTATATTCGTCCCTTCCATGTTTGTATTTCCTCGAGTGAAGGAAAACCCACGACTCATGGATGATGCTTTCCCAGTATCATTTGCAGTGTATCACAAGACCGGCTGGATCACGAAGGAGACCTTCATTGTTTGGTTTAAAAAATTCGTAGAATTTTCCAACCCAGCCCATGAGAAGCCAGTGCTGTTGCTACTTGATGGACACAGCAGTCACACCAAATGTTTAGAACTTGTAAATTTGGCAAGAGAAAATAATGTAACCATCCTAACCTTCCCCCCACATACAACTCATCGCCTTCAGCCCCTGGATGTCAGTTTCATGGCTCCAGTGAGCACGTATTACGAACAAAAAGTTCAAAAGTGGCTTTGCAACCATCCAGGTAGATGCGTCACAATTTACGAAGTTGCAAAACTGTTCAACGTAGCCTATTCACGGACAGCTGTTGCAGAAACTGCCGTTAAAGGGTTTAGAAAAACTGGCTAAAGTCCTTACAATTCTGACGTCTTCCCAGATCACTTGTTTGCACCGTCTGTCACCACAGACCACCCTACGTCAGACCTGCAGCAAGAACCTCCAGGCGTTGGGCACCAGACTGATATGAGCAAAGACCAAGAGCAACCTTCAACTTCTTCAAGGGACATCGTAGGAGTAGAACAACCAACAAACTTGTCAGGAGACAGCCTATGTCCAGACCAACCTGCAACATCCTCAGGAGAGAAAGGATTAGAACTCTCTTGTTATCGACCTAAGTTACCATTTTCCATCTCTCCAAAGTTTGTTCTGCCTGTACCTCAAGTAAAAGGACCTCGTCCAGAAAAAAGAACTGATAAGAGAAAGAAGAAAACTGTAGTAATAACATCATCTCCATATAGGAGTAAGTTAGAAATGGAAGAAAAAGAAAGGACGATTAAACTGCAAGAAAGAACCAAGAAAATTGAAGACTCTTAAAAACTCCCTCTTAAAAATTCCAAAAAAGAAGTTTGTAAGAAAAGGAAATGGAAAAGAGGATTAAAAAGAGCTACCAGGTCCAGCCAAACCTAAAAGTAGGTCTACAAAAGAATCCAAAGGAAAGCCTAATCCTGATGTTAAAAGTCAAAACATAGAAAAGTTTAATAAACCTTCAGCAAGCAGTCAAGAATGCATGTCGTCATCGTCTGAAAAGTGAAACAGAGGGAGGAGAAACCTGCATATTTTGTAATGCACTGTACGTCGACTCTAAGGTTGGTGAAGGTTAAATCCAATGTTCTGGATGCCAAGAATGGGCTCACGAAGCGTGTTCTAATGTCGACGAAGAGGACGACACCTTTATATACGACTTTTGTTCTGCTATAGACCTAAATAAAAGGTTTTCTTCCCCATTTTGTAAATAATAGCATAAAAAACTCTTATTTTAAGTCTCTGATTACTGAAGACATTGTTCTTTCAACCAGAAATTTCGCTTTACAGGTTTTTGCCAGTTAATTATGCTTTTCAGTTAGTTTTACACAAAAAATTAAACATTGCAATCCCTTATCCCGTTTTGTCCAACCCAGGTATGCTAAAACGGGATGTGTAATAGTTTGGTAAATAATTTTTTTTACTATTTCACAGTCATTAAAATTAGTTAAAACTATGTTTTTTATGTGCTTCAATAAATGTTGTAGTTACACAAGAAATAATGTGTGGTTTTCTGTGGTTCAACACATTTTTCGTAGTAAAAAAAAACAAGAATGGTATCCCGTTTTGTCCAACTTTCCCCTACGCATTGATTATTAATACTTTCCATCTGTACGTACTTTTTGTATCGTACAACTTTCAGTACTTTTTGCCTACGTTATCGCTCAGCCCACAGACAGAAGAACTGAAAAATATACAGATAGACTAATTGAATTTAAAATCACTCATAGACATTGTTGGAAAATGTTAAAAAGGCTTAACGAAAAGAAAATCCAGCTGTTAGATTATAATTGCAGCCCTTAATGTATCTGAATATTTTAATGTAGCCCTGTAAATCTGAAGGTCAATCACATTATATTCTGTACAAAACATTATTTTAGAATATTAACAATACATGTCAATATCTTTATGTTTTTTACAGTAGAAAGTTATTTAAACGTGAGTTTTAAAAATGTCTGTCCTAAAACGCAATGCATTGCCATATTGTTTTTTAATTGTCCCTGTATGCAAACTAGTTGTACAGGACCGACCTATTAATGCCACCTTAAAAAGGGAACATACCATAGTAAATCTGATTAATATATATAATTTTTAAAAAAATTTGAAAATATTTACGGACGCTGGGGGCGGGAGACTGACAGATAAACAAATCAAAATCATATCTACACTTAAAAATTGCTAGAAAGTGTTAAAAACGCTTAATGTAAACGAAAGTGGAATTCCAGCAGATTTTTATTAATAGCTCTTAATGTGACTGAATATTTATGTGTTCTCCTTTAAATCTAATACTAATCATACTATATTCTATAGAAAGCATTCTTTTGTGCCTATGAATAACATATTTCAATTTCATTAAGCCTTGTGCAAAGTGAAGTTATTAAAATTTGGTTTATAGAAATTCCTCTCATAGAACACAATGTTTTGGAATACTTCCAAGTGTCCCTGCACACAAACCACTGATTGAATTTACTATATTTTATATAGGAAACATCCGATAGTGAATTTGAATAACATATTTCAATTTCATTAAGATTTGTGAACGGTAAAGGTATTAAAATTTGATTTATAGTAATATCTCTCATTCAACACAATGCTTTGGAATACTTTCAAGTGTTCCTGTATGCAAACCAGTAGAGATGTTAATTCCATTTTCAATAGGGAACATCCAATTGTAAGCTTAAATAACATATATCAGTTTCAAGAAATTCCATAAATATTTACGGAAGTTAGAGCATAGGCAGACAGATAAACCGAAGTCATTAACACTTTTCAACTTAGTTGGAATGTATTTTTCATACACATTTTTGTTATATAATTTCCTCAAAAATTACATTGATGATTTTAACAGTCATTTAGTGAATTGTTATAAATTTACTCCTTAAAATACAAAAGAGCTGTAGAAAAAATATTAGGATTATTTTAAAGTTAGTAGATGTTTCTTTTGCAATATATATATATATATATATGGCATAGTATGCTTTATTTTAGCTTCTTTTAGACAAAAGTTTCATATTATAGAAGTATGAAAGCAAATTTAAGTACGAAAAAAAAAAAAAAAAAAAAAAAAAAAAAAAATCGGATGACATTACATGAATTTAAGTGTCTAAGTTATTTCTTAAAAAAAAAAAAAAAAAAAAAAAAAAGAGTTTCAAATATTTAGAATTTGTTAATATAGAATTTAAACAAACATTATTGAATTTTATATTAAATTTTATTAGATGTAACTTACAAACCTCAAACTCTTACAAAAATTTTAATTTATTTACTGTGAAAATGATAAAATTTTCTCTGTCAGAAAGTCATTTTCAAATTTAAAACATTGAATTAAAATAATTTCTATTAAGTATTCAAGTTGTTGCCATACTTAATCAAATTTGATGTTAAGAAGAAGAAATTTCCGTACACGTTCTGCAAAACATTTATTTCATTACTCATTTATCAGACTTGATTACGTTCTGATTCCGATACATCTCACATCCCCTCAAGCTTATTTCGAAAGAGATACTCAGCTTTGTCATTTAAGATTATTGGATTTGTGCGACTTTCCATTCAATTAAATCAAATGAAAGTGTAAAAAATAAAGTAGTAAATGCTATAGGAAAAAGTTATATCTTTACTGCTACTTAATTAATAAAAAGTTTTCCATAGCTGCCAACATTTCCAATTTCTAAATCAGATTTATCACCAGTATTTTTAAAAAAGGAATATGTCACATATATTTTCGACGAATAAATCAAATTAAATAAACTGAAAACTTTATAAAAACTTCCCAGTATGAAGTTTTCGTTGAAAAAAACGAAGACTTGGCACCTATGCATTTCTAACTGTTATAAAAAATTGATTAAAAAAAGTACATTATACGAGGATTGTAAATTAAATAGTGGCAACTTAACCTTGAAACTCGCAGAAGGGCGGGCATGCCCAAATAGGATATGGGAGCGGTAAGGTGGCGCTGTTGTCGATGTGTAGAGTGCAAAAAACAGTCGATCTGCTTGCTAAGAAGGTTAGTTGTTGTGTGGCGTTGAAGTGAGGAGTTTCGTTTTCATCGCTCTAAAGCATGTTTTCAAAAGGTGATCAGCGGTCGTGGCTTAAAATCGAAGTTGCCCGTGGCAAAAATTCAACAGAATGCTATCGAGGATTAGTGGAAGCCTGTGGCACAAATGCTTGACCGTATAGGACAGTAGCATGATGGGGTAGCACGAACACTTCGATTTTAAGCCACGACCGCTGATCACCTTTTGAAAACATGCTTTAGAGCGATGGAAACGAAACTCCTCACTTTAACGCCACACAACAATTACCCTTCTTAGCAGATCGACTGTTTTTGCACCCTACACATCGACAACAGCGCCACCTCACCGCTCCCATATCCTATTTGTGCGTGCCCGCCCTTCTGCGAGTTTCAAGGTTTAAGTTGCCACTGTTTAATTTACAAACCTCGTAAAATTATAATATGGATATGTTTTAGGATTCTACCTATCGGGGTTACACCAAAACTACAACAACAAAAATAATGCGGATAACATAGATTACAAAACACTTTCCAACTGTACTTACCTGATATTTCGTTTAACTTTTAATATGCAGGGTGGTTATAATTAAAGTTACGATTTCAAAACGCTTTAATTTTAAAACTATCGATCACAGCAATTCGATATTTTACCCAGAGCAATCGTGAGGCGAAGGAATTTTGTTTGGCAAAGGTAAAAATAAACTGTGCCGTTAATCATTAGTAAGGAGTATGTTTCATAAAACTCCTCTTCTTATCTTGTCACTATCACTGTTTTATTAGCTGTAAACACATATTCTTGTTTCTTTTTAGTAAAACAATTGTCGCAGACCCTTGGGTTCTATTGTTTCATGCTATTCTGTTCTACTGCTGACAACATTCCTGTGTTTAATGAATCTATTTAGGCATTTCCCCTGATATTATCATGACAGCACCATCTTTAGGTACATTTAGGTACTACATTTTTTTTCCGCCAAACAAAATGTCATTGCCTCAAGTTTGTTCTGGTAAAATTCAAGCCATTCTGACCGGTAGTTTTAAAATTATAGTGTTTTAAAATCGTAACTTTAATTATAAACACCCTGTATTTTACCTTAAGTTTTAATTTAAAAACATATTTTGTTTTCAATTATTGGGGGATTAGAAGTTAAACAGAAGACAAAAACTGGAGAATAACATTTATAAAGTTGTAAAAACAGATTTTTGCGGATATTGGGGTAAGTACACGGAACAAATAAGAAATTGTTGAGACATGGAAAGGCAATTATTTCAACGTTATAATTCCTAGAAACATAGTAGAAAAAGAAAAGATCATCTTCATAAAATCAGTCTTAATGATTTGACAAATATTTCTGCTCATCCGCCAGTACCAACCGCAATCTCACACGTTTGTGTTAATAAGAACGAAATTCCTCAAAACTATCTTCAAAGTTTTAATTTTAAAGGAAAACTTTTTGTATAGCCCTCTATAATGTCTCAAAATAGCATACACTCACGTAGTACATTAAATATTACCCGTCTCATCCCAATTCATCTAGTATTTTGTTCATATTTCAGAAGAAACATATTTTCAAAGGTTAATTAAATCTAAACAACATAATGAAATATATAAAAAATTTTAATAATATTTCATATAACAAATATAACGCGAAATCCAAATAGTAGATTCGGTAAAAGGGATGAAATTTGCACTTACACAATATTTTAAATGGTACCATATATTCTACCACGGGCAGAAAAAGGTACAAAATTAACTATTTTTTCACAATTAAAAAATATTTAGAGATATTTTACATTTTTACAAGGTGAAAAGCTTCAAAAAAATTTTTCTTTTATAAAATAAATATTTGTCCCATTTATTTGTAAATATTCCTTTAGAACCACATATGACATTTTGTAGTTTAGAATCAAACACAAGCCAGTGATACACACCACTAGTTCTTTGATTTTGAAAGATGTTGTGATAAATATTTAACAAGTTTTATATATTGTTTTAATTCAAATTTTAAATTAGAATGAATACTTTTGGCTACGGCCTTGTGAAGAGAAAGAGAAATAGAATGTGTTATCTCACTTTCTACGTGAAGATAAATTAGAATGAATATGTTAATTTTACTTTATCAGCATATATTGCTTCACGAAACAGAATCATTATTTCATTTCTGGACTACCTTACATTCATTTGAAATCAACAGCGTATTGTCGCATAGATATGCCATGATAGGTTTGAGTGCTAATAGGGAAAAATAAAGCGTAATTAAAAAATACGTGTGGCACTCGAGGACTGCCGCGGTAAAGCTATTGCATAGCATTTTTTTATCAACTTATGCAATTATAATTATTTATTTATTTTATTTATGCAGTATTTTTTTTTCTTTGATATTAATTCAAGTTTTTTCTTTGATATTAATTCAAGTTACACTTTTTGAGCGTGGTGACCGATAAGAAAACAATTTTTTTTCTTTTATTGAATAAATGAGAATATATCCGCAATGAGAATATATCAAAAATATCCGCAATCGATTGTAGGTATCGAAAACCTCGATGTACCAAATTTGAATGATCTAACTCTATTTTTTGAGAAAAGGTATTTTAATAGGTTTTTAAAGGCCTGCAAGTCGAATGGGGATATTCAATTTTTTTCTTTGATATTAATTCAAGTTACACTTTTTGAGCGTGGTGACCGATAAG
This sequence comes from Salticus scenicus, assembly GCA_963930645.1. Classification (NCBI taxonomy): domain Eukaryota; kingdom Metazoa; phylum Arthropoda; class Arachnida; order Araneae; family Salticidae; genus Salticus; species Salticus scenicus. Next base: position 284,545,447 of record OZ005652.1, on the reverse strand, counting down.
AAAACAAATTTTAATAGGGAAAAGGTATTTAATAGGTTTTAAAGGCCTGCAAGTCGAATGGGGATATTCAAGTTTTTTCTTTGATATTAATTCAAGTTACAGTTTTTAAACGTGGTGACCGATAAGAAAACAAATTTTTTTCTTTTATTGAATAAATGAGAATATATCCGAAATGAGAATATATCAAAAATATCCGCAATCGATTTGTAGGTATCGAAAACCTCGATGTACCAAATTTCAATGATCTAACTCTATTTTTTGAAAAAAGGTATTTTAATAGGTTTTTAAAGGCCTGCAAGTCGAATGGGGATATTCAAGTTTTTTCTTTGATATAATTTCAAGTTACACTTTTTGAGCGTGGTGACCGATAAGAAAACAAATTTTAATAGAGAAAAGGTATTTAATAGGTTTTAAAGGTCTGCAAGTCGAATGGGGATATTCAAGTTTTTTCTTTGATATTAATGAATAAGATAACAATAATAAGAAAACAAATCTTAATAGAGAAAAGGTATTTTAATAGGTTTTAAAGGCCTGCAAGTCGAATGGGGATATTCAAGTTTTTTCTTTGATATTAATTCAAGTTACACTTGATGAGCGTGGTGACCGATAAGAAAACAAATTTTAATAGACAAAAGGTATTTAATAGGTTTTAAAGGCCTGCAAGTCGAATGGGGATATTCAAGTTTTTTCTTTGATATTAATTCAAGTTACACTTTTTGAGCGTGGTGACCGATAAGAAAACAAATTTTAATAGAGAAAACGTATTTAATAGGTTTTAAAGGCCTGCAAGTCGAATGGGGATATTCAAGTTTTTTCTTTGATATTAATGAATAAGATAACAATAATGATAAGATAACAATAATGATAAGAAAACAAATTTTAATAGAGAAAAGGTATTTTAATAGGTTTTAAAGGCCTGCAAGTCGAATGGGGATATTAAAGTTTTTTCTTTGATATTAATTCAAGTTACACTTTTTGAGCGTGGTGACCGATAAGAAAACAAATTTTAATAGAGAAAACGTATTTAATAGGTTTTAAAGGCCTGCAAGTCGAATGGGGATATTCAAGTTTTTTCTTTGATATTAATGAATAAGATAACAATAATGATAAGATAACAATACTGATAAGAAAACAAATTTTAATAGAGAAAAGGTATTTTAATAGGTTTTAAAGGCCTGCAAGTCGAATGGGGATATTCAAGTTTTTTCTTTGATATTAATTCAAGTTACACTTTTTGAGCGTGGTGACCGATAAGAAAACGAATTTTAATAGAGAAAAGGTATTTAATAGGTTTTAAAGGCCTGCAAGTCGAATGGGGATATTCAAGTTTTTTCTTTGATATTAATTCAAGTTACAGTTTTTGAGCTTGGTGACCGATAAGAAAACAAATTTTTTTCTTTTATTGAATAAATGAGAATATATCCGAAATGAGAATATATTAAAAATATCCGCAATCGATTTGTAGGTATCGAAAACCTCGATGTACCAAATTTCAATGATCTAACTCTACTTTTTGAAAAAAGGTATTTTAATAGGTTTTTAAAGGCCTGCAAGTCGAATGCAGATATACACGTTTTTTCTTTGATATAATTTCAAGTTACACTTTTTGAGCGTGGTGACCGATAAGAAAACAAATTTTAATAGGGAAAAGGTATTTAATAGGTTTTAAAGGCCTGCAAGTCGAATGGGGATATTCAAGTTTTTTCTTTGATATTAATTCAAGTTACAGTTTTTGAGCGTGGTGACCGATAAGAAAACAATTTTTTTTCTTTTATTGAATAAATGAGAATATATCCGAAATGAGAATATATCAAAAATATCCGCAATCGATTTGTAGGTATCGAAAACCTCGATGTACCAAATTTCAATGATCTAACTCTACTTTTTGAAAAAAGGTATTTTAATAGGTTTTTAAAGGCCTGCAAGTCGAATGCAGATATACAAGTTTTTTCTTTGATATAATTTCAAGTTACACTTTTTGAGCGTGGTGACCGATAAGAAAACAAATTTTAATAGAGAAAAGGTATTTAATAGGTTTTAAAGGTCTGCAAGTCGAATGGGGATATTCAAGTTTTTTCTTTGATATTAATGAATAAGATAACAATAATAAGAAAACAAATTTTAATAGAGAAAAGGTATTTTAATAGGTTATAAGGCCTGCAAGTCGAATGGGGATATTCAAGTTTTTTCTTTGATATTAATTCAAGTTACACTTTTTGAGCGTGGTGACCGATAAGAAAACAAATTTTAATAGAGAAAAGGTATTTAATAGGTTTTAAAGGCCTGCAAGTCGAATGGGGATATTCAAGTTTTTTCTTTGATATTAATTCAAGTTACACTTTTTGAGCGTGGTGACCGATAAGAAAACAAATTTTAATAGAGAAAAGGTATTTAATAGGTTTTAAAGGCCTGCAAGTCGAATGGGGATATTCAAGTTTTTTCTTTGATATTAATTCAAGTTACACTTTTTGAGCGTGGTGACCGATAAGAAAACAAATTTTAATAGAGAAAAGGTATTTAATAGGTTTTAAAGGCCTGCAAGTCGAATGGGGACATTCAAGTTTTTTCTTTGATATTAATGAATAAGATAACAAAAATGATAAGATAACAATAATGATAAGAAAACAAATTTTAATAGAGAAAAGGTATTTTAATAGGTTTTAAAGGCCTGCAAGTCGAATGGGGATATTCAATTTTTTTCTTTGATATTAATTCAAGTTACACTTTTTGAGCGTGGTGACCGATAAGAAAACAAATTTTAATAGAGAAAAGGTATTTAATAGGTTTTAAAGGCCTGCAAGTCAAATGGGGATATTAAAGTTTTTTCTTTGATATGAATTCAAGTTACACTTTTTGAGCGTGGTGACCGATAAGAAAACAAATTTTAATAGAGAAAACGTATTTAATAGGTTTTAAAGGCCTGCAAGTCGAATGGGGATATTCAAGTTTTTTCTTTGATATTAATGAATAAGATAACAATAATGATAAGATAACAATAATGATAAGAAAACAAATTTTAATAGAGAAAAGGCATTTTAATAGGTTTTAAAGGCCTGCAAGTCGAATGGGGATATTCAAGTTTTTTCTTTGATATTAATTCAAGTTACACTTTTTGAGCGTGGTGACCGATAAGAAAACGAATTTTAATAGAGAAAAGGTATTTAATAGGTTTTAAAGGCCTGCAAGTCGAATGGGGATATTCAAGTTTTTTCTTTGATATTAATTCAAGTTACACTTTTTGAGCGTGGTGACCGATAAGAAAACAAATTTTAATAGAGAAAAGGTATTTAATAGGTTTTAAAGGCCTGCAAGTCGAATGGGGATATTCAAGTTTTTTCTTTGATATTAATGAATAAGGTAACAATAATGATAAGATAACAATAATGATAAGAAAAGAAATTTTAATAGAGAAAAGGTATTGTAATAGGTTTTAAAGGCCTGCAAGTCGAATGGGGATATTCAAGTTTTTTCTTTGATATTAATTCAAGTTACACTTTTTGAGCGTGGTGACCGATATAAAACAAATTTTAATAGAGAAAAGGTATTTAATAGGTTTTAAAGGCCTGTAAGTCGAATGGGGATATTCAAGGTTTTTCTTTGATATTAATGAATAAGATAACAATAATGATAAGATAACAATAATGATAAGAAAACAAATTTTAATAGAGAAAATTATTTAATAGGTTTTAAAGGTCTGCAAGTCGAATGGAGATATTCAAATTTTATCTGATCTACTTTATACACAAATTTTACGCGTATAGCTATTCACTGTTGTACATAGATGATAGATACCTATACACCTATATACTTTCTCACAAACAGCTGCTTATGTATTCGTCCGATTTCGGAGCAGCTCGTCTCGATCTGTGCGAGCTTCGTACAGCCGAAGTCTACCGAACTGTGTTAGGTTTTTTTTTCGTTACGGAATTTTTCGATTCGGTCGCCGCGCTCAAAGCCCGCGATAAAAGCTATACAATAGCTTAAAAACAAAAAAACAAAAACAAATTTGTAATGTTTTTATTTTTGAGGTCGTAGTCCCCTTTCAAGCTCCTGAAGCCGTACTTTCAAGCTCCTGAGCACGTTGGCTACGGCCTTGCGAAGAGAAAGAGAAAGAGAAGAAGAAAGAAAATCATAGACATAGTAATTTATATAGATGTATCATCCCTATATTATCGACTAAAGATTTTTGATGCAAAAAAAAAAAAAAAAAAAAAAAAAAAAAATAGCCATTTTCGGATGGATGGTTGGGCTTTACGTCGCACTAGTGCTGCACTTTTGGGCAATGGCGACGATCTGGGACACACCCCTAGAGGTGGTCCGGAGACATACCGTCACAATTTTGATCCTCCGCGGAAGGGATGGCTCTCCCGCTTTGGTGACCCCCAGAGGTATAATTTTTGATGGGAACATGGAGGACATTACCGCCACGACAGATTTTACGTGCACCAGCCACCATTAGTGTACACGACGGTCTTTGTTCGGCTCGAGTACCGAACCCGCAATCTTCCAATTACGAGGCCAGCGCTCTACCAACTGGGCTACTGCGGCCCTTAGCCATTTTCGGAGACTGAAACTCGGCAGTAGGAATGGAATAGAATGTTGATGAATTTTTAAAATGCCGAAATCGTGCGTGGCTTTTAATTGCACTAATAAATATATGAAAAGAAATGGAATAAGTTTTCATTAGTAAGTTATAGTTCTCTAATTTATGAAAAAAATAACTTTTATAATAAGTTGCTTTGTTATTATTATGAGATAATTACTGTTTTCATATATAATGGAATTTACAGTCACACGTTAAAAATAACTCTCATTATGTACAGATACGAAATTTTGTTCTATACTGTTATCTTAAAAATTTAGAAACAAAATGGGATCACAGCACCACCTGTTGAGCAATTGATCTCCATATCTAATCAGCTCTAGTTTAGGTCAGGGTCCAGCTAAGTATCAAGTTTGGTTAAATTTAGTTCATTGACTCGTGAGATACAGAGCCTAGATAATTTGTGATACACACACAGGCAGACAGTAAAATATTTTCTAAAAATAGTCAAATCGTGTTCAGGGAATCCCAAAACGTGTAAATCCATCGAAAACTAGAGTTCGGAAATTTTCACGAATCTAATACTTTCTCTCTATATATAGAAGAAAATAATAATATTGAAAGAAAAATAGAAGAAATGTAAATAAATGATCAAGTTTTTATAGGCTAATGAGATAATTATCGGATCTATGATTTAGGTTTAATTATTTTTATTGTTTTCTTTTTTGAAATATTTTTTCCAAAGTTTTGCGCAACATATTACATTATTACACATAAATTTATACATACAAGGATTAAGATAACATTGTACGTTTTAAAAAATATATCCTTCTTCTTAACTTTTCGATTTGAAAACAAATTAAAAATCTGGTTCATTCATTAATTTTCAGTATCATATTCGTTATTTGAAAAATTTTGTAAATGTCGTCTTTTCGAATAATTGCTGTAAATGCTAGTTGAAAATGATATTCTCATCAAGCGCAATTTTAATAATTTAATTTAGAGCAAACTGTTCAAACTACACAAGTCATTAAAATGAGATTACCTTCATTAAAATTATAGCAAATATCGCCTTAACGTTCTTGAAATTAAGCTGAAGTTTTATTGAGAACTCACCCAGTATCTTGGTTACATTAACAATGTAAAATTAAGAGTTTATTACGTATTTAAACAGTGCCTAAAACATATATCTGATACTATAAAATTCATATTTTTTTTCGTGTAATGAATATATTCTTTACTATACGATCATGCTTTCAAATTAAGAACAAAAATTTTGTAATTGCAGTAAGACTCATGCATAATGAGTCCATAATTAGTGTGGATATGGACTAAAACTAATGTGTTTTATTTCAAACAATACTTAGTTTGTGTGTCTCTTTCATATTATTAATTTTAATAGGAGAAATGATATTAATTAAATAGAAAAATTTTATTTTTAAAACTATAGCAGCAGAATGTTGCATGTATTGGATCGACCAAAAAGTTTGTGCCGAGTTTTGTCAATGGCATAAGGACAGGTCTGTATATATTAAAATGCCTGAAAACAAATGGTAGCCATAGATATTACAAAAGACCGCAGTTCAGACATATTTGGAAAAAAGTTTGATTACGATTCGTTTACTTTTGTCAGTTATTTATGTCTTTGAACACGGTAGCAAGCAAAGTGAATATTTAATTATTCCGTTTTAATGATAGTGCGAAAATGCCCTACAACAATACAACAGCAAATAAGATATGGGGCTGTTTATGAGAAAGGCATAGGTACTCTAGCTGTAAGAACTATGCGGAAGTCGTTTGCTTGATTTAAAGTTGGGACTTTCATTTACGAACAGGGGCGCGCTAGCATTGTCAGGCGCCTGCGTGCAGAGCTTCAGTTGGCGCCCTATATTATTAAAAATAATAATAATAATAATAATAATAATTTTATAAAAAGTTATCATTCAGCAAGGCAACTAAATCTCGAACCTTAATAGTAATAAGTTTATTGAATAGCTAAAAAAAGAAAAATGTATCAGATAAAATAAAATTTCAAATGAAACAAATAAGAAGTGCATCTTTCAGAAAGAGAAAAATCTTATACAGGGAATTGCAAAAAACAGGAGACACAATTGTGAAGACAAATAGAGGAAACCAAAATAGGCAGATTTAGTGTTAATGTGGGTGCAGAAATACCGTATTGAGGCATTACAATATATGGCTTGGATGGGAGCTATAAGTGTAAACATTTCTGTTAGAGTGGGTCTAATTTTTAAGTAAGTATTTAAACATAAACACACACACACACACACACACACACACACACACAAAGTCTTGTAAACTAAGCGTTCTCTTACTTCATTACACCTTTTGAGAGTATTACACATATGATACTGATCCAAAATATCCATCTCTATCTATATTGTTACCGAAATGTAAATTTTCTTGCGTAAAAAAGCAATTGTAAAGAAACAGGCAGCGTCTTGTCGAAAGATACACTTTATTCAATAATTATTCTTGAAATAAAAACAGTAAATTATCGTACTCAAATTAAAAACACCACAGAGTGGAATTTCACTCATTTAAAAATAAATATAAACCATTTAAACTGGAACAAATGTTCAGAACAGATGTCTGAATACAACTGATCTCTTTGGGAGTTATCTTCTGTTTTCAGGAGATTTTATATGAAATTGACTTTGTCATCGTGTCTTCGTGTCACGCTAGTAAACAATTAAAGTAAATGTAAGCCGTTCCGTTTGTGGCTCTGTGGCTCAGTTGATAAGAGCATCACGTTAATAAAACGGTGGTCGAGAGTTTGGTCCCCGGAAGGTTCGGCGTGTTAATATTTGAGGATAATTAGTAGAAAAGATGTCAGTTGATAAAAGAAAACTTTTTCGTTGACTGCACAATATCTTAAGAATTTTCGAAAAGATTTTTTAAGAAGTTTTTTTTTTTTTTTTTTTTTTTTTTAATATATATATATATATTAGAAAACACAAAATGTTTTAAGTATTAAAAAGGCTCAAAATAAAAAGTTTCAAGTACAAAATACATAAATAAATATTATTAGAAGTTTTATATATATATTATATACTAGCCGCCTTCGGCGACCAGCTGGTTCGCGATCCTTGAAAAATCCAACTTTAGACGCCACCGAGCCTCCCGCTCGGTGGCGTCTTTTTCCCGTTTCATATCTTACAACAGCTTATTGACATATAGTGAAAATAGCTTTATTGAAAAATTTAATCGCAGTAAATTCCCGCTCGGTAGCGCCTGCGGCGCCCTCTTCCAGTTTCAATATCTGAAACAGCCTGTTCACTCACTATGTTATGATCTTTCAAATTTCTCACTTTAGTAAAGTCCCACTCGGTGGCGCCTGCGGCGACCTATCCCCGTTTTAGAACATACAACAGCTTCCTCGCTCATTAGAATTTAAAATATTGAAAATTTAAAATATTACAGTACAGCACCATCTGGCGGTAGAAATTTCTGTAATCTACTGTTCAATTCTAAATCAACAAAACTTTCAAATGATGTATTACTTATGAAATTATTTTAATTAGTAGCAGCGATACAGAAGAAAACCTAAACAGAAAACCTTAAAACGTGTAAATCGGTAAAATCTCGAATTCCACTTTCGATAAAATAAAAGAACTTTAAAATATCTTTCGAATGATGTATTAAAAATAACTTAATCATAATTAGAATTTGAAATATTGAAATTTTAAATTATTACAGCGTCTTCTGGCGGTAGAAATTTCTGCAATCTACTGTTCAATTCCAAATCAACAAAGCTTTCAAATGATGTATTACTTATGAAATTATTTTAATTAGTATCTGAAATACAAAAGAAAAATGATTCAGGACACTTTCAAAATGTCTTTCGAATGAAGTATTAAAAATAATTTAATCATAATTAGAATTTGAAATACGCGTATTAGAATATTAGAATAAAATTTAATTTGCAATTAAATGTAAATTAAAATGTAATTTTTTTTTTTTTTTTTAATTTTTCAAAATATTTTAAAAAGCTTTCGAGACATTTGAAATTTCTGGCCTAACGAATTATTATACAAAAACTAACAACTAAGAATATTGGTCTCGAAAGCTTTTTAAAATATTTTTGAACATTAAAAAATATTTATCTCTTGCAAAAGGAAAATACCTATATTTTTCTCTAAAATTTTCTCTGAAACTTTTCTTTCTTCGTTGCATGTCTTTGCCAGAATAAATTTTATTTTATGTTTTTTACGGCTTCACAATAAAAAGCTTCTAACTTTAAAAAATGATTTTTTACTTAATTTTTTTATAATTTCTGTCGTCATTTGACGAACTTCCGAGGTTATTCTGTGCCAGCAGCCAATTGATGAATCCAAAAAATTCCAGAACTCGGCTCTTATTGAAGATAGAGCTTCTGAACTTTGGAAGCACTAAATTATTAGTTCTCGTCAAGTTTTGTCGCCATGTCGCCCAATTCACCGCTAAGTTGCTTAGACTTATCCAAGGCTGACAATCACCTCCCACCCCACCCCCATTAAAAATTAATGAACTGCTCTTTATTTGAACTTTAATTGTAAACTGCTTTTATTGCAACAACAGCTTTCGCTTAGGAAAGTGGTTTAACTCTTTGCGATACTGCAATGAAAAATTTTTTTAATTACTCGTACATATTGCAGTATATTTGCACATATAAATGAGTTTAACATTTTGTACTTGTACAGATAAATGGAATTTATAAGTATAAAAGATTAGAACTCAGAATAGTAATAATAATAATAATAGTAAAAAACAATTCCGTATTTCATTCTTGAAAACTCTCGAAATACTCTTAAGATCAAATTAATGTATGACTATGGATATAATGACAAGATTTGCCTTGGTTAATTATGGAAGTTTTTTTTTTTGAACAAATAAATTTATAAATACATAAAACAGGAGCTTAAAATAAATATTACTTAGTAAAAATGGATAAAAAAATACTTAACAGGGAGGAAAAAACATCTAGTGAAAGGAATTTTGCCCATTTTCATTATCTCAACTCATTATGTAATTAGTATGTAAATTTGTATGTGTTTTTCCATATAGTAGTAAGATACAAAAATCTGTTTTAAACTATTTTGTCGCGACGTTTGTACTCTGCACAGATATAAATAATAGGTAAATTTATAAGTAAATAAAATAAAAACATACATTAAAAAATATTAAGTTTTAAAGTTGATTATATGAACATTTAAACAGATAATATTGTTTAGTGAAATGTAATTTTTTTTTTTTTTTTTTTTTTTTTTTTTTTTTTTCAGTTTTTGGGAATTCTGGAATAATATATATCCATTTGATCCAAAATAACTTACACTATCAATGTAATTGCAAAATTTAAAAATCTGTCCGATACCGTTGTGAAGCGTAAGTATTTTTTGATCTTTTTAAAATTAGAAAAAGATTGTTCCACTGATGCTAGTAGTAATTATGACAAAATAATCTCGAAAGCAATTAATCCACACATAAAATTTATTCTTGCTGAGATAATTTGGAGTAAGGTTACGCTTGGAAACGTGTCCGTGGCCTCTGGGAAGGAAAGGGGGGGGGGTTAGTAAAACAGGTGTCGGATACATATAAACAATTTACGCACCAAAATCCATAGCCGCAGTTCACATAGATTTTACACGACAAACTTAGCGCTAAAAAAAAGGGTGCGGTATCTTGAATTTACCTCCTTTTCAACACCCCCCCCCCACCCGCCCCAAATCGAAAATTGCAAAAAAGAAAATGGGATGGGGGTTGGAAATATTCTAAAGAAGACGCATACCTGTTTTCAACATCTTTAAATATCACTTTTAGTAGAATTCTTTCGATAGAATTTTTTGATAGTGTCCGGAATTTGCGAAATTTCTTCCCAAAATCGATTTTTCCCTCTCCGCCTTAAAGATCAAAAATTCCAAAATTGAGATTTTTTTTTTTTTACTCAAATGTCATTTCTCCATATGCAATTTCCTCACCGTGAAGTAATTTGGAGCCGAGTTATGCTTAGAAACGTGTTTTTTGTCTCCTTTCTTCCTTGAAAAAGGTGAGGGGGAATTTCGTAAAAATCACGTCAGTGTAGGCATCGGATACATCTATCTAGACAATGCACGCACCAAAATTTGTGACCGGAGCTCCCATAAATTTTTAAGGATCAATTTAGCGCTAAAAGAGGGGTCTCGAATTTCCGCCATCGTAACACCCCCCTCCACAAGATCGAGAATCACAAACACTAAAAATGGAGTTTTGGAAATATCCTAAAGAAGGTGCATGGCTGTTTTCAACATTTTTGTACCATTTTTGGTAAATTTCTATTCAAAAATTCCAGAATTTACAAAATTCCTCCCCGAAAATCCATTTTCTTCCTGCCGTCTTAAAAGTAAAAAATTCCAAAATCGAAGACAATGATTATTATTTTATTATGATTATCATTTGTACACAAATCTAGATTTCTCACGTGCAATTTTTTTAGTGTGAAGTAATTTGAAGCCAAGTTATGCATTTGTGTTTTTGTCTCCTGTCTCACCAGGGGGGGGGGGGGGGGGCGGGGACACGTGAGGAACAAAAGTTGATAGATATTATTTTAAGTTGGGTAATTCCTACCAAGTGTCGTTGAATTCTGCCAAGCTGTTCTCACATGATACTCAGACAAATGTGTTATAGACATGCAGACGCAACGACCACACATGCACACACACACACACAAAATTTTCTGAAGTCGAATTTGGCTTTCATGATGTGTGAAACGTGAAAGTATCGTAATTATTTTCAAATTTGAGAAATTTACAGAAAAGCCTGATTTTATTAATATAGATGTTTCATCGATAATGCAAAGGGGAAAAAACTACTCTAAATAAAATCTCCGGTTCTATTAAATTTTCATTTTTGAAATCGAATTTATTATGGAGTCTTATTACTGACTTAAGCCCTTTCACAAAAAACCTCCAAAACTATTTGAGGAACACAAATTTTGCCAGTATATTTTTTAAGGCGCCTCATTTAGCCATACTAGTCGCATGGCTTCAGGCCGGCATGATGAAATCAGATTTAATAGGGCAATATATATACATATAAAACTTTTTTTTTTTCAAATAATTTATTCTCGGCCGACGCCTTTTATTACCTGGCGCCTGTGTGCGCCGCACACTTCGCACACCGGGTCGGCGCGCCCCTGTTTACGAACATCAAAAACGTCCGAGTAGGACCTCCACCACGGATGAAGATCAGATTAAAACTCTGAGAATAATCAACACCGTACGACACTCGAATTAGCAGGAGAAAGTTTGTGAAACAGATTGGTACAGGTATAATTAAATAAATGTATAGCATAATTCAAATACTTTTCATAATACACATTCTAATAATTATTTTGTAAGTTGGGTTTATAATTTGTGTAAATAAATATATAAAAAAATTATATTCAGTTAAAAAAAAAAAAAAAAGAAATAGTCTAAACGTATCATAAATGTTTTTTTTTTTTAAACTTCCATTCGAATTATCCACGGAATTAGTTGGCTCGACCAAAACAGACAAGTGAATTCTAACGATCCGTAAACTACACCCCATCACCTTCCACCCTAAAAAAAAAAATAAAAAAAAATAAAATAAATAACTCAACGTGAAATGTTTTTTGTACTATTATTATTTATTTAAAGAGGCCTATAGTTAAAATTATGAATAATGAAACCAAAAAATTCATTTCTTTTTAATACTTTGGTGAAAAAATTGGTCTTAGAACAGGGCTCTGATTTCACTATCGATGTGGATTTAACTTAAACCATTTTGGTTCCCGCTTCTCTCGCCACTTATTGAGGCATTGTGTTGAATCTGTACACCATTAGAAAATTTACACCACTTTTTTCCGTGTATGTTTCACAACTCGGTGTTGAGTCGATGCACTGTTTTAGGAAATTAGTTTGCACCGTTCCCGTTAGCGCACGCTTCCCGACCCGGTGCTGAATCGTTTGATCATACTGTATCAATGCTGAAGGTGTATCGGTTTAAAGAAAATAATCAAACCGGTTTGATGATGTTAAATTTTAACAAGTATTTCCGGATGTATCATTCAGTTATAGTGGGTATTTGGTTTTTAGGAATAGAATATTAATTTATATATTCAAATAATTTTCAAAACTTAAAAAAAGAAAAAAATCGAGGGTGGGGGGGGGGGGGATCAGGATATTTTTTTATTGGCTACCACAAACTTTTGCTAGCGACTACTTTTTATTCAAATTCCTGGGGCCCTGAACATGAGGTATCTTGAAAGATATTTTATGTACAACATAGTAGTTCTTAGCTGTAACGTTTAATTGTAAGTCTAATTGTATAAATTATTCTACTGTTGTAAGGTTTTTTTTAAATAGACAAAGTGATTTATCATTGAAAAACTAAAAGAGACCACAGATGTTACAGAAAACGGATAATTCGACCACGGATAATCGAGAATTTTCTGTATTTAGAAATATTTAATTGTTTATTGTTTTGCTTAAAAAGGCATGTTTGATTTATTTTTCTATGTTCCAAATAGCACTTTATCCGTCTACCTGACGATTCACAAATATTCCTTGATACGTATTTTGAAATTCGCAGCTTAAAATGAAATTCAAGAATTTTATTCCAGCGGCAAATTTAAAACGAAAAGCAATTTCTGCAAATCACATTTTTGCCCTTCGAAGGAAACAAATTGAAAAGAAAATGTACAGATTTTCAAGTTGTTTTTACAGCAACACTACAAAGCGTTTATATTTTTCTATCTGAAGAATAGTAAGTGAAAATTGCTTTCTGTAAAACAATGATACTGAAGTAATCTAAGGTTTCAGGTTTTAGAAAAGAAAATGTCTGTCTGAATATATTCGGTTTCAAATGATATATAGTTTCCATTATCATCTGTATAATTCCGTAATTTTCCTAACTAGAGTTTAGGAAATATATGTATATATATATATATATATATATATATATATTATAAATTTGTAAAAATACGTAAATATTTATATAACTAATTAAAATTGCGTAACCCAATTATTTTTACTGTCGAAACGTATAGGTGGTGGGGTAATAAGCAATTACAAATGTTAATTTAACAGCCTAGCGAAATTTTTGGAAAACGAATTTAACAACTCAGTGTTGAAAGTTATTAAATCTAAAAGGAAATTATTTCATTTAAAAGAATCCATCTTTAAAAGCATGCTAGTAATGCATTTATGAATCTCTGACATAGGTTTAATCTTTCTAGCATAGTTGGATGTTTGTCCACACTGTCATAAAATAGTAACAGCAGAAATATTAAATATTTTTTTTAATTATTCTCCTTCAGAATACTTAGATCATATTAAATAATGAAGCCTGCCTGTCCTTTTACTCTATTTATAAACTTCAGGATGCAATCAATATGATGAAAGAAAAAAAAAAAAAATCTAAGAGAAGCTGTAAAATTATGGAATGTTGAAATCCATAACCAAGTATGAGTTTGTATCAAAGTATTTTAGCTTTCTATATGTTTTTAAAACAAAATCACAAGTGTTTTGGTTTTTGGATACATATGGAGACTAGCCACAAATAATTGACAAAAAAAAAAAAAAAAAAAAAGGTATATTTATATACATGTTTTTTCTGTTTCCGAACTGACCAAGACATTTTCTTTTATTTGTAAATAATTTCTTTTATTTATAATAATTATTTATTCTTTTATTTCTAATAACTCATGAGTCTTGGAATATCAATACTCCTCTGGCAGTAGGCAAGGTGGCCTGCCTGATCAAAACTCCCCATGAGAAACCTCCGCATGGCGACCTCCTCGTGGTGTTTCTCGGATAACGCTAACAGCCATGCTTTTATTGTAATACACTGCTCAAAACAATTAAAGAGCGTCCCAAACGTGCTCTATTGGATTCATGTCTGGAGAACACGCAGGCCATTCCATTCATACGATTCCTTCCTCGAAAAGGAAATCCTCCACCAGGTTAGCACGATGTGGCCTGCAGTTATCGTCCATTAAAATGAAGTAATCTCCGATTGCTGCAGCGTAAGGGACTACAATAGGTCTGATGATCTCATCCCTATATCGGCGACCAGTCAGAGGTCCATCTCGAATGATGTAGAGGTCTGTGCGCCCGTCAATGGAGATGCCACCATACACCAACACCCCCCTCCCACCGCCAAATCTGATACTTTCGTGCACGAACGCAGGATTATTCCTACTGCCACGGTCCCTCCAGATGAAAATACGCCTATTATCAGGCTGAACCGAAAAACGGGACTCGTCAGAAAAAAGAACATTGCTCCATTCATTTCTCCTCCAGTTCACATGCTCTGTTGCCCTCTCCCTGCGGTCGCGACGATGCCTTGATGTTAGTCTAACGCATACCATCGGTCGTCGAGCATACAGACCTACACCATGGAGCCGGTTTCGGACAGTCTGTGTTGAAACCGTGGTGCCAGTAGCCGAGCAAAGGTGTTGTTGGAGAAGAGTAACGTTCATATTTCGGTGTCTCCGAGCCGTTAACACTAAATAACGATCTTCATTGGGCGTTGTTGCCCGTCTACGACCTTGCCCTGGTCTTCGGCCTGCACTTCCAGTCTCCAAAAAACGGTTCCAGATCTTGGAAATCACACTTTGTGACACTCCAATGGCTTGCGCTACTTCGGCTTGAGTTTGGCCCCCTTCTAACCTACCAACAACTCTCCAAGCTTCTGAATCGGTTAAATGACTTCGCTGAGACATCATACTCATCGAAACAAAGCAGTCACTGAATGCCGATCATCCTTGTCTTCATTGTCTTTTATTCAATTGAAAGTCAAATTTCATTCGCTACCGCTGAAGCGACGTTTTTGACGTCGAACTCAAAATTAGCATACTCTACAGTTTGAAAATCAGAAAAATTTGCATTTGTGATTCTCTTCTTCCATTTTCGGCAAAAAAAATTTCGCTTATATCTTTATTTTATATAAAACTTACAATATCCTTTAATTGTTTTGAGCAGTGTAAATAAGTTTTATTTTATTTTATTTTATGTTTTTTTGTGTATGTGTGATTATGTGAGCGTGAACTACTGGCTTTTTTTTAATATCTGTGATTTTGCGTCATGTCAGATAGAATAGACTATTAAAAAAAATTCCTCTGTCATCAAGTTAAAAAGATAATTTTTAAATGATTTCAAAGAGAAAAATTAAAGAAGTCGAAAATATAAATCGAAATATGTCTCCTACATGTTTGAACAGTTTCGCTTGCAATGGTGATTTCTTAACAATATTCATCTTTCTTCTTCTGTACTTTCTTCTAAAAATGATTGTAGTCCAATAATTGAACAACCAAATAATATTACCAAATCCGACAGGGAAAACTTTACTTATAAAAAACATGTTTTAAAAAGAAAGAAATACTTTACATTTCTGCTTCAAATATGTGCCACCCCTTGACCTGAAATTTTAAATTTTAAGTTACTCAGTAGTAGCCAGTAGATCCTCATTGCTTGCTCGCAACTTTTTCAGTAAATATTCGGCTTATTAGTAAAATAAATTGAAATATTCATATCCAGCTAATTTTCGAAATATGCCACATTTCGGCGTCCGATTTCTAAAGTGCATGGTCGTTTGTTTGATTTAATTTACGTTTAAGTTCGGAAATATGCGAATTTCACGTCTACTAGACTTTCGGAAGATTTAGTAATTAACGATTATTTAAATAAATTTAAATGAGTGAAGTCGTTAAATATAGAAAAGACAATAATAGGTTTGAGTATTTCTCCCTAAGTTATGTGTTATTTAATGAAATTGCTTTTTAAATAATTTGAGTTCATTGGCCGTGATGATAAAAACATTTTTGTGTCCCTGTAAAAACCTATGACTCGTACACACATCAAAATTAATACAGTTTGTATGATGGTGAACTAAAACATACCTATCAATTTTCAGCTCAATCGAATAAAGCATTCAGACACTAGAACACTATAGAGTCTATACGCCCACAATGATAAAAATCTTTTCGTGTCTTTGTGAAAGAACTATAACAGGGATGGAACACGGGCGCAGAATTCATACCACTATGAATGTAAGAAAATTGTCTACCTCTTAAATCAACGATATTATAGGTATGGAAATTTCTTAAACAGATTCCGGTATGAATTCTGCGCCCGTGTTCCATCCCTGCACACTCATCAGATCTATTAATTTCGTGTAACGGCGATCTATTATATTTTTACCAACTTTCATGATATATAATAAATCGAAACATAGATCAATTGAACAAAGCGTTTAAAGGTTATCGTGCTCACTCACACATTTACACATACCATACTTGCCAACATCGTAATTTATATTCCGTAGTGTTTTTAATCCCGCCTTTTTTCTCACACCAATAAATTTGTAGAGTAAAATTCTCAATATGTAATTGCGATTAAATAAGAAAAAAAAAAAAAAAAAAAAAAAAAAAATATTACTGGTGTGAAAAAAAAGGCGGAGTTAGCACTACTACGGAATATTAATTAGGATGCTGGCAGGTAGGCACATACACGCGCATATATCAGTGTAAAATAGAAAAATGAATTCAGGAGACTTTGAAACGTATAGATACACTAGAATGTTATACCTGAATATTTTCATGATTACAAAGTAATAATCTGGAATGACTCCACACGACTTTCTAAAAATTTAGCAATTAACGGTCGTTTAAATAAATTTAAATAAGGTAGGTAGGTTGGGTTTAATGTCGCACTAGTACTGCGCTATGGGTAATCGGCGGCGGTCTGGGACACACCCCTAGAGGTCGTCCGGAGGCATATATACAATCATTACCCGAATTTAAACATAGCCGAATTTCAGTACTCCTGATTCGCTGTTTCCTTTACAGTCGGCTCTGACGTCATGCTTTGCATACTGAGAAACATTCTGTAGTAGAGATATTTCCCCTCTTACTTACCTTTCGGTAAAATATCTTTCTTTTCACAAACAAATCTGCTATCTCCTTTTTCTAATAACGTTAAATCTACCTCAGGTAATACTATTACTATAAGTAACAATTAAAAATTTAGAAGATTGTTACAGATAGATGAATTAAACGAAAAAAATTTGCAAAGCGACTCTATGTTTATACGATATTTTTCTAAAAGTATTTTATTTTACTTGTTAAATAAATATACACCACATTACTCGAGTTTAAATATCCTAGTAATTTTTATTTTTAATGTGTTTTAAATCATGAAACAATTTTGCGCTAGACGTAATTATTTAAATGCATAATTATTTAAATGCATTTAAAAATATGTAGTGGCGCCATCTCTTTTTCTATAGAATACCTATTTTATATTTTTATTTTAAATTATATTTCCTTCTGTTAATTTAATTTGGCATAAATTTGTGTATATTTTTTATTTTTTAAATAAGATTCTTTAAAAGCTTAAAAATATTATGAATAACAGAGAATAAAAAAATTATTTTACCTGTAAGACAATTAAGTTGTCTCAAAAGATTTATTTAAAAATATATATGGTGTAATGGATATGAATGTAAGAAATGCGCTATATCATTGTTCAAGTAATTATTTACTTAATTATAAGTTTTCTCTTGAGATGTATTTAATTACGACATATTTCATTTATTACTATATTTATCATGATGGTGTATGGTAAAATGCTGAGAAAGGCTGTTTGCTGTTTGAAAGAAATCAACTCTTTGCCTCTTGCAGCATTTATTTATTTATTTAATTTAATTTTAAATTATTTTTAAAAAGAAGAAAAGAAAGAAAAATTATTTAAGATTCATATGTTGTTATTAAACATTATTAAAATAACAATTAAATGTCTCCAAATAAATTAGCCTTCAATCCTCTCCTCCCCCACTTCCCTCATAAAAAACAATTAAATAAATAGTGCATTAAAATGGTGTTGGGAAAAAAAAAAAAAAAAAAAAAAAACTTTAACTTGAAATAAAAACATCCCTGGTTATTCAGTTTATTTATTTATTTATTTTTTTAATCAAAATATCTTTGTTTAATAGTTTTTCAAGAAGGCTTTTTATATTGTTTAATTTGCAAAATTTGTCCAATTTATTATTTTCCAAATATATACTATGCATTGTAATCATGCAAAATTCGATTGTGAGATTTTGGCGTTACTTTATGAGGCCTACTGAATTCGCTATTTTTAACAATATGCATCTATGTGTGTACGAGTGAACATGTTAGCATGCAAACACCATACCAAATTGAGTTAAACGTTGGTGGGTATGTTATAAGGTCATCGTCGCATAACCTGTATAGATCAGGGTTGCCAAGTTTGGCCTTTTTTAATCAATAGTCACCAATAATTTTTATTTGTAACGTTTGACTAATCACTTCGAAGATTGATAGTGTATTATGTATATCAAATGTCACTTCTGAAAATTATTGGTGACTATTGAATAAAAAAAAAGGCCAAATTTGGCAACCCTGGTATAGATTACGACGAGTATATGATTATATTCTTTTACAGCAAAACAAAGAAAAACCTTTATAATTATGCTATATAGATTCTAATTATTTGAAATGTGTTAACATTAAACTTCATAATCAATTAAGGTAAATTTGAATAGGCATGTTACGAGTCATCGATGCAAGAAGTATATAATTTTTCATGCATGCAGAATATATATGCTGTGATTTTCAGTAACATTTAAATTAAATTACAATAAGTGCTATCTATGTGTGTGTTTTTGGTATTTTGAGATTATCTATTAATTGCTAAATTTTTATAACGTTATTAAATTCTTCACATATATATGTGTGTGTGTGCGCGTATTACGGAAATGTAAAATATCGTTCTTAAACGTTGCCGTTTATGAACTCATTTATGTAATATCTTTCTGCTAATATTGGTTTATTATGAAAAACAATATGCTTAATATTTATATTTCTTTTACAGGAAAGTGTGAAATAGTTTACGTATATCACATCCCATTGGAGCTAATTATATTAAGTTCATTAAATTACTTAAAAGATTAAAAAATGAAAATTTTACTGAAGAATGGTAGTTACTGAAAACTGCTTGCTTGATATTGTTATTCTTTTAGTGGGACGCACCAAAAAATTAGAATACATTACCTTCCATTTTCAAAATATCTTAATTTCTTTCAGAAGAAATATTCAAACACCGTATTACATTTTTCCATTTTTTGGTATTATACTAGATTATTTACTAGATTATTATAACCACTTTTAAAATAATAATTGCTGATTTTTTACTTTTTTAATTTACTCATATAAAACAAAAACTATCTAAAAATAGTGATTTCTATATTTAAAAAATGTATGTTAAAAATGTGGAGTGATTCCACTCAACTTTCCAAACTTTTAGTAATTTACGAATCGGATATTTAAATAAGTTCAAATAATTCGAATTTATAGTCTGTAATGACATAGAATTTCTTTTTATGTTCCTGTAAAATAAACTATAAGTTCTGAACATCCAATTCTACAGAAGTCGTGCGACGGTGATTTGTAACAAACCTACCAACTTTTAGACGAATCGAATAGGGCGTATGGGCACCATCACATTTTAAATACTGTTAATATATAAAATTTAATGATAAAAAATTTTTCTTTGCGTCCCTGCTAAAAATCTACAAGTGCTAGATTTGTTAAAATCTATGTAGTTCATGCGACAGTGACGTATAACACACACCTATCAGTTTTAGATCAAATCATCAAATCGTTAGGGGTTATTGTGCTCATTTACACACGCACACAAATCACCGTAAAAATAGCAACAAAGAAATCAGACCTTAAAATGTATAAATGTACCAAATTTTACTGATAGATTTTTTTTCTTTTCTTTTCTTACTTTCTTTTTCCTTTTTTTTTTTTTTTTTTTAAATAATTACAATAATTTTCTTAAATAATGTATGTTCGGGAATTAAAAATGAGCAAATTAATCTTTTCTTTCTTTAAGTAATAATTTAAAGTGTGTCTATTGAAGCGTATGTACACATTCTGTTCATTAGGATATCAAATGTTGTCTTGGAAATTGCAAATCATTTATTTAACACGGTAAAAGTATTAATATGTAATTTATTTTTTCAATAGTAAATTTACGCAATAGTGACAAAGTATTATCAAATTTACAGCGCATATCACACATCAATAAAATAAATTTAATTATTTCACCTTAAATTTTTTAATTCAAAATATCATGATTAATAGTTATAAATTTTTAATTTGAAATTTTATGTTATTTCTTTTAAATTAGCATATAATCTGTACACGTATATGTGTGGAATGTCTGTGTAGATTGGGAGGGGGGGGGGAGGAAAAATAAACTGCTTCCATCAATAAGTAAACTAAAATTAAAGAAAAAATAAAGAAAAGTTAAATCTTTTAGTGAGTTAATGGATTAACATGGATTATGCGCTACCTTTAGTTTGTTCAAAGATTAAAAATAAGAACAATTTTATAATAAGTTTCTAAATATATTTATATATAATAATAATAATAATAATAATAATAAAATCCCAATTTTGTAATCAATAGGAAATAATAATTGAAATAAAATAAAAGAGAACTAATCATTAAGTCAGCATGTATTAACGTATTTTTAATATCAAAATTCTAATAAAAGTTGGATAAAAATTAAATCTAAAATAATTTTATATTTATATAATTAACTTTGACTAATATTTAATATTCTTTTTAAAATTTAGAATATAAAAATTTACAATACGTTAGAATAAAATTACAAATAGCAATACTTACGAGCAAATAAATTTCTCTCCAGAAGGATTTGATGATCTTGAGTTCCATTTAGTATTTGTCAATCTGCCGAATTCTTTAACCCATACGTTGCAGTCTGCTAAATATTTAATGTCGCTACGTATCGTAATGATATTCGCCGAAATTGATTGAACTTCATTAGAAAACGAAGATGGCATATTTGTTTCCGAAAAGACGAACGTTTTGTTTTAATTATGTAAAACAAGTACAATTCAGCATATGGTCTGACGTCAGAGCCGACTGTAAAAGAAACAGCGAATCAGGAGTACTGAAATTCGGCTATGTTTAAATTCGGGTAATGATTGTATATATGCCGTCCGGAGATACGCCATCACAATTTTGATCCTCCACGGAAAGGCTGGCTCTCCCGCATCGGTGACCCCCAGAGGTATAATTTTAATGGGAACATGGAAGACACTGCGACCACGACAGGTTTTACGTGCACCAGCCACCATTAGTGTACACGGCGGTCTTTGGCCGGCTCGAGTACCGAACCCGCTCTACCGACTGGGCTACTGCGGCCCTAAAATCGTTGGATATCATATTTAATATTCTAATGCATGAAGTTAATATTATGTATACTCCCACCACTTGTAAGTAAGAGTTATGAAATAGTGCATCTAGAATTTGGAAAGAAACACTTTGTTTTTGGGAATAAACAGCAAAATATTGTTTTCTCGAACGTAAAAAATTGATTTTGATGGGTCGGATGGTTTTAGATAATACTGGCATAATCTTCAGAGTGAACCCATCTTTTATCTAAAGTGGTAGTCGTTCTGTGATGATTTGGCTTGTTTCGCTTCTAAAAGAAAAACACCAATTGCATATCAGGAAACAAAGACAAATTCGGAAGCCTAGTAGGGTATCTTTGCAGAAGATTTATTGCCAGATTTAATATCTTTGGTAACATCTGGCGAGTACATATTTCAGGTGGAAAAAATGCGTCCATTCGCAATTCAAGCTATACAAAATCCTAAATTCTAGCTAATGATGTCCGGCTCTCTGAACAATGATAGACCTACAAATCTCGAGGCCCGGGGCGAAAGTCTCACTGATTTAAACCTCTTCTACACTAAGCGACAAAAAAAAAAAAAAAAAAAAAAAAAAAGCCGCACTGCAGAAAAAATGACTTATACCTTTTTCATTTGTAATAACTTTAAAATTAATGGTTGGAACAAATAAAATTGTCATGTTTGCATAACACTAAAGGGATGGAATGATACCTATGTACAGTCGGGGAAAAAAAAAACGCAGCACTCGATGTAACGCCGTTGCTAATCAATGCACAAAAATGTAATAGGTATCATTCGACGGGGAATTGAGAGTAGATTCAGAAAATGAACGGAAATTTTGAATTAGGGGTCGTCTACATATTAAAACGCGCACCAACTTTGATTTTTTCAATAGTAATGCCCCAATTTTATTTTATATTTGAATTCCTGGGATCGCGACAATGGGAAAAAGTATATTGGTTGTATATTTTGCTTATTTTTTCACAGAGTTATAAGCGTTCAAAGTTTGAAGGTGCTAATGTTAAATTCATATTTCAAACTTTTATTAATATCTTCACAAAAAATAATTTGATCGATATAATTCTTTTTTTACGAGATACAGTGAAGAAACCCAAACATAATCCTTCATTAATTTTGATTCTGAAAAATATTTTTAATTCTGAAAAATATTAATAAATTCATATTCATAAAAATTATGAATTATGACCTATATTAATTTTTACATAAAATGAATCCTAATGCTGAAAAATATGGGTATGCAAATTTGCAGCTCATTCCAGCTATTAGTTTTCAAGATATAAATAAATCTTTCTTTTGGAGTGGTTTAGGGGGCCGTCTCTTAAAAAATTTTGAATGAGATAACGAAGCAAATCTTAAAAAATAACGGAGAAAATTGAACAAAATATTTTTATTTTTTATTTAAGGGTCAAATTATATAACAACAACGTCAAATGCAAAGAAATGAAACAAAAATGTTGATTTTTAGACATTTGTGTTAGTATCAAGAATTCCTGTTTTCTAAAGCCTCGCCTTTTATCGTTCTTCAAAACAAAACAATACAGAAACGAAAAGTGAATGTGACTTTGAGTATTCGTGTTAGACCCCTTATTTTACATTGACAAAAATTTACACAAGTGGTATTTACTTCATCGATTACTGGTGATAAATTTAGAATCCTTTAAACGAACACTAGAAGAAAAAAAAAAAACTAAATAGGCGGGGTTTACTCTTTGAAATTCTCTCAAAATAAAATATTTCAAAACAAATTTTCTGTACCACAATTATATTACAGATGGATATACATTATAACTATATTCTTTATAATTAATATATTTCTATCCATAGTATATTTTATTGCAAAA
This sequence comes from Salticus scenicus, assembly GCA_963930645.1. NCBI lineage: Eukaryota > Metazoa > Arthropoda > Arachnida > Araneae > Salticidae > Salticus > Salticus scenicus. Next base: position 284,521,792 of record OZ005652.1, on the reverse strand, counting down.
ATATGAACACTGGGTACATGCTTAAGAAATAAGTAACACACAAATTACGAAAAAAACGCCCACTGGCATTGTTACAGATTTTCAAATGATGTGAATCTACGTCAGCAGTCGCGAAAGCGTTAATTAAGAAATTATATTTTCATAGAAATTATAAAACAAATCGTACAGTTCCAAAGAGTTCAACTGACCCAAAACTGGTAAGTTCTAGAAAAATTGTTTAATATTTACTTTATGAAACCTTACAATAATTTATCCGAAAAGATTTAGTTTATGCGTTGTTGTATATATATATATAGCTATATTATTTCAGTTTGTATATTATGTTACACGTACGAAAGAAAATTTAAGCTTTATTGGTGATCAGTATATCCATGATAGATACTTTTTAATTGAAAAATATTGTACTTTTATAAAAAGTATTGTCTGACCAATCGTAAATGTAATGTATTTACACTGAAGTGACAAAAGTCATGGGATAGCAATATGCAAATATACAGATGGCAGTAGCATCGCGTAGAACAGGTATAAATGCGCAGTGCTTTCGCAGGGATTTCATTTGTGTTCAAGTTATTCATGTGAAGAGGTTTTGACGTGATTATGACCGCACGACGGGAATTAACAGACTTTGAACGCGGAATGTTAGTTGGAGCTAGACGCATGGGTCATGCCATTTCGGATATCGTTAGGGAATTCAACCTTCCCAGGTCCACTGTGTCAAAAGTGTGCCGAGAGTATCGAATTTCAGGCATAACATCCCACCATGGACAGCGCAGTGGTCGACCGCCTGCACTTAACGACCGAGACCGGCGACGTCTGCGAAGAGTTGTAAATGCTAACAGACAAACAACACTGCGTCAAATAACCGCAGAAATCAATGTGGGACGTACGAGGGACGTGTCCGGTAGGACTGTGCGGCGAAATTTGTCTTCCTTGGGCTATGCCAGCAGAAGACCGACTCGAGTGCCTTTACTGACAGCACGACATCGCTTTCAGCGACTCTCGTGGGCACGTGAGCATATCGGTTGGTCCCTAGATGAATGGAAAACCGTGGCCTGGTCCGATGAGTCACGATTTCAGTTGGTAAGAGCTGATGGTAGGGTTCGAGTGTGGCGCAGACCCGACGAAGCCATGGACCCAAATTGTCAACAAGGCACTGTTCAAGCTGGTGGTGGCAGCATAATGGTGTGGGCTGTTTTTACATGGCATGGACTTGGTCCTCTGGTGCGACTGAACCGAACATTGACTGGAAATGGTTATGTTCAGCTACTTGGAGATCACTTGCAGCCATTCATGGACTTCATGTACCCAAACAACGATGGGATTTTTATGGATGACAATGCACCATGTCACCGGGCCACAACTGTTCGCGATTGGTTTGAAGAACATTCTGGACAATTCCAGCGAATGATCTGGCCACCTAGATCGCCCGACATGAATCCCATCGAGCATTTATGGGACATCATCGAGAGGTGTGTTCGTGCCCAAAATCCTGCACCATCAACACTTTCACAATTATGGACGTCTATAGAGACAGCATGGCTCAATATTCCTGCAGAAGACTTCCAACGACTTGTTGAGTCCATGCCACGTCGAGTTGCTGCACTTCGCCGGGCGAAAGGAGGACCGACACGATATTAAGAGGTATCCCATGACTTTTGTCACTTCAGTGTAAATATATCCAAAATTATCTAAAAAAGTACTAAAATATATACATATCCAAAAAACTAAATTCATAATAATTAATATACTACAAAGGCGTTAACATTTTTATTTCTTTTTGTAACTCTTTTTTTCTTGAAATATTTCCGGTGTGAAACAGTATAATTTTGTCTAGTTCTTGTAGGATCTTAATTTTATTTTTCTATATTTAGAGATAGCTCTCTAACACATTTTTGATCATAACTCTATGAATACTAAAGATAAAGTATACAAATAGTATACTTTTCCGCACTGCCAGACTCTCAGAAATTCGAATATGAATTCAAAAGTGGGTGTTGCTATTAAAAAAATCAAAGTTGGCGCTCATTTTAATATGTAGATGACCCCTAATTCAAAATTCGACGACATTTTCAGAAAGTGAATTTCATTTCCTGTTGAATGGTGTCTATTAAATTTTTCTGCGTCAATTAATAACGAAATACCATCAAGTGCTGCGTTTTTTTTTTCCCCGACTGTACATTTTCGATTTAATAATTCACTTTATTACACAATACGATGTACTTTATAAAAATTTACACAAAACTTTCTTTTTAAACATAATGCAATAACCATACACTTTGTATTCTGTTATGATTTATTATATGAAATAATCAAGTTATGTTTTAATATATGAAATAAAACTATTTATTTGTTAGATGTAAGCAATTTTTTAATAAAAATATGTATTCTGCATTGGGTTAATTCCATCTTTATATGGAATTACTTCTGTAATGTTCAGTGGCATAGCATTATACCTTTTTCTGGTATAAATCTCAAAAATTTCACTGTGCTAAATATTGTAAATAACTTTTAGAGATCTTGCAAAGTTGTAGGCTGCAAATTTCGAATCGTCCTTTCTCTTCCCGCGCCTTTTTATGACTAAACATTTTCGAGCGAAATGAGATTAGGACTGTTTCCAAGTCTAATGAAGAAGAAATTCTACGATATTTTTGTGGGATTTAACTTAGAGTAAAAATCATATTACTACTTACAGAATTATAGGTGCTCATGGTAATGGATAGGTAATTTTAACAATTGATTCAAATTAACGTACTACAGACGCCTTACAGCAAGGTGCATTATGATCATGAAATGCTGCTTGAACTAAAGTCTGAAATACCTCCAAAATAGTCGGTCAGGCGCCACTTTTATAATCACCGTGTTTTATTTTGAGTTAAAGAGCTTGAGCATGAAAATTTGCCCGATTCCTTGAAAAACTGTGCACCTCCGTACCATAATGTACGGAGAAAATGTCACTGTTTTAAGAGTGAGATTTTCATTAAGTCGGTCACATTTTCGTCCTCATTCTAGCTTTTTTCAACTGCTCGAAATAAAGAAAACTTGATTCATCAGAGGAAACCAGTTCAGCCTAATAATTAACTGATAATGTTTTTAAAGTTTTGGTCAGCTAAATTATTGTTTTTTCTAATTTTTTTTTCCTTAATAATGACTTTATTTCGCAGATCTTCTGTTCTTTAACCCGCTTTGTTTAATTGTTCCCGCATTGTTTTTGAAGAAAGTCATTTACTATACACTTTCTAAAAATCTTTTTTAAGTTCTGAACATGATACAAATCGATTTTTTAAATATTCGCTTTTTAACTTGAGGTTATTTTGCTTGGATGAGCAACATGACCGCCTAAAGCCGAATTCCCAGTTTAAACGGCCAAAAAAAAAATTTATATTTTGCTAAAAACCATTTTACAAATATTTAGTTAACATTTAATTATTTTATCATCTCACGTATTAAAATATTTTTTGATTTTCATTCAAAAATTAATACTTTTTGTGGCATCGTTAGCTTCCTTATTCTTACTATTTTTGAAATAATTTCTAAAATTACAGTTTTTCTGACAATTGCATCTTCTTTTTAACACTGGATTTAATGCTAGAGTGTACTTGGAGAAGGACATAATGAAATCTGTTCGAAAATTTGCTTTTTAAACAATAAAATTGGTGGTTCTAGAAGGTGAAAAGAAAAATATTCAAGTGCGGCTTTTTTTTTTTTTTTTTTGTCGCTTAGTGTATATCGAGGCTGCCTTGCACTTTTTCATTTGAGTTTATTACTATAAAAGTTATCGAATTAAGTTTTTAAAATCGATTCACCGATTTGGAAGCTCAACCCAATAAGAGGTCAAAAGCATTGGTCTCGCTTGTTTTGTCTTAATCAAACCTTGAATATATATATATATATATATATATATATATATATATATATATATATTTTAGTTGTCGCTCTACAACTCCAAAGCTTAAAACGGTCATTATAAAAATCTGCTAAATGACCTTAAAAGACAATTTGAAAAAAAAATAAAATAAAAAATTAAATAAATAAATAAAAAATAAAATAAATTCTATGACCTCGAGAATGTTTAAATTAATTGCAAAGAAGTGGAAGTTTTTAGAATATTAGTAGATTGTTACATAAAATCTTACGAGGACTAATTATGTTTTCCAGCTTTCGACATGTATCAATGAAACAAAGAAAGTTTAAAATAAGGAATAATTTGAATTTTTATGATATTTTTAATATAAAAATTAAAATTGTGCAATTTGTTGCATTGTGTTTAAATGTGTATAAAATTTAATCATGCATTTCTTAGAATAAATCAGTTTTTCAGTTAGCCTTAACGTCTTTTCCAGCACTGTATTTCCTACTTTTTTGCCTTAATCTGTTATTGCTGAACTCGTTACGTCTGAACTCGTGCTGAACTCGTTAAGTCTGAATGCAGACGAGCTTCATCACAGAGAAGTATCGCACTAAATATACAATAAAAATCAATTTTATGCTATACAGAAGATACCATAGGATATTTCTTTTCTGTTTTATTTATCTATTTATTTGTTAAAAAGAAAAAAAAAAATCTGTAACTTTGTTTCAAATTATCACAGATCTATGATTCAAATCATAGATTTATGGTTCAACCATTCGTTTTAGAGGTATTGATGAGTTCTTTTGAAAGATCCCCATATTGTAAATTTTAATTTCCTTAAAATACAGGTGGTAAGATCTTCCTCGTTTTATGAAAATTTAAAAAATTTAATCCAATGCCTGATAAATATCACCTAAATTCTACTTGATTGTATCAATAGATAAAACAACTTTTAATTCTATTTATTTTTAATTTTTTACTTTGTCTTACCCATAAGGTAGAGAAAGTATTGTTTTTGGGTCAAATTTTCGAACGCGAGATTTTGCTATATTTACACGTTTTGATGTGCCCTGAATACGAAAGTCATGTTTTTAGCAACTGGTCTGTGTGTGTGTGTGTGTGTGTGTGTGTGTATGTGTGTCTGTTATCAGCATATCTCAAAAACAAATTATGGCAGAAAGTTCAAACTTGGTATTCTAAATGTGTATCATATAGGGATGCTACAGTAAGCTTTTCGTTAAGATTAAGCAAATGGTTCGTGTACAGGGACAATCAAGAGAATTCAAATACATTACGTCTATGGGGGAAATTACAGGTAAGTAGAGTCATACGTCTATAGTCATTACGTCTATAGACTGCACTAAACCAAATGAAACGAATACATATTTAACTGAGAAATTTTTTTTTGTGCATGTAGGAGCCTCGCTTCTCCCCCTGGGGGGTAACTCCCCCCTCGAGGGTAGTAAATTTTCATGATGGGGATCTTTCAAAAGAGCTCGCGAATACCTTTAAAACGAATGGTTGAACCAGCGATCTGCGATAATCTAAAACAAAGTTATCGATTTTTTTTACTTTTAACGAAAAAAAACTTAGAAAAAAAAATCGTTTTTTTTTCTTTTTTTCTTTCTTTTTTTTTTTTTTTTTTTTTTTAAATATTGAGAATAAAATGGACTTTTTTTTGGATATTTGGTGTTATACTACTTTTCTAATATGGAAATCGTCTGCATTATCATAAAAGATAATTTTTTAAAATAATAATTTTAATAAATTATTTTTTAAAAACAGAATTATTTTTTAATAACCGAATTAAGTTCTATATAAATGTAGGCGAATTAATGAAACGGGGCCCCCCCTCAAACAGAACTAATTATTATATAAAACTCTTCAGAAGCCTGATATGAATTGTTTAACACAGGTTTACATAACAGTACTCGTTATCTTACCTTTTAATCTGCAACCTGTATTTATAGTATTAAATTTCAGGGTAAGAGAAAGTCGTGTGAGTGACACACCAGATTATTTCTAATAGTTTTCAATCTCTTGCATAAGATAAGTAAATTTTATAAGAGAAATAACATTAAATATTCTTCAATTATTTCAAGAATGTATTTGAAATATTTTCACCAGAAAAATTAATTTATAACACTTAAAACATTCATCTTTTTGATTCCTTTTACTCTTATATGTAACTCGTATTTCCTCTTTTAAATTAATTTATTCTCCAAGAAAGACATATTTATTTATTTTCATTGTATCATATTGACGTCCTCTATTTAAAAAAAAAAAAAAAAAAAAAGAAAAAAAAAAAGTTTTTAAAAGTGGTATGTAAAACCAACAACGATAAATATTATTTTTAGATGGAATGGAGTAGAAGGCTGATTTTTTACCAACTATGTGAAAAATACCAGAGCCGGGAATCAAACCCGGGCTTTCCGCATAACGCGCGGATGCTCTAACCACTGAGCTACCCTGGCTGACAACCAGTTCGGCACTTCTCACATAATTTACGTTGGCAAGGTCACCGAGTCTGCATTAAAGCAGCTATATCAAGTGACAAATTTAAACATGGCATAACTCCAAACAGCCACGAAATTTCAATTCAGAAATTTAATTCATCAACCTGGAAATTAATTTTAGAAATTATTTCTGAATTGAAATTTCGTGGCTGTTTGGAGTTATGCCATGTTTAAATTTGTCACTTGATATAGCTGCTTTAATGCAGACTCGGTGACCTTGCCAACGTAAATTATGTGAGAAGTGCCGAGCTGGTTATCAGCCAGGGTAGCTTAGTGGTTAGAGCATCCGCGCGTTATGCGGAAGGCCCGGGTTCGATTCCCGGCTCTGGTATTTTTCACGTAGTTGGTAAAAAATCAGCCTTCTACTCCATTCCATCTAAAATTAATTTCCAGGTTGATGAATTAAATTTCTGAAAAGATAAATATTACTTTAAATAAATAGGATACATAAACTTTGCAAATTCGCATTTGTTTATTTTAATTTTGAAACAAGTTTAAACCTCATCTAAAATAAATTTTGATATTGGAAGATTTTAGAAAAATCTAAAGTTGCTTTTAGACATATATAAATTTAGATTTTAGAAAGGATTTTTGAAATACGATATGTGAGATATTGGAATTTTAAATTGTATTAAAAATAACTTTGACATTTTAAATAATCTCAAAATGGAAACTTTTATCTTATACTATTAAGTGAGCAATATTTGTATATATATTTCACTGTTCTCGAAAACGGTAGCTCGGACAGTCACGAGATTTAACACAAAGGTGCCCCCCGAAGGATCATTGTGCACATCGAAGTCAGAATTTCGAATTTCTGTTTAGTTTTCTTTTAATTAATAAAAATATGAAAATAATAAGCTAATAATAGCAAAAAATTAGCCATTTAAATTCAATCCATAATTTAATTGTTGCAAAAAAAAAAAAAAAAAAAAAAAACGAGTTTATTATTTTTTTTCAACAGGAAAATAAATACATTTATCTAAACATGAACAATACTATCCGCGATTGTAATGAAATGCTCGCCCTCTGGTGGGCTAAGGTGAAATTATCACACCACTGATAGCTTTCACGCTGAAACAATGATAGAACAACAAGAAAGCACAATAATAAATACACGTGGCAATTATTACACGTGGCAATATTTACTAACAACTGCAGTTGAGAAAGCGCCATCTATCGATCATTACAAACGCGGATACACTACTGATCGCAGAGCTTCCAAATTTGGCATATAGGTACCTGGGACCCTGCAGGTGTGCACCTCATCGAGATTTTTTCGAATTTCGAATTTGAAAATTTTAAATTAATGTTTTTTCGATTTTAAACATTGGCTTTTATGTTTCATTTTTCATGAATTTATTCTTCGATTGTAATCTTCTGCGTATCTTAGCAACGGCTATATTATGCAATTCATTTTTTATTTAATACATTTATTTGAGGGCGAATCTTTTTTCTCTTTTTAATTTATTATATTTATTGAAAATAAAATGGTAATGCAGTAGAAAAAATTAAATATATTAAATTTAAAATTTAAAAACGTATTTATAACAGTTATGTTTATGTATAATTTTTGTAGTATAACAACAATTATTTTTCATTTGTTAATTTAATTTCTTTAAAAGTTTTTTTTTTAATTTATAGTATTTGTCAGGAAATAATGGTAGTATATAGTAGAAAAAGGATTAAACTGGTTGGAATTTATTTGTTTTTATGTATTTAATTCCTTCTAAAAGAAAATCTACTTTTTATTTTATTTCATTACAATGGTCGGAATCAAATTGTAATACAGTGTAAATAGCATGAGCAATAAAATACTTGGTTCAAAAACTAAAATATTTAATAGACGCTGAGATACAGTTATCTTTAAAATCGTAGTTCTTAAATAATGGCAGACCCACCTATCGTCAATAAATACCCATATTGAAATACATAGGAAAGATATTTCTGCAGGCAGTGGGAACCTGCTCCCGATACAGTGCGGGCAGGGAAAGAGCTGCCGTAGTCAGCGAGTACCCGATGCGAGGTCTAGAGCGATTCCAATGTAATTATTTTAGTTTTTATTTATAATGTGATGTGAAAAATAAACAATGATTCAATTCTTTTGAAGATTCATTTAAATATAGTGGCCAACGAAGCGGACGTAGCCTGCTAGTTTGATGTTAAGTCAAGAACTTAATCAGAACAATGCATATAAAAATATTCGACATTTGAATAGTATTAATCGTTATTGTGTTTTAAATATATGATGATTTACATAACTAATGTGGGAAAAGTTTAACATTACTCATATATTCTGAAAGTTCAGATATAATATCGATACTGAAAGTTAAAATCAGTTACAATCAGTCTGAAGAATCATAGTACAAAATGTACAACTATAAACAGGTGAAACAGTTTAGTAAAAGACTATCTACACAAAACACTACAGCATGTTGTAACGAGTGTGAAAAACCTGAAAACCATCATTTATTAAGGAAAGCCAATCAATAAGGTGACAAAAGATGGCTGAAAGTCGCTAACTCGGAACTACTATAGTGTAGAATTTTTTTTTATTAAAATCACACAATTAACTGTGGAAGAAAATCATATTTATTGTTTCTGCCTAAAGGTTTTCTGAGTGAGTAATGCTGACCGGTTGTCGGCCTGGATAGCTCAATTGGTAGAGCCTTGACCTTGTAAGTCAAAGATCCGGGGTTCGACTCCCGGTCCAGGCATTATTTTCTCTCAGTCGGATAAATAAAATTTCAATACTATAGTGTAGGTTCACAAGTGCATTTGGCGATTTTTCTTTGGTGATTATGGCGAAATGCCATTTTCGCAAATGCTTGCCATGGATTCGAATCTTAAACAAAAGCAAAACGCGTTTTTCAGAATGGTGTCATTATTAATGTACAAAAACTAATTAAGCTTATTTTTAATAATATTAAAACAAATACATATTTAAAATTGACTTACTTCACTATTCATCATAAAAGAGCTTCATAAATTTCGGTACTTGAAAGATTATGAATATGCATAAATATATAAATATATGCTTCCTGTACATTTATACAGTTTAAATGTTCTTAAATATGATCACATAAATTAGAATTCCGTATACCATTTCGTTTAATGATTTTTAGAACACATTGTATAATTTTCTCGATGAGAACCACGATCCAAACCTAATCGATTTTTCGGCGAAACACCTTTTACGCGTATCATCCACAACAACATAACCACCACATCTCCATGCAAATTCTTCCGTCACATTATTTTTCTTTCTCAAAACCATAACACTCCCACACTTTTCACAAATTATACTTTGTTTAATTAATTCACATTCTTTCAAAAAATTCAAAAACATTTATCTCTTTCTAAATAATTAACTCAAAAAAAAAAAAAAAAAAAAAAAAAAAAAAATCCTACTACATTCACCTTTTCTTACAAAAACAGACCTACCTATCTGTCATTACAACCATTCTAACATTTTTTATCAACAAATTTTTATAATTAAAAAATTTTTTTTCGCTGATTCACTACTACAAGATGCTATACTTAAACAAAATAAAATAATAATAAATTAAATGGACAAATAAATTAATAATAAAGAATAAAAATACGATCGTTTTATATAATAGTACTTCACCAGCTGAAATAGAATAGAATAATGAATAATTACTTCTTTATAATTATTTGCTGTACTGGTTGTCATGGTATTAAAAAAAAATACGTGTGGCACTCGAGGACTGCCGCGGTAAAGCTATTGCATAGCATTTTTTTATCAACTTATGCAATTATAATTATTTATTTATTTTATTTATGCAGTATTTTTTTTTTCTTTGATATTAATTCAAGTTTTTTCTTTGATATTAATTCAAGTTACACTTTTTGAGCGTGGTGACCGATAAGAAAACAATTTTTTTTCTTTTATTGAATAAATGAGAATATATCCGCAATGAGAATATATCAAAAATATCCGCAATCGATTGTAGGTATCGAAAACCTCGATGTACCAAATTTGAATGATCTAACTCTATTTTTTGAGAAAAGGTATTTTAATAGGTTTTTAAAGGCCTGCAAGTCGAATGGGGATATTCAATTTTTTTCTTTGATATTAATTCAAGTTACACTTTTTGAGCGTGGTGACCGATAAGAAAACAAATTTTAATAGGGAAAAGGTATTTAATAGGTTTTAAAGGCCTGCAAGTCGAATGGGGATATTCAAGTTTTTTCTTTGATATTAATTCAAGTTACAGTTTTTAAACGTGGTGACCGATAAGAAAACAAATTTTTTTCTTTTATTGAATAAATGAGAATATATCCGAAATAAGAATATATCAAAAATATCCGCAATCGATTTGTAGGTATCGAAAACCTCGATGTACCAAATTTCAATGATCTAACTCTATTTTTTGAAAAAAGGTATTTTAATAGGTTTTTAAAGGCCTGCAAGTCGAATGGGGATATTCAAGTTTTTTCTTTGATATAATTTCAAGTTACACTTTTTGAGCGGTATTTTAATAGGTTTTTAAAGGCCTGCAAATCGAATGGGGATATTCAAGTTTTTTCTTTGATATAATTTCAAGTTACACTTTTTGAGCGTGGTGACCGATAAGAAAACAAATTTTAATAGAGAAAAGGTATTTAATAGGTTTTAAAGGTCTGCAAGTCGAATGGGGATATTCAAGTTTTTTCTTTGATATTAATGAATAAGATAACAATAATAAGAAAACAAATCTTAATAGAGAAAAGGTATTTTAATAGGTTTTAAAGGCCTGCAAGTCGAATGGGGATATTCAAGTTTTTTCTTTGATATTAATTCAAGTTACACTTTTTGAGCGTGGTGACCGATAAGAAAACAAATTTTAATAGACAAAAGGTATTTAATAGGTTTTAAAGGCCTGCAAGTCGAATGGGGATATTCAAGTTTTTTCTTTGATATTAATTCAAGTTACACTTTTTGAGCGTGGTGACCGATAAGAAAACAAATTTTAATAGAGAAAACGTATTTAATAGGTTTTAAAGGCCTGCAAGTCGAATGGGGATATTCAAGTTTTTTCTTTGATATTAATGAATAAGATAACAATAATGATAAGATAACAATAATGATAAGAAAACAAATTTTAATAGAGAAAAGGTATTTTAATAGGTTTTAAAGGCCTGCAAGTCGAATGGGGATATTAAAGTTTTTTCTTTGATATTAATTCAAGTTACACTTTTTGAGCGTGGTGACCGATAAGAAAACAAATTTTAATAGAGAAAACGTATTTAATAGGTTTTAAACGCCTGCAAGTCGAATGGGGATATTCAAGTTTTTTCTTTCATATTAATGAATAAGATAACAATAATGATAAGATAACAATAATGATAAGTAAACAAATTTTAATAGAGAAAAGGTATTTTAATAGGTTTTAAAGGCCTGCAAGTCGAATGGGGATATTCAAGTTTTTTCTTTGATATTAATTCAAGTTACACTTTTTGAGCGTGGTGACCGATAAGAAAACAAATTTTAATAGAGAAAAGGTATTTAATAGGTCTTAAAGGCCTGCAAGTCGAATGGGGATATTCAAGTTTTTTCTTTGATATTAATTCAAGTTACACTTTTTGAGCGTGGTGACCGATAAGAAAACAAATTTTAATAGAGAAAAGGTATTTAATAGGTTTTAAAGGCCTGCAAGTCGAATGGGGATATTCAAGTTTTTTCTTTGATATTAATGAATAAGATAACAATAATGATAAGATAACAATACTGATAAGAAAACAAATTTTAATATAGAAAAGGTATTTTAATAGGTTTTAAAGGCCTGCAAGTCGAATGGGGATATTCAAGATTTTTCTTTGATATTAATTCAAGTTACACTTTTTGAGCGTGGTGACCGATAAGAAAACGAATTTTAATAGAGAAAAGGTATTTAATAGGTTTTAAAGGCCTGCAAGTCGAATGGGGATATTCAAGTTTTTTCTTTGATATTAATTCAAGTTACACTTTTTGAGCGTGGTGACCGATAAGAAAACAAATTTTAATAGGGAAAAGGTATTTAATAGGTTTTAAAGGCCTGCAAGTCGAATGGGGATATTCAAGTTTTTTCTTTGATATTAATTCAAGTTACAGTTTTTGAGCGTGGTGACCGATAAGAAAACAAATTTTTTTCTTTTATTGAATAAATGAGAATATATTCGAAATGAGAATATATCAAAAATATCCGCAATCGATTTGTAGGTATCGAAAACCTCGATGTACCAAATTTCAATGATCTAACTCTACTTTTTGAAAAAAGGTATTTTAATAGGTTTTTAAAGGCCTGCAAGTCGAGTGCAGATATACAAGTTTTTTCTTTGATATAATTTCAAGTTACACTTTTTGAGCGTGGTGACCGATAAGAAAACAAATTTTAATAGAGAAAAGGTATTTAATAGGTTTTAAAGGTCTGCAAGTCGAATGGGGATATTCAAGTTTTTTCTTTGATATTAATGAATAAGATAACAATAATAAGAAAACAAATTTTAATAGAGAAAAGGTATTTTAATAGGTTTTAAAGGCCTGCAAGTCGAATGGGGATATTCAAGTTTTTTCTTTGATATTAATTCAAGTTACACTTTTTGAGCGTGGTGACCGATAAGAAAACAAATTTTAATAGAGAAAAGGTATTTAATAGGTTTTAAAGGCCTGCAAGTCGAATGGGGATATTCAAGTTTTTTCTTTGATATTAATTCAAGTTACACTTTTTGAGCGTGGTGACCGATAAGAAAGCAAATTTTAATAGAGAAAAGGTATTTAATAGGTTTTAAAGGCCTGCAAGTCGAATGGGGACATTCAAGTTTTTTCTTTGATATTAATGAATAAGATAACAAAAATGATAAGATAACAATAATGATAAGAAAACAAATTTTAATAGAGAAAAGGTATTTTAATAGGTTTTAAAGGCCAGCAAGTCGAATGGGGATATTCAATTTTTTTCTTTGATATTAATTCAAGTTACACTTTTTGAGCGTGGTGACCGATAAGAAAACAAATTTTAATAGAGAAAAGATATTTAATAGGTTTTAAAGGCCTGCAAGTCTAATGGGGATATTCAAGTATATTCTTTGATATTAATTCAAGTTACACTTTTTGAGCGTGGTGACCGATAAGAAAACAAATTTTAATAGAGAAAAGGTATTTAATAGGTTTTAAAGGCCTGCAAGTCGAATGGGGATATTAAAGTTTTTTCTTTGATATGAATTCAAGTTACACTTTTTGAGCGTGGTGACCGATAAGAAAACAAATTTTAATAGAGAAAACGTATTTAATAGGTTTTAAAGGCCTGCAAGTCGAATGGGGATATTCAAGTTTTTTCTTTGATATTAATGAATAAGATAACAATAATGATAAGATAACAATAATGATAAGAAAACAAATTTTAATAGAGAAAAGGCATTTTAATAGGTTTTAAAGGCCTGCAAGTCGAATGGGGATATTCAAGTTTTTTCTTTGATATTAATTCAAGTTACACTTTTTGAGCGTGGTGACCGATAAGAAAACGAATTTTAATAGAGAAAAGGTATTTAATAGGTTTTAAAGGCCTGCAAGTCGAATGGGGATATTCAAGTTTTTTCTTTGATATTAATTCAAGTTACACTTTTTGAGCGTGGTGACCGATAAGAAAACAAATTTTAATAGAGAAAAGGTATTTAATAGGTTTTAAAGGCCTGCAAGTCGAATGGGGATATTCAAGTTTTTTCTTTGATATTAATTCAAGTTACACTTTTTGAGCGTGGTGACCGATAAGAAAACGAATTTTAATAGAGAAAAGGTATTTAATAGGTTTTAAAGGCCTGCAAGTCGAATGGGGATATTCAAGTTTTTTCTTTGATATTAATGAATAAGGTAACAATAATGATAAGATAACAATAATGATAAGAAAAGAAATTTTAATAGAGAAAAGGTATTGTAATAGGTTTTAAAGGCCTGCAAGTCGAATGGGGATATTCAAGTTTTTTCTTTGATATTAATTCAAGTTACACTTTTTGAGCGTGGTGACCGATATAAAACAAATTTTAATAGAGAAAAGGTATTTAATAGGTTTTAAAGGCCTGTAAGTCGAATGGGGATATTCAAGGTTTTTCTGTGATATTAATGAATAAGATAACAATAATGATAAGATAACAATAATGATAAGAAAACAAATTTTAATAGAGAAAATTATTTAATAGGTTTTAAAGGTCTGCAAGTCGAATGGAGATATTAAAATTTTATCTGATCTACTTTATACACAAATTTTACGCGTATAGCTATTCACTGTTGTACATAGATGATAGATACTTATACACCTATATACTTTCTCACAAACAGCTGCTTATGTATTCGTCCGATTTCGGAGCAGCTCGTCTCGATCTGTGCGAGCTTCGTACAGCCGAAGTCTACCGAACTGTGTTAGGTTTTTTTTTCGTTACGGAATTTTTCGATTCGGTCGCCGCGCTCAAAGCCCGCGATAAAAGCTATACAATAGCTTAAAAGAAACAGAATACTGGTTGCTATGGCCATCAAAAATAAACAGCATGAAGGCTGCCATATTATATTGCAAAGCATCCAGAACGACATCGTTATCATTCAAAACGGTGTCAAAGAAAAATCGCCAAATTCAGTTGTGGACTAACTCTATAGTTGTACCGCTAACTCCATGTGTTTAGAAGAGAACAATAATAATTAGAATTTTGAATTTCAGTCAATTCCAGACCGAAAAATTTCATATTCTAAATGGGCCTGGCGTGGGATCTCTAGACTGTGACAGTGCTTTCAAACTTTTCAAGTTATTATCTGACGACTAATACCATATCAGCCAAGAGTGGCAACCGTCTGGTAAGACCAGTATCTGGCATTAATTGCGCATCACCAGAGGAATCATACAACCAGACAACAGACAGGTTAATGGCCATATCACTCGAGAGACTTTCGTTCAGCATTTTACTAAACAGAGCATTATACCCAACACACTCAGCCTGATTTGTTCAAGGACAGCAAGTTTTCGGATGATCAACTTTTACGAAACCGTTTAGAAAAAGCTGAGTATGTTGAGTGTGGTGATCAAAATTGACCAATAGGAGGAATAAACAGAATTTTTTCCTGGAATACCTTTAGAGAAGGGCATCACGATATCAATTCGAGGGAACCCTACGGACAACTGACCGGTTTCTCCTTCGTTCAGCATAGTCAACATGTTGTGTATAATGTTGTGTCGAGTATATATACTCCCGTGTGATATGGCCATTAGCCTTGCCATAGGTGCTACAGTTTCGAGACAAACTGCTGACAAAGGGATCCAACACGTTTTTCTCTATGTTTACAGTAGAATTTGAAACATCTGTATCAAAATGGGCAGTAGTGTGGAAATATCATACTCAGCAATAAGTCCGCATTTATTTTGCAAAATGATTCTCGTTGTACCGTAGTTTCCCCGCAGAAAATCATAATCTGGTCTAATCATGCATGAACGTCTTTGCATAAACTTCCACTTCATTGATAAAGGGGTCGGTTTCTTCTCTGTAGATGCTGTACTTCAGCTTCCTGTACGTCTGTTTTGAGGTGGTATCGATCCCAGTTTTCTAATCATAATGTTAACGCAATTCCTCATAAAGCAGCCTCGGTCCAAGTTTTCTTTGAAAATTAACTAGGAGACTTTTCCAAACGTTAATTTCAAATGATATTTAAACAATTTCAGAAATTACTTTAGATTGTAATTATTGACAGGTGATTTGGCAATGGATAACTGAATACAGGAAAAATCTTCCACATTTTAAATGCCAAAGAGAGTGAAAAAATAGTTGACAGCTATTTGATTGATTTAGAACTTCGCGATGTATTTTAGGGAACAACGGACGGAATTACAATAAAATTTATCTTTAGTTAACCCTTTAACGAGTATTAGTTTCGTACTGAAATCAAACATTTAATCTTTTATGCGAAATTTTTTTCATATTTCTTTCTTGTTTTAACCCGTTTGCATCATAAGCGCATATATGCGCGCATTTTGCCTGGCCATTATCACCAGAGCGCATATGTGCGCGCATTTCACTTAGGCTCTTATCACCAAAGCGCATATTATACCCGTGCATATTGGACTCGCAGTCAATGAAAAGTGGTGATCAGAAGTAGCTTCATGGTAAAATAACACGAAAAAGTGGAAGAAATGAACGATTGTGTTTCCGACAGTAGTGAAGAGGTAATTAGACCTACAAAACGCAAACGTTTTACTGCGGTTTCTTTTGATAGTAGTGATAGTCATCAAAGTGGGAGTGATTTTAAGTAGGAAGAAAAAAATGACAAA
The DNA here is from genome assembly GCA_963930645.1 of Salticus scenicus. Lineage (NCBI taxonomy): Eukaryota > Metazoa > Arthropoda > Arachnida > Araneae > Salticidae > Salticus > Salticus scenicus. Next base: position 284,505,137 of record OZ005652.1, on the reverse strand, counting down.
CCTAAAGTGCAAAAATTTATATATGCTGGTGGTGTAAATAAAAACATAAAAAATTTTACTAGAGATAACGTTTATGAACTGTTTTTGACAAAAGAAATCTCGAACATATTGTAACTGAAACTAATCGATTTGGTGAAAAAGGTCCACGTTTCTAAGAAGTGTCTGTAGAGAAATTGCGAGTTTATTTTGCACTTATTATATTGATGTCTATGGTACAAAAACCTACGCTGCAAAGTTATTGGAGTACGGACAAGAGCACTGAAACGCCATACTTCAAAACAGTGAAGTACGATAAGCTCATGGCAATTTCAAGAAAATTGTACTTTGGAAGTAATAAACGTTTGCAGCTTGATGCTCTCTTACGTAAAATTAGACCAATAATGGGCATAATAAAGAAAAGATTCAATGAAGTTTTCATGCCAAGCCGAGATATTTCCTTAAACGAGTCTTTGGTGAAATGTAGAAGCAGAATTCATTCTTTGCATTCAATATAACAAAACAAAGACAGCCCGATTCGTAATAAAATACTACAATCTAGGCGATACGAGAACAGAATATATACATAATTTTACGGTTTATGTAGGAAAGGATAAGTGTAAAAAATGTTGGTGATAAGAACAAATTTTCCATTTTTCCCTTGTGATGCAAATGGGTTAATCGAGTTTTGAACTTTTGGTTCTTCTCTGTGCAGTGGTTACTCTAAAAATTAATAAACGATGTTTAAAAGGAAGCCAAATGCAGAAGTCATTTTAAATTTCTAAGTATGCGTGAATGCGTAGTTGTTGCTTTAATGGTACGCACGTGCCTAGTTTTTTCACTTAATGAAGGATGTACTATTATGTTGACATAAAATAATTATTGCGAGTGTTTTGCAATTTATAATGTTACTTACAAAGTTGTTTATAAAATTATCTAGTATTTTAATTTAATCGGATTAACAAATAGAAGTTTCAAAGCACAAAGTTCTCGAAAACTAAAAATAGTAATTTATTTTTCACATATTTATTATCAGCTTTGTGTTTAGTAGCCATTTTTGAAAATAATTTAGCAATTTTCAAAAGAAAATAAGGAGTAAACGTTAAATGTTTAAATCTGGTCATAAATTTTCTGATTCTGATTAGGTTTTACCATATATCGCGCAACAGATAGATCTACTAAACAGCAATATCCCCAATTTATAGGAAGATTATATCTCAGCTTCTATTGTGCATAAATTCACTGAACATTCCATGTGAAGAATTCATTGTGATAAACTATGCTTATTCAATTTCAAGCATACTAGCAGACAGGTAGCACTGCGATTTTGCAATTTTTATCCTTTAGAGAAAGTTTACTATATCTTACCTTCTATAGAGTATAAATGCACGATAATTGTTTTGTGAGATAGCTATCATGAAAAACTACGTTGATTCATTTTGAATGTGCATCAGTCGACTGGTGGCATTGCTGTGTTGTAGTTTTTTCTGGTTATCGGGGAAATATATATCTCTGCTTTTTACTTCCATTACCCGATTACCGGAGAACATATTGTATTCGGTATTTTACAATATGTTCTAAATTCGGATAAAAAATTCGGTTCTGAGTTTTTGCTTTAACTACAAGTTTTAAGGTCTTCTGAGGTGTAGGAAATCTTCTGACTACCATATCTCCAAAACGAATAAAGATAGAATGGAGAAATTTTGGAAGTACGACAGGTCCGTTGTACAGATGATTTTATATTTGGGGAAAATTGGAAAACTGGAATTGGGACCGTAAATATGTATCTCAAAAATGGTTCTAAAAATTTTCTTCAAAGTTGCAATGCAAACTCTCTTTTAGATTTACTTTCTTATATATGGGTTGATTGTTTCAAGAAATTTATAGAAGTCCTGCGTAAGTAGGTCAATTTTATGTCTCTCAAGTTCATTTCTTAAAAAATAGCTGCACGGATTTTCTTCGAACTCGCTTTATTATCTCCTTTTTACATGTTTTTCATATGTAATTATTGGTTTTCGGGGAACAGATGAATTTGCGAATTTCTGGTGAAAATAGGAAATGGGATAAAAAAAAATGCCTCTAACGATTTTTTTCAAATTTATAAACCTCATTTTAGATGCACTTTCGTATGTATTAATGCGACCGAACGGTTCTGCGCTCAAAGCTGGTACATGAGAAGTACTGGGTTCATTACCAGGTTGCGCTCCTCACCTAGCCGTTCAGAATTTTCCGTGGTTTTCTCCGAATCGCGAGTAAATACGGACTAGGACCGCTTACAAAGATCCCCACAGAGAGCATTCCGCCTGTAGGCCTAGGATCCTAGCGTAGTCAATTGCCTTAAACCCTACAACCGACTAACCAACGTATGTATTATTTGTTTATTCTTGGAAATTTGGCAGCATTTTTCTAAGATAAGTCAGTTTTAGATCTCGGAAACAAGTGTTTCAAAAGGAGTTTTACGGTTTTTTTTGAAAACGCTATGTAAACTCTGTGTTATGTGTCTTTACGACTGCGCATTAGTTTACTCTTGCAGTAAAATTGTCAGGTGTCTGATTTGTAAGCGTGGTCAGAAGACGTAAAGGTAGGTCAGTTTCAGATCTTAGAAATTGTGTGCTTCAAAAATCAGCTTATCGATAATTTAAAACTTGCCACTTAAACTCTGTTTTGTTTGTCTTTCGACGTATGTATTACTTTACTCTTACTGTAAAATTGTTAGGTGTCTGCTGTGTAAGTGTGGCCAGAAGCCATAAAATAGATCTATCTCCAAAAAGAGTTTATGATATGTGTAGCAAATTGTGTGGTTGTTACGCACCAGATCTTTTTTGTACACGCATTCATCAAACGTGATATGTCAGTTGAATATTATAAAAAAAAAAAAAAAAAAAAATGCTGATTCAATTTTAGTGTATTTTGGTCGACACGTGGCGATGCTATTATTCACTTACTGCGATATTTTGGATATAATCTATCAGTTTAAACTACACTAAAGTGTATGTATAAAACCATTATTGTGAGAATCTATATTGATTAAATTTTCGTTCATGTTAAGCAACAGGTGGCCTTGTTGTAAAGAATGGCATAAAAGAAAGTTTTGAGATGAGCACAGCCTATTAGGTATATACGTACCTAATCTTTATCATACAGTTTTAAAAGCTTAATAAAGCAATTATCAAGAAGCACAATGATATTATCAGTTAGTTGGTTGTGGAAATGAACCCGGTATATTATTTTGATTAAAGTTTTACGAGTGCATTACAAATATTGCTTGAGTAATTTAACGTTATAATCAAAGATGTACTACCAGTGTTAGAGGAAATAATTAGTTATTTCGAAGCTAAGTCGACATTTTGTGGAATGTTAATGCTATCAGAAAGCTATCTCACAATAGATTTATTTGTAATTACCGTGGTTCTTTGACGTAAATTAAACTCGCTATTACAGGAATACACTGAGAAACATTAACTACATTAACGTTGATTATAAATGTTATAAGTTACAAGCATTAATAATACACAAAAGAGTTTTAAGAGTTTAACGTATAAAAAGTAACTCAAATTTTTTAAAATGTAAATTACTGTTTTTGAATAACAAAAATTATGCATGCATTTGCATTGAAATATATTATATAATATTAAAATGTTCAAAAACTATTTAAATTTAATGAAATAAAATTCTAGAATTAAATGCTTCCTGCTAACAAATTTTTAATTTCTCCCCTTGATTTTACATTATTTTAGTTTAACAATGCGTCTTAAGCATACTACTTTAGGGTGTCACTTTGTGGATTTATTGATACTAGTATCGCCCAGTGGTCGAAACTCGACCATTTTTTTTTGCAAAGCGAGGCAAAGCCAAGTTATTGCCTTGTCCTAAACGGAATGCAATTGCAACACAGCTGCGGCAATTGTTTGCCAATATTCACTCTAACTGAATCAGCAGAGTTTTACTTAATATAACTATTTCTCTCTGTAGATGTTAGCCTTTCCTGAAATGAGAGAAAATCGCATCGTGAAAACGGCCCTTGTTGTGTGATACAGCCCAGAAAATAATAGGTACCATGTCAGACCAAGGTCCAACCAAGTATCAAATTCTGTTAAATTAATTCGATTGGTTCATAAAGTACAGTGTTTGAACAACAAAAAAAAAAAACAAAAAACAAAAAAAAAAAACAAAAAAAAAAGATATTTTTCAAAAATGGTCGAATTGAGTTCGGGAAATTTCAAAACGTGTAACTTTATGGAAAACCGAAAATCTAAAACATTTCTGAATCTTATATTTTCTACTTATATATGCAGAGAAAAGAATAATAAATCCACTTTTTAAAAAATAAAAATAAGTAGTCAATTTCACTAATTTCACTTAATTAAAATGCAAAGAAATCTCAAAACGTGTAAATTCATCGAAAACTGGAAATCAAAAGTTTTTATGTATCTTCTACTTGCTTCTTCTACCCACAAAAGCTAGCAATAAAGACACTTTTTTAAAAAATAAGTAGCCAATTTCAGTTAATTGAAACGTAAAGAAAGCTCAAAACATGTAAATTCAGCAGAAAACGGAAATCGGAATTTTTTCCGTATCGTCTACTTATACATGCAGCAGTTAGTAACAAATCCATTTTCCTTTTATTTAGTATATTAGTTGAATATTTATTGTTTAAATATCACCCTTTGAAATGAAATGTTTATGTTTACATTCGAAACTGGAAGTTTGCCATTTTTTTTTCTGGAGTTTTGTGATTTTAAATTAAAATTTTATCAATTTTACAGAAAAAATAACTCAATCAAACACATGTAGACAGTAACTTATATATAACTATACCCAAATATCGGAATTAAAATCTGCAGATAATTTCCGTTATTTTTTAATAATTTTTTACAAAAAATTCAATGGACAATTAACATAGAAAATCTTTTACATGGCTCCATCGACAGACAGTGACGTCATCACTTCGCTTGCGTATAGTGATGCTACATTATACAAATTACTGTGTCTATGGTTTTATTTGAGCTTTATGAAATTGCCAGATTTAACAACTTTCTACTTTTAGGTATTTTTTAATGTGAAGGAATACGTGTATAAAAGGGAAAAATGGGGGAAAATGCATAAAAAATAAATGTATTTTTAAATACCTTCTTGACATCGTAAGAAAATAATATTTGTATTCGCACCTTCCGGCTAACCATACCTTTCGAATGATACCATTTTCAACTCCGGGCGGGCTCGGATTCAAGATAAAAGTTCCATTTATTTTATTCTCCACTAACTGGAAAACGTAAAAAAAAAAAAAAAAAAAAAAAAAAAAAAGAGAGAAAAAAAAATATATATATATTCATTTTGAGAGCACCTTTAGTAATGCCATAATAGTCATGATAGGTTATAAATCACAAAATATTCTTGCAAACCTTAGTAGCTTTGACTTTCCTTTTTCTAAATAGAACTTATTTTTTTCAACAGGATGCATATTATGACATAGTGTTTTACAGTAATCTTCCTCCTTCGTTATATTGGGCCTGGTTATATCACTCATTCGGATAAATTTTTTGTCCCCCGATAGGCGCGTTATTAACAATGGGCTGCATTATAAATAAATATTATATAAAAATATATACATGTATACAAAGACACAGACATTATAAATTGTTATAATAACATTTATAGTTATTTAAATTGAAGATTGATAATAAGAATTTAATTTGAAAATGAAAACGGTATTTAATTTTACTACTGTGTATGCGTTGCATAGACTTTCAATATCGCGCCACTTTCAATATCGGATTCGGGCTCTTGTCACACAAAATTTTTCGGGCTCGGGCGAGCTCAGTTCAGAAATGTTTCGGGCTCGGGCGGGCTCGGATAGCCAAAATAGAGCCCGAACTCACCTCTATACTACAGGTATGGGGAACTTAGGTAATCGTGAAAATTTTCGATCTCGTTTTTTTTATTTTTTTTTACAGGTTTTCAGGTGTGAGGAATCCGAAAATGACAAAATTTGTATGGTGTCTGTCTGTAGGGTGTCTGTTAGTCTGTTAGTCTGTTAGTGAGTTAGTGTGTTAGTCCGTTAGTTTGTTAGTCTGTGTACACGATATCTCAAGAACAAATTGTCGCAGAGAGGTCAGATCAGTTTTAACATATTATGGGGAACTGAGCAGAGTCCACCTATGCCAACTAGTTTTTTTTTTAATATAAAAATACATTTAATTAAATGTGAAAAGTAAAAGATATATAAATAAATATTAAATTATGCATCCCACAAAAATTGACGTTATGCATATTGATAAAATATTATTGTAATTCATGATGCTGATATATGTTGTTCTAAAAAGATTATCATCATTATTATTATATTTTTAAACTACTATTTTTTTTATATGTATCTTTATATATATATATATATATATATATATATATATATATATATATATATAAGGCCACTTGGCGGTTTTTATATTTTTGTTGTCATTTCTGCGATAAGTTAAAATGAGCATCGTGATTGAGTAAGTAAACTTGGCGAGAAACGTCCAAGCTACTTCGGTGCCAAATTTCAAATTCCGCCAAGAGTTCCAAGCTGTTCCATTGCTTTATCATGATTTTTATGAATTTAAATATTTTTACTTCCGTTACCCGACTACCATAAATAATGGAAGTATTATATTTAACTTAATGCGAGAGGGTAAAAGAGAAAAAGAATTTTTTTTAAATTGGTCTAACGATACAAAGTGTCTCTAGGTAAAATATTGTAGGTTTTCCTTTCTGTTTATTATCAGAAAGAAAATGACTAATGACTAATTCCCTATTTTATTGACATCTTTATAAATTAAATTATCCAATACCGAGATGTTGCGGTGAGGAAATCTCTGCCGAAGGCAACGAGGGTCAGAAGCGAAGTTTATAAGCAATTTCAATGTACTTTCTCATTAACTTTTATTTGTAAAGCGGTATAAAAAATAGCTATTCCTTTTTACTTCCATTACCAGACTACTGTAGGTAATGAAAGTATTGTATTTGGTCCGAAAATCTGATGTCGAGTTTTTACCTGATTTACATGTTTTAAGGTCTCCTGAGTTAAAGAAAAAAAAAATGGTTTTTGCCAATTGGTCAATGTGCGTGTATGTGTGTGGGGAACCTTCTGACTACCATATCTCCGAAACTGATAAAGATAGAACTACGAAACTTCAGAATTCAGTCAGGTAGGGTCTACGGATGACATTTTCAAATTTTGGGGAAAATTGAAAAAATGTAAGTGGGACATCGGGAACCAGAAGTAAAAGTGTATGTTCGTATCTCAAAAACGGCTCCTACGATTTCCTTCAAAGTTGCTATATAAACACTCTATAAGATGTCCTTTCGTATGATATAGTTAGTTAGCTCAGGAAAGTTGATGAGCGACCTGTGTAAATTTCAGGTCCCGCAAGTACATTTCTTTAAAAATGGCTGTTTTTTTTCAAACTTGCCATCTTAATCCTTTTAAGAAATCCTTTTGCATGCCGTTGTTGTTTTTCAGTCAACAATAGAATAGGCCAAATTTGATAAAAGTCGGTATCGCAAAAACGGCTCTAACAATTTTCTTGAAAATTTTTACATAAACCCATTGTAAATATCCTTTCTCATGTACTACGTGGTTATTACAGGAAAATTAACAGTCATCATGATTAGGCAGGTTAGTTTTAGATATAAGAATTTAATGTTTTAAAAAATAGCTCAATCGATTTTTTTTTCTTATTTTTAAACTCGCTATTTAAATCTGATTTTTATTTCGTTAAACGTGTATCAGCTTTCTCTCAAAGGAAAATTTTTAGGTGTCTACTTCGTTAGGTAAAATTTATATCTTCTGAACTTCTGATTACATTATCTCCAAAACGTGCACATAATACGTGTAATGCTGGGTAATTGAAGTCATATGTGGTTGTTTTGTTTCACACCAGATTTTTTTTTAATCATTTAAATATAGTGAGCAGCGAAGCGAGCAAATCCCGCTAGTATATATATATATATATATATATATAAAGAGAGATAGAGATACAAAAATGATACTTTTTTTTATGCTAAAAAAATTGAACATGCAAACATTTATTTATTTATTTATTTAAATAATTAAACTAAAATTGAAAAAAAAAAAAATCACGCTAAAAAGATATAAACAGCTGCAGCATAGAACCGCAGGGAAACATTTAAAATTTGGTCCCAAACATAGTGGAGTAGTCTCAACATATAAGAGTGGACGGAGCATTCCATTATTAAGAGAATATAAGTAAAGGTGGCAAAGATGAAACACCTGACTACTGGAAAAAAGTTACCTTTTCTGGCATTTATCACGTTATTGGCGATATTTTATTTTGAATATAAATATATTTTACTTTTATTATTATTAAAAGATACAGCAAGCAAAACCTGTTTAAAATACTACAGCTGCCGAAATTTATTTTTACCTTGTTATCAACACTTTTTAACAAAGTTCAAAAGTGTTTATGAGTTCAGTTTGTCTGTCTGTCTATACCCGCTTTAACTCCCATAATTAATCATGGAATTTCTTGAAATCAATATATGGTATAATATATTAACTAATTTAACTTAAAGAACTAAATTTAAAAGTCATAATACAATAGAATTCCACGATAGAACATTGAAGAATGACATCCAGAATCCCATTACTTAATACATTACTTAAAATGAAGCACAATTACAATGAGGAAAGGGCATGTTTACAAACAAACGCTCAGTCAATCAATCTTTGCCATTCTCGAGTGGCAAAAGATTAACCTGTATTGGTGGAAATACCATTGTTTTGCCACTGTACCCATAAATTGACTTCGAGTGACGTCACGTGCCCTTTCCTTATAGATATATACATCGCGCGCAGTAAACAGAATATAGTTGAATGTAGGATACATAAGACGGATATAACTTCTTACAAGCCACTGCCTGTGGCCCATGGCTACACAGGCGTCGTACACGAAAAAACGTCTACATCATCTTTCAGCAAGAACTGACGATCTCCTGACTGACTTCTGAAATCAAAATGTTTTCACTTCACTTTCTGGATTGGCAAAATATCATTAGATATTTTGCCAAGAATGGCGACAGCGCCGTGTATATTATTTTAAAAGATAGGGAAGATGGCTCAATATCGATAGGCTATTTAATATATTCGTAAGAGTTTGAACTTAGCGCGTTACAATAAGCATTTTACAAAAATTATTATTTAAAGAGTACGAAATAATACAATATAAAAAATCTTACCTGTGAAATATAATCCTCCTTTCACATACCATTTAGGTCTTTTGAGATTAGAGAACATCTAATCACTATTGCTTGCGATAAAATTTCTTTTAGATTCGAAACAATCTAGCTTTTAAAAGGAAATAAAATTTTTAAAAAGAACTTTAAGAAAAAAAAAGGAAATATATCGTCTGCATCAAGAGAAAGCAGAGTTTAGAGCTTGGCGAGAAAATTTCAGTGTTGGCCAGTTTGGCTTCCTGTAGTTTAAGCAGTCACATGACTTTTTTATGCGTGATCGTTGCCACTGAAAAAGGTTGCTTGCTATTGTCCCGTTCACTCTTATAATAATAGGGTATGACCCCAAAGTAGCACGGCAATTTTTAATTACAACTAAAAGGTATTGAGATGGAAATTTAATTTTTATTTTTCATCCACTTAGACATGTCCTCTAGAGTTTCTTGACATTTTGAAGATTGTTATTGTAGAATAGTTCTTGCGGGTTAAGATGCATCAATTTACTTATGAAAAGGCGCCACAGGACTGTCGTTTAAAAGTAATAAGCACGAAACTTTGAATAAACACCATGAAATGCAAGAGTTCACAGCAATATATTTCTTTTTATGTCTATATACTACAAAAAAAAAAAAAAAAAAAAAAAAAAAATACTGTCACTGGCGTCTTTTTTTTCGCCAAAAGAATCGCCAAATAGAGTTGTGGGCCAACCTAAAAATTGTTCCAAATGATCACAACATTTAGGTATCAGTTTTTTTTTTTTTTTTTTTTTAACGAGCAATTATACTAAAAATTCATCGCATAGTGACAAAAATTTAAAATTCGATAAGGCTATCATATACTAAAGCTGTAACGCAAAATGGTCTCGATATTACGAATTTCTCCCTATTCTAAAATAAAAATTACTGATTTTTAGCATAATATTTCATTAAAAAAAAGTGGTATTAAATATTATGTCTTTCAATTTGAAATTGAATATATGAATTTCTATAATATTGTTTTCCTTTTGTCTTGTGTTATGCACTGTTAATATTCCTATTCAGTTAAAGCGAATAGGCGAGTAGAGCCCAGCAGTGGCTAATAAGTGAAGCAAGTCGGAGGTTGGTGAGCGAAGCGAGTAGGAGGCAGAGCCCCCCAATGTAAAAGAAAAAATAAGTGTGAAAACATTAATAAATAAATAAATAAATAAAATTGAGAAAAATGTGGTAAAGAAATAGAACAGATTCAGCATAGAACCCCTTTGCGAAATTTGAAATTTTGCACCGAATTAGCTTGGGTGTTTCTCACTAAGGTCTTTACTTACGGAATTACGATAGCCATTTTAATCCATCGCTGAAATTACAACAAAAATGTAAAAGCCGCCAAGGGGCTTCTATGCTGAAGACATATCAAAACATTTTAAAGAAAAGAATATAATAACCGATGCTAAGGAATAAAACACAGTGATTGCATGCCTTTATGCGGAAGAATAGATAAATATGCCCTGTCGTACTAACTTAAATTCTGTTTCGTGCAGAATTTTATATCTATTACTTAGGAAACAAAAATAGACTTAGAGGTTTTTTTTTTGTATTATTATTAAAATTAAAAAAAAATAGTGGCATAAAAATTATTTCAGATCTAAAATATTCTTGAATTTTCTCTCTCTCTCAAACACACACGCGCACATACAAAGAAAAACTAGTATATTATGGTTGCCACCAAGCATTTTTTTATATTATTTGATATAACAGCTTCAAATACTGTTTAATATGCATAAAAGTTTAATTATAGCTTCTCACAATAGAGATTTTACATATAGACTTTGGTGTAATTTTAATAAACACAGATGCTGACGTGCAGCGATGGAGAAAGTCACAGAAGGTGAGTAATGGAAGCGCCACCCGTCGACCGATATACACAAAAATTAAGCAAGTATTCGTTTTCATTATGATTATCTCACATATCAAGTGTGATGCATTTATATGCCATAGAAGTTGAGATTTAGCCTTCTTATTCACGAGGTAAATTGAAGCACAGCTGTACGACCTGATGGCCGATATGTACCCAAATTGAGTAAGCATAGTGTTTCATAGTGGTTTTGACGTATTAAGTTTTGTGCGATTAAACACAGTAGAACCTGAGATATAGTATTTCCACCCAAGTGTAAAATTGCAGCATAGCAGCGCCACCTCTAAGTAGCTATGCACCCAAACAGAATCGTTATAATTTTTCAATAAGGACTTCTTCGATATCATGTTTGATTCAGTTATATACAATAGAAGCGATGATATATTCTTCCCTTAAATCGGAAAAATAGCAGATTAGAAGCGCCACCTGCTAAGTGATTTGTACAAAAAAAATTATAAGCACTGTTTTATATATCAAAGTACAACTACATATAAATTTATAGGAAGTTCTGTGAATTAGTTGTTGAGATGGAGCTGCCACATATTTTTTGTCATACTCACAGTAAAGACAACGGGGCACACAGACATACAGACATCTTCTATAAATAATCAAATCGTGTTCTGGAACTCTAAGAGCATGTAAATCTATCAAAAACCAGAAGTTGAAAATCATTATGAAACCAATACCTTTATCTATTGAATATAAAGGAAGTAAAAACACAAATATAAAATAAGGTTATTTTCGTCAGGCATGATATAAAATTTCTCTATATTTAGGCTGCTTCACAGTACAAAGTACGAAAAGAATTTTCTTCTTTTGTAAATTCTATTGTCCGAAAAAAATATATATCGTTGGCACGAAAGAATTTTAAAGTCGAAAATATTTCTTTTTTCTTTGCAGTTTAAGACTACTGAACATCAAAGACGTGATTTACAGAAATTGTTATCATCTTCAATTTTGCCCATGGGAGAAATTACAAAATATCAATTTCAGTTAAAAATTTTGAAGAGGATATTCAGATATATCTTCATAGAGATGTGAAAATGCACTGAATAAGATTTAGATCCGTAAAATAAACAAAAAGTTTTGCATTGAAGCATAGAAGAAAAATGTGATAAAGAACAGGATTTTTCGAAGCCAATATCTATAAAAGAGGAGAAAATATTTTAAGGGAAAAAATCTAGTCTCATATTTCTATTTTTAAAAGAACTGGTGCCAGTATAACAAAATTGGTTTTATAAAATGCAGAAACAATTAGTAAAACATAGGTACTTTCAATCAATTTTTAATGTATTGAACTTTTGTTTTAATCATTTTTTTAATTCACTGAACTAACATTATATTTAAAAAAGAACGAAAAACCATGCAGTTCGCACATATTATTTGACCCTTTACAACTGTACGTATTCTTTGCTTCGTTTAACCTCCAATGCACAAAGTCGTGTGAAATCTTCAAAGTCATGTGAGTGACACACCAGATTATTATTATTATTTTGTTGTTGTTGTTTCTGTCTGATAGATACATTGAAACTCTGGTAGGGAATTCTTAAAAAAAAAAAAAATGTTTAGAAAGACCTAACGGAGATCATCCCACCCAGGTCTGGAACCTAAGCTAATCAATCTGCCTTAATCGCAAACATGATATCCATATTTAAATTGTTATACATCAATGTTAATGTTTTTAACACACACACACATAAGTATATTTTAATTTAAAATGAGTATCAATAGTTTAAGAAAAATAGTTATTAAATTCAATTAAGAAAATATTAGTTTTTTTTATATAAATATATTTAAGGAAAGTATACTAACAACAACAACAACAGAATAATTATTTATTTTACAAAGAAAAAAAACATCTGGTTATAAGATTACAAATTTTGTTTCTAGTTATTAATGACAATGTTTACCGATAAAAAATAAGAATAAAAAATATCTGCTACTCATTAAGTCACATGTTTTTCAAGTGGGATTAAAAATTGCAGTTTTAATTTTTTAAATTTTCTTTCACGACCACAAAAATATAATAATACACAGTCTGTACAACACAAGACCAACTTGCAGTTCAAATATCATGAATTTTGGTTGATAAACAAAAAAGTTCATTTTTTTTTTTCAAATTAAAATTTATTCTAACTTCGAAAAGATTTATGTGATACGATATATTAAGAATTTGGACTTTAAAAGTTTTTTTTTAAATAGATTATTTAAACTCCATGGACCATATTTTTATATTATCAGTTTCATTAATAGATCCTCCTGGGCGATTATTTAAATTTTAGTGTTGAAGTACACCGAATGTTTTTCGACAAGAAATTAAATATAGAAACAGACATTTTAATCTAAGTAGCGCATCAAAAACGTAAAAAAAAAAAAAAAAAAAAAAAAAAAAATACAAAGTATTACAAAAAGAAAAAAAAGTATTAAACCTAAATAGTAGTCACATAAATGATTTATTTTTATAGAAAGTTTATAGAAAAAATGCAGTTTTAAAGATAGCAAATTTATTTCAGGAAGCATTTTTTTTAAACCTAAAAACCATTAAAAATATAAACAGAATAGAAAGTATTCTCATATATATATATATACAAATATGTATCTGATAAAGTGATTAGCAAAATAGTCTTCCTCTTTTCATACAAAAATAAATAAATATATAAATAAATAAAAATAAATAAATAAAATAAACAAAGTTTAGATTCCAAATTTCAACACCGATTTTTTACTGTAACTATGAGTTTGGAATCACCTTAAAGCTAAAAACAAGTTCTAAATGACTGTTCTATGTATATGGGAGAATCGCCAGAAACCTAACAATATCATGTTCGAGCAAAATATTTCAAGAATGGATAGACATAGAAAGGTTTTTTTTTTTTTTTTTTTTTTTTTTTTTTTAAGACACATTTTTTTCAGTGTATTCCCATGCATATAGAAGATTACACATTTATTATTTAATATAAAAAATTAAAATGACTTGAATGTCACTCTCCGGGTTTGTACAAATCTTTGTCTCAAAAGTTATTTAAAAATTTCACATCAACATATTTCCCAAATTAAATTCTTAGCAGTAAAATTTATACTTAAAGGTGTAATATTTAATCATTTATCCATTTAATCATTTAACGCAACTTCTCAAGGAAAATAATTTTAATATTTGTCCTAAGATGTACATGTCACTCTCATGACTTAGGGAATTTTTCGATAATTTTAGAGAGGGAAAAAAAAGTTAATCTCATTAGACGAATATTGTCACTTTTTCTTATTATATCATTGAACTGAGTCCACGGGCTTAAATATTGTCCATTTATAAATCTTATTTTATATTTTATTTCATTTTGCACGCGCGTTTTATATTTCCTAATTTTCTAATTCAAAATTATTAAAAAAAAAATAAAAAAACTTTTTCAATACTGTCCTTTTCGAAACTGATTATTATTAATTTTCTTTTCTTCTTAAAAAAAAAAAAAAAAAAAAAATGATGAAATTTTGTTAAAAGCAGAATTTAGTTTACTAATTGTACAGAGGACAATTAGGTTTTTTTTTTTTTTTTTTTATTTTTTTTTTAAATTATAACAGCGTTTTCCAATTATTCAATTATATTTTCGATAAATTTTCGATTTCGATAAATGTCCAACTATCGTAAAACTGGTATCGTAAAAATCCCTTCCAAAGAATTAAAGTTTCCATACAATTGTTTTTTGCTTTTCTTTTTCCTTTTGTATTTTACTACACGCCATTTCATGCCCATACATAGCTATCACTGAACGGTTTCTTCACTTTTTGTTTTCTCCTCTAATTCTTTTGAGCAGTGTTTTATAGTAAAGCACTTCCGCTAACAATAAAAAAAAATGTTATCGCTTAAATATTTGCAGCCCTGTATATCTTTTGAAGATTATGTACAGACCACACGGTGCGCCTAAATATAAGCCTATAGTAATAATACACGACACAACCTGAAAAACACTTCCATAAATTTTCAACTATTGTCGCACTATAATCTAGTTCTTTTGTGTAGCCCTGTAAACGAACAGTGAATGATTTCCCTACTATAGTCTACATGTGAGATATGTCTTTACGCTTATAAAAAATATGTATTCGTTTTATTTGGTTTAGTGCAGTCTATAGATGTTAAACTCTACTTACCTGCAATTTTCCTCATAAACGTAAAGTATTTGAATTCTCTTGAATGTCCCTGTACACGAATATAATACATTTTGTTGGTTAATGTTTTGGTAATTTTTAAGTCCACTATCCGTTAAAATGCCTTTTTCTCCCCCACAGTTTTTTAAACGTGTATATAGAAAACAAAGTTTTACACGACCTTAAAAATCAACAGTATTTAAAAATTAAAAAATTGGATCCAGGATTTTTTAAGCTATTGTGTGAGGTCGAGACTGTAGTAGGTCACCCAGGTTTTGTTTGAAATTATGATGGATCCAGCGAAGTAATAAGTTGGGATAGTTAAAAATGCTTCGGCATCAGTAACTCGGGGAAATTTTAAGTTAGAATAATTTTGTGTCAACATAGCGCTGCGGAGGAAGTAGATTGCGAAGGATAGGCAAATGTGAAGCAGCTTTAAATTTTGGTTGAAGTGAAGAGACGGGAAGTTGATTGAAGGAAGTATAAGTAGGAGGTTATTTTCGTAAAGTGTGTGGTGTGTTCTGGTGTGCAGTGGAGTTCATTCCGACGCCTGGATACACTATAATTTAGGACATAGTGCCTGAATTAAGTTATTGTCTGATAGTTAAGGTCTAGTGCTATTGGAGCTAGTTTGATGCGTGTAGAAGTGCGGTAGTGTTAGATATTGTGAATAGAAAAATCATCCGGCTGGGAAGCCACCGGTAATTTGGAGTTCACGTCAGCTAGTAAAAGGAGTGCATCCGTCGCAAAACTTCTGCTGTCTTCTGTGGTGAGATATTTAAAATTTATCTAAATTATTTTTTATGCATATTTTCTAAAGTTCTTTAATCAGTTTGATTGAGTTAAATCCAGCCAGTTCAACACTCCCTCTATTCAACATTCTTATTTTCATTTTAACTGAGTCTCGTACTATTTCTTACTTAGACATTTAAGTTAAGATGGGGTCTGTGGCAACGCAACACTCATAATTGTACCGAAAAATTTCATTCACAAAGTCGAAAGTGAATGGCATTACAGTTTCAATTTACACAATATATTTAAAATTGAACGTAACTTTTAGGCTCTACTAGCTACTGAATAGTTAGCGTTCTGGCCTTCAAATACTAGGAACCAGTTTGAATCTTGGTCAGACATGAATGTTTGTAGAGGTTCAAAATCGACTCAAAGTGGTGCGTCATTGGTATGGTATAATTAGTGCTCAAAGAGGATCGCAGAGTGAGAAACCCCCAACATGGTAGTACAATCCCCTCAATCAAACCAAACCTTGCTCCGATTTGAGGGGAACTGAACTTTATGCAAGTTAATTTAAAATATGAAATCATGTTAATTATTAATTAATCAATATTTTAATGCAATCAAAGCAAATTAATGTGTTGCAACTGCATTTATAAATTATTTTAACCAAACGTCTAGGATAGCTTAGAAAACTAATCTTGTATCTCTAGAAATGGATTATGTGTGCAGAAGGATATAATTAGATATTTTCGAATTAAGCTACCATTTTGCAGAGTATCCTTACAGTTTAAAGGCTTTTATCCAGCTATTTTATTTGTAATTAACTTATAGGTCACTGCAATTCTAACTCTCCATTAAGGGTACATATTACGTAACTGAGTAACTTTCGATATTACATTAGGGTTGAATATTTAATATTTATGGAATGAAACTCATATTAAAGGGAATTTTACACAAAATACAAAAAGGTTTCGAATTTTTTTTAAGACTTACAATTGAAAAAATTGACTTATCCATTGAATGGTAAGATTGCTTTTAATCTCTTTATTACTATTATTATTAATATTTTTCTCATTAAATATACTTCAGTACCCAAACACATACAAAGTATATTTTAAAAATACATTCTTGCTATAATATGCATTCAGTAACGCTGACCATTTTCATTATCTTCAATTTTAATTTAAGATGTTAGTTAGTACATAAATGAAAAACCTATGTCCTTTTTATTATTATTATTATTATTTAATATTAAATTCTTAAATATAATATATAACTCAATGCAAGTATCAGCAATGATTTCACTTTGTTTTAAATAATCATTTTACAAGGCATAATCCAGGCAGTATTTTTTAAACTGGTGTATTTGTATCTTATACTATTAAATGAGAAATACTTGTATATTTTTATAGGTGTTCTCGAAAACGGCTCTATTAATTTTCACGAAAAGTCGTTTCATATGACAGTTGTGGAAATAGAAAAAGGCCTAGCTACATCCCGACTTCTTCAAAAATAATCTTCGTCTGTCTTTCTGTTCGTCTTACTTAAATATTTTTGGACAAATATAAAAATTATATCACTTATATTCTCTACTGAAAAGGGTAAATAGATATGAGGATGGAGTAAATAGCATTTACAGTCCATTTACAGGTACTTTTAAAAGACTATATATATCAAATGTATTTATGACGCTCAGTTTAAAGCACGAAGTTTTAACATGAGTAAGTTTAATTTTCAGTAAAATTTTATTTAAATTCTATTATTCACATATAAATAAAGGCATGATTGTATCTTACATAATCTGCAATTGTGTTTTAAATATGGCGTAAGTTTTAAATAATTTTTTTTTTTTTTTAACTTCCTTTTACAGAGAGAATTATCCCAATACCACATAGCTTTAGTTCGCTTTCCCTACACCCAATTGAAAAATAAATCGAAATTAATTTAAATTAAATTGAATAAATAAATAAATATTTTTTACCATATATATATAGAGGAAAAAATCTTTGTATTTTAAATATACAGGTATCTATTTTAGGCGTTAATAACATTTCATCATATTCCACAAGAAAAATATTTTGTTCTCTTTCAGGTAGGGTATGCACTGATTCAAGAAGAAGAAGGAAGATGTTTGTATAGTTAAAATCTGTTAAAAACTTGCAAATTTTAAGTAGTCTAAATGCATTAAGCATTATTTTATAAAATTTATAATGTTATACATTAATTTAAAAGTTATCATAGATTATTTTTAAAGGATGTGTGATGAAAAAATAACATATTTTAAATTTTCCCCCTATTTATACAATAATGTACTCGTGTATTCAATAATAGCCTTTAAGTAACCGCTGAATTCTTTCTCTATCAATAAAATAAAGTAAAAAGTAGGTGGAAAAGAAAATCTTCCTGTAAGCGAAATCCCATTATATCATTTTGATTTTAAAAGAATACCACATGGCTTCTTATGTCTGCGTAAATGAAAGCATAATAGCTAACGTACTTTTGATTTGTTTCCCAAAATTATCCTTGAAATGAATTAATTGTATTTATTGCCTATGCATCTGCCGTTCGTGTTTTGCGTAAATCAAAGTTTAATAGCTAACGTACTTTTGATCTGTTGCCCAAAATTATCCTTGAATTGAATTAATTGTATTTATTTCCTATGCATCTGCCGTTTGTGGTTTGCGTAAATCAAAGTTTAATAGCGAACGTACTTTTGATTTGTTTCCCAAAATTATCCTTGAAATGAATTAATTGTATTTATTGCCTATGCATCTTTGTGTTTTGCGTAAATCAAAGTTTAATAGCTAACGTACTTTTGATCTGTTGCCCAAAATTATCCTTGAATTGAATTAGTTGTATTTATTTCCTATGCATCTGCCGTTTGTGGTTTGCGTAAATCAAAGTTTAATAGCGAACGTACTTTTGATTTGTTTCCCAAAATTATCCTTAAAATGAATTAATTGTATTTATTGCCTATGCATCTGCCGTTTGTGTTTTGCGTAAATCAAAGTTTAATAGCTAACGTACTTTTGATCTGTTGCCCAAAATTATCCTTGAATTGAATTAGTTGTATTTATATCCTATGCATATGCCGTTTGTGGTTTTTCAATTCTCATATCTAAAGCTTGGCGACATACTGGGGTTAATATAACATGGCAAACCTGCTCGCAGTATTCAAAATTATTAACTTAATGAATGTACAACGAATATAAAGAAGCCGTTATTTAGATGTTCTTTTCGGCGAAAAATTCTATGCCAACATGATCGGGATTTTGGATATGGTTAAAATTTAGATCACTCTCTCAACGACCGCCGTGAGGCAAAGTTCTCTATATGCTGGATTAGGAGTATTTAATTCTTCGTCGCTCTCTCTCTGTCATTTCTTGCAGTCCCCAAATAGAATGTACTGTTTTCCTTTAAAATTTGACTATGATGCCACTATACAGTGCAGCCACATATCCTAAAACTAGCAGTGAGGATGCGTCCAAAATGTTGGAGGGATGCCAGCTTGGCCGACAGTTTGAAATTTGGAAAATATCCAGTAATTCCGCGCTCTATTATTGCTCATTTTCTCTGAGTCAGATGATTCGGAGACTCGTTGAGTTAGCACTTGCGCAGATGCTTCCATGGTTTCATCAATTGTGGTCGAAGAATACTTTCAGGATACTGTCGTATATCCTGTTGTTCAGCTCTTTTGACTGCTAAATAAAAAGGATTTTTGAATTATCATTCAGAAGTGTTTCTTCGCGGCCAATTTAGTTTGAAAACGTTGAAAGTAAGCGTAGTTATTATACAAGCAATTTCATCCGGCTAATATTCAATACAGCAAGATTGCTGTACAAACTGATGTTTTTAAATTCTGCCGTCATACATCATGATTTTAGACTCTTTAAACACAGATGTAAGATGCCATTTTCTTTATCAAATTACTAATATTTTTTACTTAACTTGTATTTACACGTTCGTTTCAGATTATAAAAAGTATTTGATAATTTATCAAAAAGCATTATTGAAATAAATACTTCTTAGTACTTGAAAACTATATTTTACAAACAATTACTGTTTTCGTATAGTACGGTGTAAATATTCCTATTAGTAATCGATAAATTGTATTTATTTATTTATTTATTATTTTTTAATAAAATATCTCTCCATTTTCTTTTTTGATTTAGTCCTAAATCTACGTGAAGTAAAATATTAAATAAAAACATTACCATTAAAATACGGAAAAGAATCATATCTTATAGAACTCTCACCCATAAAAAAGAAAGAAAAAAGTAATTTTTAAAGTATATGATTTTTTAATTTACTGCCTCTAAATGAGTTTTATGTATCTGAAATATCAAAGGGAACTTTCCATCTCAACAAATTATTAAACATTTATATTTCAATAGATTTATTAAATTAGTTACCATAAGTGAAATCTGCTTAGTTTCCCATCATATATAAGTTTTCAAAAATATCTACTATAGGGCATAATATATTCAAATTAAGAAAGATAAATTAGCTCGATACGGTAAATGACTGAAATACCTCAGTTAATAGGCTACCCATCTTTCAGTTAGATACATTTACCTTATTCTAATTTGGTCATAAATTTTATTAGGCTCAGTTTCATATTTTAGTTTTCATGCTTCTCTATACTATTTCAATGCAATGATCTCATCTCCATAGTGCAATTTTATGCAAGGTATTGCTGTATACTGCTATGTTAAGAGAATTATAATATTTGTCGTTATTGATGTTCAAACGAGTATCACAAATGATATTTTAAAAGTCGTCAGGCATGTTTACGATGAAAATATCCCTAAAACTGGATGTTTAAGCGAAATTTTTTTCTATTTGTCATGTTAAGAAAATTGTAAATTTCGAATAACTTACGGATTTTTTAAATTAGGAAATTCCTAGTCAATGATGTTCATGCCAATATCATAATTGATAGTTAAAAGTAATCTAACAACTTTACAATGAAAATATCCCTCAATATGGATGTTTAGGCGAAATTTTGCCCTATTCTGCAATGTTAAGAAATTAATAAATTTCAAATAACTTACGAAGTTTTGAAAGTTAAATTTTCATAGTTAATGTTCATGTCACTATCATAAATGATATTTGAAAGCTGGTCCGACTTGTTTTGCTTTCACTACATTTTATTATATATTTAAAAGTACTTATAACTAAAGTTGATGTATTTGCGCAACTATTTGGAAAAAATATTTTATTAATCCTCTATTGAAATAATAATAATAATAATAATAATAATAATAATAATAATAATAATACATTCAGTGAATGACAGTGTATTAAGCACAAACTGTTTTCTAATCTTTGGAAATTCATTTAAATTTTTATACGTTTACACTGAATATTTTCATTATTTATATTGTTATACGTTTACACTGAATATTTTCATAATTTATTTGTAATTAGACTTAAGAGTGTATCAGTTTTTTCGTTACATGAAAATATAATGATTATATGCAAACAATTTTTATTAAATATAAAAATCTGTGCAAATTATGCTAAAAATTTTATACATATGTTTTATAAATTTTATGATATATATATGTTTCATATAGATATGCAAAAACTCATATTAGCTTTTTAATAACAGGGTGCTGCTCAGAAAGAAAAGTAAATTTTTGGTATCTATACTAACAAAGTATTTTGTGAATATCCAACTCTGTTTTCTATTTCCAACTGTATGTTTATTTATTTATTTATTTATTGCTTCAAAGAATATAACGTTTTGAAATTGTTTGAATACGAAAGTCAAATTTTTAACGATTGATCTTAATGCATATTTGTTATCAGCGTAACTCAATAACAAATAATTCCAGGAAATTCAAATTTGGTATTTTGAAATTTGTCTTAGGTTTCCAATTGAAAAATTTTATCAAGATTGGAAAGTTTGAAGTAGTGTTGGGCATAATTGATTAAAAAGTAATTGAATTACAATTAAATTACAATTATAATTATTTTACTGTCAATCAATTAACAAGTAATTGATTACAAATAAAATGAATTACTTATCCTAAAATAACTGTAATTGTACTTTAATTGTAATTCAATTACTTTTTAATGAATTATGCCCAACATTGGTTTGAAGGCAACTTAATAACAACCCTTTATATATATATATAAATATGTAAATGTATATATATATGTACTTATTTAATTCGATAAATGTAGGCACTATAATTGAACGGTGGGTTGAGGGGAGCGATATCCCACTCACACAAATTTATATGTCAAATAAAACGGTTCCTAAACCTATTATATTTTATTTTAAAAGTATATTGAACTTTATTAACTTACCTTATAAGTTTTGAGATTTAATATGCAATCTATCTTTATAGTATTGAAATATAAGGCACGAGAAAGTCGTATAACTGACACACCAGATTATTTTTCTTCCCATGTACGCCCATGAGATTTCTGTTGTCTCGCATTATAAGGATATCGCATTCAAAAATGTTTTCCGAATCCTGTTTTTTGAGTTACAACTTTTACTTTCTGTTCCCAATAGATATGGTAGAGAAAGTAATGTTTTTGGGGCAAATTTTCGAAATTGAGTTTTGTTAAACTTTTACGTTTTCAGGTTCCCTAAATCGGAAAATCATGTTTTTAGCGGTTGGTCTGCATGCACGTGTGTCTGTGTCTGTCTGTTATCTGCATATCTCAAGAGAAAAAATAGTTGCAGGGAGTCCAAACTTGTAAACTTGTATCATGTAGATAGTTATGCTAACTAAACTTTTCGTTCAGATCAAGCAAATGGTACGTGTAAAGGGCTATCGAAGAAAATTCAAATACATTACGTCTATGGGCAAAATTTTTGGTAAGTATACATGTAACGTCTATAGGTTACCTTAAACAAAAGGGAATTAACATATTTTTTACAGATAGTCGATTTTGGTAGGGAAATCATTGACCATTCGTTTACAAAGCTAACCAAAGTATTTGGATATATTGGGGCTATACTCTGAAATTACTGGAAGTGTATTTCATATTGTGTTAAGTGTTTTTCATATAAAACTAAATTTAAGTATACAATGTGATATATATATATATATATATAGTTTATAGACAATATACATGCTCTCTCTAACCACGCCCCTCAACAAAAAATGTCTGCTTTTTACACTTATGTTTATCGTGCCCTACACATTTGTTCTGATCCGTCTAATCTTTCGAAAGAAATTAATTATTTAAAATCTCTTGCTCTCTCTCGTGGCTATAACCCATCCATCATCGATAAAGCTCTACATAAATTTAAGAATCCTAAACGTTCTGCTCCCAAATTAAACGATCACAGTCTCATCCCAGTTGTTTTACCTTTTTATTCTTCACTCACTTTTAAAATCTCTAAAATTCTTTCACCGTTTGGTTTCAAAGTTATTTACAAACCCGTCAATAAAATTAAATTATCTTCTCTTAAGGATCCCATTCCCACCGAAAACCGTTCTGGAATTTATTTAATTCCGTGTTCGTCTTGCAACTTAGGTTATATTGGTCAAACTAGGAGGCGTTTGAAATACAGAATAAATGAGCGCCGTCGGAATGTTCGTAATGAAGAGATTACCAAATCTTCTGTTGCTTCCCACTGCTGGTCTCAAGGTCATCGTTTTGATTTTTCCAAAACTAACATAATCTCATCTCCTGTCTGTTCCTCCCATTTGGATATTCATGAAGCATTTTACATATTTAAAAATTCGAAAAATCTTGTTAATGATATTTCTTCCACTCCTTTCTTCTCTGATGCTTGGAAATTACTCACGTAACTTAGATTTTCGTTTAATTATCCTTAGATTGTTTTATGTTTGATCTCACTCATTTATTTATTTTCTTGTCTTCTTGTACAATTCTATTCACACCAGTATCTATATTTATTTTCTACTTTATAAAGTTTTTCTTTTCATTTTTAAGGATTTTGTGCGTTGCCGCTTTGACTGCAGCACTCGTGCTTACTTTATTCGCCTGATGAAGGGTCGTGTGTTTTTTCGACCCGAAACAATTGTTGCGAGTTTATTGCATTGTATGGTGTTTATTCAAAGTTTGTAAGTAATATTTTTACAACGCCAGTTTATTGATGCTTCTTTATTAAATATACAGGGCTACCAAAAATTAAGATAAATGTTCTTTTCTACATTTTATTAAGTCGACGAACAATGCTCAGCAAAGAAAATTAATTTATCATACCCATATAGCAAAACAAAGTATATTTTGAAATTCTTTTTCAACTCTGTTTTTTTGGATCATATCACGATTTTAGGTGCCCTGAATACTAAAGTACAATTTTTAGCATTTGGTTTGTATATATATTTGTTATCAGTATAACTGAAAAATAAAGTGTAGGAAATTGAAATTTGGTATTTTGAAGTTTATATTTGACTAGCAGGCTTTGCCCATTTCGCTGGTCATTATGTAAATACCTCTTGTACTACGTTGAGCGCTGTAGAACATCTGAATAAACAATGTTTTTTACATTGTTACTTGCACTGTAGATGTACAGATTGTCTTTACTTCCAACTCTTGAACATCCAACATAAAGTTTTCCATGTGTAAAACATGGCTTTTGTAAATCCAATCCTACTACCTCGAAGTAACTTTATTTTTGAATGAGATATAATACGAAGCAACAAAAATCTCATAGGATAATATAGGGATAATGATTGATATTCACCCTTCAGAGGAATAGGGGTCAAAGGTTTTTGCTTTTGTTTAAAAGTGCATTTTTACATTCGCATTTTTGACTTAAGGAAACAGCTTTCTGTTTTAATACAAAAGATAATTAACAATAAATAAAACTAATGCAATGTAAACAGTATATTTTGTCAAATAAATCAAGTTGCATCAAACAATGAATGTACACACAATCGAAAAAAAGTGATACTATTTCAACGCAATTAACAGAAATACATGAATAATGATTTTTTACTAGTACTTTTCTTTTATTTCAGGTGATAGTCGGTGAAAACATATGAAATATATTTTTTGGTTCTGTCAATATTTTTTTCATAGTGTAAAATATATTAAATGCAATATTTTTTGATTTAGTTAAAATACTTTTCGTAAATGTTTTAGATTTATTGCATGACCATAATAAAAGATTCGGATGTGACATTTCAAAAAACTATCTGGAATATATATATATTCTTAACTGTCATTAAATCAAAATACAATTTATTATCGCATGTCATTACTTTGTATCCCTCGAATACAGTTATACCATGTCTCAAGCAAATGTAGAAAATCCTTGTTATTGTCCTTTTTTCAAAAGTTTCTTTTTTCTAGATTACAGCCTTTCCGTGTATGAAGAATTTAGTCATGCAAATATACATTTAAATAAATAATAATAAAAAAAGTGCATGGTCTCTATATTTTAAACAGTTATGAAGATCGATTACTTATAATACAATGAATTTTACAGTTACTGTGTTTTATTATGAATTTCTTTATAATAGATTTTTCTTTAAATGACATTGAAAATTGAGTATTTATTATATTATTATCGATTATGGATATATTTACTGAGTTACATATTTCCAAATTCATTCCCCTGAACGAATGTGTTTTACTGCAGCATTTGAAACTATGAGTGAAACTGCTTTTCTGTAACAAGTAATATTCACTATTTTGTCTTTATATTATAACGTGCATTCTTTATAAATTAAATTACAATAATTTCAGTTGCATTAATTTTATACTATTTATACTGTAGGAAATAAATTCATCAGACCATGCGCTGGAAAACAAATACCTTATAATAGTTTTTTTTTTTTTTTTTTTTTTTTTTTTTAATTTCCGCATTCATATGATTCACCCATTATCTAAAAATTAATTATCTGAAAACAAATACATACATTAGTGAGTACCACTGATTATAATTTGTTAAGTTTTGTTGCATTTGTGCGATGTTTTATTATATAAATTTGAGTTAATTTCTTACCCTATTGAGATTTAGAGAAATAATGTGTTCAAAATATAATTTGTAAGAATTGAAGACATTATGTAGTTTTATAA
The DNA here is from genome assembly GCA_963930645.1 of Salticus scenicus. Classification (NCBI taxonomy): domain Eukaryota; kingdom Metazoa; phylum Arthropoda; class Arachnida; order Araneae; family Salticidae; genus Salticus; species Salticus scenicus. The sequence goes on along the minus strand of OZ005652.1, from coordinate 284,479,145 downwards.
TTAAATTTTATATACTATATGGAAAATTTAAAACATCAGCAACTAATATAAAATGTGAAAAGAAAAACCTTAAAATTTATACAGAATGTTTGTAGCATGGTGAAATTAAAATAATTGTTGTTATTCTAAAAAATATATTGGTGAAAAAATCGTACTTAGAAGTAATGTTGAGAAAATCATAGAGGATAATTTGTCAAAATACTGTCACATTTAGTAGAAAAATTGCATTTTGAAGGGTGCCATTTAATAGTATTTTTGGACCAAAAAATTACGAAATTCAAATCAAGAAATTTGCATATCGTGTTTCGTCACAAAGAGGCATATGTTTTTACTTAAAAAGAAGATATTAAAGAAGAATTTAGCGAAATTTACGAAACTGTTATTGTAATTTTATTTATTTAACAATAAAATCAAAAGATGGTAATTTATGAAGAGACATTATATAACCTTTTTGCGATTATCGGAATCCATATCGTTGAAAGGAATCCTCAAGTTAAAGTTATCGCTATTTTTATTGCTGTTTTTTACCATGCTTCAATGATTTACAGTATAGTAGCATATTTCAAATACATGTTGTACGTTAATTTCAAATTAAGTACCTTGCACATTTTCTTAGCAGCAGATTCTATACTTATTTGGTGGAGTTTGTTTATTAAAAGAAAAAGACTTTCAATTGTCATAAAGAAATTATTCAAATGGAGGAGATACTACAACATGGAGAACAAAACTCCAAATTCTACAAGAATGATTTTTGCTACATTAAATTTAGTAGTTTCGATGTTGTCGTATATACAATTCTTTATGCCCGATTCAGATGATATCATAAAATTTTGGGCATTACAAACTGAAATCTCAAACGGTTCGTTCAAGATAATATTTAGTATTTTCATAAGTTTAATTTACTTTGTGATTGTTTCATTTCCTGTGATTATAGCATTTATTTTAAGCATTATATTGTGCATGTACGCTGATATTACGCAATTTTACAATGTTTTGCTTAAAATACACGTACATTCTTTCAAAAATACTCATTTTTTTACTGATTTTTTAAAAATAACAAAATTGCTACATGAAGCAATTCAAGTGATGAACTCTTCTTTGATTTTCATAATCATTTATTCTTTATTTGTTATATTTATATCAATATTTAACTTAATGACCTTTAAGGATGTCTATTATTACGTACTTCTTGTAGATACTGCTCTCAATTTCATTTCCAGTATAGCGATGTTATTCATGTATTCGTTAAGTGCCTCCATGATTCCAGAAAAACTGTCTGAAATAAGACACACAGCTCGTGATATAACTAATCAGCATATTTCTGGTGTAACTCCATTGATACCCCAAAATGTACTTTTGTGTTTAAGAAGAATAGAAACTGAAGAAATAACTTATGTGTCCATTTATGGTATGTTCAGTCTAACAAAAAGTTTCATTCTGACAGCCATCGGAGGAATTTTCACTTATGATTTGCTTATTATCAATGCATTTATAGGGGAATAGTGTTATAAACCAATCTTCATTTATGTAAAATTAAGAATAATCACATTTCTGCTGTAAAAAAAAAAAAAAAAAAGTTCCCTACTCTCATAAAATTATTATTACGCAATAAAGATTATAAAATGAAACTAAACTTTACTCTCTTACTTAGGAAAATGCAAGTAAAGGCCAACTATTTTGATATATGACTGGATGTTTATGTTTGTATATATATAACCATGTAATTGATTATGAGAATTCGTTTAATTATCTATATAAAATTTTATGAGAGTACCGCTTACATTTATATAGATATAACGGTTTCTTTAACAAATTGAAAAAAAAAAAAAAAATAAAAAAAAATATATATATATATATATATATATATATATATCATCATCATCATCATCAACTTCAGGGATTAGGCATAGTGCCTGTTCCGGCTTCATTGTTCAGTCCACCGCTTTCTCGGTCGTCCTCGATCTCTCCTGCCCTTTGGGGAGTAGTCGAGGGCAGCTCTGGGGAACCGTGTTTCCGGCATACGCTGTACATGGTCTTTCCATTTAGTACGATATTCTTGTATTCTATCACATAAGTTGAAGATCTTTAACTCCTTCCTGATGTCTTCATTCCGAATCTTGTCGAAAATTGTGCAGCCTTTTATAGGTCTCAAATGTCGCATTTCTGTTGCTTGGATTCTCGATAGATCCCGGCTCCCCAAGGTCCATGTCTCTGAACCATAAAGTAAGACGGGTGTGGCCATGACCCTATAGAATTTAAGTTGTGTTTCTTTTTGTGTCTTCTTCCTGAGGGTTTTTCTCAAAGTTCCACAGATGTATTGGAATTTGTGTAATTTCTGCTGTACCTCGTTCTCGTATTCATAAGTGAGATCGCAACCTAGATAGGTAAAGTGTGATACTTGTTCTATGACTTCATTTTCAATGACAATTTTTGTACGAATAGGTTCTTTCCCTTTGAAAGCCATAGATTTGGTTTTTTTTATCGCGATTTTCATTCCATAGTCTTGACAAATTTTGTGTAGGCTATACGTTGATCTCTGTAGATCGTCTTCACATTCTTGAATGATAACCTGGTCATCCGCGAACAGTAGCGTGTTGATGAACATGTCTACTTTTAGCTTAATTCCTGGGGCGGCTGAAGTTTTCCATGTTCGGATGATGTCGTCTATGTAGAGATTAAACAGAGTTGGGGATAGACTACATCCCTGTCTGACTCCTTGGTTAGTGTCTACTTCGTTGGTTTTGTGTGTGCCAATGAGTATTTTTGTATGTTGATATAAGGACTGACAAGCCTGAATCAAGTGTCGGGGGAATCCCCTACATTCCATGATATACCATAACTTTTCTCTATTCACACGGTCGATCGCTTTTTCGAAGTCTATAAAAATAGTATGCGTTTCCAGGTTAAATTCTCTACGCTTTTCAATTATCTGTTTTAAAGAGAATATATCGTCTATACAAGATCTTCATCGTCTCAAGCCAGACTGTTCTTCTAAGAGCATTGATTCTGACAATTCCCTTACTCTGTTATTAATTAGTTTGCTATATAATTTATAGGCGGTATTTAGTAGGCTAATGCCCCTATAATTCCCGCAGGAATTCCTATCTCCTTTCTTAAAGATCGAGATAACTTTTGCAGTTTGCCATTCTGTGGGGATCACACATTCTCTCCAACACATATTAAAAAGATGTAACAGTTTTTTCATGTAGTAAATCGCTACCATATTTGAAAAGTTCTGAATTAATATTGTCTGGGCCTGTAGCTTTTCTGTTTTTAGATGTTTTCAATATGTTCTTCAATTCCACCATATCAATACAATCAACATCTCTTTCAATTGTTCCCATTCGGTGGTTAAGGGGGCGGTTGGGTTAAACCAAAGGTTCCAATAATGGTTGATCCATTCCTTCACTTCAATAGTGTCAATATTTGCTCGATCTCGTTCATCATTATTTAAATTTCTTATGAACCATGGTTTGTCTGCCGTGTACATAGTGTTCAATATCACTGATAAATTTATCCCATGAGTTTTGATGAGCTTTGCGAATGATGTCCTTTGCGAGATTTCTTTTTGTTTTATACAGTTTCTCAGCTTCTCCTGTTTTTTTCTGCAGAAAATTTAAATATGCTGCTTGTTTGTCTTTAACAGCCGTTGCGATATCCTCGTTCCAGATTCTCATGCCTCTTGTCTTACGGTGTTGTTTCCTTTTGCCTAAGGCCTCCAGCGCCGCTTTTTGGATTATGTTCTTTATATTTTTCCATTCTTCATTTACGTCGTCTCCAGGGATCGAATCCTCCAATAGTTGATTTAATCGTTCTTGATAGGGTCTTCTTATGCTGTTTTCTTGTAGTAAGGATACTTTGAAAACCTCATTGTCTGGTTTCTTGCTATTGCGTTTTATCCATCTGGACAACAACTTAATTTTGGAAATAACCAGATAATGGTCTGAGTATATGTCATAACCTCTGTAGACATGTGTATTCATAACTTGAGGGGACAATTTTCTGTTGGTAATGATGTAGTCTATAAGTGACCTAGTGCCCCTTGCACTCCATGTGTATTTATTTATGTCCTTTTTCCTAAAGAAAGTGTTTGTTAATTTTAAGTTGTTAAAAGAGGCAAAGTCTCTCAGTTCTTTACCATTTTCATTTAGGTGGGTTTCTCCAAATGTACCAACAACGTTGTCAATAGGTTAGTTACCTACTCTGGCATTTAAGTCACCAGCTATGATCACATAGTCATTTTTATTACAGCTATCCAATCTGCGCTGAAGTTCTTCATAAAAAAGTTCAGTTTCTTCCCTTCTGCCTTCTTCTGGGGCATAAACTCCGAAAATACATAGATAACCTCTCTCTATTCTTATTCTCAAGACGACGATGCGTTCATTGACGTATGTGTAATTTACAATCTTATTTTTCCATTTATTGTCTACCAGTATTGCAACTCCACAAGATGCTCTTTTGGTGGCTGGAACGCCGCTGTAGATCATAACAAATCTTCTATGTCTTTGGTTCCCCTTTAGTTTCTTTTTCGTCTCAGTAATTACTGTTATACTGACAGACCTCTTCTTCAAGAGTCTCACTAACTCTGATTCCTTTGTAGATAGGCCTCTAACATTCCAGGTTCCCACAGTTAAAATATCCGATAAACCGAAATTCTTGTCCTTCTTCTTTCCACGTCGATTACCAGTTGAGCAGTCCGGTGTATTTGATTTTTGAAGCTTACGAGTAGTTGTGTTTTTACAAGGTAAGGGTACCAACCTTACGCAAAACCCCCAACCTGGAGGACCAGGGTGTCTCTCTTAGTCTGGCACCTATCCTTCGACCTGTCCGGCTTGGGAGGCCCTACCAGTAGCTAAGCTACCGCCGGCATAGCTCTCCGGGCCATTGGTGTACGCAAGCCCCACCACTACGACAAAGTGGAAACACCATCGGGGAAAAAAATATATATATATCCACTTTGATACCTAATCATGATACCTACGATATTAGACCCAGTGCAAAGCCATTTTTAGGAAACTTGGCATACTACATTAGATACAGCATACTCTGTAATCAGAATGTCAAAATATTAAGTAATTTACGAAATATGATCATTTTTACAAAATAATTTTTAAATGCGCATGCATAAGCTTTTAAAATATTTCGGTTGCATAATTTAATAGCTAAAAGTATTGAGCCACTTATATGTAAACCTCAAACAAATATCGTGTAAATTCAAAAATTTATGAAAGAGAGAATGAATTGAATTTCACTTTCTCTCAGAATAACAGCTAAACTATATAAGGGATTTTACTCACAATTTTATTTGGATTCACTCAATGCCCAATGGTAACACAGTGTTCACTGATTGTAAATAAATTTTGATAAAACCCCCTAATCACCTTCGATTTTTTTTTTTTTTTTTTTTTTTAGAAGAACTCAAATTCTGTTAATTTTATTTTTCATAACTTTTTGAAATTACACGGTATTTGTTTGGGGCTTTCATATAAGTTACTCAATACCTTGGCAATTAAATCATGAAAATGAAATTTTTTAAAATATTGCGCATGCGTAGTTAAAAATTATTTAGTAAATGGGCTCATATTAAGTAAGATAGTTAACATGTTTGCATTGTGATTACAGTATGCTGTGTGTAATGTAGTACACCAAGTTCCTAAAAATGCCTTTGCACTGGGTCTAATATCCTACATGCTATAATTAAAAAAGTATTTTTTTTTTTTTTTTAAGAAATCGTTATTCTTCAATGAATATATGTCGTAACCTCAGAAATCTTAATACAAGTAATTAGAAGAATCCTCATAATCACATGCTACAGCGAAAATGCATTTAAAGCATTACTTTTTTACAGGGTGATCGAAATATTTTGAAATTTGTTTAATTTTTTAGTAGACCTTATTTTTCGTCTTCAGAACAAAATTTTTATCCAAATACACTCCTGCTCAAAAGTTTAGCAAGATTTGCAAACAAACAGTTTTTTCAATTTAGAAACTTATCTCTCGATGAAATATTTTCAAACATTGGGTATTTAAAGAACTGGATTTTCCTCACGATTTTCAGTGAAGATTGGTTTAAGACAACATATAGGGGGCCGATAACAAATTGAGCAAAATCAATAATGTTTATGATAACCCTGTATTATTACATGAGCGAAATGATCTGTAACTTTAGAATGTGTTATTAATATAGATTCAGTACAATTTGTGGATGAATTTGTGCGATAATAGCATGTTAAATAACTTATATATAATCAGTTATTTTAAAACTCTGAAAGAAATCATCATGTTTTTTATTCATAATATACAGCGTTTTAAACGAAAATTATTCCCACTTTCAAATATAATGCAAAAACACTTTTGAAACAATACTGTGCTATCGGAATACAAATATCTTAAAAATCTCATGAAATATGAGCCTTTTTATGAAAAACGTTTTTACTGCGCATGCGCGATCGATAGACATTTTTTATTACATAGGTTCAAAGCTAGATATATCAAGCAACTTTTTTCAAAAGTTCATTTGAATAGAATAAAAATTAAGCAAATTTTGGCAAAAGAGAGAGCTTGATTTTAGGTGTTTTTTCAGAGTTGAAATTTCATAAGAGGTTTTTCACATGTCGCGTAATTAATCTAAAGATCCAATTATTTCAACCTCTTTGCAAAAGTTCTTTTTGTGAAAAACAATTTATAAACTTGTAACTCTAACATATTTTTGTTTATTTATTAACAAGGAGAGGTCACGACATGGAAAATTCAGATTGGGACGAAATTGCGTAGGAGTGTAGTATACTATAAATGTAACAACATATTAAAGCAGTAGCACCCACTAGCCACAGAATTTCGAGACAAAAGCGTTTAAAGTTTCGATAATCTTTAAATAAAAGTTATTTTGTAAGCGAGTCAGCGCCCCAATGACGTGAACTGCAGAGCACGAGGCCGCCACTCAGACCACCTGCATTCGATATGGGACTTTTTTTTTTCTTCTTCTTTAATTTTTTATGTAATCTAAACTTTTTATTTATTTTTACTTTATTTTATAATTCAATTCAAAATTTGAAAATTTTAATAAACATTAATTATTTAATTTTCTTGAATTAATATATATACACTGGTTCTCATAATTATAAGGACAACCGTTTTTCTATATTAAATAAACACTGAACACTGTTATTTAAACAAATATATTTTTTATTAATTTGAATTTCATTAATAGACTATATTTAAAAAGTTTTATCGTGTTTCTGTCTTAAAAAACTTTAAATACGGTCAAAAAGATGATTTTTCTGGTGTTCACAATTATAAGGACAGCTCGAATCTTAGTAATTTTTTTTTTCAGTTATTCTTTAAATTAATATTTTATGGGGTCTCTTTTTAGGGTGAAACAGTCAGACATTCTCTCTGGTAATATATACATTTTTTTTTTTTAAACATTTAGTTTCAATATCATTTCATACAGCACAGATGATATTCTGAATACATTTAAAATATTTAAAATTGCTTTCCACTTGCATGCACTTTTCTAATGATAAGTTAAGGTTTTTGCAACTTTTAAGCCACGGGAAAGGCAATAATACAGAAGTTTCTTTCTTCAAACTATTTCCCATTGCTCTAGAAGTAGAGCAAAAATGTAAGTTTTGTTGAAAAAAATATTATTACCCCCCAAAATCTAACAAAAATCTGAGAATTCCACGATTAAAATTTGCGGATATTCTCTTGATGTTCACAATAATAGAAAAAAATACTAAATTCATTCTGTCTTCAGTAGAAACAGTGCTCCAGAGCACCATAGATCCACCTTTAAAATGCCAGATTCATATCTGCCTTTAAAAATTCTGCTCTGTCTTTCGCTATCTTCAGATCGTGCCAGTAACTGTTAAAACCATTTGGTTAATCAAGAATAAAATGTTTTTCATCCGAAAATGCAACATTTTACCATTTAATATTGTCTTTATTCAACTTTAACACAGACGTTCTTGCCCCCATTAAATGAATATTGATTATTGCAGGTTTTTTATTCATTTTAACATATTATTAATTATTTTAAACATGCATAAATGTGGACCCCAACCTTTCGTTAAAACTTACGAGCAAATACAGCAGCAGTCATTATGAGTAGAACAGTAAGAGGAATTATGAGTCTTCGATCCCTGTAAAACAGCTCTGATTTTGCATCAGATCTCTCTCCTATCGAACCAGCAGTTCAACGTTTGATTACATTTCCTTCAGCAGTTTTAGATCTTCGATTTTCATTAGAAATTCGGTGGATTGAAATTATCCTTCCACTTAAAAAAACACATTTATCATGCTTCACTACATGGGCGTTCTTTTTTTCGAGGAATTATCGGTAATGTCCGTCGAAGAAAAATTGGAGGCTTATATATGAATTAATCTAGCCCAGTAGTTAACAAATTTGCATGGCAACTGTAATTTATCCGCTAGTAAGTTAAATAAAACGAAAAAAATCTTGATGGTCCCTATAATTATGAACATCTAAAAACGTGGAGGAAAAAATATTTTGCATTCTTTTCTATTAATTTTGTTTCATATTAAAAAAAATATAGCAATTTTGGTTTTTAGAATACTAGATACATTAAGTGCACTTAGTATAATCTTGTTCACAATTATTTTTATATTAGTTAGTTCAAAACATAAAGTGTCCTTATAAATATGAGAAGGGGTGTATATGCATGTAGGTTTAGATTTTTTCTATTTATAATATTTATAATTTTCTATAACTCAAAAAATAAATTTAAGATTTGTTTTAATTATAAAATGAAGTAAAAATATTTTTTTTTTTTTAAATTAATTATTTAAAAATTTTATATATATTTTTTATGATTAAAACAAAACTTATATATATATATATATATATATATATATATATATATGTACATATATGTAAGTTGTAGAAAATTATAAATATTTCAAATAGAAAAATATGACTAAATAACCTACATATTTTTTTAAATCACAAAAATTCAATAATGATCGTTTATTAAATTTTTTAAATTGTGAATTTAATTATTCAAAAGATTAAATTTTACAACCATCCATCTTTACAATTGTTCAACATCAGCTTTAATAGAAAAATACTTATAGTTTTATTTATTATAAGTAAAAATAAAAATAAAAATAACAATATATATATATATATATATACATATATACACACAAACAAAACCCTAAGTAACAAATATAAAGAAAAACGGACAAAAAATTTAAATAATTAAAAAATAAACAAGCTGTAAAACAAAGTGTAAAATAGTTAGCAGATGTACTTAAATCTTGGTTTGAGCTTCCTGATTTGGTTTTAATGTGTATAAATTACGTAAACGCTCTTAGCTTGTTAATAATAGAGAGCAGCTGAAATTGTATTTCGTGCACTGAAGGATAAAAAGAAGCAAGTATTTGACGAAGAAGAAAGTGTGTTGATTAACATTTAAAATCTACATTTAAAGATAACATTTCTTTGCCTGTAATAATTTAATAGCATTGGAATCCCATACTATAATTTTTCAAAGAAGCTGTATTGATTAAAAAAGTAATTATTTAATTTGGTTAGTAATTATATATGCAAATAAAATCATTATTTCTCTGTAATATTTTATTACTTTTTAATTAAAAAAATAAAATTTAGTATTGTTTTTAATACACCAAAAATAAAATAAAATATTTGGATAAGTAATAAAATTAGTTTCTGTAGTTTTACCTTATTTTATAGTTAAAACAAAACTAACATTTATTTTTTAAGTTATAGAAATTTATTGTATTTTTAAGTTATAAATAATAAAAATAGAAAAAATTATTTATTGTATATTCAAAAAAATTAAATAATCATTAAAATTTTCAGATTTTGAATTGAATTATAAAATAAAGTAAAAATAAATAAAAAGTTTAGATTACATAAAAAATTAAAGAACAAGAAAAACAAAATCCCGCAGGCAGCATCGAACCCAGGACATCTGATTGGTTGCCTTGTGCTTTAGCGCTCACGCCACTGGGACGCTGACACGCTTGCAAAATAACTTGTATTTAAAGATTATGGAATTTTTAAACGCCTTTTTCTCAAAATTCTGTGGCTAATAGGTGCTACTGCTTTAATATATTGTTACCTTCATAGTATACTGCATACCTGTGCAATTTCGTCCCGATCTGAATTTTCCATGTCGTGACCTCGCCTTGTAAGATTTGTAAGATCAAAAAGGGTTTCTCACGAAAAAGAACTTTTGCAAAAAGGTTGAAATAATTGGATCTTCAAATTAATTACGCGGCATGTGAAAAACCCCTTATGAAATTTCAACTCTGAAAAAATACTTGAAATCTAGCTCATTCTTTTGCCGACTATTTTCTGTATTTTTACTATAATCAAATGAACTTTTGACAAAATTTGTTTAATATAGCTAGCTTTCAACATATGTAATAAAAAATTTTCTATCTTTCGCGCATGCGCAGTGGAAACGTTTTTTTAGAAAAATGTTCATATTTCATGAGATATTTAAGATATTCGTATTTTGATTGCAGTATATTGTTTCAAAAGTGTTTTTTCAATATATCTGAAAGTGGGAATAATTTTGGTTTAAAACTCTGCATATTATAAATAAAAAAACTGACTGATCTTTTTAGAGTTTTAAAATAAATGCATATATCTCCGTTCATCAACATGCTATTGCCACATAAATTCATCCACAAATTTTACTGGGTCCATATGAACATATCCTAAAGTTGCAGATCATTTCGTTCATTTCATGATACAGGATGATCACAAACATTTTTGATTTTTCCCAATTTGTTACTGGCCCACTAAATATTCTCTTAAACCAATCTTCACTGAAAAACATGAGGAAAACCCAGTTCTTTAAATATCCAATGTTTGAAAATATTGCATCGGGACATAAGTTTCTAAATTGAAAAAAAAAAAAACTGATCGTTTGCAAATCTTGCTAAACTTTTAAGCTGCAGTGTATATGGGGTATACATAATATGTTAGTTATAGTCTTAAAGTTTCACGATATATATAACCCCTGCAGACTTTTTCTAGATATTTTACAAAACGTCTAAATTCAAAAGTGTCCAAATACTTATTGGTAGATAGTGTACAATGCATTTTAATTGTTTCGATCAGCGTTTTTAACTAACGAATAATATTATATTTTATCGTCCAATTCATAAAAAAATGACAAATTCTAAGGAAAAAATATTTCACACTGAGTTTTTTCGATATTAAAATACAAAAAGCCGAAGTGGTTTACACTCAGTTTTCCGAACATTAAGTAGTTGTGAGTCGTTTAAAAATGTGATTCATTGAATCTTATTAATAAGAGCGAAATGACCCCTGTTTGCCATACCCTCTGTCTTTCAGCTGTCAGCAGAAAAATCTACCGTACCTGCAGACATGACATTTGGCACACAGATAGTATGTAACGTTTCCGTGTGCACCTCGAAGTCGGATTTTGAAATTCTGAAATAATGTTATTAATTAATATGCATTAGGTATTTAACTCTATTAAATTTATCGACTTTTTCTCGTAATTTCAGCCTGTTGCCAATAAAATAAAACACTTACATATTTTTATTTATTTACTTTTTCTTTGTAACATAAAAAGAAACATTTGTCAACCCGTGAAAAATTATAAAAGAAAAGGGGGGAAATTATAGTTGTATCATCAAAAATATTTGATAAAAATGACGTTATAACATTTTTAAATTTATTTATTTATTTATATTTAAAATATTTTCTTCATTTAATCAATTAGTCATATCTTTTATTATCATTATCATTATCATTATTAATACTTTATTTTATTGCTCCCAAAGTAATGTGGTTACAGCTTTAGTATAAACTCCCCATTGCGATTTTAATATTTTTTGTCATTTTGGCGATAAATAAAAATAGATATCGCTATTGCATAAGTAAAGACATTGGCGAGAAACGTTCGAGCTATTGTTCAAATTTCAAAGTTCTCCAACGAGGTCCTATAGTAGAGCTGTTCTCTAATGTATTCTCTAATGTGAATGCGTATTTAGTTTATTTTAATAGCTTATTAATAAAACCTAAATAGCGTCTGTCTTTCCCTCTGTCAGATGTCTCTAGAAAAATCTACTGCGCTTATAGATGTGAAATTAGGCACAAACATAGCCTAGAATGTCTGCGTTTGCTTAAATACCGAGATTTTTAGCGAAAATTTTCACCTACAACGTTTTCTTTTTGACATTCGGAAGAGAAAAACCGAACATATTCTGCAGTTTCATTCAATGCGCTGAAAGGCGCTAAAAAATATCATTTTTAAAATTCCAGTCGTGCATTTACTAATGGATTATTCTTTTTTGACACCATATTAGTACTATAGTATGCTGCAGTATATATAGTACTAGAATATTTGGAGTGGGATTGCTATAATTTTATGGTCGACGGGGTAAATCAAATAAAATATATTATAGTCTTTAAGTGTTGTTCATTGTAATCGTGATTTAAATAAGAAAGAAATACTTCGTATTTTTATTATTATTTTTAATATTATCGGTTTCGAAACATTCGCCCGATAAATATCCAAGTCCAAAGGTAACACGTTGGTTGTCAGAAAAAAAAAAAAAAAAAAACACGGATCCCAGATATTGTGGGTGAGAAAGACGCTACCGAAAACAGCAGGGACCCAAAGCAAGTTTTAAAGCGTTTTCAGTGGACTTTTTAAAAAGTTTTTATTTCTAAAGTGAAAACAGTAATTTATTATCTATATATCAATAGGCAAGCATAAAATTTGTGGTCCCTTTTTAACATATTAATTATGGGGGTTGAAAATGGCATCATTCGAAAGGTATGGTTAGCCAGATGAGGAGAATACAAAAATTATTTTCTTACGGTGTCAAGTAGGTATTTTAAAATACTTTTATTTTTTATGCATTTCCCCCATTTTTCCCTTTCATACACGTATTCTTTTACATTAAAAAATACCTAAAAGTAGAGAGTTGTTAAATCTGGCAATTTCATAAAACTCAAATAAAACCATAGACACAGTAATTTGTATAATGTAGCATTACTATACGCAAGCGAAGTGATGACGTCAATGGCCGTCCGTGGATCCAAGAAAAAGATTTCGTATGTTAATCGTCCATTAAATTTTTAGTAAGAAATTATTAAAATTTAACGGGAATTATCTCCCGATTTTAATCCCCATATTTGGATATAGTTATATATAAGTTATTGTCTACATGTGTTAGATTGAGTTATTTTTGCTGTAAAATTGATAAAATTTTAATTTAAAATTTAAAACTCTAGAAAAAAAATTGGCAAACTTCCAGTTTCGGGGGGATTTGCCACTGAAATTATGTATTACATTTCTTATATTTTTTTAATCTACTATTAATGTTATTTATTAACCCTTTGTATCCCAAGTTATTATATTTTTGGAAAAATAGTTTGAAACTTTTTTATTATATTTCTTTATGCATGAGAATCATCTCATATTAACACTTTCGCGACAACATGGTTTTACATTTTTGACAGTAAATGCCTTTGGGCGTTATTCTCCTATGTTACAATATTTCAGAAAAAAAGAAATTCTGTATTCACATTTATATTAGAAATGGATAAAGGGTAGGTGCCCCAGTGATTGGCATACTCCAATAATTGACATCTATCCCGAAATAATTAATAAATAAGAAAAATAATAAAATCATATATTTTACATATAAGAATTTTATCATTTTATGTCAAACACTGGAGCATAGGGTGCTAATAACTGGTAAAATGAATAACTAGCAGTGTCAAACACTGGAATGTAGGGTACCAATTACTGATAAAATGAAAAACTGGCATTGTCAATTACTGGAACATTGAGTGGTTATCAAATAAAATTCATAAAAAAAAATAATTGTTATCAAATGTATATATTTTAACATATATGTGGTTCTGAATGTCTTTCATACCATATGTACTTACTTAAGATTTCTAAAAATAATTTCTGATGACTAGAATATTAAAAACATCAGAGATTGCTCTAAAAGTGTCAATCACTGGCGCACTTACCCTACATTATAATTATATTCTTTCGAATCAAAGTATTTGTATAATAATAGTATTCGTATAGTATTTGTAATAGTATTTGTAAAAGTATTTGTATAGTAATAGTATTTGTATACTATTTGTAATATAAACGAAAGTGCAATTTCAAGAAATTTTTATTAATAGCTCTTAATGTAACTGAATATTTTTGTTTGGCCCTGTAAATCTAATGCTAATCATACTATATTATATATATGGCATTCTTTTGTGCATACGAATAATATATTTCAATTGCATTAAGCTTTGTGGAAAGTAAAATTATTAAAATTTGGTTTATAAAACGCAATGCTTTGGAATATTTTCAGGTGTCCCTCTACACAAACAAGTCAAAAATGTATTATTTTACATAGGAAACATCCGATAGGAAACTTGAATAACATATTAAAATTTCATTAAAGTTTTTGTACAGAAAATGTATTAAAATATGGTTTATAGAAACTCCTCTCATAGAACACAATGCTTTCGAATAATTTTGGGTGTCTCTGTACACAAATCAGAAGAGGTATTCACTCCATTTTCAGTAGGGAACATCCGATAGTGAACGTGAATAAAATATATCAGTTTGAAGAAATTCCATTAATATTTACGGGAGTTAGAGCAAAAAAAAAAAAAAAAACAGACAGAGAGACAGGCGGACAGAAGAACAGTCAGGCAGATACACAAATTGGAATCATATTCACACTTAAAAAAAAATAGAAAGTGTTAAAAACGCTTAATGTAAACGAAAGTACAATTCTAGCAAATTTTTATTAATAGCTCTTAATATAACTGAATATTTTTGTGTCACTCTGTAAATCTAATGCCAATCATGCTACATTCTATGCAAAGCATTCGTTTGTGCATATAAATAACATATTTCAATTTCCTAAAACTTCGTACAAACTAAAGTTATTAAAATTTGATTTATAGAAATCTCTCTCATAGAACGCAATACTTTGGAATACTTTTGAGTGTCCCTGTACACAAACCAGTGGTGGTATTTACTCCATTTTATACAGGAAACATCCAATAGTGTACTTGAATAACATATTTCACTTCCATTAGGATTTGTGTACAGTAAAGGTATGAAAATATGGTTTATAGAAATACCTCTCATAGAACATATAGCTTTGAAGTAATTTCGGGTGTCCTGTACACAAACAAACAGAGGTATAAACTCTATTTTCAATAGGGAACATCCGATAGTGAAACTGAATAACATATATCAGTTTCAATAAATTCCATATATATTTACGGAAGTTAGGGCGTGGACAGACAGACTGACGGACAGACAAACCGAAGTCATTAACACTTTTCAACCTTGTTGAAAAGTGTTATTAAAAAAATCTAAGTGCAGCTTTTTCTTTCTTTTTTCTTTTTTTTTTCTCTTTGGCCCTTAGTGTAAATATTTTAAACCATTAATTTTAGAATACGACTGAAAAATGTGTGTCATTTTACCGTTTTTAGCACTTTCGAACAAGGTTGAAACTTGTTAATGACTTCGGTTTTTCTGCCTGTCCACGCTCTAACTCCCGTAAATATTCATAGAATTTCTTGAAATTGTTATACGTTATTCAAGTTCACTATCGGATGTTCCCTATTAAAAACAGAGTGAACACCTTTACTAGTTTGTGTACAGGGACACGCGAAAGTATTCCAAATCATTGTTTTCAATGAGAGGTATTTCCATAAACCATATTTTCATACCTTTACTTTACACAAATCTTAATGTAATTGAAATATGATATTCAAGTTACCTATGGGATGTTTTCTATAGCAGTTGAGTAGCTACGAATACTGGTTCGTATACAGGGACACCCAAAAGCATTCCAAAGCATTATGTTCTATGAGAAGTGTTCCTATGAACCAAATTTTAATAACTTTACTTTGCACAAATCTCAATGAAATTAAAATATGCTATTTATATGCACAAAAGAATGCTTTCTCTAAAATATAGTATAATTAGCATTAAGATTTACTGGGCCACATAAAATTATTCACTAGCATCAAGAGATATTATTGGAAATTTGCTGGAATTACATTTTCGTTTACATTAAGTTTTTTTTTTTTTTTTTTAAACAGTTTCTAAGAATTTCAGGTGTGATTATGAAATGAATTTCTGTATCTGCCTGTTCAGCTGTTCATCTGTCCATCTGCCCAACTCCAGCGTCCGTAAATAGTTTCACAATTTTCAAAAAATGACATATGTATCATATTCAAGTTCCGCATGGAAGGTTTCCTGTTTAAAATGACATTTATAAGTCACTGTATAGCCGGTTCGCGTACAGGGACACTCAAAAATGTAAAAATGTAAAAACAGTAAATAAATTTCTACGGCAAAATTTCCAAAAATGATATTTATTGTTAATGTGTTAAAATAATGTTTTGTATAGAATAAGATATAATTAACCTACCAATTTACAAGGCTGCACTAAAATATTCAGATACATTAACGGCTGCATTTTTCCTTGCGTTAAGCATTTTTAACACTTTCCAACGATGTTTAAAATGATTATGAATTCAGTAAGTCTATTTGTATGCCTTTGCGGTCCTTCTGTTTGTCCGCTGTGTAGCAACGTAGGCAAAGAACATTGAAAGTTTTACGATAGAACAAGAACTTACAGTTGGAAAGTATTAATAAACAATGCGCACCGCATGATTTTTCGTTCTTCTTTCTTATTGTTTTGAATAAGAAAATAAAATTAAATTTGCTTTGTCTCTTTTAATTTTTATTAATTCTTTTTACTTGTTATAGACTTTCTGTATTTTTTATTGATTTCTTGCGTTCGTACGTCTAAAAGGAGTATGCAGGATTCATTTATTGTGCTAAATATTTAATTTTGTATTAACACGCACATACACCTATATATTTATTTATTTACTGATGTTTGTTACTGGTATCATAAAATATCATCATGGTAGTAGCGGACAGCAGCCCAAGACTGGCACATATGAATTTTAATGCGAATACCAGTAGTGGACACAGCTAGTATTCTCGCAAATTTAGAATGTGTAACCGAATAACAATTTACTTCTCTAAAAATTAAATTGTAAAGCTTCAGTATGCATATAAGATATTATATTTAACCAAATTTGTAGAAGATATTTGAATTTTTTGGAAATGGCATGCAGAATTCCTGTAAAGATCTAAAAGAAAGACTAGTTAGTGTATGTCTTTCAATGATTTTCACACAAATGGTTTAAAATATATTAATTATAAATTAATACTAATTTTAAAAAAAAACCGTTAAATAAAGTTATTAAAATTTTTAGTAATAATTTTTTTTAAATTTAAGATATAAATTATATTACATATCGTTCTTTTAACGCAAAAAAATATCTTTCTTTAATTAAATAAACATTTTTAAGCAGTTGTCATTACTTTTCGTATTTTCTGAAAACAATTCAAAAGTATCCACTACTGGAACATGAAAAGTATCCACTACCGTATTTTGAAGAATGTACTACTGGCGCATTTAATTTTGTCTGGAAATTGAATGTTTAGATTATAAAAATTATTCAATTAGCATTTTTCATAGTACAATCATGTACAAAAGATAAATCGGATCGAACACAGATTTCATGCACTGTCAATAAATTTAAGAGGAATGCAGAAAAACAACTAGATTATGCTGTTAAAGATAACAATATTGAATGTTCAATTAAATGAGAAGTGTCCACTAGTGTTAAAGTTACCCTTATTTCTAAACTAATCCAGCGTGAATTTAAAAAATAAAAATCCAAAATCCTTTCAAATGACACAGCTTTCTTGTTAATAGTATTTAATAATACCTTTTAGAAGGTTATTTTCGAAAAAGTAAAACATAACTTAATTAAAACTACAAATTATCATGCAAGCTTCTTTAAAAGGAAATAACATTGTTCAGAAATTCTTTTTTCATATACATTTTTATCTATTTTTATTTCTGAAGAATATCCATTATTTATTTCTTTTTCTTTTTCTTTATTGTTGTTTTATTCAAAAGAAAAAATCTTTTCTGTAATTTTCTCAAAGAAAAAAGTACATTTTTGTCTAGCAAAAAATTTTTAACAGTGCATTTTTAAATTAAGATACAAGGAGTAAAAGCATAATTACTTAAGAATGTTTTTATTTTTAAAATGAAATTAAAGCATAAGGATATGTCAAAAGAAAAGAAAAATAAAATGTTTCAAAATGAACACTGTAAAGGAAAATTCAAGATGAAAATTTCATAAAAAACTTTAAATCAAATTAATTTAGAATGAAATCAGAAATAAATATAGATATCATTTTTATGTATATTAATTCTTATAGGAGTATCATCGTATTGAAATTCTTAGCCAGTTGTATTATTTTTATCTGAAATATGTACACATGCAAACAATGTCATTTAACATAAGTTTGTATTTATTTTATGATGGGTAATTAACAATAACCATGAAGAGATTTTCGTGTTGCAATAAAACAGAAATCGATTATTCAAATAAAAGGAAAACTGCCTTTTTTATACTTAAATTAATGAAAGGGTAAAGGTTTGTTAAATATTCATCAGTATTATTGCTTAATTACAGCTTCATTATTGCAATTCTGCGTTATCGCCATTTTAACAAAGGCAATTTACCCCAAAATGATTAGAGTATAATTGATGTAATTTTAGTAATTCACTCTAAATTAGTTAAATAAATTTACAGCTATCTCAATTATCTTTAGGTTACATAAATACTTATAATAATTATTTAAAAAACCGTGACACAAAAGTTTATATATCATCTTTTAAATAAATTTAGTAACGCTTTATATAGGAGAAATCCGTGTAATATGGAACCCCTAAGCAAGAATGCTCATAAAACTAAAATTATTAAAATAAAAAGATTTAATTTGTTGGCAGCTCATTACAATTGTATAGTTGCATGGTTCAAAGCTTGGTAAAGCGCTCTGGGAACTGTTAATAATTGCAGGAAATAATTATTTTATTTATGTATCGGTGGTCCATATTACACATACGTTCGTGTAATATGGACCAAGTGGTCTTTCCCGAACAGTTGACACACTTGGAATTATGAAACGAACTGTGCAGCATGTTCCCTCATACACTTGTCCATCTCTTCGGAGTAGTAGAAATGGACAAAAAAAAAGTTAATAGAGGAAAAAAAAAAGGAGGCCCAAAGGCTATATCCAATGGGTAGTATGCGAAGGAAGTGATAGCTTGATTACCCCTGCTTCTCTGGAGAATTCTATAGCCTCAAGATTTTGAGTGTGCGACATATGCACGCCGAGCATTAGCAAAATCTCTCTGTTTTTATCATGGACCACAGGTCCATATTACACAACGGAGCATGGTTCATATTACATACATAAACAGAACAACGTTGTTTCCAATCACATATCGCTATGCAAATTGGCGTCCATGAAACACATGTCTAAATTGTTCAAAACATAAGTACATTTGCTACTATTAACGCGAAAATTATATTACAATTACTAACAGTAGAAAGTAATACTTTCATTTTAACATACATGTTACATCAATGATCATATAAACCGAAAACCCAATTTCATAATCGTCCAAATACAGGTACGCATGTGCAAGTCGTTTGCTGTTTTATATAACAGTACTATTCAGGTTTCATTATCTAGTGTTGAATATATGAATTCCTTCATGGTTCGTATTACACGATGGTCCACATTACACAGTTCTCCCCTAATCAAATTTTAGTTTTTTATTTATATAGTAATATAAAGATAAAAAATATTTTTTTTTATACCTAAGAGAATACGCGAAAAAGGCATGATTATTTGCAAATTTTTTTTAATGGAATTCAATTGACCCACCTCAAGTTAAAAATAAAAAATTATGTATATTTTTCAAGAGCTGTAAATGATACCTTGATAAAAAAAAAAGAGGTCATAAGTTATATTTGTTATTGTATAGCTTAATACATTGTAACATTCATTGGTGTAATATGCATTGAACTATACATACTTTGGTAAATTTATATTGGCTGTTAAACAACAACTATTTTAAAGGTCTAAAAGAATACAACATTTTTCGATATATTTTAATTAAAACAAAATTTATAAAAGGTATAAAAAATATGTATGCATTGTTACATTGTATGATTATTAAGTTTGATATTAGAATAACATTCTCCCTTGAGAATATAGTACATCAAGCTTTTATAGCTCGTATGTAAACGAACACAACCAAAAATTTTAAAATACTAACATGATATTTCAATAACTCATCCCGCTGCCTATAGAAGTTTACGCATGTGGCAACTATAATTCATTTACAAGAATATGCACATTTTCGGTCAATGGTCGATGCCTTTTCTATCGATTTTTGAAGCATTTAAAAATGCTATATCAAAATACGGACTCTATCGGAATTTTAGTATTTTGTTATTCTATAACTATACTAAGGATAGTCTGCACAGAGCTGATAATAGTTTTATAGAGCTATACCAGATACTCGGATTCATTGTGTTTGAGTTGAGACTTAAAAAAAAAAATAGTTGTATGAACATTTTAGTGCTTTATGAATTAAGTGATATGTGAATGAAAAAAGTTGGCGACCTCTGTACTAATGAATCAATAATACATTTTTACTTTGGAATTGTGTTTTACAGTTAAGAAACTGTCTACTTACTACTAATGAGTGTTTTTTGACATAAGGAAATGAAAATTATTTTAATTGACTTTACACGCTTTATTTATTTTTTATTTTTATTTCCATTACCCTACTACCGTAGGTAATGGAAACATTGTATTTGGTCTAAAAATTCGATATCGAGATTTCACCTGATTTACATGTTTTAAGGTCCCCTGAGTACAAAAAAGTGGTTTTTGGCAATTGGTCAGTGTGTGTGTGTGTGTGTGTGTATGTGTGTATGTATGTGCGGAATCTTCTGGCTATCATATCTCCGAAACTAATAAAGATGGAACTACAAAACTTCAGAATTGAGATAGGTCTGGTGTACAGATGAATTATCAATATTTTGGTGAAAATTAAAAAAACAGAAGTGGGACATCGGAAACCGGATGTGGGACCTAAGTCCGTATCTCAAAAACGGCTATAACGATTTTCTTCAAATTTGCTATATAAACATTCTATTAGATGTCCTTTCGAATGATATAGTCGGTTATTTCAGGAAAATTGATAGGCGCCCTGTATAAATAGCTCAACATCAGGTCTCGCAAGCGCGTTCCTTTAAAAACGGCTGTTCGGATTTTATTCAAACTCGCCATCTTAACTCACTTTTAAACATCCTTTTGTATGTTGTTATTGTTTACCGGTCAATAATTGATTTTTTTTAAAAAACTGCTATCTCAAAAACGGCTTTAACGATTTTCTTGAAAATTGTTATATAAATCCATTTCTTTCTCATGTAATACGTGGTTATTAGAGGAAAATTAACAGTCATCCTGCTTAGGTAGATCCTCTTCAGATCTCGGAAATTTGGGTTTCAAAAAATAACTCTAGCATTTTTTTCTCTTATTTTTTACCTCGCTATATGTACAGTCGGTAACAAAAGTGTCCGAACACTAGCAAAAATTCCTATGTAAAAAAAATACACTTCATACGGTTTTGTTAAATAAATCCTTGTCGAAGTGATGGAAGTCGTGTGGTTGTTTCACACCAGATGTTTTATTTGTTCTATATGCTAACCCCGACATATAGAACAATAGTCTTGTTGTCGAATCAGATCTCGGAAATTTGGGTTCCATTCCTCCAAACCGATTTTCCTCAAATTTATACACGTATCTATAATTGAGGACAATAAAATACGTTAGTAAGTTTAGAAATCTCTGTCACATGAGATATTTTTAGGGGTATGTTTTTGTGAAATTCTGCGATTTATTTTTAATCCTTTCCATGCAACCGATTTTGCTCAAATTCTGCATGAGTCTAAAATCGATAACAATATAATGCACGATTATACTTTTTAGGATATCATACCACATGCAGGTTACAATTTTTACAGATGATTTAAATTTTTAGTGCATTTTTAAATAAAAGCATATAGGTTATAAACCTTTCAGGTCGATGCATTTATCTAATTTGTCTATCTACCCTAATTTGTTAACTATTTTTATAAGGGCCAATTTCATATTTTAGTTACATGCTATTCCATACTATTTTCAATGTAATGATCTGAATAATGGAAGTTTATGTGAAATATTGCTTTATTATGTTAAGAAAAGCATAAATTTCAAATAACTTATGAAATTTTCAAAATATTCGTAGTCAGTGATATTTAAACTAGTATCATATATAATATTTTAAAAGAAATCTGACATCTCTATCATGAAAATATTTCTCGAAATCGTCGTTTATGCGAAGTTTTGCTCTATTCCGCCCTGTTCAGAAATGGTAAATATCGAATAACTTTCGAATTTTTCAAAGTAGAATGTTCATAGTTTATGTATGATGTTCAAGGAAGCACCAAAATCGATATTTAAAAGCTGCTTTGACATAATCGCGATAAAAATATTCCTTTTATTCCTTTTTGTGCACGTTTAAGGGAAATTTCGCCATATTCTCCTATGTTAAGAGAATCGCAAATTTCGAAAAACTTACGAAGTTTTTAAAGTGGAATGTTGTAGATAAATACGATTCTTTCCAGTGTCGTAAGCGATATTTTAAAACTGGTCTGACCTTTTTACGGCCATTTGTTCTTCCGCTATCGTATACACAGCAAACTAACACACTAACAGATACCGTAGAGACGGACACATATTAATTTTTTTAGTTCCCCATCAAAATTTGTATGGTGTCTGTCTGTAGGGTGCCTGTTAGTGTGTTAGTCCGTTAGTTTGTTAGTCTGTTTACACGATATCTCACGAACAAATGATCGCAGAGAGGTCAGATCAGTTTTAAAATATTACTTTCGATACTGGCAAGAACCCTATTCATTTGCAACATTCGAATTAAAAATCTTCGTAAGTTATTAGAAATTTACGAATTTCTTAACATGACAGTATAGGGCAAAATTTCACATAAACGTCAATTTTGAGAGATATTTTCATCGTAAAGATGTCAGACTACTTTTGAAATATTATTTAGGACACTGACAGAATATTAATGACTATGAATTTTCCAATATAAAAATTTCGTAAGTTATTGGAAATTTACGAATTTCTTAGCAAGGCAGAATAGAGCAAAATTTCACATGAACGTCGATCTTGAGGGATATTTTCATCGTAAAGATGTCAAATCACTTTCGAAATATTATTTAGGATACTGGCATGAATATCATAGACTACGATTTTTTCCAATTTAAAAAATTCGTAAGTTATTTGGAATTTACGATTTACTTAACATGTCAGAATAAGGCAAAATTGAGCATAAACTTCCATTTTGAGGATCGTAAATACATTAGACAACTTCAAAATTACATTTATGATATTTGTTTGAACATGATTGAATACAAATATTCTAATAGGAAAATTTCGTAAATTATTCGCAATTTACGATTTTATCAACATAGTGAAATTGTAAATTTTTCATATAAATATGAATTTTGAGGATTATTGCATTGGAAATAGTAGCATGAAAACTATACAACGGAATTGACCCTGATAAAATAAATTAATAAATTAGAATAAGATAAATATATCGAAGTGAACGGTGGATAGCCTATTAGGCGGGGATTTCACTCTGTCACTGTATCAAGCTTTGGTCAAATTCATTTCTTTTAACATGATTATAATATGTCTCGCAATAGAAATTTATGAGAACATAAATATGATGGGGAACTGAGCAGAGTCCACCTATGCCAACTAGTTTATTTTCGGATTCCTCACACCCGAAAAAGTTTTAAAAAACTCAAAAACCGAGACCGAAAATTTTTAAGATTGCTTAACTTCCCCGTACCTATAGTATGGTGGGAGAACTAAAAAAAAAAAAAAAAATGTAGCATAAGAATTGCAAAATAAAAATTTAATTGCATTTGCGTGTACTGATTACAAATAAATATTAAATTAGATGTACCTATTAGTATTTTTTTTTAATTATAGATTTACAGACAGCATGATAATTATTCTCTGCTTAATTTGATGTCAAAATTCATTTTCAAAATCTTCTTTCAAAGCTGACAGTTATTTATAAGATTTCCAAATGAATTTTAAAATTCTTAAAAAG
Organism: Salticus scenicus; assembly: GCA_963930645.1. Taxonomy (NCBI): domain Eukaryota; kingdom Metazoa; phylum Arthropoda; class Arachnida; order Araneae; family Salticidae; genus Salticus; species Salticus scenicus. The sequence continues at coordinate 284,454,987 of OZ005652.1, read as the reverse complement.
GGATAAGTAATTTCTTGTTCTTACACGACGAATTAATTTTTCCTTTTTGGAGATAGGATAATTAGAAGTAGTTTTGTCAATCTCACTTCTTATTTTGTACTTGGTATTAGATTATTTGATTTCGTGCTATTAAATTTCTTGATTACTTCGGATAAGGCTTAATATTTAATTTAAAATGATGTAATTGCCATTTAAGAAACTTAATTAGTTCTTACTCCGCTCAGAAGATTAATTTAGTACGTAGTTCAAATTATAGCTTAGAGAAAAAATTTTTTTTTTTTTTTTTGTCTTTCTAGTTGCCGAAACGTCAGTGGAGGAGAGACATTGAGACTCAAAACGGTTTTGGGCTGTGTCTGTCTGTCGCGCGATAGCGGCCGCACAAATAGCGCTATTGACTTGAAATTTGGTACACATGTTCATGAGCCCCACGAAATCAGCTGTATAGTTTTTGGTATGTACTCCATTTGTAGTTCGTATACAGGGATACGCCAAAGTTTTTCTTATCATTACGGCCTATGGGAGGAATTTGTATGTATCGCGATAGCGGCCACAAAAATCACGCTATTGACTTGCAATTTGGTACACGTGTTCATGTGCCCCACGAAATCAGCTGTGTAGTTTTGGGTGTGTATTCCATTTGTAATTCGTGTACTGGGACACGCCAAAGTTTTTCTTATCATTACGGCCTATGGGAGGAATTTGTATGTACCGCGATAGCAGCCACAAAAATCACGCTTTAGACTTGCAATTTGGTACACATGTTCATAAGCCCAACGGAATCAGCTGTATAGTTTTAGGTGTGTATTCCATTTGTAGTTCGTGTACAGGGACACGCCAAAGATTTTCTATCATTACGGCCTATGGGAAGAATCTGTATGTACCGCGATAGCCGCCGCAAAAATCAAGCTATTGACTTAAATTTTTGCCGAAACGTCAGTGGAGGCCCTCTGTTGAGACTCAAAAGGATTTTGGGTTCCGTCGGTCCGTCCGTCTGTCTGTCTGTCTGTCGTGCGATATCGGCCGTAAAAACCACGCTATTGACTTGAAACTTTGTACACATGTTCATGATCCCCACGAAATTATCTGTATAGTTTTGGGTGTGCATTCCATTTGTAGTTCGTGTACAGGGACACGCCAAAGTTTTTTTTTTTATCATTACGGCCTATGGGAAGAATTTGTATGTACCGCGATAGCGGCCCCAAAAATAACGCTATAGACTTGCAATTTGGTACACATATTCAGGAGCCCAACGGAATTAGCTGTATAGTGTTAGGTGTGTATTCCCTTTGTTGTTCGTGTACAGGGACACGCCAAAATTTTTCTTATCCTTAAGGCCTATGGGAAGAATTTGTATGTACCGCAGTAGCGGCCGCAAAAATCCTTCGATTGACTTGCAAATTGGCGCACACATTCCAGCTTTCCATATAAGTACCTGTATAATTTTCATTGCTATATTTTTTATAAACTGTGTACAGGGACACGCCAAAATTCTTAACATTACGGCGTATGGGGTGAATTTCGTTTAAACGCATTTTAATATCATTACTTTGCAATGAAGAAAATGAAACTAGAGTACGTGAGTAAGATGCTTAAACTTATGTTGCTTGAAGAAAATATGTGCTCTTAAGCTTTCTAATTAATGTACAGGACCTTACAAAAGTGTTCTGAGAATGTCACTGAGAATGTCATCCAAACGATGTTAAATTTGGAACAATTATTAATTTTAAACGCAAAATAAGCTGAATAGTTTTTACTGGTGTATACAATGTTTATGGTTCGTTTACAAAGACACACGAAAGAATTTCGTAACATTAGAGCCTATGGACGAATTTTTAATTTAAGCGCGCACTTTAATGCGTTTATGCTGAATTGAACTTAATAAAGTTAACATACATTATAAAGATGCTTAAAATCATGTTTACTCTAAAAAAAAGGTTATGTATAGACGAAATAATTTATGGGACCACACAAAATAATTCCGAGTATGTACTGTAATCATCCAAATGATGTCAAATTAGTTTGAAAGATTAATGAGTTATAATAAATTAGATTTATTCTTATTATTGGCGTTTATAATGACTGTGGCTACTTTTCCGGGATACATAAAGGAATTTCGTACTTTTATGGTGTATAGTCGGTATTTCTTAAAAGTGTATTTTAACATGGTTACACCCCATCAAATATAATGAAATTTTATTAGAATTTTAAAAGCCTGTTTTCATGTTCAAAATTGTGGGCATAGAATTGATAATTAGTTTAAAGGTTACGCAAAATATTTCCGATATGCTATGCAATTTTTTTTTGTATGAAATTCGGTATTTATGAATTTCCGGGAAATAATACAAGACTGTCGTTTAATAAGAATGCATATTGTTGCGTACTTGGGGGTTTGTAAGTTGTCCGAGAATGAAAGGCGAAACTTGCAAAAATTCAGTGATTTATTCACAGAAAGTTCCAGAAGAATACAGGTCTATAAACAAAGTATCAGCTTCAATTCAACCAGTAAACATAGCTTAAACAACAGCCGTTAACAGCAAAACAACAGTACAAACTGTTTAGCAATAACACATAAAGCAAGTCTCATTCAAAGAGGCTCAAAGCAAAGCAAGCATTTGGCGAAACCGACACAGATCTGAGATTGGAAGCCTTGGCTAAAAAAATGCTCCTTTTATACTATTCTATCGAACACAGACTGTTCTGGAAAATTATCGTATCTCATCAGCCAATGAGATTGGAGCTTCCATATTTGGTATATCCCTAATAAGGATTTTCTCGCCAAGGTCGCCAAAAAATCGCCAAGGAGGGAAACAGTCGCCAAATTTGGCGCCAAATCCATTTCTTCCCTTATTGGAGCTTTTCAATTCGTTTTTAAAGGAAAATTAGGCTATTTTAACACTAAAACGACTAGAAATGCACAAAATTAGCATTTTATCGACTTACTAAGCCTCTTTAAAAAAATTTATACAAAACTAAATGCAATTATTTACAATTCCGTAACACTTTATATGATATACAAATAGGTATAGAAAGAGAGATAGAGCGGGGGGTTGAGGGGGGCGGCAGCCCCCCTCAGGAATGTATCTGATTATGGTAATAAGTCGATCGAATCAATATATACTATTATATAATAAGAAATAAATAAAAATGACCTATTGAAAAATGTCTGATGCAAATAGGACGTTGAGGCTCCTGATTTGCAGATCCACTAGTTTAATAGTATGCAAGTAGCATCAAGAAAATTATTTTTTGGGGAAAATAAATTAATAATAAAATCATCAACTTCTTTTCACGAGCATGTTTATTCCAAATTATATATATATATATATATATATATATATATATATAAAAGTGTTATCATGTTTACATCATTAACATGTAATAAAATACATATGAATTCATGCAATAAATAGATAAATTACATTTGTTAAAAGTTATAAGAATTTACATGTAATAATATGTATACGAATTTATGCAATAAATAAATAATTAATTAAATAATATTTGTTAAAACTTATGAGAACTGTAATAATACTCCTTTAAATGCTACTTAGTAAAGAAAATTAAGCTTCTGACTATTAGAAGTGTAGAAAATCATTTCTGAAGATGATCTCAAATAGATGCTGTTATGCTCTCATAAGATGCTTTTATGCCGCCATAAAAGCTAAAATACTCTTATACTCCCAAATTCCGTGAAAATACGCATAGAACACCTTTTATGCCAGATGCTCTCATTCTCTCATAACATCCAAGATGTTCTTATGGTCTCAAATTCCATTTAAATAAGCATAGAACACATTCTATGTAAGAACTCCGGAAGCCTCTAGATGTGATGATGATGATGATGATGATGATGATGATGATAGTGACAAAGATGATTTTACGAAGTTATATAAAACAATATTAGTCTGTAAACGTGGCAGGTGATTGGTCGAGTTGATTGCTCTTGTCATGAATATAATATGATGAATAGATTTAGAAATTTATAAAAAATAAGTATGTGAATCGGAAACGATCAGAGTTCGCCTATGGCAGGTAAGTTTGAATACAGTTGAATTTTTAAAATTACTAAACAAATTTTTTAATTAATTTACTATGCAAATTATTATTTCCAATGCTATGTACATTGTTAAGCAAAAATCCGAATTTTAAAGAAAACTGCAGATAATAATTTAATTTCTTATGTGCCTCATAAAACGAACAAACAAATAATAAAAAATAATTAAATAAATAAAAGTACTACACTGAAAAAAAAAAATATATATATACCGCCTTCATCTAGAATGAATAAGTGGTCATAAGTGCATAAGGCACGCTAATAAACTGAATAGACGAAATGATCGAAAATTTCTACTATACACATTTCTAGATGGTAAAACAATATTCTGAATATTCTGAATATTCTTAATCTTTTGTATGGCTAGAAATTCTCGCTTAATTATCTAGAATTGGGTCATAAACTAAGATTATAGTTGCTGAAACCCGCTTCTTGTGTTCGCATTTATTTGGAGATATTTTCAAATAGGTTTGACCTCGGTAATATAGACAAACTCTCTAGAATTCTAACAGGGGTTTCTAGAACTCGGTTTCAACGGGCACTAGAATTTATAAGATGACATGGAACTATTTTTTTCTAGAGCCACAATTTAGATTCTAGATGTCAGTTACAGATTTTTTTCTCAGTGTAATTTGAAGGAAAAGAATTTAATTTGATTCTACGTGTTAGGATTATTGAACTCATTATTGGTAGTCGGAAAAGAAAATTATTTCAATGTTTAGTTTATAATATTTTTTAGTTCTTTCTTTCTTTCTTTTTTTTTTCTATTTTTACTAATGTTTCATTTTCGATAAAAGTAAAAGGCAAATAAAATCCCATACATTTTTTTAGGATAGATTCCTTCAGCTATATTACATAATAAGGAAAAATCTTCCATAGTTTATATGTTATGCACGATTCCTTTTTCTTGATTTTTTAATATGATTGAATGATGAATGAATCATGATGAATGAATTTTTTATTAAAATCGAATATGATGATTGAATATATTACTTAAAAGTAATACATATTCAATCATTGTCCAAATAGTTTTAATTTTTTCTTTCAATGAATTTCATAATATATACAAATGTTTTTTTAATGCATGATTCTATTTTCTTGTTTATGAATGTATACTTGTTATGTATAGAATGTATACTTGTTATGTATAGAATGTATACTTGTTTCGTACATGCATAAATACATCTATTTAAAGTAACTTTTCACTTTTCATGAGTTGTCACTATATCCTGTTATATATGGAAAACTGTTTTAATCAGTAGGTTGAAAAAAACACCCAACCAGCCTTCAACCTATTAATTGAAGTTCAACTAAAAGAGTAAAACACCAGCTTTTTACAAGATATCGTGTGTGCACCTGTTTCTTCTGTAAAAATATTTATCAGTCGAGTGAAAAGTCATTGTAACTATGCCTCAAAGCTTTGAAATAATGTCAAATTGAAAATGTGAAATAAATGCCAAAAAAATGTGAATTGAAGTTTGAACGGTAATAGGTACGAAACAATTTCTTGGAATGGAAGTAGAGTAGCCATTATGAAGAGTGGATAGAAAATTACTCAGGGATAAAGTAAGTAAGTATATTTTGCTAAATAACAGTTTTATTCATTTTAATTTTATTTTAAAATTTAAATATAGTTCGTGCGGTGTATGCCACAAGTATATAATTTCTTTCCCTTTAAGTATGGTAAAAAATATTTTAATTTTACATTCAGGGATGAAATTTATTAGAATTATAATAACTTATTTTTTATCTCCCTTTAATCATATGACACATAACAAATTTTGTGCTTTGTAAACTAAGTTTTATCTGATGAGTATTTTTGTTACATCATCTTATTAAATGAGATTCTACATGGTGATCAGTGAAAACATTGTCGATTTTTATATGTTAAAGTAATTTAATTCTGCAGTGTGCTTTTGTCATTACACTAGTGAACTGAGCGTAAGGGGTTGCTCTCGGTGGGGGTCTTTCTCAGGGAACCTATCCTGTATAATTATGCAAGTTTCAGAGAAAACCATAGAAAGCTCCAAATAGATAGGTTTACGAGCACAACCTGGGATAAAACCCAGCACTTCCTGTACATCGCTTAATTTGAAGTACATCGCTTAAATTTAAGTTTGAACGATGATATAAAACAGTTTCTTGTATTGGGCATAACCAGCATGAACAGTGAGTAGGAAATTACTCAAAGATAAAGTAAGTATTTTTTACTAAATAACAGTTTTATTCATTTGAATTATATGTTAAAATTTAAATATAGATCGTGCGTTGTATGCTCCAAGTATATACATTTATTACTTTAAGTATGCTAAAAAATATTTTAACTTTGAATTCAGGGATGGAATTTAATATGTTTATAATAATTTATTACTTTCTTCTATATGTAATATAGAGAAAGTATTGCATTCGTGAAAATTTTCGACCTCCGTTTTTTAATGGATTTACACGTTTTGGGATGTCCTGAACACGAATTGATAGTTTTTAGAAAATGTCTGTCTGTCTGTGTGTATCACGATTTTTGTGGACACTGTAGCTCACGAACCAATGAATGAAATTTAACCAAACTTGATATTTAGTTGCACCCTGCTATAAACTGGTGCTGATTAGATTTGGGGATCAATTGCTCAACAGGTGGCGTTGTGATCGCATTTTTTGTAAACTTTTAACAAGGCAGTATAGGACAAAATTTCGTATAAATGTGCATAATGAGAGTTATTTTAAACTCGTGATTGTAAAATGAATATGAATTATTGTTAATAACAGTAATTAACTAGGAAAAAAATCCTGTGCATGTGGGGGCATCGCTCCCCACCTGGGGGGGAAGTAACACCCCTGGGGGGGGGGGGTTAATTTCCAAGATGGGTATCTTTCGAAAGGTCTCGTCAATACCTTTAAAACGAATGGTTGAACTATAAATGTGTGATGATTTAAAACAAAGTTTTAGATTTTTTCTACTTTTAACGAAAAAAAAAACCTTGTAATTTTTTTTTTTTTTTTTTTTTTTTTTTAATATTGTTACTGAGTGACTTTGTATAGGAAAATATAGAAGAAAGTCTTGTGGTGGCCACAACATACTAGTTTTTATTCTCCCTGGAATGATGTGACCCATAAAAAATTTTGTGCTTTGTAAAGTGAAGTTTTTTTTAGGATGTGTATTTTTGTTACATCATCTTATTAAATGAGGTTTTACATGTTGATTAAAAAAAAAAAAATACTTACAAACTTTGAATAAACACCATAAAATGCAATAAACTCGCAACAATTGTTTCGGGTCGAAAAAACACACGACCCTTCATCAGGCGACTAAAGTAAGCACGAGTGCTGCAGTCAAAGCGGCAACGCAGGTGCTACAGGTGCGTTGGCGCTTTGACTGCAGCACTCGTGCTTACTTTAGTCGCCTGATGAAGGGTCGTGTGTTTTTTCGACCCGAAACAATTGTTGTGAGTTTATTGCATTTTATGGTGTTTATTCAAAGTTTGTAAGTAATTTTTTTTACAACGCCAGTTTTGTGGTGCTTTTTTATTAAAGTTACATGTTGATATTAGTGAAAACATAGTCGTTTTTTATATGTTAAAATAATTTATTTCTACAGTGTGCTTTTGCCATCTGGTATCCTGCTGTTCGGCTTAAGACCAGTTGTCTACACTAGTAACCTGAGCCTAAGGGGTTGCTCTCCATGGGGGCCTTTCTAAGGACACCTGTCCTGTATATTTATGCGTCTCAGAGAAAACTACAGAAAGCTCCAAATAGCTAATCTGACGAGTGCAACCTGGGATCAAACCCATCACTTCCTGTCTACCAGTTTGAGCACAGAACCACCTGGCTACTGATGGATGACTTATTTTCTTAATTAATTAATTTATTTATTGTAAGTGTACATTTTACGTATTTTATCAATTACTTACTCTCCTTGATACTAAATTTAATCCGGTATTCCGGAATCACTAATAAATTTTGCTTTACTGCAGGTAGATACAGAAAATTCGGCTTCTGGACGTATAAAAACATAATTTTTTTTTAATATATTTTATGTAGTTTCATTTATGCATATTATTTAAAAAAATTATTATCTAACAGATGAAATCAGATTTTTAAATTTATCATGAATAAATATAAAATCATTAAGCATTTTTTTTTCTTTTAGGTGATAAGCAGAAGAGGCCAGTGTCAGAGTATATTTTATACTCAACTTCCCCGTAACATGGAGTCAATTTTTTAGATTAGTTCAAATTGTAACTGTTTATTCAAAACAATTTCTGTCAAATCATTTGATTAAAATATTTAAAATGTTGATGCGAATGTTAATAAAATGTAATTTTTAAATTGGCTATTATTTTATATTTACTACATATTCTAAATATTTAGCAACAAAACTCTAACAAATTTTATTTTTATTCCTTTATTCATTAGGTTATCAGTGGTACTTAAACAGAATTAAAAATGTTATAATGATTTTAGTAAGGAAATCTGAAGAAAATACTAATATTTCATGTTTATCTCCTTTATGGATTTAGCAGTGCTGAAATTTTAGTTATTGAGTGCAGGAGTCGCAATGTTCCTATATTTTATATGCATTTTATTACATTGTTACCACTATTTAAAAAAAAAAAAAAAAATCTTGAAGTTTTTTGTTATAATATTTTAAAAATTATTGATCTCAAATAATAGCGGCAAAAGACTAAAGTAACACATACAAATATAGCAACACTGTGACCCTGTAAATGTTCTAAATAGCAGAAATAGTAAACTGACAAACAGTAAAATAATTATTGTAGGAATACTTTACTCAAAAGAGTTTTCTTTTCAGCAGCATCTTTCAATTAAATGATTTTTTCAATTAAGTTTTTTTTTTTTTTTTTTTTTCAGAATTTAAGTATTTTTGTATTCAACAAATTATTCTGCAATTCAAGTCAAATTACTTTCTCAAAAAGAAAGAACTAGGAAGAAAAGGGAAGAAGGGGGGGGGGGGGATAGAATGTACTGGATTTTTTAAATGCATTGCTTAATTAACTGTAATTTACAAACATTTTAAATTTTATGATTATCAATTTCAATTTCATAAAGGTAGTGTTAATACGTGAAGTTAAGAAACTAATTGCAAATTATGAGATATAAGACTTAAATTTTATTTATTTGTATATATTTTAATTTTTAATATGTTAATATTAGTTGAACTGAATATAAGATAATTGTAAAGTGCATGCGCATACGCAACAACACTTTGAAAAAAAAAATGCCATAAATGGAAAAAAAGCAAATAACAGTTGTTTTGGGTCAAAATTATTAAGCTTGATGCACCATCAGGAAAAAGAAATGTTGGCTAATTCTTTTACTGGTAAAATGAAAAACTGGCAGCGTCAATTACTGGAACACTGAATGTGTGTAAATATGGTAAATAAATAGTATAATAAATCAGCCCCCCCTCCCAAAAAAAATAAAATAAAATAAATAAATAAGTAAATAAATAAATATTTATTTTATTTATTTAATTTATAAATAAATTATATATTTATTTCATTTATAAATAAATAAAATATTTATTTAATTTATTTATTTATTTATTTTTTAATAACTCAACGTATAAATATAACAAAATTTTTTTCCATAATTACTTAGTACAAATTACAAATTGAGCAGTTTTTAAATCGCATTTTTATTTAAACTATTGAATGATGATAATTTCTGAATTTTATATACAGTCGAAACTCGTTAACATGAACATGCTTAAAGTGAATTGTGTTATTATGAAATGTTTGCGCAATCCCCGTCGAAATAAAAAGCAATTTCTGAGTTACTAGTAGCATAAACTACCGGTAACATCAACAAACTTTTTATTTCCCTTGAGATTAACGTTAACAAGGTTCGACTGTATAACGATGTTACAATTTAAAGTAAATAATATGCTTTTATTCCCTTCTTTTTCTTAAAAAGTAACAATTAAATAGAGGTTGAATACATATTACTTTACAAAAGAAAAATCTGAAAACCAGTGGAAAAATTGAGATGAAAACTTTCAAATGAGTAAATACAGGTCAAGATCAATTAACAAGCTTGGAAAACTTAATATAGCAACACTTTTATTGAAGCCAATGGTTTCGGGTTAATTTCCTTTTCTAGACACTTTTTTTTTTCCTTTAGCTGGAAAATTTCAGTTTGTCTTTCTATTAACATAGGTTGCAATAATTTTAAAATGAAAAGATTATGCATACATCATTCAGTTATTTGTTATTTTGATGAATTATGAGCTGTGTTTTGTCAGTACAGTAAAATATCATTAACAAAATATTACTGAAATAAATCTGTGTCCACTAAATCTTTTGGTTTTAGCAGATCATTGCCACGCGAGAATTTTGGGAAAGATTGCTATTACACGTGATTGACATTTTACTGAGAATTTTATACTATAAAAGCATTGTAAGTTTAATTAATTCCAGTTTGTATTAGAGTAGATTAATTAAATCAGATTTATTTATATTATACATTTTTTAAATAAGTTTTTAACAATTACCTACATGATTCTCCGTTTTATACAGTCATTCATACATTTTTTGTCATATTATCTTGTCCATTTTTGAGAATGGATTAAAAAAAATTTTTACTATAAATTTTCTTCTGCAAAATTGTAATTTCCATTCATCAAAGTTCTAATGTTATCTATCTATAACTTTTTCACCTCCACATTTATTTAATTTAAAAACCTGTTTAAAATAATTACAAGAAGTATTTTATCTGAATTTTCTATATTTAGCATTCTATATTTTAAAAAAAAAGGGGGGGGGGGATAAAAATTATAGTTTTAGGAGGAAAAAAAGTCGTACTAATTACATCATAAGAAATGTCATCATATTATTCAATATATGTTAATTAGAACTACTGGTAGAAGTCACTGAAAATGAACTGTCAAATAAGAATTACTTAAGGCTCCTCAAAACCCTCTTGCAATTTCCTTGTCTTCAATCTACAAATACAATGCAACTATATGGGGAAATTTGTTTATAGAATTATTTATCACCTAACTCTTTTTTTTTTTTTTAATCAAAGCTCCATTAAAAAAAAAAAAAAAAAAAAAAAAAAATTACAACCATTAAATTAATACTTGTTTACCAAAATTTTATTTTTTACTTTATTTCAGAGACAAGAATATATGAGAAAATGCACTTGGATAATATTCGCATTTTTGAATTCAAAAATTATAATTCTAAAAAATCAATTTTTAGAAAACTAGTAATTTTTCCGAATGGAAAAATGGAATTAATAAAAATACGTTAGGTAATGAGTAATTCTATAAATAAAAATTATCGCATGCAGGAGATAGGATTTCATGACGGGAGGAGAGAGAAGAGCCTTTCCGTGTTAACTTATGGGAGTTTTGTTGCTTGGTATTGTAAGGATATTTGATTCAAAAATGAAGGTTTTCAAATTATGTCTTTTGAATATGTCGCCTTTTAGTTTGTGATAAGTTTTTTGAAAAAAGAAAATTGTATATTTTGTCTCATTAAGTAAATTTAGAACTGTAAGTTTGGATTTCTAAATAAAATATTTAAATTTATTTTTTTAAACAATTGTTCATAAGCTGAAAGGCAACTTATACAAAGAAAAATTCTCAAAAGACAGAATTCGAAAAATTCATTTTTGAATGAGATATTCTTATATAAAACGAAGTAACAGAAGTCCCATTCGATAACACGGGAAGATAGAAAGAGGTAATCTGACTGTGATGTACATCGTTAACGGCCCTCTTCACTCACCGTCGCCGGAAGCCCGAGCCAATGTTATTCTATGGGGAAAGTTTCTTTACAAATAACTTATTAACTAATACATATTTTTAAATTCTGTTTTCACATTCAGAAAATTCCCAACTGTTAAATTGACGGACCTTTTTTAAAAATGTATTATTTTAATTTTTAATATTTTATTTTGAAATTGCAAAATGAAAAAATTTTACATATTGAAAATTCGTATTTTGCAGCTCAAAAATAAAATATAAAAAATTAAAAAAATAATTTTTTAGAAAAGGTGCATCAATTTAACAGCTGGGAATTTTCAGAATGTGGAAACAGAATTTAAAAATATGTATTAATTAATAAGTTATTTGTAAAGAAAAATTTCCCATAGAATAACGTTAGGTTCGGCTTCCGGCGGCGGTGAGTGTAGAGGGCCCTTAACGGCCCTCTTCACTTACTGTCGCCGGAGGCCCGATTCAATGTTATTCTATGGGAAAGTTCCTTTACAAATAACTTATTAAATAGTACATATTTTTAAATTCTGTTCTCATATTCTGAAAATTCCCAACTGTTGAATTTACGGAACTTTTTTTAAAAAAGTATTTTTTTAATGTTTTATATTTTATTTTGTAGCTGCAAAATACAAATTTTCAATATGTGAAATTTTGTATTTTACAATTTCAAAATAAAATATTAAAAATTAAAAAAAAAAATACATTTTTAAAAAAGGTTCGTCAATTTAACAGTTGGGAATTTTCAGAGTATGAAAACAGAATTTAAAAATATGCATTAGTTAATAAGTTTTTGTAAAGAAAATTTCCCAAAGAATAACATTAGCTTCGGCTTCCGGCGACGGTGTGTGAAACGGGCCCGTAAAATTAAAATCAAGGCTACGATGTGCCTCTTAGAAGAAAATGCGTGCCTTTTTAATTTCAAAGGCACCAGGTGTCTCTTAATTTCAAAAGCACCACGTGCCTCTTAAATTCAAAGGCAACAGGTGCCTCTTAAATTCAAAGGCAACAGGTGCCTCTTAAACTCAAAGGCAACAGGTGCCTCTTAATTTTAAAGGCACCCGTGCTTCTTAATTTCAAAGGCACCTTCGTGACTCTTATTTTTCAGAGGCAAAAAAATTCAAAATGTGCCTCTTGTATCAGAGACACAGTTTTAAGAGTGTAGTGTTTCGGTGCCATTTCACGTACCGTCTTCAGTGTGAAAAAATGTAGAAGAAATTAAGAAAAAGTGGATTGAATATAAAATTTCCAACAGACAGACATACAGAATACAGTGAAATCATAATTAACAATATGTTTAAGATTCTTATAGATGTAAAATGCTTCAAAGAAATCGAGTTTGTCTGTAGACACTTGCCCAGCTTGCATTAAGCTTGATATCTAGAACCGGAATCAACGTGCATCAAACATGTAGTATGCTGGCAACCGCATACATGACTCAAATACTTGTAAAACTTTTTTTAAATAAAAACCCATTATTACTTTGTTACATAAAATTATTTATTCTACATTTACAATGTTGATTTTTGTCCTCTTTCAGCGAGAACGAACTGAGAACTGCACACACAGCTTTAAGGTTTTAAGTTTTGACATCAAGGAATTTTCAAGCTTATAATTTGATTAATTTGTCAAATGTGATTTCCTAAGCTTAATTTGGTTAGAAATATCCTTGGAAAATTAAAATAAAGCTTGTTTCAAGAAAGTGAGCTCTTAGGGTTACAGCATGGCTTTAATATGCAATACGGAACGACTTTGTAAAATCTGAAACATGCAGAAGAGAATCGAAAGTTAGACAATGGCTCTCTTATCACGAGAGAAATCACTTTATACTGTATCCTACACATAATGATACATCTTGTTTGTAATAATATACAGTGGATGATCAGTTTAACAGAATATTTTTTATTTTGACATTTTTTCGATTATCGAAAAAAATACTACATGAAATGACCTGAAATTTCATACACGGAAGAACATTTAAAAACTCATGTTTGTCTCTTCCGATTTAGTCCAATGTACAATTAGGGTACCAACCACAAATTGAAGAAGAGCGAAAATATTTTGGATTACCTTGTATCAGTAAAACCTACAAATGAGTTGTAACTTATTGTTGCACATGCCATGTACAATATTTGTATGTATGTTTTGGTGCAAGAACAGCGTAATTATTTAGGCGAATATATATATATATATTTGCTTATAGCTAGAACTGTTTTCCATAAAATTTTACAAAACTTGCTGAAAAATTGATAAAGCATTAGAGAAAAATTATTCTGAAACACAAAATTCACATATGTAATATTCGTCGAGATATGAGCCTTTTTAGTAGATATTATTTTTCTGCGCATGCGCGAAAGATAGAAAAACTTTTATTACATAATTTGAAAGCTAAATATATTGAGCAACTTTTGTCAAAAGTTCATTCGAACAGAATAAAAATTAAGCAAATTGTCGCCAAAAGAATGATCTAGATTTTAGGTATTTTCCAGAGTTGGAATTTCATAAAGGATGCTGTGCATTTAATTTGAACATCCAATTATTTCAATAACGTTGCAAAAGTACTTTCTAGTAAAAAAAAACCCCATACGAACACACAAATCTTAGTAAATAAATAAAAATATGTTAAAGTTACAAACCTTAAAGGCTTTTTCACAAAAAATAACTTTTGCAATTTGGATGAATTAATTGGATCTTCAAATTAATTACGTACCATGTGAAAAACCCCTTATGAAATTTCAAATCTGAGAAATACCTGAAATCTAACTTGTTCATTTGCCGATAATTAGCTTAATTTTTACTCTATTCAAAAGAACTTTTGACAATTTTTAATCCTTTAATAAATTCTTTTCCTCTTTCTGAATTAAAATGTACATCAAAATCATCCACCAACAAATAAACCAAATGAATTAAGTTTAATCATGTTTCTCACTCGTAGCATTGATAACGATTACAAAGGCAAAGGTTTGGAGGGATTTCAAGTTGACCAATAGTTTTGGGCTTGGTAAATAACCAGTCATTCGAACTTCCCTTATCGCTATTTTCTCTCAACCACAAGGGTTTTCACCCGTATTTTAACACTGCACTCGTTGAGTCAGCCTCAGCACTTGTGCACAGGCTCCCATGGTCGCAAGACATGGTTGAAGAAGCATGGTTGAAGAACAAATTCAAATTTATTTGTTTATTTATTTTCATTTATTAAACTGTAAGAACTTGGGAAAAATAGTTTATCCCATGATTTTGAATCCGATTGTCTGTAAAAGGTTTCAGTTAATGAAAAAGACGCCATAAGTAATATTCATGACTTATGTAAGGAAAATGGTTATTTCGAATATATTTTTTTCTTTTCTTTACTTTTCTTTTATATTTAATCTAAATTTGAAAGGTTTGATTCCCCCCCCCCCCTCAGAAATAGGAGATTTGTGTAAAATTTAATTATTTTACTACTTCATTATTTTACTTATCAATCCAATAGTTAACAATGAATTTTTAAATACGCAAAAGTTATTGCACAATAATTGTTTTTAAAGTTTTGATACAAATGTTTTAAATAGAATAATTGTTCGTATTTTAATTTAAATAAAGCAAAATTTTTACACGTTCATTTTTTCGACAGAAAAGAAATATAATAATGAACCACGGGCAAATATTTTATTTCCTTTTATAACGGATAAAAGAAAGAAAGAAAGTCTATTTTATTTAATTTTCTTTTTCAGCATCAATATATTTTTCCTTTATAATAATTTTAAAGATAAAACAAGGTTTTTATTAAATATATTTTTAACTAATTATCCGTTTGAACTAAAAAATACGGCATTAGCCAGATTTTGCCCTGATTAGTAAGTGTACCAATTTTTGCAGCGATTATGTTCATCAGTGTAGCTCTGTATGGTGAAAGATCTGACATATTTAAGGTGAAAAAAAAAAAAAAAAAAAAAAAAAAGCAAATAATGACGTCGGGAAATATCTGAGAAAGTAACAGAGCAATAGTCCTGTCGTACTAATAAATTAACACACGGATAAAGTTTTGATATACATTCTTTTGTTTTACATTGCGTTTTAACCCTTTATCTACTGCATTATGATAGAGACAAAAATTGTGTTTCAAACATATATTTTTAGTTAGTAAAATGCATTATTTAAAGATATATATGTTAAAAATTATGCATATCACCTTATCATAATAATTAATGAGAATTTTGTGAGGTCGTACTTTAGTGTACCACTGGTACATAGAGGTCGAAAAAATTATTTCGACATGAAAAAAGTGTAGAGAAATATTTACTCTTTATGTTCTTCATATTTTTTCTAAGATTAGTGGGATATTCTTGAAATAATATAGGAATTAATTATAACACACATGAAGATCGTGAAAAATATCAAGTAAAAACAGCAAGTGCACTCCATAAAATCCCTTATGGAACAAAAATGGCTATATGTATCGTGTAATGCTTTGTAGTGAGATTAAAGGGAGGTACATCTGTTCCCTTCTTATAAATATCTTTGACATTTCTTCTATAAATTTAAACAGTGCAAATAGTTTTTAAAGACGTTCTTCATAATAAAACTAAATTATTGAAATATGTATAACCTATGGAAAAAAATGTTATTGGTTTAAAAAGAGAGAATTATTATTTTTTAACACTTTCCAGTAAAGGTGAAGAGTATGTATAACTACATTTTGTCCGTCTATCCACCTGTCTGTCTGTCTACGCTCTAACGTGCGTAAGTATGTTAATTTTTTTTTTTTCAAATCGACATATGTTATTTAAATTCACTACCGTATATTCCCCATTCAGAATTGTATAACTAGCACGACTGGCAAACAGACGCCAAGATGAATGCTAATGTAAATCATTAACTGAACACTCTTGTACTGCAGAAATTGACTTTTACTATACATAGAAAATTTTGTTGCGTATATACATAGAAAATATAATATTTTTGGCATTAAGATTTGTAGGGACACATAAAAATATTTAGTACATAATAGGATTACAATTGGAGTTGCAATATCATTAACACTTAAATGTTTTTAAATAATTTCCAAGTATGTAAAGATTATGACTTCAAATAGTCTACCTGTCTGCCTTTCTGTCTGGCTGTCCGAGCTCAAATTTCTCTTAATATTTATGCCTTGAAATTAATTTTGGTTATTCAGATTTAATGTGGTATGTTCTCTATCGAAAATAGTGTAAGTGACGCAACTAAAACAGAGTACAGGGGCTCACAAAATAATCTTGATGCATCATGCTATATGAGAGGTACATTATTAAAGCAAGTTTTAGTATCTTTATACTACATGCAATATAACGATTATATAGTTTTGAGATACAGAAATCTATTATTCAGGTAAAATGAAGTATGATTAGCGTAAATGATTGACTTTTAGTGCCCCAAAAATATGTTCTAATTCATTGAGAGATGTAGAGGAAAATTACTGAATTTAAAATTTTAGTATTGAGATAAAAATGTTTTTTTTGTACATCATTAGGGGGTTCTGCAGCCTGCTCGCTCCGCTCACTAACCCCAGAGGGAGTTTTTATATCCCCCTCAAGTTTCAATTCGCTCATTAACTCCTGTGAAGCTCGGTAAGCCTATTCGCAGCTTTGCTTTTCATTGAATAGAAATATTAAATATACACAACACAACACAACACAAAAACAGAACAGTATTATAGAAATCCTTACATTTGATATTATTTTGAAATATACAATATTTAATACTATATAGTTTTTTAAATGAAAAATGTCAAAAATCTGTTTTACGTTCGACAACTTTTTAACAATTTGTCACTATTTTAGACGGAAACATATGCTAGAGCTTGACACACAGAATAAACAACGACGGCCGTAACTTTCTTTTATCTTTAGAAATAAATTCTTAGTATCTAAACCATTTAGCGTTACAGATTTAGTAAATGACCAACTTGGAGACTTAAATTTTTGTCACTATTTGGCTAATTGCTTGTTTAAAGAAATTATCAGCTTGTTTTTTCTAATGTCTATATTTTTTAAGAAAGGATTTTAAATAAAAATCCAAACTGATAATTCAAACGGATGATTGGTTTAAAATATACTAGCAGGCTTTGCCCGCTTCGCTGGCCATTAAATTTAAAGGAAACTCTTTTCTATATAGTTTTATAAAAATAAAATAAAATAAATTACTGAAATTGTTCAAAAGCTCGTTCCAGGTCCCTGCTGCATTCGGCAGCGATTTGGTCATCCACTGCAACTCGGGCGCTTGTCTCTATTACATGCGACAATAGTTTACCAATGAGCTTCCATTTAGGTGCTTATTATATATTATTAGTTATTATATATATTATTATATATATTATTAGTTTCGAAATAGATAGTATCGAAAAAATTGGAGTTTCCCTTTTATATTTGAATCACAGTTACATGTGAACAACACTATATGTGTTGTTCACATGTAACTCGGACTGGACTCAAATGTAACTGGGTTTAGACAACATAATATTTGCTTTTACGTTATTTCATATGTTTATTTTGTTTATCCAATCAACCATTAAATGACAGCAATTTCACGCCAAATATTACAATATGCTGCGACCGGCTACGTCTGTCGCACGAGACAATTAATTTTTTGTATTTATATATAATTCATGGGTTGTAAACCTGATAGTACAGCCTTAATATAGTTCTCTTTGGCAGCTTTTGAATTTTTGTCACCATTTTAGACTTAATCCATTGTAACAATAAGACTTAATACCTTGTAACAATATGCTATGAGCGCTATTTCTGCCGTATTTTAGACAATTAACCTTTTTATGGTTATATATATTTCCCATTAAACATATTTTTATTTATTTATTTAAATATTAATTTGAATTTTTCAAACATTTCTGTTCGACAGCGTGCAAGTGTAGTAACACACAGAGGCTCATTTGTTTGTATGATAAATTAGAATAGTGATTATTATATAAAAAAATAAATAAATAGGTAAACATTATCGTGTTACACAACTTTATTATGTCTCTCCATTGGCGGCTTTTGAATTTTTGTCGCCATATTAGCGATGGATTTTTTTTTTTTTTTTTTTTTTTTTTTTTGTATGAAAAGGGAAAGACAAATTGTCATGTTGCATGACAATGTTTTTTTTCTCATTAATTATTTTTAATAATTTCGTTTTAGAAAAACACTTTAAAGTAATCAATTAAAATAATCATTTATCTTTAATTCACATTTTTAAATTAATTCCGCTTACGAATAACTTTAAAATTTAATTAAGTAAGAAATTATCTACTTGCCGTAATTGGTTATTAACTTAATCATTAATGTTGCCATCCTTAGCATTTTAAATGCGTTTCGGCATTTAACGAAACCGCGATAAACTTTCCGTAGCGCGCGATCTCTTTGGTTCCGTTTTGCAAAACCAGATCGCAATTTTCTCTCAGTGGAACTTCATTTTCGGCAGATGAACTTTCCCTCTCCTAGCCATATTGCACGACGCTCCCGATTACCGTTCCGATGAAGCGTGGGTTCAAGGGACAGCGTCGCTTGTCACGTGATCAAGTTTAAATTTCTCCGAAGCTGATTCGCCGATGCGGCGCATAGCTCCGCTTGCCGCGTTTTGAGTTTGAAAACAAGCGTCACTTACGTTTGGGATGCGGTGATGTAAAGAAGCCACGATATTCAGCGCTGGGGCGCAATCGTTCGTTTTGAGCGATGGCCACGGCGCCAGTTTTAAATATAACTTGACTATCAATGATAATTTTGTCTAAAACTATGATGGATTATACAGAGTATTGCAAATAATCAATTCATAATTATAGAACAACTTTTCAAGTACTTACTCAAATTCGGCATTACCCTCATTCGTTTACTAATGAAGCTGAAGTCATCGCCTCTGAAATAATAGCCATCCTTCCTCCAAATACGAAGCCGATAAATAAAGTGAAATTCTCTCCAAAGAAGTTTCCTCTTTATTAATGTGTACTTGGATTCAACTAATTTCATAACAAAGTAAGAACTTATTTTCATTATTTTCCTTTGAACTTTGGAATTCGGTTATATAGCGAGCCATCACGAATTGCCTGGTTTCAGCGGACGCAACGTATCTAATTAACTTTTTGCCTGATCTTAATTCCTACTAATTTAAAAAGATAAAACCAACTTTTATACGAATTTTAAATGCCACTATACTTTTAAATAACTTTGCCAATTTTTAAGAAGTAATGCATCAAGCTAATTGAAAGACTGATTTCTAGTATCAACGGCCATAGAATTCCAAAAATTCATTTATCATTTCTAACACCAACATCCCCATGCGACACAAATTTTGCTTATAATTTTATCAGACTCTTCTATGTTTATACATAAGAATCCTTTATATTCTGCCTATATTTTTAATGGTTTTTAGGTTTAAAATAGTGCTTGTTGAAATAAATTTCCTATCTTTAAAACTGCATTTGTTCTGTAAATTTTGTGTAAAAATAAATCATTTATGTTTTTATATATTTGATGCGCTACTTAGATTAAAATGGCTGTTGCTATATTAAACTTCTTGTCGAAAAACGTTCGGTGTACTTCAACACCAAAATTTAAAAAATCGCCCAGCAGGATCTGTTAATGAAACTGATAAAATAAAGATATGGTTCATAGAGTTTAAATATTCTATTTAAAAAAAACTTTTAAAACCCAAATTCTTAATGTATCGTATCACATACATATATATAGTAATAATATATAGATTGATCATTGGGGAGAAAAGAGTGATTCCTTTTCACTCGGGAAAAAACGGCGATTTTACCAAAATATGGCAGTCTTTCCCCGAGTGAATACACACGGGAATACACGCGAATGTTTTAGCAAATAAAATTCATGAATAATTTATTTACTAAAGGTGAATGAAAAGCTCCAGATATAGTTTCAAATTCATTCTTCTTTTTTTCCTTTTTACCTTCAATACCACTTAATGGCTGATTCCAAAGCTTTTTTTTCGGCATCAAAAATCTTTGCACGATAACATGGGGATGATAGATCTATATATATATTATTATATCTATGATCATATAAATCTTTTCGAAGATATAATAAAACTTAATTTGAAAAAAAAAAAAAATAATGACTTTTGTTTATTAACCAAAATAATTGATGAAATTTGAAATGCCAGTTCGTGATGTGGGGTGCAGGCTGTATATTATATTTTTGTGTTCGTGAGAGAAAATTTAAAAGAATTTGAAAACTGCAATTTTTAATCCCACTTAAAACTCATGTGACTTAATGTGAAGCAGATTTTTCATTTTTTTTCTCCTAACGGTTTCCATACAATCTTCTGCTGTTGTCACCTAAAATTCCTACTTTAGTTAATTTTAAAAAATCTAATTGTCCGATTGATAAGCTGTTTAATGCATCGGATTTACAAAAATTTTCCCTTTCATTTGCTATCTTATTTGTAACGATGCAACTGATATTTCTAATTTATTTTCTAATCTTTCTGATTTATTTTCCTCATTTTAAATAAATGTACTTTTTTTAAAAAATTATTATTATTTTGTCGAAAAAAAAAATTGGCAACAATTAAATTATGGATAAACTTTTAAAATTTAAATGGCTTATTTATCAGAAATTAGAAGGTTATTATTTTCACATTTTAACTAATTAAGAAAAAACTAATCATCCGATTGATAAGATGTTTAATGCATCGGATTTACAAAAAATTTCCCTTTCATTTGGTATCTTATTTGTAACGATGCGACTGATATTTCTAATTTATTTTCTAATCTTTCTGATTTATTTTCCTCATTTTAAATAAATGTACGTTTTTTTTTTTTTTTTTTTTTTTTTAAATTATTATTATTTTGTCGAAAAAAAAAAAATTGGCAACAATTAAATTATGGATAAAATGTTAAAATTTAAATGGCTTAGTTATCAGAAATTAGAAGGTTATCATTTTCACATTTTAATTAATTAAGAAAAAACTAATCAAAAATTCGAAAATCTGACTTCGATGTGCACAATGACCCTTCGGGGGGCACCTTTGTGTTAAATCTCGTGACTGTCCGAGCTACCGTTTTCGAGAACAGTGAAATAGACAAATATTGCTCACTTAATAGTATAAGATGTACGTTTTTTTTTTTTTTTTTTATTATTATTTTGTCGAAAAAAAAATTGGCAACAATTAAATTATGGATAAAATGTTAAAAATTAAATGACTTATTTATCAGAAATTAGAAGGTTATTATTTTCACATTTTAATTAATTAAGAAAAAACTAATCAAAAATTCGAAAATCTGACTTCGATGTGCACAATGACCCTTCGGGGGCACCTTTGTGTTAAATCTCGTGACTGTCCGAGCTACCGTTTTCGAGAACAGTGAAATATACAAATATTCAGAGCTGCCAACCTAATCCGGCAAATTGTTTGTACCGCCCCTTTTCCTACACCACTTAATTTTTAGAGTATTTGTTTTCTTAATTCATCGTAAATATATTTGAAGACAATTACTCTAAAAATTTAGTGGTGTTTAAAAAGGGGCGGTACTAACGATTTGCCGGATTAGGTTGGCAGCTCTGAATATTGCTCACTTAATAGTATAAGATAAGATTTAATAAAAACCTCGTTTTTTTTAAAAAAGGATAAATATATTGATGCTGAAAAAGGAAATGAAATAAAATCCGCGATTGTAATGAAATGCTCACCCTCTGGTGGGCTAAGGTGAAATTACAATAAACATGCTTTAATTTGAATTCCATCCAGCCGCCATTGCTTGCCGATATTTAGTTTCACATATATTTATTGAATAAAAATGAATAAATACGGTAAAAAAGATAACACATACTTTTGTGTGCCACAGTGTAACTCCAAAGGATCAAGAAATCTAGAATTAAGCTTCCCTTTATGGGAGTAGGTTAGTTGCACCCGGAGAATAGCTAAACGGGCGAGTTGCACCGCTTACTTTCTGAACCAAGGGGTGAGTTGCACCGTTTACCACCTCGAACCAAGGGGTGAGTTGCACCGCTTAGCCATTTCTACAAAGGGGCGAGTTGCACCCTCCAAGATATTATTACATAATTTTTTTTTTTTATACATAATCGCATAATTTTCCCTTCACACTTTTCACAGGCTTAGGACTGTCATGAGCTAAAAACCCATAGCGTGTTTAAAAAATTTGCGAATAATTTTTCTTTGTCTCATAGTGGTAATAAGTTTACCTTGTCTAATAGCCGAGCATATGCCTATTGTCTTTGAGAAAGATGATCATCTGTCGTCTTATTTTATGCATAGGTTTTAATTTGTTTCCTTTTTATCTTTCTTTGAACTGTAGTAGGAAATAGCCTTTAAAAATTCAAATCTTGTAAGTTCTTTACTCGTATATTTCTGCTTCATTTTTTCCATGTTTTCCATTCTCTTTTTCAGAAATTTATTTGGTTGTTTTGTGATATTTACGCTATTTTTCAAAGCATTTACATCAACCTGTGTTTGCTTAATTACTTCAATAAAAGCATAAATATTCGGACTAGGTGCACTGAAATTGGCATTGAATTTTGCGTGAAACGATTCACAAGCGTTAGTTGTTCTCTCTCCGTCAATTGTATCCGAAGCCCACATAATTGGTGGAAATTTCACATCATCTGAAATATATGTATCAACCAAATAATCCATGTATTTTTCCAATTTTTCATTCTGAGGAATTTCCGACATGAAATCCTCTACAAAACAATCAGCAACTTCCTCATGATTGAAATAAAGCAATCCGAATGACCAACGTAGCCACTTTCCAATATCGGAATTCTTGTCTTTATATTTTTTTTTGATAAACCAAGTTCTTGAATTTTTCTCCACCGTGATTGAGATGCATGGAAACGACATTCTCTGATATTGCTTGTTGGCCATATTCTTTTAATTGCCGAATGAATTCCGATTTCAAAATCAGCACAATATTCTTGGGCTCGAATTTCAATTCTAATTTTTCACAACACTCTATCAGCAATACAAACATATCTTCATAAGTATTTGTACTTTTGTTAGGCAAGAGAAAGTGAGCAAGTGGCATGTAGTGGCCATTTGACATTGATGTGCAACGAAAACACTGATAAAAAATCTTTGGACAATGTTTGAATTTTCCATTGATGAATATCGTATCACTTTTACACAAAAATTGCAGATTAGAGGCGCTTGAAAAGCAAACGATACGTTTTTCTTCATTGTTAACTTGAAGCATTTCTTCCCCCTGATATGTTTTAATATCCAACGAAGCTAGAGCAGAATGCACTTCTTTTGCGTTTTTGGGAAGGGGTGGTAATACTGCACGCCGTGCTCTACTCAAAATTTTTCTTAT
This sequence comes from Salticus scenicus, assembly GCA_963930645.1. Lineage (NCBI taxonomy): Eukaryota > Metazoa > Arthropoda > Arachnida > Araneae > Salticidae > Salticus > Salticus scenicus. Next base: position 284,430,894 of record OZ005652.1, on the reverse strand, counting down.
ATATTCCATATCTTTTACATTGAATTCTTCTGTAAAACTTGAAGGTGCACCACTTATTTCTCTTCTAATTAATTTTTGTGGGCTTTCGTTTACTTCGTCTAAAGCTTTCCTTTTGACACTATTCGAGATGGCTTGTCTTTTCAAGTTTTTATCAAGGTCATGATTATGGTTCACATCAGATTTTATAATAACTGTAGCATTTCCATCCGTATAAATCTTTGCTAAACAGTTTCTTTTGATGCATCTCCGTTTAAGTCCTTCTCCAGTTTCATGCTGCTTGTAAATTTTATAGTTACCGTAAACCTACGTCCTTTTTCGCTCAACATGAATTCCATTATTACTAACAAACTTAAACGTTCCTTACAACTTAACGACAGCACACTACGTGAACTAATGACTATGTGGACGCGCGCAGCACATGCAAAACCCTGTCAGACAACCCTCGGACCTTTATTGACTGATGGAAAGGGAAGGAAGGAATCTTTCCCCTAATGACTAGAAACCTTTTCCCCTAATGACTTATCAGTAAATCGTTACAATTCGCCCGTCGTTTGATTGACATGTAAACAGAGGGGTGCAATTGACCCTCGTCCGAAAAACCCCAAGCGGTGCAACTCGCCCGAGATTAGAAGAACAAAGGAAGGAGGTCGGGTGCAATTCGCCCGTCATTTGATTGACAGGTTAAGAGAGGGGTGCAATTGACCCTCGTCCCCATTTATTTCCAAATGACAAATTTAAAATTTCAGTTGCTTCGGCTAATGGAAGTAAAGAATTAATCAGATGATTTGAAACTAATATTTGTTCAACTTCAGTTAAAAATCTACTTCCGATCGAACTTTGAATAAACTGAAGTATTTTTTCCAAAAGCAATCAATTTTCCATAATGTAATGGCGGAGAAATTATAGTACGAATATTAAGTAGAATAACAAAAAGAACAATACACGTGGCTATTATAGTTACTAACAACTGCAGTTCACAAAGCGCCGTCTATCGATCATTACAAACGCGGATAGGCTTTCTTTCTTTTTTTCATTTTTCCGTTATAAAAGGAAATAAAATTACCATTTGCACGTGGTTCATTATTAAATTTCTTTTTTGCCGTAAAAATGAACGTGTAAAAATATTGTTTTATCTATATATTAATAGGCAAGCATAAAATTTGTTGTCCCTTTTTAACATATTAATTATGGGAGTAGAGGGTTGAAAATGGTATCATTCGAAAGGTATGGTTAGCCGGAAGGTGCGAATACAAATATTATTTTCTTACGATGTCAAGAAGGTATTTAAAAATACATTTATTTTTTATGCATTTTCCCCCATTTTTCCCTTTTATACACGTATTCCTTCACATTAAAAAAATACCTAAAAGTAGAAAGTTGTTAAATCTGGCAATTTCATAAAGCTCAAATTAAACCATAGACACAGTAATTTGTATAATGTAGCATCACTATACGCAAGCGAAGTGATGACGTCACTGTCTGTCCATGGAGCCATGTAAAAGATTTTCTATGTTAATTGTCCATTGAGTTTTTTGTAAAAAATTATTAAAAAATAACGGAAATTATCTGCCGATTTTAATTCCGATATTTGGGTATAGAGCATTTCCTCGTGACGTCATGTGGTTGGCAAAAAAGCGCGCTCGACTTTCCCGCGCCCCGCCCACCATTGATTTTCCGTTGGTAGTAATCAAGTAATCGCCATCGCTATGCTTTTCCCAAGCCTTTTTGCCAACCACTCATAAAAGTTGAGATGTTTGTTTACAAACAAGGAACTGCCCTATAGTTACATATAAGTTACTGTCTACATGTGTTTGATTGAGTTATTTTTTCTGTAAAATTGATAAAATTTTAATTTAAAATCACAAAACTCCAGAAAAAAAAATGGCAAACTTCCAGTTTCGAATGTAAACATAAACATTTCATTTCAAAGGGTGATATTTAAACAATAAATATTCAACTAATATAGAGCATTTCCTCGTGACGTCATGTGGTTGGCAAAAAAGCGCGCTCGACTTTCCCGCGCCCCGCCCACCATTGATTTTCCGTTGGTAGTAATCAAGTAATCGCCATCGCTATGCTTTTCCCAAGCCTTTTTGCCAACCACTCATAAAAGTTAAGATGTTTGTTTACAAACAAGGAACTGCCCTATACTAAATAAAAGGAAAATGGATTTGTTACTAACTGCTGCATATATAAGTAGATGTTATAAAACGCCATTCTACTGAATGGCTTCAAGCGAATCTTCTCGATTCTTTGTAATATAAAGATTGCAGGTTATTTTATTTAATCCAATGTCTTATTTTAATAATTTCAAATCATTTTATATTTCAAAGTAATAATCTTCAAACTGATATAATAATATTCTTCTTACCTGTAGAATTCTTCGACGTTAAAAAATGAAGACTAATAACGGACACTTGTTTTTCTAGAAATAATAGCTTCTTCTTTAAGATGATAAAATATATACAGTTTATTAACTAAAATAGTTACATGATGAAAATAACACTATTTACAAAAAGTATTTACATATTCGAAATTTCACGAAAACAATTTTCTATTCGTAATATTTTAATAACTAAGCCACCAGTTTTCTATTTCTTAATGACAATGGTGGTTCCATAAAAATAAATTAGGCCAAAGGTGGCCTGAGAGCATTCTATTTCATTGTGTTGCTCTCTTCACTAAAGCGAAACTAAAACTAAAACTAAAACTAAATTAATCTATGAGCCACCTTTTCTATTTCTTAAACAGTGGCTCCATGATTAATAACATTAGGCCAAAAAGGCCTCGAGAGCAAACTACTATTTCATGACGTTGCTCTCCATTCTAGAACAGAACTCAAACTAAAACCTAAAACTAAATTAATCTATGAGCCACCTTTTCTATTTCTTAAACAGTGGCTCCATGATTAATAACATTAGGCCAAAAAGGCCCCGAGAGCAAACTACTATTGCATTACATGTTGCTCTCCATTCTAGAACGAAACTAAAACTAACTAATCTATGGGCTACCTTTTCTATTTCTTCAACGGTAGCTCCATGAATAATAAAATCAGGCCAAAAAGGCCCCGAGAGCAAACTACTATTTCATGACATTGCTCTCCATTCTAGAACAGAACTAAAACTAAAACCTAAAACTAAATTAATCTATGAGCCACCTTTTCTATTTCTTAAACAGTGGCTCCATGATTAATAACATTAGGCCAAAAAGGCCCCGAGAGCAAACTACTATTGCATTACATGTTGCTCTCCATTCTAGAACGAAACTAAAACTAATGTCCCGCGAGCGCGTAAACAAAAAATGTTCTTCGAATCTTATCTCAACGGGACCTCTGGCGCCCTCTAGTGAGGCAAAAGTATATCAATACCTAACATCCTCCCACCTTTAATTTTTTAGGTGAGAGATAAAAAATTAAACAGTTAATTAATTAAGAAAGTTTAAACTTATAAAACTACATACTAAGAAAAATTAAAGCTATAAACTACAAATAGTAAAAATTTAAGTTACAAACTAATGAAAATAAAGAAAAATAAAAATAAAATATTTTAAAGTTCAATGCAATTTTAAAACAATTGTGATTGTCTTTCGAAAAGTTTTTTTATAGTTTTTGACCACTTTCAATTTATTGTCTCTTTTGCTGCTTGTATCACTGGATCCTCAGAATCTGATATCTCTAAGGGATAGAGTTTTTGAAGTGGTCTAATCAATGTCCCAGAATGCATTTTCACTTCCACAACCCTGGCACGGCTATCTCGGCTGGGAAAAATTTTCACTACTCTTCCTATTGGCCAATGTATTCTTTTCACACTGTTGATTTCTACTAGCACAATGTCGCCTTGTTTAACAGGCTTACATATCTGTCTACTTCGTTGTACCAACTGCGCTAGATACTCTTTTCGAAATCTACTTTGTAGTTGCCTTCGAACACTTTGGCAGTGCTTGTATCGTGCTCTCAGTTTTTTAGCATCAATGGCATCCAGATCTGGTACACCAATTTCTTGAATGTCTTGTATAAAACAAGAAGGTGTCAAAGGAATGAACTTGTCTGGTTCTTCTGATAGGTATGTTAAAGGTCGACTGTTCATTATGGCCTCAACTTCGCACAAGATAGTAGAAAGATCTTCAAAATTGAGGGAAGATTTTCCAAGAGTTCTCAGTAGGAGGTTTTTTACACTTCTAATGAGACGCTCCCACCATCCGCCCCACCAAGCAGCGGTTGGGGGGATGAACTTCCATTTTATTGGAGCTATGTCATTCGTCTTTTGAATTTGATTCCAGTCAAGAGATTTAAAGAGATTGTTGGCACCGCGAAAGTTAGTTCCATTGTCACTGTAGATTGTCGAAATTCTTCCTCTTCGGGCTACAAATCTTCTTAGCGCTTGTATGAATCCCTCTGTTGATAGATTCGTCACTAATTCCAAGTGTATGGCTCGATATACTGCACAGGTAAAAATGACTATCCATACTTTGGATTTATTTTTCAGGTAAAGAGGGCCACATAAGTCGATGCCAACAACTTCAAAAACTTTTGAGTCTCTGACTCTGTCAAAAGGTAAATGGATCGGAGGAGTAACAAATGGTTTGGAAGAAAAAATTTTACACTTTGTGCATTTTATCAATTCACTTCGGATGTTACGTTTTGCAGAAATAATCCAGTAATGTTCACGTAAGATCGAACCAACTGTCTGAAGTCCAGCATGGCAATTCTTCAAGTGGCAGTCTCTAATTAGGCACCTTACAACATGATGTTTTGATGGCAACAATATAGGATACTTGAAAGAAAAAGTGTCTTCTCGATCTAACAATTTTGTTTTGACTCTTAGAATATTGTCTTGATCTTTCATAACAACAAGTCCTTTTATTGTTTCTCGCACATCACCAAAACTTTCTAACTGTATACGTGACCAGAGAAATTTTTCCGCCTCTTCCTTTTCTTCTGCCGAAAGTTCAGCTGGGAAAATATGAGTTCTATTTCTACATTTTGTTGCAAATCTTCTTATCCAACAAATAATATTTACAAGTTTACTAAATTTCGAAGTTCTTTCATAATTCATAAATGGATGTACATTTTGACTCGAAAAAAATGACACTGCAGTTTTCTTTCTTTCCGACATAACTAAGACTTCATTAGGGACAATCTTCGGTTGGGTCCAGTTACTTTTTTCATTTTCTAGCCATTTAGGTCCCTCCCACCATCCCGATTCCAGAAGGTATTTAGGACTACAACCACGGGAAGGCAGGTCTGCCGGATTTTGACTTCCTGGAACTAAGTACCACTGTTGAGGGTTCGTAAGTTGGCATATTTCTCTGATTCTGTTGCCCACAAAGGTACCCCATTGGTCATTTCTTTTAATCCAGGCCAAAACTGTCGAAGAATCAGTCCAAAAGTAAGTTGGTACTGTAGGGATGTCCAAAGCTTCTATGACATACTTTGATAGTCTGGATCCCAAAACACAGGCAAGCAGCTCAAGACGAGGAATCGTTAGAGCCTTTTTTGGAGCCAACCGTGATTTTGCTCCCAAAAATTGAATTGAAACTCTTTTTTCTTCTTCGCACCATAGAAAAATTACTGTTGCATAGGCACTTTGACTTGCATCGCAGAAAATATGTAGGGTCCAATCTTCTTTATTTCCATAACCTATTCTTCTCGGGATCTTCAATTCTGTTAGCTGTTTTAATTCGCTGTACCATTTCTGAAAGTCTCTTTGAATTTTCTCTGGAAGCGGAGTGTCCCATGCTGATTTGCTGGACCAAGATTCTTGAATTATTATCTTGGCTGGTAACAATGCTGGAGCTAGAAAACCGATGGGATCGAAAATTCCTTGAGTTATGGATAGAATTTGACGTTTTGATGGATTCACTATTTCTAAGTCAAATTTATTGCAGACCATTAAGCTATCATCTGTTCTGTCCCATTTAATTCCTAAAACTGGAATTGGAGTTGAGAAGTCTTCCTTTTCATTTTCTAAAGACAACTTTTCTATTTCTTTTACAGGACCGAATTGCCACAATCTTAGGTCCATTTTAGCCTCAGCCATGATTTCTGTTGCCTTAGATTTAAATTCTTCCAATTCGGACGTGTTGTTTACAGATGTGACGTTTCTGGTGAGTTGTCTAAGAAACATATCGTGGACTTGCTCTTCTTCGTCTCTTTTGGACAAGATTTGTGCAGGGTCGTTGATTCCTATCGTTTCGAGTCGCCTCAAGTCTGGACCATTCCAATCTTTTATGTACAGATTTGTCATCAATACCGCTGTACCGCTATTCAAGCAACCCTGAGATGGAAGCCCTGTTTTTCCACAAACTGTCCATCCAAGTTTGGTTTCTATCGCTGTGAGTCCATTTTCTAATTGCTTGACTCGACCCGTTAATAGTTGACCGTAAACGTCACTCCCGATCAGGATTTCTATTTCCGTACTACCAGGGCCGATGTCGGACAACCACAGCTTATTTTTCTTGAGTTCTCTGCACAGATTTCCCTTTGGAATTCGAGGAATTTCACCACAAATTTTCTCTTGGTCTAAAAGATCGAGCTGATGTATGGAACTGACCCAATTATTCGATGCACCCACTGTAACTCTAAATTTATTATGCTGTTTAACTTCTATCTGTGTACCCCCAAAAACTGTATGGGCAATTACTTCTGTTCCTATGGGTTTAAGCTTGAGCTCTTTCGCAGTTTTCTTTAATATGTAACTTTTCTGGGAACCACAGTCCATAAGACAACGCACCCTTTTTTGGCCTTTTTCCCCTTTTATATTTATTTCTAACGTCATAAGGGCTATTTCCTGGGAGCATTGTTTGGCGACAGTGTTCTGTATTACTTCGGGAGGTTTGCTTCTACTATTTTCACCCCCTTTCCTTATCTCAGGACAAAATAGTTCTGTGTGTGGTTTCGAACAAACGTGGCACTTAATAAAAACCTTGCACGTTTTTGCCCGGTGTCCAAAACGCAAACATTTCAAACAGCAATTTTTTTCTTTTACTTTATTTTTCTTTTCGTCAAGGGAGAGCGATCTGGCTGTTATGCAGTCTTTACTCTCATGCGTTTTTCCGCAAAATATACAGCTTAATTCTTTTGCAGCGAATAAGCCTGTAGCAGTGGGGACCCTGTTATCTCTCTTGTGGAATTTATTTTTAACATTTTCCTTGGGTGAATTAATTTCAAAACCCGACCTGGCTAATTGTAACCTTTCTTCACCTGCCACTTCCCTTTTCAAAAAATTCAGCAATAGTGACAAGTTCGATTTCTGTGTGGTTTCCTTATCATCTAACTCAGTAGAATCTTCCCTGGCCCCAACATTAATCTTTGAAACGTTCTAATAATATTTTCGGGTAAACAGGATTCTATCATTGGGTACAGCCACGCAGAGTTCTGATCAATGTTTACACCCATGCTTTCCAGTGATCTCAAGTGTGCTTCTATCTTGGTCACTAAATTACACAAATTTTTGCTATTTCCCCTAGTCTGTACATTAGCTGTAATTAATTTCAAAAATTCCCGAACATATACTTCGATTAAGATATCTTTATCCCCATAGCGTTCTTCAAAAGCCTTTACTGCCTTTAAATAATTTTCTGATGTTACGGGGTAACTTTCGAGTAATTCTCTGGCTCGAGTTCCTGGTTCTACGCACTGTAAAAGGTACTGAAATTTGTCAGCGTTGTCTAATTCTTCATCCTCGTGAATTTTCTTAAATTGGGCCCAAAAGGGCAAATAATTTATCAATTTTGAATCAAATTTCTTGATAGCTAATTTTGGTAATTTATATCGCTTTGTTTTCAAGTTTGTTTCGCTTTCTATTTTATTTTGGCTTGTGTAATTAAAATTTACACTTGAATTCAATTTTTCATTAATTAGTCTTTTAACTATGATAAATTCATCAGAGTATGCTTCGCTTTCTTCGGCTTCTTTTATAATCAAAGCTTCATCGCATTTACTATCTTCCGACATAATATCTAATATCTCATTGTCGAGTGTCTTTAATTCTGTCATTAAACCCTCTAATTTATTTAAATTATCTAAAAGTATACCCTTCTCAAGATCTTCTTTATCTAGTTCTGTTTTTAAAATATTTAAAGTTTTAGTAAAGGAAGATCGTAATGGAGTTCTTCGCCTTTTTATTTTTTCCATTTTTTGATTTTTAAACAAAAACAGAACAGTTTTATGTTAATTAATCAATTATTCGTTATTTATGCCTTTTAATTTGAATGTAAAAACTTTCACTTTTCTATTTACCAAGAAGATTTTATTTTAAGAACAACTTGTAAAAAATTCTATTTTTGAGAGCCATTTTCTTTTCATAAAAGGTAAACAAAAGAAAATAACATTTTATTATTTTTTATTTTACTCTTATAGCAATATTTATTTTCAACTGAATGATAATTTTTATTTATTTAATAACTGTAAAAATTTATTGAATTAAACAATCACCAAATGTAATCCAAAAAATAAATTAAAATCGAAGCTTCTATCTTGCACATTCTGTTTTCATTCATAAATTCTAAAATAATACTTTATTTCATAATCATTGCGAAACAAAAAATAAAACAATAAAAATTCACTGCAATCAGATTTTGACATCATCAAATATTTACCATGAAAAAATGCTTTTTTATTCTTTCTTTCATCAAATGATGCTTCCTTTTCAAGGTCAACTCAATACTCAATTGCTTTTTTTTTTTTTACTTTTATTTATTTCAATCATAAAAAAACAACTATCTTATTTTGATCTTGATAAATTTACGTTTTAAATGTACAAATAATATATAGCAAATAAAAAATCTTGTTTTATTTCAATCAATCAGACATTTTTAATTTTATTTACTTTGAAAAAGGAATATTCTATATTCTAAATAATTTCAATCTAGATATCTTTTGAAAAACATTTCATATAATAATAATATAATCTTTAAACCATTTATTGTTTCAAATGAAAATAATTCTTTTCTTTTCAGTTAATATAAACAATATATCCTGTATTTAGTATAAACAATACGTCCTGTCGCGGACGCCATAAAATTATGTTATAAAACGCCATTCTACTGAATGGCTTCAAGCGAATCTTCTCGATTCTTTGTAATATAAAGATTGCAGGTTATTTTATTTAATCCAATGTCTTATTTTAATAATTTCAAATCATTTTATATTTCAAAGTAATAATCTTCAAACTGATATAATAATATTCTTCTTACCTGTAGAATTCTTCGACGTTAAAAAATGAAGACTAATAACGGACACTTGTTTTTCTAGAAATAATAGCTTCTTCTTTAAGATGATAAAATATATACAGTTTATTAACTAAAATAGTTACATGATGAAAATAACACTATTTACAAAAAGTATTTACATATTCGAAATTTCACGAAAACAATTTTCTATTCGTAATATTTTAATAACTAAGCCACCAGTTTTCTATTTCTTAATGACAATGGTGGTTCCATAAAAATAAATTAGGCCAAAGGTGGCCTGAGAGCATTCTATTTCATTGTGTTGCTCTCTTCACTAAAGCGAAACTAAAACTAAAACTAAAACTAAATTAATCTATGAGCCACCTTTTCTATTTCTTAAACAGTGGCTCCATGATTAATAACATTAGGCCAAAAAGGCCTCGAGAGCAAACTACTATTTCATGACGTTGCTCTCCATTCTAGAACAGAACTCAAACTAAAACCTAAAACTAAATTAATCTATGAGCCACCTTTTCTATTTCTTAAACAGTGGCTCCATGATTAATAACATTAGGCCAAAAAGGCCCCGAGAGCAAACTACTATTGCATTACATGTTGCTCTCCATTCTAGAACGAAACTAAAACTAACTAATCTATGGGCTACCTTTTCTATTTCTTCAACGGTAGCTCCATGAATAATAAAATCAGGCCAAAAAGGCCCCGAGAGCAAACTACTATTTCATGACATTGCTCTCCATTCTAGAACAGAACTAAAACTAAAACCTAAAACTAAATTAATCTATGAGCCACCTTTTCTATTTCTTAAACAGTGGCTCCATGATTAATAACATTAGGCCAAAAAGGCCCCGAGAGCAAACTACTATTGCATTACATGTTGCTCTCCATTCTAGAACGAAACTAAAACTAATGTCCCGCGAGCGCGTAAACAAAAAATGTTCTTCGAATCTTATCTCAACGGGACCTCTGGCGCCCTCTAGTGAGGCAAAAGTATATCAATACCTAACAGTAGACGATACGAAAAAAATTCCGATTTCCGTTTTTTGCTGAATTTACATGTTTTGAGCTTTCTTTACGTTTCAATTAACTGAAATTGGCTACTTATTTTTTTAAAAAGTATCTTTATTGCTAGCTTTTTAGAAGAAGCAAGTAGAAGATACATAAAAACTTTTGATTTCCGGTTTTCGATGAATTTACACGTTTTGAGATTTCCTTGCATTTTAATTAAGTGAAATTGACCACTTATTTTTAAAAAAGTGGATTTATTATTCTTTCCTCTGCATATATAAGTAGAAAATATAAGATTCAGAAATGTTTTAGATTTTCGGTTTTCGATAAAGTTACACGTTTTGAAATTTCCCGAACTCAATTCGACCATTTTTGAAAAATATCTTTTTTTTTTTTTTTTTTTTTTTTTTTTTTTTGTTCAAACACTGTACTTTATGAATTAATCGAATTAATTTAACAGAATTTGATACTTGGTCTGACATGGTACCTATTAGCGTCTGGGCTGTATCACACAACAAGGGGCGTTTTCACGTTGCAATTTTCTCTCATTTCAGGAAAGACTAACATCTACAGAGAGAAATAGTTATATTAAGTAAAACTCTGCTGATTCAGTTAGAGTGAATATTGGCAAACAATTGCCGCAGCTGTGTTGCAATTGCATTCCGTTTAGGACAAGGCAATCCGCGTTTGTAATGATCGATAGATGGCGCTCTCTGAACTGCAGTTGTTAGTAAATATAACAGCCACGGGTATTTATTATTTTTCTTTCTCCGCCATTTCATCATGGAAAATCGATTGCATAATATGATGATATGCAGTGGTGTGATAATTTCACCTTAGCCCACCAGAGGGCGAGCATTTCATTACAATCGCGGATAACTTTGCTTTGCCTCGCTTTGCAAAAAAAAAAAAAAAAAAAAATGGTCGAGTTTCGACCACTGGGCGATACTAGTCTATATATTAATAGGCAAGCATAAAATTTGTTGTCCCTTTTTAACATATTAATTATGGGAGTAGAGGGTTGAAAATGGTATCATTCGAAAGGTATGGTTAACCGGAAGGTGCGAATACAAATATTATTTTCTTACGATGTCAAGAAGGTATTTAAAAATACATTTATTTTTTATGCATTTTCCCCCATTTTTCCCTTTTATACACGTATTCCTTTACATTAAAAAATACCTAAAAGTAGAAAGTTGTTAAATCTGGCAATTTCATAAAGCTCAAATAAAACCATAGACACAGTAATTTGTATAATGTAGCATCACTATACGCAAGCGAAGTGATGACGTCACTGTCTGTCCATGGAGCCATCAAAAAGATTTTCTACGTTAATTGTCCATTGAGTTTTTTGTAAAAAATTATTAAAAAATAACGGAAATTATCTGCCGATTTTAATTCCGATATTTGGGTATAGTTATATATAAGTTACTGTCTACTTGTGTTTGATTGAGTTATTGAGTTTGATTGAGTTGATAAAATTTAATTTAAAATTACAAAACTCCAGAAAAAAAAAATGGCAAACTTCCAGTTTCGAATGTAAACATAAACATTTCATTTCAAAGGCACAAGGGTGATATTTAAACAATAAATATTCAACTAATATACTAATTAAAAGGAAAATGGATTTGTTACTAACTGCTGCATGTATAAGTAGACGATACGGAAAAAATTCCGATTTCCGTTTTTTGCTGAATTTATGTTTTGAGCTTTCTTTACGTTTCAATTGACTGAAATTGGCTACTTATTTTTTAAAAAAGTGTCTTTATTACTAGCTTTTGTGGGTAGAAGAAGCAAGTAGAAGATACATAAAAACTTTTGATTTCTGGTTTTCGATGAATTTACACGTTTTGAGATTTCCTTGCATTTTAATTAAGTGAAATTGACTACTTATTTTTATTTTTTAAAAAGTGGATTTATTTTTCTTTCCTCTGCATATATAAGTGGAAAATATAAGATTCAGAAAAGTTTTAGATTTTCGGTTTTCGGTAAAGTTACACGTTTTGAAATTTCCCGAACTCAATTCGACCATTATTGAAAAATATCTTTTTTTTTTTTTTTGTTCAAACACTGTACTTTATGAACCAATCGAATTAATTTAACAGAATTTGATACTTGGTTGGGCCTTGGTTTGACATGGTACCTATTAGCTTCTGGGCTGTATCACACAACAAGGGGCATTTTCACGTTGCGATTTTCTCTCATTTCAGGAAAGACTAACATCTACATAGAGAAATAGTTATATTAAGTAAAACTCTGCTGATTCAGTTAAGTGAATATCAGCAAACAATTGCCGCAGCTGTGTTGCAATTGCATTCCGTTTAGGACAAGGCAATAACTTTGCTTTGCCTCGCTTTGCAAAAAAAATGGTCGAGTTTCGACCACTGGGCGATACTAGTTTAAATTAAAATACGAACAATTATTGTATTTAAAACATTTGTATATAAAACTGAAAAAAAAAAATATATATATATATATATATATATTGTACAATAACTTTTATGTGTTTAAAAACCGATTGTTAACTATTGGATTGATAAGTAAAATAATGAAATAGTAAAATAGTTAAATTAAACACAAATCTCCTATTTCTGAGGGGGAAAAATCAAACCGTTCAAAATTAGATTAAATATAAAAAAAAATAAAAGTAAAGAAAAAAAATTATTCGAAATAACCATTTTCCTTACATGAGTCATGAATATTACTTCTGGCGTCTTTTGCATTATCTGAAACTTTTTATAGACAATCGGATTCAAAATCATGGGGTAACATATTTTTCCCATGTTCTTACAGTTTAATAAATGAAAATAAATAAACAAATAAATTTGAATTTGTTCTTCAACCACGTTTCTTGCGACCATATGGGATCCTCTTTTTTTTAGTTAATTTAGGACAATATATTATACTATTAAGTAAACAATATTTGTATATATACGTACATTTCACTGTTCTCGAAAACGGTAGCTCGGACTGTCAGGTGATTTAACACAAAGGTGCCCTCCGAAGGGTCGTTGTGCACATCGAAGTCAGATTTTCGAATTTTTGATTAATTTTCTTTTAATTAATAAAAATATAAAAATAAAACTTCCCATTTCTATAATGACGCAGAATGGAGAATCTTATGAGAGATTTTATTGGTTTATTTGATTTTCATTGATTTGAGTGGATTTTACGTTGAACTAGAGCTACGTTATGAGGAATTACAAGAGATTTGATTGGTTTATTTGATTTTCATTAATTGGAGTGTATTTTACGTTGAACTAGAGTTACGTTATGAGGAATTACAAGAGATTTGATTGGTTTATTTTATTTACATTGATTTGAATGTATTTTACGTTGAACTACAGCTACATTTTGAGGAATTACAAGAGATTTAATTGGTTTATTTGATTTCATTTATTTGAGTGTATTTTATATTGAACTAGAGTTATGCTTTGAGAAATTACAAGAGATTTGATTGGTTTATTTGATTTTCATTGATTTGAGTGTCTTTTACGTTGAACTAGAGCTACGTAATGAGGAATTACGAGAGATTTGATTGGTTTATTTGAATTTCATTGGTTTGAGGTAGGGGTGTCCAGTGATATAAATATAAATATAAATATATATATATATATATATATTTAACATGCTTGACAGTGATTGCTGCAAAAACGAGTCTCGTGCGTTTTCAGATTCATGCACAGCGAGGTAGGCGTGTCCAGTGATGTTTTTTTTTTTTTGGTTTTAACATGCGTGATAGTGATTGCCTCGGAACCGAGTTACGTGCGTTTACAGATTCATGCACAGCGTGGTAGGGAAGTCCAGTGATGTTTTTTTGGTTTTAACATGCGTGATAGTGATTGCCGCTGAACCGAGTTTTGTGTGTTCTGAGATTCATGCAGAGGAACGTAGGGCTGTCCAGTGATTTTTTTTTTTTTTTTTTTTTTTTTTTTTCATGGGCGTGAAGCGTATATAACGTGATTTCTGAGAAAGCTGCTAAAGTGATTGCTGTGAAAACGAATTACTTGTGTTCTCTGATTCGACCATTCATCGAATAGTGACTTTTACTGTACGAGTAACAGCTTCAACTGTTTCCAGAATATTTGAAGAATCAACATTTCTATTTGACTGTTTTCGAGAATATTGGTTTTAATAATAGTTTTGTTGTACAAATTCGAGAAGTTCAAAAAAATGTTTGATATTGTCAAGGAGATCCCATACTAAAACTGTGAAGAAAATAGTCGCCAATCGAAATATATTTATTTGAAAGTTTCAATTATTCAATTAAAAAGGAATCCTTTAAATATAGTGCCCACTGAAGCGGGCGAAGCCTGCTAGTGTAACACTATATATATATATTTATATATATGTATGTATAACTCATATTTCATTTACAGTTTTTTTATATTTCATAAAAAAAATATACTATTAAAAATTGTGTATTTTAAAGTGATATGAAATATAGGGATTTCTACAATGGCTAGAGTTAAAATGTGTATAGTGGTTGCGGAAATGAATTCCCTGTCGAAAAACTGCCGAGCAACTTCATCTCTAAATTTTAAAAATCAATAAATTGGCAATACTAAAGATGTTCCCATTTAGCCAATCGTTTAATTATGTTTTGAGTTAAAAGAAACTAAATCTTTATATAAACTTTTCTAAGTTGTTTTCGCTTAAATTTCATTTTAAAAATTTCACACTTAACTTAAAACTCCATAGCAATCCGCGTTTGTAATGATCGATAGATGGCGCTTTTTCAGCTCTTGTTGTTAGTAAATATTACAGCCACGTGTATCTATTTTTGTTATTCTACTTAATATTCGTACTATAATTTCTCCGCCATTACATCATGGAAAATTGATTGCTTTTGGAAAAAAATATTCCAGTTTATTCAAAGTTCGATCGGAAGTAGATATTTAACTGAAGTTGAACAAATATTAGTTTCAAATCATCTGATTAATTCTTTACTTCCATTAGCCGAAGCAACTGAAATTTTAAATTTATCATTTGGAAATAAATGGAAGCTTAATTCTGGATTTCTTGGTCCTTTGGAGTTACACTGGAGCACACAACAGTATGTGTTATCTTTTTTACCGGATTTATTCATTTTTATTCAATAAATATATGTGAAACTAAACATCGGCTAGCAATGGCGGCTTGATGGAATTCGAAATAAAGCACGTTTATTGTAATTTCCCCTTAGCCCACCAGAGGGCGAGCATTTCATTACAATCGCGGATAGTTATTTAACATAAAAATGATATTAATTGCTCAATCTTTTTCGCCTGAACTTAAAATGAAATTAATAAAAATATAAACTAGTTCTATTTTCATCTGGATTAAATTTTTGCTTAATATTTTTTAAATATCGGTTATTTTTAAATGTTTCCACTATTCTAAATAATTTTTTTTTTCCTCGAGCATCTCGAGGATGCCAATATTTCAGTTTCTTTCTCTTTCTTTTCCCTGTCCCTTTCTCTCTCTCTCTCTCTCTCTCTCTTTTTTAAACATTTAATTGTCTAAAAGTAGAAAAAAAAAAAAAAAACATATCTGCAGACGATTAATTGCAATCCTAAATTCATTTTTTCATTGAAAATAATCTAAGATAACGCATTTATTTATTTGTTGACGATAAATTTCTCTGTTACCAGTAGCAACATTGACATTTATTTTATTTTCTTTTTTTACACGATTGATTACACTGCATTTCTCTGTAGAAAATGACATCAGAGACAGAAAAACAACGTAATAAGAAAAACTCTTTGCAAGTAGCGAAACAATTTGCAAATAGACTACCTTTTTTTACGCGAGGTTTTTAATTGATAATTTCGTTAATTAAGGCAATAGAAATTTCTAACTAAAAGAAACGTGTTCCTTGGAATATTCTGCAAACATTGATACCTAACATGATGCTGAGGACCCACCCATTCGCGAAGAGATGTGGTAGCAAACCAAAATAATCGACGGCGTTGACAGTAACTTTTTATTTTATTCTTATTTTTAAATATATAGAGATATGAGACGTACGCAATATTTAGACAATATACAGGGTTGAAAAAAGTAATAATTTTAGTGCTTTCTTTTTAGAAAAAAGTTTTAAAGATACTTTTATGAGACTTTATTTCTGAATAGCTAAAAATACAATATAATTTTGTAAACTTGTTTTTTTTTTATTATTATTATTTTCACGGGGATTACTACGTGAGGGCTGCATGAAAGATATCTATTACAAGTACAAAACTTTGAATAAACAGCATAAAATGCAAAAACTCGCAACAAGTGTTTCGACTCTTCGTCAGGCGATTAAAGTAGGCACGAGTACTGCAAACAAAGCAGCAACCATTATTGCAAGTTTCTTGCACTTTGTGGCGTTTATTCAAAATTTTCTACTTATTAGTTTAAAACTTCAATTCTGTGGTGCTTTTTTATTTAATAAAAATAGTAATAAAAAAAGGTATAAATATAATTTTGAGAGTTTTTGCATTGTCATAAAGAAGTTGTAATTACGGAGGCAAGGTATGTTGAAGGTTAGACGATGAAAAGGGTACTTAGAGTAAGAAATGTTTATAAACTATGCGAGCCGCATAATGTTTTTATTTTTTCTTAAAATGATTACGTTTCTTTAAATATTTATATTAAAATTTCTCTTACAAATCAATTCACCAGTATTCTAAAATAATTTTCTAATGAATATGTTTTCCATGTCTGCAGTTATCTTTAAATATTATTTCTTTCATTTTGATTGAAGATTTCGAGAAAGAAAAACGCATTTATTGTAATAATTAAACTCTTCCGACTTAGACTGTATGTACTGTGACTTTTACTGTACGAGTAACAGCTTCAACTGTTTCCAGAATATTTGAAGAATCAACATTTCTATTTGACTGTTTTCGAGAATATTGGTTTTAATAATAGTTTTGTTGTACAAATTCGAGAAGTTCAAAAAAATGTTTGATATTGTCAAGGAGATCCCATACTAAAACTGTGAAGAAAATAGTCGCCAATCGAAATATATTTATTTGAAAGTTTCAATTATTCAATTAAAAAGGAATCCTTTAAATATAGTGCCCACCGAAGCGGGCGAAGCCTGCTAGTCTAACACTATATATATATATTTATATATATGTATGTATAACTCATATTTCATTTACAGTTTTTTTATATTTCATAAAAAAAATATACTATTAAAAATTGTGTATTTTAAAGTGATATGAAATATAGGGATTTCTACAATGGCTAGAGTTAAAATGTGTATAGTGGTTGCGGAAATGAATTCCCTGTCGAAAAACTGCCGAGCAACTTCATCTCTAAATTTTAAAAATCAATAAATTGGTAATACTAAAGATGTTCTCATTTAGCCAATCGTTTAATTATGTTTTGAGTTAAAAGAAACTAAATCTTTATATAAACTTTTCTAAGTTGTTTTCACTGAAATTTCATTTTAAAAATTTCACACTTAACTTAAAACTCCATAGCAATAGTTATTTAACATAAAAATGATATTAATTGCTGAATCGTTTTCGCCTGAACTTAAAATGAAATTAATAAAAATATAAACTAGTTTTATTTTCATCTGGATTAAATTTTCGCTTAATATTTTTTAAATATCGGTTATTTTTAAATGTTTCCACTATTCTAAATAATTTTTTTTTTTTTTCCTCGAGCATCTCGAGGATGCCAATATTTCAGTTTCTTTCTCTTTCTTTTCCCTGTCCCTTTCTGTCTCTCTCTCTCTCTTTTTTAAACATTTAATTTTCTAAAAGTAGAAAAAAAAAATGAAAACATATCTGCAGATGATTAATTGCAATCCTAAATTCACTTTTTCATTGAAAATAATCTAAGATAACGCATTTATTTATTTGTTGACGACAAATTTCTCTGTTACCAGTAGCAACATTGACATTTATTTTATTTTATTTTTTTACACGATTGATTACACTGCAATTCTCTGTAGAAAATGACATCAGAGACAGAAAAACAACGTAATAAGAAAAACTCTTTGCAAGTAGCGAAACAATTTGCAAATAGACTACCTTTTTTTACGCGAGGTTTTTAATTGATAATTTCGTTAATTAAGGCAATAGAAATTTCTAACTAAAAGAAACGTGTTCCTTGGAATATTCTGCAAACATTGATACCTAACATGATGCTGAGGACTCACCCATTCGCGAAGAGATGTGGTAGCAAACCAAAATAATCGACGGCGTTGACAGTAACTTTTTATTTTATTCTTATTTTTAAATATATAGAGATATGAGACGTACGCAATATTTAGACAATATACAGGGTTGAAAAAAGTAATAATTTTAGTGCTTTCTTTTTAGAAAAAAGTTTTAAAGATACTTTTATGAGACTTTATTTCTGAATAGCTAAAAATACAATATAATTTTGTAAACTTTTTATTATTATTATTATTATTATTTTCACGGGGATTACTACGTGAGGGCTGCATGAAAGATATCTATTACAAGTACAAAACTTTGAATAAACAGCATAAAATGCAAAAACTCGCAACAAGTGTTTCGACTCTTCGTCAGGCGATTAAAGTTGGCACGAGTACTGCAAACAAAGCAGCAACCATTATTGCAAGTTTCTTGCACTTTGTGGCGTTTATTCAA
The DNA here is from genome assembly GCA_963930645.1 of Salticus scenicus. NCBI lineage: Eukaryota > Metazoa > Arthropoda > Arachnida > Araneae > Salticidae > Salticus > Salticus scenicus. The sequence goes on along the minus strand of OZ005652.1, from coordinate 284,412,097 downwards.
AATTTTCTACTTATTAGTTTAAAACTTCAATTCTGTGGTGCTTTTTTATTTAATAAAAATAGTAATAAAAAAAGGTATAAATATAATTTTGAGAGTTTTTGCATTGTCATAAAGAAGTTGTAATTACGGAGGCAAGGTATGTTGAAGGTTAGACGATGAAAAGGGTACTTAGAGTAAGAAATGTTTATAAACTATGCGAGCCGCATAATGTTTTTATTTTTTCTTTAAATGATTACGTTTCTTTAAATATTTATATTAAAATTTCTCTTACAAATCAATTCACCAGTATTCTAAAATAATTTTCTAATGAATATGTTTTCCATGTCTGCAGTTATCTTTAAATATTATTTCTTTCATTTTGATTGAAGATTTCGAGAAAGAAAAACGCATTTATTGTAATAATTAAACTCTTCCGACAGTTAGGAGAAAAAAATTACACTCTAAAATACACTATTACGTAACAGTAATAGAATTTTCAGTTAAAAAGAAGTATATATTACTACAAAACAGATTAAAATATCATTAGTCCTTTTCTTACTTTACAGGGAGATTAATTAATTACTTCTCTTCAAATCTTTAAATCTTTATCAAACTTTAGCTATGTAAAAAAACATTTTTTTAAATGATTTGGCCTTAATCGTCTGCTGCAGTTTTTTTTGAGTGAAAGAGAAGAATTAACTGAAATTCTTAAAGATAAAATTGCTTACATTCATGTAATTTATCATATCGTTTTCTAAAAGTGATTTTAATTTTGTGTATAAAAATAAAGACAAGTGTTTCTGAATGTGTGAGTGTTCGCTGTATAGCTCAGACAATTGATCGCAGAGCTACTACACAACTTGGCTAAACAAAAAGGTAGTTTCATAGGTTTCACAGACATAGCAATTTATATAGATCCCCTATCATCCCCATGTTAACAAGCAAAGATTTGTGATGCCGAAAAAGTTTTTTGGCATCAGCCATTAGAGAGTATAAAACTCGAAAATAGTAATCAAAGCTTTACAAAGTAAGCGTATTCACTACAATGGAGCAATGGGTAGCGTACTATGTCATGGTTGCGTCATGGTTACGTCATAGTTACGTCACTGACCGATGACAAAGCCATCTCGTGTTGGAGGTACCTGAACTACTCAGGCTGAAACTGCGCATGCTCGAATAGAATTTGTTTACTTGCGCGATGCTCCATATTTAAAATTAAAATAGAACTGTGTTTGAACGAATGCACATCTAAACGGAAAAATTCATGTATTTTTAGAATATTCATATTTCGCATATTTTTCCCGTATTTTAAGATAAGTAACATATTTTATACTTCTTACAATTTATATAATTATTGAAATCTTAATCTCTTGAATTTTCATTCATTACGGATCAAGAGATAATCTATGGAATTTTGAATTCGGTTGTTTGATTTGTTATGAGTTTAGAACAAGTTAGTTTTTTATTATATTTGTTCATTCCTAAATGTTATTTTATCATTCCTAAATATTATTTTAGTTATAGATTTGGTTATAAAGCGATTACAAATGTATTTTGTTTAGATGATAAAATTTTTGCGAATGGTTTCGTCTGTGTCTTATTGTTTTTATGGAACATGACATAATGCTTTTTTAAATAAAAGAAATAATGATAAAGCGATTCCTTTTCCAAAATTTAAAATTTTTTACCAAATTTTAGTTTTGAAAATTGCACACATTAACACTTTCTTCTTAAATTACTAATGCATGAATTTTTTCGTTTTTACAATACAATTTACAACATTAGAAGATCGATTTAAAAAATTGTATTTTACACAAATTAATTCTGGCTTTAAGTGAACACTATAGATGTGATTATTTACTCGAATTTATTAGCGTACATTTGACTTTAAATACAAAATATGTTAGATGTTAACTAATAATAATGTGATTGTTTGTTAGCTAACATCTAACATATTTTGCATTTAAAGTCAAATGTACGCTAATAATTACATCTATAATGTTCATTTAGGGATAGAATTAATTATTGTTTATATTAAAACCATAAGAGGCAACATTTTTAAAGAAAGCACAATGGGGGCGGGTTTTTCACAGCTTTTGTTTGGGTACCGCAGCCACTGCACGAGGAGAAGCGCTAACGTCGAGTTTACTATGCGACATTTTATAACATTATGTGAACGACCTTAATTTGTAAAGCATTGATAGTAATAGAATGGAATGTTAATGAATTTTGAAAATGCCAAAATATTGCGCAGTTTTTAAGTGTTCTAATAAATATATAAAAAGAAATGGGATAAGTTTTCAAAAATAAGTTATATTCAAGTAATTTATGAAAAATATAATTTTTATAATCAATTGCTTTGTTATTATTATGAAATAATTACTGCCTTCATATTTAATGGGATGCTTTTTTTAAATTTTAATATTTTTTAATATTTTATATTAGCAAGTAATATGGAATTCTCGAAATTCTTTTAAATGTAGTTAGCCGCCACGGAAGTTTTAATATATAACTAGTATGTTGTGGCTACCACAAGACATTCTTCTATAGATAATCCTATACAAATTTACACAATACAAATAATTTATTAAATTATAATTTATTACAATTATTTTTCATGATGAATGAAGACGATTTTTATCTCAAAGAAGCATAATAATAAAGGCTAAAAGAAAGTAAGCCAGTTTTGTGTAGACATGAGTATACGCAAGCGAAGTGTGACGTCACTGACCGTCCGTGGATGCATGTAAAAGATTTCCTATGTTAATCGCCCATTGGATTTTTTGTAAAAACTTATTAAAAATTGAGGAAAATTAATTCCAGATTTTAATCCCCGTATTTGGGTATAGATATGTATTAGTTATCGTAAGAATGTGTTAGACTGAGTTATTTTGCTGTCAAATTGACAAAATTTAATTTTAAATTTCAAAACTCTGTCATCTTTGGCGTTTTTTGCATTTGGCGATCAAAATCGTATTACGAAAATATACATGCCAAATTATCATTTTTAATTTATTGCGTCTTCTGAATTAAGAGGTAATATAGCAGAAAAAATTAAACTTATTAAATTTTAAAATTAATAAAAAATTATAAATTTAATTTTTTGTGTATTTTTATGATATACTTAATTAATAATGATTTAATTATAAATTTAGATTAAAATCACTTTAAAAACACGTTTTCTAAAATTAAACTTTGTAGCGTGCCTATGCTACGTAACCTCAGCGCCCCCAAGTGACCCGTCTGGCTGAGAGACCCAAGAAGAGAACATTCCGATTCCAGTTTCCAGAGAAGGAAGTACATGTGTGGTCGGTGTTTTGCCGAAAATGGCCCACGACCACAAAATAACACATCTTGTAGGGTGTGGAACTCCTTATTTCTACCATTTCAACTTACCCCTTTAACTTACCCCCTGTAAATAGTTGTTTTATGTGTTGTGTGTAACTTAAAGTGAAAAATAAATAATGTTTTACTAAAATTAGCCTATTTTCTGAGTTCCGCCCCTTACAAATTGGCGCCCACGTGAAAATTTTAATTATTGAATATTTCTTAAATAAATTTCTTCAAGTCCGCACCCGCTGTACAAAGATAAAGTCCTCATCCATTGGACTCAGGTAAAGTCCGCATCCGCTGGACATCCACAGGATAATACAGGTAAGTGCATATTATAATTATTCAATTTTAGTTTCTATGTTAATGCGTTATTACTTTTCTTTTTCTCAAGTCATTTAAAAGTGTATTTTATTTCACTTTCGGTTTCTGTGTAAATACGTTATTGTTTTTCTTGTTCTGAAAATAATGTAATTCAGTTATTTTGAAAACGTGACTTTTTCTTTGATCGTAATTTTATCCTTTAATACTTTTATACTTTAAACGTAATTTTATACTTTATAAATTGTTTCGATTTCGTATTGCTATAATGAAGAAAATTTTTAATCTATTCATTTAAGAATTCTTTGCACATTTTAGTCACTTGAGAACAGATTCTTTGTGCATTGTATTCATTTGAGAACAACTTTGGTTATAGATAGCAATATTTTGATAGTAAAAGTAATACCTTACCCTATGTATTTGGAATCAGGTTTATTTATTTATATACTATTATGGAATAAATTTTTTTTTCTTTCAATATTAAGAGAATTTGAAAGTTATGGTTTTAATTATAATTACTTCGGTATTGAGATTTCCAGTAATCTAGTATAATAATATAAAGTAAAAGCAGACTCACTTTCGGATGCTTGTTTTTTAACTAGGTAAGATATTTTATTTCTATTCGAATAAACTATATGTCTTCATATTTAATTGCATTCTTTCTCTTATTGTGTCTATTCTAAACCAAAACAAAAAGAAAAAGAGACATAATAAATTTTTTTTTATTACCAGTGATGACACATTCTTTAAAATGATAATTTTTTTTTTCTGGTGATTAGTTGGAAGGAAAGGATAATTAAATAGATGTATGACTCATTTTGATAAAATTGCTTGAAAGAGATTTTTTTTTCCCTCTCTTTTATCAATTGCTTTCCAGATTTTTTTTTATTTACTTTTGTTTTCGAGTATAAAGTGAAAGGATAAATAGTCATTTATTTGTTTTGTTTATTATTTTATTACTTGTCTACAGAAAATGAGTGTTTAATAAAATAAATAGAGGAAAAGAGATATATATATTTTAATAAGTTACTTTTTATATTATAATTACTTGGAATGTGTGTGCTTTAAGCAAGCCACCCCTTTTTTTTTTTCTCTCTTCTTTTATTTGAAACATAATGCTGATTTATTTTATTTGATGAATAAATTCATGTGCCATTAGTTTATTTTATTTTGTTTATTTAAAATCATTGGCATATTTATATATATATCCAGTTAAAAGAAATATTTAATTTTAATTGGTTGTTTTCTGTTTCACACATAATAGTAAATTGTTATTTACGTATACAATTTTTTTTCCTCTCTTTTATATCAGCAGTATTTACAAATATATATTTGTTTAGTTTTGTTTTATGCAAAATTTGCTTTACTTACTTTCTTTTCAATAAATCATTCAATCCTTTAATGACATTTGATAAAGATAAATTAAATTTTAAAGTTATGTGTTCTATTTTATAGATTTTATCATTACATTTGGTAATTATTCATTAATTTTTTTAAAACTATTTTCAGAATTCATTAACGTTAAAATAAATAACTGAATAAAAGGGAATTTTTTTTTTTTTTTTTTTTTTATCAACAATTTTTTTTTTCTTTTAATTATAAGTATAATAAAGATACCAGGTGTATAAACTTAAATCCGCTGTTTGCGTATAGATGGCGCTAGTGAGTGTATTAACAGCGGGCATTTAAATGTCTTATTGTTTTTGTATTAGTTTGACGTCTGTTCACATAAATCTGTGCAAATCGTTAGTGATTTCATATAAAAACATTAATTTTTCTTCGTGTAAACATGTCTCGTTTTGTACCAAAAAAAGAGCATATGCGGGAAGCCCTGCTTTTCTGCTTCAATTTAAAGAAATCAGCTGCCGAATCGCATAGAATGCTTGTGGAAGCTTATGGTGACAGTGCTTTGTCAGAAACAACTTGCAGAGACTGGTTTCGTCGGTTCAAAAATGGCTATTTTGACTGAAATGACAAAGAGCGTGAAAATCGGCCCCGAAAGTTTGACGACCATGAATTACAGGCTCTTTTGGACGAAGATGATACCCAATCGCAAAAAATGCTTGCCGAGAAGTTATGTGTCACTCAACCAGCTATTTCTATCCGTCTACATGCCATGAGAAAGGCCTTATTATCAACAAAGGCATGACAAACTGATTTTTCTTCATGATAACGCGCCAGCACACACGTCAAAATTGGTCCAAAATTATCTCAAAACACTTAACTGGGAGGTGTTACCCCATCCCGCTTAATTCACCAGACCTGGCTCCTTCTGATTATCACCTGTTTTCATCAATGGGCCATGCACTCGCCGAACAGCACTTCGTTTCTTACGAAGACGTTCGAAAATGGCTGGACGAGTGGTTTGCCTCAAAAGATAAGGAATTCTTTTGGCGTGGAATTCACCAATTGCCCGAAAGATGGGAAAAATGTATAGTTAGCGAGGGAAACTATTTTGAATAAAATTTTGTTTTGCTTTATATAAAAAATAAATGTGTTTTTATTACTAAAAAACAGCGGATTTAAGCTTATACACCTGGTATACTATTTATATACTATTTACTTTGATTGATTAATTCTAAAAATTTTTTATTCTAAAACTTTAATTGAACTCTGACATAAATATTTAGTCATTATTATTATTTTTTTTTAACAAAGCAAACAAAAATGGCTTTCCTAGGCAAGGGTAGGAAAATTGATCTCCTTAATTTGTGCCAAGAAATCGGCATTGCCGTAACTTCTGATGCCAAATTATATGAAATTAAAGATTTAATTATTAAATCTAAAAATTATGATGAAGATTTTGTTAGGCATTGCCTTACCAATCTCATCGAAGAGCGAGTACAAAATGAAGAGTAGATAAAGCATGCTCGTGACAAGGCTGAATTAGAAGAGAAATTAGCACGTGAAAAAGATGAACTCGAACAACAAAAAGAGTTCGAATTGGAAAAACTTCGACTGCAAATAGAAGCAAATAAAATCGCAGCACCACCTTCTGAGGCTCAGCCTATGCCATGTCCCACCCAACCTTTTCAATTAAAAAAATTATTTCCAAACTTCAACCCCAAGGAAGATGATTTCGATCTTTTCATAAGCCTATTTGAAAGACAAAGAAAATTTTTGAAAATTGAAAAAACAAACTGGGTAGCTTACCTACTTGCAGTTCTTCCTAATGATGTTGCCCAGCTCATCGCAAGAGAACCTGAAGAAAAGGCCCAAGATTTTGACCATGTTAAATGCATACTTTTACAAAGATTTAAATTAAGTGGTGATAAATATCGAAATCTTCTCGCCACGCATAGAAAATCGCCTGAAAAAACATGGAAAGATTTTCATTTTGAACTACAGAGTTATTTTGAAGGATGGATCACTGAGCTCAACATTAATGATTTCCAAGCATTAAAAGATTTAATCTTAGTTGACCAACTGAAGAAACGTGTCCCTCCAGATGTCAAGGAACATTTTTTAGATATTTGGAATGAATGGGTAACTCCTGGACAACTGGTGCAAAAGCTTGATACTTACGACAACCTTCGTCTACCTAAGAAAGAAATCAAGATGACAAGCACTGATGCAAACAAAAAGTTTTATCCAAAACAGACGGAACAGAAATATAACTACACTCGGAAGAAAATTTATTCCCAAAATTATGAATTTCATCAATACCCTCTGTCAGGAGTCCCCAATCAAAGTAGGCGGGATTCCGGGGTCCCCAGTCAAAGTAGGCGGGATCCCATTCACAATGACAGGGCTCAAGATAAAAATTTTGACACTTTACGAGGTAGAACAAACCCTGTATCCTGTTATGGTTGTGGAGCTCCTAATGTAATTAAATCAAAATGCCGTTCCTGTAACCCATCCATGCCTAAAGCTGATGTCATGACATCCAGTTTCAACAATTTGAACTTTTACAGTTTCTCAACAGAGGATCACCCAAATAGTTTATTAGAAGTGTCCATCTGTAACCAAAGAGCAGCAGTGTGTGCTGATACTGGTGCTACACACTCTGTGGCTGGTGAAAAATTATATCGTCTTCTCCAAGAAAATGGCCATACATTTGAAGATAGAGTCCTGAAAATGACGCTTGCTGATGGCCGCAGTCAACCAACAGAAATCCTCACAACTTTTGTTGACATAAAAATTCAAGGAAAAGTTGTTCCAATCGAACTGTTAGTCCTCAAACATGCCAGAAATAACCGTACACTTCTTGGTGTGGATTTTCTAAGTAAAGCAGGAGTAGTTCTAAATCTCCAGAAACGTCTGTGGTTTTTTGATGACAATCCTCAAGAAAAATTTAATTTTATTGAAGTACCACCTAACATCAATAGTCTATTGGCAGTACATGCTGATGAGTCACATTCATGTGGACTTCGTGAAGATGAAGGTCAACATTTGACATTCCAACAACAGTCACAATTGAATTCCCTTCTCCAAAAATATGAAAAATGCTTTCAACCAGGGGGAGAACCTACCCCATTTATAGAACATCGAATAAAAACTGAAAACCACTTCCCAGTGTCAACGCCACCATATCGCATGAATCCTAAAAAGAAAGAAATTTTACGACAGGAAATAGATAAACTGTTAAAGGAAAATGTGATCGAGGAATGTGAATCACTTTATGCTTCTCCAGTCGTTCTAATCCCTAAGCCTAATGGAACTTTTCGTCTTTGTATTGATTACAGAAAATTAAACGACATTACAGTTACAAATACTTATCCATTGCCCCGAATGGATGACTTACTCCATGAAGCAAAACAAACGTCATACATGTCAACTATCGATCTTCGTGCAGGTTATCATCAAGTGAAGGTCCATCCTGAAGACCAAGACAAAACAGCCTTTGTTTGCCCTTTTGGAACATACCGCTTCCTTCGGTTGCGGTTCGGCCTTAAGAATGCACCAGCAATTTTCCAGCGTTTAATTGACCGTTTCCGATATGGTCTTGAAGATATACTCACCTTAACTTACCTTGATGATATAATCGTGTTGTCGGAATCATTTGAAAAGCATTTCTAAGATCTACAAGCAATTTTTGAGAGACTCTTACTTTTTAAGCTTACATCAAACAGAGAAAAGTGTCACTTTGTATCTCCTGAAGTGAAATATTTGGGATTTTGGATCACACAAAATGGTATTGAAGTTGATCCAGAAAAGGTTTCTTCTATCCAGAAAATTCCGCCTCCCAAGAATGTGAAAGAAGTCCAGTCTTTCCTCCAGACATGTTCATGGTTTAGAAGATATATTCAAAATTTTGCTGATGTGTCAAGACCATTAAGTGAACTCACAAAAAAGAAAGTCCCATGGAATTGGGGATATAACCAGCAAAAAGCATTTGAATTATTAAAGAACTGCCTCATCACTCCCCCAGTGTTAAAACAGGCTGATGGTACAAAACCATATATCATTCGTACAGATGCAAGTCAGTATGCTATTGGAGCTGTCCTACTACAAGGCAACGATTCAGAGGAACATCCTATAGAATATGCCAGTCGTTTGCTTACCCAAGCTGAACGCAACTACTCTACAACGGAAAGAGAAGCCCTTGCTGTTGTTTGGGCCCTGAAGAAATTCCGAGGCTACATAGAAAACTCTGAAATAACTGTGGCATCCGACCACCAACCTTTGAGATGCTGCTCACTCTCAAATCTCCAACAAGCCGACTTGCTCGATGGGCATTGGGAATACAGTCTTTCAACCTAAAAGTGCAATACGTCCCTGGAAAAGCAAATGTCATTGTCGACATGCTTTCTCGCCCAACCTGTGAAGAAGAAACTTCTTGCGACTTACAGACCATCGTTCTTGATGTCCCAACAAGAACTGCGAGTGACCTCAGGTCAGAACAGCTAAAAGATCCAGAACTGAAGAAAATCATAGATTGTTTTGAAGATGTCAACCAAGGAGTAGATTTCGCAAATTGGACGGAACGAGGTTACGTCATGAACCAAGGTGTACTTTACCGCTATTCTCCACACTCTGAAATGGAGGAAGCCCAGTTAGTTGTTCCTTCCCATGAAAGAGAAATGGTACTCAAGTTGCATCATGATGCCCCCACAGCTGCACATTATGGAGCTAATGGAACTTTTTCCAGAATATCCTCAAGATATTATTGGACTGGTATGAGAAAATACATCACTGATTATGTAAAGAGTTGTGCATAGTGCATCAGATATAAAGCCTCCAACCAGAAACCTGCTGGTTTGCTGCGAACACCTGTTCCAGCTCAACGTTTTGAATCGATTGCAATAGATCTTTTCGGACCCTTACCAAAAACAAGTGAAGGTATGAAGTGGATCTTCATAGTTGAAGACTGTACTACAAAATGGGTAGAGTTATTCCCATTAAAACAAGCGACTGCAAAAGAATGTGCCCTAACCCTTCTAAATGAAGTATTCCTAAGATATGGATTACCTCGTAGTCTAATAAGTGACAATGGTCCTCAGTTTGTTAGTGCAGTCATGCAACAGTTATGCTATGTTTTAAATATCAGTCAAAGTCTTATTCCTGTGTACCACCCACAAGCGAATCCTGTTGAAAGAAAAAACAGAGACTTAAAACCTCGTTTAGCAATGATGGTTGGTAACAACCATTCTTCCTGGGCTGCACAGTTACCAGCTATTCGATTTTCAATGAATACTGCAAAATGTGAAACTACAGGTCACACACCAGCATACCTAAGTTTTGCTAGAGAACTCAGAACAGTAGATGACGTCACTACTGATTTTCGTTCTGTAATTCAAAACGACAATTTTGTACCAGAAATTACACCTTATTTGAAACGTTTTGAAAAATATATGTCACAAATTAAAGAAAACATTGAGCAAAATCAAGATCGTCGAAAAGAGTATGCTGATAAATCACGTAGAAAAAGTCCAAAATACAAACCAGGTGATTTGGTCTGGGTAAAACTTCACCCATTAAGCAACGCCAACCAAGCTAAGACTGCAAAGTTCATGCCACGACAAGATGGACCTTATGTTATAAGATCACAAAAATCACCAAATAGCTTCGAAATAGCCACCTCTGAGAAGCCTAATGAACCTCTAGGAGTCTACCATGTGTCAGCTCTAACTCCATTTCAAAATGTAACATGTACTAATTCTCCTATGGTACCCATAAGAAAAAGAGGTAGACCAAGAAAACAACTTCCTGGCTCCTCGCCGAGTCGTCGTCAGAGCCAGAGGGGGGATATTGTAGCGCGCCTATGCTACATAACCTCAGCGCCCCCAAGTGACCCGTTTGGCTGAGAGACCCAAGAAGAGAACATTCGGATTCCAGTTTCCAGAGAAGGAAGTACATGTGTGGTCGGTGTTTTGCCGAAAATGGCCCACGACCACAAAATAACACATCTTGTAGGGTGTGGAACTCCTTATTTATACCATTTCAACTTACCCCTTTAACTTACCCTCTGTAAATAGTTGTTTTATGTGTTGTGTGTAACTTAAAGTGAAAAATAAATAATGTTTCACTAAAATTAGCCTATTTTCTGAGTTCCGCCCCTTACAACTTTATTTAAAAACATTTTAAAATTGTATATATTATTCAAAGCTTTTCGCTTTGAAAATCAAAGCATTTTCAAAGCGAAAATCTTTGGATGTATACAATTTTAAAATGTTTTTAAATAAAGTATAATTTTAGAAAACGTGTTTTAACAGAGTTCTCTTTTAGAGATAATTTAATTTATTAATTTATTTTACTTCTAATTTTACTGTAGCAAAGCGAGGGTTACGAAAATTAAGTGTTATTAAGTCCGTTTAATACATGATGCTAAAAGTAAAATGATCAATAGATGCTGAGATAAAGCCATCTGTAAAATCGTAAAGTTTGAATAATAGCAGCTCGAAATATCGCACTATAAACATCTAAATTGAAGTATCAGGTTGAGATCCGTTTGAATGAGATTCAGCATAGTGCGGTCGGGAACGACTCTGGCGGAAAGCAGGAGGTAGAGGTCTGCACGGGCCGAAATTTTTCCGGCCCGTTGGAAAGGTTTGCTTACCCGTCCCAGCCCGGTATGAAATCGGAAAATTCAGCCCAGACCTGGCCCGGCCCGTTTCTTTTTTACTAGAGTACGGCCCGGCCCGGAAAAAAGCGATAAAATCAAGCCCGGCCCGATTCAAAAATATGTAAAATTACAAAAAAAAAAAAAAAAAAAAACATGCCTTTCTACGAAAAAGATTTTTAGTATGTGTTTTGCAGAGGTTTTATATAGCTAAGCAATAGAATGTTCTTTAACAAAATTGCTGAATGTTTGCAAGATTTTTATATATAAACGGTATTTCATTATTACAGATGTACAGAAGACATAAAGACAGACAGAAAGTCAAATCGAAAATATTAGCATTCCTCAAACAATATAGGAAGATATTTAAAATGGTTAATAGTACTAAAAATACACTTTCAACCACTTCCTGTTATATACCGTGACGTATCCAAATCTTTCATGTGATTCGGTAAACAAAACTTTAATGCTAATCCAACCATATTCAATAGAAAAAATGCTTTTGCACATGCTAAAATTAATGCTACTTTCATCCAGTGCCCCGGAGAAAAGAAAAAGAAGCCTTAGAGAAAAAGTTACAGGGGAAGGATTTTTATAGCCTTCATACCACCTAAACACTACAGATCATAGAAAACAAAGCCTTATATACAGTAACGTATCTAATTTCTTTTGTTTGTTACATGTACGCAAACTGGTAGCAACATGCATATTATTTTGAATTAGAAACCATCTACTGTTACTTTAAATAAAATATATTAATTTCGAGACATGTTTAAAATATTTGCGAAAAATCAGATCGCGAACAGTCAAGCTGATAGACAATTAAATTGTAGTTACAGACATCTTTTAACAAAATAAAATTTTATGTGACATACCAGACTCTAAAATTATGTAAAATGAATGACTGAAAAAGTATTTTATCATTTTCCTCTTTCGTTGACTAACGAGGAATTTAGAAAAAGATTCGGGCCGGGCTCGGGCTTAAAATTTCATCCAGGCCCGGCCCGAGTACACACAAAAAATATTGATCCCCAGCCCGTCCCGGCCCGAGCCTACAAAAAGAATTTAAGCCCGAACCCGGCCCGGCCCGGCCCAGCCCGAGAGCAAATTGAAAAATTCGGCCCGAACCCGGCCCGTGAAAACCTCTAGCAGGAGGTATCAGCAAAGATTTTAGCGATTTCAATGGTTTTTTAATTTTTTTTTTTTTAATGATAAATTAATTTTTTTCTTTAGCTAAGCAGGAGCTGTGCACTTAACATAAATGCTTTAGCGTAAATCTATAAACTCGTGTTCTCAACGTAAATATTATCACCTTCGTTGACGTGCCTTCAGTGTAAATCTGTAATAAATTGAAAGTAATTGTTTTTATTTTCTCGTCATCAGTTCCAAAATTCGTTTTAGAGGAATTGACGACTTCTTTTTGAAAAATACGAATGTTGAAAATTTACAACTCATCACAGGGGCAGGAAAAGCGATATTCCTACTATACATATACAAAAGTCTTTTTCATAGTTTTCAAGGTACAACTACATACAATTTTATATGGAACTCTTTGTAAATATCCTGAGATAAAGTTACCAGAAAACTTTAGTCACACACAGGCATGCATTTTTTAAAAAATGGACAAATCGTCTGATTCTCTCAAATGTGTCAATTCATCAAAAAACAAAAGTCGAAAGTTTGTAGGAAACTAATATTTCCTTCCAGTTTATAAAGAAGATACATCAATATGGCAGAACGAAGACTTAGCGTAATTAAAGAAACACAAGGACATATTATAACAGTTTATGGTTACAAGAGACAGTTAAACTGAATTACCACTGAAGATGAAGAGATAATGTATGTTTACATATATAAAAATTCATTAAAAATAAATGCTAAGCTATATTAAATACCTTTTCCACATTCGTAATAATTTTTAGTACGACAGATCGTAATATTTCCAATTTTTTTCTATCACCTTCAATGAACGTGTAAACATTTTTATTTTTGTCTACATGTATAAATTTGAAAATTTGTCATTGTATCTGGCCTGAATTTTAATCCAGATTATTAAATTTTATAAAAAAATTGGTACAATTATTATTGAGGATAAAAACTAGCTAACGCTGTATATTTAGTTCAGTCGGATTGTTCGTTCAAAAGGTATTAAATAAGATCTCCATTTTTGACATTAAAATTATATACATATATATATATCATCATCATCATCATCATCATCATCATCATCATCTGTTTCAGCCTTTATAATTCCACTGCAGGATGAAGGTCTCTCCTAGGTGATTCCAAACTGCCCGGTTTTCTGCAGTTCTTTTCCATTCTGCTCGTCCATCTTCTCAATTTCATCTTGCCAACGACACAGTGGTCTCTTCCTCTGTCTTTTCTTATCTCTTGGTATACAAAATAGAACTTTTGTAGTCCATCAATCATTTCTTCTTGCAAGTTGCCCAGCCCAGCTCTATTTTAACATCTTGACTCTAGAAATAACATCAGTAACTTTGGTTTGTATATCAATCCAAGAGTTTCGCTTTCTGTCTCTTCGGGTGAAACCTAACATGCACCTCTTAATGCTTCTATATACACATACATACACACACATATATATAAAGATGCCAAAAATAATACATTACTTTTTATGTTGAAAAAGATTACATGCAAACTTTTTTTTTTTTTTTTTTTTTTTTTAAATAATAATAATAATAATAATAATAATAATAATAATAAAAAGAGAAATGGAGCAGCTGCAGTACAGAATTATATGGAAAAATTTAAAATTTGGCACCGAAGCAGCTCGGCCATTTCTCACAAAAATCATTACTTACGCAACTGCGATAGCTATTTTCATCCATCGCCAAAAGGACATTAAAAATTTAAAATCCGCCAAGAAGCTCTTATGCTAAAGCTATAACAAAAATGTTTTAATAAATGAATATAGTAACCGATACTAAGGAGTGAAACACAGTTACTGCACGCTTTTGTATGAAGGAGTATATTAAAATAAGTCCTGTCGTACTATATTAGATTCTGTTTCGTGCAGAATTTCATATCTATTACTTAGGAAGCAAAAGTAGGCTTATGGTGTTTCCTTCTATCAATAAAATTAAAACAAAATAATAGCATCAAAATTGTTGCAGAATTAAAATGTTCTTGAATTCTCTCTCTCGCTCTCACGCACACACACACACACATACAAAGGGAAACTAGTATGTTGTGGCCACCACAAAACATTTTTATATATTATTTGATATAACAGATTCACATACTGTTTAGTATGCAGAAAAGTTTAATTCTTACACTTACTTCTCTTACATCAGCGATTTTACAAATTGACTTTGGTGAAATTTTAACCAAAAGATGCTGACATGCAGCCAAGGAGAAAAAAACAGATGGTGATTAATAGAAGCGCCACTGATCGGCCGATCTACACAAAAATTAAGTCACACATCAAGTTTGGTGCA
Organism: Salticus scenicus; assembly: GCA_963930645.1. Classification (NCBI taxonomy): domain Eukaryota; kingdom Metazoa; phylum Arthropoda; class Arachnida; order Araneae; family Salticidae; genus Salticus; species Salticus scenicus. The sequence continues at coordinate 284,397,007 of OZ005652.1, read as the reverse complement.
ATTATATGCCATAGAAGTTGAAATTGAGCCTTCTGATTCATGGGATGAATTGAAGCATAGCAACCCGACGTTTCGGCCGATATGTACTTAAAATGAATAAACATATTGTTTCATAGTGGCGTTTTGACGTATCAAGTTTTGTACAGTTATACACATGAGAATCTGAGATATAGCACGTATACGTGAAACCACCACTGCACACGTCCTGTACGCGTGGAAACTTGTAGCATAGCAGTGCCACCTGTAAGCCGATAAACACTGAAATTGAATCCTTATAATTTTTCATAAAGGACTTTTTCGATATCATGTTTGGTTCAATTACACACAATAGAAGCTGTGATGTATCCTTCATTTTAAGTGAAGAAATAGCAGTTTAGCAATATCACCTGTTGAGTGGTTTGTACCACAAATGTATAAGCACTGTTTTAAGTCAGAGTACAACTACATATAAATTTATCAAAATTTTGTAAATTAGCTCTTGAGATAGAGCTACCACATATTTTTTGTCATGCGCACAGAGGAACAGTAGCACGCAGACAGGCGGGTATCGTCTATAAATGATCAAATCGTGTTCTGGAACTCCCAAAGCCTGTAAATCCATCGAAAACCAGAAAATGAAAATCATTACGAAATCAATACTTTCTAATATTGAATATAGAAGAAAATAAAAATAAAAATATAAAATTACGTTATTTTCGTCAGGTATGATAAAAAATTTCTCTGTATTTAGGCTGTTTCAAAGTACAAAGAGTGAAAAAGAATTTTCTTCTATTGTAAATTCTTTTGTCCTAAATAAATATATACCAATGAAACAATAAAAATTTAAAGTTGAAAATATTTTTTTTTTCTTGGCAGTTTAAGTCTACTGAACATCAAAGACGTGATTTACAGAAATTGTTATCATCTTCAATTTTACTCATGTTAGAAATTTCACAATTTCATTTTCAGTAAAAATTTTGAAGAAGATATTTAGAAATATCTTCAGACAGATGTGCAAAGCCACTGAATAAGGTTCAGATCAGTAAAATAAGCAAAAGGTTTTGCAATGAAACGTGGAAGAAAAATGTAATAAAGAACAGGATTTTCCGAAGACAATATCTATAAAAGAGGAGGAAATATTTTAAGGGGAAAAAAAAATCTAGTCTCATATTTTTATTTTTCAAAGAAATGTTGTCAGTATAACAAAACTGGTTTTATACAAGTAAGAAACAATTAATAAAACATAGGGTACTTTCAATAAATTTTTAACATATTAAATTTTTGTTTTTACCTTTTTTTTTAATACTTCACTGAACTAACATTTTATTTAAGCAAGAACGTAAAGTCGTACAGTTCGTACATATTTTTAACCCTTTACAACTGCACCTGTTCTTTGTTTCATTTAACATCCAATGTACAATTTCAATGAAATCTTCAAAGTCGGTGAGTGATATACCAGATTATTATTATTATTATATTATTATTATTGTGGTTTTTGTCTGATAGATCTTGCGTTAAAATTTTGGTAGGGGATTCTTTAAATAAATTGTTTAAAAAGACCTTAAGGAGATCTTCCCATCCAGGTCTGGAACCGAAGTCAATCTGCCTTAATCGCAAACATGATACCGATATTTAAATTGTTATAAACCAATGTTAATGTTTTTAACACACACACATAAACATATTTTAATTTAAAATGAGTATCAGTAATTTAAGAAAAATAGTAATTAAATTCAATTATTAGTTTATATATATATATATATATATTTGATGCAAAATATATTTAAAAAAAATATATACATATTTTATAAAGAAAAAAAAAAATGCTTATAGTTACAAATTTGTTTCTAGTTATTAATGACTTTGTTTACCGGTAAAAAATAGGAATAAATAAACTAATAAATAAGTTATTTTAAAGAAAATCATAAGCATGTTTTACGATGGGGAGTATGTATGAAGCAGAACTGATAAATTTCATAACAAAATTGAGCAATAACGAAGCAAATTTTGAAATATTCTTTTAGATAAAATAAAATAAAAGTAAAATAAAAACAAATAAAAACAAAGAGTTCATTGTCGGAACTCGATCCCGAGACATGCGGGTTATGAGCCAAACAACTTATTCCATAGGTCCCATTCACCAGTGGGCCACATTAGCCCAATCGGTAGAGCGCTAATTGGAAGTAGAGCTGATAATTGGAAGAGCTGATAATTGGAAGATTGCGGGTTCGATACTCGAGCCTACAAAAGACCGTCGTGTACATTAATGGTGGCTGGTACACGTAAAATCCGTCATGGCCGCAATGTCCTATATGTTCCCATCGAAATTATACCTCTGGGGGTCACCGAAATGCAAGAGCCATCCCGTCCGTGAGGATCAAAATTGTGATGGAATGCCTTTGGATCAACTCTAGGGGTGCGCCCCAGACCGTCGCCAGTTACCCATAGCGCAATACTAGTGCGACGTTAAACCCAGCCTACCTACCTAGCTACCCATCTCGAAGCTGTTAGACGAAATATTCTTGGTTCGATCGCAGGTCACGCTCATCAACCTAGCCGTTTGAAGTTTTCTTTGGTTTTCTAAAAAAAAAAAAAAAAAAAAAAGAAAGAAAGAAACTCGTGAATACGGTTTAGGTTCCAATAAAAATCACCCCCCCCCCCTTTCCCCACGGATAGCATTCTCCAGAGGCCTAAAATTCAAATGGAGAATGTTAAACCTTACACAAAAGTTCAGAGATTTGAATAGGAGTTCGCTCTTCTAAAAATAAATTGTCTATATCAATAATTTTTAGTATAAATGGTCAAATCTGTATTTCCTATTAATTACTTATTATTAATTTTTCGAAATGGGTTTAATAATATGGCACATCACTGTACATTTTAAAAAGAAAACCTGATTTATTAGAAAATGTACATAATATTAATTTCATGTTCATGAATTAGTCAAAATATATTTGTGATTTGTTATATATATATAGATATGTGTGTGTGTGTGCATTATATGAACAAAAGTGAAATGAGATAAAATAAATGATATTTTTAGCTCTCCATCATATTATAGGTATAGTGAACTTAGATCGGGGAAATGCTTAAAATCGATTTTTCGACGTTTTTATGGATCCAGGCATAAGGAATACGAAAAATCACAAAATTGATTCCATCTGTAAGTTAGTCAGTTTGTTAGTACATCAGTTAGTAGTACGTTAGGATATGTACACATTATGTATAAAAACATGATCGTATAGAAGTCGGACTAGTTTTAAAATGCCACTTAAAATACTGGCCAGAACAGCATTAGTTTGTAACATTTTAATTAAAGAGTTTCATCAGCTAATATAAATTTTACGATTTTTTTAACCTGAGAGAATGGGGCAAATTTCACTTAAATGTGTATTATAAGGAGTATTTTTATCTTAAAGATGTCAAACTACTTTTAAATTGTCAGTTTTGATACTGGAATGAATATCTTTGATTATGAGCATTCTAATTTTAAAACTTCGTAAGTTATTTCAATTTAAGATTTTCTTAACCTGGCAAAATTGGGCTCATTAATTTGCACTATGGGAATAATAGCACAGTTAAAAATAATAAATAGCACAGTTTTGCATGAAATCTAAAATATGAAAATAATCCTAAAGAAAATAATCATAAAATTAGGATAATGTAAATGTCACGAAGCGGTAGCCTATTAGGCAAAGCATTTCAACCTGAGACCGTAATTGAGGGATCGGAACATTCACTTATTTTAACCCCTAAACAGTAAGCCCAGTAATATAAATTTAAGAGAACAAATATATGTGAGGATGTGATCGTTCCCCTATGCCAACTAGTTTATTTCTTATCATACTGATTAAAAAAGAAAATGTAAAACGCACATTTTTAGATTATAATTTTATTGAAAAAGTCTTTCTAAATAAAGTATAATATGCATCAGATAAATATAAATTATTTCAAATAACGCACAAAAAGCACCATGAAATATATTTAACTTTACTTCATCTTTACCTAGCTGGGGAAAAAAAAAAAAAAAAAACTTTTTGACCCGAAGATCACACTCAGGAAAATTATATTTGCTCTTAAAATTCGTTTTATCACTAGCAGATAAACACGTATAAAATTTTTTTTATCTCATTTTCATTTTCCTTCATTAAAAATGCTTAATGTCGATTTGTAATATTAATAATAATAAATTCCTATCCCCGTAAAGAAAAGATTCAGTTAATCACCCTCGTTGAAAATGTTTTGTTTCAATTTATGCATTTCTTTTTATGCATTGTACAAGAAATAATTGCATACTAATGATTGTTAATTATGAGAAAATGTTTCATATATCGTACTTAGTTTAACTTACTCCAGCAAAATAGAATTAGATTCTTAATTACTTAAATTTTAAAATAAATTTTAAATTAATTTCCTAGATATGCTAAAAAATGCAAGTTTTCTTGTTTATTGATTACTACCAATAAAATAATTGCTTTCAAAGTAATACGATGCCGGATTCATTTAAAAACATCTTTGGAAAACTGACAGTTATTTGAGAAGATTTAAAAAGAATTTTTCAAACTCTTAAGAAGTGACAGGCAATTTCCTGTTCAGATTCTGTGTCCGACGACTTGAAAGTTTTCTAAAAAATCGTAATGACGAAATTCTGTTCGTTTCAAAATACAAAAAATATATTTTTTTTTAAATTTATGTTTTTTTTAAAAGAAAAAATAATTTTATGAATATTTTGAAGCCTTGTTTAACTGAAATGAAACTATTTTATTGAATTTATGGCATATTTCACATATATATATTTTTCAATTAATGCTCTAATATTCAACTAAGTCCTTTTATTGATTTATTTCGGAGTCAACAAGTGAAAAATTTTGTGAAATAAGAATAAAATAGATATTAATAAAACTAAAACAGATTAGATTGATTTCTTAAAAAGGTAGATTTAAAAATTAGGGTAGGATATGGTAAATATGATAACTTCTTATTTTTTTTTTTTTACTTTATAATTTTTTTTAAATTCTTTTTCTAATGAAAATAATTCTGCTTAAAAGTGGCAATTTTAAACTTTCAAGAATATTCCATTACATTTTTCTTCCTTAGGCTTCTTTATTAGAAACTAATGTTATAATTGTTAGGTTACATTTATTTTTCCATTACCAATGCCTCTTGTATTTACCCTCCTTCACTGTATAATAGATCATTCCAATAACGACTGGCGCGCCACCACTTGGACTATTCGTACGGCGCATCTTTTACCTGTACCTTGTTTTTGAATATTTGTTTCTCTATATGTAACTATGTGATGTGAGTGTTCGTCTAATTAAAAGTGTTTCGTTTTAATATGGACTCATTAATATGCATTATAATTTTGCGTGCTCTGCCTTCTAAGCCCAATAGGTTATGGGCCCAGAGCAAATTAATTTTTATTTACGATAAATAGACTTTTATCTGTTAAATAGACGACCACGTTTGAAAATGGCGTCTTATGGAACACTTCGTATTGAAACGCTAAACAAAGACAATTACGAAACATGGAAGATACAAATGAAGGCACTCTTGAAAAAAATGAATCTTGGATTTATGTATCTGGCTCTAAACCAAAGCCAGAGCTCGTGGCTGATGATGCGAAATCACAAGAAACGTTCGATAAATGGACTGATATGGATGAAAAGGCCAAAGCCGACATAATTTTGTGTATATCGCCTTCTGAACTGAAACAAATAAAAAACTGTGAAACATCCCTGGATATATGGAAAAAATTAGAGGAAATATATCAATCTAAAGGCCCCGCTAGAAAAGCGTCACTGTTAAAATCGCTTATTCAACATAAAATGGCAGATTCATCTTCTGTGAGCATTCGAGATCATCTTCGAAAGTTTTTTGACATAGTTGATAAACTATCTGAAATGGACATTAAAATAGATGATGACTTGTTAACTGTGATGTTGTTATACAGCCTACCATCCAGTTACGAAAATTTCAGGTGCGCGATAGAATCCAGGGATGAGCTACCGAAACCAGAAGTACTACGAATAAAAATAGTAGAAGAAAACGACGCCAGACGCCATGATGACAGACCGAACGATGGAGCGTTCATGACTGGGAATTTCCGAAAGAAACCTGCTCCGTGGAATAAAAATAAAAGGAATCCTAAGATTACTGAACAGTATACTCAGAACGAAAGAGATAATTCAAAAATTACCTGCTGGAAATGTAAACGTATCGGTCACAGTGCTAATCAGTGTGAAAAAGATAAATCATTTAAATATCGACAAAACAGTTTAGGACTACTGGCCAGCACAAATTCAACGAATACGAACATATTATTCAAAGAACAATCCGAGAATCTTTGGTGTGTTGATAGCGGCTGTACTCGACATATGGGGAAAAATGACTCCAATTTTCACGATTTAAAGGATACGGATATAAAATCTGTAAATTTAGCGAATAATGAAACAACTGGTGTGTTCGGTGTTGGTAAAATATTAATCAAAGCAAAAGTCAATTCCAAACTTCAAAATGTAGAGATAAATGATGCTCTATTGGTTCCAGAATTGAAAACTAACTTATTATCTGTATCACAAATGTGCGACAAAGGTTTCACCGTAACTTTTAAAGACAAATGTGCTATTATAAATAACAGACAAAAAAATGTGACTCTAATTGCGGACAGAAAAAATGAACTTTATTATCTGCGGGATAATAATGCAAATATAAGTAATGCAGTTAATTTTTCGAGTGAATCAATCGATAGTTCTAAAAATATTTTTGCCGATGTGGAAAAATGGCATTGTAGAATGGGTCATCTAAATGTAAAAGATTTGATTGATTCAAATTTAAAGGGTCATATTAGGGGGTTAAATATTAAAAAGGTATCCGACTTCAATTGTGAAGTTTGCGCGTTAAATAAAGTGACCCGTGCTCCTTTTCCTAAGCACTCAGATTGTGTTACAAAAATGTTAGAAATAGTTCATTCGGATCTTTGTGGGCCTATTAGGGTTCCCTCAATAGGTAAGTCCCTTTATTTTATTACTTTTATTGATGATTATTCTCGTTATTGTGCAGTAAAATTCTTAAAAACTAAAGATGAAGCACTAAATGCTTTTAAAGAAATCAAACTTCTTTGGGAAAATGAAAAATCTATAAAAATGAAAAAAACTCATGAGTGATAATGGGGGCGAATTTATTGGGACTGAATTTGAAAATTTCCTAAAAGAAAATGGTATTCAGCATAGATTAACAACCCCTTATTGTCCGGAACAATCAGGTGTTTGTGAAAGGAAAAATAGAACTCTCGTTGAAATGGCCCGTTGTCTATTATCACAATCAAAATTACCCTTAAATTTATGGGCAGAAGCTATTAATACTTCTAATTATATAAGAAATAGATGCCCAACAAAAGCTTTAAATGGAAAAACCCCATATGAATTATGGAATAATATAACACCTAACGTTAGCTATTTTAAATCTTTTGGCTGCACTTCTTATTTTTTCGATAACCACCCTAAACACAAATTTTCCCCAAGGTCTAAAAAAGGGATCTTTGTGGGTTATTCAGAAAATTCTAAAGCATTTCGTATTTATCTTCCTGAATCAAACACAGTAATTATTTCCCGTAGCGTAAAATTTTTTGAAGCGAAATCTAATGATGTTTCAAAAATAGGTCAATTGTATCCATATGCTTTTGAAAGAGAAATACAATTAAGCGAATCGCAAAATGACTCACACATGGAGCAATCAGAAGAGAAAATTTCTCCTCGGAAAATAAAAAATGAAAAAGATGAGCTGTCACGTGACCTTGTTTCTCAGCCATCGGATTCAGAAGAGAAAAACATATTGTCATTGCGTAATCGCGAAATAATTAGGGAGCCGGAATCCATTGCGAATGCTGTTTATAGTTTTAATTCGGAAATAGAAATAAATAATGCCTTGAAAGGTCCGGAAGCTCCTAATTGGTATAAATCAATGACTGACGAAATAAAAGTAATATTGAAAAATGATACATTCGAAGTAGTAGAAAGGCCCCAGAAAAAATGCATAAAAGGTAGATTTGTCCTTACAAATAAATATGATCAACATGGATCTCTTTTGAAATATAAAGCGAGATTAGTAGCTCGCGGATTTAGTCAAAAATTTGGTATAGATTTTCGTGAAACTTTTTCTCCGGTAGCAAAAATGGGATCTATTAGAATCTTAGCAGGTTATGCTGTTAAATTAGGAATAAAAATTCATCAATTTGACATAACGTCAGCATATTTGAATGGAAAATTAGATGAGGAAATTTTTATGGAAGTTCCCGATTACTTTAAAGAAATACTTCAAATAATTATAAATGAAAATTGCGATAGGGACATATCTGATAAAGCAGCCGAGATTCTTAAATATCTAAATGCAGGGAATAAAGTTCTTTTGTTAAAAAGATCGCTCTATGGCCTTAAGCAGGCCGGGAGGTGTTGGAACACTAAATTAAATAAAATTTTGAATGATTTCGGAGCAAAACAAACAAATGCAGATCCATGTTTATATTATATTAAAAGTGATAAAGGGTGAACTCTTATAATGATTTACGTTGATGACATATTGTTTATGTCACAGGACCCTGATATGTTAGAAAACTTCAAAATTCATCTTAATAAAAAACTAGATGTTAAATATTCAGGCATAGTTAAATATTGTCTAGGGATAAATTTTCAGTTAGAAAATGGCCTTATAACAATGAGTCAACATAGTTATATTAGAGAGCTCTTAGAGCGTTTTGGCATGACAGAAGCCAAGCCCGTAGCTTGTCCTATGGATACAAGCATTCGATTAAAAAAGGCCGAAAAATGTTGTGAAAACGAATATCCCTACCGTGAATTAGTTGGAAGTTTGATGTATCTTGCAACTTCCACCAGGCCGGACATTGCAAATTCCGTCAGTCAATTAAGTCAATTTCTAACTTGCTTTGATAAAACTCATTGGACTGCCGCTAAACGAGTTTTACGATACTTAAAGAAAACAATAAATTTTGGACTTGTATTTAGGAAAAGTAATGAGCCTTTGTTCGGTTACACTGACGCGGATTGGGGAAATTGCCTCGATGACCGTAGGTCATATACAGGTTACTGTTTCATTTTTTGCGGGAGTGCAATTACATGGGAAAGCCGTAAACAGTGTACCGTAGCTCTCTCATCAACGGAAGCCGAATATATGGCTTTATCCGATGCCACTAAGGAAGGGATATATTTATGTAAATTACTAAATGAGTTATCTGAAGGCAAAATTGAAAAAGTGAGTATATTTACAGATAACTTAGGATCTATTAAATTAGCTGAAAATCCGATCTTTCATAAGCGCACCAAGCATATTGATATTAGGCATCATTTCATAAGGGATGCACTGAAAAATGGAATTATTGATTTAAATTTTGTGTCTACTGAAAATATGGGGGCTGATATTCTTACAAAAGCATTAACATCATCAAAACATTACAACTGTTGTAAAATTATGGGATTGGAAGATGTAACATTGTTATTTAGGTAAATACGTCGACATTGTGGGGGGGTGTTAGGTTACATTTATTTTTCCATTACCAATGCCTCTTGTATTTACCCTCCTTCACTGTATAATAGATCATTCCAATAACGACTGGCGCGCCACCACTTGGACTATTCGTACGGCGCATCTTTTACCTGTACCTTGTTTTTGAATATTTGTTTCTCTATATGTAACTATGTGATGTGAGTGTTCGTCTAATTAAAAGTGTTTCGTTTTAATATGGACTCATTAATATGCATTATAATTTTGCGTGCTCTGCCTTCTAAGCCCAATAATAATTACTCCAACAAAGCACAGAATTACCGAACGTTGGAGGTAATTGTGATAACACAGGTCGACATGTAAAATTTTGATTTTATAATTTTGACTGATCTTTATGTTTTTTGGTGTCCTAAAACCGAAAATGAAGTAAATTTTTCTGTATCACGTATAGATTTTTGTCAATACAGGGTGCCTACCAATATAATTTCTTCTATTATTCTTCCACTAATATGATTATATGGTAAGTTTTATAGTATGTTTTCATGATTAATTAATCATGGATACCTATTGTTGTAACAGCATAGCACTAGTGCGACGTAAAACAATACTAACCAACCAACCACCTATTGTTATAATGGCATATGTAAGAAATTGTGTCGGTAAGCACCCTGTATTGACAAAAAACTGTACGTGACAGAGAAAAATGGGTTGTAATTTCGGTTTCAGCACATCAAAAAGTATAAAGTTCAGCTAAAACCATCAAATCAAATTTTGTTAACTTCAATTTTGTAGGCCTGTGTAATAAGTAGGGAATTATTAACCCTCAGTTTCTTTGTACTTACTAATATAAATTTCATTGTGGACACTGAGATCACTTCTGTTTTGATTTGGTGTTAATGTATTTCTAACTACACATAATTATAATCTTTACTGTTTTGAAAATTACCAAATTGTTTAAATGAATAATTTCTATTTATTAAATCGAATTAAAACAAAATAACATTTTGCACTAGAGGAGCGATAAATTATTTTTACAAGTCAATTTACATGCATAGGACTGTTCAGAAACAACAACCGTTCCTGAAAAGCATACATAATTGTCCTGCTTTTTTCCCCCAATCATTTATGACTCGTCTCTATATGTTTCCAAAAGTCAAAACACTTATGATTAAGTTTTTGGAAACATATTAAAGAGAAAGAAGATCTACTTTGAGACTGATTCATTATTGGTTATGAATCTGAGATTCTACAATAGTCAGAAGTAGTAGTCAGTAGGTGAAAAGTCTAGTGAGTATGGAAGATGAGCCAGAACCTCAAAATTCTATTTCTACAGTTTCTGTAAGGTCAAACGGGAAGACTGCACTGGAGAAGAGTTACATCCTTTTTGATTACCAATACTGGCTCTGAAGATAACAGTTTTGCAGTACAATATCAAATTGTTAGCAGAAATACTCTATATTAATAATTTGACCTTTGATTCTATCGAACAGTCACCATTGTCTTCCTTGGTTGTAATCTTGGTTTGGATGGGCCTTTCATCTACATTCAGTCATTGTATCGCAAGTTTCCGATTATCATAGAGTATTCATTATTCACCACATGTGATTAGACAACTCAGAAAGTGACTCATTTTTTGTCCAATATTCAGTGATGTGCAAGTCTGTAAAAACTGCAATTTATGCCTTTCTGTTAATTCATGTGGAGCCCTTTTTGTCGATCTTATTCACCTTCGCAAGAGTTTTAAAAGGTCGGGAAACAGTCATTATGTCTACTCTAAAGTCGGCAGCAAGTTCTCGAATTGTTTTGGTTTCAACTTGGGTCTTCACATCATCACCACACAGGGCGTTCTCAAGTCTCCCACGAAGTTCATTTTGCAAGACCATATCTTCTGAAGAGAAATGTGAAGCCAGTGTCTTACTGTGCGTTGTTTAGCTATATATTTCCCAAGCGCAGCATTGATGTTTCGAGTTGCTTGTGCTTCAGAATGACCAAGTTTGAATTCATAAAGAATTGGGAGACGTATATCGCGAGGTTTCATGGTCCTACTTTATTTAGATTTTCTTCAATATTTCTGGGCAATCTAAAAAAATAATATATATAAAAAAATAGAGTAAATAATATAATAATGTATCAAAACTTATATAGTGTAACCACGTTTCCTACGCCTAGCAGTGAGGACGAGTCCAAAAGCTTTGAGGGGTGCCACGTTCACGGTCAGGTTGGTATTCAGTAAACATTCAGTCATTCAGCGTTCCCTTATCGCATGTTTTCTCTCTACGAAAATATTATCTCCCCTATTTTAGCAGTGGACTCGGTGAGTTCGTACTTGCGCAGAAGCTTTCATGGTCGCAAGAAATGTGGTTAAAGAATATTAATCTATGTAAGATATATTATTTAAATAAATAAATAAATAAATAAAAACAGTAAAAACAAACAGCCATTTCATATGGAATACACCGATATATTTTTAACGACTTTTAATAATATCAGCACACCTATGTTATTAGGTGTAAATGTTACGACCATACTCCCAATCGTTAAAAAAAAAAAAAAAAAAAAAAAAAAAAAAATGCTTTACAAAAAATGCTTAAGAAACGATGTTATGGTATAAAAAATAATAGGAAATTAATTTTCGCAAATTATATATTCAAACCTTTCATATAGTTCCCAGCTCTCTCTGTAGTTATATTTAGGCGACTCCTTTTTTTTAAATTATTTTCGTACCACTAATTCCAAAAGATAAAATTTGTAATATATTTTCACAGGTAAATGTACACTTTGTCTGCATAAATTCACTATAAATTTTATGTTAGAGAAATAATGGTCAACGATAATAAACAAATCCGCTTGTGGCAGCCCTATATATGATACTCCTTTAGGTCGCCAATGTCCAAAAAGGCAGGGTAAGAGGAAGGAATATTCTAAATTTGCAGCCTACAACTCTGCAAGAACTAGAAAAAATTATTTATGACATTTGGCTCAGTGATATTTCTGAGATTTATATTAAAACACTGTATAATTTTATGCCACTGCAGGTTAAAGTAGTAATTCCATGTAAATGTGGAATTAACCCAATGCAGAATTCATATTTTTGTAATAATTTAGATCTATCAATATATATATATATATATTTCATATGTTAAAATATAACTTGTTTATTTCATATAATAAATCATAATGGAATACAAAGTATATGTTTATTATATTACGCTTAAAAAGAAAATTTTACGTAGGTTTCTATAAAGTGTTTTGTAGAGTGTTGGTTGGGTGGTTGTCGTGATATGGACATGGAGAAAAAAAAACAATTGGACACTATATAGGACCGAAAGTTTTAAACACGGCTTTAGCTATATCAAAGCAAATGTCCGAGTAGAGATCTTCTTGTGAACAGTCACTAATCTGTTGCAAAGTGACCAATATGGCATGACAGGAGAAGATATGTTCAGACAGTTCTGTGTCATGGCCACATTTTCTGCAGTGCAGGTACTTTGCAGTTCCATCTTTTTGGATTTTCATTCCTCTCAGGTGGCGTGTTCTGAGTGTGGTAAGGGTGTTCTCCAGGGTCCTGCTTGTGAATAGTTCACAGATTCGATGTTTAAGTTTCACTCCCTTATCCTTTAATCTTGACTTTGCCACTGCATTAATATCATTAACTGTTACAACATAGGGTAGTTTATCAATGTTGAGCTTTCTTGCCTCTTTCGCTAAGGCATCCACTGTCTCCTTTTCATCAATTCCAACATATGTTGGCACCAATCGCATGATGCATTTTTTATTTATGCTGAAGATTCTTTGCAGTATGTTGTGTACGTTCAGCACGAGTCCTGAGTCCCCTTTTTGAATTGCCTGAAGGGCAGCTTTGGAGTCGCAGAAGATGACAAGTTCATTTTCCTTCTCTGTTTCTTGAAGATTAAAATATTCATTCAAAGCATTTTGAATAACAAGAAGCTCGCAGGTGAAGTTTGAGGATATTTTACCTGCGTCAGCTTTGAATTGTTCTGTTCTTTTACCTTGTGGAAAGATGAAATTTACGCCAGTCCCTCCGTTTTCCAAAGTCTCGTATGAAGATCCGTCAGTGAAGGCGATTATGCAGTCTTTACTTAAATATGAGTCGTGGTTTTAATTCCTTTGGCTCTGATGTTAACTGCTAGTTCCTTTTTGGAGCAGGGTTCAAGAAGATAAGTTTTAATTTCTGTGTTTTGGGGAAGTGTTGAGTTTTGCATTGGTTCCTGTAGGATCGCATACTTATTGTGCTCAAGTCCAATCTGTTGTCTAATTGTTCCACGAAACTGCAATGTTGAGGATCGTTTGAACCTGGTACTTTTGCTCCACATTTGGAAGGCTTGATTTCTAATGTGACCTTTATCACGACTTCTGATCTTGTTGATAAAATTGATACCTGGAGTTTCCTTCGCCTTTCAAGTAATTGTAGTCCACATTGTTGCTCCGACTTGACATTGTCAGTAGAAGCAACAGCTCTTATGATGATTTTTAAAGCTCTAGCTTGTATGGAATCTATTTCTTGCAACGCAGAACTCGAAGCAGGGGACCAAATCGGTGATGCATGTTCCGTAATAGGTCGAATTAGCGTAGTATATGTTGTTTTCAAAGTTTTGGGACTTGTTCCTCAATCTGTGTCCCACAGACATTTCAAGGTTCTCAGCTTTTTAAGAGATTTGTTGGCACATTTCTTAACATGTTCTTCTTAGAGTGTAATAAAGCGAATTACTACATCGAAAATGTGCATAGGTATCATTTCGGCTCTTTGATGTAATATAACATCATTTTGGCAAATATAACAGTTTTATTTGCTTCAACCATTAGTTTTGAAGTTATTACAAATAAAAAAGGTATAAGTCAATTTTTCGGTAGTGTGGCTTTTTTTTTTTTTTTTTTTTTGTGCTGCTTAGTGTATATATACAGTGGCAGACAAAAAGAACTGCATCACATGCGAAAAAATGAAAAAGCGTGCAAATAATGTGTTTCACGTATATGTTTTATGTAAAGATCATGCTGTTAGGATAAAATGAAGTTGTAGGATTAATCTTAATCAAGTTTTACTAGACTTAATGAATTATTTAAACTTAATTACTCAGAAGAATGAAAAAGAGTGAAAAATGTAATATTTAATAAAACGTGCAACAAAGTAACTGATATACAATTTTTATAGTTAATATAAGTTCTACATAACTGCAGTCATATTACATTCATTTACATGTGCATAGAAACATAAGGATCACTTCAATATTTAGTGGATCCTCCACGAGCTGCAATGACAACCTTGCAGCGGTCTGGCATAGAAGATATTAACTTCTGAATGTAATCCCGGCCAATATCATGGAACCAAACCTTAATAATGCTTTCCTGCAGTTAAATCTTAGTAGCAGGCTTCTTAGCAGCAATTTTCTTACCCATTATGTGCCAACAATTTTCAATGGGATTCAGATAGGGACTATTTCCAGACCAGTCCAAAACTTTGATTCTAGATTTTGTCAGATAGGTCTTCACATAAAGGAGGAAAATAGGGGGAAATTACTTTTGTAATATCCTTTATGTTGTGGAGATAAAAACTTGTAAATGAGGTTAAAAAAAATAATGCATGAATAAGTTAGATCATACTTACCGATTTCGCTGTATGACAGGGTGCAGGGGTCCTGTTGAAAAATACAATTTCCAGCGCCTTTAAAAGAATCCTGAATAACTGGATTTAAACACTCCTCCAAGACCTGGGTGTAAACTGATGCATTTACAGTTCTAGTAATAAGTTTCAGGCGTCCAACCCCTTTGCTGAATATGTATCCGCAGACCATTTGGCTCTCTGGGAATTTACCAGTAGGAGATATGCAATCTGCATGATAAGCTTCATTTTTAAATCTCCGAACATACTGCTTACCGTCGAACCCATGTAGGTCATCCAAAAAAATTACTGAGTCCCACTGAGCCTTTGTCTATGAAACATGACGTTTTGCCCAAGAAAGTCTCTTCTGCATCATTTTTTTTTTTTTGTAAGTAACGGCTTTTTTTTTTTCGGGCGATACGCATACAGACCACATTTCGCAAGGCGTGTTTGGACAGTTCGTACACTTAAATTGGCACCACATTCTTTCTCAAATCTGACTTTTAAATCAGAAGCACTTGCATAACGATTACGGAGAGACATACGCTTGAGATATTGATCGTCAGATTTTTTGGTTACCTTCTTTCATCCTGATCTGGACCTCCTTTCCACATCACCAGTTTCACGCTCTAACAATCACTCTCGAGACTGTCGATTGATTGCAGCCAATTATTTTAGCGATCACGCATGTCAATTATGTTTCTTTGGCTAAAGCAAGCGCCACACATTTTTTCTCTTTCGTCAATTGAACATAAGGAGCCATCTTTTCATCACTTAAAGAATGAGATAAATAACGATTGTTCCCTTTTGGCATGCTATTTATAGAAATCGGATGATGCAACACTTCAGAAGAGTTGTAAGATGCAATATAAATGTGGAATGATATCATATATTGCTTTGCAGCAACTAAGATAATTTTACGTAAACAAAAAAATGCATAACATTAAAAAAATGTTATTTAATCTAGGTGATGCAGTTTTTTTGTCCGCCACTGTATATATATATATATATATATATTACTTTATTATTCCTTAGTTTTATTTGATGGCATTATTTATTTGGAGGGGGAAAATTCCCTTTCGGTTGACATACATTCGATTTAATAAATTATAAAAGATTTATTTAAATAACCTAAAATGCAGTCTTCCAAAGACATATCTAAGAATTCTGAGCGACATGATGAAGTCGGGCAATTAAAGAAAAGAGTATTACAACTGGAAAAAGACAACTTAGAGGTAGTTCAAAAGTTGACGAAATTTAAGGAATGTCATTACATAGTTGATGCAGATACATGTATGGAACCAATGGAATATTTATATAATAATCATACGAAAGATTTAAAACAACAAATTAAATAATTTACAACATTTTTGGAACAAACTGTTATAAGCCTAAAGTGTGAAGCTCAATACTACTTGGGAAGACAGGTACGATTCACAAAATTCAAGATATTGCTGAAAATATACAAGAAAAATTGGAACTAATTAAGCTCATTAACGACGAATTTGAATGTTACACAGATCAAATCTTTGTCAAGGGATTCGAACAATTTGTATCAAAAATCGAAAATCGAAAATATAATATAGAGTCATATGTTAAGGACAGTACAACCAAAGTAACAGAATCACTGAAAATAGCCATTTCCAATATTGAAGATCAACTGGATGAAAAACTTGAGAAATTGCAAAACTTTATTGACTTGTGCCCACAACAACAAGCACCTACGCAAAATGAACTTTGTGATTAAAATTATCCTCAGTTACCAAAATCCACTAAACAAACAAAACCTTATAAAATTGTCTTAATCCCACAATCAGAAACTGTGCATGCCTCAGATTTATCGAAAGAACTAAGAAAAGAATGTATACAAAACAATTACTTTCCTGCTATAAATAAAATCAACATAACGAATAAAAATAACATAGTACTTACTGTCAACAATAAAGAAGACGAAGAGAAAATATAGGATTTAATTGAAAAATCGACTAATCTAAAATATAACATAAAAATTTACGAAAAAAAAAAAAAAAGAAAAAGAAAATACTGCTAAAAGTACCATTAGAAATAAATGAAGAAATGCTTTCTAACTTTTTTGCAAGTTACATAGGTCTCAAACAAGAAATTAAAGTAATGAAATCAATAGAATCATGTACAGAAAACAACAACTGGATTATTGAATGTACTGAAACAGATTATCAATTGCTAACTCAACAAAAATCCTTAACAATAGCTTTCAGTAATATAAGAATAGTTGAATATCTAACAGTAAAATGATGCACAAGATGCCAAAGCTACTCACATCAAAAACATCATTGCAAAAGCTCAGTAATAATATATGTTAATTGCTCAAACAATCATATAAAATCTACTTGTACTTCTAGAACATTTTGTTGCGTTAATTGCAACTACTTAGATAACCCTCAAAATAATCACGCGGATTACTCTTAATTGTCCAGTATATAAAAGTGTAAAATCCAAATTATTAAATGAATACTGTACAAAAAGTACCAAAAAACAAGCAGTTCCTCAGCAAACAATTCAGCAACTATACATCATGAAAATGTTCCTGTACTCGATAAAGCTTATCACATCAATGCTGGAATTCTCAAGATAAATTTGAATGAACAACAGGAACATTTACAATATTTTCCTTATCAGATTTATCTATTATATTCACAAATAACACGTTTCCCTTCAACGTCTGCAATGTCACTAAACCAATCTTTATTCTCACATCAACCAGGACCGGTCGTTACAAAATGACTAGATATTTATTAGAAATTTGACAAAAAATTGTGTGTACTTTGAACATTCTACTCAAAAACTATAAAGATTCACTAACGTTTCAGAACTCTCAGTTTTCGATTTAACTGTAATAATATATAAAAGAACTGTTAAATGATAATAATTAATAGAACTGCGAACTTGAATGATGAATATTAAACATTTTAACCAAATTTTTTATTGCCCTAACTACAACTTTTATTGGACTACTTTTAAAACAAATGTTTTAATTATTTATTTTTATTTTTATTTTATTTTTTAATTTAATTAATGAATTTTTTTTAAGCTCTGTCTCTCTTAAAAACAATCTTTTGTGCAATTTTTTATGTATCTCTTATTTTTAAATTAAACTACAGTCTTCTGCCCTAGTTACGTTCCGAGCATAGATATAGTAATAAGACATAGATTGATCAGCGAGGGCGAAAAAGTGATGCCTTTTTTACTCGGGGAAAGACGGCTATTTTACTCACTCTCTTGTGGATGTCTTTCCCCGAGTGAATATACACGGGAATAAACACAGATAATTTAGCAAATAAAATTTATGAATAATTTATGTACTAAAGATGAATGAAAAAACTCCAGATACTTGATATGTCTGAGTGGTTGAAAGCATAAATTATACTATCACACAGTATAATATCCAAACACTTATTTAATGAAATACTTGACACATAACTACAACGAACGGAATACTACACACATTACATTCAATTACAGATAGATGGTTTTGGTTCTTGTTTAGATTCTAGAAAGTTCCACGTACAGTCCGGTTAACAGTTAATGACCATTGAGTCAGCTTAGTTCAAATCATAGGGTTAAGACTCCACACCTCCTCCCCCTTTATAGATCGAGTCTCTTGGGAGGCCTTCGGATTCTAGATAATCGCCTAGAAACCACACTTGAACTCACCGGTTTTGGTGAAGCGGATTTCTTGGGCGAAATGTTCGGCTGCACTGATGGTGATGAAGGAACCGGGGTCTGTTGATTAGTCGAAGTAAACTGTTCCGCGGACAGATTGCTAGGTTCATCATTCCCGGCAGCAGAATCTTCAGGGATAGAACTCGCAGGAACCGGTTGGTTTTCCGGTGTAACTCCTTTAGGGATGTTGAATCTCCGATTCACATTTGGCATGTAATCACATCCTAATTTATTACCTATTGGACGGATCTGGTCAGTGTGTCGTCTAACTAAGACACCCTGCACATTGATGGTGTAATGAAGAGCTCCATCTTTATTTACTACTTGACCAAATTTCCATTTGGAGTTTGCTGATCTATAATCTCTCACTGCAACATGATCACCAATTTCAAATTTCCTGTCTTGGAATTCTAATACTACCTTCCGTGTTCGATCTTCAACCCTAGATTTTAAGTCTGGCAGGAGCAGATTAATTCTTGTTCTAATGTCCCGTTTCAGAAATAGCATTGCAGGACTGTGGGTTGTGGTAGCATTAGGCGCTTTCCTATACTGTAGTAAGAAGGTACTTAATTTCTGATGGATACTGCCTTCATAATTCTGCATAGCTCTCAAGGATTGCTTTAAGGTATATACATAGCGCTCAGCTTGGCCGTTACTAGATGGTTTGAATGGCGCGCTAGTCTTGTGTTTTATACCATTTCTTCTCATAAATATTTCGAACTCATCAGACGTGAATTGTGGACCGTTGTCACTGACAAGGGTTACAGGTAATCCATACCTTGCAAAACTGTCTCGTAGACATTCTATGGTCTTCTTTGCAGTTGTAACCTTCATTGGGTAGACTTCTAACCACTTCGAATGCGCATCTACTATTAACAAGAACATATATTAAAAAATCGGTCCGGCGAAGTCGACATGCACACGTTCCCAGGGCTTGCTCGGGTATTCCCAGTAATGAACTTTCACTTTTGCTGGATCAGCTTTATGTCTAGCACAGTCGCCACAATTTCTGGCTGTCTCTTCAATGTCTTGGTCAATATTTTTCCAATAAACGAAAGACCTGGCTATAGCCTTCATTTTAACCATGCCCAGGTGACCTTCGTGCAATTCTTCTAGAATTTTCTTCTGATACTTCTTGGGAATGCATACTCGGTGCCCATACATAATGCACCCATCTTCAATACTGCAGTGTGCTTCGCGACCTTCTAGATGTTCTCCAGTACGCAGGGCTTGCAGGAGTGGACCCAATTCCTCGTCTCTCCACGTTTCTTGACGTAACTCTTTAGCAGTAATTGGCAGTGTTTCTACCTGTGTCATTTGAAATATTGAGGCATCATCCCTCATATCCAGTTCCTCAGAAGATTTTGGCAGACGTGATAAAAAATCAGCATTACCATGCTCCTTAGTATTCCTGTAAATTATGTCAAATTGGAAGGACTGCAATATTAGTGCGTAGTGTAAAAGCCGGGTAGCTGCTAGAACTGGTAATCCTTTCTTCGAACCAAAAATTGCAACTAATGGTTTATGGTCCGTAATTAATGTGAATCTACGACCTTTTAGATATAAGTAGAATTTCCTTACTGCCCACACTATTGCCAAAGCTTCTTTGTCAATCTGTGAATATTTTTGCTCAGTCTTAGTCAGAGTTTTTGATGCAAAAGATATTGGGCGTTCCGACCCATCAGGATAAACATGTGATAGAACACAGCCGATGCCCACTGGTGACGCATCACAGGCTAAAGTCAGTGGGAGTTCCGGTTCATAGTGTACCAGTACGTTCGGTGAACAAATTTCTTTTTTTATTTGCTCAAAGGCTATCTGACACTCCTTAGACCACTGAAATTTAACATCTTTTTTTGTCAAATTATTTAGGGGGTTAGCTATGGTAGCTAAATTCTTACAGAACTTCCCATAAAAGTTTACCAATCCCATAAAACTTTTAACTTCTTGTACATCTTTAGGTATGCGAGCGTTGAGAATCGCGGAAACTTTTCCCTCAGCTTTATGTATGTCCGAAACGAAACCAATATTCTGCAGGGTTAGATCAGTACCATTTGCGTTAAAGGATAGAGTAGAAAACGAAATTGACAGATTAGAAAAGGAGGGTATCATTGAAAAAGTTGAAAGTTCTGAATGGGCAACTCCAGTTGTACCTGTCGTGAAATCTGATGGCAGCATACGATTATGTGCCGATTACTCAGTAACCTTAAATCCAAATGTAATTGTGCCGCAGCATCCCTTACCAAAATTAGAGGAGATATTTTCAAGTTTAAACGGGGGAAAACAATTTTCAAAATTAGACTTTAAGCATGCATATTTGCAGATGAAAGTCCATCCAGAGAGTCAGAAATTGCTGACAATAAACACCCATAAGGGATTATATGTTTGTAAAAGACTCATGTACGGGTTAAACGGGGCACCTGCAATTTGGCAACGTTATGTTGACGGATTATTTCAAGGCATGGAAGGGGTTAAAATATTTATGGATGATGTGCGGATAACGGGTCGGGACGAAATGTCACATCTTAAGGCACTGGAGGACTTTTTCAAAAAATGTAAAGAGCATGGACTAAAGCTCAATTTGAACAAAAGTACATTTTTCCAAAAGGAAATAAATTTTTTAGGGCATAAAATTGATGCAAACGGGATACATAATATTCAACATGTTAGTATCATAATCACAATTTACTGCAAGTGACCTAAGCTCAGCTATATAATTACTAATAGATTCCCCCTTGTTCTGTTTTCGATTTAAAAACTTGTGTCGGGAAGGAATAATTAGCGGTTTGGGGGTTAAATGTTGTTTAAGAACACTTTTTAATTTAGTTAATGTTTGGTCAGCAGGAATGTCAGGAGCCAGCAAATTTTTAAGTAACTGATACAATTTGGGACTGAGCGACGAAATAAAAACTTTCGCCCTAATCTCTTCAGGAACTTTTTGAACATCTAAGTATGTTTGAAATCGCTCAAAGAAACTGTCAAAGTTCTCGAAATCTTCATTAAATTTTTCAAATTGAACCATAATTTTTTGACTAGTTTCCTTTACTTGGAGAGCTCGAAGCAATTCCTGATTTTGCTTTAACAATTCTTCAATATGCTGCTCCATCGCTCCTATGACAATATGGAAAGAAAACGTTTACCTTTTGCAGTCTTCGGCCTTTACAATATGCTACTTGAATTCATGCAATTTTGCTTGAATTTATCGTCACCAGCTCGTCAATAATCCTCGTCGCCATCTGATATGTCCGAGTGGTTGAAAGCATAAATTATACTATCACACAGTATAATATCCAAACACTTATTTAATGAAATACTTGACACATAACTACAACGAACAGAATACTACACACATTACATTCAATTACAGATAGATGGTTTTGGTTCTTGTTTAGATTCTAGAAAGTTCCACGTACAGTCCGGTTAACAGTTAATGACCATTGAGTCAGCTTAGTTCAAATCATAGGGTTAAGACTCCACAATACTCATTTTTCTTTCTCTCTTTTTTTCTTCTTTTTCTTCGCTTTTTTTTTTTTTTTTTTTTTTTTTTTTGTATGGAATAACGACATTTAAAGAAATTTATCGTTTCCATCTACTATTTCTGTCTGGTTAAAAGTTTTTTTGGTCGAAAAAACTATTGGACTTATCCTCATCTTTTGATATATTCGAGTTAACCCTTTAACTGCCAATCGCAACATGTAGTAGAAATTGAGTTTACTTAGAAATGGATATAACGATTTTGATTAAAGCTTGGAGTTAAGTGTCTTTTTTTTTTTTAGGACTGAGGGCCTATTAGTGTCAATCTGGGATTTTTGCGTTGTCGATTTCGATAATTGGATATTTGTCGAAATCCAAAATTTATCGAAAATATAATTGAATAATTTGAGAGCGATGTTATAATTTGAAAAAAGAAAAAGAAAAAAAAAAAAAAAAAAACTAATAGTCCTCCGTCCTAAACTAAATTCTGCTTTTGCCAGAATTTCATCAAGATCTTTATTTTATTTTATTTTATTTTTTATTATTATTGAAAGAAAAAGAAAAGAAAATTAATAATAATCAGTATCGTTATAAGCGATATCGAAAAAGTTTTTTTTTAAGTGCGCGTGAAATAATATGAAATAAAAATAAGTAAAAAAATGAATTTAATGATTTAAGGTTTTTTGTTTTTCGGGGGCTGCTCATGCATATAAAAAATGCGTATTAAAACGAGTCGAAGAAGGAAGCGAAATAAGTATTGAGTTACATTACGATAAATATGATATATAATATGATACGATATATTAGACCTATCTTCCAGGGTTAGTAGGCATTTTCGTTGAAAGAAATAGTTTGTTCGTTCGGTGCAACTTGCACATTAGTCCCGTGAGGTACAACTTTCACATTAGTCCCTTGAGGTACAACTTTCAC
This sequence comes from Salticus scenicus, assembly GCA_963930645.1. NCBI lineage: Eukaryota > Metazoa > Arthropoda > Arachnida > Araneae > Salticidae > Salticus > Salticus scenicus. Next base: position 284,373,789 of record OZ005652.1, on the reverse strand, counting down.
TTCAGTCCCGTCAGGTACAACTTGCACATTAGTCCCCTCCCTTTTTTTCTATTTTATCATAAATAGCATTTTTGAACAATGCACTCATTATTGCAATTCAACAATTGTACGAACACCTGCAACAATTGCGTATAAATAATGTGAACAATGCACGAAATTTTATTTCTTTCAACAATCAAATGCTTAACTTTTTAGCATTACCCTTCAGTCTAATTATAGACCTTATCTGAGATGGCGTATCCATTCTTAGAAGTTCTTTTTGTGATTTACTTTTTAAAAATGTTTCTCACATGGCTTTTTTTTCAAATTTTCGAGTATACTGATATTGATGCTCGCAAAATTTACATATGTCCAGTCTTCTATGCTGGATTTTTGGAGTTTGATGATATTCCAGATGAGAAAACTATTCATCCATATGTTTCTAAATCAAATTTTTCGGCCAATGTTTCTTTTAAAAGTATTGATATTTTTGATCAAAACGAAAATCAACTCAATCCAATAACTGAAGAGCCAAATTACATTTCCGAAATCATTAATAAAAAATATACTAATAAAAATTGGGTTTTAGAAAAAAAGAAACAAATGTATATTTCAGCTTTAAATAGGGGCCGTCCTTTCAAGCATCCCAAAATAAAAAGACTGCCAAAAGTTAGAAGTCTGCCCACTATTTTTGAATCACTGTCTGAGACTGATAATGACGAACCGTTTGAAATGAAAGGGAAATCAGTTCTTTCTCAGACAGTGGACGCAACCAGTGAAAATAGCCATGTTTCTGTTTCATTGCCTGGGACTGATACTGACGAACCTTTGTTTCAAATCGAAGGAGACTCAGTTCTTTCTCAGGCAATGGGAACACTAAATGAAAATGAACAAGCGTATATTTCAGAACGACGTAGTAAAAAAAGGAAAAAGAAATTCCGAAAATTAAGGAATTTTTTTAAAACATGGTGTTGCTGTTGTTGCATTCCTAGTGTAAAGAATTAAAAGCATATGGGATGTTTGATTGCAGTACGCATGGGGCCTGGAATATCAAAACTCCTCTGGCAGTAGGCAAGGGGGCCTGCCTTATCAAAACTCCCCATGAGAAACGATGCATGGCGACCTCCTCGTGGTGTTTCTCGGGTCACGCTAACAGCCATGCGTTTAATGTAACATATAAGCTTTTTTGTGTCCGTGCATCCGAGTGTGAAGATGCGCACGAGCATTATTATTATTATTATTATTATTATTATTTTACAGAACTGAAACGTTTGGACATATCCTCATCTTCAGGAAAATTTGCGTTAACCCCTTAACTGACAATAGCAACATATAATAGAAATTGGTTTTACTCAAAAGTGGATATAACGATTTTTATAAAAGTTTGGGGTTAAGTGTTCTTTAGAGAGCTAAAACGATTGGACATATCCTCATCTTCAGAAAAATTCGCGTTAACCCTTTAACGGCCAGTCGCAACATATAATAGAAATTAGGTTTACTCGGAAATGGATATAACGTTTTTTGTAAATGTTTTGGATTAAGTGTTCTCTAGAGAGCTAAAACGAATGGGCATATCCTCATCTTCAATAAAATTCGTGTTAACCCTTTAACGGCCAGTCGAAACAAATTAGGTTTACTCGGAAATGGATATAACGATTTTTATAAAAGTTTGGGATTAAGTGTTCTTTAGAGAGCTAAAACGAATGGGCATATCCTCATCTTCAGTAAAATTCGCGTTAACCCTTTAACGGCCAGTCGCAACATGTAATAGAAATTAGGTTTACTCGTAAATGGTTTTAACGATTTTTATAAAAGTTTGGGGTTAAGTGTTCTTTAGAGAGCTAAAACGGATGAACCTATCGTCATCTTCAGGAAAAATTGTATTAACCCTTTAACAGCCAGTCGCAATTTATAGCATAAAATGGGTTTACTCGGAAGTGAATGTGACGATTTTGATTAAATTTTTGGGTTAAGTGTTTTTTTTTTTTTTTTTTTTAGAGAACTAAAACAATTGCACATATTCTCATCTTCAGGAAATTTTTGCTTTGACCCTTTAACTGCCAATCGCAACATGTAGAAGTTAAGTGTACTCGGAAATAAATGTAATGATTTTGATTAAATTTTGGGGTTTAAGTGTTTTTTTAGAGATCTAAACCGATTGGACATATCTTCATCTTCAGGAAAATTTACGTTAACCCTTTAACGGCCAGTCACAACATATAGCAGAAATTGGGCTTACTCGGAAATGGATGTAACCAATTTTATTAGAGTTTAGGGGTTAAATGTTTTTTAGGGATCTAAAACGATGGAAAAAATCTTCATCTTCAGGAAAATTCGTGGTTGCTGTCAACCCTTTTGCACCATATGGCAGGAATTGGGTTTACTCGGAAATTGATAAAATGATTTCAATGAAAATTTAGAGTTAGATTTTTTGAAGAGATAAATTGATTAGAAAAAACATGCATAAAACCATGTTTTTTGTTGATTATGATATGGAAATGCTTCATCATTCGTTTACAGGGCTACCCAAAGTATTTGGATATATTGGGGTTTTACTTGGAAATTGCTAGAATTGTAATTCATTTTGTGTTAGATGTTTTTCATATAAAACTAAATATAAATACACAATATTGTTTATAGTTCTTATTATATTGTTCATAGATAATATACAGGGCTACCCAAAATTGAGCTAAACGTTCTATTGAATATTGAATGTAATTTATGGAAGTACTTTGCTACAATAACTATGTCAGCGAACTGCTCAGCAAGGTAAATTAATTTTTCATGCCCATACTGTAAACAAAGAATTCTTTAAAGTTCTATTTTCATTTTTATTTATTTACTTATTATTATTATTTTTTTTTTTAAATAATTTTTAATAAGGAAATAAAAAGTGCGCATGAAGAAAAAAAAAAAAAAAAGAAAGAAAGAAAGAAAGAAATAACATAATTAAGTTTATATTTGAGTTAGTAATTTAAGGATGCCATTGATATAGTAACTTAAACAAAAAAAAACAACAACAAAAAAAAAAAACTATGTTCTAATAAATGCCTACTCATACACAGACGATTTTTTACATTCTAAAGTGGTTCAGTGACTTGTAACTGTTGCCGGCATTTTCGTTGGAAGAAATAGTTTGTTCCTTTGGTGCAACTTCCACATTAGTCCCGTCAGGTACAACTTTTTTTTTTCATACTACTGTTTTATATCGCTTTCATAACAAAACTTTTTAAAAAAATAAGTTGCAGTTTTAAAGGAATTAAGTTAGCAGTGATTATTAATATGAATTTATGTACAGTTACGTGATGTATATGTAATATTAATATAGAGACGTTTATTTCAATTTAATGCATTTATTTTAAGTTAAAAAAAAAAAAAAAAAAAGTATGAATTTTTAAATTTTTTCCCCCTAGAAAGTAGACATAAATTGTAATATGAAATAAATATCTCAAGAAAAAGAAATCTAAAAATAGAACAAGATAATTAATTAATTAATCAAAAGTTCAATTTAAAAATATATATATTAGGTGTTTGCATAAATTCGTGCGGTTTTTTATTGCTTCATTTCATAAAAATACATCAAATCAAATGACAATTTTTAATCAAAATATTCTCTATTACTTTCTACAACCTTTGCCCATTTTTCGGGTAACAAATGTATATTACGGCGATAGAAGCTCTCGTCTTTGGAAGCAATAAAATGATCCACGTCCGCACGAACTTTTGCAACGAACTATCAGGACACGGAAACAAGACAACTTTGGCGAACCAAAAAAACGTCGCCAAGACTCTACAAACACACAGTAAAAAAGCGTTTCCTAAAATAATTTATGGTTATTAAAATACATATTTAGATTTAAATAATACTTATTTTTTTAATTTTTTACTTTATAAATGTCAGAAATGCAAAGAAAAGTATAAGTGAATAACAATAAAACTTACTATGCAAAGCTGTGCATTAGGTCCCGGGATCCAAGAATCTGGACGACAATTCGCTGCCCATTTTCTCCTTCTTGCATTATCTGAAGGAAACCTAAACATTTTGTATCCTTTTCTCGAGTGTTTACAGCAGTTTATCGCTGAACAACCTCCCATATTGCAGTTTATTTCACTAAAATTACGAGCAAGACGGTAGAAACAATGGCAGCCGTTTGTTCATCACGCTGGGTACATGCGGCAACCCTAAGGCAAAAAAATGTCGGATGCGCCAGCTCGTATATATAGGAGCCTTAGCCATACGTGTGTGAAAGGTGTTCTAAAGGATTTTTTATGCAAAAGTGGACCTAAAATTGTTATTTTGGGGTCATACAGGAGAAAAACCATAAGTGTGTGAAATATGTTCAAAAGGTTTTTCAATCTAGGCCTCTCACACTAACCACACCGAAGTGTGTGAAAATTGTTCGAAATAATCTTCTGTTAAACGCAACTTATAACCATATGTTCTAACAGTCCTTTTTTTTACAGATCAGTTTTTTAAAAGAATGTGTGCACTCATATAGGAGAAAACCCAAATAGCAAATAATTATTGGCCGAGTTTCGGCCGAATGTCCAAGTCTGACCATTTTTCGTTCAAACAACCTCCCTTCTTGACGTCGGCAGGAAACTCTTTATGTCCGCCCGGCAAACCATCTATCGATCATCCGATCTGGAGCATTTTTTAATCAACCCTGAACCTCTTCCCTCCCTTATTTCGACCGTTTGGTTGCCAGTTGATTATTTATCGACGTTATATGGTATTGTGTTGATTACCTACGGATATCGTTTGTATAAGTTTTTATCAAATTTTCGTGTACTTTCAAGGGGCTTCATACCTTTTAAAATATCATGGTATGTTTGAAATTTGAGTCTGTTTTTATTAATCCCAAGTTCTTTCAATTTTTATTAAAATTACACAAATATATATTCAGCGTTTCAGACTTATTTCAGCTTTTAAAAAATACAAATTTAAGATTTTTAATTAACTACAAAAATCTGCAAAATTATTAACAAAACAAATTTTATGTATCCGTGACATAAATTAGAGTTTATGTAGTATCCGCGACATAAATTAGAGTTTATGTATTAATAATAAATTAAAATATTTAAGTAATTGAAATAATTTTAATGATTTTTTAATTAAAACTTTCTTTTTCCCCATTTTTTAAATTTTTATTTTGTTTATAAATTTTTAATTTGTCTGCTAAATAAAATTGAAATTGTATGATGAAAAGGAAGAAATTATATGATGTTTAAAGCTTGTTTTAGCGTTTGAAAAAAAAAAGCAATATTCTTAATTATAATTACATTAAAAAAAAAAAAAAAATCGAAGTTATTTTTGTAAGATATTTTGGTTTAGAATAAAATTATAAAAATTATTTGGTTTAGAATAAAATTATAAAATCTTATATAATAGAAATTATCCCAAAACTTTATTTTCTAAAATAAATTTGTATATAAAAATCATCTGGTATAAAGTAAAATTATCAAGCAAATAAAAAATAAAAAATTTAAGACATTTTGGCTACGTCAATAATTAAAAGAAATTAAATTATTAAATTATCTTATAGATGATAATTTTTTATTATTTTCCTTAAAAAAAAAAAAATCTAATTTACCACTGAAGATTCTTATATAATCAATTTATTTTACAAAACGTAGTTTTGGGATCTCCATAATGCAGATTATGCTATTATGTAAAATAAACGCATTAAAATTATAAATTATCTTACGAATATTGAAATAATATTGAAAATTTGTCTTCTTTTCAAATTTTGCTACTTTATTTTTCTGAAATTATGTGTATTATTTTTATTTTTTCTAAAGGCTAAAAAAATTTTTAAATTATACGTTTTTGCGTAAAGAAAAAGAATTTGTTTTTACTGCAAATAAAAACATGGAAAAATTTATGAAATTTTCAACTAAGCAATCATAGATAATAACGAAGTAATTTTACTTATCCTAAATATTTAAATTCATTCTTAATATGTAAACCCTAAAATAAGTTATCTTATAATTAATTATACATTTTTATTCATTTATTTATTTATTTAAAGTATTAAATGTATAATTTTTCAAAAGCTGAAATAAAACTTAAATGTTATACAATTTTTTGTGTATTTTTAATAAGCAGAAAAAGAAATCGGGATCAATAAAAACAGTCTCAAACTTCATACATACTATGATATTTTAAAAGGAATGAAATCCTTTGAATTAGAAACAAAAATTTTTATACCTTAATTGTTTTCATATCCTATAGTTAGTTCTCTTTTCGATTATCTATTAAACCTTTAAAAGAAATTGTAATTTTCTAAAGTAAATGAACAAAATACCACTGCTTAGCTTTATCGTTTGTAATAGATTTTCAGATACACAATGTCAAGTGTGAGGCGAATGTGAAAAAGTAATGACCTTGGCGTACAAAACAATACGCCAAACTCATTTACTTAGACTAACCATTTGCTCTTTGATATTCTAGCAGGAGGGGTTTCTGTTAGGGGTCATCCTTTCAATTTCATTAGTATCAGTGATAGTGATTCTGTGGAAAATATGGAAAGTAGTAAAGTCTGTGTATATATATATATATATATAATTCGAATAATTTAATACCTTTGTATATATATACATACGCATAAATCACAATTTTATTTATTTTTTTATTTATTTTTTTATTTATCATAATGGAAATTATATATATATTACTCCGTTTTTAAAATGAAATTATTACGGATTTCTTTCTATGTGACAGTAATTTCAAATAAAAATTACTTGTGGAGGACTATGTTTTCATAAACTATTCAATTTTATTGATTATAAATGACTCCTCGAAGAAAAATAATATATTTCTTGTATGGTTTGGTTTGGTTTGATGAGTACATGAGATTTATTGCTTGCCTCTAGGGCCGCTTATATCTCGAATAATCCACACCACAAGGGTTTACAAGCTTTTATTACAAGAACAGATACAAGAACATGGACAATACAGACATCCATGCCTTCTCCGGGATTCGAACCCGGGCCAAACTGTGTAGAAGTCAGGGACGCTAACCACTCCACCGTCTGGGCGGCTTCTTGTATATGTTCGAAATGTTTGAAATCACGTTATTTACCTACACACACGTTAAATAAATAAAAGAAATGTATCTCGTTTCACAATCTTTATTATTATTAATAATAATATTATTAATATTACTATTAAGGCTCATTGGACAAAAAGCTACAACTTTAAAGGAATTCTAAGCCACTACGAACATTCATGCTTGAACGGGGATTTGAACCAAATGAGCTATACGGTATAAAAGGAAATGAATGCAGTATGGTTTATATATATGTATTATAATAAAGTTGTAGAATGCAAGAAAATAGATGATATTTTAATCCGCAAGAGCCGCTAGTTTTGTGGATTAGCTGATATATATATATAGAAAGGGTTTTCAATATATATATCTTAATAAACAAGGAAAAAATGTGTAGAGTATTCAATATTATTGTAATTTAAAATTTTAAATATATATATATATATATATATTAATCTGGGGCATAAAATGAAATTTGCTTGTTATGATATAATGTGATAATATGACACTTTTTCACTCCAGTAGGAAAGTGCTAAATAATATTTTATGGAATAAGTTAAATTTTGATTGTAATAGAATATGTCGTGGTCAGTATTAGCTTTCATTTCGAAGTTTACAGCGTATTTGGAGATTAGATATTATGTATAACTATTTTATGTATCTGTTAGAATATCTGTTTTAGATATAAGACATCAATTCATCATATTAATTTTTTAAATCCAATGTGTGTCTCTAAAATACTATGGAAGGGCGATTTTCTACGTTAGAGAAAAGGGTAAAGAAGAATGTTTGATGAGGATGTCTTGCTCACTTGCGCTAGTTACTTACTTGCATTTAAGAAATTAATGTTGCCTTTCTTTTTTTCTTTTCTTTTATTTAATATAGTTCAGGCATTTTGTTGAAATTTCTAAGAAGAATAAAATTACCATATATTTTATTTATCTTTTGAGTTAAAATTTTGGTATTTTATATACAGGCTGACTATGAACTATAAGATGATCGTGCCCTTGGGTGGAATGCCTAAGTGGGAATTTTTCTAAGTTTTCCTAGCTCGCATTCACGCGAGTTTTGAAAGAAATTTCCGAACGTGTTGGCCAAGGAGCGCAACTTTGAATCGAATACGGGACATCCCATCTAACAGTTCGGGAAGCATAATATCTCACTCACGTGTAGAAATAAATTAATGAAATAATATGAAACTGATATGAAAATGGTTATATCAATTTTATTTTAGGACTATGATAACATAAAAATAGGCATTTTAAGCCAGTTTTTGAGATTTCATATTTAAATAAGTTACCGAAAAGTATGTGATAAACGGATGGATGAATGGATGGATGATTGGGTTTTACGTCGCACTAGTGCTCCGCAGATGGGCAATTGGCGACGGTCTGGGACACACCCCTAGAGGTGGTCCGGAGACATGCCATCACAATTTTGATCCTCCACGGAAGGGAATATGTGATAAACATAGCATCTTTTGCAAAAAGAAAATTTTAAATGTTATTTCATTTTCTTTCTCTTTTATTTTAACATCAAAGTCTGAAAATTCTTAAACTTTCGCCAAAAAATAAAATTTTGAGCGTATTTAAAGGTTTTGCGTTTAAAACAATTTCATTCCTAAATTCTAAGAAGTTTACATTTAATGAGCATATGTGATTTGTGGCATTATGAGATGTTTTTAAGATACTAAGAAATTGAATAGCTTTTTTCGTTTTTTAAATCAAAGTGTTATCACTGAAATAATGTGAAAATATACATTTTAAGCTAGTTCTCGAGATTTATATCATGTAGCTCATTTTACATTATTCTTTATAATATTTGTTAAATATGTCCCTATATAAAGTAGAATGATAGATTTTTATTCATATATAATTTTTTATTTTAATCTAGATAAGATATTTACGATAGAATTTTTTTTTTTTTTTTTTTTTTTTTAAACATATATATATATATATATATATAACATATGGCTTGTAAGTTGCAAAAAAGTTCGATTTTTTGCATTACTTTAAATATTTTTTAATGTATAATTATTTAATTTAATTTATTTTATTAATTTTTGTCCATTTTTGATGAAAATGCAAACTAGAAAGTTTAACATATAATATTTTAATTAAAATTAATTAATATTATTTTTTAATTTAGCTTAGTATTAGTATTACTTTTTAAATTAAAATTCTTATAATCTGAGTCATTGAATATAAAATAATTATTAAGATGTGGACAGCAGTCATTTATGAAAAACATGGATTGATCATTTTTAAAGAAAGTTGTAAAAACGTATTGCCTAAAAGTTATCTCATACCTCAGACATGCTATTTGATAAATTTGACGATTGCGAGTCCATAAAATTGTAAATGTTAAAAAAACATATAATAGCGCTCATGAATAATTAGTAACAATAATTATTATTATTATTATTTATCGTTATTGCTGCTTCTGTTGTATTATTACAAATGAAAGAAGTATATGCTTAATTATATTAATTGCCACAATTTTATTAGTATCAACGTTCCTTTGTTAATGAATTTATTAGTAATTTTAAAATTTGCGTGGGGAAAAATATGTTTTTAAAAAGGGTTTTTATTTTTTATACTACTTCTGAGAGATTTCCTCATAATATACTATGACGTTAAATGATTTCATATATCTATATGGTAACTGTTTATTTCTAAATACAAATGATTATTCAATATATAGATAGAAAAAAAAGCAATTAAAAATTCCCGTTCAGTTAGATAAAAACGCGCAGATTTAACTATTTTTCCCCCCTTAAAAAGCAGGTGTTGTAATCGGGGTTCCACTGGATTGTTTGTACAAAGAATTTTTCGGAATTCGAGATATTTGCTAATGATCACTGTAAACGTTTACGAATACAGTCGGCAGCAAAATTATTTGACCGCTAGCAATAATTCCTATATAAAAAAGTATACTTAATACTGTTTTTTTTTTTTTTTTTTTTTTTAAATAAATCCTTGTCGAATCATGTTCTTTGACTGACTAAGAAAATGGCTCGTCAAGGATATATTTAACAAAATAGTATAAAGTATACATTTTAATATAGGAATTATTGCTAGCGCTGAAATAATTTTGCTGCCGACTGTATGTTGTGATTATTTGATGTATCATAGTATTAAAGTGCGAACTTTTATATTTTTGCTTTGAAAGTAGCATAAAAAGTATGACAGAAATAATAATTTGATTTCGAAACTTTTTATTACCGATTCATACTTGCTTATAGCAATGTCTGTAAACTGTGAAATACTTAATAATTTTTTATGTTGAGAAAAATTGCTAGATTTTTTTGCATTTATTTAAACAGTTTGATTTATTTATTTATTTTTTTTTTTTTTAAAGTAAATTAAAAAGCGTCTGTTATATACCACGGAATGTAATAACGCAATGAGAAACAATTAGTAATTCTGATTTCTTATTATAGAATACAACAGATATAAAATTATTTCAGCCAAATTATGTGAATTGCTTATTATAGATTTGTAAAGAATGCACATTTTTATTTCTTGTAATGCGACTTTTCTCAAAAAAAATATGTGATTATTATGCGATAACATTTAACATTTTTTTTTTTTCTTCAGAAATATTATTTTAAATCAAATTGAAAACAGACAAAACGCATTAGTGATAAATTAGTGACTTTGTAACTGCTGATTAGATGCAAACTGTTGCAGTTATATACAGTTATAGTTTTTTTTTTTCCCTATAAGTCACAACTTTTAATTCCAAAACGTTGCTTACAGTGACGTAACAGAGCTCGCGCCGTTTGTAATAAGTATCCTATTTTAAAGTGCAACCCCTCTTTTTTTTTTTTTTTTTTTTTCCTTAATAAATGTATGTGAAACACTATGCGTAATGTGCATTACACTTTGAGTGCGGAAACAATATTCAAATTCTATTTAAAGCGCTCGCATATACACACACATTTATAAGTATAATATCTCCAATGACAGATTTGATAATCTGTCATAGGAGATTCGATTCACTCTTGTGAAAATGAAAGATTTTGCGCCTCTAAATCTAAGTATGTAAGTACAATGCTACATTTGATTGAAGTTAAAATCAAAATATTTCATAAATATTGGATTTTAAAATAAATATTATGTCATCCTTGACATATCGTTAATCGCGAAACAGCATTGCGCGCTATTATAATGAGTCGGATCTTCGTCTGGTTATAGGTCTTAGTTCGAATGTTTGCCTGATCCATTTCGTTCTTGTGAAAATCTATTGAACTTTCTATCTAACGGTCGAATAGTTCACCAACATTTGAGAATTAAAACTGTTATAGGATGAATTAACTTTTTCGGAGTTTTCAATTTTCTTTCGCAGAAAGTCTACTCTGCCCTAAACTTATGCATGAAATGCTCTCCGTGAGGATTTTTCTAAAAAGTCATAGAACTTATTTACGTAAGTTACTGCGAAAACCTCGGAAAACTCAGAAGAGCTAATCTGAGTAGCGTGACATGGAATCGAACACGGCACATCCCGTCTACCAGCTTCAAGAGAAGAACATTTCAAGCGCTGGTGGGGCTGAGAAGTTTAGAGATCCATACATATCAAAGTAACATTTTATTGCGTGTAATAATAATTTAAAAAAAAAGTATGCAATGAACAAACAGTCGCAGCTTGGTTTTATATCTTAAGGTGTTTATTTGCAAAGCTCTTTTCCTTTATGTTTTATATCGTATTTATATAGTTATATATACATCACAGTACACTGTAAAAAAAAAAAGTAATAATAATAATGATAAGATTACGGGGAAAGCCCGGCGGCAGAGATTCCAGACAAAGTCCGTAAAAAAACATTGGTTTTACGGGCAAATTTTTTTTTTTTTTTTTTTTTTTTTTTTTTTGTACAGGCATGTAACGTAATTTAATGTTATTATATATTTAGTTTACGATCTAAGCGTTTCTTTTTACGGGCTATGTCTGGAATCTCTGCTGTCGGGCTTTCCCCGTAATCTTATGGGATTTTTTTTTTTTTTTTTTTTACAGTGTGGAAAAAAAAAATGCACACAAAAATTTGTTGAAAATAGAAACGTTGTGCAGTGGAATAAGATTTTCAGCATTTCTATACCAAACATAAAGCATATAATTATAATGCGCATTCGTTCCATGTACGAAAATATGAATTACTTAACATTTTAATTTAAATAGAGTGCTTAAAAGCAAATTTTGTAAAATCCATTTTTTTTTCCATCTCAAAACGTCATTATATCAATAAAATGTCGGAAATGCAGTAATATATACAATAACTGATGAAGATAAATTTGGATAGGCATGTTGAAAGTAGTCGTTACCAAGAATTACACGGATTTTAATGAAAGTAAGTTTTTCAAATCGTTTAATGGAATATGACATACAACTGATAAGTGATTTAAAAATTTGGTATAGCATTGCAACTACAAGAAATTGCATGCTCGCTGTTTATAATTTTTATACAAGGAAGCACAAAAAAAAAAAAAAAAAAAAAAAAAAAAAAAAAATATCCGAATTATTTTATAATTCCGTGTTACAATTATTGTTCCATATTGCAATTTATTGTACAAATACACGAATTTAATGATGTTACACAGTCGCCTTACTGTAACTTTCGTTTTTGTTCACTGTTAAAAATGGTTTCTTAAAAATGAGCTGAAGTGTCCCAAAATAGCTGCGAAACAATATATGCTTAAATTTGAAAACCCATGTACTCATTTTTGAGTTTATTGACATGTGAAATATGGTGATATTTGGATTCTGATTGGTCAACTCCATTTTTGAGCATTTCAGTATACTCAAAAATGAGTACATGGTTTCTCAAAATTAAGTACATATTGTTTCGGAGCTATTTTAAAAATAATATGTTGTACGAATACTTTATGATTAGTATTTTTATTTCAATGTGTCTTACTCATTAAATTAGATATGTATAAATACATTACAATATTTCAGCATATATTATTAATGGTTGTTTAGCAAATATTATAAAATAAAAAAGTAATAAATATTTGTAAATGAGAATTTCAATCGATTTATTATTTTCAAATCAATCATTTAATATTATTTTAATTTTTAAATATTTTATGTGATTAAAAAGAAAAAAAAAAAAAAAGCTTTAAAAAAAAATCTTAAACAAAAAAGTTGCTTTATTTTGGTGTTGTGACAGATGCGTACATGACATTTGCGTACAAGCTGAAAACAGTGGCACTTGCGTACATGTCCAGGTGGTTTAAATGTTACAGGTGTGTTTTCAAAAAATCTAGTGGCACTTGCGTACAACATTTCTTTCGCTTTATTTGAGGATCATTGCATGAAGGGGTTGTATCCATATGATGCAAGCATTAAAACCTTTTTCTTTCTTTCTATTCTTTCCTTCTTTTTCTTTTCTTTTTACTTTCTCTTACCCATAGGGTCGAGAAAGTATTGTTTTAGGGTCAAATTTTCGAACGTGCGTTTTTATTGTATCTACATGTTCTAAGGTCCCCTGAATACGAAAATCATGTTTTTAGCGAATGGTCTGTGTGTCTGTCTGTCTGTTTTATCAGCATATCTCAAGAACAAATAGTAGCAGAAATCCCAAACTCGGTATTCTAAATGTATATCATATAGGAATGTTACAGTAAGCTTTTCGTTGTACTGCACTAAACCAAATGAAACGAATGTATGTTTTTTGTAATAGATATAGTCAACTGGGAAAAAAAAATTGTGTATGTAGGAGCCCCGCCTCACTCCCTGGGGGGGGGGGAAGTCCACCCTCAAGGGGAGTAAATTTTCATGATGGGTATCTTTCAAATGAGTTCACCAATACCTTTGAAACGAATGGTTGAACCATCGATCTGCGATAATTTAAAATAAAGTTATCGATTTTTTTTTCATTTTTAAACACACATTTTTTTTTTTTTTTGGGGGGGGGGAGGGGGGGGGGAGAGGCTTATAAGTGAACGACAAATAATTTCAGGAACTGGAATATGATTCAATTCGTTATTGATAAAGAAGACAGATCTTTTTTTTAACTTTTTTTTTTTTCTTTATTGGAGACAAAAAATTCATACTTGTTAAAAAGTAAAAAAGTATTTAAGAAATAAAAATATTTTTAAAGACCTTAATAGCATTTATAAGGACCTTTATTGAGCTTGACTCAGTGAATAAATAATTGAATGTCATTTCAGAAAATAACTACGGCTATTATAGCTTGCAACTTTTATATGCGTTAAGCTCATAACTTTGTCAGTCGTAAGACTACATGCATAAGAGAAAATTTATGTACTTATATAAGAATATTTATCTTCAAGTTTAACATATGGATACAACCCCTTTGTGTTACAAACGAAAAATACAGCGAAACAAATTTTGTACGGAAATGCCACTTGAATTTTCGAAAACAGATATGTAACATTTGGAACACCTGGACTTGTACGCAAGTGTCACTAATTTCAGCTTGTACGCAAATGTCATGTACGCATCTGCCATATAACCCTTTATTTTCTGGTAATACTTCAAAATTTTCCAAACGTGTAAATTTAACGCATAAATCAAACTTATATTACATTTGATATTGCGCTTAGTTATACCTCTAAATATTTTTTATAACAGTAATAAAACATTATAAATTGAAAAAGGATAGAAATAAGTAAATAATTTCACTCTAAATAAGTCACGTGAAAGTATTAATTCCTTTTAAAGTCACAAACTATTCTTAACTTGCTTTAGACTGCAGTTAACCCCCAATACCGTTTAAAAGGCGCAAATGCAAACAGTAATTATCTCTTTTCCGTTATCTTCGTAGCTTCGACTTTCCCCATAATCTTCAATTCATCGCCTTTATTTTTTTGCCAAGACATGGAAATTATCACCGAAATGAGAGTGCAGTAAATGAAGGTGACATTCTGTCCGGAAGTATGACCACACAGCAGAAATTCCTGAAGCAAGCGGGGGGTCTACGGCGGGAAAATAAATGGTTGGATTTTCGTTCACTCTGGATTAAGGCCTAATGTCATGCTTGGAGCATTTTTTGACTAATTGATATGGTACATTATTTCGATATTCTGTCGATGTTTGATTTTAAGGTTACCCAGATAGCAAAGGACATCGAAATCACATTGGCCGCTCATCAGAATAGTTGGGAAATGATTGGTAATCATTTGAGGACATTCTCAAGATCTTGTTTCGATCTTTTGGAGCGGCTTCTTATACTGGCCTCGAAAGCAATCATCGATAGAATATCCAAATAATGTGCCATATCAATTAGTCGATAAATAATTCATGCGTGATGTCGGGCCATACTCCACAGAGAGCGAAATTCGAACCATTTTTTCCCGCTTTAAACACCCCGCTTGCTCATGGAATTACCCCCCGTGTTGCTACACTTCCGGACAAATGTCACCCTCCCTTTCACTTCGGCGATAATTTACATGTCTTGGCAAAATAGCAAAAGCGATAAGTAACAGCTTATTGGAAACATCGTAAGAAATTAGAGGCTATTAAGGTTACAGGGAAAGATATAATTGCTGTTTGCTTTTAGCCATTTGAAACTCCTATTGGGGGTTAACAATAGTCTACAGTAATTTAAAAATAAGTCGAGACTTCATTTACGATTAATATATTTCCATGATTTATTTCGAATGAAATCTCTGTAAAAATAATTATTTTTATATCTTTTTCTTTATGTTTTATTACTATTACAAAGAAATATTTAAAGGGTCAAATATTTGCAATAAGAAATGTAATATAAGTTTGATATTACGTCTGATCATATGGATCTTTAAAGCTGAATAAGCATATAAATATTTATCTAACCCTCTTTTTTATTGTTATATATTTACAATAAAATATTTAAAAAAAAAAAAAGATTATATTAAATGATGTATTTATTTTTAATAAATCATCGTTTATATATATATATATATATATATATATATATATTGAAAACCTTTTCAAACATTGAATAGATGAAACCAAGAAACTTTGAATAAGATAAACAGAAAAAATACAAAAAAAGATTACGAATGTAGATATAGTTCGTGAGGCAGTTAATATAATTTTGAATTCAGGAAATTTATAAAAATGATAAAAGTTCTCTGAAGTTAAATACAATGCAAGAAAAGAAAATCAAATCAACATGAAGAAGGCAGTTTTAGAATTAACAATAATACAATGAAAGTTGCTCAAATGAAGCATAACAAATCATGTATTAGTGAACTAAATTTATTAATTAGATTTTGCCAAACAAGAGCATACCAAAATAACTGAAAATGCAAAATTTTGCAATCAGAAAGATAAATAAAATCATTCCAAAAGATTCGCGCAATAGCAGCGTCATAATTCAGAATGAAAATATATTGAAAATCTTTTCAAACATTTAATAGATGAAACCAAGAAACATTGAATAAGATGAAACAGAAAAAATACAAAAAAAAAAAAAAAAAAAAAGGATTATATATATATATATATCTGTGTTTCCATTTGCAAACATTTATTACTTATTTATTTTACAATATTTACTAAACATTATGCGATTACACATGTTAAAATTTGTATTTGTACACACATATACAACTTAATGAGTGAGATAAATTTAAAAAACGATAAATCTATTCATACAATGTACGCACAACATTATTTTATTTTCTAATATTCAATTTAAAATGCCAAGAGTATACAAAGGTATAAATACAAACAAAAGATTTCTCTTCGAAGGAAGCAATTTGGCATTATTTTATAAACAGTGGCCGAGATGCTATGCTCTCCAAACTGATAGAAGGGAGATCCTGAGTTCCATCCAAAGTCGTGCTCGTCGGCCTACCGGAGTTTTTTTTTTTTTCTTTGAAACTTGCGTGAATGAAAACTAGGATTCCTTAGAAAGACTCCCACTTATGGCTTTTTATACAGGGCTACGTCCTTCTCATACATAATCTGCCTGAATCTTAAGTACCTACACACTAACTCAAAAAATCCATTAAAATATAGGATATTTTTTTCTCCGTAGAATTTTCCACAAAATGTCTGAATTATGTCAGTGCAGGAAATCTTAGCAGGAAATCTTAATCAATATAGTAAAAGCAATAAATATGTAAAATGTTAAGACGCTTTAGAAAGACCTCCTCCTCAGACATTCCTCTTAATCTAGATCCCTATCGTAGAAAATCGATCTTTCATATTATTTCAGGAAATCATTTTGGTTTAAAATAATAATATGATTAATCGTTGTCTTATTCTAAAACAGAACATTACCAAATACTCTATACATCTGGTAATGAAAGCGAATTCTGAACATAACATTTGTTATTGCACTCAAAATTTATTTCCTTGACGAAAATTATTGCTTACTTTGTTTTATTCCTAAGCTATTACTTAATGGTGAATGCGTGGTTTATCCCTCCCATTCATTATACGATATTTATATATATAAAGCTGAAAATTTATCAGTCTGTACCGATTTTTAGTTTGCTATACAAAGCTATATCATTCAGTAGTGTAAAAAGGACAGTTCTGCGCCAGGGTGGAGGCGTAGAGGCGTATTGAGGCGTAGGGTGGAGGCGCGCCACCACCCTACGCCTCCACCCCGGCGCAGAACATGTCCTTTTTACACTACTTAGTCATCATCTTGGACGAGGGGGGTGTTGCCACCGGAAGAATAGAAACTTTTAGAGCGTTGCCACCGGAAGAATAGAAACTTTTAGAGCGTTGCCACCGGAAGAATAGAAACTTTTAGAGCGTTGCCACCGGAAGAATAGAAACTTTGGGTATCATCTTGGATGAGGTTTGGTGGTGGCATCTATAGGGAATTTTGAGGAGTTAGATTTATTTTCATAAATTTCGGACTTAGTATTTTTTTTCACAATTTTGGGGACTTCAAAATTTTTTCGAAGTTTTGCGGGAACGTCACGATCTTTTGGGACTTAACCTGAAAAGAGATACATACAAAATTTACAATTAGAGAAATAAGTGAAAGGGAAATGTATAGAAAAAAGTTAGAAAGAGAATACAAATTTAAGAAAAAAGGTAAAAAGAATAAAGTTAGAAAAAAGAGAAAGAAAGAGTTCACCTTGAGCGCCTGGGAGACTGCCCTCCCGAGGCCCTGCGGTGCCCCTTTTCACTCCGTAGAGCAAGGCGGGAGTTAGTTCCTTTAAAAAAAATAAAAATAAAAATAAATAAAAAATGTCAACCTGAAGAACTCATCACATAGTTTTCTGAGGTTCTCTTCAAAGCATGGGTTCAGACAATCTTCATAGATGCAGGAACAATCTTCATGGTTGCAGAAACAATTTAAAATATATACAGGGTGCAGGAACAATCTTCATGGATGCAGAAACAATTGATATATACAGGGTGCAGGAACAATCTTCATAGGTGCAGAAACAATTGATATATACAGGGTGCAGGAACAATTTAAAATATATACAGGGTGCAGGAACAATCTTCATAGGTGCGAAACAATTTAAAATATATACAGGGTGCAGGAACAATCTTCATAGGTGCGAAACAATTTAAAATATATACAGGATGCAGGAACAATCTTCATAGGTGCAGAAACAATTTAAAATATATACAGGATGCAAGAACAATCTTCATAGGTGCGAAACAATTTAAAAATATACAGGATGCAGGAACAATCTTCATGGATGCAGAAACAATTGATATATACAGGGTGCAGGAACAATCTTCATAGGTGCAGAAACAATTGATATATACAGGGTGCAGGAACAATCTTCATAGGTGCGAAACAATTTAAAAATATATACAGGATGCAGGAACAATCTTAATATTTGCGTATTACCATTTGGAGATTATAAATTGATTACAGAATTAAATAGAAATTTTCCTATGTATTTCACGGAATTTGACAAAATGAAGCAAAGGTTGATGTGTATTATATAATTAAAAACATAGAATGTGAATGGTATAGACTTTGATATTAAAATTTGGGTGTTGCCATTGGAAGAGTATAAATAATTTCCGGTGGGACTTAACATTTTTGACTGAATGAAACAATGAATGACCGAAGTTAATTAACATCAGTAACAATTTATGAGTATTTTAGAAACTTAGCATTCTTAGAGATTAAAAATATATTGCATTAAGATAATAAATAAGGAATTTAAATAGGAGTTCATACTTTTAGTAATGTCATTGTAAATTTATGTTAGGAAATTTTTACAGAATTAAATAGAAATTTTCGTATTTTATGGATTAACACATAGATTTAAAAGCAAAACAAATAATAAATAATTTAACATTCATTAAAAATGTAAGACACTTAAAAATTCTAACTTTATTTTAACACTAAATAAGTTTCACTTTTTAAATTTATTTAGACTATCTTAGAAATAATATTATTACATTCGTTAAAAATTGAACCCACATGCACTTTAAAAAATTACTATCATATAAATTAAACTAAATATAATAAAAATTTTGTAAATTAAACTTTATATTCTCACTAAATAAGTTTAACATTTCATTAAACTCTATCTTACATTCGTTAAAAATTTAACAGAAGTTTTTAATCAGTTAATAAATTTTGTATACAGTTATGTTATATAAACTAAATATAATAAAAATTATATAAAACACATACTGTTATTTAAGCTCTAACTTTGAAATACTATTTTTACATTCTTTAAAAATTGAACACACATACACTTTAAAAAATGACTATCATATAAATGAAACTAAATATAATAAAAATTATATAAAACACGTACTGTTATTTATGCTATAACTAAACAAATACGGTAAACAAAAGTTTCAAAATCAGTAAATGATGATATATATGTTATAAATTAAACTGAATACAATAAAAATTATTTAAATTAAACTAAATATAATAAAAATTATATAAATTAAACTTTATATTCTCACTAAATAAGTTTAACATTTATTCGAGTTTAACGCTGTAATATAATTTAAACTATCTTAGTTGATTTAAATGAAACAGGTAAATACTTTTAAACTTGAACTAATAAAAGTAAGTTCTTTTTATAAAATAATTGATATAAACTATAATAATAAAAAGGATTAGTTATATTTAAAAACTGTCAGTTACTAAAAGTTATTTTATATTAAACATTTCGAAATAAATTGCATAAAAATTCAATGCATCATTTTAAATGAAAATAAACAGTTTCCTTAAAAAACAGATAATACGGAATATTCCATGAGTCAGTTATCACCTGCAACGGAAATCCCCTACAGCTGATGAATCATATGTTATATACGCTGGCGAGCCATGCCTATTAGTAATCCACACTATCTCATATAAAGATTAAGTTAAAATCATTAAAACAATACAGCGAATAATTTGGAAAATGCAATAATTTTTTCACAAAGCATATCATACAATGAGTTTAAACGATTATCACCTATCTATCACTTAAACGGATTTGAAATAAATAAATACATATAAAAGTAAGTTATAGTTAAAAAATAAAAATTTCGTTTGTGAAAGGAGTTTTATATATTGCAAAAATTAGTTTTACTCAAATAATTTCTAAACATACACAAGTTAAATGGAAACTTTTCTAGGTTTCATTTAAGCAATAATTTTCCATGTGTGAAAGTAGTTTTATTTATGCAAAATTTAGTTTTATATAAACAAAAAAATTTATAGTGTAACAATAAAAATAGTTTATAGTATAACAATAAAAAATTCCTTATAAGTAAATACCAATAAAAAATATTTTTAAAATTAATTTCTCTCTCTTCAATAAAACAATAAAAATTTCTTATATAACTTTCGTAAAGTTTTAATAAAATTTCTATTATAAACAAATTTTTTATGATATAAACAAATAATTTTATTAGAATATACATATTAAGTTTATTAAATTATCAAATAGTAATAATAAATTATGAAACTTACTTAAAATTGATGAAATTTCCCTTGGCGAAATGCAACCTTCATTCACACACAAATGCGAGAAACTGTTTATCGCCACACGTTGACTCATACAGATAAGAATGTTGATTCATGCTTATCTTAGTAGAATGTTGTTAGAGTTCTGTGTTTTCAGAGTAATATAAAATAGTTTATAGAGATCATTTATTTAATATCAGTTGTAAACTACATTTAAATAATGCAATAAGAGTTGAACTCTGCAATTAACCTATTAAAATATTGAATTTTTTTTAATTTTTTTATTTAATTTTACTTTTTTTAATTATGCTAAGAAAATAATGAGATCAAAACAGAATTATTTTACGATAAGACATCCTTTTTCATTCAATAAAATGTAACTATAATTTTTAATGAAAGGTTTTAAAATCACTTAATAGGATAAAATTAAAAACAGAAATCTTATTATTTTTCTAGTTATAAAACTAAGTAATAAACTATCTATAAATAATCATATAGCAAGCGAGATTTTTGTATAATAACTATATATTATTTTAATATATACATTACATCGCAGGGTAAAATTTTCAACTTATTTATACGGATTGAAGTAATAAAACTTAATCATTTGCATAACCGCTAAATTTTATAAGTTGGATATATGATTTAAAATACTAAACAATAATCCTTGTGAGAGAATTGGGATAACACTTTCACAGAAAGAAATTGTCCTTTACAATAAGATTTGCTTAGAATGTTTAAGTGAAAATAACTTACCGTGAGGTCAGTGACTCATGCAGTTGTATTCGAATTTATTGTTTTTAGTTAATGAAACTTCTAATGAGAGAATTATTTGTTACTAACATATAAATGTACATTTTTATATTATTCCTGTATATATAAAATTTTAAATATTTTATTAAGTGTTAAACTTTGCATTTAATCGATTAAATAAAGTTTTCCTAAAATATAAGTGTAATTTTTTAATGAATCGTTTTGAAATCACTTTAACTTTATAAGAAAAACTAAAAAGAGGTTTTTAAATTACTTAATAGGATAAAATTAAAAATCTTATTGTTTTTAGCAATTATTTTATCTAGTTATAAACTATATATTATTTTAATATACGCCTTATAGTTAAGTCAGTTTTAGAGAAAACCAAGAAAAAATCCCAACGCGCAGGTTGATGAGTTGTAATATTCTATTATACTTAAAGAATCCAGGTACGGAAAAACCGAAATACAATACGTGGAAAAACAGGCGGGATTTTCGGTTAAAACTTCAAAGCAGTGGACGGTAAACATAACACACCGTGAAACAACCTACTCCCACGACAGCCAAACTAAGAATGAAGGGAAACGTTGAGTTGTAACACCTTATCTACTAGAGATAAGGGGGAATTCCCCATGACTCACCCCTCGTTCGTTCATGTACAACATCTTACGAGAAACTTCGTGAAGGATGACTCATCGGTGAGAGTTTGAATAATATGCATAACCGCTAAATGGTATAAATGAGAATCTTTTAATGTGAGTATTATAGTAATGATAAATTTATTTTATAATCGATAACTCATCAGCTTCATACCTTATATAAAACAATGGTATATTCAAAAGTTTTTACTACACAATAAACATTCACATATGGATATTCCTAAGGTTTAAGACTATGCGAGGATCCTATAAGCGAAATGCCTGTGAGTCTTTCTAAGGAATCCTAATCTGTATTTAAGCAGGTTTTAGAGAAAACCAAGAAATACTCCAGTCGACTAGGTTGATGAAATGGATTCGAATCATCTTCCCCTTTTCCATAGAATCGTTCACTAATCACAAGGTTAATGAGTCATGCAGTTGTATTAAAACTTATTGATTACATGTCTAAACTTATACCATTAAATATTTAACTGT
Source organism: Salticus scenicus (assembly GCA_963930645.1). Lineage (NCBI taxonomy): Eukaryota > Metazoa > Arthropoda > Arachnida > Araneae > Salticidae > Salticus > Salticus scenicus. The sequence continues at coordinate 284,351,014 of OZ005652.1, read as the reverse complement.
TGGTTCTATAAGTGGATTGCTCTGTGTGTGAGTCTTTGTAACTTATAGTTAAGCGAGTTTTAGTGAAAACCAAGAAAAACTACAAACGGGTAGATTGTTAAGTGGAATTCGAACCTAACATTAAACATAGAATCGTTTGTTCTTCTAAAATCCTTGTAACAACATGTTTATGGACTTTATAAGAAAATGCTTAATATGGTTTGCATGCGTTAGCTATATTAAACACTCAATTTTTAACATACATTAAGGTTAGTGGATGAGTGACAGGTAATTCCTTTAAAACAAAAATATAATAACGGTCGATTGAAACAAAGGGTTTGCAGTTTTAGAGAAAACCAAGAAAAAATCCCAACGGTAGGTTGATGAGTTGGAATATTCTATTATACTTAAAGAATCCAGGTACGGAAAAACTGAAATACAATACGCGGAAAAACAGGCGAGATTTTCGGCTAAAACTTCAAAGCAGTGCACGGTAAACATAACACACCGTAAAACAACCTACTCACACGACGGCCAAACTAAGAATGAAGGGAAACGTTGAGTTGTAACACCTTATCTACTAGAGATAAGGGGGAATTCCCGGAAAAGCTGAGTCACCCCCCGTGGATCTTACGAGAAAGTTCGTGAAGGATGACTCATCGGTGACGAGTTTGAATAATTTGCATAACCGCTAAATGGTATAAGCGAGAATCTTTTAATGTGAGTATTATAGTAATGATAAATTTATTTCATAATCGATAACTCATCAGGTTCACACCTTATATAAAACAATACTATATTTAAAAGTTTTACTGTACAATAAATATTCACATATGGATATTCATAAGGTTTAAGATCGATTAAATAAACGAGAATCCTATAATCGAAATGCACGAGAGTCTTTCTAAGAAATCCTATTGCATATTTAAGCAGGTTTTAGAGAAAACCAAGAAATACTCCAATCGACTAGGTTGATGAAATGGATTCGAACCCAACACTTCCCCTTTTACCATAGAATCGTTCACTAATCACAAGGTTAATGACTCATGCAGTTGTAATGAAACTTATTGATTACAAGTCTAAACTTATACCATTAAATATTTAACTGTTGGTTCTATAAGTGGATTGCTCTGTGTGCGAGTCTTTGTAACTTATAGTTAAGCGAGTTTTAGTGAAAACCAAGGAAAACTACAAACGGGTTGATTGTTAAGTTGAATTCAAACCTAGCATTAAACATAGAATCGTTTGATCTTCTAAAATACTTGTAACAACATGTTTATGAACTTTATAAGAAAATGCTTAATAGGGTTTTCATGCGTTAGCTATATTAAACACTTAATTTTTAACATACATTAAGGTTAGTGGATGAGTGTCAGGTAATTCATTTAAAACAAAACTATAATAAGGGTTGATTGAAACAAAGGGTTTGAAGGTTATAATTATAGGATAAAACGTTATGTGTTTCGAAAACCCTTCATCAAGATTGCAACAACCGTTTCGAATGATACTCTCCCTTCATCAGATAGACTTAAACTTTTATTTTATCAGAATGAAAGAAAACGATAGACGATTTACACTTATTGAAATCCCAACTTATAAATAATTCGACTTTCACTAAAAATGCAAGTCGCATATACACTTTGAAACAATCAATAAATTTTATATTATCACAATGCATTAAATAAGTTTCCCATTTAACATTCAAGATGAATTTATTTTTACATTAATTAAGAATTGAACACATATTAATTTTTAAAATGACTATTTTTTAAAAAGTTTTGAAACAGCTAATAAATTTTATAAGCTTTTATAATTAAATAAATTTAGCATATTATGAAAGTTTTACATCACTCGGTAAAATTTTATATAAGCAATAAAAGTGATACACATTATAATTATAAACTCATAAAATAAATTTCACACTTAACATTTAAACTCTAACCAATCAATCTTAAAGTAATTTTTTATCTTTTGTACATAATCATAAACCTTTCGTTTCTATTGTAAAGTGAAGTATGACTCATGCTTTAATTAAAATCTCTAATCAAAATTATAAGAAAGTAAAGTTTAGGAAATACCTATGTATTATAGGTAAATTAATACAGTATAAATATTCATGTTTTTCAGTTAAGTAAAAAAGTTATATAATTAATTTTACAGACTACTTAAATAATGTATAATTAAGTTTCAGAATTATTATTATTATTTTTTTTTTTTTCTTCTATAGTATGTATATATAAATTTTTAGTTAGAAAGTTTTTATTAAAATACAATAATCAAAGTTTTGTACGATATTAATTTACATTGCATCGAAAACTTTAAATATATAGAAACAATTGTACATTTGGTTTTGTCTGAAGCATATATATAAATAATAAAATCTTATTCAGTTTAGTTTTTAAAACACTATAAAGATTTCAGACACACATATTTTTATCTTGTTTAAATAAAATTTTTAAAATGAAACAATATTAATGTTATAAAATAATACACTCAGCATGACTCACGGAGTGTGCTATTCCATCAAATTATTCCGCATACGTGTAATAACATGTCTGACTTAACTATATACTGAATTACCATTATTTCAGAAAAAGTTAGGACTTACCTTAAAACACATCCTACACCCTTGGCAGACTTGAAGAAAATGAATGATACGAGACATTCTTATCAGAGACGCCAGGTCACGAAGTTAGTGACGTCACGAATGATGTGATTGGCTACGCTCAGTCACGTGATCATGACGTCATCCTCTCATCAATGACGTCACCGATTGCTTATCTGCTACCACAACGCGCGGAAATGTCCAGTACGCAGTGAAAAATATTCAAAGTCTACGGGACATTACTCGAAACGATTCCATTGTCTTATACGGTAAATTGAAATATAACACGCGGAAAAAAGATCGACATATACCGGAGAAACTATGCATACTGCCCGATGAAACTAAGCCGCACAGCTAAGTAGATGCTACCAGGATGAGAGTCAAAATCCAACTGAATTCAAACAATATGACAAGGTCTATAAATCTCCCGTGTTGATTAGATGGTTTTGATGAATGGGTTTTCCCCCACACTTAAGCAGAATGGAGAAGTCATAGGTTTTTCCTCACCTATCTCTTAATTAAGTTTCTTAATTAAAATTATGCAAATTATATGTAAGTCTTTCAAATATCTCTTAATTACGTTTTCTAATTAAAATTATGTAAATTTTATGTAAATCTTTCATGTTTATCATATGCCCTCCTAGTTAAAGATTTAATAAACCTATCTTTTATACAACATAAATAAATTTAATAAGTATAATCTTTTTAATGACTCATCAAACGATGACTCAATTTTAAATTTTATTGTATATGATTTTGTATTATTGCTTTTTATATTATTCAAACCAAAAGTTATTTTTATTATTATTGTTTACTTATGAGAAACTTAATTTTTCATCAAGTAGTGTTGTTTACTTAATTTCCAACAACGTATATTTTGTGATCAATATAGTAATTATCGCTTATTCAGTAAAATATTAGTGTTCAACTAGATTCATGTTCAGACATGTTTATGATGAGTCATCGTTTGATGAGTCATTAAACAGATTATACTTATTAAATTTATTTATGTTGTATAAAAGATAGGTTTATTAAATCTTTAACTAGGAGGGCATATGATAAACATGAAAGATTTACATAAAATTTACATAATTTTAATTAGAAAACGTAATTAAGAGATATTTGAAAGACTTACATATAATTTGCATAATTTTAATTAAGAAACTTAATTAAGAGATAGGTGAGGAAAAACCTATGACTTCTCCATTCTGCTTAAGTGTGGGGGAAAACCCATTCATCAAAACCATCTAATCAACACGGGAGATTTATAGACCTTGTCATATTGTTTGAATTCAGTTGGATTTTGACTCTCATCCTGGTAGCATCTACTTAGCTGTGCGGCTTAGTTTCATCGGGCAGTATGCATAGTTTCTCCGGTATATGTCGATCTTTTTTCCGCGTGTTATATTTCAATTTACTGTATAAGACAATGGAATCGTTTCGAGTAATGTCCCGTAGACTTTGAATATTTTTCACTGCGTACTGGACATTTCCGCGCGTTGTGGTAGCAGATAAGCAATCGGTGACGTCATTGATGAGAGGATGACGTCATGATCACGTGACTGAGCGTAGCCAATCACATCATTCGTGACGTCACTAACTTCGTGACCTGGCGTCTCTGATAAGAATGTCTCGTATCATTCATTTTCTTCAAGTCTGCCAAGGGTGTAGGATGTGTTTTAAGGTAAGTCCTAACTTTTTCTGAAATAATGGTAATTCAGTATATAGTTAAGTCAGACATGTTATTACACGTATGCGGAATAATTTGATGGAATAGCACACTCCGTGAGTCATGCTGAGTGTATTATTTTATAACATTAATATTGTTTCATTTTAAAAATTTTATTTAAACAAGATAAAAATATGTGTGTCTGAAATCTTTATAGTGTTTTAAAAACTAAACTGAATAAGATTTTATTATTTATATATATGCTTCAGACAAAACCAAATGTACAATTGTTTCTATATATTTAAAGTTTTCGATGCAATGTAAATTAATATCGTACAAAACTTTGATTATTGTATTTTAATAAAAACTTTCTAACTAAAAATTTATATATACATACTATAGAAGAAAAAAAAAAAAAATAATAATAATAATTCTGAAACTTAATTATACATTATTTAAGTAGTCTGTAAAATTAATTATATAACTTTTTTACTTAACTGAAAAACATGAATATTTATACTGTATTAATTTACCTATAATACATAGGTATTTCCTAAACTTTACTTTCTTATAATTTTGATTAGAGATTTTAATTAAAGCATGAGTCATACTTCACTTTACAATAGAAACGAAAGGTTTATGATTATGTACAAAAGATAAAAAATTACTTTAAGATTGATTGGTTAGAGTTTAAATGTTAAGTGTGAAATTTATTTTATGAGTTTATAATTATAATGTGTATCACTTTTATTGCTTATATAAAATTTTACCGAGTGATGTAAAACTTTCATAATATGCTAAATTTATTTAATTATAAAAGCTTATAAAATTTATTAGCTGTTTCAAAACTTTTTAAAAAATAGTCATTTTAAAAATTAATATGTGTTCAATTCTTAATTAATGTAAAAATAAATTCATCTTGAATGTTAAATGGGAAACTTATTTAATGCATTGTGATAATATAAAATTTATTGATTGTTTCAAAGTGTATATGCGACTTGCATTTTTAGTGAAAGTCGAATTATTTATAAGTTGGGATTTCAATAAGTGTAAATCGTCTATCGTTTTCTTTCATTCTGATAAAATAAAAGTTTAAGTCTATCTGATGAAGGGAGAGTATCATTCGAAACGGTTGTTGCAATCTTGATGAAGGGTTTTCGAAACACATAACGTTTTATCCTATAATTATAACCTTCAAACCCTTTGTTTCAATCAACCCTTATTATAGTTTTGTTTTAAATGAATTACCTGACACTCATCCACTAACCTTAATGTATGTTAAAAATTAAGTGTTTAATATAGCTAACGCATGAAAACCCTATTAAGCATTTTCTTATAAAGTTCATAAACATGTTGTTACAAGTATTTTAGAAGATCAAACGATTCTATGTTTAATGCTAGGTTTGAATTCAACTTAACAATCAACCCGTTTGTAGTTTTCCTTGGTTTTCACTAAAACTCGCTTAACTATAAGTTACAAAGACTCGCACACAGAGCAATCCACTTATAGAACCAACAGTTAAATATTTAATGGTATAAGTTTAGACTTGTAATCAATAAGTTTCAATACAACTGCATGAGTCATTAACCTTGTGATTAGTGAACGATTCTATGGTAAAAGGGGAAGTGTTGGGTTCGAATCCATTTCATCAACCTAGTCGATTGGAGTATTTCTTGGTTTTCTCTAAAACCTGCTTAAATATGCAATAGGATTTCTTAGAAAGACTCTCGTGCATTTCGATTATAGGATTCTCGTTTATTTAATCGATCTTAAACCTTATGAATATCCATATGTGAATATTTATTGTACAGTAAAACTTTTAAATATAGTATTGTTTTATATAAGGTGTGAACCTGATGAGTTATCGATTATGAAATAAATTTATCATTACTATAATACTCACATTAAAAGATTCTCGCTTATACCATTTAGCGGTTATGCAAATTATTCAAACTCGTCACCGATGAGTCATCCTTCACGAACTTTCTCGTAAGATCCACGGGGGGTGACTCAGCTTTTCCGGGAATTCCCCCTTATCTCTAGTAGATAAGGTGTTACAACTCAACGTTTCCCTTCATTCTTAGTTTGGCCGTCGTGTGAGTAGGTTGTTTTACGGTGTGTTATGTTTACCGTGCACTGCTTTGAAGTTTTAGCCGAAAATCTCGCCTGTTTTTCCGCGTATTGTATTTCAGTTTTTCCGTACCTGGATTCTTTAAGTATAATAGAATATTCCAACTCATCAACCTACCGTTGGGATTTTTTCTTGGTTTTCTCTAAAACTGCAAACCCTTTGTTTCAATCGACCGTTATTATATTTTTGTTTTAAAGGAATTACCTGTCACTCATCCACTAACCTTAATGTATGTTAAAAATTGAGTGTTTAATATAGCTAACGCATGCAAACCATATTAAGCATTTTCTTATAAAGTCCATAAACATGTTGTTACAAGGATTTTAGAAGAACAAACGATTCTATGTTTAATGTTAGGTTCGAATTCCACTTAACAATCTACCCGTTTGTAGTTTTTCTTGGTTTTCACTAAAACTCGCTTAACTATAAGTTACAAAGACTCACACACAGAGCAATCCACTTATAGAACCAACAGTTAAATATTTAATGGTATAAGTTTAGACATGTAATCAATAAGTTTTAATACAACTGCATGACTCATTAACCTTGTGATTAGTGAACGATTCTATGGTAAAAGGGGAAGTGTTGGATTCGAATCCATTTCATCAACCTAGTCGACTGGAGTATTTCTTGGTTTTCTCTAAAACCTGCTTAAATACAGATTAGGATTCCTTAGAAAGACTCACAGGCATTTCGCTTATAGGATCCTCGCATAGTCTTAAACCTTAGGAATATCCATATGTGAATGTTTATTGTGTAGTAAAAACTTTTGAATATACCATTGTTTTATATAAGGTATGAAGCTGATGAGTTATCGATTATAAAATAAATTTATCATTACTATAATACTCACATTAAAAGATTCTCATTTATACCATTTAGCGGTTATGCATATTATTCAAACTCTCACCGATGAGTCATCCTTCACGAAGTTTCTCGTAAGATGTTGTACATGAACGAACGAGGGGTGAGTCATGGGGAATTCCCCCTTATCTCTAGTAGATAAGGTGTTACAACTCAACGTTTCCCTTCATTCTTAGTTTGGCTGTCGTGGGAGTAGGTTGTTTCACGGTGTGTTATGTTTACCGTCCACTGCTTTGAAGTTTTAACCGAAAATCCCGCCTGTTTTTCCGCGTATTGTATTTCGGTTTTTCCGTACCTGGATTCTTTAAGTATAATAGAATATTACAACTCATCAACCTGCGCGTTGGGATTTTTTCTTGGTTTTCTCTAAAACTGACTTAACTATAAGGCGTATATTAAAATAATATATAGTTTATAACTAGATAAAATAATTGCTAAAAACAATAAGATTTTTAATTTTATCCTATTAAGTAATTTAAAAACCTCTTTTTAGTTTTTCTTATAAAGTTAAAGTGATTTCAAAACGATTCATTAAAAAATTACACTTATATTTTAGGAAAACTTTATTTAATCGATTAAATGCAAAGTTTAACACTTAATAAAATATTTAAAATTTTATATATACAGGAATAATATAAAAATGTACATTTATATGTTAGTAACAAATAATTCTCTCATTAGAAGTTTCATTAACTAAAAACAATAAATTCGAATACAACTGCATGAGTCACTGACCTCACGGTAAGTTATTTTCACTTAAACATTCTAAGCAAATCTTATTGTAAAGGACAATTTCTTTCTGTGAAAGTGTTATCGCAATTCTCTCACAAGGATTATTGTTTAGTATTTTAAATCATATATCCAACTTATAAAATTTAGCGGTTATGCAAATGATTAAGTTTTATTACTTCAATCCGTATAAATAAGTTGAAAATTTTACCCTGCGATGTAATGTATATATTAAAATAATATATAGTTATTATACAAAAATCTCGCTTGCTATATGATTATTTATAGATAGTTTATTACTTAGTTTTATAACTAGAAAAATAATAAGATTTCTGTTTTTAATTTTATCCTATTAAGTGATTTTAAAACCTTTCATTAAAAATTATAGTTACATTTTATTGAATGAAAAAGGATGTCTTATCGTAAAATAATTCTGTTTTGATCTCATTATTTTCTTAGCATAATTAAAAAAAGTAAAATTAAATAAAAAAATTAAAAAAAATTCAATATTTTAATAGGTTAATTGCAGAGTTCAACTCTTATTGCATTATTTAAATGTAGTTTACAACTGATATTAAATAAATGATCTCTATAAACTATTTTATATTACTCTGAAAACACAGAACTCTAACAACATTCTACTAAGATAAGCATGAATCAACATTCTTATCTGTATGAGTCAACGTGTGGCGATAAACAGTTTCTCGCATTTGTGTGTGAATGAAGGTTGCATTTCGCCAAGGGAAATTTCATCAATTTTAAGTAAGTTTCATAATTTATTATTACTATTTGATAATTTAATAAACTTAATATGTATATTCTAATAAAATTATTTGTTTATATCATAAAAAATTTGTTTATAATAGAAATTTTATTAAAACTTTACGAAAGTTATATAAGAAATTTTTATTGTTTTATTGAAGAGAGAGAAATTAATTTTAAAAATATTTTTTATTGGTATTTACTTATAAGGAATTTTTTATTGTTATACTATAAACTATTTTTATTGTTACACTATAAATTTTTTTGTTTATATAAAACTAAATTTTGCATAAATAAAACTACTTTCACACATGGAAAATTATTGCTTAAATGAAACCTAGAAAAGTTTCCATTTAACTTGTGTATGTTTAGAAATTATTTGAGTAAAACTAATTTTTGCAATATATAAAACTCCTTTCACAAACGAAATTTTTATTTTTTAACTATAACTTACTTTTATATGTATTTATTTATTTCAAATCCGTTTAAGTGATAGATAGGTGATAATCGTTTAAACTCATTGTATGATATGCTTTGTGAAAAAATTATTGCATTTTCCAAATTATTCGCTGTATTGTTTTAATGATTTTAACTTAATCTTTATATGAGATAGTGTGGATTACTAATAGGCATGGCTCGCCAGCGTATATAACATATGATTCATCAGCTGTAGGGGATTTCCGTTGCAGGTGATAACTGACTCATGGAATATTCCGTATTATCTGTTTTTTAAGGAAACTGTTTATTTTCATTTAAAATGATGCATTGAATTTTTATGCAATTTATTTCGAAATGTTTAATATAAAATAACTTTTAGTAACTGACAGTTTTTAAATATAACTAATCCTTTTTATTATTATAGTTTATATCAATTATTTTATAAAAAGAACTTACTTTTATTAGTTCAAGTTTAAAAGTATTTACCTGTTTCATTTAAATCAACTAAGATAGTTTAAATTATATTACAGCGTTAAACTCGAATAAATGTTAAACTTATTTAGTGAGAATATAAAGTTTAATTTATATAATTTTTATTATATTTAGTTTAATTTAAATAATTTTTATTGTATTCAGTTTAATTTATAACATATATATCATCATTTACTGATTTTGAAACTTTTGTTTACCGTATTTGTTTAGTTATAGCATAAATAACAGTACGTGTTTTATATAATTTTTATTATATTTAGTTTCATTTATATGATAGTCATTTTTTAAAGTGTATGTGTGTTCAATTTTTAAAGAATGTAAAAATAGTATTTCAAAGTTAGAGCTTAAATAACAGTATGTGTTTTATATAATTTTTATTATATTTAGTTTATATAACATAACTGTATACAAAATTTATTAACTGATTAAAAACTTCTGTTAAATTTTTAACGAATGTAAGATAGAGTTTAATGAAATGTTAAACTTATTTAGTGAGAATATAAAGTTTAATTTACAAAATTTTTATTATATTTAGTTTAATTTATATGATAGTAATTTTTTAAAGTGCATGTGGGTTCAATTTTTAACGAATGTAATAATATTATTTCTAAGATAGTCTAAATAAATTTAAAAAGTGAAACTTATTTAGTGTTAAAATAAAGTTAGAATTTTTAAGTGTCTTACATTTTTAATGAATGTTAAATTATTTATTATTTGTTTTGCTTTTAAATCTATGTGTTAATCCATAAAATACGAAAATTTCTATTTAATTCTGTAAAAATTTCCTAACATAAATTTACAATGACATTACTAAAAGTATGAACTCCTATTTAAATTCCTTATTTATTATCTTAATGCAATATATTTTTAATCTCTAAGAATGCTAAGTTTCTAAAATACTCATAAATTGTTACTGATGTTAATTAACTTCGGTCATTCATTGTTTCATTCAGTCAAAAATGTTAAGTCCCACCGGAAATTATTTATACTCTTCCAATGGCAACACCCAAATTTTAATATCAAAGTCTATACCATTCACATTCTATGTTTTTAATTATATAATACACATCAACCTTTGCTTCATTTTGTCAAATTCCGTGAAATACATAGGAAAATTTCTATTTAATTCTGTAATCAATTTATAATCTCCAAATGGTAATACGCAAATATTAAGATTGTTCCTGCATCCTGTATATATTTTTAAATTGTTTCGCACCTATGAAGATTGTTCCTGCACCCTGTATATATCAATTGTTTCTGCACCTATGAAGATTGTTCCTGCACCCTGTATATATCAATTGTTTCTGCATCCATGAAGATTGTTCCTGCATCCTGTATATTTTTAAATTGTTTCGCACCTATGAAGATTGTTCTTGCATCCTGTATATATTTTAAATTGTTTCTGCACCTATGAAGATTGTTCCTGCATCCTGTATATATTTTAAATTGTTTCGCACCTATGAAGATTGTTCCTGCACCCTGTATATATTTTAAATTGTTTCGCACCTATGAAGATTGTTCCTGCACCCTGTATATATTTTAAATTGTTCCTGCACCCTGTATATATCAATTGTTTCTGCACCTATGAAGATTGTTCCTGCACCCTGTATATATCAATTGTTTCTGCATCCATGAAGATTGTTCCTGCACCCTGTATATATTTTAAATTGTTTCTGCAACCATGAAGATTGTTCCTGCACCTATGAAGATTGTCTGAACCCATGCTTTGAAGAGAACTTTAGAAAACTATGTGATGAGTTCTTCAGGTTGACATTTTTTATTTATTTTTATTTTTATTTTTTTTAAAGGAACTAACTCCCGCCTTGCTCTACGGAGTGAAAAGGGGCACCGCAGGGCCTCGGGAGGGCAGTCTCCCAGGCGCTCAAGGTGAACTCTTTCTTTCTCTTTTTTCTAACTTTATTCTTTTTACCTTTTTTCTTAAATTTGTATTCTCTTTCTAACTTTTTTCTATACATTTCCCTTTCACTTATTTCTCTAATTGTAAATTTTGTATGTATCTCTTTTCAGGTTAAGTCCCAAAAGATCGTGACGTTCCCGCAAAACTTCGAAAAAATTTTGAAGTCCCCAAAATTGTGAAAAAAAATACTAAGTCCGAAATTTATGAAAATAAATCTAACTCCTCAAAATTCCCTATAGATGCCACCACCAAACCTCATCCAAGATGATACCCAAAGTTTCTATTCTTCCGGTGGCAACGCTCTAAAAGTTTCTATTCTTCCGGTGGCAACGCTCTAAAAGTTTCTATTCTTCCGGTGGCAACGCTCTAAAAGTTTCTATTCTTCCGGTGGCAACACCCCCTCGTCCAAGATGATGACTAAGTAGTGTAAAAAGGACATGTTCTGCGCCGGGGTGGAGGCGTAGGGTGGTGGCGCGCCTCCACCCTACGCCTCAATACGCCTCTACGCCTCCACCCTGGCGCAGAACTGTCCTTTTTACACTACTTCATTCAAATAATAACTATGAAAAGTGGTACATTTAATTAATAAGGACAAAAATCGAGCTAATATCGTATTTTTTAGTTCAATCAGATAATTAGTTGAAAAGATATTAAATAAAAACTCCATTTTAACTTTAAATTTATTAAAAAGAAAAATAAATTGATGCCAAGAATAAATAAATAAGTGAATATATTATGTCGGCTTTTATGTCGAAAAAAAAAAAAAAAAAATGAACGTGCAATCATTTTTTGTATTTTTATTTAAATTAATTGTTTATGTGTAGTTCTTTTCTTTTCTTTTGTTTTCTTTCTTTTTTTTTTTTTCACAATGAATTCGAATTGTTACAATTATGATTTTATTGAGATAGTACATGTAGGAATTCATTCTACTGCTTTTATTTTATTCCATTAAATATTTCTCTCAATTTTAACGTTTAAGTAATTTTGATACTAAAACTCAACGGTAATAGAAATAACCAAGTTCGTGATATTATAAAGCTACAAGGTTTTAATTTAATTTCCTCTGATACTTTCTTTGCTTTATTATTTCTTTAATTCAAAAATTAAGCATTACTTCAACCCGAGCAGCGCTATATGTGTATACTAAATATATATATACTAGACCTGCTAGTATTCATATATGGCATTCATTTCAGTATTCATATATTGCATTCATTTCAGTTTTCACATATTGTATTCATTCATATATTGCATTCATTTCCTTGCATTTTACAACTTATTACTTTTTATATTGCATAGCTATTTGCTATGCGAATGTTTAAAGCGCCATGTTCCGGGTTCAAACCCCGTTCAAGCATGAATATTTGTAGTGTCTTTTAATGGCTTTTCATCTGATGAGAATTAATAATAATAATATAAAAACAACAGCTGAACGAGAGACAATTGCTTTATTTCTTTATGCGAAAGTATAATAACGTGAATTTCAGAATTTAAAACACATAGAAATATATCAATTTTTGTCAAATCTTTTGTAGTCCTTATTCAACTAAAACTAAATAAATTAGGATAAAGCAGTGTACAAGTTTTATTTGAAATAACTAGACATAGTAGGAATCAGTACTAATTTCGCTTTAAAACAGAGTAATAAGATTTTTATTTTCATTATCAATATGATAACATAATAAAAGACATATATATATACATATATATATATATATATATATATCTTTTATTATGTATAATAATAATATATATATATATATATATTTAATGTCCAAATTATTTATTAACTTTATGTAATAATGTATTTCGGAATAAAATATATATTAATAATATGGTTGTGAATATACTGCAGTAATAAAATGTTATTCGAAATAAGGAAAAAAAAACTAGTTTTCATGCACTTTTTTATACTATTTTCCACAGAAACACTGATAGAATCGTAAAGATGACCCCTGTCTGGAACATCAAACAGGAAATGGATAGTCTTGAATGAATTTGGCTTACTATTATCGTGCCAAGGTCATTATTTTTTTCACACTCCTCTTTAACTTGACATTGAAATTTGAATCTCAGTCCCCTACAAACCATCTAGCTATGCACATGCAGCAATATTTTGTTTATTCCCTTTAGAAAATAAGAAATTCTAAAATAATGGTTTATGACATTTTCATTTTTTTTTTTTTTTTCCTTTTTAAAAGGTTTAATGGGAGGTACATATATTATTTTAAATTGGATACTATTGGAGATTTATTGGATATGAATATAATTAAGGTATAAAATCTTTTGTTTTCAATTCATTGTGATTTTTCATTTCTTTTAAAATATCATAGCATGTATGAATTGTGAGTTTGTTTCTGTTAATCCCAATTTCTTTTTATTCTTATTAAAATTACACAAAAAAATGTATAATGTTTAAGTTTTATTTAAGCTTTTAAAAAATTATAAATTTGATACTTTTAATTAATTTAAAAAATACATAGTTAATTAATGTTGCAAAAATATTTTCAATGCCATTTCTCGATCATATGATAATTTAATTTACGGTTTAAATATTAAGAATGAATTAAAATCTTTAGGATAATTAAATCACTTCATTACTTTTAATGGTTAATTAATAAACATTTTCATATATTTTTTTGTGCTATTTACATTTTTTTTTTTTTTTTTTTAAATTCTTCTTAAAATTTTACAAAAAGCTATGCGGTATTTAAAGATTGTATAAGGTTTTGTAAAAATTAAAAATAATACACTTAAATAATTATAATGAAAAATAGCAAAATTTAAAGAAAAAAAAGAGAAAAATTTTCAATGTTATTTCAAGATTCGTAAAGTAATTTATAATTTATATGTGCTAAATTTTCATGTTTTAACACATAATTTGCATTTTAATAAAAATAACGCATTTTTTTCTTTCCTTTCTTTCTTTCTAAAGATGAACATTTTAGTATTTAAGATAATTTAATAATTTCATTGCTTTCAATTATTGACGAATTCAAAATTTCTTATATATATATATATATAATATATATATATATATATATATATATTTTTTTTTTTTCTTTTTTTTTTTTTTTCTTTAATTTTTTTATTGAAATATTTTTACTTACTTTATAGTAGAGAATTTTATATACTTAATTTATTTTAGAAAATACTGTTTTGGAAAATTCTGATTCAAATTTTATGTTAACATGTAAATTCTAAACAAAGTTATCTTAAGGAAATAACATTGATTTTTTGCTTTTTAATTATCCTACTTTTTTTTTTTTTTTTTTTTTTTTTTTTTTTTTTTAATTAATAATATTACTTTTAAAATTTTTAAACTCTAAAACAGACTTTCCACATGAAATAATTTTTTCTGTGATTTTAGTTAGTAGACAGATAAAAATTTTAAAATCAAAATGCAAATTTAAAAAAAAAAAAAAAAAAAAAAACGAAAAAATTAATGAGTAAATCATGAAAAATAATTAAGTTAATTAATTATTTTTAATATTTTAATTTATTTTTAATAAGTAAAATTTAATTTATCTTACGAGTCGTGAAAAATTATTGAACTTTTTTCTACATTAATAATTGTGCAGGTTTTTTGTAATTGATTAAGAATCTTAAATTAATAATTTTTCAAAAAAGCTGAAATAAGTCTTAAACACCACATAGATTTTTGTTTAATTTTATTAGGAAGTTTAATAACTTGTGATAAACAGAAGCAAACTCATATTTTATACGTGCTACGACATTTTAAAAGGTATGAAAGCCAATGAATATACATGAAAATTTGATTAAAACATTTACAAATAATATCGTTAAGTAAACCACACGATATCATATAACGTCGAAACAAATATGATATTGCAGGATAATCCTTATGACATCATATAACGTCAATAAATAATCGGCAGGCAACCATTTGGTTAAAAATAAGGAAGAAAAATACATTGTAAAACACTAGAAATGATATCGTAAGATAATCCACATGACATCATATAACGTCGATAAGTAATCAGTAGACAATCATATGGTCGAAAAGAGGGAGAAATAGCATCAGGGTTGTTTTAAAAATGCTCAGAGTCCGATGATCGATCGGTGGTTTACCGGGCGGACATATCGTACTTCCTGCCGACGTCATGACATGAGGTCGTTTGAACGAAAAATAGTCAAACGTGGACATTCGGCCGAAGTTCGGCCAATAATTATTTGCTGTTTGGGTAGCATAAAAGATCGCAATGAATGCTCGAAATGATATTTTGAGAATATCCTCAAATGATTACCGACCATTTTCCAACAATTCTGATAAGCGGCCGACGTGATATCGAGATGTTTTGCTGTCTGGGAAGCCATATGTGTGTGAAATGTGATCTAAACGATTTTCTAATGTAACAGTTGACCTAAAATTGTTATTTTTGGGTCATACAGGAGAAAAACCATACTTGAGTGAAATATGTTCAAAAGGTTTTTCAATCTAGGCCTCTCACACTAATAACACCGAAGTGTGTGAAAATTGTTCGAAATAATTTTCTGTTAAACGCAACCTATGTTATTATGTTTTAAAAGGTTTTCTCAGTAGGTTCATTTAAATGAGCATCTATGCAGCCAATAAAAAATGTATGTGAAATAATATTTTAAAACCGTTTCGAAAAAAATAAGATTGAATAGCTAAATGAGCATAGATGCTTGCAAAAGAAAAAAGTTATGAAATTGAAATTTTTTCGGAGTGCATCTACGGAATCACAAATTTGTATATCGTTTTATTGAATACAAATATGTATTTTTGTATTTTTTATTCTTTTTTAATAATAGTTGATGAATGATGATCTTTGATTCTATGAAATAAATATACCTAAAGTAAATCCTAGAGTAAATACTTTACAATTTAATTCTAGTCAATTTAGGTTTAAAAGGAATAATTTAAATATTGTGTTTAGGTTTAAAACTTATGTGTTTACAGTTGCCTGTAGTAGTTGTAAGGACAGTATAAGTGTGTTGTTGGAAAAGTTTGGATGCTTTTAAATTTATCTTAGTTTATCAAATTAGTTCAGGTTTAAAGATGATTTCATAAGGCAGCTGTTTGCACTTTATTAAAAATTTTATTTATGATCTCTATTATTGAATCGACTCTGCTCTAATGTAAAATTACTAATTGCTACTAGTAAATGGATAATTAGAGATTTAAGTTTGAAAGGCATTAGAGCAGGGCTGATCCATGGAATAATTTAGTGTTTGGAGCAAAATCTGATACTGGAGTGGCTTCATTAGGAGTCCACGGCTCCACTTAAGTTAAATTTGAAAAGTTGGGTTATTGCGGGATAAATGGGGAAAATAAATTTTAATCAGGTTTAAGTAAGTAAAAGGCACAACAGCAACTGATTATAAAAAATCATATTTTTCATAAATTATTTAAACTTAACTTACTTATGAAAACTTATTCCTTTTCCTTTCATAAATGTATTTGTACAGTCGGGGAAAAAAAAAACGCAGCACTTGATAGTATTTCGCTATTAATTGACGCAGAAAAATTTAATAGACACCAATCAACAGGAAATGAAATGCGCTTTCTGAAAATGTCGTCGAATTTTGAATTAGGGGTCATCTACATATTAAAATGAGCGCCAACTTTGATTTTTTCAATAGCAACACCCAATTTTGACTTCATATTCGAATTTCTGAGAGTCCTGCAGTGCGGAAAAGTATACTGTTTGTATACTTTATCTTTAGTATTCATAGAGTTATGATCAAAAATGTGTTAGGGGGTTATCTCTAAATATATAAAAATAAAATTAAGATCCTACAAGAACTAGACAATATTATACTGTTTCACACCGGAAATATTTTAAGAAAAAAAGAGTTATAAAAAGAAATAAAATTATTAACACCTTTTCAGTATCTTAATTATCATGAATTTAGTTTTTTGGATATGTATATACTTTAGTACTTTTTTAGATAATTTTAGGTATATTTAAATACATTACACTTACGATTGGTCAGACAATACTTTTTATAAAAGTGCAATATTTTTCAATCAAAAAGTATCTATCATGGATATACTGATCACCAATATAGCTTAAATTTTCTTTCGTACGTGTAACATAATATACAAACTGAAATAATATAGCTATATATATGTATATATATATATGTGTACAACAACAGATAAACTAAATCTTTTTCGGATAAATTATTGTAAGGTTTCATAAAGTAAATATTAAACAATTTTAATAGCACTTACCAGTTTTGGGTCAGTGGAACTCTTTGGAACTGTACGATTTGTTTTATAATTTCTATGAAAATATAATTTCTTAATTAACGCTTTCGCGACTGCTGACGTAGATTCACATCATTTGAAAATCTGTAACAATGCCAGTGGGCGTTTCATTCGTAATTTGTGTGTTACTTATTTCTTAAGCATGTACCCAGTGTTCATATTTTTGCAATAAAATATACTATGGATAGAAATATATTAATTAGAAAGAATATAGTTATAATGTATATCCATCTGTAATATAATTGTGTTACAGAAAATTTGTTTTGAAATATTTTATTTTGAGAGTATTTCAAACAGTAAACCCCGCCTATTTAGTTAATTTTTTTTCTTCTAGTGTTCGTTTAAAGGATTCTAAATTTATCACCAGTAATTGATGAAGTAAATACCACTTGTGTATATTTTTGTCAATGTAAAATAAGGGGTTTAACACGAATACTCAAAGTCACATTCACTTTTCGTTTCTGTATTGTTTTGTTTTGAAGAACGATAAAAGGCGGGGCTTTAGAAAACAGGAATTCTTGATACTAACACAAATGTCTAAAAATCAACATTTTTGTTTCATTTCTTTGCATTTGACGTTGTTGTTATATAATTTGACCCTTAAATAAAAAATAAAAATATTTTGTTCAATTTTCTTCGTTGCTTTTTAAGATTTGCTTCGTTATCTCATTCAAAATTTTTTAAGAGACGGCCCCCTAAACCACTCCAAAAGAAAGATTTATTTATATCTCGAAAACTAATAACTGGAATGAGCTGCAAATTTGCACACCCACAGTTTTCAGCATTAGGATTCATTTTATGTAAAAATTAATATAGGTCATAATTCATAATTTTTATGAATATGAATTTATTAATATTTTTCAGAATTAAAAATATTTTTCAGAATCAAAATTAATGATGGATTATGTTTGGGTTTCTTCACTGTATCTCGTAAAAAAAGAATTATATCGATCAAGTTATTTTTTGTGAAGATATTAATAAAATTTTGAAATATGAATTTAACATTAGCACCTTCAAACTTTGAACGCTTATAACTCTGTGAAAAAATAAGCAAAATATACAACCAACATACTTTTTCGCATTGTTTCGATCCCAGGAATTCAAATATAAAATAAAAATGGGGCATTACCATTGAAAAAAAATCAAAGTTCGTGCGCGTTTTAATATGTAGACGACCCCCAATTAAAAATTTCCGTTCATTTTCTGAATCTACTCTCAATTCCCCGTCGAATGATACCTATTACATTTTTGTGCATTGATTAGCAACGGAGTTACATCGAGTGCTGCGTTTTTTTTTCCCCCGACTGTACAATTAAAAGCCACGCAGTATTTCGGTATTTTCAATATATATCAACATTCTATTCCATTATTGTTTCCGAGTTTTATACTCTCTCATGGCTGATGCCAAAAAACTTTTTCGGCATCAAAAATCTTTGCACGTTAACATGAGGATGATAGATCTATATATATTACTATATCTATGGTTCCGAGTCTCTCTCGGGCATGGTTTAGCAGGACTGTAGTCAGGCTTTTTCTCCTGCGGGAACAAAAAACCCTATAATTACGCGGTTTGGGACCCACAGTGAGGTAGGTAGGTTGGGTTTTACGTAGCACTAATGCTGCGCAATGCACCCGCAGTGAGACACCAATGTACCAATGTATAGTATTCTATTTACAACAGAATGTGCTGACGCAGATTTTTGCCAAGATATTCTGCTACAAACTGGGAAAATGTGTAGCTTAAGTTTCTGCAGAATCTCCCTTGACTGTTAATTCTGTTTAAGGTTGCTCTGTTTACAGCGGAATGTGCTGATGCCCCTTTTTGCTAGCATATTCTGTTCTGAAAAGAACTGTATTTTTTTACAGTGTACTTGTAAAAACGACATTTTGTCACTTTATGAAGACTTCTTGAACAATTTTGTTATGTAAAAAATCCCTGATTCCCAAAAATCTTAAAAATGCAAATTATAAAATTACTTTCTAAATTCAGATGCAATGTTTGAAAGTATTTTGCCGTTACTTACTTAATTTCACGAATGTGAAATCTGTTATAGTTTTAATTTAATTTCCAAATTTCGTAAACATAGCACAGTTGAAAAGTTAGAAGAAAGGAATATTTTCCAGATAAACTTGCAAGCTAATATAATCTTGCTTAAGGAATATTTTTTACTTTAATTTTGATAAAAGCTCTGAAATTCTCTAATTTTAATGTAATTTTCTGTAACTTTATTGTATTTCTGATTTCTCCAAGTTTTGTATAATTGAATATAAAATATTGGAATCTTTTAAAATTATACTAAATTTTGTTTTCAAGTTGAAAGACAGATTGCTATTTAATTTGTAAGTATTTTTAAACTCTTCTTCATCTTGTATGTGCAATATACGAAGGGCATTAAATAAAAATTGAGAGTTATTTTTTTACGTAGTGGCAACACCGCGAAACTAAAAAATAGAAGTGCAGGCGATTTTTTCAAACTGTTAACTGTACGTTTATACAAAATTCTACACGAAGCAGACGATTTTATTTTCCTATTTCCGTGCTTGCTTAAAGAACTGTTTTATTTGCCCTACAGAAATGGAGATGAGTGATTCAGAGTTAAAAAACGAAATGCGTTGTGCCATAAAATTTTGCTACCGTTTGGGCAAAACAGCTCCAGAAATAGTTAAGTTAATGAAAGAAGTTTACAAAGACAAATGTTTTGGTGAGTCTACGATTTTTAGATGGCATGGTGATTTCAAGAAAGGCCGTTTGTCTGCAGAACTGGCACCTAGGGCAGGGCCGGCAAAACTATTTGAACCTCAAAAAATAAATGAATAAAATACTTCGATTATTATTGAATGTAGAAAATAAATAAATAGAAAAAAAATAATAAATAAATAAATAAACAAGAAAATAAGCACAACAACAATTTACAGGCTTCTCTGCCCATTCCTATAATTTGAAATGCAGACAAGAATAGACGAACTTGTAAGTTCTGTACAGTATGTAATGTATGCGCAGCCGCGACGCGAAGGGAGAAATGCACACTCGCCCCTGATTTAATTAGCTCTTTTTGCCCTCTAATTAAAGAAAGTCAAGTCAAGAGTTTGTCAATTGTAGGGACTTTTAGCAGTGTTCTTCAGCATGTAGGATCTATTTGGAGGTACCCTTTCTCCCCAGGACATTATCAATATATCCTAAGTATGGAAGAACGTCCTAGGACACCCTCAGTCATAAGGTAGGGACATTTTGAGTTGTCCGTAAAAACAAGGCAAAATTTGAGTTTGAATTGGCAATAGTGATTTCAGATTTAAAACAATACTTCATTTATGGAATAACGTCCATCAAATTCAATGGATGGGCGGGGGGAGGGGACGATAAATGTTTGATGAAGATATGTTTCCATTGGCCGATCAGAATTTCAATGCAAATTCAATGAACATTTTTAAGGTTTTCTTCCTGTTGAAAGATCTACTGGTAAGGAACTGCCTAAAGTTTTATTAAAAGAATTGGAAAAAAAGGGGTTACAATTAGAAAATATGAGAGGTCAAGGATATGAAAATTGCTCAGATATGAGAGGCGACAAATTCGGAGTACAATCAAGGATTAAAACTTTAATTCCAGAGCATTTTTCGTACATTGCAGCAGTCATTTATTAGAAACTTAGTATTATAGTTAATGAAAGATTGCGAAGTTGGAAAAGTTGTGTAGATTCCCTAATATCTTTATTCCTTAAAATAGAAAATATTCATGATGCTTTATTAAGAATTTGCAAAAATGATAGATAATCTGATTCAAAATGAGGCAGTTGTTTATTGATTACAGTCAGCAACAAAATTATTGAAGCACTAAGCAATAATTCCTACTTAAAAGATAGGCACCTAATACTGTCTTATTAAGTAAATATTTGTCGAGTGATGATCTTAGTTTTATATTGTTTATAAAAAAGTAAGTTGATGATAAAAAGAAGCGATCAAACTATATATATACAGGAAAAATGTGGATGTGTGCTTCAATAATTTTTCTGCCGACTGTACAATAAAACAATTAAAATTTTTTAATGTTTGATCGTCATTTGACACAAAATTTTGAATTTTATTAATCCGATTAATTAAGCTATGTGAAACAAAAGTTTTTGATTTATACCAAGCCATTAATTTATTAAATAGCTCATTATTATTATTGTTATTATTATTATTATTATTTTAAGAAGTACGATCAATTGAATCCTTTGAAAACTTTATCTTAAAAGCAAAATTAGCTAATGTAATAGACGTAGAAAAAAAACTTGACTACACCACGCCACATGTTCAATTTTAAAAATGAAACTTTTCTAATGAAAGTGTAGATGAGTCTATAGAAAATCCAAAAGAGAAATATAAAATAGATTTTTTTCTTTTCAGCGATAAGGCGATCAGTGCACTGAAGCTCAGATTAAATTTATTGAATAATCATAATCATTTTTTTGAATTTTTATACAATGTCCACAAACTTAAAGACACGTGCAAAAAGGAATTAGTGACACACTGTAAAGATCTGGTAAACGACTTAACAGATGGCGATTACTCTGATCTTAACATTTTAAAATTGGCTGGTAAAATATACTTTATTTTCTTTTCTTTTGAAAAAAAAGAATGTCCAGTTAACGTCCTTAAATTCATTACCTTCCTTAACATTAGGCCAAATAAAAATAAATAAATAAATAAATAAATAAAACCATGTCTAGTTAAATTCGACTCAATGGGTTAGCAATGTTGGACATTGAACATGAATTGAGTAACAAAATAGATATACAAGAAGTTATTCGAGATTTGCCGAAAAAAAGGTTCGAAAGAGATTATTTTATTCAGGTTTAAATTTTGTGTATTGTACTAGCATTTTTTATTCATTGCTGTTTAGAAAATATTTTCTGTACTAATATTAGTTCCAAAGATTTTGTGCTTTTAACTTGAAAAAAAAAAAAAAAAAAAAAAGAAAAAAGAAAGAAAGAAAGAAAGAAAATAAAATAAAAAAGGAATAGTAGTAAAAATTATATGAGTATTATTTACTTAGCTCAATTTTATTAGACAGTTTATATGATTATATATATATATATATATATAAATGTATTTTTCTTTTTTTTTGGGGGGGGGGGGGGAGGGAGGCGGCGGCACCTTTGAGGTTTGCCTACGGCGGCAAGAAAGTTAGAGCCGACCCTGCCTAGGGCGACCAAAAAGTGTTGTGAATGATCGATACGTGACCCACGACACTGTGTGGGTAATCCTTCAACAAATCGGCGAATGACATGTGAGGAGATAGCGGCATCAACAAACATTTCGAAAACGTCGATACTTCGCATTCTACGCAACAATTTACAGCTTCGCTATGTTTGTTCCAGATGGGTCCCTCATCACCTTACTAAAGAACAAATGAAAACAAGAATTCACCAATGTTGTGAATGGAAACAGATGCTTCAAAATGATCCAAATCTCCTAAAGACTGTAATAACAGGTGATGAAACGTGGGTGTATCATTAGGATCCCCTTACCAAGTCCGCAACAAGTGTATGGAAACATACTGATTCTCCGCCTCCGAAAAAAATCCGACAAACCAAATCTGCTGGAAAGGTCATGATGATTATTTTCTTTGATCATAAAGGTGTAATCTATCAGCATGCTGTGCCTCCAAAAACTACTGTGAATGGTGAATATTATGTTTCAGTTTTGAAAATTTTGCGACAACACATATCGAGAAAGCGTCATGAACTGGTAGGGAATTGGACATTACATCACGATAATGCTCGCCCGCATGTCGCTACTTCTGTTCAGCAATATCTTAGTAAATGCAATATTAAAATGCCACATCCCCCTTACAGTCCGCATCTCGTACCATGCGATTTCTGGCTGTTTCCGACGTTGAAGGAGAAGATCCGTGGCAGAAAATTTAATTTAGATTCTGAAGTTATTTTAGAAGTGGAGGGTTCTTTGAAGCAGCTTCCAGAAAAGGGCTTCTCTACTTGTTTGTAAAAGTGGGTTGAACGATGGGACCGTTGCATATCATCTGACGGAAGGTTTTTTGAAAAATAATGATGTATTTTTTGCTGAAAATATATTTCTTGATTTGTTATGATTTTACTCTCAGTTTTTATGGAATGCCCTTTGTATATAAGTGTATTTATTTTTCACAAATATGTATATTTCATATTTGATAGCTTTTTTAACACTTTCCAACAAGGTTGTTGAAAAATGTTAATGAATTCGGTTTGTCTGTCTGTCTGTCCACGCTCTAACTCCCGTAAATATTTATGGAATTTCTTGAAACTATTATATGTTATTCAAGTTCACTATCGGATGTTCCCTATTGAAAATGGAGTTTGTGTACACGGACCCCCGAAAATATTTCAAAGCATTGTGTTCAATGAGAGGCATTCCTGTAAACCATATTTTCATATCCTTACTGTACAAAAATCTTAATGAAATCGAAGTATTTTATACACGTTCACTATCGGATATTCCTTGTTGAAAATGGAGTTTATACCTCTACTGGTGTGTGTACTGGGACCCCCGAAAATATTTCAAAGCATTGTGTTCTATGAGAGGCATTTCTATAAACAATATTTTCATACCCTTACTGAAAACAAATCTTAATGAAATTGAAATATGCTATTCAAGTTCACTATCGGATGTTTCCTGTATAAAATGGAGTAAATACTACCACTGATTTGTGTACAGGGACACACAAAAGTATTCCAAAGCATTGCGTTCTATGAGAGATATTTCTATAAAATAAATTTTAATAACTTTACTTTGCACGAAGATTTATGAAATTCGAATGTGCTATTTATAAGCACAAAAGAAAATACTTCGCATAGAATATAGCATGATTAGTATTATATTTACAGGGTGACAGAAAAGTATTCAGTTATATAAAGAGCTATTAATAAATATTTGCTAAAATTGTACTTTCGTTTACATTAAGCGTTTTTAACACTTTCTAACATTTTTAGCACTTCCCAACAAGGTTGAAACGTCTTAATGACTTCGGTTTGTCTGTCTGTCTGTCCATCTGCCTGTCTGTCTGTCTTTCCGCGCTCTAACTCCCGTAAATATTTGTGAAATTTCTTGAAACTAATACATGTTATTCAAGTTCACCATCGTATGCTCCCTATTGAAAATGGAGTTTATACCTTTACTGGTTTGTATACAGGGACACTCGAAAGTATTTCAAAGCATTGTGTTCTATGAGAGTTATTTCTATAAATCATATTTTCATACCGTTACTGTACACATATCTTAATGAAATCGAAATATGTTATTCAAGTTCAATAGGGAATGTTTCCTGTATAAAATAGATTAAATACCATTACTGTTTTATATACAAGCACACTCAAAAGTATTCTAAAGCATTGCGTTCTATGAGAGATATTTCTATAAATTAAATTTTAATAACTTTACTTACCACGGAATTTTAGGAAATTGAAATATGTTATTTATAAGCATAAAAGAATGTTTTAAATAGAATATAGCATGATTAGCGTTAGATTTGCAGGGAGACACAAAAATATTTTGTTATATTAAGAGCTATTAATAAAAATTTGCTAGAATTCTACTTTCGTTTACATTAAGCTTTTTTAACACTTTCTAACATATTTTTAAGTGTTAATATGATACTAATTTGTGTATCTGTCCGTCTGTTCGTCTGTCTGTCTTCCCGCGCTCTAACTCCCGTAAATATTTATGGTTTTTTTTGAAACTGATATATGTTATTCAAGTTCAGTATCGGATGTTCCCTATTGAAAATGGAGTTTATACCTCTACTGGTTTGTGTACAGGGACACCCGAAATTATTTCAAAGAGTTGTGTTGTATGAGAGGTTTCTATAAACCATATTTTCATACCTTTACTGTACAATACCTTCATGAAATTAAAATATATTATTCAAGTTCACTATTGGATGTTTCCTATATAAAATAGATTACCTACCACCACTAGTTTATGTACAGGGACACTCAAAAGTACTCCAAAGCATTGCGTTCTTTGTGAGATATTTCTATAAATCAAATTTTAATAACTTTACTTTCCACGAAGTTTTAGGAAATTGAAATATGTTATTTTTATGCACAAAAGAATGCTTTGCATAGAATATAGCATGGTTACCATTAGATTTACAGGTTGACACAAATATATTCAGTTATATTAAGAGCTATTAATAAAAAATTGCTGGAATTGTACTTTCGTTTACATTAAGCGTTTTCGACACTTTCTATCATTTTTTTTTAGTGTGAAATTCTGTCCGTCTGTTTGTCTCTCTGTCTGTTTTTCTGCACTGTAATTCCCGTAAATATTTATGGAGTTTCTTTAAACCTATATATTTTATTCAAGTTCTCTATCGGATGTTCGCTATTGAAAATGGAATGAATACCTCTTCTGGTTTGTGTACAGGGACACCCAAAAGTATTCGAAAGTATTGTGTTCTATGAGAGGAGTTTCTATAATCAATATTTTAATACATTTAATGTATAGAAACTTTAATGAAATTTTAATATGTTATTCAATTCCCTTTTGGACGTTTCCTATGTAAAATAGAGTACATTTCGAACTGGTTTGTGTACAGGAGCACTTGAAAGTATTCGAAAGCATTGTGTTGTATGAGAGTTTTTTAGCAAATTTTAATAATTTTATTTTCCACAAAGCGTAATCCAATTGAAATATATTATTCGTATGCACAAAAAAGTGCCCTCTATGTAATATAGTATGGTTAGTATTAGATTTACAGGGCCACACAAAAATAATTAGTTACATTAAGACCTATTAATAAAAATTTGCTGGAATTGCACTTTTGTTTACATGAGCGTATTAACACTTTCTTATAATTTTACTGGGAATATGATTTCAATTTGTGCATCTGTCTGTCCGATTGTGTACCTTTATATCTGTTTGTCTCCTGCTCCTATCATCCGTGAATATTTTGAGAATTTTTAAAAAATGATACACTGAAGTTCCCTATGGAATGTTCCCTATTTAAAATGTTATTAATAGCTCCTGTACAACTAGTTTGTTTACAGGGACAACAACAACAACAAAAATAATAAGAAAAAAAAAGCCAATGTATTACGTTTTAGGACAAAATTTTTTAAAAGTTATATTTAAAAATCTTTCTACTATAAAAATCATAATAACATTGACATGTATTATTAATATTCTAAAATATTGTTTTGTATAGAATATGATATGATTAACTTTCAGATTTACAGGACTACAGTAAAATATTCAGAGAGATTAAAAGCTGTAATTATAATCTAACGGCTGCTTTTTTTTTGCGTTGAGCCTTTTTAACACTTTCCAAAATGCCTAAGAGTAATTTTAAAATCAATTAATCTATCTGTATGTTTTTCAGTCCTTTTGTCTGTTGTGCGATAACGTAGACAAAGAATATTAAGTTATTCGACACAACAATTGCGTACAGTTGGAAAGTGTTATTAATCAATGCGTACTGCATGATTTTTTTTTTTTAATAATCGTACAATTTTGAATTTTTGTTAAATGACTTTCTCCATATCAATATTTTCGATGAAAGTTGCGGTAGCCCTATTGATAAAGCGTCGAGTTCGTAACTGGAAGATTGCGTATTCGATACTCGAGGTGGGCTAAGACCATCTTGTATGTTAATGGTGGCAAATGTTTGTGAACATTTGCCACCATCTATCATGGCTGCGAAATCCTCTATGTTCCTTGCAAATACTATCTCTGGGGTTGCTGAAGCGTGGAAGCCATTTTCTTCGGGGAGGATCAATATTATGACAGCATTTCTCAAGACCATCCTAAGAATGAATAACAGGCCGTTGTCAATCGTCTACTGTGTAGCTTTAGTGTGAAGTTAAAAAAACTCAACATCCATAACGAAGGAAATGTTTGAGAGATTCATTTTTTCTTTACTAAAATTAAACTTTGAAAAAATTACTTCAGCATAATTTTTAAATCTACCTCCCACATTTATTTTCTTTAAAAATGAATGAGTAAATTTTGAAAACGTTTTATGGAGAAAATGTCTACTTTCTAAAAATACTCTTTTAAAAAAACAGAAAATGTAATCAATGTTGCTAACTTATAGGGACATTTTACTTAATGATTACCCCTAATTATAAAAAATTATTTTTCATGCATGTTGTTGAGAAAAGGTGAAATTATTTCAAAAAATCCACAACAGATGGCAGCACCACACAATTTCCTATAATTTTCTTGTGGTTTCATTCCCGGATTAGTGGCAAATATCTGAAATTTAATTATTCTTTTGGGGCACCCTATTATTATTATTTTAGTTTATTATTTCTTTTATATTGTAACTTAATAATTTACTGATTTAATTTATGTTTATGTGTTTTTTTCTAACAATTTTTATTTTGCATATTTAATTGCTTAACATTTGTAGTGAATATTCCGGCCAATAGAGGGCTCTGGTAGTCTACAAGTGAAAACTTTTTGCTTCTGAAAAGAGATATAAGAGTAAAAAATGTTCTATAGTGAGTTTTTGATTTGAAGTTACTGTTCTATTCATTATAATCTCTTTAGATTATTATTAATATTATAAATAATACATTATAAACACGTTGTTTATTAAAACTTACATTGCTCTAGCCGTTAGCTAACTGACAATCAGTGTTGCCAAATATATATAACAATCTAACTAACAACCAGTGTTGCCACATACATATAACATCTCCCCTCTTTAAAAGAGAAGTACAAATACAAATCAATGGACACATAGTTATTATATTTTGAAGAATCAGTCTAAAACATAATTATCATATTTTGAAGGGCGATATACATTACGACCACTTCTTGTTTTATATACATTACCTCTAATTATACTATAATTCCCATTGTCTTACTGGCGAGTACCATTTTGTGTTATTGTGTGTTCAAGATTAGTGTTTTCATCATTGTCATTACAAAGATCATAGTAGTCTGATAACACTAACTCTTTCTGATTTTTTGTTTTCCTTATGTGGCCCTTGTTACGTCTTAGCACTGTATTTCTTTTAGTTTTAACCCAATATGACCTTGGTGTTGAATGTTTCTTAACAATTACAGCAGGCTCCCATTTATTTTCTACCCACAACATTACCTTTTCCCCTGGAACAAATTCAGGTCTTTCCCGAGCATGTCTATCATAGTAAAATTTTGCCTGTTTCTGCTTATTTATTACTTTCTCTTTAAAATGATTTCTAACAATTGGTTTCAATTCTGTTTGTGTAATTGGTAAACGTGTTCTTAGGTTTCTGCTTAACAACATTTGACTTGGGGATAAATTTATGCCTGGAATTGGAATGTTTCTGTATTCCAGTAAAGCCTCATTCAATTTCTCAATTCCTGCTTTTCTAAATATACTTTTAGCCACAGCTACCAATTTTTCCGCAAACCCATTTGATTTAGGGTATCGAGGACTACTAGTTACTATTTCAAACCCCCAATCCCTAGCGAATTCTTTCATTTTCCAACCATTAAATGGTACATTGTCAGAAATTAGAGTTTTAGGAATTCCATGAGTTGCAAATATTGGTTTTAATTTATTTATGACTTCTACTGCACTTTTATTTCTTAGAAGTTTTATGTCAATCCATTTAGTTAAATAACAGCCTATTACTAAATAACTTTTCCCACCATATTCACAAATGTCAGTGCCAACTTTCTCATATGGCAAATCGGGAATTGTGTGAGGCACATGAGGTTCTTTTACTGTTTGTGGCCTGAATCTATCACATATCATACATTTGGAAATCAAATTTACAATATCATTGTCAATTCCTGGCCAAACATTACCTGCCGAGCCCTAGCTTTTGATTTTTCAATCCCACAATGTGCTTCATGCAGTAACATTAACATAGATTTCCTTAGTGCTACTGGTACTAGAACTCTATTATTTAAAAACACTAAATTTTGTTCAACACTTAATTCATTTCTTAATTTAAAATAGGATCTAGCTTCTTTAGGAATTTTATCAATACTACTAGGCCACCCATTTTGCCAATATTCTTTTACTAATTTTAGCCCCTCATCTTTTAGTGTAGCTATCTGAAATTCTTTCTTCTTAGTTTCAGACATCTGCAATTGTTTTGTTAATGTATGAACAACCTCAGTAACATCCAAATTTTCATTATTTGTGTGTGCCTCAATGTGTGAGCGAGATAACAAATCTGCTATATACATAAACTTTCCGGGTAAATATTTAAGTTTTAAGTGATATTTTAGAAGTTTAATCTTTATCTTTTGCAATATATTTGATAACACGTTAGCAATATTTTTATTCATAATTGAAACCAATGGTTTATGATCTGTAAGAACTTCTACCTCTCTACCATAAATATAATAATGAAATTTATTAACAGCAAACAAAATACTGAGAAATTCTTTCTCAATTTGTGCATAATTTTTCTCTGCATTAGTTAAACTCTGAGATGAATATGCAACTGGTTGCCCATTCTGTAGTAAGCAACACCCTAGCCCATCTTTAGAGCTATCTGCTTGTATAGTGATAGGTTTGCTACTATCAAATATTCCTAAAACCGGTGCTTTAGAAATTAAATCCTTCAATTCCTTGAAAGCGTTTGAATGTAATTGAAGCCACTGCCACTCCACATTGTTTTTTAAAAGTCCCCTTAGTATAGCAGTTTTCTCTGAAAATCTTGGCACAAATCTCCTTAAATAATTAAACATTCCCAACACACGTTGCAATTCAAGTTTATTTTTAGGTTCTTTTAATTCAATAATAGCTTTAATCCTGTCAGGATCAGGCTGCATGCCTGATGCACTAAATAAGTGACCCAAATACCTAACTTTATTAACCCGGTATTGAAATTTCTGTTTATTAAATTTAATATTAAGCTTTTTAGCTCGATTAATTACTTCTGCTAAAATTTTATCATGTTCCTGTAAAGAGCTTGCCGCAATCAGGATATCATCAAAATAAATTAATACTCCAGGTATGTCACCAAAATTTTCCTGATTGCGCTTCTGAAAAATTTTAGGAGCACAGGAAACTCCCATTGGAAGTCTTAGGAATTTATAACAGCCAAATGGTGTACTGAAAGTACAAAGATTACTACTATCATTATCTAAAGGTATTTGAAAGAACCCATCTCTTAAGTCTAGGACAGAGAAAACTGATTTGTTACATAATTTTGGCAAAAACTCCTCAATTGTTGGAATTAATACAAGTTCTCTTTTAATAGCTTTATTGAGGTCTTGAGGATCAATGCATACTCTTAATGAACCATTCCTCTTTTCAATTATCACCAAATTACTAACCCAACTGGAGGGCTCATCTACTTTTGTTATGATACCCTGACTCTCTAATTCTTCTAATTTTAATTGCAATTTAGGTTTTAAGCTTAATGGTACCCTCCGAGGTGGTCTTACAACAGGATTCATTTGATCATTTACTACAATTTTACATGTGCCATTAAATTTTCCCACACCTTCAAATACTTCTAAATTGTTGAGAATATATTGATCTTTCGAAGAAGATACACTTATATAATTATCTAACTTACCTTTATTTGGATTCTCAACATTATTGACAAAATGAATTAAACCTAATTTAATACAAGCTTCAAGTCCTAATAATGGACGTGAATGATTATTGGATATTAAGAGAAATTCAAGTGTAAGATCCTTATCATTAACAACACAGTGTAGCATTACAGAACCAATTGGTTTAACCTTAGACCCCCCCCCAAAAGCCTCTAATATAATATTACAATTTTTTATCTTGCTGTTAGTGTTCAATGTTTGAAATATTTTTATAGGCAAAACGTTCACTTCTGCTCCAGAGTCTAACTTAAAAGTCACAGATTTTCCTTCTACACATACAGTTTTAGTCCATTCTTTTACAGTGGAAGCTGAATCAATATATCTAACCCTCTGTATACTTAAAGAATTCACAAAAAATTCATCATCTGAATCAATATTTGTAGTTTCTGTATGATCATTTTGAGACAAATTCTGCTCTTGTTTATATCTACACATAGATGAGAAATGATTCATTTTAGCACATTTAAAACATTTTTTCCCATAAGCTGGGCACTGACCTTTGACATGACGCCTGTTGCATTTCTTGCACAAAAACATTTCAACAGTTGATGAATCCTCCCTCCACTTTCTGGTTGGCGTTCCGCCCGATTTAAGTCCTCCTGTCTGTCTGTGCTTCATTGATTCTTTTTGTACGCTGTCCACATTTGGTTCTCTTAATGTCTGTGCTCGTATTTTACTTAATTTAGCTGCTCTGCCAAGCTCGATCGCTTTGGTCAAACTTAAATCATTTTCTCGCAGCATTCTTTCTTGCAAATTAACATCAGACACACCCAGAACGATACGATCTCTAATGACCGAGTCTGTTTGATCTCCAAATTCACAAGATTTTACAAGTTTCTTCAAATCCGTCACGAAAGCATCAAATAATTCCGCTTCTTCTTGTTTTCGTCTATTAAACAAGAATCGCTCCACCACAACATTCTTTTTCGGAGTCGTGAATGTTTCAAATCTTTCAATCACTTTGTCATAATCACCCTGGTCTTCGATCGAGAGATTGAATGTATTGAACACTTCAACAGCTTCTTCACCTGCTGCATTTAAAAATATTGCCACTTTGACATCTTTATCCTTTGAAGCATTTCCCGAAGCCTTCATGTAGATTTCAAACAACTGTTTAAAACGTCACCAATTTTCGGCAACATTGCCTTCAAAACTTAAGCCTTGCGGTGGACGAACGAATTCCATCTTAATTATCTATTTTATGACTCAAACTAACTGACTTCCGGCATAGTAATTACCAATTCATTAACACTTGTTCACACGACTACGCCATGTTCTATTCATTATAATCTCTTTAGATTATTATTAATATTATAAATAATACATTATAAACACGTTGTTTATTAAAACTTACATTGCTCTAGCCGTTAGTTAACTGACAACCAGTGTTGCCAAATACATATAACAATCTAACTAACAACCAGTGTTGCCACATACATATAACAGTTACCGAATTTCACTTGTTGAGTTTATATGATGTAGTTTTGAGAAGAAATAAGGGCCAAAATGGGTCCTAACCAATTTATGTTTAACTTCTGTATATAAAATGTAAATATATTTTTTGTGTATGACAAGATTAAAATGTGAACTGTCAAGATGGTAATTTTTATTGAGTTACACTAATTGAATTCTGAGCTGACTTCGACATCTTTGGTAAAGGTAAGACAACTTTCATATGGATATTTTAGTTACCTGGAATTATTTCTCCACTAGAAAAATATGAAATGAAATTAAAATAAAAAGTTTTTTTTTTTTTGAGATATAACTAAGTTTTAAAGAGCCTCTTATAATCATCTGGTAGGCGATTGAGTTCTACATGTTGGAATATTCAAAATTCTTCTGATTTTAACGCGGGAAAAATTAAATTAATTTTAAAGTTTTCTTTTGTTCCAATACATGTGATACTCGATTAGACAACCATACAATTCGACAAACTTAGCATTTAAAAATTAGTGATTTATATCAAATTACCTACGAGCTGGCAACACTGAATGTAATGAGTATTGATATATTAGTTTTCATTGTAAATAAACATGAGATTTCATCATCTGAATTAAGAAAACTGGTATTGTTCCCGATTTCCCTTGAGAGATAATATATGGAAAGAATTCGGAAAATAATCAGGCTGTATTACAAATGGAGGAATCATTCATATATTATTTTAACTTAGCTTTATAAAAGGAAGCACGTAAAATGTTGTTGGAATATAGATTACAAGTATTATAGAGGAAAAAGAAAGTTTTTCCTTACCTGCAAAAGATGCTCATTTTGAGGATAAGTTATTAAAAAAAAAAAAAATTACACGTGAAAAAATTCTTCTTCTACGGCTATAAATTTTTGCTTATTTTAATTCACCATTTTTTATCGATAATTTATTCATGAAATAGTGACATATTGTGTTGGTTGATGCATTTTTATTTTTATTTATTTTTATTTATTTTAAAAGTCCACTGTTTCCTTAAAACGCACTTTATTTTTATTTATTTATTTATTTTACATTTTCCAAACGCGTATATGTAAAACCAAAATTAAAGTTTTACACAACTTTAAAATTTTTCAGTACTTTAAAATTAATAAATATAATGTATGTTTTTTAAGCTATTATTCATAAAAAGTTCATTTACGTAGTCAAAAGTGAATGGAATTAAAATCTTAATTTACATAACATATTTATTATTGTCTGCAACACAAATTTTAGATCCTCCTAGTTAACAAGTACCGGGATCGAATTTCGGTTTAATCATGGATATTTGATGTTTGTAGTGGCTTGAATTCCACTTAAAGTGGTCCTAGTATAATTAGCGCTCGAAGAGGATCGCAGAGTGACATACCCTCAACCAAACCAAAACTAATGCAAATTTGAAGGAAAGTAACTACACACAAGTTAATTTAAAACAAGAAATCCTGTTAATTTATCCATATTTTAACATAACCAAAAGTAAATTAATGTGAATCAAGTTTATTATTTATAAATTATTTTAATCAGACATCTAAGATAGCTTAGAAAACTAATCTTGTATCTCTAGAAAGGACTTATGTGGGGAAAAGGATATAATTAGATATTTTCGAAATAAGCTACCATATTGCAGAGATACAGTTTGAAAGCTTGTACAGTTTGAAAGATTTTACCTTGCTGTTTTATTTGTAATTAATTTATCGGTCGCTGTAATTTTGACTCTCCATTAATGATACGTATTGCGTAACTGAGTAACATTTGATATTACATTACGCCTGATTATTTTATACTTATTGAATGAAAATGTCATTAAAGGGAATTTTAAACAAAACACAACCCGAGTAAAAAATTTTGATTTTTTTTAAATAACTTATAATATTGTATATCCATCGAATGATAAGATTTCACTTCATCTTTTATTCTATTTTTTTCTCATTAAATATACCCAAACATATTTAAAGTATATTTAAAAAAATACATTCTTACTATAATGTGCATTATCACAGCTGACTATTTTCTAATGTTAAATTTGGCATTTTTCACTGTCTTCGATTTTAATTTAAAGTATTTATTAGTTCATCAAGGAAAACCTTATATCTTTTGTTTTATTATTATTATAAATTTGGCATTTTTCACTGTCTTCGATTTTAATTTAAAGTATTTATCAGTTCATCAACGAAAACCTTATATCCTTTGTTTTATTATTATTATAAATTTGGCATTTTTCACTGTCTTCGATTTTAATTTAAAGTATTTATTAGTTCATCAAGGAAAACCTTATATCTTTTGTTTTATTATTATTATAAATTTGGCATTTTTCACTGTCTTCGATTTTAATTTATTTAAAGTATTTATCAGTTCATCAACGAAAACCTTATATCCTTTGTTTTATTCTTCTTCTTATTATTTGATGATAAATTCTTAAATAGAATGCATAACGCCATATAAGCATCAATAGTGATTCCACTTTGTATTAAATAATCCTTTTACAAGCCATAATTCATACAGTATTTTTTAAACAGGTGTGGTTGTATATTATACTATTAAATGAGGAATACTTGTATATTTTACTGGTGTTCTAGAAAACAGCTCTATTGATTTTCATGAAAGGTCGTCTCACATGCCAACTATGGAAAGAGAAAATTGTCTAGCAAAATCATGGCTTCTTCAAAAATAGTCTTCGTCTGTCTTTCTGTTTGTTTTACATAAATATGTTTGGAAAAATGTAAAATTTATATCACTTATATTTCCTGTTGAAAATGGAGTGAATATCTTTTAGAGGTACTTTCGGAAGATTTCATATGTTAAGTGTATTTAAAACACTCTATTTAAAACATGTAGTTTCAGCGTGAGCAAGTTTAATGTTCGGGGAAATTTTATTTAAATTCTGTTATTCACATATAAATGAATGCATTTCTTTTACGTGAAAGAAATATTTTATGTAAAAGGGTTTATGTCTTACGTAGTCTGCAGTTGTATTTTAAGTATGACGCAGGATTAAAACACAAACAAACAAACAAACAAATGAAAAAAAAATTTTTTTTTTGTACAAGTTTTCTCAAAATCGACTATAATGTTTTTCATGGAAGCATAGTAATTATTTGCCAGTTTCTCAATTATTTGCCAGTTGATTATTCATTTTGTAATTTATCTGCAGTCTTTCCTGGCTTTTCCTTTCTTTACTTAAATTATGGTGTATATTAAAAAAGTTTACATTAGTAAAATAAACTATACATTTACACTTAAAAAAAAAAAAATGTACGTAAGTAAAGTCTTGAAAAATGTTTTACCAAAACATGAAAAGTACTTACTATTACGGAGAAATAAGTTCACTTTTTAGATTTGATTAATTTAGCGAAATCTGCTACTGGAGGAAATAATGTCGATGAACATAACGCTCTCATTTGGATTAATTTTTAAATCAATAATTCAGGTTTTGAACACCTCATTAATGAACAAATCGTGGGCAGAGGCATACATGGTTTATTGAGTAGAGTGAGGAAGTTAATGAGAAAAGACTAATGGTGATATTACCGTGTATTATTAGTTGACTATACGTGATATTATCCGTTGTGTGATATTTATTAACATTACACAACTTTTCGCCCAATTTTTATTTGAGCCAATGTTTCGTTCAATTTATTAATACAGAAATCCAAACGATGTTTACAAATGTTGAGTCAAAGATCGCTCATAAAACAGATTTACACGGTGTTCATTACAGGCATGTGAAGGCGCACCTGTTTATCAATCTTTTCACGGCGCAGTTAAAGTGTTTTCTTCTGATTGATTAGTCGTAAAAGAAGTTGCTCATAGAAATAACTTGATTATGATTAGAAAGAATAAATTTTTTGTATTCCCAGCTCCTATTACAAGTGTTGAGCAGCCAAAATTAGTTCAAATCGACAATTGACTCAAATATTTTCCAAAAAAATTGTCGTATGTAATAGTGCCAATAGCAAGATGTAAACACTGATGGAGTCCTGACACACATTGATGGGTTCATTCAATGTTTGAGCAATAATATAATGCGTCTTTTTGTGACTAAATGATTTCAAAAATTTTAACCACAAATAAAGGAAATGACTTCGACACAAAAAGACCAAAACATGTTGACTGATTTCTTTATAAATAAGTAAAAAAAAAATAAAAATCATAATACATAATTATATGTATAGGAATAAATGTATATATATGACAATTGTAAGAAATATATCTCATGATATATCTCATTGTAAATATATCTCATTGAAAGAAGTTTAAGTATAATATGTTTTGCGATTTTTTAAAAAAATGACATTAAATTTGATTAAAACAAATCCCGTGTTTTGGAGACAAAAATATACTAATTTCTCAAGGAATTTTTTTAAACAAATGTTTATGTCTCACAGAATATGAAGGATAGACTTATAGAAGAGTGACATATATTGTAAAAGATCCTGATAGGTATTTTCTACAGTAGTTATTCATTTCCAGCATTTTCACGATCAGTATGAACGCAAGTATTATTTTCTTTATTGTATTTTTAGATTTTGAAACTAATGCATGATAAAATTATTATTATTATTATCATTATTATTACTGTAATCTAGCTTTTAAATGGGCGTACATACATCTTCTTCAGTGAAATTTTTTTTTTTTTTTTAAAGAAAAAAGGAAAATAAATAAATTCAGACATAAAAATATAGTTTAACAAGTATAAGAAAATATTTAGGAACAAGATAAGAATTCACATAACGACCAAACACCCAAAGGATACATATTTTAGGGGTTTATAATATTTCATCATATATCTCAGAAGAAAAACATTTTGTTTTCTTTCAGGAACGGAATGCACTGATTCATGAAAAAAAGAAAGGGGATGCTTATGTTATTAAAATCTTTTCAAAACTTGGAAATTTTAAGTAGCTGAAATGTACGTATTAAAGCATATTTATTTTATCTTATTTTTATTTTTTAGAAATTTTGTGATGATATATTTTCGAATAATATATGGTACAAATTGATATTTTGAAATTCTGGAATCATACGTCAGGATTTTAGAGTCTTTAAAACACATATGTGTAATTAATAAGAAAGCACCACAGAATTGGTTTTTCAAGCATTACGTAAAAAACTTTGAATAAATACCATAAAATGCAATAATCTCGCAAACGTTGTCGCTTTGACTGCAGCACTCTTGCCTACTTTGTTCGCCTGACAAAGGCTCGTGTGCTCTTTCGACCCGAAACAATTGTTGCGAGATTATTGAATTTTATGGTGTTTATTCAAAGATTTTTACGTAATACATATGTATAATGTCATTTTTTAAATCAAATTACTATATATATATATTTTTTTTTAATTTAACTTGTATTTACGTGTTTGTTTAAGATTATAAAAAGTATTGATACTTTCTCAAAAAGCATTATTAAAATAAATACTTTTTAGTACTTGAATAATCTGGTGTGTCACTCACACGACTTTCTCTTACCCTGAAATTTAATACTATAAATACAGGTTGGAGATTAAGAGGTAAGATAACGATGTAATGTAAACCTATGTTAAACAATTCAAATTAGGCTTCGGAAGAGTTTTATATGATAATTAATTCTGTGTGAGGGCGGCTACCGCCCCCCTCAACCCCCCGTTTCATTAATGCACCTAGATTTATATAAAATTTATTCGGTTATTATAAAATAATTCTCTTTTTAAAAAATAATTTATTAAAATTATTATTTAAAAAAATTATCTTTTATGATAATGCAGACGATTTCCATATTAGAGAAGTAGTATAATACTAAATATATATATAAAAAAAGTCCATTTTATTATCAATATAAAAAAAAAAAAAAAAAAAAAAAAAAACGGGATAACCGTAACCTGTTTTTTTTTTGTTAAAAGTGAAAAAATCGATAACTTTGTTTTAAATTATCGCAAATCGATGGTTCAACCATTCGTTTTAAAGGTATTGGCGAGCTCTTTTGAAAGATACCCATCATGAAAATTTACTCCCCTCGGGGGGGACTCCCCCCAGGGGGGGGGAGGCGAGGCTCCTACATACACAAAATTTTTTTCCCATTTGACTATCTCTATTACAAAATATATATATATTCGTTTCATTTGGTTTAGTGCAGTCTGTAGACGTTAAACTCTACTTACCTGCAATTTCCCCCATAGACGTAATGTATTAGAATTCTCTTGATTGTCCCTGTACACGAACTATTTGCTTGATCTTAACGAAAATCTTACTGTAGCATCCCTATATGATACACATTTAGAATACCAAGTTTGAACTTTCTGCCATAATTTGTTTTTGAGATATGCTGATAACAGACAGACACACAGACACACACACAGACACACACACAGACACACACAGAGACACACAGGCCATTTGCTAAAAACATGATTTTCGTATTCAGGGGACCTCAAAACGTGTAAATATAACAAAGTCTCGCGTTCGAAAATATGATCCAAAAACAATACTTTCTCTACCTTATGGGTAAGAGAAAGTAAAAATATATTTTACAAACAATTACTGTACGTGCACAGTAATAAGTAAATATTTCTGTTTGCATTTGATAACTTTTTTTTTTGTTTCATATATATAAAAGACCTCCTTCTTTTCTTTTCTGATTTAGTCCTAAATAAGCTTGCAATGAAGTAATTAATTAAAAAAATTACTATTAAAATCTGGAAAAGAATCCTATGTTATAGAACTCTCTCTCATAAAAAAAAAAGTAATTTTTAAAGTATATGATTTTTTATTTCACTATCTCTAAATGAGCTTCGTGAGTCTGAAATATCAAAGGGAAATTTCTATCTCAAAAAGTTATTAAGCCTCTATTTTATTTCTTTCGTTTTTCATTTTATTCTATTCTTTTACATTTCATTGAACTAGTTATCATAAGTGAATTCTGCTTAGTTTCTCGTAATATAAATGTTTTCATAAACATCTACCACAAGTCATAACATAGTCAAATGAAGATAAATAAATTAGCACGGCGACTGGATGAAATGACACACCTAATAAGCTTATGTGGGTCCGAACCTTTCAGTTCGATACATTTACTTTATCCTATCTTGTTAATTAATTTTGTTAGGGTCAGTTTCATATTTTATTTTACATGCTTCTCCATACTATTTCAGTGCAATTAGCCCCATAATGCATTTTTAAGAAAAGCATTGCTCTATACTGCTACGTTATAAAAATTATAATATATGTAGTCAATGATTTTCAAACCAATAATATAAATGATATTTTAAAAGGAATCTGATACTTTCACGATGAAAACATCCCTAAAAATGGATGTTTATGCTAATTTTTCCCCTATTCTGCCATGTTGAGAAATTCATAAATTTCAAATAACTTAAAAAATTTTGAAAGTTGAATTTTCATAGTTAATGTCCATGTTATTATCATGAATAATATTCAAAAGCTAGCCCGACTTCTTTACAATAGATTTATTCTTTTTTATGCACGTTTAGGTGATAACTTGCTCTTTCTCTCACGTTAAGAAAATCGAAAATTTTTAATAATTTACGGAGTTTTTAAACTACAATGTTTAAAATCAGTAGGGTTCATAAAAAATATTTTAAAACTAGCATTCATTAATGCACTTCATTAATGCACTTCATTAATGCACGTACATTTATATAGAATTTAATTCGGTTATTAAAAAATAATTCTCTTTTTAAAAAATAATTTATTAAAATTATTATTTAAAAAAATTATCTTTTATGATAAGGCAGACGATTTCCGTATTAGAGAAGTAGTATAACACCAAATATAAAAAAAAAGTCCATTTTATTCTCAATTAAAGAAAAAAAAATCGATAACTTTGTTTTAAATTATCGCAGATCGATGGTTCAACCATTCGTTTTAAAGGTATTGGCGAGCTCTTTTGAAAGATACCCATCGTGAAAATTTACTCCCCTCGAGGGGGGACTTCCCCCCCAGGGGGGAGGCGAGGCTCCTATACATACACAAAATTTTTTCCCCAGTTAACTATCTCTATTACAAAAAATATATATTCGTTTCATTTGGTTTAGTGCAGTCTATAGACGTTAAACTCTACTTTCCTGCAATTTCCCCCATAGACGTAATATATTAGAATTCTCTTGATTGTCCCTGTACACGAACCATTAGCTTGATCTAAACGAAAAGCTTACTGTAGCATCCCTATATGATACACATTTAGAATACCAAGTTTGAACTTTCTGCCATAATTTGTTTTTGAGATATGCTGATAACAGACAGACACACACACAGACACACAGACATACACACTAGTGCTGGACGATATCAGAAATTAAATATCGCGATATATCACCAAGTTAATATCGATATTAGTGATATATTGCGATATTTCTTTCAAGATAGGAAAAAATAGACATTTGTTATTTTTTAAAGACATATGCACATGAATTTAAAAGTATAAAAAGCATAGAGTGTTTTCCATGTATTTTCTGGTATATTACTACCATAACTTTATCATTAAAAAAAAATGCATAAAAAGTGAATCAATATTTTGTGTTTCTTATAACTTATACTATTGCTTTTTAGTATACCTCTGTATAGTTTGTCATCTATTCTTCCCATTTTAAGCTTTAATTATTTTAAAATCATATTTTAACACAGCTAATATGCGATATGTGTTTTATTTGTACCAAGTATATCAAAATTCATAATTATACTAAAAATAAAGCTTAAGAAAAATTATCTTAAGATGTAGGTATTAAATAAAAATGAAAATCATTTTAAATAGTTAAGAATTGCCATTGGATACACCGTTTTTGGTCGTGGAGAGTAATATTTTTTACTTAAAACTCTTATATGCATCCTAAATGTCAGTTACTTGTCATTTTTACTTTCCGAACACTATAGTGAGGAAAGTATTGTAATCATGTCAAAAATCCGAATTCGAGATTTTGATGTTTCTATACGTTTCTATACGTTTCTATACGTTTTGAGGTCCAACGAGTCCGTTTCCACTATTTTTACGATGGTGTATGTATGTGTATGTGTATGTATGTGTGTATGTATGTGTGTATGTATGTGTGTATGTCTGTGAGTGAACACGCTAGCGTCTAAGCGCTTTGTTCGAATAAGATGAAAGTTGGTACGTATATTGTAAGTCACCATAGTACGAACCCTATAGATTTTGGTGAATCTAGCACTTATAGTTTTTCTACAGGGACACAAAGAAAAATTCTTTATCATTATGGTCAAGGGACCAAAATCTTAAAAGTGCGATAGCATCTAAACGCCTTATTCAATTGAGCAAAAACTTTATACACATATTATAGGTCACAGATACTCAATCTGTATAGATTTTGGAGAATCTAGCACTTATAGTTTTTTTTACAGGGACACAAAGAAAAATTCTTTGCCAAATTTTTAAAAGTGTGATAGCGTCTAAACGCCTTATTAATCTCAGCAAAGAATTTGTACACATGTTATAGGTCACATTTGAACCAACTGTATAGATTTTGGTGAATCTAGCACTTACAGTTTTTTTACAGGGACACAAAGAAAAATTCTTTATCTTTATGGCCTATGAGACCAGCGATAGCATCTAAACGCCTTATTCAATTGAGCTGAAAATTTGTATGAATATTATAAATCACTGTTGCACTAACTATAAGCATTTTGGTGAATCTAGCATTTATAGATTTTTACAGGGACACAACGAAAAATTTTTTATCCTTATGATCTAAGGGCTCAAAGTTCAGTAGCGTTAAATAAAACCTGGTGTGATATATGGAGAAAAATACTCAAACACTCTGTTATGGTTTTCTCTTTTTTGCTTGTTTAGCAACTCCTCTTTCTTTATTTTATCTACAAAACTTTTAGTTACTCAATGTTCGGAAAGTCGAGTGGAGTCACTCCAGATTTTTATTTTTGTATCTGCTTACCAAATCATTACAATATTTTTTAAATGTATATGTGTTCAATTCACATTCGTAATAGTTTCACAATAATTGAAAATTGAATTATATATATGTATACATTGTCAGTATAAAAATTATATTATTTAAACAAAATTATGTTAAAGTTTCATTTTGTTACTTAAAGTAACTCATTTTGCATTTAAACCAATTTTATTTAACATGTACGGCTTTA
Source organism: Salticus scenicus (assembly GCA_963930645.1). Classification (NCBI taxonomy): domain Eukaryota; kingdom Metazoa; phylum Arthropoda; class Arachnida; order Araneae; family Salticidae; genus Salticus; species Salticus scenicus. The sequence goes on along the minus strand of OZ005652.1, from coordinate 284,308,055 downwards.
AAAAAAAAAAATAAAAAAAGAAAGAAAGAAAGAAAGAAAAGGAAAGAGAAAAAATAAATGCTACATAAAAAAAGTAATAAACTATCCAATATTATATAACTCTATAAAGAAACTGTCACTGTAAAATTACTGAAGATAAAACTTTATTTTACATCAGTCAGATAGCACCCTTTCTCCCTTCCCATGTTATCCAATGGGATTCTTGTCGCGTCGTTTTTTAAAAATATTTTATTAAAAAATGAACTTTTTCGAATTCTGTTTTTTGAATATTACTCTTTGAACAGGTCGTCTTTAACTTAAATTCTGTTTTTTGAATATTACTCTTTGAACAGGTCGTCTTTTAGCTTAGTGAGCAATTTTTCGAAAAAATAAATTTAAATATTTTACTTAGAGATCCACACTTAGAGTCCATAATTTACTTATTGAAATAAAATATTGAAATTAATTTTTTCGAAAAATTGTTCACCAAGCTAAAAGACGACCCGTTCAAAGAGTAATATTAAAAAAACAGAATTCGAAAAACTTCATTTTTGAATGAGATATTTTTATAAAACGAAGCAACGAAAATCCCATTGGATAACATAGGAAAGGAGAAAGGGAGCTATCTGACTGATGTACTTAATAAAAAAAATATTTTATCGAAATATTTAATAATAATAATAATAATAATAATAATAATAATAAATACATTCTTTTATTGCTTATATTTTCAAAATTTTTTTATTTAACGCTAAGAAAATTTGCAAAAAAACTCTTCTAGTAGCAGTTCGGCTTTGATGATCTTTGTTAAACACATGTTGAAGCTCGCATCTTATTGGCCAGAAGATATCGATACTTTGAAATAAACCAATATCAATGAACCAATAGCAGGAAATGAGCTAAAACAAAAGATATTGTTTTCATTCGTCTATCGCCTTGTCTGTGGTATTACACCTACGATCCACGAGCGGTGATGTGCAATATTATCAAAGAACTTATACTAACGGTAGTATAAATTCTTTCATATTATCGTTTAGGGTCAGTAAATGCATGAATGTAGAGTGGGAAGTCAATATACTGTGATAACTTAATTTTCTTGATGAATATAATTCAGACTTTTTGGACAGTGATATTTTCGATTTGGTAGATAGCACGAATAAAGATAAAGAGAGTAGATACACTGCGGTAACTTAGTTTTTTTCTTAATGAAAGAGATATATCGTTTCGGGTTGAGAGTTGGGATTATGTTTCTCTATTTTAGTCAGTGAGCAATAGAATAGGAGGGAGGGAAAAAGAAAAAGGGTTGCACTAATCAGCTCTCTTTTTGTTCGTTGCGTGGTGATGCATGCTTAGTGGGGAAAGCAGAATTAGAAGAAGGTATTTAAGATTGGCGTTCGTTATTTTTTATCGGCACATGGATGGAGCGTGCACAAGGGGTTGCATTAGTATAAGCTATACGGCGTTCGCTTTGTTCGGTGCGTGGGGAAAGCAGGATTTGAAGAAGGTATTTAAGATTGACATTAAACATTATTTATCGGCGCATCGATCGATCGCTCAGTGCGCGCTAAGAAATATCGTTAGAGGGATATATCGGCAGAGCAAGATCTTTAATATCGTTATTGCGATATTAAAAAAATATTGATACTTGGGGATATATTGATAAATACTCCAGCCCTAATACACACAGACCATTTGCTAAAAACATGATTTTTGTATTCAGGGGACCTCAAAACGTGTAAATATAACAAAATCTCGCGTTCGAAAATTTGACCCAAAACAATACTTTCTCTACCTTATGGGTAAGAGAAAGTAATAAAAACGAGGTTGAAAAATTTCTCCATAGGGGAACTAACTACAAAATGCGTAATGACCTTGGAACTGATTAAAAAATTTTTCTACACAATAGCGAGTGTTTTTTTTTTTTTTTTTTTTTTTTCGAAGAATTATAGAAAAAGAAACTTTTCTGATTAATATATTTTTATACACGTTTATGATAAATAAGATAGAACACTATTTAACATGAGTGAAAAGTGCCCTATTCATTGGTTTGAACTTGTGTTCTATGGATAACTTTAGCGTGCCTATTCTTTCATAACTAAATTATCTGAGCGGCCACAGATAATAATAACAACACACAAATATAATAATAACAATAATTATAACGATGATATTTCAAAATTTTAATGATTAAAATTCAGAAAAGAGTATATATTAATAAATTATTACATATAGAAATGAAGAATGATATAAGCATGTATTCTGCCACCACATATCATAATTTTATTGCTGTAATACATGCCATTTTATTTTTAAAAAATATTTATTTATTTATTTAGTTTAAATTGCATTTATGTATTTCTAAAAATTATAATAACATTTGATATTGTCTAAAAAAACGCTTTTGAAATAAATACTTTTTAGTCCTTGAAAATGATATTTTATAAACATTTAGTGTATTTTTATAGTCCTTCATACTTGCATATGCATATGTACTTGCATATGACAATCTTTTTTGAAGTGAAAACTTCTTTAGGCGCGTTGAGCACTTTTGGGTGAACAAAAATCATGAAACTCGCGTCATCGTCAGCGAAGGTTTTCCATTTGAAGTGAAAACCTCTTTAGGCGCGTTGAGCACTTTTGGGTGAACAAAAATCATGAAACTCGCGTCATCGTCAGCGAAAGCTTTCCATGAGAAGAAACATATTTTTTACCAATTGACATCACATGGTTTTTCTATTAGGAATAAAAATTGGAAATTTCAAAAGGCTTCAATTTTCTTCTAAATTCTTTCAAACTTTCTGTACTCCATTAACAGCACAGGGGATAGTTGCAGTTCAAATTTCATCGATTTTGGAAAAAAATTACATATTAATTGGAAATTAAATTTTATTCTAATACGCGAATTTCAAATTCTAATTATGATTAAATTATTTTTAATACATCATTCGAAAAATATTTTAAAGTACTTTTATATTATCGAAAGTAGAATTCGATATTTCAGCTGATTTACACGTTTTGAGGTGTCCTGAATGGGGTTTCTTTTGTATCTCAGCTACTAATTAAAATAATTTCATAAGTAAGACATCATTTGAAAGCTTTGTTGAGTTGGAATCAAACAGTAACTTACAGAAATTTCTACCGCTAGATGGCGCTGTAATATTTTAAAATTTCAAAATTTCAATTTCTAACTATGATTAAATTATATTTAATACATCATTCGAAAGATATTTTAAAGTTCTTTTATATTATCGAAAGTGGAATTCGAGATTTTACCTGATTTACACGTTTTGAGGTGTCCTGAATGGGTTTTTGTTTGTATCTCAGCTACTAATTAAAATAATTTTATAAGTAATCCATCATTAGAAAGCTTTGTTGATTTGGAATCGAACAGTAGATTACAGAAATTTCTACCGGCAGATGGCGCTGTAAAAATTTAAAATTTCAATATTTCAAATTCGAATTATGATTAAATTATTTTTAATACAACATTCGAAAGACATTTTAAAGTTCTTTTATATTATCGAAAGTGGAATTCGAGATTTCACATGATTTGTACGTTTTGGGGTGTGCTGAATCGTTTTTCTTTTGTATCTTAGCTACTAATAAAAATAATTTCATAAGTAATCAATATTTTTACCTAATATAAAGCTTAGTTCATTTAATTTGGGTAGCTACAAATATTGTGCCGAATCATATAATACAGATCATAAACACTTCTTTACAAGGCAAAAATAATTCGAAAATAATAATCTAATAGCTCGACGATACAATTCACAAGTTACTTAGTTTTCACTTCTATTGGCAGTCCCCAAACACTGCTTTGATTTTTTTTTTTTTTTTTTTTTTTTTTAATAACAGATCCCAACTATTTTTCAAATTAATGCTTAATCTTTGTATTTTAATATTAAATAAAAACTGATAAATGAGATGATAACTAGAAAAAAAAAAAAAAAAAAAAAAAAAAAAAAGAAAATGTGTTAAGAATTATCATTCAATTAGAAATTTATATATTCTTAAGTTTTGTGCATCTAAAAGATTCAAGTCAACATTCTGTTTAATATATGATTAAGTTTCTATTTTAATATTTCTAATAAAGAGGATATATAATCACATAGATACTGAATCTGAAAAGCTTTTATATAATAGTTAATGTTTCATTTGATGAATGAAGAAAAACATTTTTCGGCTAATATATTCTGTATTCATCATATTTATTTCATATAGATTATTTTGCTGGATAACAAATTAAACGTGAAGCAATAAATAAGCAGCGGTAAAAGGAAATTTAGATGCATTCACATTATTTACAGAAAAATTATTAATAAGGTTTCTTTGAGATTGAAAGTAAAGGCATAAATGTATTCTAACAGCTGAATTTAAAACTAGTCATTTTTAATCTGCTTGTTTACTAAACTTGTTTATTTTACATTTCTTTCTTTTTAGTGCTAGAGGCCTATTTCAGTCGGTACGGTTGTCGAATTTTTATAGGTCACTCTTAATTAGTGCTAGAGGCCTATTTCAGTCGGTTTATTGAATGGGGATTTATTGAATGAAGTCCCCCCAAGGCACAACTTTGACATGAGTCCCCCCCAAGGTACCCCTATTTCAGTCGGTACAGCGTTGTCGAATTTTTATAATGCACTCTTAATAGTGCTAAGGGCCTATTTCAATCGGTTTATTGAATGGGGATTTATTGAATGAAGTCCCTCCAAGGCCCAACTTTGACATGAGTCCCCCCCCAGGCCCAAATTTGACATGAGTCCCCCCCAAGGTACACCTATTTCAGTCGGTACAGCGTTGTCGAATTTTTATAATACACTCTTAATAATGCTAAGGGCCTATTGCAGTCGGTTTATTGAATGGGGATTTATTGAATGAAGTCCCCCCAAGGCACAACTTTGACATGAGTCCCCCCCAGGCCCAACTTTGACATGAGTCCCCCCCAAGGTACAACTTTGACATGAGTCCCCCCAAGGCCCAACTTTGACATGAGTCCCCCCCCAGGCCCAACTTTGACATGAGTCCCCCCCAAGGTACAACTTTGACATGAGTCCCCCCAAGGCCCAACTTTGACATGAGTCCCCCCCCAGGCCCAACTTTGACATGAGTCCCCCACAAGGTACAACTTTGACATGAGTCCCCCCCCCAAGGCACACCTTTGACATGAGTCCCCCCCAAGACACAACTTTGACATGAGTCCCCCCCCAAGGCACAACTTTGACATGAGTCCCCCCCAAGGCAAACTTTGACATGAGTCCCCCCCAGGCCCACCTTTGACATGAGTCCCCCCCCCAATGTACAACTTTGACATGAGTCCCCCCAAGGCACAACTTTGACATGAGTCCCCTCAAGGCACAATTTTATTTTTATTTATTTATTTTTTTTACGTATGCATGCATTTTTTTAAAAATATTGGGAAAAAGAGAAAAAACGTTGTTTTGCGGCTATAAGACAGTTTGGACTTCCAACGTTATTTGTTACAGTATCTGCAGCTGAAACACATTGGTTTGATTTAATGAAAACTTTATCATGGAATTTAGATCGTCACGAATTAACTAAAGAAGAATTTGTCGATATTAACAAGTTTAGCAGTAGGCCTCTGGCACTAAATTAAAATCTGTCAATGTCAGATTTTCATGTTTTAAATAATGAAATAATGTCGTGTCTGTATAATTTTTTATTTTTCTTTATAATTTTTTTTTTTTTTTTTTTTTTTTTTTTTTTTAATAAACGATAAAAATTCTTTATTGGAAACTTTATATGGCTTTCTTTGAAATATTTCTCCTTCGAGCTCTTTTTGTGTGTGCGTATAAAACATTTTTTTGCATCTAAATTAAAATATCTATATATTATTTCTCTAACTTGGACCAGTTTCAATTTTTTTTTTGTCGAAACGATACGATAAGCGAGGATAAAAAAAATAATATTTCTACATGAACAATATTTAAGCACGAGGGCTTAACTCAACGGACTAATAAGAAAAAATGACGACATTTGTCTGATAAAATTATTTTACGAAAAAAATGCATTTTTTAACAGTTGTTTCTTCAGAATCTTTGCAAGCGTCATTTTAAACCTAGCAATATTTTAAAGATATATACAGAATATCTATATAATATTTCTCTAACGTGGACCAATTACGATTACATGTTATCGAAACGATACGATAGTCGTGAAATAAATAAAATGCTTGAGGATAAAAAATAATATTTAAAAATGAACAATATTTAAGCACGTGGACTCAGTTCAATGAACTAATAAGAAAAAATGACGACATTTGTATGATGATATTTTTTTATGGAAAAATGTATTTTTAAAAGTTTTTTCTGCAGAATCTTTGCAAAAGTCATTTTTAACTTTTAATCCTAGCAGTATTTTAAAGATGTATACAGAATATGAATTATTATCATAAATCGACTAAAAAACGCAATCATAAAACGTATAATCAAAATAGGATTATTATTATTATTATTGCTTTTATTATTATTACTATTATTATTATTATTACTTTTTTTAAACAAAAAATTATGCTAAAATAAATAAAATGTCCTCGCACTCTTGGCGATAAAAAATAAAAAGGCGTCATGGGGGTCCTTTACTAAAACTGTTCTGCCTGCGGAAGTACGAAAACTGGGTCGTCAACCATGAATTTTTTTTAGAACTTTTTATTTGAATGATTCTGGTTTCCTTATTGAACAATATTTATTTAGTTATAATAATAATTTAGCTTAGGTGGTGAAATTGGCATAATATTTATGAGTTTAAAAGGGGGGGGGGAGACAAGACGTGATTTCACAAAAACCTTTATATATCAAAGTAAAAAAACAAATATCCGTAAATTTTTTGCCTTAAAATATAGCTACCACAAATACCTAAAAACACTGACCTGAAAAAAAAAAAAAATCGAGTTCTGATACTATTCTTGCTTATTCTTTTGTAAAATGATCTCCTGAATATGACTCCCATTTTGTCCAGTTACTCACCGTTTTCTAGAAATATTTTTTTGAAGTTCTTTAACATCTCTGTTTTTTTTTTAATTAATTCACGATTTGATGTGTCTTGAGTAATAAAGTCCAAATTTTAGCGGTTGATCTGTATGTACGAGTGTATCTCTTATCAGTATAACTTAAAAACAAATAACTGAAGGGATTTAAATTTGGTATTTTGATTTTACATTTGAGGATCACTTGATAAATTTGATAAAGTTTAAAATGTTTGAAAGTAAATTAATAACGGCCTTTTTTTTTTTTTTTTTTTTTTTTCCCTTTAAATAAATGTAGGCTGTATAATTGCACAGGTGGTTGAGCGGGGCGGTAGTCCTCCTTACACAGAATTTTATGACAAATAAAACTGTTCTTGAATCTATTTAAGATTATTTTGAAAGTAGATTGACCTTCATTAACTTACCTTATTGATCTTGCGAGTTAATCTGCAACCTATCTTTACAGTATTGAAATGCAGGTTAAAAGAATGTCGTGTGAGTGACACACCAGATTATTTAACATGTAACACATTTTAGCTTATTTAACAGTCTTTTGCAAAAAAAAAAAAAAAAAAAAAAAAAAAAAAAACTTTTTTATTTGATTAAGTAAACTTAGGACTGTAATGTTCAATAGCTAAAAGATATATTTGAACTTTTTTTTTTCTATTTCATCAAAAGATTTTTTTGCTAAGGTAAAAGGCGGCATATTTAAAGAATAATATTTGAAAAACAGAATTAGAAATAACTTCATCTTTTAATGAGATATACTTATAATACGAAGCAACCAAAATCCCTATTATAACATAAGGATAATAACTGATATGAACCCTACAGAGGAGTGGAGTAAAAAAAAATTGGTTATGTTTAAATGTACATTTTTACATTAGTATTTTTACATTAGCATTTTTGACTTATAGAAACAGCTTTCTGTTCTAGTACAGAAGATAATAAACAATACAAAATACTGATGCAATGTAAACAGTATATTTTGTCAAATAAATCAAGTTGAATCAAACAATAATTGTACACACAATCGAAAAAAATGATACTATTTGAAGGCAATTGACAGAAATATATGAATAATGATTTTTTAATAGTCCTTTTTTTTTTTTTTTTTTTTTTTTTTTTTTCAGGCGGTTGTCAGATGAAAATATTTGAAATATATTTTTCTGTTCTGTCAATATTTTTTCATAATGTAAAATATATGAAAAGCGATATTTTTAAATGAGTGCTTGATTTAGTTAAAATACTTTTCGTAAATGTTTTAAATTTATTGCATGATCATAATAAAAGATTCAGATATGACATTTCAAAAAACTACCTGGAATATATTTATACTTAACTGTCATTAAATCAAAGTACAATTTATTATCGCGTGTCATTATTTTGTTTCCCTCGAATACAATTATGCCATCTCTCAAGCAAATGTAGAAAATCTTTGTTATTGTCATTTTTTCAAAACCTCCTTTTTTCTAGATTATAGCCTTTTCGTTTATGAAGAATTTATTCATGTAAATATACACTTAAATAAAAAAAAAAAGTCCATGGCCTCTATATTTTAAACAGTTATCAATATCGATTACTTATTATTCAATGAAGTTTGCAGTTACTGTGTTTTGTTATGAATTTCTTTATAATAGATTTTTCTTTAAATGACATTAAAAAAATGTGTATTTATTATATTATCGATTATGGATGCAGTTACTTAGTTACATCTTTACGAATTCATTCCACTGAACGAATGTGTTTTACTACAACACTGAAACTACGAGTGAAAGTGTGTTTCTATAACAAGTAATATTCACTATTTTGTCTTTATATTATAACATGCGCTTTTTATAATTTAAATTACAATAATTTTAGTTGATAAAAGTTTATTCTGTAGGACATAAATTCATCAGACCATGTACTGAAAAATAAATACTTTATAATAGGTATTCTTTTAAGTGACTTCTGCATTCCTATGATTCATTCATTATTTAAAAATTAATTATCTAAAAACAAAGACATGCATTAGGGAAAACTGTGCATACCACTGATTATAATTTGTTAAATTTTGCGGTATCTGCGCGATGTTTTATCACATAAATCTGAGTTAATTTCTTACCCTGTTGAGATTTAGTGAAAGAATGTGTTCAAAATACAATTTGTAAGAACTGAAATTTTATAATTTAATTTTATGTGCTATATGGAAAATTTAAAACGTCAGCAATTAATATAAAATGTGAAAAGAAAAACCCTAAAATTATTTATACAGAATGTTTGTAGTAAGGTGAAATTAAAATAATTGTTGTAATTCTAAAAAAATATATTGAGTATTTCATTGTGCTGATACAAAATGATTTCTGAAGATTTTTCGTTAACAATTTAGTGAAAAAAAAATTATACTTAGCAGTAATATTGAGAAAATCATAGAGAAAAATTTATCAAAATACAATAACATTTTGTAAAGAAAACGCCTTTTTTAACGGCGTCATTTAATAGTATTTTTTAGTTCTAAAAATTAAGAAATTCGAATGAAAGAATTTATATATTCGTCACAAAAGAGGCATGCAGATGCTTTTACTTAAAAAGAATTAAAGAAGAATTATTTATTAAAGAAGAACTTAGCGAAGTTTACGAAACTGTTATTGTAATTTTATTTATTTAACAATAAAATCAAATGATGGTAATTTTTGAAGAGACATTATATAACCTTTTTGCGATTATCGGGATCCATATTGGTGAAAGGAATCCTCAAGTTAAAGTTACCACTATTTTTATCGCTATTTTTTACCATGCATCAATGATTTACAATATAGTAGCGAATTTCAAATACATGTTGTACTCTAATTTGAAATCAAGTATCTTCTATATTTTCTTAGCTGCAGATTCTATACTTATTTGGTGGAGTTTGTTTATTAAAAGAAAACGACTTTCAATTGTCATGAAGAAATTATTCAAATGGAGGAGATACTACAACATGGAGAACAAAACTCCAAATTCCACACGGATATTTTTTACTACATTAATTTTAGTACTTTTGATATTGTCTCATATAGAATTCTTTATGCCCGATTCAGATGGTATCATACAATTTTGGGCATTTCAAACTGAAATCCCAAAAGGTTCACTTAAGATAATTTTTAGAATTTTCATAAGTTTAATTCACTTTGTGATTGTTTCATTCCCTGTGATTACAGCATTTATGCTAAGCATTATATTGTGCATGTACGCTGATATTATGCAGTTTTACAATGTTTTACTTAGAATGCACTTACACACCTTCAAAAATACTCATTTTTTTACTGATTTTTTAAAGATAACAAAATTGCTACATGAAATAATTCAAGTGATGAACTCTCCTTTAATTTTCATAATAATTTACTCTTTGTTTGTTATATTTATATCAATATTTAACTTAATGATTTTTAAGGATATCTATTATCACGTACTTTTTGTAGATACTGCTCTCAATTTCCTTTCCAGTTTAGCGATGTTATTCATGTATTCGCTAAGTGCCTCCATGATTCCAGAAAAACTGTCTGAGATAAGGCAGACAGCTCGCGATATAACTAATCAGCATATTTCTGGTATAACTCCATCGATACATCAAAATGTACTTTTGTGCTTAAGGAGGATAGAAACTGAAAAAATAACTTGTGTGTCCATTTATGGTATGTTCAGTCTAACAAAAAGTTTCATTTTGACAGCCATCGGAGGAATTTTCACTTATGATTTGCTTATTGTGAACGCTTTTATAGAGGAATAGTGTGATAAGCCAATTTTTATTTATGTAAATTTAAGAATAATCACATTTCTGCTATTTCAAAAATAATATTTTCCCTACTGTCATAAAATAATCGTTATGCAACAAAAAATATAAAATGAAACCAAATTTTACTCTCTTGATTACGAAAATGCAAGCAAAGGCCAACTATTTTGACTCATGATTCGATGCTTATGTCTCTACACATATAACCATATAATAGAATCGTCCCAGTTTCGTCTGCTCAATCATGTGATAGAGGAAAACGAATAATCGAATTCTGAGAATCGAATTCAATTAAATATTGTTCTTATTAACAAAAATGTTATATTTAATATAAAATAAAATAAAAGTAATATTGTGTATTTGTAAACCAGTAGAATAGTTGTATTTATAAATTTAATATTTTTTAAAAAATACTTTATGTGTTTATTTATTTTCAACTGTAAGAATCGATTTTTGTATGTTCTAGTGTAACTGTTACATTAACTGATCTAGCAATAAATAATAGCTTTTTCTTGTGGAATGTTTATGGATTATAATTTGAAATTTTAAAATGTTTTCATTTAATTTAATTGCATAAAGATTCTTACAACAAGTAAATTAACTTAGTTTGGTCTAAATGGATTTAAGCAGTGCGATATTGCACTGTTACTGATTTAAGTACCAAAAATCAGAATATTTATCATGTTCTTCATGAACATCAATAACAAATATATAAACTAAATGATGATTGTATATGTATACAGCAAACAAAAAATGATGAATAATGATATAAAATGGATTAAAAATGATGATGTATAAAACAATAACACAGATTAAATACGATTGATCAAAAATAAGAAGAAAATATGTTATAGATAAACAAGACTTCATCTGCTAATTGTTTTTTCTATATCATGTGACCTCTGACGTCAGGTGGGAAGAGCACATTGATTATAAGAATTCTTTTAATTATCTGTGTAATTTTTTATGAGGCTACCGCTTACATACGTGGAGATATAGCGGTTTCTTCAAAGAAAGAAAAAAACATTTCTTTAATCATGATACAAACGGTATCCGCGATTGTAATGAAATGCTCGCCCTCTGGTGGGCTACGGTGAAATTACAATTAACATGCTTTAATTCGGCTTTCATCAAGCCGCTATTGCTTGATTGCTTGCCGATGTTTAGTTTCACATATATTTATTGAATAAAAATGAATAAATCCGGTAAAAAAGATAACACATACTGTTGTGTGCTACAGTGTAACTCCAAAGGATCAAGAAATCCAGAATTAAGCTTCCATTTATTTCCAAATGACAAATTTAAAATTTCAGTTGCTTCGGCTAATGGAAGTAAAGAATTGATCAGATGATTTGAAACTAATATTTGTTCAACTTCAGTTAAAAATCTACTTCCGATCGAACTTTGAATAAACTGAAATATTTTTTTCCAAAAGCAATCAATTTTATATGATGAAATTAATGATGATGATCAATTTTCAATGCGGAGAAATTATAGTACGAATATTAAGTACAATAACAACAAGAACAATAATAAATACATATTATATTTACTTTAAATACGTATATATTTATTTATTACGTTTTATTTATTTATTACGTTTTTTTTATACGTATATATTTATTTATTACGTTTATATTTATTATAAATACGTATTATATTTACTAACAACAAAAGCTGAAAAAGCGCCATCTATCGATCATTACAAACGCGGATTGGACCCAGTGTAAAGCCATTTTTTAGGAAACTTGGCGTACTTCATTAGACACAGCATATTGCGATCCGAGTGTTAAATATCTTACTAAAGATGAGCATTTTTACTAAATAATTTTTATGTAAGCATTCGCAAGCTTTTAAAATAATTCAATTTCGTAATTTAATAGCGAACAGTATTGAGCTACTTATATGAAAGCCCCAAGCAAATATCGTGTAAATTCAAAAAGTTATGAAAAATTGAATGAACGGAATTTCAGTTCCTCTCAGAACAAAAGCTAAACTATAAGGGGTTTTACTCACGTTTTTATTTTGATTCAATCAATGCCCAATGGTAATAGAGTGTTCGCTAATTATAAATAAATATTGATAAAACCCCCCTCCTAATCTTAATGTTTTTTCGAGAGGAATGGGCTCTTCCCAGCGTCGTCTGCTCAATCACGTGATAGAGGAAAACGAATAATCGAATTCTGACAATCGAATGCAATTAAATATTGTTCTTAAGAACAAAAATTTTAATATTTAATATAAAATAAAATAAAAGTAATATTGTGCATTTGTAAACAGTAGAATAGTTGTATTTGGAAATTTAATAATTTTTATAAAACATTTTATGTGTTTATTTATTTTTACCTATAAGAATCGATTTTTGTATATCCGCGTTTGTAATGATCGATAGACGGCGCTTTGTGAACACTGCAGTTGTTAGTAAACATTAGCCACGTGTGTTCCAATAGTGTTCTTGTTATTCTACTTAATATTCGTACTATAATTTCTCCGCCATTACATTATGGAAAATTGATTGCTTTTGGAAAAAATACTTCAGTTTATTAAAAGTTCGATCGGAAGTAGATTTTTAACTGAAGTTGAACAAATATTAATTTCAAATCATCTGATTAATTCTTTACTTCCATTAGCCGAAGCAACTGAAATTTTAAATTCGTCATTTGGAAATAAATGGAAGCTCAATTCTGGATTTCTTGATGCTTTGGATTTACACTGTGGCACACAAAAGTATGTGTTATCTTTTTTACCGTATTTATTCATTTTTATTCAATAAATATATGTGAAACTAAACATCGGCTAGCAATGGCGGCTATATGGAATTCGAATTAAACCATGTTTATTGTAATTTCACCGTAGCCCACCAGAGGGCGAGCATTTCATTACAATCGCGGATTGTAGTGTAACTGTAACATTAACTGATCCAACAATAAATAATAGCTTCTTGTGGAATGTTTACGGATTATAAATTGAAATTTTAAAATGTTTTCATTTAATTTAATTGCATAAAGGTGTTAAAACAAGTTAATTAACTTAGTTACTGGTCTAAATGGATTTACGCAGTACGATATTGCACTGTCACCTATTTAAGTACGAAAAATCAGAGTATTTAAACATGGTCTTCATGAACATCAATAACAAGTATAAAATAAATGATGATTGTAAATCTATACAGCAAACAAAAGATGATGAATAATGATATAAAATGGATTAAAAATGATGATGTATAAAAAATAACACAGATTAAATACTATTGATCAAAAATAAGAATAGAAAATATGTTATTTCAGCAATCGGCTCTAGATAAACAAGACTTCGTCTGCTATTTGTTTTTCCTCTATCATGTGACCTCTGACGTCAGGTGGGAAGAGCCCATTGAAATTCTGTTTATTCTGTAACTCATAACTTTTTCTATTTTCACGATATTTCTTTGGGGTTTTCATATAAGTAAATCAATACTTTTGGCTATTAAATTATGAAAATGAAATTTTTTAAAATCTTGCGCATGGGTATATTTAGAAATTATTTAGTAAAAGAGCTCATATTAAGTAAGATAGTTAACATTTTTGCATTTTGATTGCAGTATGCTCTGTGTAATGTAATACACCATGTTTCTTAAAAATGGCTTTGCACTGGGTCTAATACCCTACATGTTATAACTACAAAAGTGGAACTATTATTATTATTATTATTATTATTATTATTATTTGCAATTTTTTAAAGAAATCGTTATATCTCAATGAATATATATGTCGTAACCTCATAAAACCTAATACAAGTAATTAGAAGAATATTTATAATCACGTGCTACAGCCAAAATACATTTAAAGCATTATTTTTTACAGGGTGAGCCCAAACATTTTGACATTTCTTTAATTCTTAAAATAACCATTTTTTTTTCCTCTTCAGGACAAAATTTTTACTGAAATACACTCCTGCTCAAAGGTTTAGCAAGATTTTGAAACGATCCGTTTTTTTCAATTTAGAAACTTATTTCTCGATGAAATATTTTTAAACATTGGGTATTTAAAGAACTGGATTGTCTTCATCCTTCACAGTGAAGATTAGTTTAAGACAACATATAGGGACCGGTAACAAATTGTGCAAAATCAATAATATTTATGATAACCCTGTATCATTACATAAGCGAAATGATCTGTAACTTTAAGATGTTTTATTAATATAGACTCAGTACAATTTGTGGATGAATTCGTGCAATGATATCATATTAAATAACGCACATAGAAAAATGACTTTATAACATTTTAAAAATTATTTACATATTTATATTTAATCAAATTGTCGCATCTTTTGATATTATTATTATATTTCATTGCTCACAAAGTAATGTGGTTACAGCTTTAGTATATTGTCCCCATAGCGATTGTAATATTTTTTGTCATTTTGGCGATAAATAAAAATAGATATCGCTATTGCATAAGTAAAGACATTGGCGAGAAACGTTTGAGCTATTGGTCAAACTTCAAAGTTCGCGAACGAGATCCTATAGTATAGCTATTCTCTGATGTGAATAAGTATTTAGCTTACTTTAATAGCTTATTAATAAAACCAAAATAGCGTCCCTTTTTCCCTGTGTTAGATATCTAGAAAAAACTACCGCAATTATAGAAGTGAAATTTAGCACACACATAGCTTAGAATGTCCCCGTGTGCTGAGATTTTTAGCGAAAATTTTCACCAAGAAACTATTCCTTTCACATTCGAAGGAGGGAAAACTCAACATTCTGCAGTTTCATCCAATGCGCTGAAAGGCATTTAAACAAATTGATTTTTTAACACTTTCCATCAAGGTTGAAAAGTGAACTTCGGTTTGTCTGTTTGTCCGCGTTCTAACTCCCGTAGCTATTTATGGAATTTCTTGAAACTGATATATGTTATTGAAATTCACTATCGGATGTTCCCGATTGAAAATGGAGTGAACACCTTTTCTGGTTTATGTACAGGACACCCGAAAAATTTCCAAAGCATTGTGTCCTATGAGAGGCATTTCTATAAACCATATTTTAATACAGTTACTTTACTCAAATCTTAATGAAATTCAAATATGTTATTCAAGTCCGTTATCGGATGTTTCTAATTAAAAATGGAGTATATATGTAGCAAAATTATTCCTAATACCGAAATTATTACCCGAAATTAGTCCTAAGCACTGTGTTCTATGAGAGGTATTTCTATAAACCAAGTTTGAAGGACTGTACTTTGCACAAATCTTAGTAAAAGTGAAATTTATTATTCGTATGGACAAAAGAATGCTTTTCATAGAATACAGTATGATTAGCATTAAATTTACAGGGCCACACAAAATTATTCAGTTACATTAATGGGTGTTATTGCAAATTTGCTGGAATTTCATTTTCGTTTACATTAATCTTTTTTATCATTTTCTAAACGTTTATAACACTTTCCAATAAGACTGAAAAGTGTTAATGAATTCTGTTTGTCTTTCTGTCTGTCCGTCTATCTGTCTGTCTGTCTGTTCGCGCTTTAACTCACGTAAATATTCATGGAATTTCTTGAAACTGACATATGATATTCATGTTCACTATCAGTTGTTTCCTAATTAAAATGGAGTGATTATCTCTTCTGGCTTGTGAACTGGGACACCCAAAACATTCCAAAGCATTGTGTTTTTATGAACTATATTTTAATTCCTTTATTTTACGAAAATTTCAATGAAATTGAAATATGTTGTTCAAGTTCACTATCGGATGTTTGCTATAGAAAATGTAGTAAATACCACTTGTTTGTGTACACCAAAAATATTCCAAATCATTCCTTCTAAGAGAGGTATTTCTACAAACCAAATTTTAATAACTTTATTTCGAAGAGATCTTAATAAATTTGAAATATGTTATTCATATGCACAAAAGAACCCTTTCTACAGAATGTAGTATGATTGGCATTAGATTTACAGGGCCACACAGAAATATTTATTTACTTTGAAGGCTTTTATTGCAAATTTGCTGAAATCGCATTTTCGTTTACATTTAGTGATACACCATTTTTTAACTGAGAATATTATGTTACTCAAATTCACTATGTAATGTTCTCTATTTTAAAAGACATTTACATGTTCTGTGTAACTGGTTTGTGTACAGGGACAACACAACCAAAAAAAAAAAAAAAAAAAAAAAAAAAAAAAAAGCCAATACATTGCATTTTAGGATAGATATTTTTGTAAATTACACTGTCATAATCATAAAGAAATTGACATTGATTTTTAATATGCTAAAATAATATTTTGCATAGAATATGATTTTTTACAGGGCTACACTAAAATATTCAGATACATTTTGAACTGCAATTAGAATATATAGTCTATATAGTCTAGTATATAGTCTACTATATAGTCATATAGTCTTTAAGTGTTGTTTATTGTAATCGTGATTTAAATATATAAAAAAATATACTTCATACTTTTATTATTATTGTCATGTGATTGCAACTTACCAACTGAATCCCTCGTTATCGCAAATACTGCGATCACTGATGTAATTACTACGACTACTACTGTGAGTCCGATATTTAGTTTTGTGTTTGTTCTAAATCTATTCTCCTGTATTGTATGTAATCGTCAAGTAAATGTCTTATTAGTATCCCATAGATTTATAGTTCTTTCCCAAACTACTTCACATAATACGACATGGTGTCAGGTAGTAATTTAAAGTGTGTTCGATAAAAGTTTCTTAAATATTTTCTGTTTTAGAACTCAGTACATACACTGCAAAAAAAAAAAAAAAAAAAAAAAAAAAACTGGTAAAAGTACAGGAAAAATCTGGCACCTGGGGTTCCAGAATTTCTCCTTGAAATATACAGCTTAAAATCGTAAAATTGTATCACTGACATATATTTTACACAGGAATCCTGTAAATCAAACAGGTTTTTTGTTAAAAGTAAAGTTTTGTCCTGTATATTTGATGGATAAATACTGGCAACCCAGCTGCCAGATTTTTCCTGTACTTTTAACAGTTTTTTTTTTTTGTGTGTGTGTGTAAATTAAAAGCGGACCAAAAGAAAAAGGTTCTGTTGCTGTTAGAATTTGGAATCTTGTCTCAAACAGCTTTATTATGGCTGTAGATTCTACTCAAATACCTTTAAAGGTCCCTTCGCCATTTAATTTTTAAAACACAGCGGATTGTCCCGAATAGATACAAGAATTTGAAGGCTTTCGGACTCAATGTAAAACCTGAGTTAACACAGGTACGAACTCTTCTCTATACTATGGGATGTGGAGCTAGGAAAATACTGGCGTCTTTTGAATTGTCAACAGATGAGGAAGACAAATATGATTTTGTAAAGTCAAAGTTCGATTTTCATTTTGTTATCCGGCACAATGAAGTATACGAGTCAGCGAAATTCAATCTCCGTAAACAACAAGTCGACGAAACTGTGGATCAATTTGCTACTGCTCTTTTTTCTTTGGCAGAGCACTGCAACTTCGGAGCTCTTAAAACTCGTTTAATACAAGATAGATTCGTTGTCGGACTAGGTGACAAATCACTTTCAGAAACTCTGCAGCTAGATTCAAAGTTAACTCTAGAAACAGCCATTGAAAAGGCAAGACAAAACAAAAACAAACAACAACTGTGCAGCAACAAAAACGAGACCTCCTGCATCTGGATGGATATTCTGAAAGTGCTGTCAACTCTTTTACTGTGAAAAAGCAAAACCTGAAACGGGACCTGAATGTAAAGTATAAAGCAACTACTCATAACGCTCCAAAGGTATCTCATAACTCCAAAGAAAAGAGAAACTGTCATTTTTGTGGTGCTAATTCACATCCTCGAACCCGATGTCCGGCGAAAAATGCTTTTTGTAGAGGCTGTAATAAGCGTGGCCATTTATTTAAGGTGTGCTTGTCAAAGAAAAAATTCGTTTCCTCAGTGCATGACGAAAATGCGTCCTCTGTGTACATTGTCGGTGGCGTTACTCGGCGTCAAAAAACTCTTTGCACGTAAACATTCAATTTAATGACTCTTGCGTACAATTTAAAATTGATTCTGGTGCGGCCGTGTCCGTTGTTCCTCCCGAAACACAAGGCGTTCCTAGGACTCTGTCGAAAGCTAATGAAATTCTTAAAGGACCAGATGGTTCGAGATTAAAAGTACGTGGTAAATTCGAAACCATATTGAAGTATAAGGATAATTCTTCAAAAACAAACTCTCTTTGTCGTTGAAAATGTGTGCGAATCTAGGATACTCAACACTTACCGAACTCAACGTCATTAAGATAGTCAATTCTGTGAAAAAAAAAAAAAAAAGACAGAAATCAACAAATTGTAAAAAATTTCCCCTCCTTATTCACTGGTCTGAGAAGAATACAAAATTGTTTTGGAACCTAATGCCGTTCCATATAGCGTAAGCGTTACCAGGCGTGTTCCTATTCCTCTGCGTGGGCGAGTAAAAGCTGAACTGCATCGCATGGAACAAATGGGCGTAATCAGAAGGATCGACAAGTCTACCAAGTGGTGTACAGGACTCTTTCTGGTGGAAAAGCCTAATGGTGACTTCACAAAGTTAAACAAATTTGTTGTTCGTAAAAGAACTGTCATGCCAGCCGTCGAAGAATCTCTTGGTTTGCTCGGTGAAACAAGCATGTTCTCCAAACTTGACGCTCGCATGGGATTCTTTCAGATTCCCATGACAAAAGACTCACAGGAAATAACCCCGTTCATCACTCCCTTTGTCCGCTACTGTTTTACAAGGCTTCCGTTTGGAATCACCTCTGCTCCAGAACACTTTCAGCAAAGGATGACTAAGATTTTGGAAGGCTTACCAGGTGTCGTCAGTCAGACAGATGACATTCTTGTATTTGGTAAAAACCAAGAAGAACATGACGAAAGGCTACCTTTAGTACTGGAGAAGCTCGCTAAATCAGGCGTCACTCTTAACTACGAAAAATGTATATTCTTTGTTCCTCAAGTGATAATTCTTGGTCATGTTATTGACAAAGACGGTATTGGGCCGGATCCTGCCAAAGTCAGTGCAATCAAAAATTTCTCTCCTCCAAATTATGTCTCTGATATTACGCGCATATTTGGTATGTTAAATCATGTAACAAGATTTCTCCCGAAACTCATTTCCAAAACCTAACCGCTGAGAGTTCTTTGAAGCAAAAAATGATGTGTTTCAGTGGACTAGTGTGCATGATGCAGTCTTAAAAGAAATAAAGTACATACTTTGTTCTGACATTTATCTGACTAAGTACAATGCGAAGTATGATACTGTCTTGTCTGCAGATGCTTCTTCATTGAGATTAGGGACTGCTCTGATGCAAAAACAGCCAACAGGGGAAATTCGTGCAGTAGCCTATGCTTCTCGATCAATTACTCCCACAGAAACTCGTTGTTGTTGTTGTTGTCGTATGCCACCCGGAACTTCCGAGCCCCGGTAGTGGAACTATCTGGATGCGCAAGAGCGGTGCGCCTTCTGTTTTTAGGAGTGCCACATAGGGAGGAAGAACGACTTTAGCTCCAGAAGCTGGCAAAAGATGGCAGCACCAGCCAAACAACAGGAACTCGAATTTTGATCCGGATCAGGGCCGAGTTAAACACCCGTGTTCCGGTACCTCCAGAGGTATAATTTTTGATAGAAACTTGGAGGACTTTGCGACCACGACGGAATTCAACGTGCGCCAGCCGCCATTTGCGTATACGACGGTCTTCGGCCGGCTCGAGGACCAGACCCGCATTTACTGTTACGTTCAGAAATACGCGTTTTTTTACGCCCACTAGACTCCACTAGACTTTCCGAACATTTAGTAATTAACGGCTTTTAAATAAATTTAAATAAGAAATGTCTCGTTAAATAAAGAAAAGTGAAAATAATAATAGGTTTGAGTATTTACTTCTAAGTTATGTGTCATTTATTGAAATTATATTTTAAATAATTAGAGTACACATGCCTTAATGATGAAAACACCTTTGTGTCCCTGTAAAAACCTATGGCTCGTACACTCATCAAAATTAGTACAGTTTGTGCGATGATAAACTACAACATACGACCAATTTTTAGCTCAATCGAATGAAGCATTTAGACACTAGAACACTTTATATAATTTGAGTCCATAGGCCCATAATGATAAAAAAAATTTTTCGTGTCCCTGTAAAAGAACTGTAAGTTCGCACACTCATCAGATCTATTCAGTTCGCACTTCAAATAATCCAACTTTATATTCATAATTATAACAAATGTTTTCTGTACCTGTAAGATGATTCTAAGTCCTTTATTTATCAAAATCAAAATAAATCGTGTGACGTGATCTTATAAAATATTTAGCAATTAGAGCTCAATTGAATAAAATGTTTAGATGCCATTTCAGATTTTCAGTTTAAATAGTTTGAGTTCGAAGGCAATAATGTTAAAAAAAGTGTCTTTGTAACCCTGCAAAATAATAATAAGCCGCACACTCATAAATATTTGCACAGTAAGTTCGAAGATGATTTATACCTATTTAATAGCATTCCAGCTCAGTCGAACGAAGCGTTTAGAAGTTATAGTGTTCACGCATTACTATAAAAATAGTAAAAATGAAATCAGGAGATCTTAATGCATGGTCAGTAAACAAAAAGTGACGAGTTGACAATTTTTTTTACATTCCGTACTTTATTTTGTCAAGTCGTAACGTGGCGGATGACGAATGGTATCTTTTAGGCGTTGTCGTCTCGTAAGCATTTTGAAACAAGAAAGCTCCAAAAGCTTTTTTTTTATATCTTATGATATTATCCAACTACAGTGTTGGAAAAAAAATAACAAGGCCAAGAGAAAAAAAATTATTATTAATTTCGCTACTGCTTGTTTGAATTTCATATAAAAATCAGTTTTAATTCACATATAAAAATATTACGACAAAAGCAGTTACTTCTAAATTAAAAATTATTTTGTTGCTTTCCTAACATGATACAAGTTCAAAAATAATAATAATAATAATAAAATAAAATAAATAAAAAGGTCAAACTCATTCTTATAGATTTTTTCCTTTTATTTATTTTTGCGGTATTTTATTGTTTTTTACGAGGCTGCTCTAACAAATCTCATACGTGACGCCAGACGGAAATTTCAGTATTTGTGAAAATAAGTAGAGGAAAGAAAGTAATCCCGGTTCAATAGGGTAAATTTCTGAGTTTTAAACAATGTATATGAAATATTTGAAAAATATTTAAGATTTAAATGAGATTTAAAACTGTATTTAATATATATATATATATTTAAATAGTGATTAGTATGATCAGTGGAAAAGCATAGGGTGTTCTTATGCAGGAACGCCTCGACAATTTAGAGCTGTTGTTAGGCGAGTAACAAAACAAAATACTTTCTTGTTCTTCAATTATAAATGATTTGAAGCATTTTTGCCCCAGCCGAACTGTACGTAATGTGCTGTGAAAAAATTCAAATGTAAAATACAGTAAAATGAAACTCCAACTACCTCTAAGTAAGAGATATGAAATAGAGCATCTAGAATTTAGAAAGAATCACGTTACTTTCGGGAATAAAAAGCAAAATATCGTTTTTTCGGACGAAAAAAAATTGGTTTTGACGGGTCGGACGGTTTTAGATAATACTGGCATAGTCTTCAGAGTGAACCATCTTTTATCTAAAGTGTCAGTGGCTCTGTGATGATTTGGCCAGTTTCGCTTCTAAAGGAAAAACACCAACTGCATATCTGAAAACAAAGACGAATTCGGAAGCATAGAAAGGTATCTTTGTAGAAGATTTATTGCCAGAGGCAGCTCTGATAACATCTGGCGAGTACATATTTCAGGCGGAAAATGCGTCCATTCACAATTCAATCTACACAAAGTCCTGGATCCTAGCTAACGTTTTACGACTGTTTGAATGGACATAAAAAATTCCTAGTCTGAGTTTAAAAAAAATTCTGGGCATTCAGGTGCATGAAGTTTAAGAAAAGGGTAAAACTTACAACCCCAAAGATCAGCTTAAAATGGTCATTATAAACATCTGCAAAATCGCCTCAAAAGACAATTTGAAAAAAAAAAAAAATAATAATAATATAATAAATTGTATGATCTAGAGAATATTTAAATTAATTACAAATAAGAGGAAGTTTTTAGAATATTAGTAGATTGTTAAATAATATCTTACGTGGCCTTATTATGTTTCCCAGCTTCTTATATATATATATGTATATAAAGAAAGTTTAAAATAAGAAATAATTTAAGTTTTAGTAATTTAAGTATGATATTTTTATAGATAAAAATTGAAATTGTGCAATTTGTTGCATTGTGCTTAAATTTGCATAAATTTTAAGTATGCATTTGCTAGAATAAAGCAGTTTTTCAGTTAGTCTTAACGTTTTTTCCAGTACTGTATTTCCTACTTTTTTGCTTTAGTATGTTATTGCTGAACTCGCCTAATTAAGTCTGAATGCAGACGATCTTCATCACAGAGAAGTATCACATTTAAGGTACAAAGAAAATTAGAGTTTTATGCTGTAAAGAAGGTACCTTAGGTTATGTTTTTTTTTTTTTTTTTTTTTTTTTTTTCTGTTTTATTTATTTATTTGTTAAAAGAAAAAAAAAAGAGGTAACTCTGTTTTAAATTATCACAGATCTATGGCTCTACTCTTCGTTTTACACGTATTGACGAGATCTTTTGAAAGAAACCCATATTTCAAATTTTAACATCTTTAAAATATAGGTGGTAAGATCCTCCTCGTTTTATGGAAATTTAAAAGTTTTAATCTGCCGTCTAATAAATATCACCTACGTTCAACTCCACTGTGTGAATAAATAAAACAACTTTTAATTCAACTCATTCTTAAAATTTGGCTAATATTTGTCTATCTTCTGCAACAGATAAGTAAATTTTATAAGAGGAATGCTATTATACATTCTTTTATTATTTCAAGAATGTATTTGAAATATTTTTACCAGAAATATAACTTTATAATTTATAACACAATAAACATTCATCTTTCTGATTACTCTTATATTATTCATATTTCTTTTTTAAATTAATTTATTCTTCAAGAAAGACATATTTATTTATTTTCATTGTACTACTGACGTCATACATTTTTTTTTTTTTTTTTCAAATGTGGTATGTTAAAACAATAAAGATAAATATTACTTTAAATAGATAGGATATACAAACTTTGCAAACTCGCGTTTGTTTAATTTAATTTTTAAATAAGTTAACCTTGTCTAAAAATAAATTTTGGCATTGGAAGTTTTTGGGGGAAATCTTAAAGTATTTTTAGACATACATAAATTTGGATAAAAAAAGAAAGGAAAAAAAAAAAAAAAACTTTTGAAATATGATGTATTAGAAATTGATTTATTAAATTTTATTAAAAATAAATTTGGTATTTTAAATAAAGGCAAAATTTAACTTTTATTAGATGTTAAATTAAGAAGTTAATCAGAACAATGCATATAAAAATATTCGAAATTTGAATAATATTGATCGTTATTGTGTTTTCAATTTATGATGATTTACATAACTAATGTGGAAAAGTTTAATATTCTTCATATATTCCTGAAAGTTCAGATATAATATCGATACGGAAGGTTAAAATCGATACGGAAGGTTACAACCAGTGTGAAGAATCATAATATAAAATGTACAACTGTACACAGGTGAAACAGTTTAGTAAAAGACGATCTACACAGAACACTAGAGAATGTTGTAACGACTATGAAAAGCCTTAAAAACATCATTTATTAAGGAAAGCCAATCAATAAGGAGACAAAAGAAAGATGTCTCAAAGTCTCAAACTCCACGTGTTTAGGAGGGAACAAATCATTGGAATTTTTAAGCGTAACAAACGTTTCGTAAAACCAGTATCTAGCTTTAATTGCGCATCATCAGAGGATATCATACAACCAATAAAAGACAGGTTTAGCCTTGCCATAGGTGCTAAAGTTTTTTAGACAAAATGCTCACAAAAGGGTCCAATATGTTTGTTGCTATGTTTAGAGTAGAATTTGAAACATAAAAATCAAAATATTTAGTAGTGGGGAAATACCATGCTCAGCAATAAGTCCACATTTATTTTGCAATATGATTCTCTTTGTATCCTAGCTTGCTCAGTAGCGCAGCCAGAAAATTTCTGTAGGGAAAGGTAACAACAACAACAACAACAACAAAAAAAAAAAAACCCCTGAAAGGCATGAAGAAAGCTTTTGTATATATGTGCGTGCGTTATAGCTGCCATCATTTAAATTTTTAGAATTATAATTATATTTTATAGAAATCATTTTGTATGATTTTATTTAATGAGGCTCACTATTTTAAAATTCTGGTATGAAGTTTATCCGGATACTGAATATACTTGACAGCTCTTTGGTTAGAATGCATTTTTTGTCTATGGGAGTAACACTGGAAACGATTTTTACACTTCATTTGCAATTTTTTTTTTTTTTTTTTTTGGTACAATGGATCCCTTTTTGTATGTTGCTTTGGCTATACCATCTGAAAATCTACCATACCTACAACACCTACCATAATTATAATTGTGAAGGTGTTCACATATATATGGTTAAATTTTAATTGAATTTTTAAATAAAACAAAAATTTAATGATAAATTAATGCATTATTGCAATATAAAAAAATAATTAAATTTCAAGTGAGATATTGTATTCACATAATTTTTTCTCAGGCATTTGAAGAAAGAATTGTTTTTAAATGTCATCAAAAATTACATAATTTTAATGATACATACGACCTACACTATATATTAACATAAAACGATAACAGACATCATTCAGAGATCTAAATTTTATATGTTTATATTTTTGAATAGAAATGTACTTTATTTTATAGGATAAAAAAGAAATTAAATAAATAATATCTAACGGAAATTCTGACATTAAGCATAATTATAAAAAAAAAAAGTGTTCTCAAATATTTCTAAACAAGAAAACTCATTGTCAGAATTAATGTGTTTCAACACCGAATGTAATAATTTATTTGAAATTACGCAATCTTAATGATTTCAGTTTTATAACGGCCATTCTCTAGTCAGCCTGCCGCTTGGCATAAAACCGGCGAACTACAGGGTTAATACATTTAAAAAAACCATCGTTGATAATTCAAAAATTAACATTGGTTTATTCTTAGAAACAAAGAATTGAAATTGGCATGCATTTTGGCGAAAAACAATGATAACGGAAGCAGATGGCTTCCCTTCTTCGTTGGTCTCTCCGTGTCATCAAAATGCGGACCCCCAGTTTTCCTGTTATTCCCGTGTAGTGTAAACGTTATAGTTTGACTCTCCGTCCACTCTCTCTCTCTCTCTTCCAAGCTCCTCGAATTAAATTTGAAATTATTCAAATGTTTTATGTTTAAGTTCGAACCTGCTATATAATTTAAAAGATGTGACTTTTTTTGAAATAAATAAAAAACTGTTTATATTTTTAAGATTTTTAATTCTCTTTATTGTGGTACAACGCATGGACAAGTATTATGACGAAAGGATAAAATATTATTATCAGTTGGATTTCAACTTTATAATAATAATAAAATTAAAGTAAAAACTCTAGTGTGAAACAACTACACGACTTCCATTACCCACTATGAGTTTACATAGTGAGTTAAAAAAAATAAGAAAAAAATATGATAATTATTTTTTGAGACACCAATTTCCGAGATCTAAAACTGACCTACCTAATCAGGATGACTTAATTTTCCTGTAATACCTTGTAATACATGAGAAAGAATATGTAAAAAGGATTTATGTAACAATTTTCAAGAAAATCGTTAGAGCCGTTTTTGAGATACCATCTTTTACCAAAATTTGGCATACTCAGTTATTGGCCGGAAAACAGTAATTACATACAAAACGATATTCAAAAGGGAGTTAATATGGCGAGTTTGAAAAAAACCCGTACAGCCGTTTTTAAAGAAACGCACTCTCGAGCCCTGAAACTGAGCTATTTATAGAGGGCGCATATCCATTTTTCCGGACTAACCAACTATATAATTCGAAAGGACATTTAATAAAGTGTTTATATAACAAATTTGAAGAAATCGTTAGAGCCGTTTTTGAGATACAGAATTACGACCCCACTTTCGGTTTCTGATGTCCCCTTCCGGTTTTCCAATTTTCATCAAAATTTGGAAAAATCATCTGTACACGAGTCTTGTCTCAGTTCTGAAGATCGTAGTTCTATCTTTATTAGTTTCTATCTTTATGATAGGCAGAAGATTCCACACATACATACACCCTGACTAATTGCCGAAACTTACTTTTTTGGATTCAGGAGACCTTAAAACGTGTAAATCAGGTGAAAACTCGAAATCGAATTTTTGGACCGAATACAATACTTCTATTACTTACGGTAGTCGGGTAATTGAAGTAAAAATTTACTTTTCCAGTTTTTTAAAGATTTTTGTATACTTTCCTTATTAAAAGGGGGGGGGGGGAGGAGGGAGGACCCTGACAGCATGATTCAAAGTCATAACCTGAAATTTTGAAATAAAGTTAACATATTCATATGCAAAAGGGAGATAAAATCTCTGAAAATGGACCAAAACTATTTCTTCAAATCGTTTCATTCTATTGTTATTACTTTCTTCTGTATTCAAGAGAAGTACTCGATTCGTAAAAAATTTCGACCTTGAGTTTTTGAGGAATTTACAAGTTTTGAGAGGTCCAGGACACGAGTTGACCATTTTTTGAAAATGTCTGTGTGTGGGGGACAAAATTTTGTGGTAACTGTATCGCAGAAACTACAGCACAGAATTTCATAAAATTTGGTATGTAGCTGCACCGTGGCATAAATTAATGCCTATCACATTTTAGTAAAAATTGTTCAAAAGGTGGCGTTGCATCCCACTTTTTCTAAATTTTTAATATCGATCTGCGATAATTTAAAATAAAGTTATCGATTTTTTTTTTTTCATTTTTAATAATAATAATAAAAAGACATTAGAAAATATTGCATTTTTTTTTAAGACGTCATTTGTAGAGAATAAAATTGATTTTCTTCGGATATTTAATGTTATACTATTTCTCTAAGATGAAAATCGTCTGCATTATCATAGAAGATATTTTTTTAATATAATACTTTTAATAAATTATTTTTACTGAGTGAATTTGTATAGGAAAATATAGAGAAATGTCATGTGGGAGTCACAACATACTAGTTTTTTTTTTTTCTTTCTGTATTCCATTCGGCAGTTATGTTAATAATATATGAAAACATTACATTGTGTGTATATGTATGAATATAATTAGCGAAAAACTTAACAAGAAACAAACTAAATTTTGTAATGCTTGTAAATCATAAAACTCTCTTCTGTATCATTCTAATATATCTTGCTGTGTTTCTAAGGGTTTGAATTGTTGTTAAAAGACTTAATAGCTTTCCCAGTTTCACCCTGTGCTTTTAATTTTTTCAGTTCAATCTTCTATTTTATTTTATTTTATTTTATTTATTTTATTTTATTTTATTTTCATTTTTTATTTTATTTTATTATTATTTTTTTTGGGGGGGGGAGGGAGGGGGGGGGGCACTCAAATTTTTGAAAGATTTTCTTTTATTTGGATGTTTTAATAAATTTTCCGCGAACTTGGTCGACGGAAAAATGTTGAGTTCGAACCTTGGTCACGCTCTTCCATTTCGCATTTCAATGTAACAGAAAGTACATTATTTGTTATGTTTGAAGGATATAGATGAAGGATTTGGTACGACCCTATCATATCATATTAGTTTAATGCTTAATTCAAAATTCAAACTGTAAACTACATATCATTTTTCTGAAGGTTAATTTTAAAATCGCATGCAACTATACAGTAAGTTTCATTTTCCCTAAAAATGGAAAGGTTAAAAAAAAAACTGTAATTAAATGGTTTAAAAGCTATTCACTTTTATCTATAAATTTTGGTTTAAATCGAAAGTTTATTCAAAACAGTAAGAAATGCTTTTAAAATTAAAATTTTTAATACCTATACCCACTACAGGATTTTGATTAAATTAAAATTGTATATAAATCTTGAACTGGAAGACTCGTTAATGATTATTTTAATAAAAATCTTTTAGATTACGAAGTATATAATATTTTCTATTCGGGTGCAACGAAGAAAAACATTTTAGTTAGAAAGTTTATATGCCAGAGAAATTCCTAGGCTCAATTTCGAACTTTTAAAATTTTACGACGAACTTACTGAACATGAAAGATGCATAATATAATTTCTTATAATTATATATTTGGAAAAATATTAAATGCATAAATAAATAAATGCAAAATAAAAGAAGGATTTGAAATCTTCTATTTGCAAATATGTTTAAGTTCTATAAATTAATGATTAATTTATTAGAATTCGAAATGATTTTATTTTTTTATTTTTTTCACTTTCTATTGATTCATATCTATATTTTTAACTAATGATTTAAGACGCTTAAAACTAGGCTCATTGTTCTTTTGAATGAATCAAGAACGCGGTCATTTATCTAGGCGTACTATGCTTTCCGTGTTTTTCTCTGAAACTCATGTGATTATGGACTAAAATCCTTCAGAATGATCGGAGGGCATTTCATACAGGTCTAAATTTCTATAGAACACAATCAGCCTTGCACCCTACACCAATACAATCTCATTGAACATTTGTAATTTGAATGTACAATCAAATCCTGTAAAACATGAACAGAAAAATGCTTACCTTTTTGTCTGTGACAGCTGTAACATTACACGTCAGATTTCAAATAATTTGTATTCTTCAGCCGGACAAAATAAATAAATAAATAAATAAAATTAGAAATACTAACTTCTAAACTTTCATTAAATTATTTATTTTAATTTATAATTGTTGCCAAAAAAATTAACATCTACTTTTTAAGATAGCACGCGATCTTGTTTTATACGAGGGTTGCTATTTATATTTCTGGCCTAATAATGAAAAAACAAATATGTAGGATCGAAATTGGTTTTATTGTTTTTCAAAATATTCTCCATGATGATCAATACACTTTTGCATGCGTTTGAACCAATTTTCAAAGCACTTTTTCCAGTCCGATTGAGGTAACTCCAAAACATGCGTTTTGAATGCATCAACCGCTTCTTCGGGGGTCGAAAATCGTTGTCCACGTAATTTATTTTTGATGTGTGGGAATAAGAAGAAGTCATTGGGTGCCAAATCAGGGCTGTACGGCGGATGACCCATCAGTTCGATCTTTCGCTCAGTCAGAAATGCATTTGTTTGAGTCGATGTGTGAGAGCTCGCATTGTCATGATGAAGAATGATTCGCCTGTTCTGCTTTTTTCGAATTTCTCCGATGACTTCTGGCAAACAAATGGTCGTGCACCATTCAGAATTGACCGTCCTGCGTTGCTCTAACGCCACTGTTGCCACATGACCGT
The DNA here is from genome assembly GCA_963930645.1 of Salticus scenicus. Lineage (NCBI taxonomy): Eukaryota > Metazoa > Arthropoda > Arachnida > Araneae > Salticidae > Salticus > Salticus scenicus. The sequence continues at coordinate 284,278,000 of OZ005652.1, read as the reverse complement.
TAATGCCGAAGAAACAGGCAATCATTTGTTTCGATGTGCTTCTTCCTCGAACAACTTTTGTTGGTTTTGCCTCGCCTTGGAAGACCCATACAGTTGCTTGCTGTTTTGTTTTACGGCTCATATGCATAGATCCATGATTCGTCACCTGTGTAGATGTTATACACAGCCTTTGATGTACCTTGAACGTATTTTTCCAACATTTCCTTGCACCAATCGACACGAGCCTTTTTTTGAGCGTTTGTCAGATTATGCGGGATCCAACGCGAACAAATTTTTTTTATGCTCAAATGTTCATGCAATATTTTATTGATGCTAGTCATACTAATGTCCAAAGACGCCTCAATCTCACGGTATGTCACATGACGATCTTGCTTTATCAGTTCACGCAAAGCATCGATCTTTTCTGGCACAACAACGGATTTTGGACGACCTGCACGGGATTCGTCCTGGATCGAACATCGACCACGATTAAATCCGTTATACCAATTTTTTACAGTGCTGTAGGATGGCGCTTTATCGCTGTATAAAGAATTAAGTTCATCGAAGCACTCTTGTCTTGACAATCCACGTCGAAAGTTATGAAAAATAATCGCATGAAAATTTTCACGATTCAATTCCATTTTTTGAAAGAGAAGAACTTTTCAATTTACTTTCAACAACACAAATAAAGCTATAATGGTAAATCGTCTGCTTAATTTACGTTTAAAAATATCAAACTTTCGATTAAAATCGTCTGCGGTCGCCTAGCAACACTTACTGTTGCCAAGGCCAGAAATATAAATAGCAACCTTCGTATAAAAATTAAACCATTAAGTTCATTTTTTTACTTATTTTTATTTCATATTGCTCGCGCACTTCTTATTTCCTAATTCAAAATTATTTAAAAAAAACAAAAACTTTTTCGATATCGCTTGTAACGATACTGATTATTATTAATTTTCTTTTCTTTTTCTTTCAATAATAATAATAATAATAATAATAATAAAGATTTTGATGAAATTCTGGCAAAAGCAGAATTTAGTTTAGGACGGAGGACTATTAGTTTTTTTTTTTTTTTTTTTTTTTTTTTCAAATTATAACATCGCTTTCAAATTATTCAATTATATTTTCGATAAATTTTAGACTTCGACAAATGTCTAACTATCGAAAAAGACAACGCAAAAATCCCATATTGAGACTAATAGGCCCTCAGTCCTAAAAATAAATAAAAAATAAATAAAATAAATAAATAAATAAAATAATAATAATATTAATAATAATAAAATAAATAAAAATAAAAATCCAATTTTCGATATTTTTTTAAGCAATTTTCGAATCCTATTCTCTTTTCTCTGGTCTGAACGACTCATATTTAATAAATAACAATTAATTCATTATTAATTGACACAATTATTTTGAAAGAAAATCCTTTCCGGAAATTATCACTAAGTAAACCGAAAAAAACCAAATCAGTACAACAAACTGACTAAGAAACTTTGAGATTGTTTTCTTGAATCCAAACTTCTCCCAAACTGGCCTTCATCTCTATTTTTATTTTCCTAAAAAATCTGGATGTAATCAAACAAAGAAGAAATTTCTGGAATATCCTACCAACGACGACCTGCGCTGATTTGTTCTCTGGTCTTAATAATACCCCACATGCTTCCGCAGAGGGGATAAAAATCTGAGATGAAAAACAGGGATTTCAATTCCCATTTTAAATCTCCGAACAAAGTTGATTGTTTCCATGCTTCCAGTTTCTAGATAATTTGCCACCCTCCGTGCAAAGGTAATTTAGTGCTTTGACGCTAGAATCAGAGCTTATCTGTAAAAGGTTACACCCCAACTAGTCGAAAAACATTTTTCCAAAAAATGATAGCAACACAATCCACCCCTGATACTTTCTGAAGAAAACTCAAGTGAAAATTCAGAGTATAAAGTGAGACATTTATGCTAGCATTAACAATGTATAGGGTTAGCATAGATTACGAGATATATATTATGTTAATTAATTTTTTTCAGAAGAAAAAAGAGAATGTAATAAGACTATAAAGCTTTTATACAAGAAAAAATCTGGCGTGACTCAATTCGACTTTCCAAACTTTAAGTTATTAACGGTTGCATAAATAAACTAAAGCAAAAAGCGTTAAATTTACAAAAAAAAAAAAAAAAAAAAAAAAAAGTGAAAATTATTTTACAGTCTTTGAGTAATTTTCTCCATATAGTATATTGTTTAATTTTACGCTACTGCACTTCAAATAATTTGAACCCGTAGATAATAACGATAAAGAATTTTTCGTTGTGTCCCTGTAAAAAATATATTAAGGCTAGATTCACCAAAATCAATGCAGTTCGTGTGACGATGTCCTATAACATGTGTATAAATTTCAGCTCAATCGAATAAGGCTTTTAGACGCTATCGCACATTAAATAATTTAGGCCCATACACCATAATGATAATAGGTTTTTCTGTGTTCTTGTAAAAAAAAAAAAATACATGTGTTACATTCACCAAAATCTATGCACTTTGTGCGATGGAGATTTATAACAAGTGTATAAATTTTTAACTCATACGAATAAGGCGTTTAGACGCTATCGCTCTTTTAAAAAATTGGGGCTATAGGCCATAATGATAAACATTTTTTCTTTGTGTCATTGTAAAAAAAAACTATAATTGCTGGACTCATCAAAATCAACACAGTTCTTACTACGGTGAGTTATAACATGATATGTACCAACTTTCAGCTAATTCGAACAAACTGTTTAGACGCTATCGTGTTCACTCACATACGCACACATGCATGCATGCATACATACGTACAACATCACCGCAAAAACAGCAAAAATGAACTCAGGGACCTCGAAATTTGTGCAAACACTAAATTCTTAAAGTCAGATTTTTGACATTATTAGAGTACATTTCTTATGCATGTACATTTTCGTATATACATAAATATTTTGTATGTACATTTCCGAACATTTCTTATGTATTCGGAAAGTAAAAATATGTCAGTTTTTGTACAAATGTGTGGTCGAATTTTTATACGTACTGCATAACTTTTCGAAAAAAAAAAAAAAAAAAAAAAAAAAAAACTTATAAGGGGGAAGGGAGGGGGGTCCGGACCGGCTGGACCCCCTCCCCCGCTGTGCTACAGAGCTTGTCAGTAGAACATATCTATTTCAAATCCTGGATGAACACCACTGCAGATGCAGAAGCTTCCACTTTATTGATAAAGGGGTCGGATTCTTCTCTGTAGATGATGTATTTCAGCTTACACTACGTCTGTTTTGAGGTGATATCGACCCCAGTTTTATATTCATGTTTAAAGCATTTTCCAGTGATGCCAGATTGGGGATTTTGTCCCCATTTTGGGGATTTTTGAGGCTTCTGGGGACAATTTTGGGGACCAAATGTTTGTGGGGACTTTTTTGGGGAATTCTAAAATTTTTGGGGATAAATTTGGGGAGATCTTCAACTTTCTGTCAATGTTGGCAGCGTAATGATTTATCCCTACGACCAGGGATTTTCAATAGCTTTATTGTTATTTGGGGATTTTTTTCAAAAATTACCTTCATTTGGGGAAAAATCTGAGCTTAAATCATAGAAAAATCTGCTTGATATTTTTTTTGAAAAATTTTTTATTTTCCCTTTTAAGTAGAAATCAAGTTGGGGATTTTTTCGAAAAAAACCCCTGATTTGGGGAAATTTGAAGACCTGTTTGGGGAAATAATTTTCGACCATCTGGCATCACTGGCATTTTCTCATCAAACAGCCTCTGTGCAAGTTTTCTTTGAAAATTCATTAGGAAACTCTTCTAACCGTTAATTTCAGTCAATTGCAGAAGTTCATCGTTTACATTGTACTTATTGAAAGGAGATTTGGCGCTAGATAACTGAACACAGGAAAAATCTTCAACATTTTAAATTCCAAAGAGAATAAAGGAATAGCTAATAGCTATTTGATTGACTGGGAATTTAGCAACGTATCTTACGAAACAACGGACGAAATTACAAAAAGTTTATCTTAGTTAATCCTTTAACAATTATTGGTTTCATACTGAAATAAACATATTTAATACTTTTATGCAAAAAATGTCAATATTTTTTGTTTGTTTTAATAGATTTTTGAACTTTTGGTTCTTCTCTGTGTGGTGAACAGCAGCATTACAAAAAAAAAAAAAAAAAAAAAAAAAAAAAGAGTTGTTTTAGAAGAATCTAAATGCAGAAATTATTTAAAATTTCCCTGTAGGTGCAAATCCGTAGTTGCTGTTTTATTGGTACACTCGTACCTAGTTTTTTTTTTCTCTTAATAAAGGAATGTACTATTATTTTGTCCTAAAACAATAATTGATCGTGTTTTCGAATTTATAATGCTACTTTTTTGTCTATAAAATTAATTATTTGAATTTAACCAGATTAACAAATAGATGTTTAAAAGCAAAAATTTCTGGAAAACTAAAAATAGTATATATATATACAGTAGAATCTCGTACAACGAGCTCCCACAGAACGCGATTTCGTATAACGCGACGAAAAATCTGCAACTATTACTCATACAACGCGATAAAGAGTCTCGTATAACGCGTGAAATAAAGGAAGCACGTGACGACATCTTTTCTACTTTTAACCTGTTCAAGGATGGATTGCTCCGCCAATACCCGACGCTTTTGGTCTCATTGTGGAATGAAATCGTCTGCTCAATGTACGTCTCCTATAATGCGATTTTCTATTACACGGAACTTATTCCCCGCGTTATACATGAGTCTACTATATATATATACATTTCAAGTATTTATAATAAACTATGAGTTTAACAGCAATTTTTGAAATTAGTTTAACAATTTTCAAAAGAAAACAAAGAGTAAATGTTAAAAGGTTACATCTTGTCTGATTAAGTTTTATCATATATCGCACAACAGATGGGTCTACTAAACAGTAAGAACCCCAATTTATAAGAAGGCTGTATCTATACTGTGCATAAATTCACAAAACATACTACGTGATAAATTCATTGTAATAAACTATGTTCATTCAATTTGAAGCATATTAGCAGACAGGCAGCACCACTATCTTGCAATGTTTATCCTTTACAGTAAGGTTACTATATTTTAGCTTCTATGGAGTATGTTTTTAGCACGTAAATTATTTTGCGAGATAGACATCATGAAAAACTACGTTGATTCATTTTGAATGTTCATCAGTTGACTGGTGGCATTGCTACGCTGCAGTTTTCTCCGGTTATCGGGGAAGCATAGAGCTCTGCTTTTTACTTCCATTACTCGATCACCGCATTGCATTCGACAAAAGATTCGACACTGAGTTTTTACTTAAATTTCATGTTTCTTCAGAGGTGTGGGGAATCTTTTTATTACCATATCTCCAAAACCTACAAAGATAGAATGGAGCAATTTTAGAAGTAAGACAGGTCCATTGTACAGATGATTTTACATTTGGGGAAAATTGGAAAACTGGAATTGGGGCCGTAAATATGTATCTCGAAAATGGTTCTAAAAAATTTCTTCAAAGTTGCAATGTAAACTCCCTTTCAGATTTACTTTCTTATATATGGGTTAGTTATTTCAAGAAAATTTATAGATGTGCTGCGTAAGTAGGTATGTCTCCCAAGTTCATTTCTTAAAAAATAGCTGCACGGATTTTCTTCGAACTCGCTTTATTAACTCCTTTTTATATATTTTTTATATGTAATTATTGGTTTTCGGTGAACAGATGAATTTCCGAAATTTTGGTAAAAATAGGAAGTAGAAATATAAAACATCTCTAACTTTTTTTTTTTTTTTTAATTTGCTACATAAGCCTCATTTTAGACCTATTTTCGTGTGTATTATTTGTTTATTCTAGGAAAATTGACAGCATTCTAATTAGACATGTCAGTTTTAGATTTGGGAAAAAAGTGTTTCAAAAAGAGCTTTAGCGATATTTTTAAATACGCCATGTAAACTCTGTCTTACATGTCTTTACGATGTATATATTAGTTTGCTCTTATAGTAGAATTGTCAGATGTCTGATATATTAGAGTGGTGAGAAGACATAAAGGTAAGTCAGTTTAAAGCTAGGAAATTGTGTGTTTCACAAAGCATTTTTACCGATTATTTTAAACTCACTATACACTGATGGAAAAAAAAATCCCAACACCAGGAAGGAGCTGTGCTAGATAAACGAAATTTGGTAGGCGTGTTTATACATCTGAAAGATGACGTCGATTCCAATTTCGAGCTACGCGCATAAGTGAGGTGCTAGTAGTGACACTATGAACATGCAAATGAGGTTTGCTTTAAATAAGCGCTGTAAGGTTCGTGATCGTTATTTACAGTTGAGATTTGACGTAGAGGGTTAATGTTAGTCAAGGATGCCTCTAAGAAGACGAAGACGCCATTATCAACAGCTCACTGAGTTTGAACGAGGTCGTGTAGTAGGGCTACGAGAAGGTGGGTTTTCTTTCCGCGATATTGCAGAAAGACTTGGCAGGAATGTATCCACTGTGCATGAGTGTTAGCAGCAGTGATCAAGGGAAGGTACTGCCTCAAGAAGACCGGGTTCCGGGCGGCCACGTGGCACTACTAAGAGGGAAGACCGCCGTGTTCGGCGTATGGCTGTAGCTAATCGTACTGCGTCTGCAGCTGAAATTCGAGCTGCAGTTGGCACCACAGTGACACAACGAACTGTTACAAATCGGTTACTTCAAGGACAGCTCCGAGCAAGACACCCTGTAGCGTACATTCCACTGACTCCAAACCACTGTCGTTTGCGACGTGAGTGGTGTCAAGCTAGAGCTCATTGGAGGACGGAGTGGAGATCTGTTGTGTTTTCTAATGAAAGCCGGTTCTGCCTTGGTCGCAGTGATAGCCGTGTGTTGGTTAGAAGGAGGCCAGGTGAACGCCTGCTAGCGACCTGTCTGCGGCCTAGACACACAGGGCCTACTCCTGGAGTTATGGTTTGGGGAGCAATTTCGTATGACAGCAGGAGCACTCTCGTGGTTATCCCACGCACCCTGACTGCAAATTTGTACGTCAGTCTAGTGATACAACCTGTTGTGCTGCCATTCATGAACAACATTCAAGTGGGTGTTTTCCAACAGGATAACGCTCGCCCTCATACCGCTGTTGTAACCCAACATGCTCTACAGAGTGTCGACATGTTGCCTTGGCCTGCTAGATCACCAGATCTTTCTCCAATCGAGCACGTATGGGACATCATTGGACGACAACTCCAGCGTCATCCACAACCAGCATTAACCGTCCCTGCATTGACCGCCCAAGTGCAACAGGCATGGAACTCCGTCCCATAAACTGATATCCGACACCTGTACGACACAATGCATGCACGTTTGCATGCTTGCATTCAAAATTCTGGCGGTTACACCGGTTACTAATGTACCAACATTTCACATTTGAAATGGCTCTTCTCGCCAATGGCTCTACCTGTGATCTTGAAACTTTAATCAATTAAATATGTTACCTAGACAAATGTATTGCTGAAATTTCATTACTGTACAATAATTTTTTCTTGGTGTTGGGATTTTTTTTTCCATCAGTGTATATGTCGTTTTAGATCTCGGAAACTGGTGTTTCAAAAAGAGCTTTACCTATTTTTTTAGATACGTGTTTTATTTGTCTTTCTACGTGTATATGAGTTTAATCTTACTGTAAAATTGTTAAGTATTTGTTGTGTTAGTGTGGCCAGAAGACATAAAATTGACCGATCTCCAAATATATTTTATAATATGTATAGTAGTGTTGATGTAAATTGTGCGGTTGTTACACACTAGTTCTTTTCTATAGGTACATTCATCAAGCGTGATATGGGAGTCAAATATTAGTATTATTATTAAAAAGAAAGGAAAAGAAAAATGCTAATTTAATTTTAGTATACATCGGTCGACACATGGCGATGCTATAATTGACTTACTGCGATATTTTGGGTAGAATCTATTGGTTAAAACTGCTCTAAGGCGTATATATAAAACCATTATTTTGAGAATCGATGTTGATTAAATTTTCGTACATTTTGACTGACAGGGGTCGTTGTTATAAGGGATGGCATAGAAGAAAGTTTTGAGATGCTCACAGTATATTAGATGTATACGTATTTAATCTTTATTATACAATTTTAAAAGCTTAATAAAGCAGTTAGCGGTATATTATTTTGATTAAAGTTTTATGAGTGCAGAGTGCATTACAAATATTGCTTGAGTAATTTAACGTTATATCAGAGATATACTAACAATGTTAGAGGAAATAATTAGTTATTTCGGAGCTAACTCGACAATTTGCAGAATGTTAATGCAATCAGAAAGCTCTCAATAGATTTATTTGTAATTGCTGTGGCTCTTTGTCGTAAATTAAACTCGCTATTACAGGAATACACTGAGAAACATAAACTACATTAACGTTAATTAATAAATGTGGTAAATTACAAATATACAAAAGAGTGTTAAGAATTTAACTTATAAAAAATAGCTGAAAGTAGCAAGCTAGTCCGAAGTTTTCCCACTTAAAAATATGGTAAACGCTATTAACTTTTCTTTCCTTATTTCTGTCTTTTTTTTTTTTTTTTTAATGTAAATTACTTTTTCTGAATTATGAAATATATGCATGCATTTGTATTGAAATATAATCATATTATGTAATATTTAAATGTTCAAAAACTATTTAAATTTAATAAAATGGAATTTTAAATTTAAAGAAAAAATTTAAATTTTTCCTGCTAACTAATTTTTAATTTCCCTCCTCGATTTACTTTATTTAGCAATACACCTTAAGCAAATTACACTGCGCTGAAAAAAGAAAAAAAAAATCGATCCCTGATACAATTCCTGCTGATTGTTATATAAAATGACCTCCTGAATCTGAATATGACCCCCATTTCCTCCCATCAACCACCGTTTTCTCGGGACGTCATCTTCTTTTCCAATTGTTATCAAATTCGGTAATTTTATGGCCATGAATTCGATTTGGAGAATGGAAAATAATTATTTTACCTCTTAATATATATATATATATATACAGGGTGCATAGGAAAGTCCCTTTAACCTGAAAATACTTGCGAACGGAGAGTGCTACAGCCACGCAAGTTAGGTAACGGTATAGTAAAGCGACTATGCCCGACATAATGCAAACGGCAGCAGATCCCCTAGTGGCGAAATTTGGAAGTTAGCCATTGCAAATCGAAAACGAAAAGAGATAGAGCAAAATTTCCAATTAGAAAGTTTTACAGCATCAATTAATTAGTTTGAAACGATATTTAGTTTACACGGATAAGATAAATTGGCGCCTGTATATCCCAAAAATATCCAAAATCGATGCACTCCATTTTGTGTAAATATTTGAAAGGAATAGCGAGAGGAAAGAAGAAATATGCACAATTTAATGAATAAATACTATGTACTTACATCAATACATTTTGATAACATCACACACAAAAACAAAATAGATAAACTAAACTCTAAGTTTCATAGTGATAAAAAGTTAATGTTGAGAATGTTCGAAAAGTTCGCCATTGCTCACAATACACGTTTGTATTCGTGTGAGTAATTCTGCATGCACATTTCTCAGCATGGAAGGTGTTACGCTATTGAAAGCATCTGTAATACGATGACGTAGATCCAGCAGACTTGTATGTGGAGTTGCATAAACCTGATCTTTTATGTAACCCCACAGGAAGAAATCCATCGGAATCAGGTCCGGCGATCGTGGAGGCCATTCAATACTACCACCATACCCAATAATTTGTTTTCAAAGCAATCTTTTAGAAAGCTTCGCACTCCAGCTGGCTGGTATGCAGGAGCACCGTCATGTTGGAAACACATACCCCGTAATGCGGACAGGGGAATATCATCCAAAAAGTCGGGTATGATATCCTGTAATAGTTGGAGGTACCTCTGTCCGTTTAATGTGCCTTCGTAGAACACAGGTCCCAGTAAGCGATCCTTCCAGATACCGCCCCACATTTTAATGGACCACCGCACTTGGTGTTTTGTGGATAGTCTCCTCGAGGGATTTTCCAGCGGCCAGTAGTGGGCATTATGTCAGTTTAGTACTCCGGTACGCTGAAACAGTGCCTCGTCCGACTAAACAATGTTGGACAAAAAATCTGATTTATCTTCAACATTATTTAATGCCCAGTTGCACCAATCAAATCGACGCTCATTATCCTGTGGCAACAGTTCTTGCTGCAGAGTGACATGATAGGGATATGCATGTTGACTATGCAGTATTTGCCATACTCGGGCCCGTGTTAAGCCACAAGCCATGCTAATTTTTCTTGTACTGCTGTGTGGATGGGTTAGTGCATATGCCAAAATACTCTCTAGCGGTATACACATACCTGCACACACTGGTCTGCCAGAACGCGGACGACTTTTAGTGCTTCCAGTCTCCATGAGCCGTCGCACTACATTTGCGATGGTAACTGCACTTGGATGTGGCCCACCTGGAAAACGAACGGCATACTCCCGTGCAGCATGCGTTGCGTTTCGTTGACATTCGCCATAAATAAGCACCATCTCGCAATATTGAAAGTTAGTGAAGCTTGACATTCTCACACAGCTCCAAAATTCTAAATCCAAACGTTTATTTTTAAGAAATGTATCTTTTGTAGGATCTCATTTATTTAGGATCATTCAAAATTCCATTTGTTTTGTCACTTTAAAAAAAGAACACATATTTTCTACCCGTCGCTAGGCAACGATTGAAATTGCCACAACACAGAAAATAAAATTTTTAATATGAAAGCACTCGCACATTTGGAATAAAATTATCGTCTGCCATCAATAATTTTATGCTATGAGATTATGTTGTTTGTATCAAGCGAGCGCCAACACCTTTTAAACTAAAATTTTAAATGCATTGGAAATTAAAGTTTTTAGACATTACAGTACAGTACAAAGTCACAAACTGCATTTCCACACTGCTACATTTCCGAAATGTGAATATGTAGAGTAGAACAGTCGCGCATAGATTACGGACATTTTTGGGTATACAGGCGCCAATTTATCTTATCCGTGTAAACCAAATATCGTTTCGTACTAATTAATTGATGCTCTAAAACTTTCTAATTGGAAATTTTGTTCTATCCCTTTTCGTTTTCGATTTGCAATGGCTAACTTCCAAATTTCGCCACTAGGGGCGCTGCTGTCGTTTGCATTAGGTCGGGCATAGTCACTTTACTATACCGTTACCTCACTTGCGTGGCTGTGGCACTCTCCGTTCGCAAGTATTTTCAGGTTAAAGGGACTTTCCTATGCATCCTGTATATATATAATGTATAATAAGTGATAATAATAATAAATTAATTAATTAAATATAATAAATGTAACTTATAATATCAGTGGCAAATCTAAATCTTCCCATTGTTGCAAATGTTCACGAATTTTTCACCTCTTTAGGCCCTCAGAAGATATTTAATAGTTAAAATATTTCTTTTCTTAGCTATAAATCACATTCATAGCCATAAAATTACCGAAAAGTGGTAAAGATAGGGGGGCGTCCCCAAAAAACGGTGGGTAATAAGGCAAAATGGCCGTCATATTCTGATTCAGGAGGTTATTTTACGTACGAATTTGCAAAAATGGTTTTGAGAGCATTTTTCATGCCGAGCAGTGTTATTTTGTGTGTCACTTTTTGGATTTATCGATAATGCTAAAAATTTGCATTAGATTTCAGTATTCAAATATAGCAGTATTTTTATAACTCTTATACGGTAATACACATATAACTATAAAAATTTGCTCACCAAGAAAGAGTAGTCATAGTGAAATGAAATTTTACATACGTACGTACAACGTTGATATAAGTAAGTGATTACAAAATCAAAGAAAAATGACTGTTTATTACAGGAAAAATTGCAAATGAATGGAGGTTTTAGAACCTTTTTAGACCGCCTCTAACGTGAATGCACTATGCGATAAGAACAGGCATCGGGGCGTACAAATCCCCTATGGTGCCCTGCGACATTTCGTTCCACATTCCTGTAAACGCGCCTCTAAAAGTATGGTAATGTGGCAGAGACAACTCTGTTACAGGTAAGCGCTTATGATCGAATGCTTAAAATGCTGCTAGAAAAAATAAGCTTCTCAGAAAGCGCTGCGATCGAATTTTTCGCTGAAATCTCGAAGAGCTGATTGGATTTTCCCAGTTTCATCTGCTCAGTCACGTGATCTAAAAACATAACCAATAGGGAGTCTCGGTTTATATTTCGTCACACTAGCTTCGATTACAGTGACATCTGGTGAGAGGCTTAATGTTTTTGTACAATTTTATGTGCCGCTTTCCACACTGTTTATTCTAGACGCTGTAACCCTGTCACACCGTTGCTGTGTGCAGCCGAACATTGTCCTGTTGAAAAATGGCTCTTGGCAGCCCTACCATGAGTGACAACACATGTGGCTGAAAGACGTCACGAACGTACCGCTGGGCTGTCATGGTGCCATGGATGAATATCAGGGGTACTGTGTGTCGTATGCGATGGCACTTCATATCATCACGTGAGCTGTGGGTGCGGTGTGCTGCTGTAAAGCAAAGGAGGATTGAGGCGTTCACTACGGAAGCCACCACACACGTACACGATTGTCTCCACTGCACAAATTGAATCTGGATTCATCGCTGAAGACGACCCGGTTCCATGCAGGTGCAGTCCAATCCCGTCGAGCGCCGCACCACTCCAAACGGAGGCGGCAGTGTGTGGACAGACAGACACAAGGATCCGTAGTGAAGGTGTTGCCTCTGTCCGAATGAAGGACGATGAGATAGTAGACGCTATGCGTGCGTGTCGTGTGATGTGACGGTTTACTGGACTATTGGTCTGTTGAGAGCGTCCTAAGAGCGCCCTCAGTCCATGTAAGTGACCTCTCTCTTGTCCACTGGTCCCAACACCTCCTCACAGTGAGATCACAATGACCTATGTGGCGGGCTACTCGCCGATCTGACCACCCAGCTTCCATCATCCCGATGATTCATCCTTCTCTGTCTCTGACAGCTGCTCATACTGCCTTTGATGGTGGCAAAACGTCATCTCTATTTAAAAAGCGTCCTTCTGCAACAGATAAAGTACACGCGAATAAGCTCTACGTTCCTGTTTTATACTCCAAGGAGAGAGAAGTTCAACGCCATCTGGTGGCATTACGCAATGCGCAATCACTCTGCATTTTCAATCATTTACATATCTGCTGACACGTACCTTCATGACAAGTTTCGTTATGATCTCACTATTAATTCTTGATGCGAAAATTTTTATGGCAATAAGTGTATGTTATATATACAGGGTGATTGGAAAATGTCTGGCCAAGATTTAAAGGTGGTTAGAGTGGACGAATATAAAAGGATTCGCAATACAATGCGTATCCAGAAACGTCGGAAGGCGGTAGAGGGCGCTGTGTAGTGTAGGCGAAACAACCCGGCATTGCGGTAATTTTTGTTTTTTTACGATGTCAGAAGGATATCTCCTGATTCAGGCATTCGTGAAACGCTGCATGCTGTATGAAATCATAACGCAGCATGACCGCTTCATGCATTGCTGGCTTATTTCGACTGCCCTACACAGCTCCCTCTAACACCTATATGCGGCTTTTTGACACGCATTGTACTGCGAATCCTTCTATATTTGTCTCCTCTAACCCCTTTTAAATTTTGACTAGACATTTTCAGACCACTTTGTATATAATGCCCATCACCTTCTTAATCGTTTTTTATTATAAATTGTGAAATGCAAAAGCATGCAGAATTATTTGCCGAAACGTTAGTGGAGGCCTCCTTGTTGAGACTCAAAAAGATTTTGGGTTCCTTCTGTGTGTTTGCCTTTCTGTCTGTCACACGATAGCGCCCGCAAAAATCACGCTATTGACTTGAAATTTGGTACATATATTCATGAGCCCCATGGAATCAGCTGTATAGTTTTGGGTGTGTATTCCATTTGTAGCTCGTATAAAGGGACACGCCAAAGTTTTTCTATCATTACGGCCTATGGGAAGAATTTGTATGTACCGTTATAGCGGCCGCAAAAATCACGCTATCTACTTGCAATTTGGCACACATACTTATAAACCGTACAGAATTTCAGCTGTATAGTTTTGGGTGTGTATTTCATTTGTAATGCGGGCACAGGGACACACCAAAATTTTTCTTATCATTACGGCCTATCGGCAGAATTTGTATGTACCGCAATAGCGGCCGCAAAAATCCTCCGATTACCTTGTAAATTGGCAGACACATTCAGGCTCTGTGTAGAAATAGCTGTATAATTTTTTATGTCTATAGTTTTAATGGATTGAGTACAGGGAAACGTCAAAATTCTTATCATTACGGCATATGGGGTGAATTCATTGAAACGCATTTTGACATCATTACTTTGCAATCAACAAAATTGAACTAGCGTACATTACTGAGAGGCTTAAACTTACGTTTTCTGCAGAAAGTATGTGCTCTTAAGCTTCCTACAAACAAAAATTCCTTATACCTTTTTTATTTGGAATAACTTCAAAACTAATTATTGAAACAAATAAAACATTTATGTTTGCATAATACCAAAGAGATAAAATGATACCTATGTACACATTTTCAATTTAGTAATTCGCTTTATTACACTCTACAAAGTACTAAAAAAAAAAAAAATCCACGCAAAACTTTCTTTTTAAGCATAATATGATAAACACATACTTTGTATTCTATTATGGCTTATCATATGAAAAAAACACATTATATTTCAATATAAGAAATAAAACAATTTATTTGTTAGATCTACACAATTACTGAATAAAATTAGTATGTTGTGGCCATCACAAAGCATTCTTCTATATTTTCCTATACAAATTCACTCAGTATAAGTTAATAATTATTTTTTTTTTATCCATTATGAATGCAGATGATATAAATCTCACATAGTTATTACACTAAATGTCCAATGAAAGTTAATCTTTACCGTTCAAATTACATCCTTTTCATTCTCAAGGAAAATTTCAGTATAGGAGTGCAAACTATCGGTCGATATGCACCCAAATTGAATCAGCATAATATCTCATAATGACTTTTTCATATAACAAGTTTTGCTCGTCTATACGCAACAGAACCTAAACTATAATTTTCCCTTAAATTTCGGAAATCATTATATAGAGGCGCCACCTGTTGAGCGATTGGCACCAAAAGCTGACAGAAACTAATATATGTCAAGGTGCATCTACATAAAAATTTATATGCAATTCTGAAGAGTTCCTGAGATATGACCTTCCTTGAAATTGAGAAAATTGCACTCGCTTTTATAATGGTCGTGTTTTATCTCGAGTTAATTGATCCATTGAGTATTAAAATTCGCTGGACTCTTTAAAAAAATATCTACCCTCATGTACAAAGAGTATTTCACTATCTTAAGAGTGCAAATTTCGTTAAGTCGGTCACAATTTCGTCATCCGACTAGTTTGCTTCCTTCATCTGTAAATAAGTTAAACGTGACTCATCAGAGAAAACTACTAGCGCCAAATAATTAACTGACCATATTACAAATTTTTTGCCCCATGAAGACTTATCTTCTAAATTCTTTTTGTTAATAATATGCATATAAGATACTATGTTTCACCAAATTTGTAGAAGATATTTGAAGTTTTTGAAATGGCACGCATAATTCCTGTTGTACGGGCATCTGTTACATTATGATCTAATAAGGTGCGGACGCACCTGTGTAGAGGCTGCGCCCTCTGAGTTCGAGTCAGTGTATGAGTAGACACGAGAGTGTAAACAGGGATCCTCGAGCGCGATCCCACTTTGAGTTTGTGTTTAAAATAAAAATGAGTATACAGTCCACCTGAGTATAATTTGTACCTCCACACAACACCAGTGCCTACGAGTGATCTAACATTCTGGTCCGAGCAGCCGGAATATGGAGGTACTGTGATATTCAAGTACCGAACGAGATCGAGTAAGTGATTAACACTTTTTAACTGTGTATTTGAGAAACTAAACATAATTAGAGATGTACTTTAATTAATAAATTATGTTTAAAAACTGTAAAAAAGACGATTTGAGGCTAATAGCCTCCGAATTAGGTGAAACAGTAACAGATAATTTACTTGTTGCTGACTTAATTGAGCTAATTAAGAATAACAAACATTACAAAACTGATATAGATTTTGTAAAAGAGTTTTAAATACTACGATTGAAGATCGTAAAAGTAAAGACATTAATTCTGCTAATTCAATTAACATAGAACAAATTAAATTAGAGCGAGTGAAAACAGAACTAGAGTTAGCACGGTTACGTGCAGAAACACAAACTGAAAACCAAACTGAAAATGCTCATGAAATTAATAATTCTTTAGCTTCATTAATGAAAACTGTAAGAATTCTGAATGTGAAAGTCACTACTAGGCCGGAAGGCTGGGCCTTCTTCTTCTCTTCATTAGAAAGAGAATTTGTAGCTAAAAATGTTCCAGAAAAGTACAAGTCAGAAATTCTTCTAAATTTGTTAGGAGAAAAAGCAAGTAATGTTATTACATACATTAAAGAAAATGAACTAAATAATTACGAAAAAGTTAAAGCGATCATTCTGAGAGAATATCAACCTACGCCGCAGGCTTGCTTACAGCAGTTTAAAAAAGCAACACGCCAGGAAAACGAAACATGTGTGGAATTTACTTCTCGTTTAATTACGAATTGGGAATATTATTTGAATTTGAGAAAAGTGTCAGATTTTAAATCATTAAACGATTTAATTATATCCGATAAAATAATCAGTACCCTTGATAAAGAAGTAGCTGCTCACATTTCAGTTCGGCAAGCGGAGAATTGGTTTAGTCCCTGTGAATTAGCAAAAGAAATTAATCTATATAACACATCACGAGGAAAAACTCTTAAGAATAACTATAGTTTTACACCAAAACATTATGAGTCAAAAGTATTCTTAACAGATGTTAAGCGATTAAAATGTGTCTTGTGTAGTACAGATCACCCCTTGCACTTATGCGCTGTGTATAAGAATTTATCTGTAGCTGACAGAATAGAAGTAATTAAAAAGAATAATTATTGTTTTAATTGCCTGTCATCTAAACATGTAGTTAAAAACTGTACTTCTAAATTTTCCTGCTCAATATGTAAAAAAAGACACCATCTGTCAATTCATTATGAAACAAAAAAAGAAAACCGTCAAATAGACGCGAGTCACTCTCTTAAGGACCCTTCAGAGACTGGCAACTTTAGAAAGCTGCAAGTCGGCTCTATTGATATTTCTTTGATGTGGTTAGGAGATCGACGCTGGCTGCGACGCTGGCTGCAGTCGAAGATCCCAAACCTCCTGGTGCGATAATTGCATGAGAAGGGGGTCTCTTTTGTAAAAGAGCAATAAAAAGTAATGTCCTTCATTGTAAATGTTTGCAAAATGTCAAGGGTCGCTTTCGGACAATGGATAATTTATGTGTTTTGACGCGCTGCATGTTGCTAGTATCTGAAGGAAGCTTTACTGGCGTCATACCCCCCTCCCTGTCTGCAACAGCACAAGAATTCTTGCCCCCGACAGAAAGTAATTTATTAGTAGCATCGAGAATAAATAAAACAAAAACAGTTCTATTAAGCACATCTGTTTGTTATGTTGATTTGGAATATCACATCCGGTTAAAGCATTATTAGATGTAGGCAGCACTTCGTATTTCTTAACAAAGGAGTGTGCTGATATGTTAAAATTAAAAAAAGAAAAAGTGAATATCATAATTTCAGGATTAAATGACGCATTATTTACAATTCTATCAAAAGTGTCTGCATGCATATGCATTTCAAATGAAGATAGAAGCTATATAAAAAACTTAGACATTTTTATTCTGCCAAAAATAACACAAGACTTAGTCCCTGCGCAAAAAATCGAAATAGATATGAACCAAATTTCTATTTTAAAACTAGCTGATGTAAACTTTAATTATCCACAAAAATTACAAATGCTTCTCTCAGCAAAAGTTTTTTACGAGTTATTAAAACCAGGACAATTGGAAATTGAAAATTCAGGTTTAATTTTACAGAATTCTGTATTTGGGTTTATAGTGTCAGGAAGTATTTTTAGTGAAAGAGAAAGATTTGAACACAGTGGGTTAATAAACACTACAAATGATTTAGAAATAACAATGCGTAAATTCTGGGAAATTGAATCAATTGAAAAAGAAACAGTAAAAAGTAAAGAAACTACCTTATGTGATGAACATTTTCAAAATACTCATAGAAGAGATAAATCCGGAAAATATATTGTCAGTATGCCCTTGAAACAAGATCCGTTATGTTTAGGAGAATCGAAAGATACAGCCCTAAGAACATTAAATGCCTTATGGAAAAGGTTGAGTTTAGATTCCAATTATTTAAATTTATACAAAGATTTTTTAAAGGAGTATTAGGATATGGGACACATGTATGAAGTGTCGGAGAAAGAAAATGAGAAAGGATCTTACTTTATACCACACTTGGGGGTATATAAACCGGAAAGACGTTCGACAAAACTTAGAGTTGTTTTTAATGCGTCTAGTCCCACAACAAAAGGGAATTCGCTAAATTCATTACAATACAATGGAGGTGTAATTCAAGACGATATTTTTACCTTAATGACCAGGTTTAGAAAACACATATTTGCTTTTACTGCAGATGTAAAGAAAATGTTTCGGATGATCTTGATAACACCAGAGCAGAGAAAGCTTCAGCGAATACTTTGGAAGACAGAAATTGATAAACCAGTAAAAATATATGAATTAACTACTGTCACATACGGGACAGTAAGTGCTCCATATTTAGCTATGCGTACACTACATCAATTATCAATAGACGAATCAAAAAATTTCCCATTAGCTGCTCCAATAGTAATGTCCGATATATACATGGACGATGTGTTATCGGGTTCTGACACATTAAATAATACTAAAGAGTTACAACATGAATTATGCGAAATCTTCAAAAGGGGAGGCATGCACCTTCATAAATGGTGTAGTAATTCAAATGAATTAAAAAATATTGACGATTCAAGTTATTCATTTTTGAAAAGTGAGGTTACAAAAACATTAGGAGTTCGTTGGAATTCCAAAGACGATCACTTTGCTTTTAAGGTAACACTCGAACCACAAACTGTACAAACCAAGAGAAGCGTACTGTCAACTATAGTACATATTTTTGACCCACTGGGTTTATTAGGCCCCATCATTTCCAATTTAAAAAAATTTTATGCAAAAATTGTGGTTATTAAAGATTGAATGGAATGAACCTTTACCAGTTGAAACTCAAAAAGAGTGGAATCGTTTAACTGAAAGTGTACATGTAATAAATGATATAAAGATAGACAGATGCATAGTTATAGAAGATTCGGTAGCTGTAGAATTGCATGGATTTGTTGATAGTTCAGAATTAGCCTATGGAGCAGTTGTTTATGCCAAATCAACCAATAGGAAAGCAGAATTTAAAATAAAAAATGATTGCCAGTAAATCCAGAGTTGCGCCCATAAAATAGGTCAATATTCCTCGCTTAGAATTATGTGCTGCAGTTCTTCTAGTGAAACTAATGAAAAAAGTGCAAATCGCACTAAAGCTGAGCGTAACATCCCTTTATTTCTGGAGTGATTCTATGATCGTCTTATGTTGGATACGGAAAGAGGCTCACCAGCTTAAAACCTTCGTAGCAAATAGAGTAACTACTATTCAAGAGATGTCAGATGTGCACCAATGGAGACATGTGCAATCCCAGAACAACCCAGCTGATTTGTTATCCAGAGGTATAGACCCAAATAAATTAGAACAATGTGATTTGTGGTTCAACGGCCCAAAATTCTTGACTATGCCAGAATATCCCAAAAGAGACATTCCAGTGTCTGTGAGTGTAAATGACTTTGAGAAAGAACTTAAATCTAAAGTAGAACATTTAAATGAAAGAACATTTATTAGTACAAATAGTACTTTTTTATCTGACTTTCTTACAATTAGTAACGATTATTCTAAACTTGTCCGTGTTCTCAGTTTTATTTACAGGTTCATAAGTAATTGTAAAAATAAAATTAAAGAAAAAGGTCCTTTACATATTAAAGAGATAGAGACCGCTGAAAGGATCTTAATAAAAATGTTACAACAAGAAGAGTTTAGAAAAGAAATAATGTCTCTGCAAAATTCAGGTACATTAAGTCCTAGAGGTCAGGTAAGCAATTTGCATCCTTTTATTGACAGAGAAGGCCTGCTAAGAGTAGGAGGAAGACTTGGAAATAGTGATTTAAATTATGATAAGAAATTTCCAATTCTTCTTCCATCTAAACATAAATTAACTGAGTTAATTGTTGTCTCTTATCATAAAAAATTTTTGCATGCTGGGCCTAATTCTGTATTGTATTATTTGAGAGAAACATTTTGGGTTACAAATGGTAGAAATTTATGTAGAAAAGTTGTGCATAAATGTGTTAAATGTTTTAGGGTTAATCCAAATTCAGCACAACAAATATTAGGTAATTTGCCAAAAGACAGAATTGTTCAAAACTATCTATTTAACATCACTGGGGTAGATTTCACTGGTCCTTTCTATATTAAGTATAAATATCAGAGAAGAAGGACTTATAATAAAATATATGTTGCAATTTTTATTTGCTTTGTGACCAAGGCTATACATTTAGAGTTAGTCACGGATTTAACGTTCGCAGCCTTTACAGCTGCTCTTAAGAGATTCATATCGAGGTGAGGAAAATGCAGTAAGCTGTATACAGATAATGCTAAGAACTTTGTAGGAGCAAATGCAGGGCTCAAAAAATTGTATAAAATGGTAAATAGACCAGATGAACAAATTTCGGGGTATATGAGCTCAGAAAACATTGATTGGCAGTACTCACCTCCTAGAGCTCCAAACTTTGGAGGATTGTGGGAAGCGGGAGTCAAATCCTTTAAATATTATATGAAAAGAGTTGCGGGAAATTTAAAATTAACTTATGAGGAATTTTTGACTTTAATTATACAAATTGAAGGGATGCTAAATTCTAGGCCTTTAGTCCCCTTAACTGCTAACGTAGAGGATTTAAATGTGTTGACTCCTGCCCACTTCCTCTTAGGAAGGTCAATTACGTCTATAACTGAGCCAGATTTATCAGAAATTACAGAAAACAGGCTTAGCCAATGGCAAAAAATAACAAGGTTATTTCAAAGCATTTGACGTAAGTGGCACTTAGATTATCTATGTCACTTACAACAGAGATCGCGATGGAAATTTGAGAAACAAAATATTTGTGTTGGAGACATGGTTATTCTAAAAGAGGATAACTTACCACCATGTGAGTGGCCACTGGCCAGAATAAGCAAAATTTTTCCCGGAGCGGACAAAAAAGTAAGGGTAGTGGAGATTAGTACTGCCTCTGGGAAATATAAAAGGTCTATTTCCAAGATTTGCCCGCTTCCAATAAATGATTAAAATTGTTATTAATTATGAATGTTGTAAATTATGTAATATTTTGATAAAATTTTTGCATTACCTTTTATTTAACATATGTAATATTTACTGTATGGTATTGTGTAATATTAATTGTATCAGAATTTTTATGTTGGAAAAAAAAAAAAGACTGTTAATGATTTCTTGAATGTTTAAAAACATTGCAAGGCCCGGGGGAATGTACGGGCATCTGTTACATTATGATGTAATAAGGTGCGCACGCACCTGTGTAGAGGCTGCGCCCTCTGAGTTCGAGTCAGTGTATGAGTAGACACGAGAGTGTAAACAGGGATCCTCGAGCGCGATCCCACTTTGAGTTTGTGTTTAAAATAAAAATGAGTATACAGTCCACCTGAGTATAATTTGTAACTCCACACAACACCAGTGCCTACGAGTGACCTAACACCTGTAAAGATCTAAAATAATGTACAGTTAGCGTAGATCTTTAAATGATTATCCCACTGTGGGTTTTAAATATTATTAATAAATTAATACTAATTAAAAAATTACGCAAATAAAGCTGTTAAAATTTTCAAGAATAGTTTGTTTACAATTTAAGATACAAATTATATTATACATCATTCTTTTAACGCCAAAAAATATCTTTTGTTAATTAAATATACATTTTCAACCAGTTGTCATTACATTTCGTATTTTCTGAAAAAAAAAAAAAAAAAAAAAAAAAATCAAAGGTATCCACTATTGGAACAGAAAAGGTGTCCACTACCGTATTTTGAAGAATCTACTACTGGCGCATTTAATGTTGTCTGGATATTGAATTTTTAGATTATAAAAATTATTAAACTAGCATTCTTCATAATACAATCATGTACAGAACATAAATCGAATCGAACACAAATTATAAGTACAGTCATTAAATTTAAGAGCAATGCGGACAAACAGTTACAATATGCTGTTAAAACGTCCACTAGTGTTAAAGTTACCCTTACTTCTAGACTAATCGAGCGAGAATTTAAAAAATAAAAATTCTTCCAAATTAAAATCCTGGACTATCGTCGTAGTGAAATTTTAGCCAATCATGTTATTTTCACAATATTTAACATTCAGTTCAAATGACAATGTTAAATGTTATTTTGTGCAGATCTCACAATAAATTCACGTCCATATAATATAATGTAATATTGGTATCGTATGACCTACAATATATTAATAATGAAATAACTTTCTTGTTAATGTTATTATTTAATAATACCTTTTAGATGATTATTTTCGAAAAATTAAAACAGGACTTAATTAAAACTACAAATTACCATGCAGGCTTCCTTAAAAGAGAATAACATTGTTTAGAATTTTTTTTTTTTTTTTTTTTTTATTCATTTTCTTTTCTCTCTTTTTTTTTCTTAAAAACATCCACTATATTTTTGTTTTATTCAAAAAGAAAAAGAAACTTTTCTATAATTCCTCCCAAGAAAAAGTACATTTTTGTCTAGCAAAAAATCTTTAATAGCGGATTTTTAAATTAAGATGCTTGGAGTAAAAGCATAATTATTTAAGACTGTTTTTATTTTTAAAGTGAAATAAAAGCATAAGGATAAGTCAAAGGGGAAAAAAAATATTCAGAATGCACGCCGTAAAGGAAAATTCAAAATGAAAATTTCATAAATTTTTTTAAGTCAAATTAATTCAGAATAAAATATAGATACGATTTTAATGTATATTAATTCTTATGGGACTATCATCGTTGTGAAATTCTTAGCGAGTTATATTGTTTTTCACCTACAATATATACACGTGCACACACTCTCATTGAACCTAAGATTGTATTTATTTTATGATGGGCGATTGACAATAACATAGAAGAGGTTTTCGTGTTGTAATAAAAAATCGATTATTCGAATAAGATGAAAACTACTTTTTCTTAAACTTTAATGAAAATGTAAATGTTTGTTAAATATTCATCAGTTTTATTGCTTAATTATAGCTTCATTATTGCGATGCTATCTTATTGCCGCTTTAACAAAGGCAATTTCCCCAAAAATGATTAGAGTATAATTGATGTAATTTTAGTAATCCACCCTAAAGTAGTTGAATAAATTTACAGCTATCTCAATTATCTTTATGTTATACAAATACTTATAATAATTATTTAAAGAAACGTGACACAGAAGTTTTGATATCATTGAAGAAATCTAGTAATGGTTTATATACTCACATTTTACTTTTATATTTACATAGTAATGTAAAGATGCAAAAGATTTATTAAATTTTATGCCTAAGAGAATACAGAAAAAGTGCATGATTAATTAAAAAAAAATAATAATAATAGAATTCAACTGACCTTCTTCAATTTAAAAATCAAAATATGTAAATTTTATTGAGTTGTAAATGATACCCTGATAAAAAAGGAGATCTCAGGTCAAATTTGTTATTATACTGTTTAAGGGGACAGGCTACTAAAAAAAATGAAGAAGAAATTTTCGATTAACTTTCAGAATTAAAATAATCTGGTGTGTCACTCACACGACTTTCTCTTACCCTGAAATTTAATACTATAAATACAGGTTGGAGATTAAGAGGTAAGATAACGATGTTATGTAAACATGTGTTAAACAATTCAAATTAGGCTTCGGAAGAGTTTTATATGATAATTAATTCTGTGTGAGGGGTTCTACCGCCCCCCTCAACCTCCCGTTTCATTAATGCACCCAGATTTATATAAAATTTAATTCGGTTATTAAAAAATAATTCTGTTTTTAAAAAATAATTTATTAAAATTATTATTTAAAAAAATTATCTCTTATGATAATGCAGACGATTTCCATATTACAGAAGTAGTATAACACTAAATATCCAAAAAAAGTCCATTTTAATCTCAATATAAAAAAAAAAAAACAACAAAAAAAAAAAAAACAGTTGCACTTCGGGAGTGCCGACAGAAGTGAAAACGTGAACAATTACGTGTGTATTTCTTGAATCGTCAGGAAATATTTTATTGTGTAGGAAATACTTTTAAATGAAGTGTTTTTTTATTCATTAATATAAACTTCTACTACAAAAATTATATTACAATTTTATTTAATGCGCTAACTGCAATAGAGACAGTGTCCGGAGATGAGAGAAGTCGTGTAGAGCCGCACCAGATTGTAAAAACGTGAGAAACTTGGCGGCTTTGGCCTTTATCACGGTTTTGTGAGGTCTCACTGGAACGTTTCCGGCTGCAATCTTTAAGAGACAGTGTCCGGAGATGAGAGAAGTCGTGTAGAGCCGCACCAGATTGTAAAAACATGAGAAAAATGGCGGCTTTGGCCTTTCTCACGGGTTTGTGAGGTCTAACTGGAATAGAGACAGTGTCCGGAGATGAGAGAGGTCGTGTAGAGCCGCACCAGATTAAAAAAAAATATACAGTATATAATTATTAACACTTCACATTAGCAAGTTAATTGTATGATACTTTATTTGTATCATACAAGGATGGAAAGCGTTTGCTGACGATGACGCGAATTCAATGATATTTGTTCACCCAAAAGTTTTCACTTCAAATGGAAAGCGTTAGCTGACGATGACGGGAGTTCAATGATTTTTGTTCACCCAAAAGTGCTCAACGTGCCTAAAGAAGTTTTCACTTCAAAAAATACGATTTTTTTTCTAAGTTTTTTTTTTCGGTAAAAGTAAAAGAAATCGATAACTTTGTTTTAAATTATCGCAGATCGATTGTTCAACCATTCGTTTTAAAGGTATTGGCGAGCTCTTTTGAAAGATACCCATCATGAAAATTTACTCCCCTGGAGGAGGGACTTCCCCCCCAGGGGGGGGGGGGAGGCGAGGCTCCTACATACACAAAAATTTTTTCCCAGTTTACTATCTCTATTACAATATATATATATATATATTCGTTTCATTTGGTTTAGTGCAGTCTATAGCCGTTAAACTCTACTTACCTGCAATTTCCCCCATAGACGTAATGTATTAGAATTCTCTTGATTGTCCCTGTACACGAACCATTTGCTTGATCTTAACGAAAAGCTTACTGTAGCATCCCTATATGATACACATTTAGAATACCAAGTTTGGAATGTCTGCTACTATTTGTTCTTGAGATATGCTGATAACAGACAGACACACCCACAGACACACAGACACACAGACATACACACAGACATACACACAGACCATTTGCTAAAAACATGATTTTCGTATTCAGGCTACCTCAAAACGTGTAAATATAACAAAATCTCGCGTTCGAAAATTTGACTCCAAAAAAATAATGAATGGATGTACAAACATTTTTTTTTTTTTTTTTTTTTGTGTGTTAACTAGTATGGTATTGATTAAAAATATTGCTTTGGTTTACTTTAAATTAGTGAATTATTTTTATTGTAGATTATTTTTTTTGAAAAATTCAAGGGTGCTTTCTCACTGAGAACATGATATTTCAAAAAGAATTTGAGATATGAACTTAAAAATTTTCTCAACCATACATTTTGACATAAGGAATAAAATGAACTAAAAATAAGACATGCTATTCAATAGAAAAAAAAAAAATGATTGTAGAAATATAAAAATTTTAACGGTAATTTCATATTTTAAATTTAATTATTAATTAAACTCCATATTATTAAAATAATTAAAAGATTCTTCATTTGAATGTTTTGTTTCATTTAATTTAAAAATTATAGGTATAAAGATACTGCACGCAGTGAGAAAATACTCTTAATATTTTTAAAAATGATATAAAAATAATTTTCTCTTTTAAAGTAAACCAAAATAATATGTTTAATCAATAGAGTAATTTCATACTAGTTCACACACATACAAAAAAAAAAAAAAAAAAAAAAAAAAAAAAAGTTTGTACATGCATCCATTCCTTTTAAAAAAATTCTGAACGTTGATCGAAAATTTCTTTTTTTTTGGCAAATAGAGTATCTTCATAAACGTATCGTTTTTAGTTAATAACTTCTTTAATTAAAATGATAGAAATTTCTAAGCAGCCGAAATGTCTTCCTTGTAGTATTCGGAACACATTGATACTTCTCATGAAGCGAAGGACCCTGCCCTCCGCAAGAAGATGCTGTTGTAGACAAAAAAAAAAAAAAAATTGACGCCAGTGACAGTAACTTTTTTTTTTAATATATAGAGATTAGTGGAGCTAAAAACTTATAAACTTCTTCTAAAAATCCAGGAACAATCACCACACTAAAAATCCAATAAATTTAAAACAATTTTGTAATGATTAAGCTAACTTTAATTATTTCATTACGATTAAACAGTCTTTAAGCATATTTCTTATTATTAAATAAACCTTTGTATTTTATTGTAAAAACTAGCAGGCTACGCCCGCTTCGCTGGTCACTATTTTTAAATGAATCACAATAATTAATGAATTCTCAAAATTACATTAATTTTTAAGTAAATTGATAAAAAAAGAGAAAAAAAAAAAAATCTGATCGGGAAAAATGTCGCACCGGGTCCCCACTGCGTAGGCGTCCCCACTGCGGCAGCGTAGACACGTGCGCTGCGCGCACGTATTCCTTCACCGTCCTTATGACTTCTCAAAATTCTATGTTATTACACATAAACTTTCATTCTTAAGAAAAGGAATTAAACTAGTATGTTGTGGCCACCACGAGACTTTTTTCTATATTTTCCTATACAAATTCACTCAGTAACAATATATTAAAAAAAAAAAAAAAAAAATTCAAAGTTTTTTTTCGTTAAAAGTAAAAAAAATCAATAACTTTGTTTTAAATTATCACATACTTATAGTTCAACCATTCGTTTTAAAGGTACTGACGAGACCTTTCTAAAGATACCCATCTTGAAAATTTACCCCCCCTGGGGGAGAAGCGATGCCCCCACATGCACAATTTTTTTTTCCTAATTAACTATTACTATTATCAATAATTCATATTAATTTTGCAATAACAGGTTAAGAATAACTCTCTTTATGTGCATTTATACGAAATTTGTCCTATACTGCCATGTTAAAAATTTAGAAAAAATACGATCACAGCGCCACCTGTTGAGCGATTGATCCTCAAATCTAATGAGCACCTGTTTATGTCAGGGGCCAACTAAATACCAAGTTTGGTTAAATTTCGTTTTAAAATTTTTTAAAAAAAAATTACCGAATTTTTTCAGTTTTTTTTCGTAAAAAGTAAAAAAAATCGATAACTTTGTTTTAAATTATCACAGATTTATAGTTCAACCATTCGTTTTAAAGGTATTGACGAGACCTTTCGAAAGATACCCATCTTGAAAATTTACTCCCCTCGAGGGGAGACATGCCCCCAGGGGGGTTGACGAGGCTCCTACACATACAAAATTTTTTTCCCAGTTGACTATCTCTATTATAAATAATTCTTGTAAATTTCATAATGATTACTAAAAAATAATTCTCTTTATGGACATTTATACAAAATTTTGTCCTATATCACCATGTTAAAAATTTAGAAAAGCGGGATGGCAACGCAACCTGTCAGACAATTTTTACCAAATGTTGGTAGGCACTAATTTAAGTCAAGGTGCAACTACATACCAATTTGTATGAAATTATGCGCAGTAGTTCCTGAGATACAGTTGCCACAAAATTTTGTCTCACACACACACAGACAGACAGACAGACAGACATTTTCTAAAAATGGTCAAATCATGTTCTACAGCTCTCAAAACGTGTAAATCCATCAAAAACCCGAGGTCGAAAATTTTTACGAATCCAATACTTTCTTCTATTGAATATAGAAGAAAGTAAAAATATATCATTTAGCATCGGGTAAAAACTCACACAGGGACCCCACTGCCTTCGGCAGCGCAGACCCATGCGCGCTGTGCGCGCACGTGTGAGGATATACGTGCGCTGTACACGCATATTCCTTCTCAACTCAAACTTTTATTATAAAGAAAATAAAATAAAAAATAAAAATCTTTTATCATCGGGTAAAAACTCGCACCGGGTCGCAAAAGCATGCGCGCTGCGCGCGCACATGTTAAGATATACGTGCGGTGCGCGCACATATTCCTTCTGAAATTAAACTTTTATTCTCAAGAAAAGAAAATTAAAAAAATCATTTCTCATCAGGTAAAATGTCGGACCGGGTCCCCACTGCCTTCGGCAGCGTAGTCTCGTGCGCGCTGCGCGCCCCTATTCCTTCCCCACCCTTCCAGGCCCTCCTAATTAACTTACATATACCAATTTTGAACGGTCTAACTCAATTAGCTGAGATGCAATAGAAAACCTGATCAGGACACCTTAAAATTGTAAATCAGGTGAAATCTGGAATTCCACTTTCGATAATATAAAAGAACTTTAAAATATCTTTCGAATGATGTTTTAGAAATAATTTATTCATTATTAAAATTTGAAATATTGGAATTTTAAAATATTACAGCGCCATCTGGTGGTAGAAATTTCTGTAATCTACTGTTCGATTCCAAATCAACAAAGCTTTCAAATGATGTATTACTTATGAAATTATTTTAATTAGTAGCTGAGATACAAAAGATAACCGATTCAGGAAACCTCAAAACGTGTAAATCAGGTGAAATCTCGAATCCCACTTTCGTTTATATAAAAGTACTTTAAAATATCTTTCGAATGATGTATTCCAAACTTATAAAATTATTTTAATTAGTAGCTGAGATACAAAAGAAAACTTAATCAGGACATTCTAAAACATGGAAATCACGTGAAATCTCTAATTCCATTATCTATGGTTGTCGGTTAATGGAAGTAAAAAGAAAAATAAATATTTTTTAGGTCCCCTAAACCTGTATATACCACGGTAGTCGGGTAATGGAAGTAAAAATAAAAATAAAAAGTATTTTTTTAGTACCTTCAAATGTATTTCGTTGCTATGGAAACTCCTATCGTCTATTGGTTGGTTGGTTGTTGTCGTGTCCATGGGGAGAACTATAGAGAACCATGAGTGTGCAAAACACAGCCGGCCAACTCCTTGATGTTATCGGAGTACAGACTCTCGATGTCAAAGGGGGAGAATTCCCCAAGCGGAGCCAGGGATCTTAAAATGGCTGGGCAGTCAAAAATATGTTTTGGTGTTAGTGGAACATCATCACAGTTGCTGCAGAGACGGTAAGTTCTATTGCCATCTCTCAGGATCTTCATACCTCGATAATGACCAGTTCTAAGGCGGGTGATAGTTTTGGTAAGGTCTCTGTTAGCGTTTATTTCACAGATCTGCGAGTCTTTTTTAATGGTGTTTTCTCTCAAACGGAACCTTGCCATCGCATTAACATCGTCAAGATTGACCTTGGCGATATTTTCATTATTGAGATTTCTCCCTTTCTTCGCAAGTTGATCTGCCACTTCGTTTCCAGGGATGCCGACATGCGCGGGGATCCACTGTAGAATACATATCTTGTGTAGTTTGTCAATTTCTTCCAATTGGCCTATCGTCTATTGAAAGATAGATTACGTGTTAGAATAAAATTTAATTTGCAATTAAATGTAACTGCTTTGTTTATTAACCCAAATTGATGAAATATGAACTGCATGTTGGTTTTGTGCTGCATAGGTTGTATATTAAGTGAAAAAAAAAAAAAAAGAAAAAAGAAAATTTGAAGCATTTCGAAATTTGCAATTTTTAACTCCAGTTCAAGATCATGTGACATTAATGACTTCCACATGTTTTGTTTCCGTTCGAGACAGCCGTTAAAATCGTCTGCTGAGGGAATGCCTCTTTTTAAGCAATAAACTGTGGATTTTTGGTCATTTTTCGATCGACATGGGTCAACGTTTTAATTAATATCTCCGAAACTAATTAAAAATTTTAAATTCTGTTTTCAGGAGGACCTCGGAAAGGCTCCAGAGCATCCGTATGTCAATTCTTGTACTTCTGCGTTCAATAGGGGCTGAACGTATAGAAGGACAGACAGACAGACAAACCTTTCTTTTTATTATTATAGATTACACAATTGTAATACTTTATACTCATTACTTATATTTAATTTTAGCAGTTTCATTTCATATTTATAAAATAGATATTTTGTTATCTCTGTTTTATTATTAAATATATTTCCGAATAAATTATATTAGAGGTGAGCGGAATTTTAAATTATGAATTAAGTGATCTGTGAATGTATAAAGCTGGCTACATTTGTACTAATAAGTAAAAAGTACTTTTTTTTTTGTATTGTGTTTTACAATTAAGAAACCGACTACTTACTATTAAACAAATATTTCTTGACACAAGAAAAATGAACATTATTTTAATTTATTTTACAGGCTTTATTTATTTACTTTACTTTTTATTTTTGTTCTGTCTGTCTGGGTTAAATTTCTCAATTAAATTTTAACGTCATTCCTACGAACCAATTTTCTTCAAATTTTATACACGAGTCCATAACTGAGGACAATACAATACGTCAGTAATTTTAGAGATCTTTTTCACTTCAGGTAGGTTTCAGGGGAAAAATCTCTATGCCTAAATAAAATTTTGTGATTTATTTTAATTCCTTTCTACACAACCGATTTTGCTCAAATTCTGCACATGACTCCCTAATCAATGACAATATAGTGTCCCAGTATACTTTTAGGAATATCATTCCACGCACAGATACAAGAGGAAAATTTTGTGCGCTTATACCAAATATTGTAATTCATTTTAAATCCACATTTTTTTTATTTTTTTAAATCAATTTTGCTAAAATTTTACACATGATTTAAAATTTTAGTACATTTTTTTTTTAAAAAAAGCTTGATTTTTATAATTTTAATATATATATGTAAACTATATATGTAAACTTTTACAATATATATCTAAACACTCAATACTTTTAAATAGTGCTGTTTTGATAAAAAAAAAAAAAAGTAATTGGCATAGGTAATTTGCTCAGTTCTCCATCGTGTATTTCGTATCATAAATTTCCACTACAGGGGAAAATTAAGGCCCTATCCAATAAGCTATAAACCTTTCAGTTTGATACATTTATCTTATCATAATTTGTTAATTATTTTTATTGGGGTCAGTTTCGCATTTCAATTTACAGATATTCCATACTATTTTCAATGCAATGATTCCAATAATGCAAGTATGTGGGAAATATTGGTCTATTCTGTTATAAAAAGACAATAAGACTTCTTCACACACCATAAATTTTTATACAGCACAACCGGTTTCGAAAGGACGTAGCCTTCCTTCATCAGGTGCAAAAAAACACGTGCTACTGCCTTGGAGGCAAAAGCAGTTGGATTAAAATTTATGGTGTGTGAAGAAGTCTTATTGTCTTTTTATCATTTGTACACCAGTTTTGCATTTAGTTTTGGCTATTCTGTTATGTAAGAAACTCTTAAATTTCAAATAATTTACGAAATTTTCAAAATATTCGTAGTCAATGATATCAAAACTAGTATCCTAAATAATATTTTAAAAGTAATCTGACATATCTATCATGAAGATATATTTCAAAATGGAGGTTTACACGAAACTTTGCCCTATTCCACCATGTTCAGATAATCGTAAATATCGAATAATTTACGAAATTTTCAAAGTAGAATGTTTATGGTTTATGGTACATAGTTTATGGTTTTCAAGCAACCACCAAAGCCGATATTTAAAAGCTGCTCTGACAACTTTACGATCAATAAATTCCTTTCAGTTTACGTTTAAGTGAAATTTTGTTTTATTCTACTATGTCATGAAAATCGCAATTTTCAAATAACTTAGGAAGTTTTTAAAGTAGAATTTTGTAAATCAATAAGGTTCTTTCCAGTGCCATACGTGATATTTCAAAACTGTTCCGACTTCTGTCTGACCATTTGTTCTTCAGTTATCGTATACACAGACTAACAACCTAGCACACTAACAGACACCCTACAGACCGACACCATATTAATTTTGTTATTTTCGGATTTCTCTCACTTGAAAACGTGTAAAAATTCAAAAAACCGAGATCGAAAATTTTTACGAATATTTAAGTTCCTTTTACGTATAGTATTATGAGGAACAAAAAAGAAAAAAAAATTAAAAAAAGGAAGCATAAATAATGCAAGATAAAAATTTAATTGCATTTACGTGTACTGATTTCAAGTAAATATTAACAAAAAAAAAAAAAAAAAAAAAAAAAAAATAGATGCACCTATTAATATTTATTTCAAATTTACAGACAGCATGATAATTACTTTTTCTGCTTAATTTGATGCCAGAATTGATTTGCGAAATCTCTTTTCAAAGCTGACAGTTATTTAAAAGATTTTCAAAATAATTTAAAAATCCTTAAAATGTGACAAGCAATTTCTTGTTCAGATTCTGTACAAGACGAATTACTTTTTCCTTTTTGCAGATAGGATAATTACAAGTAGTTTTGTCCATCTCATTTCTAATTTTGTACTTGGTATTAGATTATTTGATTTCGTGCTATTAAATTTCTTGATTACTTCAGATAAGGCTTAGCATTTAATTTAAAACGATGTAATTGCCATTTAAGAAACTTAATTAGTTTTTCATTCACTCAGAAGATTAATTTAGTACGTAGTTCAAATTACAGCTTAGAGAAAATTTTCTTTATTTTTAAGTCTTTTTAGATTAATAATAAGCAAGCGGCAGCATGAAAATTTTTTTGTGAAAATAAATAAACAATAAAATCATCAAATTCTTTTCCCTATCATTTTTACTTTCCGAACACTATAGTGAGGAAAGTATTGTAATCATGTCAAAAATCCGAATTCGAGATTTTGATGTTTCTATACGTTTCGAGGTCCCCTGAGTCCGTTTTCACTATTTTTGCGATGATGTATGTATGTGTGTGTGTATGTATGTGTGTATGTATGTGTGTATGTCTGTGAGTGAACACGCTAGCGTCTAAACGCTTTGTTCAATTAACCTGAAAGTTGGTACGCATATTGTAAGTCACCATAGTACGAACCCTATAGATTTTGGTGAATCTAGACTTATAGTTTTTTTACAGGGACACAAAGAAAAATTCTTTATCATTATGGCCTATGGGAGCAAAATCTTAAAAGTGCGATAGCATCTAAACGCCTTATTCAATTGAGCAAAAAATTTATACACATATTATAGGTCACAAATACTCAATCTGTATAGATTTTGGAGAATCTAGCACTTATAGTGTTTTTACAGGGACACAAAGAAAAATTCTTTATCATTATGCCTATGGGGCCAAATTTTTAAAAGTGTGATAGCGCCTAAACGCCTTATTAATCTGAGCAAAAAATTTGTACACATGTTACAGATCACAGTTGAACTAACGGTATAGACTTTGGTGAATCTAGCACTTACAGTTTTTTTACAGGGACACAAAGAAAAATTCTTTATCATTATGGCCTATGGGACTAAATTTTTAAAAGTACGATAGCATCTAAACGCCTTATTGAATTGAGCTGAAAATTTATATGAGTATTATAAATCACTGTTGCACTAACTATAAGCATTTTGGTGAATTTAGCATTTATAGGTTTTTACAGGGACACAACGAAAAATTCTTTATCATTATGATCTATGGGCTCAAAGTTCAGTAGCGTTAAATAAAACATCGTGTAATAGATGGAGAAAAATACTCAAACACTCTATTATGGTTTTCTCTCTTTTGTTTGTTTAACAACTCCTCTTTCTTTACTTTATCTACAAAACTGTTAATTACTCAATGTTCGGAAAGTCGAGTGGAGTCACTCCAGATTTTTTTTCTAAATCTTAAAAAAGAAAAAAAAAAACAAATGTTATAAAGTTTACATAATTAACATGCAATAAAATACATAAGAATTGATGCAATAAATAAATAAATAACGTTTGTTAAAAATTATAAGAAATATTAAAAACTCCTTTAAATGGTACCTAGTAAAGAAAATTAATCTTCTGATTATAAGAAGTGTCCAAAACCATTTCTGATATTATTTATAATAAGAAAACTATCAGGGAGTTACTTGCACACAGTATTCTGTCCCCATTTCCCTCCCCTTCTCTGGAAATTGAATAATTATCATTAACTTAACTTTGGTATCCTTAACTATCTACCCAATGACAATCCGCGTGCTTAAATATTACTTGTATATTATTTTTTATTCTCGCGTATTTTATTGTAACTATCGTATCATTTCTACAAAATATAATCGTAATTGGTTCACGTTAGAGAAATATTATATAGATTTTTTATTACTTTCTCTTACCCGCATAAGGTAGGGAAAGTATTGTTTTAGGGTCAAATTTTTGAAAGTGAGATTTTGTTATATTTACACGGTCTGAGGTCCCCTGAATCCGAAAATCATGTTTTTAGCGATCGGTCTCTGTGTGTGTGTCTGTCTGTCTGCGTGTGTGTGTCTGTGTGTTATCAGCATATCTCAAGAACAAATAGCAGCAGAAAGTCCAAACTTGGTATTCGAAATGTGTATCATTTAGGAATGCCACACTAAGCTTTTCGTTGAGATGAAGCAAATGGTTCGTGTACAGAGACACTATTATTCAAATACATTACGTCTATGGGGGAAATTGCAGATAAGTAGATTTTAACATCTATAGATTGCGCTAAACCAAATGAATTGAATATATATTTCTTATATGCGTAAAAAAAAGTCTAATGTAGAATATGGCGGGGAAATCATTCATTGTTCCTTTACAGGGCTACACAAAAGAACTAGATTATAGTGCGACAATAGCTGAAAATTGATGGAAGTGCATTTCAGGTTGTGCCTTATATTATTACTGTAATATTATATTTAGGTGCACTATGTGGTTTGTACATAATCTTCAAAAGATATACAGGACTGAAAATATTTAAGCGATAGCATTCTTTTTTATTGTTAGTGGAAGTGC
The DNA here is from genome assembly GCA_963930645.1 of Salticus scenicus. Lineage (NCBI taxonomy): Eukaryota > Metazoa > Arthropoda > Arachnida > Araneae > Salticidae > Salticus > Salticus scenicus. The sequence continues at coordinate 284,242,866 of OZ005652.1, read as the reverse complement.
TTTACTATAATATTTCACCATGTCCAGGAAAGCTGTCCAGGGCTGGGAAATGAATTCCTCATAGACATATGATAAACAATGTATGTTTTTAAGCTAAATATTCATCTTTTTTTTATTTTATTTATTTATTTATTTTTTTTTGTGTGTATGGCTTTAATCTTTGTCTGTGTCTCTTAGAGTAACTCAAAAACGAATAATTTCAGAAGATCAAAAAGTTGTATTTTCAAATTAATTATACTCTATAAAAAAAAAAAAAAAAAAAGACGCATCAAGAAGGAGGAATTCAAATTGGACACAAATTTATATACGTACAGTTTTCGATGGAAAATGCAAAATTTTAAAGTTTGGCTGCCATCGAATGAGCATGCGACGCTGCAGCGTATCTTAACTGCGCAATTGGCAGAATATTAAAAATGAGAAATTTTTTTTCCAAGTCATAAATTCTTAGAGAATTTTATTCCATCTACTCAGTAAGACAGTAACTATGCCTCGCATACAGGTGCACAAACAACATGCGCAGATGTCAGCATTTGAGTATGGTGTGTAGTTGGGCTCAAAGAAGTCGGTTGGTCTAATATGCGAATTTGTTGGTAATTTAATAGGAGCGGTACCACTATTAGATGATATTGACAGGAATGGGTGAACCATGGCCGAACACAGCGTCAGGGGAAAGCGATCGGCCTAAAGAGAGGACAGAAAGTGAGAACCAGTCAATCGCAAAGCATTACTTAAAGCTCCAATTCATCATTATCGTCGATCCTACGTGCAACTGTTACTTCAGTGACTTCAAAGAGCCTTAATAGGCGGCTCAGTGAAATGGGGTTGATCTCTCTTCCACTGAGGACTTTTGGAGCATCATAAAAAGGGTCTTACAGCCAGTTCGGGATTTTACCAATCTAACGCACCAGTTGAACAGAATTTGGTTCAATACTTCACAGGAGCACATCTGCCAACCCTATCAATTAATACCATGCCGAATAACTGCGTACATAAGGGCCAGAAATGGACCAACACGTTATTGAATTGTTTACTTATTGAGGCACTTTCTCTTGATTAAATCATTCAAATTCTCTGAAACTGCAGTCAATTGTTTTTCTCCACATGTACATCACATCTACCAATTTTTATCCCATTCGGATAACTCCGGGGCCTTCGGAGAAGTCGCCGTTTCTCCCTTCTTCCACCGGGCCGGCTCCTATAGACATCTGAAATCGCTGTGACGTCACAAACGAGATCTGGTTTTCTTCCTCGAACGTGAACCATATAAGCTAGTGATATACGCAGAATCACATTATTTATTTTAAAATCTTAATGTTTTTTCCTTTCAAACAGGGCAAAAGACAAAATATAGATTTCATATTGAAGACAGATATCGTTTTGCATGCAGGTAATGGAATCCGAATCCAAATTAAAAATACTAAGTTTAATTAGCATGTATTCCGAAAAAAAATGTAAAGTTTCAAATAAAAGATGTCAAGTACATATTTGCAGACGAAAAAAATGAAGAGATTGAAATTCCAAAAATATTTTATGACACTTTTAATAGTAATGAAGATATAGAAATAAGTAATGAAATTTTATCCGTATTAATATTCATAGGCGGTTACATTGCACACAAAGTATCTAATAAACTAAAATGTCATGATTGCATTACTTTGTTAGTTAAGGATAAAATATTAGATGTAGACTGTCCTGAAGATGTTTATAAATACTTGATGGTCATTGATAGAGGTCAGCTCAAATGACCCCAGGATATTTTAATTATTATTATAGTTATTGCATTCCAAATTTTTCAAAAACTGATTAATATAAAATATGAAGATTCTTTTTTAAAATTGCAAAATCCAAAAAATATAATTATACAATTAACACTGGAAAAATCAGAAATATTAGGTATTGATTTTCCATGCAAATGTAAGTGTGGAAATGATTTATATAATATAATTAAACAGTGCCTTTCAGGAATATCTAATATTCTCCTAAATAATTATACGAAAGTTAGAAATGATACAAAAAAAAAAAATGAGTGGCACCAAAAGAAAACTAACTATATTAGCCAATTCCTAATCTTAATTTTTTATTTTATTTATTATTATTATTATTATTTATTTATTTAATTTTTTTTTTTCTGTGCAGTTTTTAATTTTGTAATTTAAACATTATATTTGGTTTTCATTAGGTTTTATTGTAAGTTTAACCAATTAATTATAGCAATATTAAACTCTATTTTTTCAACTTCCACCACCACCGACCAAAAGCTTCTTCTTTCAAAACTGAATGACAGGAAATACCGGGTTCGATCCCTGGACACGCTTTTCGACCTACCCGTTCGAAATTTTCCGAGGTTTTCTCCGAATATCGTGTGAATACGGGCCAGAACTTCTTAGATAGATTCACACGGACTTTCACTTTTTTTTTTTTTTTTTTTTTCAAATCATGGTTATTTTTATTATGTGTTGCTTTCATGAAAATACATCAATACAAATAATTTATTCAAGTAAATAATAATAATAATAATAATAATAAAACATATTTCATAATTAATTTTAAGGAAGTAGTTAAATTACAAACAGGAAATAATTTGTAAGAACTATTAAAAAAGAAATCTATTTATTATATTTAAATCTACATATATATTAATATCAGATTCACATTCCATACATATATTTTGGTGAGTTTAATTTTTTGTTCATTGTTTTATAGTATTTCAGTTATATTTTGTATTTTAATTAATCAAAAATAATTTTTAAAAATATTGATATGGTCTAATTAGCTAATTTAATTATATGTGTTTGAAATTATTGTTATTTTATTTACTGTAGTTCTTTCCCTCCAAAAAATAAAATATTTCTTGAAGTTTCTATGCTTATTTTTTTTTCGTTGCCTTTAAATTGACATAAATAACTGAAATTTTTTTTAGATAAATAAATAAGAATTGTAAGTAAAAAATTTATTTCTGTCAAACACTGCAAGAAATGAACCAACGATTTTCAATTTTTATCTGTTACTTTAAATATTTTTACAACTTTGGGATTTTTAGAAACGTTAATAGCAATGTTGAGCATTCTAATCAGATTCATTAATATTTCCATAAAAAATAAAATGTTAATAAATCACGTTAAATTTTTCAAACCATTTTTTTTTTTTTTTACTTTTGTAGAAAAATTATAACATTTTCTCATTTTAACAAAAATTGTTTAAGATTAAAACGTGCATATGTATTTTCATTTTCTTGAATTTCTTTGCATAATTATAAATACTTAATATGTTTAACGTTTCAGTTATTTGATAGTTACTTGACATAGAAACAAATATGTTATTAAATTTTTTTTTTACCCTTCAAAGAAATAATCATTGATTCTTTAAAAAGAACTTAGAAATTTCAAGTATTTTCTGTTATTTTAGTTCTAGACTTTTATTCAGGAATTTTAGTTTCAAAAAACATCTATATACTGCATATTAACATTTAATACAAAAATATTTTTTGAAGAATAATTGAAATTAGTCTTATTTATGGGTAGTATTTTGCTTATAATTTTTTATTGTCATGTAGATAAAGTTTAATTTCATAATTCGATGGAAAAACGAAATTAATGAATTATTATTTAACGGTTTTTGCGTTTGTACTGCATCGTACAGATCAGATGCTTTCCTAATACCAGATCTCGTTTGTGACGTCACCAATTCTAGGAGCCGGCCCGGTAGAAAAAGGGAGAAACGATGACTTCTCCGAAGGCCCCGATAACTCCTTCTTGGACCAAGAAGACATACTTGGACCAAGAAAAAAAAAGACATACCAAGAATCTTGGTATGTCTTTTTTTTTTTTTTTTTTTTTGTTATGAATTGTATAAGTTTATTGCTGGAAATGTTTGATCAAGACTGATAAGTTTCATGGAATGATGCTTGTTAATTTTAAGTGAACTTTTAATTTTAATTAAATATTTAAATTCTATATAAATATAAGTGCAGTAATGAAACGGGGGGTTGAGGGGGGCGATAGGCCCCATTAAGCTGAACTAATTATCATATAAAACTCTTCTGAAGACTAATTTGAATTGTTTTAACAGAGGTTTACATAACACTGCTCGTTATGCTACCTCTTAATCTCCAACGTGTATTTATAGTATTAAATTTCAGGGTAAGAGAAAGTCGCATGAGTGACACATCAGATTAATTTTATTTTATTTTTACTCTAATTTTGAACGATTTGATTTTTACACCCCCCTCCCCCAGTAATAGGAGACTTGTGCTTAATTTAATTATTTTACTCCTTGTCAATCCAATAGTAAATAACCTAATTTTTAAATATGCAAAAGGTTTTAAACAATGATTGTGTTTAATGTTTTACATACAATAATTGCTTTGCATTTTAATTTAAATAAAGCAAAATTGTTAGACGTCAATTTTTTCGTCTTAAAAAATGTTTTTATGAATCACATGTAAATAAATTTGCTTCTTTTTATAAAGGAAAAAAAAAAAAATGAACGCATATTTTAATTTATTTATTTATTATTATTATTATTATTTTTTATATATCAACTCATTTTTCCTTTTTGATAATTTTAAGGATAAAATGAGGTTTTTAATCAAATATCTTTTAAAACGATTATCCGATTGAACTAAAAATTACGGTATTAGACAGATTTTGCCCTGATTAATAATTGCGCCAATTTTCGCAGCGATATATTGATCAGTGTAGCTCTTTATAGTGAAAGATCTGACATATTTAAGATAAATAAAAAAAAAAAAAATGGAAAAAAGCAAATGATGACGACGGAAAATGCCTGACTGACAGCAACGAAACAATTGTTCTGTCGTACTAATAAGTTAATAAACGAAAAAGTTTTGATATATTTATATTTTGTTTTGAAATGTATTTTAAATGATGCAAACTGTTTATAAAGACGTTCTTTATAATAAATATAAGTTATTAAAATTTGTATAACCTATCAAGTAAAACTTTTTTTTTATTGATTTTAAAGAGAGGAATTATCCTTTTTTAACGCATAAAACAAAGATGAAAAATGTTTACAACTTCATTTTTGTCAGTATGTACACCTATCTATCTGTCTGTTTGCGCTCTAAGATGTGTTAGTATGTTAAGAGTTTTTCCAAATGGATATATATGCTATTTAAATTCATTATCATATATTTCCAATTAAAAATTGTATAACTAGCACGACTGGTAAACAGGCACCCAAATGAATGCCAATGTTTTGCACTCTATGAGAGGCATTTTTTATAAATCATAATTAAATACTTTTGTACTGCACATATTTAATGAAATTAACATTTACTATAAATAAATTACTATTATTAAAATAAATAATATAAATTAACATTTATTATTCATAAATTTTTTTATAGAATATTTTACATATTATAGAATATTATATAATATTTTTAGCGTTAATATTTATAGTACACACACAAATATTCAGATACATTAAGGGATACAGTTGGAAATTGCTTGCGTTTTATTATCATTAGCCCTTAAGGGTTTTTTAAATATTTTTCAACAATGTTTAAAAAAGACTAGCAAACCCATGTGAAATTTTCGCACTTTTTTTTTTCTTTCTTATTTATATTTAAATTTCGAAACTCATAAATATTATACCAATTTCTCCACCCAATGTATAATGAAACTCATCAAAAGCCGAATTATTATTAGAACCTTAATATTGTGCGATAGTGAAACCAAAATCATTCAAAGAAAGGTTTCAAAATAAATTTCATATTTGACAACCCAATTTTCATACTTCTCCAAACAGTACAGTTTTAGTGTAGGACCCCATGGTAAATTTAAAATTTTTGTCAGCAACTTTGGAATGCTTTTTTATTTGTAGTACGTCTTTTAGCAAATTTACCAAGAAGTTGTTCAGTTTGTGATAAAAGCATCAAATTTGCTGAAGTTAATGTATAAAACACGTAGAATGTGCAAAAAAAAAAAAAAAAAAAAAAAGAAAGAAAAAGAAAAAGAAGCATTTTGGTCAAAAACTCCTTTTAGGTATTTCTGGTGATATCGATATTTAAACTTAAAATTTAAAACATAACAGCTTAACGGGCTTAACTTATAAATCTATAGCAATAGCTGTTTAACATAATCATGATATTCATAGCTCAAAATCTTTCGCCAGACGTTAAAATAAAATTAATAAAAATAAAAACTAATTTTCATTTCATCTGGATTAAAATTTGCTTACTATTTTAAAATATCGGTTATTGAGTCTTTCGAGGATGCCAATTTTTCAGTTTCTTTTTCTTTTCCCTTCTCTCTCAATTTCTTTTTCATTAATTTAATTTTCTAAAAGTGGTAAAAAGCAGATCTGCAGGCGATTAATTATAATCATAAGTACATTTTTTTTTCATTGAAAATATCTAAGATAACTATTTTTATTTATTTGAAGACGTTAAATTTATTCGTTAACAAAAACAATTTTGACGTTTTTTTTTTTTTTTTATATACCATTGATTACATTTTAATTCTCTGTGGAAAATGACATCAAAGACGGAAAAAAGCAACGTAATAAGAGAAACTAATTGCAAATTGGAAAATAGACTACATATGTTAAAGCAAAGTTTTTAAGTGATAGTTGCGTTAATTAAGGCGATAGAAATTTCTGACCAAGATAAATGTGTTTCGTGGAGTATTCAGCAAGCATTGATACCTCTCACGACGCTGAGGATTCTCTCATTCGCGAGGAGATGCGCCTGCAGACCAAAAAAATTGACGCCGTTGGCAGTAACTTATTTAAATTTTTAGTGATATGAAACGTATGAATTTTTAGGCGATGTACAGGCTGGCATAAAAATAATATTTTTCGTGCTTTTCTTTCTTTTTTTTCCATTTTTTTTCTTAAAAAAAAAAAAAAAAAAAGAAGTAAAGCTTTAAAGAGGCTTTTATTACTGAACTCTTTATTTTACTTACTGAATAGCTAAAAACATACTATTAATTTTGTAAGTTTTCTGTATTTATTTACTATTATTGTTATTATTATTTTTTACAAGGCAATCACTTACGTGAGGGCTACACAGAACAATCTGTTATATAATTTTTAATGAAAATAGTAATAGAAAAAGAGTTTTTAGTCGTAGTTAAAAAGGTGTGATTACAGAGCCTTTTTAACACTTTCCAACAAGGTTGAAAAGTGTTAAAGACTTCGGTTTATCTGTCTGTCTTTCCGCGCTCTAACTCCCGTAAATATTCATGGTATTTCTTGAAACTGATATATGTTATTCACGTTCACTGCCGAATGTTCCCTGTTGAAAATGGAGTGAAAACCTTTACTAGTTTGTGTACAGGGACACCCGAAAGTATCCCAAAGCATTGTATTCAATGAGAGGTGATTCTATAAACCATATTTTAATACCGTTGCATTACACAAATCTTAATAAAATATAAATATGTTATTCAAGTTCACTATCTGATGTTCCCATTAAAAATGGAGTAAATATCATCATTGGTTTGTATACAGCGACACCCGAAAGTAATTGAAAGCACTGCGAGATTGCATTCTATGAGATGTATTTCTATAAACCAAATTTTAAGAACTTTACCTCACAGAAATCTTAATAAAGTTAAAATAAATTATTCATATGCACAAAAGAATGCTTTCTATAAAAAACAGTATGATTAGCATTAGATTTACAGGGCCGCACAAAAATATTCAGTTACATTAATGTGTATTATTAGAAATTTGCTGGAGTTGTATTTTCATATCGTTTTTATCACTTTCTAAATGTTTTTATTACTTTCCAATAAGGTTGAAAAGTGTTAATGACTTCGGTTTGTCTGTCTGTCTTTCCGCACTCTAACTCCCGTAAATAATCATGGAATTTCATGAAACTGATATATGATATTCAAGTTTACTATCGGATCTTCCCTATTGAAAATGGAGTGAATACCCCAATTGGCTTGTGTACAGGGACACACAAAAGTATTCTAAAGCATTGTGTTCTATGAGAGGTATTTTTATGAACTATAATTTTTTTCCTTTATTTTACACAAATTTCAATTAAATTGAAATATGTTATTCAAGTTCACTATCTGATGTTTCTATAGAAAATGGAGTAAATACCACCAGTGGTTGTTGTATAAGGACATTCGAAAGTATTCCAAAGCATTCGTTCTATGAAAGGTATTTCTATAAACGCAATTATTTAAACTTTACTTTGAACAATCTTAATAAAATTGAAATATGTTATTCTTATGCACAAAAAAATACTTTCTACAGAATGTAGTATGATTAGCAAAAGATTTACAGGGCCACACAAAAATATTCAGTTATATTGAGGGCTTTTATTGAAAATTTTCTGGAATTATATTTTCGTTTAAATTAAGCGATTTAACTTTTTTAAGTGTGAATATGATTTCAATTTGTGTATCTATCTGTTCGACTGTCAATCTGTATGTTTGTCCGTCTGTTCGCCTGCAGCTTCTGTAAATATTTTCGGAACTTTTAAAAATCTATATATGTTATTTAAATTCACTATGGAATGTTCCCTATTTTAAATGGCATTAATAGGTCCTGTGCAACTGATTTGTGTACAGAGACACTACAAAAAAAAAAATGCCAATACATTGTATTTTAGGACAAATAATTTTTATAAATTGCATTTAAAGAACTTTCTATTGTAAAAATCATAAAGAAATTGAGATTTATTGCTAATATGCTAAAGTAATATTTTTATAGAATAGGAATTTGTTAAACTTCAGATTTACAGGGCTACACTAAAATATTCAGATATATTAAGGGCTGGATAGAATATAAGGGCTAGATTTTATTTTGTATTAAGCATATTTAAGACTTTCTAACAATGTTTAAGAATGATTAGGAATTCACTTAGTCTATCTGTATGCCTTTCAAAACCACTGTCTATCCGTTGTGTGGTTACTTACTAGACAAAGAACCTTGAAAGTTATACGATACAACAATTACGTACATTTGGAAAGTGTTAATAATTAATGCGTACCGCATGATTTTTCATTCTTGTTCTTGCTTTGCAGGGAGATTATTTACTTCTGTCCAGATCTGTAAATCTTCGTTTAATTTTAGTTATGTAAAAAGTTATCATTACTATTATTTTTTAGTGATTTGACAGTAATCGTCTGCTGCAGTATTTTTTTAAGTGAATGAGGAGAATTAATTTACTAAAATTCTTAAAGATAAAATTACTGACATTGATGTATTTCGTATATTATTTTCTAAAGGCGATTTTAATTTTCTTTATAAAAATCAAGCTGTATAAAAGCGTCTCTCTGTGTGCGTGTTCGTTCTGTAGCTCAGACAGTTGATTGTAGATCTATAGAGAACTACGCAATTTACCAAAGGGGTAGTTTGGACCATGTTGGGGACCATCACATCGAGAATTTTTTTTCAATTTTCGAATTTGAATTTTGCAAATTAATTTTTTTGGAACTTTTACTTTGTTTTCTGTTTCGTTTATTGGAATTTTATTTAAACTGCGTGTTTTATTTATTTATTTATTTATATACTAGCAAACCCATGCGAAATATTCGCACTTTATTTCTTTTCTTATTTACCTTTAAAAATTGAAACTTGTAAATGTTATACCAATTTCACAACGTAATTAAAATTTTAATTTACCAGAAGCCGAATTATTATTAAAACCAAATTAGTATTGTACGATAGTGAAACCAAAATCATTCAGAGAAAGGTTTCCAAATAAAATTTATGGTTCACGACCCAATTTTCATACTTCCACAGGCAGTACAGTTTTAATATCCTCCCACGACTCCTTTTAAATTTTTGTCGTCATTTTGGAGATAACATTTTATTAATTTTGATTTTTTTTTGGTTAATAAATAAATAAAATAAAATAAAATAAAATAATTCCTATTTTAATTATATTTTTTATGATTGTGTTTTTTTAGTCAATTTACGACACAAAAGTTCATATTCTGTATATATGTTTAAAATATTGCTATGTTTAAAATGACGCTTGTAAAGATTCTGAAGAAACAACTGTTAAAAATACATTTTTTCGCAAAATAATCTTATTAGACAAATGTACTCATTTTTTCTTATTAGTCCATTGAGCTATGTCCGCGTGTTTAAATATTGTCCATGTATAAATATTATTTTTTCATCCTCGCGTATCGTATCGTTTCGATAAAAAGTCATTGAAACTGGTCCACGTTAGAGACATATTATATAGATTGTTTCAATCATGTGCGTTATTACTAGATCACTTATTTTTCATTTTTTCGTATTGAGTCTCGTGAATAAATATAGTTTATATATAATTTGAATTTTAGTGTAAGAACTATATCGAATTTTTCTAATCTAGCAAGTTTTGAATGAGAAATTTTTTTAATTTGGTGATACTTTTTTCTGAGGGACACGATCTTTTGATTATTTTAAAACGATATAACATATGATGTTTTATTTCAGTCGTTGCCTTTTCAAAACAATTCCTTTTGGGGAGATAAAAAAATTTTGAAACGGAAAATTTTATCGTTTTTAATTTATTATGTCTTTCGGATAAAAATGGTAATATGGTAGAAAAGATTAAACTTATTAAATTTAAAAATTGATTAAAATTTAAAACATTAAGTTCATGTGTGCTTTTTATAAAATAATTAATAATTAGAAATGATATAATTAGAAATGTATTTTACTTCTAATTTTAGCATATCAAAGCGATGATTATAAAAACACAGTTCTACTATTAAGCCTGTCTAATACATGGCGCATTACTAGAATTCTCAATAGAGATATAACAATACTGAGATAACAATCTGTAAAATCGTAATGCTTGAATAACAGCACCGCAATCCATCTTACGACAAACATCCAAACTGAAGTAGCAAGCGGGGCCCAGTTGAATGGGATTCAGTGTAGCGCAGGCAGTTAAGACGCTGTCGAAAGCAGCCGGTATCAGCAAGGTTTATCAGTGGGTATCAGCGGGTATCAATACGTTTTCAGCGATTTCAATGGATTTTTTAAAAGTTTTTTTTTATGATATAAAAAAATGGTGTTTTATGTTTCTTTTTTTTTTTTTTTTTTTTTTTTTTTTAATTCATTTAATTATAGCGACCAGCAAAGTAGAAGCCTGCTAGTAAAATAAATAATAATAATAATATATTCAGTTTATTATAATCTTTTTAATATAGTACATAGAAAATTATCACATTAATTTTAAATCGTCATTCAACTGCGGATGAATCCGCACTACTCTTTGTCTTTGGAAAAAGAAAAATGCACTATTACGTAATAATGATAGAATTTTCAGTAATATATTACAAATTAGATTAAAATGTCATTAGCCTTTTTCTTACTTTGCAGATCTTCATCTGACTTTAGCTATGAAAAAAATTATTATTATTATTTTAATGATATAAATACAGACAGATTATGACAGTTATTCTGATAAATTAGTAGATACTGGTATCGCCTAGTTGTCCAAACTTGACCAGATTTTATTTATTTATTTATTTTTTTTTTAAATCTCTATCAACATTTTTTTTTTTTTTTTAATGACGATGCAGAGGCCGTGCCCTTCGTGTAAATGTTTTAGCGTTTATCTGTAAACCCGGCTCCTTAGCGTAAATATTATGCCTTTCGGTGGCGTTTCTTTAGAGGAAATCTGTAATTCTTTTTTTTTTTTTTCGTTGACAGTTCAAAAATTCGTTTTAAAGGAATTGACGAGTTCTTTTGAAAAATACAAATATTGAAAATTTACGTCTCTTCACTTGGGAAATTGGAACACATTGAAAAAATCGTGCTAAAAAAATGAAACAGTTGCATAGTATAGAACCACATGAGATAGCGATATTCCTACACAAATACAAAAGTCTTTTTCATAGCTGTCACGGTACAACTACACACAATTTTATATATAATTCTTTATAGAGTTCTGAGATACAGTTACCTCAAAACTTTTGTCACACACAGGCATACATCTTCTAAAAATGGTCAAATCGTGTTCTGAATCTCTTAAAAGTGTAAATTCATCAAAAATCGGAAGTCAAAAGTTTTTATGAAATCAATACTTTTTACTTTCTCTTACCCATAAGGTAGAGAAAGTATTGTTTTTGGGTCAAATTTTCGAACGCGAGATTTTGTTATATTTGCACGTTTTGAAGTCCCCTGAATACGAAAATCATGTTTTTAGCAAATGGTCTGTGTGTATGTCTGTGTGTCTGTGTGTCTGTCTGTTATCAGCATATCTCAAAAACAAATTATGGCAGAAAGTTCAAACTTGGTATTCTAAATGTGTATCATATAGGGATGCTACAGTAAGCTTTTCGTTAAGATCAAGCTAATGGTTTGTGTACAGGGACAACCAAGAGAATTCTAATACATTACGTCTATGGGGGAAATTGCAGGAAAGTAGAGTTTAACGTCTATAGACTGCACTAAACCAAACGAAACGAATATATATATATTGTAAAAGAGATAGTTAACTGGGAAAATTTTTTTGTGTATGTAGGAGCCTCGCCTCCCCCCCCCCCCTCGAGGGGAGTAAATTTTCATGATGGGTATCTTTCAAAAGAGCTCGCCAATACCTTTAAAACGAATGGTTGAACTATCGATCTGCGATAATTTAAAACAAAGTTATCGATTTTTTCTTACTTTTAACGAAAAAAAAAAAAAAAAAAAAAATCGTGCTTTTTTTTTTTTCTTTTTTAAATTTTGAGAATAAAATGGACTTTTTTTTGGATATTTGGTGTTATACTACTTCTCTAATATGGAAATCGTCTGCATTATCATAAAAGATAATTTTTAAAAATAATAATTTTAATAACCGAATTAAATTCTATATAAATGTAGGTGCATTAATGAAACGGGGGGTTGAGGGGGGCGGCAGCCCCCTCACACAGAACTAATTATCATATAAAACTCTTCAGAAGCCTAATATGAATTGTTTAACACAGGTTTACATAACAGTACTCGTTATCTTACCTCTTAATCTGCAACCTGTATTTATAGTAATAAATTTCAGGGTAAGAGAAAGTCGTGTGAGTGACACACCAGATTATTTCTGTTAATAAAGAAGAAAATTATAATATCGACATATGAAAAATTAATATAAAGCTATGTTAAATACATTTTTTACATTGGTAATTATTTTTAGTACGACAGGCGATACTATTTCTTTGAGACAGCGTCGTTATCAATTTTTATCTATAACCTGGAATGAACTTGCAGACATTTTTGTTTTTATCTGAAAAAATAAAGTTCAAAATTTGTCATTGTATCTGTACGGAGTTTTAGTCAGGTTTATTAGATTTCAGAAAAAGAAAGAAAAAAAAAGTACATTTATTAAAGAGGACAAAATCTAACTAACGCCGTATATTTTAGTTCAATCATATTATTGGTTCAAAAGGTATTAAATAAAACCCCCATTTTTGCATTAAAATTATTATTAATATTATTATTAAAGAAAAAGAAGGGGGGGGATTCAAAAATAATACTTTTTTTTTAATGTCGAAAAAAAAAATGAACATACATATATATATATATATATATATTTAAATAATTAAAATAAAATTGGAAAAAATCGTGCTAAAGAAATGAAACAGTTGCATAGTATAGAACCGCATGGGAAAATTAAAAATTTGCCCCGAAGTAGCTCGGTATTTTTTAATTACATCAAATAGGTCCTGAAATGAAAATTTAATTTTAATTTTTAATTCATTTACACATTTCTTCCTGTGTTTCTTGAAGATTCGAAGATCTTTATTATAGAATAGAGCAGGATACACCAATTTACTTATTATAAAGCATCACAGAAAAAGTAAGTAATAAGTACAAAACTTTGAATAAACATCATAAAAATACAAGAACTCGCAGCAATTGTTTCGGGTCGAAAGAAGACGCGACCCTTTGTCAGGCGAACAATTCTGTAACGAGTGCTGCAAACAGTGTAGTGCTTTGCAGTTTTGTTTGTAGCATTTGTGCCTACTTTGTTCGTCTGACGAAGTGTCTTGTCTTCTTTCGACCTGAAACAATTGTCGCGAGTTCTTGCATTTTATGGTGTTCATTCAAATTTCTGTACTTACTACATTAATTTACGTCTGTCCTAAAATAAAACAAACCAGTTACTACATTCTAAGAAATGTGCATAAAAATCAGGGAATTGACCGTTAAAGTGTAAGACCAGCTCCCTTCCTCGCGAAAAAAAGTCAAGTACCCGTATTTGTAACAAAAAAAAAAAAAAAAAAAAAGTAATAATAATAAGTGCATATATTTCTTTTTATGTAAAAAAAAAATTAATATGAAAACTTTTTTTTTTTTTTTTTTTTTTTTAAATAACTAAAATAAAATTGAGAAAAATCATGAAAAGAAATAGAACAGCTTCAGTATAGAACCCCTTCGCGAAATTTGAAATTTCGCACCGAATTAGCTCGGACGTTTCTCACCAAGGTCTTTTCTTAAGCAATTGTGTTAGCCATTTTAATCCATCTTTAAAATCACAACGAACATTTAAAAGTTGCCAAGGGGCTCTTATGCTAAAACCATATCAAAATAATTTTAAGAAATGAATATAGTAATCGATGCTAGGGAATAAAATACAGTTACCGGCCTTTATATAGGAGAATAGATTAAAAAATTTCCTGTCGTACTAAATTAAATTCTGTTCTGTGCAGAATTTTATATTTATTACTTAGGAAAAAAAAAATAGACTTAGGTGTTTTTTTTTTTTTTTTTTTTTTTAATTAAATTTAATACAAAATAGTATCAAGAAAATTACTCCAGAACTAAAATGTTCTTTAATTCACTCCCTGTCTCTCACACTAACACATACAAAGAAAAACTAATATGTTGTGGCCCCCATAAAACATTTTTCTATATAATTTGATATAACAACTTCACATATACTGTTTCACACGCAGAAAAGTTTAATTAAAGTTTCTCGCAATAGAGATTTTAGATATGGACTTTGGTGAAATTTTAATCAACAGATGCTGACGTGCAGCCATGGAGAAAATCTAAGAATGTGAGTAATAGAATTGTCATCCGTCGACCGATATACACAAAAATTAAGTTATTCCTTTTTCATAATGGTTATCTCACATATCAAGTTTGGTGCATTTATATGCGATAGAAGTTGAGATTCGGCCTTCTTATTCACAAGGCTAATTGAAGCACAGCAGGGTGACCCGTTGGTCGATCTGTACCCAAATTGAATAAGCACAGTGTTTCAAAGTGGTCTTTTGACGCATCACGTTGTGTGCAATTATACACAGTAGAATCTGAGTATTCCCGTTCACGTGGAAAACTGCAGCATAGCAACGCCACATGTAAGCAGATATTACACTCAAACTGAAAAAGGACTATACTTCGATGTCATGTTTTGTTCAATTATATACAAAAGAAGCGGTGAGATTTCTTTTCCTTTAATTGGAGAACCACCTGTTTGAGTGGTTTGTACCAAAAAAGTAGTAGCACTAATTTATATGTGTCAAAGTAACACAACATATAAATTTATAAGACAGAGTTGCCACATACTTTTTGTTATACACACAGAGACACAAGGACTCAGAGACATTCAGACATCTTTTATAAATGATCAAATTGTGTTCTGGAATTCTCAAAGTATGGAAATCCATCGAAAACAAGAAGCTGAAAATTTTTACGAAACCAATACTTTCTTCTCTTGAATAGAGAAGAAAGTAAAAATACAAATATAACATTACGTTTTTTTTTCGTCAGGCATGATATACTATTTCTCTGTATTTAGGCTGTTTCAAAGTACAAAGTGCGAAAAGAATTTTCCTCCATTTTAAATTCTTCTGTCCGAAAAAAATATATACCGTTGGCAGGAGAGAATTTGAAGTCGAAAATATTTTGTTTTCCTTCGCAGTTTAAGACTACCAAACATCAAAGACATGATTTACGGAAATTGTTATCATCTTCAATTTTACCCATGGGAGAAATTTCAAAATTTCATTTTCAGCTAAAAATTTTGAAGAGGTTGTTTAGAAATGTCTGCAGACAGATGTGCGAAGTCACTGAATAAGATTCAAATCAGTAAAATAAGCAAACATTTTTGCAGTGAAGCACAGAAGGAAAATTTGATAAAGAACAAGATTCTCCTAAACCAATATCTGTAAAAGAGGAGGATATATTTTAAGAGAAAAAAATCTTGTCTTGTATTTTTATTGTTAAAAGAAATGTTTTCAGTGTAACAAAATTGGTTTTATAAAATGCAGAAACAATTAATAAAACATAAGGTTTTTTCAATCAATTTTCAACATATTGAATTTTTACCATGTTTTTATTAACTTCGATTCTTGTTTGTTTGTGGGTTTGTTTGTTTGTTTGTGTGTTTGTCAGGGACAAATCTTGCAATCGATTTTCAACTAACTTCCCGACTAGCTAGATATTTGAAATTTTCAGGACAGTTCACAACACAGTGACAATACATTTTTCTAATAATTTTAGTCAACTATTTCAAGTACCGCTGCCTTCGGCAGCGCTTATATTATTCGACAGAAAATTTATTTAACTAACTTCCCGACTAGATAGACATCTGAAACTTTCAGAATAGTTCAGAACCTGGTGAAAATGCATTATTTTAAATACCTTTAGCCAACTGTTTCGGGTTCCTGCTGACTTCGGCAGCGTTATCACTACAAAGCTTGCAATCGATTTTTCACTAACTTCCCGACTAGCCAGATATTTGAAACTTTCAGGATAGCTCAGAACACGGTGGCAATACATTTTTTTAAATACTTTTAGTCAACTGTTTCTGGTCCCTACTGTATTCGGCAGCGTTCATATGATTCAACAGAAAATTTATTTAACTAACTTCCCGAGTAGCTAGACATTTGAAACTTTCGGAACAGTTCAGAATACGGTGAAAATGCTTTTTAAAAATATTTTTATCCAATTGCTTCGGGACCCTGCTGCCTTCGGCAGCGTTTCCAGTATAAAACTTGCAATCAACTTTTAACTAACTTTCCGGCTAGATAGCCATTTGAAACTTTTATAATAGCTCAAAAGACGATAACAAGGAATTTTTTTAATACTTTTATCCAATTGCTGGGGTTCCGGCTGCCTTCAGTAGCGTTTATATGATTCAACAGAAAATTAAAAAACATTGTTTATAATTTTTTTTTTATCTTTAATTATTGTTTTTATCATTTGTTTTTGTTTTTTTAAAAGATTTACTGAAATAACATTTTATTTAAACAAGAATGGAAAACCATGCAGTTCGCATATCTTATTAATCCATTCCAAGTGTAAGTACTCGTTGCTTCCTTTAACCTTCAATGTACATTATCTAAGTGATCACACAGCTCAGAAACAGGTGGACAGAAATACAGACAGGTTGACTGAATGCATTATAATCAATCTTAAACTTGGGTGGAAATTGTTAAAAATGCTTATTAAAATAAAAAATGTAATTCTAACATTTTTCCGATTATAGCACTTAATGTATTTGGATGTTTTTCTGTGGCCATGTAAATTTCAAATATAATCATACTGTCTATAGATTGTTATCTTCTTTTTATGCAAGTGAATAATCAATGTAATTTTATTATGATTTGTGCAAAATAAATGCATTAAAATGGATTTATAGAAATATCTCTCACAACGCAATGATTTGGGACTCCTTTGGTTGTCCCTGCACACAAACTAGAACAGGTATTCACTCCATTTTCAATAGGGAACACTCATAGTGAATCTGAATAACATGTATCAGTTTCAAGGAATTTCATGAATATTCATGGGAGTCAAAGCGCTGACAGACAGACAGATGGGTGGGAGGCTAGACAAATAGATGGACAGACAGATAAATCAGTCATAAACATTTTTCAATTTTAATGGAAAATATTGAAAATGAAATAATTATTGAAACCCTATTGAAAAATATGTATAAGAATACTTACAAAGTTATTTAATAATGCGTTCTGTATTGTAATTACAGATTTCTATGCAGAAGATACTAATAAAATTTAAAGGAGAAGGACAAAAGTTAAACAAGAATGAAAAATCCTCCGGTACCAACTATACGTACTTGTTGTATCGTATAACTTTCAGTGTTCTTTGCTTACGTTATGACACAACGGACAAACTGAAGGTCTGAAAGGCATGCTGATAGACTAATTGAATTCGTAATCATTCTTAAACATTGTTGGAAAGTGTTAAAAACACTTAAATCAAAAGAAAATGCAGTCCTTTGATACTAATTACAGCCACTAATGTATCTGAATATTTTAGTGTAGACCTGTAAATGTGAAGATTGAACGTATTATATTGTATACAAAACATTATTTTAGAATATTAACAGTAAATGTCAATTTTATTATGATTTTTGCAGTGGAAAGATTTTAATTGTGATTTATAAAAATATCTATCCTAAAACGTGGTTTTAGCATTTGTTTGGTGTCCGTGTACAGAAATCAGTTGTACAGGACCTAATGTCATTTTAAATAGGAAACATTCCATAGTGAACTTCAATAACGTATATCATTTTTAAAAATTCTGAAAATATTTACGGACGATGGCGGCGTGCAGACGGACGGATAGATAGCTGGACAGTCGGGCAGACAAATACACAAATCGAAATCATATTCAAACTTAAAAATTCTTAGAAAGTGTTAAGAACGCTTAATGTGAATGAAAATTCTATTCCAGCAAATTTCCAATAAAAGCCCTCAGTGTAACTGAATATTTTTTGAGTGGGCCTTAAGTCTGATGCTAATCATACTACATTTTATAGAAAGCATTCTTTTGTGCATCACTCTTAAAACTGTAGCTCTTAAATATAAGGCACAAGTAAATTATGCCTTCTATTATTCTACTATAAGAGGCTCACTGTCAAAGTGCCTCTGATACTGGAAGAAATGTAGAAGACACAACTAAATGTGAAAGGCACCGATCGCACTTCGATCTCGGTGAGAGACACAGCCGTGCACAAACGCGCATATGTGCCTTTTATACAGCTATTCAGATTCTCAGCGCTACATTTAACGAAACTGAGTATGCGTAACAACTTACCCCAGCATGCATCAGTGTTCAAAATGGAGGCTGTTTACGTCTGTGTTGGACACGGAGTAAGATTGTATATCACTTGAATTGAAGTTAACACGATAATACGAAACAATTTCTTGGAACGTAGCCAGCATGAACAGTGGATAGAAAATTACTCAGAGATAAAGTAAGTATATTTTGCTAAATAACAGTTTTATTCATTTGAATTTTATTTTAAAATTTAAATAGAGTTCGTGCGTTGTATGCCACAAGTATATATATATATATATATTCTTTAAGTATGGTAAAAAATATTTTAATTTTGCATTCAGGGATGAAATTTATTAGAATTATAATAACTTATTTTTATTCTCCCTTTAATGATGTGACACGTAACAAATTTTGTGCTTTGTAAACTGAAGTTTTTTCTGATGAGTATTTTTGTTACATCATCTTATTGAATGAGATTCTACATGGTGATATTAGTGAAAACATAGTCGATGTTTATATGTTAAAGTAATCTACTTCTGCAGTGTGCTTTTGTCATTACACTAGTGACATGAGCCTAAGGGGTTGCTCTCCATGGGGGTCTTTCTCAGGTAACCTATCCTGTATAATTATGCAAGTTTCAGAGAAAACCATAGAAAGCTCCAAATAGATAGGTTAACGAGCGCGACCTGGGATAAAACCCAACACTTCCTGTACATCGCTTAATTTGAAATACATCGCTTAATTTGAAGTTTTAACGATAATATAAAACAGTTTATTGTATTGGGCGTAGCCAGCATGAACACTGGATAGAAAATTACTTAAGGATAAAGTAAGTATGTTTCACTAAATAACAGTTTTATCATTTGAATTATATGTTAAAATTTAAATATAGATCGTGCGTTGTATGCTCCAAGTTTACTCCCTGGGGGGGGGGGGATTTCCCCCCAGGGAGTAAATTTTCAAAATGGGTATCTTTCGAAAGAAACTTTTTTTTTTTTTTTCAAATATTGTTACTGAGTGACTTTGTGTAGGAAAATATAAAAGAAAGTCTTGTGGTAGCCACAACATACTAGTTTTTATTCTCCCTGTAATGATGTGACACATAAAAAATTTTGTGCTTTGTAACGTGAACTTTTTTTCTGATGTGTATTTTTGTTACATCATCTTATTAAATGAGGTTTTACATGTTGATATTAGTGAAAACATAGTCTTTTTTTTTTTATGTTAGAATAATTTATTTCTACAGTGTGCTTTTGCCCTCTGGAATCCGGTGACCTGATGTTCGGCTTAAGAACAATTGTCTGCACTAGTAACCTGAGCCTAAGGGGTTGCTCTCCATGGGGGTCTTACTAAGGGAACCTATCCTTTATATTTATACAAGTCTCAGAGAAAACTACAGAAAGCTCCAAATAGCTAATCTGACGAGTGCAACCTGGGATCTAACCCATCACTTCCTGTCTACCAGTTTGAGCACAGAACCACTTGGCTACTGATGGATGACTTATTTTCTTTATTTCTTTATTTATTTTTTGTAAGTGTACTTTTTGCATATTTTATCAATTGCTTACTCTCCTTTATACTAAATTTAATCGGAATCACTAATAAATTTTGCTTTGCTGCAGGTAGATACAGAAAATTCTGCTTCTGGATGTATAATAACATAAAAAAAAATTAATGTATTTTAAGTAGTTTTATTAATGCATATTATTTAAAAAATTAATCATTTAACAGACAAAATATTTTTCTAAAATATTTTTATCAGATATTTAAATTTATCATGAATAAACATAAAATCATTAAGCATCTTTTTTTTTTTTTTTTCTTTTAGGTGAATGTTCTCAGCAGAAGAGGCCAGTGCCCAGTATTTTATTATAGCGAAAAAAAAAAAAAAAAAATTACAGGGAACAAGTGTCAATTTTACTTATCAGAGTATATTTCATTCTAAACTTCCCCATAACATGGAGTCAATTTTTTAGATTAGTTCAAATTGTAACTGTTTAAGACATTTTCAAAACAATTTTTGTCAAATCATTTGATTAAAATATTTAAAATGTTGATGTGAATGCTAATAAAATATAATTTTTTAATTGGCTATTATTTTATATTTACTACATTTTCTAAATATTAAGCAACAAAACTCTAACAATTTATTTTTATTCATTTATTCATTAGGTTATCAGTGGTAATTAAACATAATTAAAAATGTTATAATGATTTTAGTAAGGAAATCTGAAGAAAATTCTAATATTTTATGTTTATCTCCTTTGTGGAATTAGCAGTGCTGAAATTTTAGATATTGAGTGCAGGAGTCGCAATTTTTCTATATTTTATATGCATTTTATTATATTGTTACCACTATAAAAAAAATAAATAAATAAGCAATAAAAAAAATCTTGAAGTTTTAATGTTATAATATTTTAAAAGTTATTGATCTCAAATAATAGTGGCAAAAGACTAATAATAACGCATACAAATATAGCAACACTGTGACCCTTGTAAATGTTCTAAATAGCAGAAATACTAGACTGACAAACAGTAAAATAATTATTGTAGGAATAATTTGCTCAAAAGAATTTTCTTTTCAGCATTACCTTTCAATTAAAGGATTTTTTTCATTTAAGTTTTATTTTATTTTATTATTATTATTATTTTTTTTTTTTTCAAAATTTAAGTATTTTTGTATTCAACAAATTATTCTGAAATTTAATTCAAATTACTTTCTTAAAAGGAAAGAACTAGGAAGAAAAGGGAAGAAGGTGGGAAGATAGAAAGTATTGGATTTTTAAATTGCATTGCTGGATTAACTGTAATTTACAAACATTTTAAATTTTATGATTATCAATTTTATAAAAGAAGTGTTAATATGTGAAGTTTAGAAAATAATTGCAAATTATGAGATATTAGACTTAAATTTTATTAATTTGTATATATTTTAATTTTTAATATGTTAATATTAGTTGCGCAAACGCAACAATACTTTAAAGATTAAAAAAAAAAAAAAAAAAAAAAAAAAACATAAATGTAAAAAAAGCAAATAACAGTTGTTTTGGGTCAAAATCATTAAGCTTGATGCACCATCAGGAAAAAGATATGTTGACTAATTGTTTTTAAAATACAGAAATTTTGCTACGAAAACAGCATTAAAGCTGCGATAAATGTTGTGGCTCTTATGCTGCATCTTCCCCCCCCCTCTATATGAAAGATTGCGCTTAATTCAGAAGCGTAGTTAATGAGCTATATTCATGTGCATTCCTATAAGTACTTTTTTGGTCACTTCTTATGAATGATATATATTTTTTTGCATCTGATCCATGCAAGCTAACATATACATAAGCTTAACCCCGTAAATTGGGGGAAATATACAATTATTTATGTCCAAACAACCATAAACCTTTTAGTAGGTAGGTGCACCAGTGATTGACATGCTCCAGTAATTGACATCCATCCCGAAATAATTAATAAATAAGAAAAATAATAAAAGCATATATTTTACACATGAGAATTTTAACATTGTAAGTTAAACACTGGAGTATAAAGTGCTAATAACTGCTAAAATGAATAAATAGCAGTGTCACACATTGGAACATAGGGTGCCGATTACTGGTAAAATGAAAAACTGGCAGCGTCAATTACTGGAACACTGAATGTGTGTAAATATGGTAAATAAATAGTATAATAAATCAGTCACCCCCCCCTTAAAAAAAAAAAGTAAATAAATATTTAACTTATTTAATTTATAAATAAATTATATATTTATTTTATTTATAAATAAATAAAATAAATATTTTTTTAGAGTTTTTATTTATTTTTTTTATATTATTTTTTTAATAACCCAATGTATAAATATAACATTTTTTCCCCCCAGAATTACTTAGTACAAATTACAAATTGAGCAGTTTTAGAAGTTGGAATATGTCTAACTCTCTGTAATACTTATACAACGTATAAAGTAAATCTAAATGTAGAAACAAAAACCTCTAACATTTATTTTCTTAAATGTATAAATATAATAAACTTCTGACAATGTCTAGGGGTTCATATAATTTAGCATTTTCAAGGCATTCATTAACAGGCAAAAGAAAGCAGGTGTTCACGCAATGTAGAAACACCTAAAACTATTTCAAATGGCCCAATAAAGCAAATCGAAAAGATATGTTTTATAAATATTTTTCTTTAACTAGTTATTTGATTTGAGTTGTCCATTTTTGAGAATGGATTAAAAAATTTTTTTACTATAAATTTTCTTCTGCAAAATTGTAATTTCCATTCATCAAAGTTCTAATGTTATCTATCTATAACTTTTTCACCTCCACATTTATTTAATTTAAAAACCTGCTTAAAATAATTTCAATAAGTATTTTATCTACATTATCTAGCATTCGCTTTTTTTTTAAAGGGGGGGGGGGGGATAAAAATTATAGTTTTAGGAGGAAAAAAAAGTCGTACTAATTACATCATAAGAAATGTCATCATATTATTCAATATATGTAAATTAGAACTACTAGTAGAAGTCACCGAAAATGGACTGTCAAATAAGAAGTACTTAAGACTCCTCAAAACCCTCTTGCAATTTCCTTGTCTTCAAGCTACAAATCCAATGCAACTATATGGGGAAATTTGTTTATAGAATTTTTTATCACCTAACACTTTTTTTTTTTATCAAAGCTCCATTCAAAAAAATTACAACCATTAAATTAACACTTGTTTACCAAAATTTTATTTTTTACTTTATTTTAGAGACAAGAATATGAGAAAATACACTTAGATAATATTCGCATTTTTTAATTCAAAAATTATAATTCTAAAAAATCAATTTTTAGAAAACTAGTACTAATTTAACTGTTGTAATTTTTCCGAATGGAAAAATGGAATTAATTAAAATACGTTAAGTAATGAGTAATTCTATAAATAAAAATTATCGCATACAGGAGAGCCTTTCTGTGTTAACTTATGGGAGTTTTGTTGCTTCGTATTGTAAGGATATTTGATTCGAAAATGAAGTTTTTCAAATTATGTCTTTTGAATATGTCGCCTTTTAGTTTGTGATAAGTTTTTTGAAAAAGTAAATTATATATTTTATCTCATTAAGTAAATTTAGAACTGTAACTTTGCATTTCTAAATAAAATATTTAAATTTATTTTTTCAAACAATTGCTCATAAGCTAAAAGGCGACTTATACAAAGAAAAATTATCAAAAGACAGAATTCGAAAAATTCATTTTTGAATGAGATATTCTTATATAAAACGAAACAATAAAAATCCCATTCCATAACACGGGAAGATAGAAAGAGGTAATCTGACTGTGATGTACAGCCTTAACGGCTCTCTTCACTTACCGTTGCCTGAGGCCCGATTCAATGTTATTCTATGGGAAATTTCCTTTACAAATAACTTATTAACTAATGCATATTTTTAAATTCTGTTTTCACATTCTGAAAATTCCCAACTGTTAAATTGACGGACTTTTTTTTCAAGTATTTTTTTTTAATGTTTTATATTTTATTTTGTAGCTGCAAAATACGAATTTTCAATGTATGAAATTTTGTATTTTGCAATTTCAAAATAAAATATTAAAAATTAAAAAAATACATTTTTAAAAAAGGTCTGTCAATTTAACAGTTGGGAATTTTCAGAATATGAAAACAGAATTTAAAAATATTCATCAGTTAATAAGTTTTTTGTAAAGAAAATTTCCCAAAGAATAACATTGGCTTTGGCTTCCGGCGACAGTGAGTGAAGCGGGCCCTTAAGTTTAAAATCAAGGCTACGATGTGTCTCTTAAAAGAAAATGTGTGCCTTTTTAATTTCAAAGGCACCAGGTGTCTCTTAATTTCAAAAGCACCACGTGCTTCTTAATTTCAAAGGCTGGTGCCTCTTAAATTCAAAGGCAACAGGTGCCTCTTAATTTTAAAGGCACTCGTGCTTCTTAATTTCAAAGGCACCCGTGCTTCTTAATTTCGAAGGCACCCTCGTGACTCTTATTTTTCAGAGGCAAAAAAATTCAAAATGTGCCTCTTGTATCAGAGGCACAGTTTTAAGAGTGATATGAACAGAATATTTCAATTTAATTAAGATTTCATTAAGATTTAATTCGTAATAAAATATGTTTTATAGAAATACCTCTGACAGAGCACAATGCTTTAAAATACTTTCGGGTGTCCCTGTACACAAACCAGTGATGGTATTTCCTCCAATTTATAGATGAAACATCCGCTAGTGAAGTGAACTTGAATAACATATTTCAATTTCATTAAGGTATGCGTACAGTAAAGTTATTAAAATATGGTTTATAGAAATACCTCTCATGGAAAACAACGCTTTGAAATGCTTTTGGGTGCCCCAGTACACAAACCAGTAGAGGTATTCACTCCGTTTTCTATAGGGAACATCCGATAGAGAACTTGAAATGTATATATCAGTTTCAAGAAATTTCATGAATGTTCATGGGAGTTAGAGCACGGACAGACAGACAAACTGAAGTCATTGACACTTTTAAACCTTGTTAGAAACTGTTAAAAATGGGAATAGAATGTTTTCCATTTGAATTAATACCCGTAAAATATCAGGGAAATATTTTCTTAGATTTTTTTTTTTTTTTTTTCATTTTAAAAAAGGAAATACGTTAAAAAATGTTTGAATCCTGCTAAACTACAGAATTGAAGATTATTGTCAAAATTGTGTTTAAAAAATCCTACTATTTAAGGGGTGAAAGCAACTTCGGAAAACAAAAATTAAGCTTCTTCACATGATTTTTCGTTTCATCATAAATAGAAAACTTCTACTTTACTCATTTGAAAATGAAGTTTGTACAACAAAAGTACTAGGTTTAAAAATGTAAGCCTGTTTTTGCAAATCTCGATACATAATAAAAGAAGATATATGTATGTGTATGGCTTTGTAGGCAAACGGCTGATCTCAGAGCTACAGAATTTTGCATAAAGGAACTGTTTTGAACTCTGTTTATGCACCCCGAGTCTCGGTTTCAGAATTTTAATTATTTTTTTAAATTAATTAAAATATGCAATTTTCTGAAATGACTGACTCTTGACATGAACACGTGAATGTAAAATGTTTTTCGGTGCCCCATTATCTCAATTGGTTAGAGCGTCATAATGATAACACAAAGGTCGTGGGTTCGATCTTCCAGGAGGCCAATCTGTTGCTTTTTGCAGATAATTAATAGAAAAGGTGTCAAATGATAAAGAATGTCTTACAGTGTATTTACAGTATCCTAAACACTATGGATGACGATAATGTGGCAAAAAGCAAAGTTTAGTGTTTTCTGTTCTCTAGGTAGGCATACGGCTGATCATATAGCTATAGAATTTTGTATGGAGACCTGTTTTGATCTCTCCTGACGCACTTCGAAGACAGATTTTCGAATTTTTTATCAGATATTTTAACTAATTAAAATTTTCGCATCTGGAAAGGTTGCCTGTTGCTGACATCTGCTTTCATACAGTAAAGATGATAATCTGACTGAGAAATGTTTGTTCAAAAAACGTAGTTCTTTAATAATAGTAGTGCCACTTATCGTCCAATTAGCACATAAATTAAAATGTCTAGTTAAGTCGCAAATGGGGACCCGGAGCTTATATAAGGTAAGGGGTGACTACGCTGGGTTTAAACGATTTCAATAAATTTATTTATATGTAGTGATTACTGTTTTTTGAAAATTCCTTTAAATATAGTAACTAGCGTAGCATGCAAAGCCTCTAGTAAATAAATTTGCTCTTTATAATATGGTAAAATATATTCAAATATAAAATAACTAAAATAAAAATAAAAAACTAAATAAATTATTTACTTTTTGTTACCCTCAATATATCTTCCTAAAAATAAATAGTACACTGTAAGAAGTAATAGTAGTTTTCACAGCGGAAACATCTGTAAAGAAAAACTCTTTTATAGATGTTTCTGTTGTAAATTATTTCATATTAACAGCAGAATGTTCTGGCAATCCTTTTTGCCAGCATATTTTGTCATAACAACTATCATTATTTTTTTTTTCAGTATAGTTCCTAAATTCTGTTGTCAGATTAAAGTTAACTATTGCTTTTGTTCTATAAACCCACAGTTAATGATTTTTCCTTTTTTTTTTTTTTTTTTTTTTTTTTTTTTTTAAATCAAAGTTATGAAAAACCGTGTCTGGTTGTAATTCTGGATGAGATGTGCTCAGATTTTTTTTTTTTTTTCTGATAAATCTCGCGTTGAAACCTGGTAGGTAATTCTTTAAATAAATTGTTCAGAAAGACCTTACAGAGGTCATCCCATCCGCAGCTCTAGGACCCAAACCTAGTTAATTTGTCTTAATCGTAAACATGAAACATCATACTTAAACTGTTATGCATCAATGTTAATGTTTTTAACACATACACACACGTAGATATACATTAATTTGAAATAAATATCAATAATTTAAGAAAAACTGTTATTGTTGAAACGTCAATAAAGGCCTCCATGTGGAGACTCAAAAAGTTTTTGGGTTCTATCAGTCTATGTATCTGTATGTGTATCGCAATAGCGGCCGAAAAAATTCCCCGATCGACTTGCAAATTGGTACACATATCCATGAGCCACATGGAATTAGCTGTACGTTTTTTTTGGCGTATATGTTGTTTAGGGTTTGGGTACAAGGACGCCAAAGTATTTCTTATTATTGGACAGAATTTCGTATAAACGTATTTTAACATTTGTTACACTCCACTCCACAAAATGAAATTAACATGCATTATTGAGAACCTTAATAGCATATTTTCTATACAAAAATGTATGGTTAAATTTAATAATTAATAAACAGGACCTGACAATGTCACATAATCATCCAAAATATATATAATTTCGAACATGAGCTACGTAGAATAAGTTGAACAGTTTTTACTGGTATATATAATGTTTATGACTCGTTTACAAAGACACACAAAAGATTTTCGAGACATTAAAGCCTATGGGCATATTTTTATTTAAGCGCATTTTAACGTGTTCATGCTACATTCAACATAATGGAATTATCATGCATTTTTAATTCGCTTTAAAGCATGTTTTCACGAGAAAAAATGTGTCTACACACTAAATAATTAATTTATAGGATCACTCAACAGAATTACGATGACATTCTGTAATTATCCAAATTATGTCATTTTTAAAAACCGAATAAACTACTAAGTTAGAAACGCCAAAGAAAAACATTGAGATGCATACAGCTGTTTCGGTAGCCTTAAGCGTACCGTCTTCAGTGCAGAATGTTTGTTCAAAATTCTTTTTGCACTGAAGACGGTACGCTTAAGGCTACCGAAACAGCTCTGTATGCATCTCAAATTTTTTCTTTGGAGTTTCTGACGTAGTAGTTTATTCGGTTTTTAATATTCCAACGCCAAGTCTCCTGTTATTATATGTCATTTTTAGTTCAAATATAATTGAATTACCATGAATTAGCTGTACGCGTTTTATTGGTATTATAAATTAACTGCCCTTTTATGCAGTAACAAACAAAAGAATTTCATATCATTAAGGTATATAGACGGTATTTCTTATAAGTGCATTTTAGCATGTTTACTCTCCATTAAACGTAATGAAATAAAAATATACTATTAGAATGTTTAAATTGATGGTTTCTGGGGAAACTGGTTGGCATAAATTTCGTAATTAGTTTATAGTGCTAAATAAAATAATTCCGATATTTTATGCAATCATTTTGCATGAAATTTGCTGCAAATATGTATGAGTTAGAAGAAATTAACACAAAGCTATGAATTGCAGGGAAAAAATATATATACATATATACAGATGGCTATAGACAGACAGATACAACGAGGAGTTTAGGGGTTGAGAGGGGCAGCAGCCTCCTAACATCTTTTACCATGTAGAGTGATATTTATGTATATATAAGTGTGCGTGTATATATATAAAATTATTTTAAATAAAATTGAATAAATAGAAATGCTCTGCTGAGTAATGAGTGATGTAAATAGGACGTTGAGGCTCCTGATCTGCAGATTCACTAGTTAAATTCAATTAAGAAAATATTAATTCTTTTATATAAATATATTTTATGAAAAGTATACTAATAAAGAACATAATTATTTATTTATAAAGAAATAAAAATCTCCTCATGGTTACAAATTTTGTTTCTATTTATTAATGATATTATTACAATGGGCATATTTTATGCATATTTTACTATGGGCAGTATGTATGAAGCAGAATTAATCAATTTCGTTACAAACTTGCGCAATATTGAAGCAAAAATCTAAATAATCTTTTAAATAAATTAAAAGTAAACTAAAAAAGTTCCGCCTTGTCGGAGCTGGAACCCGAGACATGGCAGTTTTGAGCAAAACAAAGTATTCCATAGGTCCCACCCACCAGCGGCCGAGAGTTTCTGATCTAGAAGCTGTTAGACGGAAAGTGCTGGGTTGGATTCCAGGTCGCACTCGTCAACCTGGCAGTTCGGAGTTTTCTTTGATTGAAAAAAAAAAAAAAAAAAACTCGTGAATATGGACTAGGATTTCTTACCCTCAACTCCTTCCCCATGGACGGAATTTTCCCAGAGACATAGAACCCAAATATAATCAACTGTTCTTAGCTCTTATACTACTAGAAGTCCAGAGGCTTTAATTGGAGTTCGCTCTTGTAAAAATAAATTTGGCTAATTCATCCAACATTTTTAGTATAAATGGTTAAATCTCTATTTCCTATTAATTACTTACCTATTATACCTATTTCCTATTAATTATTTCCTATTAATTTTTCGCAAAGGTTTAAATAATATTGCACACCGCTGTACAATTTAAAAGAAAAAGTGATTTGTTAGTAAATGTATGTAATTTTAATTACTTGTTCATGAAATAGTCAAAATATATTTGTGATCTATTAGATTATGAAAAAAAAAAAAAAAAAAAAGAAAAAGAAAAGAAAGAAAGAAAAGAAAAAATAAATAAAATAAAAGGTAATTTTATTCCCCCATTATACTATAGGTATGGGGAACTTAAGTAAATGTGAAAACATTAAATCGCGGTTTTTTTTTACGTTTTTGCATATTTTGAGGCATGAGGAATTTGAAAATCCGAAAATTGATTGAATCTGTAGATTAGTCAATTTATTTGTACTTCAGTTAGTAGTATGTTAGTATGTGTACACATTACCTATAAAAAATCTGATATGGACACCACATGACGTCCTTATACACCTATTGAAATATAATTGTTACGAAAACATTGACAAATTTTTGCGAGAAAACTAGTTTGTAAATATACAGGAAGGTAAACATTCCTGAGTTCATAAACATTCCTAAGAACAAACCAAGAAATCTATTACTCCAACCGCAAAAGTTACGATAGTAGGATTATATAAACCACAGAGAAAAAATATTACTTGCTCTGAAATAGTATTCCACAGATTATTATAGAATATCTCATTGATGATTTATTAGCACAGCTTAGAGTTTAGGAGTCTTCATGGTATACATTTTCCAAAAATGAATGGGGAGAAACAGTACGTTAAACGAAACCTATTAATACCGTTAAATTAGAGAAAGGCTTTACTAATCTTGTTACCCCGAAATAATATTTTTCGCCAAATTTGTTCACTAATCTCGCCAAGTCGCCAAGTCGTCACAAATATTTGTGAAGAAATTTGTTGCACTATTTTCGAAGAAAGGAATTGACGATAGAGGCACTTTTTGACGATGCCTAAATTTCTTATATTTTTATCAAGGAATGCATTGATAAAATAATGAGAAACAATCAAGCTCATTAAAACTGCTGGCCGTAGACATTGCATTGTGAACACAATCACCCAAAATCCGATGCTCACGTTAAAGTGTTTTATTTATCTTCAACTTCGTAAGAATAATGCTTATAATTAAATAATTCAACACTATAGAGTTACAGCAAAAAAATCCTTTTGAAAACATCAAATAATGTTCATTTTCTAATAAAATGGATGAATGCCCAAATGGAACGGGATAGACACGGGGAGAGAAGCAAACAAAAAGACCGTCCTTACAGCACCAGAGCATAGGCAGAAGTGATCAAATCTTGGCTGGATAACTTTGCACAAAAACACAAATTATGATGCCAAGAACAACACCCAATTTTTTCAGTTACGGCTAAATTAGTACATCTTTTTAAAAATATATTGGCGATTGATTTCTTAGCCAAAAAACCGTTATCAATTCGTGAGAATACTAGCAAACTAACCTTAAATCTTAACCACAAAAATTTATCGTTAAATTCTTATTCACAGACTTTAGCCGATAAAGTAATACGTTAATTCTATTTTAAGAGCAGATGTGCGCTCTGTTCAATGCTCAAAATGACATCAGGAAATAT
Organism: Salticus scenicus; assembly: GCA_963930645.1. Classification (NCBI taxonomy): domain Eukaryota; kingdom Metazoa; phylum Arthropoda; class Arachnida; order Araneae; family Salticidae; genus Salticus; species Salticus scenicus. The sequence continues at coordinate 284,211,591 of OZ005652.1, read as the reverse complement.
TTTATTCTGTTTTATTTAATTGAGATGAAAAGAATTGTCCTCCAAAGAATTAAGCGATTGAAACCTCGTCTCTTGCTTTTTATTTTTTTATTTATTGAAAGAAAAGAAATAGGATGACTTGAAGAAGAGAAACCGCATATAATGACTCGCCTTTTTGTAAAGATAGAAAATGAATTGTAAAAGGAATTAAATTTTGAAATGTAATACATACTTTAGAATATGTGATTTTCGATTTCACAGAATATTCAATAAATAAAGTGCATTCATCAACTAGAACCTGCTTATATCTTTAAGAATAACTTGCTACACGCAAAAATGTTTACAACTTTCATAACAACATGGTTATGTGTTCTGTTATTAGCTTCTTTTGGAATCTCTATGAAGATAGGTCATATATAATGGAGAAACTTTTGTATTTTTGGACATTATGAAGATAACTTTCATAAATATCTCCAAAACGTAAGGTCACAAAAAGACCAAAAGTTGCACAACTAGACACTATAAGAAACCTACATACAAATTTGCAACGTTCTGCGCCAAACCCTTTTTGAGTTGTGCAAGATACACACATACGCACACACACATACGTACATACAGACATCATGAAAAATTGTGCAAAATCGTAAATAACACTGAAATAAAAAGAAGAAGAATAAATAGATATAACACAAGAACATTTTCATGATTCTAAATAATAATTCCAGTTTCAGGATTCAAGTATTTTTATTCAAGTTCGGAGCTTCACGATGCTCGATTATTCTAATCCAAAACTATTCGAACACTGAATAGCTGTTGCCATTCTACAAACATAAACATAGAAAAACATAGATGCTACAATACGTAGACAATCAATCTGAAAATCAATTATCGTCTGCGATAAAATATTTCTAACACACTGGGCCCGGCTGAACAAGGTTCAGAACAAATAAATTATCCAGTGCATCAAAATTTAAATACAAATGTAATTCAGGTGTAAATTCAATTCAAATATGAATCAAATGTCATACAAAAAATATCAAGTAACGTACCAAGTTCTTCAAGTATATCAAGTACATCAAGTTTCAACAATATATCAAGAATTGTTGTCAAGTTTCATTTTCAAGTATCAGGTACATTAAAATCAAGAATACTTCTATAAAAACATTAATCAAAAAACAATTTACATTTTAATAATTAATTTAAATAGGAACTAATTTTTATCACGGAACCCTGTCTTTTTTTTTTTTTTTTTTTACACTTTAAGTATAAATATTTACATTTAAAATAAAATTCTATAGCATTATACACAAATTAAAATTCTTAAATATGTACATTTATGCAACTTATAAATAATATTTAAATATCTACAACATATAATACTACAATCAAAGAATATACAAGCAATTATTCTATGTAAATTAATATGTACACTATGCAATTAATTTTATGCTAACTATACATAAAAAAAAGAAGAAATATTAATTAACACTCTAATTTCACTAGTAGCTGTATAGGCCTTTTAATAAGGCCTTTTTCAGTTTTCACTTCACAGCTTCGAATTAGACCATCTCTTCCTGTGAAAGTTTTTAAAACTTTTCCAAGTTTCCACATGTTGCGTGGTAAATGTTCATCGTGTATTATTACTACATCATTCACTTTTAAGTCCAGTTTTTGTGAATGATTTTTTACACAGTTTGCTGATTTTAGATTTAATAAATTATCCTTGAAAAATATTTTCCAAAAGTTATTCAACAGTTTTTCGCGATATTTATATGATTTAAAGAGTACTTCTTTAGTACTATTTACATTATTAGGATAATTTTGTGGTGGTAAATTCATTGGTTTTTCTTTTCCCAGCAGAAAATGTGCAGGAGTTAGGGTTTCTGACTCATCTTGCACATACGTCAAGGGACGATGGTTTATCATCGCTTCAATCTCCACCAGAATAGTTTCTAACTCATCAGGGTTACATGATGATCTGCCAAGAATTTTTCGTAATGTTGTTTTTACTGTCCATACAAGTCTTTCATAAAACCCGCCCCACCATGCTCCGCGTTCAACAATATATCTCCACTCAATACCTTTAGTTGCATAATAGTTCTTCACCTCAGGATGACGTAAAACTTCCCACATTTTTTTTGAGTTCCGCGTCAACTGCCTTAAAGGTACGAGCATTGTCTGAATAAATAATGGAGCATAGACATCTTCTTGAGATAAATCTACGAAAGGCTAGTAAAAAAGTTTTTGTTGTAAGATCTTTTGTCAGCTCAAGATGAATTCCTCTAGTCACTGCACACGTAATTAGTAAAATATAATACTTTGTATCTTCATTCTTTACAAAAAGTGGACCAGCATAATCCAGTCCCACAACATCGAATGGATTTGTTTGTTTTATTCTAGCTGAAGGCAAAGGTGTCATTGCTTGTTGCATTGGTCGAGAATTATATCTTTGACAAATAACACATCTTCTTATAACACGCTTAACATTTTGCCTGGATCTAATTATCCAGTATTTTGTGCGAGGGAACATGAGAGTATTTCCTACACCTGTATAAAGAACGCGTTCATGTGCATCACGCACAAGTAAATCAGTGAAATGGGTTTTAGAAGGTATAATTATAGGATGTTTTTCATGAAAACTTAATGATGACCTTTGTAGTCTACCCCCAAGTCAGAGTACTCCTTCATCACTCAGGAAAGGGTTTAATTCGTAAATTTTAGAGTTTTTGGATATCAACTGTTCAGATTTTAAATATTTAATTTCATCTGGAAAATGTTTATATTAAACTTCTTTAATTAAGTGTAACTCTGCAGCAAAAAGTTCTTCTACAGTCAAAACACCCTTTCTCTTTTCATTTTTATTTCTTAAATTGTAAATAAATCTAAATACCCATGCAGTAACTCTAATTACTTTACTTAGTTTGCTATACTTTTCAATATTCAAGATTGTGTTAGAATTTTCTGCCAGCGAAAGCAAAACCGATGTCTCATTAACCTGCTTTTTCTCTTCTAATTCAGAATGAGAAATTTTTATTGCTGAATCAAAATTTTTAGGCCAAGCACTCATAAGTTCAGTTAACCAATCTGGTCCTGAATGCCAGAGTTTAGATGCTAAAAAATATTCAGCAGAACAACCACGTGATAAAATATCAGCAGGATTGGTTTTACCACTACAATGTTTCCAGTTGCTTGGGTTAGTTAAATTTTGTATTTCAACAACTCTATTTTTTACAAACAACTTCCAACGTTCAGGAGCACTATGAATCCAATAAAGTACTATCAGTCCATAAATATATATTTTCCCCATGTATAGTAAAAGTTTCTTGCAGATTTTTGGCAAGTTTTGCTGCCGTTAATGCCCCTAACAATTCTAGCCTTGGCAATGTGAGTTTTTGTTTCATTGGTGCGATTCTAGATTTTGCCATAACAAACGCTATTTCTCCATTTTTAATTAATCTAAAATACGCAACTGCGCCATAAGCTTTGAGAGATGCATCACAAAATACATGCAATTCTCTATCATCATTTTGATACAACTCACCAGGAAAATATTCGCGAGGAATTTCAAATTTCTTTAACGTTTCAATTTCACCGCACCACTCGGACCACAACTGCCTACATTCGGGTGGAACATGGTCATCGAAATCTAAACCCAATTGCCAAAGATTTTGCATTATCAATTTTGCACGTAATACAAATGGTGCCAAAAAACCCACTGGTTCAAAAATAGTAGCAGTTAATTTTAATATATTCCTTTTTGTGATCTCTCTACACTTATTCAATGTTTCGCACAAATTATCTATGTTCAAGGATATTACATCTCTACTATTACACCAGTTCAGACCTAACACTTTAAGCGAATTATTTTCTCCTGATTCTGATTTGATTTTATCGCTACCATCCCAAAGAATTTTGAGTTCCTCTGAATTCATACTAAATTGACGCAAATTCATTCCGGCATCTTTTAACACATTATGTGCTTCAACACTAAGTTCGAAAGCTCGCTCCACGGAATTTGCCCCATAAAAAAGATCATCGACATAAATCGAATTGTTTAACATCTGGTAAATATCAGGGTTTTTTTCTATTATTTTCTTTATGTGATATTTTATGGTGCATGCTAAAATGAAAGGACTGCAAGATACACCAAAGGGAACTCGTGTCATTCGATAGGGTTTCAAATTGAAATCTTTGTCTATGTACAAAAAACGTAATGCATTTCTATCAATGTCTGAAATACCAATCTGGTGAAAAGCTTTTTCATTGTCTGCGGTAAATGCATATTTATACAATCTAAATCGTAAGATTAGGTCTAAAACAGAAGGATTTAAATTTGGACCTGGTACTAAACAATCGTTCAACGATATTTCATTATTACATTTTGAGGCTGCATCGAACACAATACGGACCTTAGTTTTTATTGCATTTCTCCTAACAACCGGATAATGTGGCATATAATATATTTTATTCCCATCAAGAGTTCCTAAATTGCACGCCTCAATTATTTCGTGATTTAACTGATCGTTTATTATGCTGTCATAATTCTCTTTGAGCCATTCGTCATTTTTTAATTTATTAACCAAAGACATTAGACGCTGTTTAGCATTTTCAAAATTATCGGCCAATTTTTCATGATGAGACTTCCATAACAAACGAGCTACATACCTGCCATCACTGAATTTCAAATCATTCTCAAATTTCTCAATTATTAACTTATCATCATCTATATTTTCGTTTTCTCCTAAACCCATGTTATCTAAAGTCCAGAACTTTTTCAAACAGTCATTAATTGAATTTTCCTCTTTTTTCACGTTCCGAGAAGCACCTATTGTAAACATAGAGGCACTAGATTGGTTCTCCCCCAAAGATCCTACGAAGGACCAACCAAACATCGAGGAAACCGCAAACAAATTTTTACTAATTCTTTTCTTTTCTCCGGTCTGTACCTCCCAACATGTGTCAGATCCTAATAATATTTTTATTTCAGAGGATTCCCCATTATCCGCTAATTTCAAATTTTCTAATTTTAACAATTCCAAGATTTTTTTAGAAGGTAATTTTATGACTGCTCCAGAAATAGTGTCTGTAACAAGCGCTTCAATTGTAATAAAATCATTTGGGCAATGAATACTTTTAAGAGTAACTTTAACAACATCATATTCCATTAACCTGCCCTCAGTATACCCAAAGGAATAAATACACAAACTTTCTTTCCTCAGACTTTTTAATTTTAGTTCTTTAGCTAAATCGGACTTTGTAAATGATTTTTGAGAACCCCCGTCAATTAGAATTTTTATCAATTGACATCTATTATTATCTTTATCAGAAGCGAAAACAGAACAAGTTTGTAAATACACAACTTTATCAATTTTAGAAACAGAATTCAGTGACAGTGATGCGACTACATTTTGCTTAACCTCAGTAAGAGTTTCTGATTCACGAACATTTAATTTACAAAATAACTTGTTATGGTTTAAACTATTACATAATTCACAAGGAGGGATTTTAACCTTACACCTAGATGACACGTGACCTTTTTAAAGCATTTATAACAACGACCATGAGTTTTTAATATAGATCTTTTTTGTTCGTCTGTTTTCTCACATTTTACTAATTCATGCGTATTTTGATTACAATAAAAACAATAAGGTTTATTCACGACAGTTAAAGCGGAAGCAGTAGGAACGCTCATCCCTTTCGAATAATTACTTTTATTTTGCTTAACAACATAATTTGTATCCCTTTTTTTAGAATTTATAATCAAATTAGAAGCCTCCCTACTCTCAACTTCCAAGCTAATAAAATCAAGAAGTTCTGTTAGGTTGTATTGACCCATAGAATTATGTTTTCTATTAAATTCTAAATTCATATCATCAGGTAATAATTTTAAAATAACTGGTCCTAAAAGACTTCCATACGATTCTGATACAATTCCTAAGGAATTTAAACTTCTTATATGTATTTCACAGGAATCATAAAGCGTTCTTAGCGCTTTGATATTACCCGAGTTTTTAACAGGTTCAAGATTCAAGAGTTTATTCATGTGAGAAGAAATTACCAAATCTGTACGACCGAATCGTTCTTTAATCAATTTAATAGATTCATCATAATTTTAATCGGAAAGCGAAAAACCAGAAATAGCACTTAAAGCAGGCCCTCCAAGTAAAGATTTAAGATATGTAAATTTTTCCACTTTCGTTAATTCAGTATTATTCCCAATAGCATTTTCAAATGAATTAAAGAACTCTAAAAATAAACTAGGATCTCCATAGTATCTTGCTATCGAAATTTTAGGCAATCGAATTTTGTTTTTATTTTCACCTTTAGTTTCGGCAGTGTGGTCCCTTACGGACTTGTTATTTATAATTTCAGAGCTGAATTTAAGTTTCTTTTGTGCTCTAAAAATACATAAATTAATTTTTTCTTCATATTCTATTACCGAATCGCATTCTTTTTCAATTTCTGATTCATTACCTTTAAAACAATTTAATATTTTATCGTTAATAATTTTTAAATCAGGTTGTTTAGAATTTAACAAAAAGAGATTTTCCTCAACTATATTTTTATCAAAAGCTTCATTTTTTATTTCCGATTCCAAAATATTTATTAATTTTGAAACAGACTGCCGCAAAGTTTTCCTCGCGGATTTAAATTTCACTAACTCGTCAGCCATAGAAATAATAAAGAACAAAAATGTAATGATACAAATATAAATTAAAAAAGAGCTTCACCTTATTTTCTCAATTAATAAAAACGTGTTGAATATTTATAATATACTCACATTGCCAATAACCTATTAAATGTTGCTGTAGATGAATGCTTTTAAAGAACATATTTATTTTTAAAACCCAAATGATCTTATCTTGACGTAATGATTTCATTCTTTATCTCATTCAAACTGCAATATTCATAAATACTTCAAGCATCTTGTCAAAAAATAAAAATGAAATTTTCGATGTCTACTACGACGAACTATAAACATCATCATTAACTAAGAACTTCGGAAATTTAAACTATAAATATAACATTCTAATTATCAAGTTATCATATTCGAAATTCGAACATCTGTTAAAATAAACAGTCATTTAATTACAGTTCGTGCCAGACGTTCTGGGCGCCAAATAAAATAAAAATAAGAATAATAAGTAGATATAACACAAGAACATTTTCATGATTCTAAATAATAATTCCAGTTTCAGGATTCAAGTATTTTTATTCAAGTTCGGAGCTTCACGATGATCGATTATTCTAATCCAAAACTATTCGAACACTGAATAGCTGTTGCCATTCTGCAAACATAAACATAGAAAAACATAGATGCTACAATATGTACACAATCAATCTGAAAATTAATTATCGTCTGCGATAAAATATTTTTAACAAACACTAAAACAGAAGCTCGAGTGAAGACCAAAATTGGAAGTGTATAACTAGACGTCTGGACAGTCAAAAATATAAATTTACAGCATTCTACAATTATTCGTTTTTAACCTATTTTATCCTATTGTCCTATTTAAAGGACAGCTGAAAAATAGCCTATAGAAATCAGATTTTCGGTGTGAAACATTAAAATTTTGTCTATTTCTTATGCTTCGCGGACACATTCTTTGCCCATAAAAATCGAATCACGACTCGCACTTTCAGACGAGACCAATTTTCTAAGCGTCTTGCCATTTCAATCGTCCTGAACCGTCTGGGAACTTTCACTACCTACCCGCACACCAGCTGTATGACAAGTAGCACCATCTGTCTCCACTCTGGGGAAACAAAAGTTCTCCACAATATGTAGTTTTCAAATGCTGCAGCTTGTAACCTTTTTTTTCTGATCTCCCCTATGTCAAAAGGAGGTGAAAATTACCCTGACGAGAATGTGTTAAAAATCAGTGCCTGAAAAGTAAACATTTCTGCTACTCGTAGAGGCCATGTTTTTCAAACTGTAAGTAATATTTGGTAGTTTATTACAATGTTAATTAGCAATTTAACATTAAATCTTTCAGTATCATTAAATTTCATATACATAAAAAAAAAAAAAAAAACATATACCAATGATTGTTAACTATGAGAAAATGTTTCATACATCGTATTTCGTCTAACGTACTCCAACAAAACAGAATTGGATTCTTAATTACTTAAATATTAAAATAAGTTTTAAATTAAATTCCCAGATATACTAAAATATGTAAGTTTTCTTGTATGTTTGCATTACTAGCAATGAAATAATTCAATGTAATACGATGCCATATTCATTTAAAAACATCTTTGACAAGCTGACAGTTATTTGAGAAGATTTAAAACGAATTTTTCAAACTCTGAAGATTTGACAGGCAATTTCCTGTTCAGATTCTGTGTCAGGCGATTTGAAAGTTTTCTAAAAGATCGTAATGACGAAAATCTCTGTTCGTTTCAAAATACAAAATTAATTTTTTTTAATTTATGTTGTTTTTATATTTTTATGATCATTCTGAAGGCTGGTTTAATTGAAATCTATTTTATTCAATTTACTGCGTAATTTATATATTTTTTTCAATAATGTTTCAAATTTCAACTAAGTCTTTAATTGATTTATTTCGAAGCCAATAAGTGAAAGATTTTGTGAAATAAGAGTAAAATAGATAATACTAAAAGTGAAACAGGTTCGGTTGATTTCTTAAAAAAGTATATTTAAAAATTAATGTCAGATAGGGTAATTGTGACAACTTATTAATTTTTCAAATTTTTATTTTTTAATTTATTTTCTATTGAAAATAATTTTAATTAAGATAATTAGGGGCAACTTTAAACTTTCAAAAACACCTCATTAATTTTTTATTTCCTTAGGCTTCTTTATTTGGAACTAATGTGTAGTTACAATTATTTCACCAAAGCACAGAATTGCAAAAAATTGAGATAATTGTGACAATAAGTAGGGAAATTATAAACCCTTAGTTTTTTCCTTATACTTACTAATACGAATTTCATTGTAGACATTGAGACTATTGCTGTTTTGATTTGGTGTTAAAGTATTTCTAAGGATACATAATTATATTCTTTATTGTTTTGAAAATTACCTAACTGGTTAAATAAATAATATAAAGTGAATAATTTCTATTTATTAAATTAAAAACAAAAGACCATCTTACACTAGAGGTTCTATAAATTATTTTAACATGTTAATTTAAATGTCTAGCACTGTCCAGAAATAGCAACTGTTCCTGGAAACATAGATAAATGTCTTGCTTTTTTCCCAATAATTTATGACTCCTCTGTATATAATTTCTAAACACAAAACACATGTGATTTGGTTTCTGGAAATATATTAGAGACAAAGAAGAGCTACTTTGATAGTAACTTATACTTGTCATAGATATCATAATAATTCAAATAGTAAGCGACAAGTCTGGTAAGTATGGAGGATGAGCCCGTACCTCAAACTTCAATACTCTTACAGTTTCTGTAAGGTCATACGCGAAACATGAGGTTTTGCCTTAAACTGGAGAAGCATTACACCCATTTTGTTTACAATGCTGTCTCTGAAGACAACAGATTTTGTTGTACAATATCAAGTTATTAACAGTAATACTCTATATTAATGGTTTGGCCAACTCCTAAGAAGTTGTAATTGATAACTCCCTTTTGATTCCCCCAAACTGTCACCATTGCCTTCCTTGGGTGTATGCTTCGTTTGGGTGTATGGTTTGGCCTTTCATCTGCGTTCAGCCAATGTGCTGAATGTTTCCGATTATAATAGAATCTTCACTTTTCATCATATGTTATTAGACAGCTCAGAAAAGTCGGCAGCAGGTTCTGGATTAGTACTGGAAGTGTTGGCTTCAATTGGATTTTCAGATAACCATCACAGAAGAATTTCTCAGGTCTCACACTGGGTATATTTTGTATGGCCATATCTTCTGTACAAAATTTCTAAAGTCTCACTGTGCATTCTTTAGCAATATCCTTTCCAAACTTAGTATTGCGATGTTTCAAATTTCGTGGGTTGCAGAATAAATTCATAAGGCATTGGTAGACGTATATCGTGTGGTTTAATGGCTTTTGATTTAGATTTTCTTCAAAATTTATGAGCCAATCAAAAAAGATGTATATATCTATATAAATAAATATAACAAAGAATGAGTAATACAATGATGTATAACAATTTATATTAAACTTTACAGTATATAAGATGCATAATAATAATAATAATATTAATAATAAAACAGTCAAAGCAAACGGCCATTTCATATGGAAGAACCCGATATATTTCTAATGTACTTTTATAATTTCAATACACATATGTTATTAGATGTAAATATTATGACCATATTCGTAAGTAGAAAAAACAGTACCCTAAGTGATTTAAGTAGCAATGTTATAACGTAAAAAAAAAAAAAAAAAATAGACACGAAAATTTATTTGGGAAAATTACAAATTCAAACCTTTCATATAGTTCCCAGCTCTCTATAGTTATACTTAGCAAAAAAAGAGACACCAGCTAACTTGAAAGACAAAAAGTTCTCGTGCGATTAATATTAGCCGAATTATTTTATTTAAAAGTGAAAATTAAATTACAAATTCAAATATTTCATATAGTTTCCAGCTCTCTATAGTTATATTTAGTAGAATAATAATAATAATAATAATAATAATAATAATAATAATAATAATAAAAACCTCTAACTTGAAACACAAAATTATTCCTTGTACGCTTAAAAATGGCTGAACTATTTTATTTAAAGTTTGAAGTGACTTTTTTTGGTGTCTTATACAAAGTGAAGGACGGCATATTTAAGTTAAAAAGAAAAACATCTATTTTTAACTGCTTCCTTTTTGGAAACCAAACTTAATTTAGTTTAAGTAAAATGCATTATTGTTTACGTTATACTTTATATATAAATTTTAATTTAATTTTTAAACTAAATTATTTTTCAGTACCACTTTTACGCTTTACTGGTTCTGAAAATTCATTTTCAACGAACTTAATTTTATTTTTCAAACATATTAAACTTAATCGAATGTATCGAATATGCTCCCGGTGCATTTTTCACATTTAATTAATGAAACAAATCTTCATATTAAAGAGTTTACATTTACCTTTATTTTAAATGAAATGTAAAAAGTTTTGATACAGAAAAAATGTTACAATTTCTTTGATCTTTTTAAAGAAGGTTTGATGTTAAATGATGTAATGATGTTAACAGAATATTTGTACTTATATAAGACTATTTTTAAACATAAAATATATTTTTCTGTAAAAATATTTTCATTAAGAGTAACACTTTGTTACCATTTTATTATTTCTTCTTCTCTTTCTATTGAAAAAAATATTTCTTTAATTCTATATGTGTAACTGGTCGTTTAATGAATCCTTTTACAAAAGATTGTTTATCCGAAAAGGATCCTTTTTTAAATAGAGAATATAAGTTTAAGATTTTAAGAGATGGCTTATAATTTCAGCCTTTTAAAATTTAAATTATGAGTACAAATCATATAACAAAAAATCTAATGTATCTTTTTGTGATACTAACTTTGAACCTACTTCTGATTTTCACCAAAACTTGGCAAACTCATCCATTCATTTTAAACTAACAATTTCATGAATTACATACGAAAGAATAAAAAAAAAAAAAAAAAAAAAAAAAAAAAAAAAAGAAAGAAAGAAAAGTTAATATGATGAGTTTGAAGAAAATCTGTAGAGCCATTTGTAAAGGAACGGACTTGTGAGATAATAAATTGACTTACTTTTTCATAACCCCTAACAATTTTTCTGAACTAACCAATTAATACATACGAGTAAGGGCATTTAAAAAGGTGTTTATACATTAACTTAAAAAAAAAAAAATGTTAGTACAGTTTTTGAGACGCAGACTAACGTCTCACTTCCATTTTATAAAGACACGTCCATCTTATAAAGACGGATTATTTACCAATTTATGCCTTGGGCTCCATTAATGGAACAACAGTCATATGGGAGTTGTTTATATGGTACTCCTCAAGGTCGCTATTGTATTTTGATTTGTTACTTCTATTATGCCTCGTAAGGGCTTCTGCTATCAGTTACTACACTGTAAAAAAATAACTATTACCAGTTGCAAGAAACTCTCTGTGATTGGAGAAAATAATTATTTTCTCCAATCCCAGAGAGTTTCTTGCAGCTGGTAATAGTTATTTTTTTTTACAGTGTAAGCAGAATTAGTTATTCTCGGCGTTCTGAGACAATCGTAAACAGTTACAGTACATTGTAGCAATGAATAATATGATCACAAAACTGAATTGTTGACAGATTGTACCTGAATCCGATACGACCCGCGGCTCGAATTCGGGTCGGATCGACTAAATTTTTTCACTTACGGGTCGGGTTGACTGATTTGTTTTTCTTGCGAATCGAGTTCGGGTCGGGTTTAGTTTTCAACGAGTCAAGTTGACTTGAGAACATATTTCACAAAATCTTTACCTTAATAAGCTGATATTTGTATACTATACATACTCTTAAGTGAATATAGGCTTACTCAAATTATTGCAGTAAAATAAACATCCATATCGGACTGAAACAATTGACAAAGAAACATCAAATTTTTATTATTATTATTATTTAGAATATAAGCTGTGGAAAACAGGCCACCTTTCTGACAGTAACCAGTGTGGTTCATCTATTTCGATTATTCAGATCCTTTTGAAATACACTGTGAGATTAACCCGTTAGCGCCCAGTGTCCTCATTTGAGGACAGCTAATAAAATGGCACGTATATTTTTTGTGGTTTCTTGGAATGATTTCTGCTTTTTAGTGACAATTTATAGCGCCACTCTAACTGATCCCTGAAAGTTTTATGTGCCTACCATTAACTATTATTTCATAATTTCGATAGTCATTTTATGACTTTTCATTCGTCGCACATATAATTGCTTTTTGCGCAGGTATACTAACTTAAATCAAGTTGAATAATAATATATATTATAATACTTTACTTTCGAGATCTTTGTCAATATATAACAGGGAATTAATCTGTTATTTCAAAATTTTTCTATCTCAAAGTTTTCTCGCTAGAACACTAAACGTCAATAAATGAGGATAGGCTTTAAATTTAAAACTATCGGAAGAATAATCTAAGTTAAAAAATTTTACTGTCAGTTGTCTGTATTAATTTAGAAGTAAAATAATCAGCTAATAATATTTTGCAAAATTAATTCGGGTGTTATCGGGTTAAACTTATAATTAATATTTTTGCTCTCGCAAATGTTTTTAAGAAGTTATTGAAATGTAGATTTAGATGAGAACGGACGTTTAGTCGATCGTCTGTAACATTGTATCATTTTAATATCTGTGTATATGCGTGATAAGCATTAAGCACATAAGCATTAATAAATTACAAACACTGAACTTGAAGCCTATTTTTGTACATTTGAAGCACACACCACACATAAATAGTTAAAAAATCTTATTAATCTATTTTTCCTATTTTTAAATTTTTAACTTAGTGTATCATTAATTACATTTCTGTTTATATATATTTTTTAAATATTTTACCAACTGTGTGAACAATGAAAATTTACTTTATATAATTTAGAAATGTTTTGAATGATTTTTAGATGAATTACTAACTTTCATTTAGATTCGGGTTTCGGGTCGTGTTCGGATAAAAATATGTCGAGTTTAGAGTATAAAGAAATCGGATTCGAGTAGTCAAAATTCTCTATTGCGGGTTCGGATCAATGAAAATTCTTTGTCGTGTTTGGGTCGGGTAAAACTCGACCCATGCAGGACTTAAATATCTATTAGGCTGATAACAGATACAAAGAAACACAAAGCAAGCGCTGAAAAACTTGATTTTTCGAGTTCAAAGAATTTCAAGAACGTATAAGGATGAGGGTCCATGAGAGAGTTTTTCAGCCCTATGGAATTTCAAGTTCCTATTTTATTATACGAGTGATTAGACCACGATGAATAAGAAATGATGTGAATTAGCTCCAAAAGTTCAGTATAACTGATGTGAAATATGATATAATAATTTCAATGCGTAGACCCCTCAAGGTCATTGTTGCATGATGTTAAATATAAGCTCTGCGTGTGTTTGTTATTGTTCAAAGTTACATATTTAAAAAAAAAAGGATTTTCTGTATTTATGTTTATATTACAAATGAATATAGATTATATAATATATACTATTTCTAATCAAAGTATTCATATCCATTGTACATTATATGTAGAAAAAAGAATTTTGTGTATATTCTTAATCATCTTAAATAAATAATACGAATATACCCGGCCACTGAGTGGTTCCTTTTTCTACAATATACACTTATAAATCAGAATTATATAACTTGAAAATTTAGCTGCTTTTTAAAGTTTGATGGTCTTGTATAATAGTCATAATGCTGGTTGGTTGGGTTTAACGACGCCCTAATGCTGCTTAATGGGCAAATGGTGACTGTCTGTTCATACCTCTAAGGATGGTCCAGTGACATGCCATCACAATTTTGATCCTCCGTGGAGGGGATGGCTCCTCCGCTTATAAGACCCCCAGAGGTATGATTTGGATGGGAACATGGAGAGCACTGCGGCCACGACAGATTTTAAGTGCACCAGCCACCATTAGTGTACACGACAGTCTTTGGCCGGCTCAAGTATCGAACCCACAATATTCCAATTACGAGCTCAGCGTTCTCCCGGCCGGGCTACCGCGGCCCAATAGTCATAAGGGTTATAGTTACATTTTTAGCCCGAGAAATATTGTGGGAGTCATCAGCTCGTACCTCTCTAAGAGAAAGATCCAGGTCAACTGGAGTGATGGCTCCACAGAACTGCCTCAGACAAAGGGCTGCCCTCAGGGTTCCTGCCTGGGTCCGGTTCTGTGGAATCTAATAGCAAATGATATTTTAACAAGAATGAATACAGAAGGATATGACACATGTGCTTACGCTGATGACTTCTCGGTAATTCTCTCGGGAAGGGTGAGGACTGACCTGGAGAACCAAGCCAAGGGCGCACTTTCCCTCTTCAGTAATATTCTTGACGAACTCGACCTATCTCTATCTACCTCAAAAACACAAGCTCTGACCTTCGCGTTCCCCAAAGCTCTCAAACGGTCTCCTGTGATGAGGATCAACGGCGTCAGTGTTCGCCACGTCCAAAACCTCAAAATCTTAGGCATAACCGTCGACAGGAACCTCAACTGGACGGCTCATATAAATGATCTAAAACTAAAAACTATGTCCCACGATCATAACGCCACAAAAATGGTAGGAAAGAGGTGGGGAATCTCTACCTCTTTCCTCAAAATATGGTACTATTCCACCATAGACAAGATCTTGACAAATGGCGCGGGCGTCTGGGGAGGTCACCTGTTGGCGGCAAACAAAACCAAACTCGACTCAGTACAAAGACCTTTCATCCTTCAAATCACCCGAGGTCATAAAACTATCTCCACTGACGCCCTGACCGTTGTCACAGGAATTCCCCATGCCCACCTACAACTTCAATACCGCTAGGAAAAAACTAATATTCTTCAATTAAATAATACTCAGCTTGCAAACTCTCTTTTCCCTAATCTAAATATACAATCCCTTACAAACAGCTGGAATATCCATCCGGCAAAAGATGTTGCATCTTCTCTCACCAACTGAAACATTAATAGCTTTTCACCCCTAGCACCTGTGGCGATCTTCACAGATGGCTCCAAGATTGAACACGGAGTAGCAACTGCAATCTGTGCCCTTAACAACAATGAAACCATCTTCCAGTGGTGCCGCAGGTTCGAAAACCACAATTCAGTTTTTAAAGCGGAATTATTTGCCCTCCTAAAGGCTGTCGAATGGGCTGAGGAAAATGCTCACTCTTACCCAAGTATTAACATCTTTAGCGACAGCCTTTCGGGCCTGCAAGCCATTGCCCGCTACAGGAGCAGTCCCCCCCCTTAATATTGAAAATAAAACTTAAACTCTATAACCTAAAATCCATGGCACACGTTTCTGCCCACAGGGGTGTCGTCGGGAACGAAATGGCAGATAATTTAGCATAAACTGCCACAGAGCATGCAAAGATTGATTTTAAATTACCCCCCCCCTTCCTATATAAAATTTAGACTCAAGGAAAAATTAAAACAAAATTGGCAATCCTTATGGGATAACTCCATCAAAGGCAGATATACTTATAACCTGATCCCAAATCCCACTTCAAACACTTGGACCCTTACTCCCCCTATCACGGCCTTTCTCACGGGTCATGGTCCATTTCAAGCACACCTTTATAGGTTCCACCGACGACGCTCACCCCTGTGCCCTTGTGGTGAGGAAGGCACTGCTTCCCATTACTACTTCAACTGTCCCCTTACCTCCAGTTTTCACCTGCGAAACCCATCCCCAAGACCAGTAAACTGGTTAGATAATATCATCACCAGACCCTCCCTTATCCAAAAACTAAATAAAATCTACGCACTTTTAGAAGATATTACTAATTTAACAGATTAACCTCCAAGCTTCTCATTCCAAGCTAAAATTCTCATTGCAAAGTCTTAACAAAGCTATTTTTCCTCCTTGTGCCCTCTGTCGCGTGTAGTTTAATCCCGGCACACCTGCTATAAATAAATTATCGCCCTCTGTCGGTTGAGGCTCAATGCCTGGCGGATTTTGTAAACGCTTGTTGAATTCTCAATAAACGTTCGGAGCAGTTCCCTCTGTCTCGGACACTTGTTGCCCGAGACACTGAAGCGCTCAACATCGCTCCAAGAGTGATGAGCGGGGACTGTCCCCTGTTCAGTTACATTTTTAATCTTAAGTTGTAATAAGCATTATTTTAGGACAATGAAACAACTGCGCAGTAGGAAAAAAAAATCAATATTCTTTTTGTCAAAGGAAGTCAGACGGTTAAGAAATATTATAGTATACAAACTGCAAAAGAACGCTGTAGGCGGAGTTACAGATTTCGAAATGTCGCAGATTCTACTCTCCGCACTGCAAGTGTTAATATTGTTTAAGATAGAAACTGTACAGATAAAAAAAAAGAAACTTAAATATATATATGTTTTAAATATTCAGTGTAGCAAAAGTGAAATTTAAATATGTAGAATTTGATTAGATAGATTCGATTTCAACAGTTTCATCTCTTTCAAACCAATGTGAAATGGTAGCGCACGCATTTTCTATAATCAATGTTGTGTTTTATTTTCAATTTTAACTTTTTTATATGCGCGCAGTGGAGTAACACTTTTATCTGTAAGTATAATTTACATCATAGTGTACTTTCTAATATATTTCAATAAGAAAGTGTTGCTCTTTTGCACTCATATAAAAAAAAAGCAGGTCAAATCTCTAAAAATGGGGGAATTTTGGCCAAACTTGCAAAACTGTGAATATTTGGGACCCTTCAATAATAAAAAATAATATTTATTGAAACAAAATATACATGTTCTAAAATAATTAAATACATAAATTTCACACGTGTAATCAATCTGATATTTTTAGGGCCAATTTCAGGGTCAAAAAACCCCGTTATGGGCCCTCATCCTTTTAGAAAAAAAAAAAAAAATATTTCGAGACTTTCACTTTCTATACGATAGATGAATAATAGGAAGTTAGATGAAATTAAAAAAAATTAAATCAGTTGAATATGGTGTTATCGGAATTAGAAAGAACATGAACTAATGATATGAAAGCATTACTGCTTATATAATACCTGTAAATTTGAACTGTATAAAATAGAAATTACTCTCTTTCTCTTTCTTTTTTAAATTTCTTTTTTCTTTTTCATACGTGGGTATTCTTAAAGTTATTAAATTGATTTCATCGAGTTCTTCCCAAGAATAAAACTTGAATCAGAATTTAAAATATAAGTTATTTTTGTAAAATTTATTGCAGGATTCGAATAAACTAAAAATGTATTCGCATTTTTTGATATAAAAACTTCTTATGCAGATGCATGAATATGATATCTTTTGCCTGACTTCCATTTCAAATGTATTCAAAGATCACAGATAAGTGACTGCACTAGATTTTTGCTGAAAGGACATTTTCGTATTTCCATGTTATTCAAAAGAAGCGGAATTTCAATATTTATGTATTTCAATCTAAAACAATAATTATTTTTTAATGACATTTTAAATAAGAAAAGCAGGTTTAATTTCAAAATACAATATAAGAAAGAAGATAGATATTTAGACCAAAAAAAAAAGTATGTCTATCATGCGTAAATTAGTTTTAGACGGAAAGGCAATAGCTTGCTTGCTTGCTATTTAATAAAAATTCTTTCACCTATTTTACAAAATAAAACTGGTATACTGTGGCCATCATAAAGTTTATTTATTTACTTATTTATTTATGTTTAATATTTTCCTAAATAAATTCTCACAGAGAAAATTATTTATTGAAATTAGTACTAAACAAAAATATTTTCCAAAAAGTATTATCAAAATTAAATGGATATATTCTTTTGTATTGATATAATTGATGAAGATGTTTTAGCAAATTATACCATACTAAGGAAATTGCTTAAGAATGAAAATTACTTTTTCTTTACTTTTATATAGGTGATTAAAAAAAAAAATTAGAGCATTTTATTTTAACTATAATAACACGGTTTCAAGTGCCCTGAATATAGAAGTCAAGTGCTTAGCGGTGGGTTAAGCATCTGTTCAAAAAACAATTAAAAAAAAAAAAAAAAAAAAAAAAGAAAAGAAAGAAAATTCAAATTTGGTATTTTCAATGTCATAAAGAAAAGCCAAATGAAACTAGTATGTTGTGGCCACCACAAGACTTTCTTCCATATTTTCCTGTACAAATTCACTAAGTGTGAATAATTTATTAAATCTGTGATTTATTAAAATTATTTAACATGATGAATTCAAATGATTTTCATCTCAGGGAAATCTAACACTAAATATCCGAAGAAAGACAGTTTTATCATCTATAAATAACATCTTAAAAATGCGTTTTCATAATGGTTATCTCACATATCAAGTTTCGTACAGTTATATGCTATAGACGTTGAGATATAGCCGTGCCGTTATCGATGAAATTTGTAGTATAGCAGCGCCACCTAATGGCCGATAAGAATCCAAATTGAGTCAGCATAACGTTTCATAATGGCCTTTTCGCATAACAAATATTTTTTTTTTTTTTTTATGATACGCAATAGAACCTGAGATATAGCCTTCCTTTAAATTGTGGAAATTGCTGTGTAGCAGCGCCACCTGTTCAGTGGTTTACACCACAAGTTGAAAGGTACTAATTTAGATCAAGGTGCATTTACATATAAATTTATATGCAATTCTGTGCAGTAGTTCCTGAGATATAGCCTTTCCTTAAATTGCGGAAATTACGGTACAGTAGCGCCACCTGTTGGCCGATAAACATTAAAATTGAATCAGCATAATACCTCATAATGGTCTTCTAACACATCAGGTTTCGTTTAATTATGCGCAATAGAACCTTAGATATAGCCCCTCCTGAAATTGCAGATATCGCTGTATAGCAGCGCCACTTGTTGAGCGGTTGACACCAAAAGTTGATAGGCACTAATGTAGATCAAGGTGCATCTACATATAAATTTATGTGTAATTCTGAGTAGTAATTCCGGAGATACAGTTGCCACAAAATGTCTGTAACACACACACATACACGGCATTTTCTGAAATTGGTCAAATCGTGTTCTGGAGCTCTCAAAACGTCCAAATCCGTCGAAAAACGGAAGTCGAGAATTTTTACGAATCCACTACTTTCTTCTATTGAATATAGAAGAAAATAAAAAAATTCAAAATACTATATGAATCCACTCCTATGAAAACCAAACATTTAGATGGAACATTTTGACTTTTTCGTTTCCATCTTTTTGTCATGCCACCATTAAGATAAAAAATCTGATTTTTTTTTTATTTTAGCAATAACTATGAAAGATATATTCGTATTTGTTATTAGATCAATTAAAGTTTATCCACACAATCGATGCGGAAAATCAAAATCACCAACTTACATATACACCAGTGATACATAAAGTGTTTTACAAGAATACTCAAATTCGTTTTTTAAAGCAATGTATTGTTTTAGAGGAACGCTTAAAAGCTGGGGTTGTTTCTCGTAAAAAATATATTTTTGCTTGACTCTTTCAGCAATGTTCCTTAACGAGACAAAGAATGATGAAAATTATCAAAATCGATGCAATTAAAAATATCTAGATAGGTGTTGTAAAATGTACTAAGCTGTGCAATACCTTTAAAATAGTATCATTCTACAGATCCTCAAACATTTTTGAAATTGTTTTACGAAATTTAAAACTTAAACTTTATTTTTCTCGGGTTCCAAATTTCGGGAATAATTAGTTACGTTAAATGCTCCTTTCTTATTTGTTTTCACTCAATCCTCTTTAAAATTTGTGTGAATGCTAATTAGAGTATTTGTCACAAAAGTGGTCATTTATTTTGAGACTAAAAAATTATTACATTAATCACCAACTCTTAAATTCAGTCGCATTAAAAAAAAATCGGGACGATTTCAAGTTTTAAACTCTTTTGTTTGTAATTAATGTTGCTCACTAGATTTAAAAAAAAAAAAAAAAAAAAGAAAAAAAAAATACAGAGATCTGTTCAGTTACATACAAAAAGAAAAAAAAAACTAAAATTTAAAATAACTTAGAATGCGCATGAGACCTTTTAAAATTGGACAATAATTTGCAGCATTTTTCTCATAAAAGAGGCGTTTTCATTTCTAAAATTGTTTTGTCTTTGAAAATACGCTATATGCATAAAAATGATAGATTTCATAGCAAAACTTGATTTTAAAAGCAACAGATTTAAAAATATAGAAATAAAGAAATGAATAATAAAAAAAAAAAAAAAAAAAAATTAACGTTAATTTTCCCTTTAAGCAATTTTAAAAAATTACTTAGCAATTTCTTGAGATATTTTCAGCGGTCTTTAAGCAATTTTCTTTAAGAAATGTGTTAAAATATATAAAAGCATCAGCCTCAGTGAATGCTTCAACGACTTCTAGAATGTGTAGTACAATATTAAAAAGAATAGTTCAGTGATTCAGGAAATATATATATATACTAATTAGGCAAATTTAGATTCAACCAATGTTTTTGAGTTAAATTACACCATATTAGTGGAGCTTACCTCTAAAATACTAAAATTGTGAAACGTAGCGCACCAAACCTCATGAAATATTGGTTGCAGCGATACTGGAATCATTTTTCTGTTGAAATGTAGGCTTTTATTTTTAACTGCGTAGTATAATGAATAAGGTAGAAAAAGAACTGGTTTTGATAGCCATAAAGGGCATCTAGCGTAGAAGAATATTAGGGTCAAAATTTTTAAAACTGTTTTAATTCTGTTTCGTTGCAAACTTGTCGTTTGCAGTAGAGATCTAATGCAACTTATAGCGCCACAGAAATAAAGGGAAGTTTTTTTTTTTTTTTTTTTTTTTTTTTTGCTACTATTTATCTTTTTTTCTTTTTTGCTTCTCAGTACTGTTTGTTTTTAACAATTTACTATAAAATATACTCACATTTTTTTAAATTTTTCATGAAATTAAATTAAAATTTACATATATTAAAAAGTGATGTCAAATGTTAGTATTTATTTCGATTGTGATTACAATTTGGATTTATGTTTTGCACTGTAAAAAGTCACACTAATTTTTGCAGCAAAATGTCCCAGACAGCACATCGCTTCCCCAGGATATCTTCAAGATGTCTTCTGGATGAAAAGACATCCCAGAAACGTCCTTAAGATGTACTGTGGATAAGTTAAGCCTAACTGTGCTGTTAGGGGTGTTGTCAGCCTTTTTTTCCCCAAGATATTTTGATGTAAACTGAGAAAAATTGTAGCGTAAATTTCTGTAGAGTTTCTCTTCACAGGTGATACTTTTGTAGATCACAGGTGATTCTTTTACAATAAAATGTACTAATGACCATTTTTCCCAACATATTCTACTGTAAACTGGGGAAATTTACATCGTATGTTTCTGTAGAATCCATCTTCACAGGTAATTTTGCTGTAGATTATTCTGTTTACAGCATAATGTGCTGACGTCCATTTTTGCCAGCACATTCTGTTATAAAAATAAGTGTGATTTTTTTAAGCGAAATTTTGTCGTTATTTGAAAGCTTTTTGTATAAATTTATTATCTAGAAAAGCTCAAATTATTTCCCAAAACAATGCAGTATTTCTTTCATTTCTTTCTTTCTTTCTTTTTTTCATTTTTTTTTTTTTTGAATAAACTTTTAAATAGGATTCTAAAATTATGGACATAATTTAACAAAATCATGGTTCTGTTTTAATAATTTCAGTTAGATGTGTGGAAAAATCAGTCACTAATGTGCAGTCAGCAGCAAAATTATTAAAGCGATAGCAATAATTCCTATTCAAACCCTTAAATGCCTGATTATTTTTAAATCAATTTAAAAACGCTTTACTTCTTTACACTATTAAATAAATCACGGGAAAAATACTTTAAAAAGTCATACTTTATTTTAGCTATGGTTTACAGCTAAAAAGCAACTTTTTGTCATTCGGTAAACAGGAGGCATTAGAGCATCAATATTATTCTAAAAATAGTATAGAAGACAAAATTGTGTATGTTGGCGAAAGGCAACACTCAGCATTTAAGGTTTAACCGTTTGCACTCGAACGTCGCCTCTCAGGCGACATCCGATTCATTACTTCAACTCGAACGGCGGTTGAGAGGCACCATGACCAATTAAGTTACTATATATCTTATATCCACCAATAATGTTCTACAACTAAAAGTGCTATAACAGGTGCATACTTCTTTAAGAAAGAGACTCCACCCACACTTTTTATTAAGTGCCTTTGGGCGTTGCTTGCCTTGGTCATTGGTAAATGGACAAAAATCCTTTGCAAAATATCACATGATGAAAAATTATAAATCACAATATTCATATATAATGCTTGTAATATGTAAATATACATCAAATATAGAAATAAAATGTTCATATTTAAAATTCTTAAGTTTCATATTTTGCATTTTTTATTAAAACTATTGTCGGGTGGCTCATTACGCTTACTAAAAGAAGATTCGAATGCAAAAGGTTAATTTTCCATCTTACTTCAGGCCCGCCGCACATTTGGAAAATACAAAGTGACGACATAAAAGAGGTCACTGACAAAAAAAGAAGGCGCAGCCTTCGTAAAAGGTGCATTATGCTATCCTTTTATTATGCGGCCAGCGAAACATAAGGACAGCCAGATCTTATATTAAGCTAGATTAGATTTAGTTAGACTAGCTAAAAAGCAGTAACTACGAACCCTGCTCTACTTCTATATTTTTGAATTGATCTCTTACACAATTCTAATTCTGTTCTCAAGCCACGCCCTTTTAAGAAGCAATTTCTAGTAAGAAAAATTATTCCATGAGTACCGGAAAAATTATGAAGAATTATACGCGGATCACCAAATATCTGGAAAATAGCTTCGAGTTGCTGGTATACCCATGCGAAAAAGGCTTCGAGTGCAAACGGGGTATTTAATACTGTTAACTGTTATAAAACGGTATTTAATACTGTTTTGAAAAGAAAATATTGGTCGAATCATGCTCTTTGTCTTATGCTGTTTAGAAAAAAAGTAAGTTGATGATAAAAGTCAGCGACCAAACTTAAAAAATATATGGATATGTGCTTCAATAATTTTACTGCCGACTCTAACAGCAGCGAACAGAAAATGCGAGACAATACATTTAACTACGGTTTCGTTTAAAACGCACTAAACTGTTTTTCGAAATAACATAGGAATAATAATAATAATAATAATGATATTTTTTCTCAAATTTTTTTAGAACTTTGTACTCATATTCCGTTTGCATATTATAAATTTCAATTTAACATCGTTTTTAAGAACGTTTGAGTGGTTTGTAACTAAGAAAAGAACATCAATCATTATGTTAGACATATCATAAAAACGTTTTTCTTGTATAAAGTTAATCTACGAAATTCCTAATCATTTTCAGTACACAATTATGACGCAGAACATGTCACTGAAACATAAAAGTTATAAAAACAGCTGTTCCAACTGTTACAGTGTACCAGATTACTAACCTTTACTGGAAATTTTCCATATTTGACAGTTACTTCGCTGAGTTAGCAATCAATATTACCTCTGGGCATTTCGAAATCCATTGTAGAATGCTTATTGATGCAATATGCGCTCAGCTCATCCTGCTTTACAATGAGTTCTAGAGGTATAAATATTCTTCCCTAAAGCAACAACGATTAGACCAATATATAAATACATTTTAATACAATATTTGCTCATAAGTAATAAATATTGACAAGATATATCTTTCTATTGCGAAATATCAACAGTTACTTTGGAAACTGTATATTTCTTACTTAATCCGTTATCTTGGATTCAAATGCAAATTATTGTACATTAGAAAAATCGTTAATAAATATTAATCAAGGGAAAAAAAATGTATTTAAAAAAAATGAAACGTAAATATTAAAGAAAGGTACATTATTAGAAACAAAGAAAGAAAGAAAAAAAAAATAATTATTATTTTTGTTTCTGTTTTTCTGTTTCTTTTATTTTTCTGCATTTGTAGAAAAGACTCAGAAATTTTAACTTTGTGAAATTAAGTAAATATAGTTATTCAAAATGAAATATTCTTAGTATGGGCTTTCTTTTAATTAGAGATATATTTTTGATGTCAGAAATCAATTAAATTTATCTAGCGATCTATCGTAATATAATAATAAATAATAATAATAATAATGTTTCTTTTGAAAAAGTATTTTTTTTTTCGGAAAAAATAAATGCAAATTATAGAATTATTTTATTAATTCAGATACAACCTTCGAAAAGATTTCTCAGTGGCATATTTAATTTCATGAATGTGAGATCGAAATTCTATTTTTAATTTAACCTAAAATTTTCGTAAACTTAATACAAGAAATGAAGATTTTCCAGATATAAACTTGTAAGTCATTATAATCTTCCTTAAGAATTATTTTATACTTTAATTTTGATAAAAGCTCTGAAATTCTCTAATTTCAATGTAACTTCCTGTAACTTTAACGTATTCTTGATTTCTCTAAGTTGTGTATACTTAAATATAAAGTATTGAAATCCTTTAAAATATTATTCTGAATTTTATTTTAAGATTAATTGAAAGAACTATTGTTATATAATTTTTAAGTATTTTTAAACATTTTGTCTTTTACTTTTACTTCTCTTACCCATATATATGATAGAGAAAGTATTGTTTTTGGGTCACATTTTCGAATTTTTGTCATATTTACATGAATCCAAAAATAATATTTTTATCGGTTCGTCTGTGTGTCTGTCTGTTATCAGCATATTTCAAGAACAAATAATAGCAGAAAGCCCACACTTGGTATTCTAAATATGTATCATATAAGGATGGTACACTAAAATTTTCGTTGAGATGAAGCAAATGGTTCGTGTACAGTGACACCCAACAGAATTCAAATACATTACGTCCATGGAGGAAAGTGCGGGTAAGTAGAGTTTAACATCTGTATACTGCACTTAACCAAATGGAACGAATATATATATATATATATTTAGATGCGTAAAAACATGTTTCGTGTAGAATATGGTATGGAAATCTATCACTGTTCGTATACAGGGCTACGCGAAAGAACAAGATTATTGTGCGGCAATGTTTGAAAATTGATGAAAGTGTATTTCAAGTTGTGCTGTGTGTTATTAATATAGGATTATATTTATGTGCACCACGTGGTGTGTACACAACGTTCAGAAGATATTTAAACCATAACATTCCTTTTTATTGTTAGTGAAAGTGCTTTACTATAATATTTTACCAAGTCCAGGAAAGCTGCTCAAGAATTGAAAGTAATTCCTAATAGCCATATGGTAAATACTGTATTTTTTAAAGCTAAATATTCATGGCTTAGCTTTTTGTACATTTAGACGTTTTGAGGCGTCCTGAATACCGAACTCAAATTTTTAACGTTTGATCTTTGTCTGTGTGTCTTACAGTAAATTAAAAGCAAACAATTTCAGGCGATCCAAATGTTGTATTTCGAAGTTAATATGTTTGCTTCTAGGAAATTTTGAACAAGGTTGATAAGTTTCGAGGAATGTTGCGTGTGAAAATTGTCTGAATAATTTTAAATGAGTTTTTGAATTTAATAACAGATTTGAATTCTATATAAATATAGGTACAATAAAGAAACGCGGGTTTGAGGTGGGCGGTAGCACCTCACTCAGAATTATTTATCAAATAAAGCTGTTCTGAACCCTAATTTAAATTGTTGTAATATAAATTTACATAACAGTACTCGTTATCTTACTCTTAATCTCCAATCTGTTTTTATAGTATTAAATTTTAGGGTAAGAGAAAGTCGTGTGAGTGACACATCAGATTATATCTTATTTTTTGTGTAGTATATATCAGTGTAAATCTTTATTTACTTCTATTTAAGTGCATATGCTTTATATTTGACGGCTTTTTTTTTTTTTCTTTTTTAATATTTGTACTGATTTGAATTTTTTCTATTGTTTTTCTCGATATCAGTACTTTCGATGATAAAGGAGAGCTCCGGTAGCCCTATTAGTAAAGCGTCGAGCTCGTTATCGGAAGACAGCATTTTCTTTATTAGAGTTGGCCTGAGAACAAAGTGTATGTTAATGGTGGGGCTAGTGCACTTAAAATCTGTCACGACTGTAATATTCTCTGTGTTCTTTTACAAATACTATCTCTGTGGTTTACTGAAGGTGGTTACATTTGTATAATTTAATACCAAAAGTACTTATATGAAAGCCCCAAACAAAAATCGTGTAAATTCAAAAAGTTATGAGAGATGCTGGAAATACAGTGTTCGCAGATTCTAATTAAAGATTGGTAAAACCTCCTATCATCTTCCTTTTTTTGAGATGAACTGAAATTCTGCTTATAATATATCTTATAACTTTTTAAACTTCCATAATATTTGTTTTGGGTTTCCATGTAAGTAGCTCAATACTTTTGGCTATTAAATTATGTGAATGAAATATTTGTAAGTTTGCGCATGCGTAGTTAAAAATTATTTAGTATAATTGCTCACGCTTTTAAGATATTTAAAATTTTTTTCATTCTAATTGCAGTATGCCATAACTAATGTAATACGCCAAATTTTCTAAATATGATTTTGCACTGGGTCGAATACAGTACGTGTCATAATTTAAAAAGTGATTTTTTTTTTTTGCTATTTTTTAAAGAAGCCGTTATATCTCAATGAATATTCTTGGTAGTTTTTTAAAAAATTATACTGATAAATAAAAGAATGCTCATAATCTCATGCTACAGCCGAAGCGCATTTCAAACATTACTTTTTACAGGATTATCCAAAATCTTTTGATTTTTGTTTAATTTTTTATTGTCCCCCTTCACCTCTTTAGCACAGAACGTTTTCTGAAATATATAAGATACAGTCGGGGAAAAGAAAACCGCAACTCTCAACGCAACTTCGTTGCTAATCGATGTAGAAAAATGTAATAGGTATCATTCGACGGGGAATTGTGAGTAGTTTCAGAAAATAAACCATTGACATTTTGAATTGGGGGTCGTCTACATATTAAAACGCGCACCAACTTTGATTTTTTCAATGGTAATGCCCCATTTTTATTTTATATTTGAATTTCTGGAATCGCGACAACGCGAAAAAGTACATTGGTTGTATATTTTACTTATATTTCACAGAGTTATAAGCGTTCAAAGTTTTTAGGAGCTAATGTTAAATTCATATTTCAAATTTTTATTAATATCTTCACAAAAAATAACTTGATCGATATCATTTTTTTTTTTTTTTTTTTTTTTTTTTTACAAGATACAGTGAAGAAACCCAAACATAATCCATCATTACTTTTGATTCTGAAAAATATTTTTAATTCTGAAAAATATTAATAAATTCATATTTATAAAAATTATGAATTATGACCTATATTAATTTTTACATAAAATGAATCCTAATGCTGAAAAATATGGTCTGCAAATTTGCAGCTCATTCCAGTTATTAGTTTTCGAGATATAAATAAATCTTTCTTTTGCAGTGGTTTAGGGGGCCGTTTCTTATAAAGTTTTGCATGAGATAACGAATCAAATCTTAAAAATAACAAAGAAAATTAAACAAAATATTTTTATTTTTTACTTACGGGTCAAATTATATAACAACAACGTCAAACGCAAAAAAATGAAACAAAAATGATGATTTTTAGTCATTAGTCATCAAGAATTCCTGTTTTCTAAAAAAGACAAGCCCCGGCTTCATCGTTCTTCAAAACAAAATAAAATTTAAGTAAAAAATCATTTTTTAAAGTAAGAAGATTTTTATTGTGAAGCCCTAAAAAGCATAAAATAAAATGTATTCTGGCAAAGACATGCTACAAAGAAATGAAAGTTTCAACACTAAGAACATTTTAGAGAAAAATATAGGTACTTTCCTTTTGCAAGAGATGAAAATTTGTTAATGTTCAAAATATTTTTAAAAGCTTTCGAGACCAATATTCTTAGTTATTAGTTTTTGTATAATCATTCATTAGGTCAGAAATCTCAAATGTCTCGAAAGCTTTTTAAAATATTTTGAACATTAAAAAATTTTCATTTCTTGCAAAGGGAAAGTACCTATAATTTTCTCTAAAATTTTCTTAGTGTTGAAACTTTCATTTCTTTGTAGCATGTCTTTGCCAGAATACATTTTATTTTATGCTTTTTAGGGCTTCACAATAAAAATCTTCTTACTTTAAAAAATGATTTTTTACTTAAATTTTATTTTGTGCTTTTTAGTTACAAAAAAGGAAAAAGCTTCTTAAGAAAACTAATTAAAATTTCTTAGGATATTTTGTAGACAACGGAAGATTTTCGTTTATCAATTGACATTTTTTTTCTATTATTTATCTGCAAAAAAATACTATATCGTCTTTCGAGGACCGAATCCGGGACCATCGTGTTATCAGCATGACGCTCTAACCAAAATTCTAAGAACTGTCAAGAAAAATCATAGAACATTCTAGAAAAATCTAACAAATGCTTGTACAAAAGAAATATTGTTCTCGAATGCTTTTTAAAATATTTGGACTATTTAAAACTTTTCATGTTTTGCAAAAGTGAAATATCTATATTTTTCTTTAAAATGTTCTTGTTGTTGAAACTTTTATGATTTTATAGTATGTCTCTGCAAGAATAAATTTTAATTTTAGGCTTTTTAGGGCTTCACAATAATAAAAAACTTTCAGTGTTATTTTTATTTATTTATTTACTTACTTATATTTTTATTTAATTATTTATTTTTATTTTTATTTTTACTGAAATTTTTATTTTGTGCGTTTAGTAATTCAAAAAGAAGTTTCTTTAAAAAACTATCAGAATTCCTTAGGACACTGTGTAGGCAACGAATGATTTTCTTTTATCAATTGACATAGTTTCTATTAATTATCTGCAAAAAAGTAACACATCGGCTTGCGAGGATCGAACCCACGAGCATCGCGTTATCACCATGACGCTCTAACTAAATGCGCTAACGAGCGACGAAAAAGGTTGTTTAAATTTACGTTAAAGTGGAGGCGCCTTTTTTTCAGAATGACACAAAGACACGATGATAAAAATCCAATTTCAATAAAAAGCTTTTAAAAGAGTATATATATATATATTTAACTTTATATTTTGTGTTTTTTAGTATCTAAAAAAAGGCTTCTTTAAAAAAACTCTTCAAAAATTCTTAGAATACTGTGTAGACAATAAAAAATTTTCTTTTATCAATTGGCATATTTTCTATTACACATTTCATCTGTAAAATTTAGCACATCGATCCTTCGGGGATGGAACTCACCACCATTGCATTAGCAACTTGACTAACTAACTGAGCCAACGAGTGACTATAAAGACTGCTGATATTTACTTTAAAGTTGCTTATTTATTAGCGTGACATGAAGACGCGATAACAAAATACAATTTCAATAAAAAGCTTCTAAAAAAATGTTTATTTATTTCTTTATTTTTATTAAAATATTTATTTTGTGCTTTTTAGTTACTAGATAAAAAGCTATTTAAATGAAATCTTCAAACATTATTAGAATACTGTGTACACAACGAAATATTTTCTTTTATCAATTGACACTTTTTTTATTAATTATTTGCAAAAAATAACACCTCGGCCCGGCGAGGATCGAATACACGACTCTCGCACTATCAACATGACGCTGTAACCAGCTGATTCATTAAAAGATACAATGAGTTGCTTACATTTTTTTTTTTTTTTTTTTTTAATATATATATAATGGAAGCGTCTTGGATTTTTAACGTGACAAAAAGCCGATGACAAATCCAATTTCATATAATAGTAATATATAATATACATATATACATATAAAGCTTCTAAAAATATTTTTTTATGTATTTTTTACTTAAAACATTTTATTTTGTGCTTTTTTTAATATCTAAAATGATTTGTGTTTTCCAATATCTAAATAAATAAATAAATAAATAAATAATGCTTCTTAAATAAACTCCTCAAAAAAATTCTTAGTGTAAGCAACGAAAAATTTTCTTGAATCAATTGACACCTTTTCTACTAATTATCTGCAAAAATTAACACGCTGAACCTTCCGGGGACCGAACTCACAGACACCGTGCTACTAACTGGATGCTCTTACCAACTGAGCCACAGAACAACAAACAAAACAGCTTATATTTACTTTAAAATGAAGGCACCTTGTTTACTAGCGTGACACGAAGACACGATGACCAAGTCAATTTCAATTAAAAACCTTCTAACAATACAGAAAAGAAAAGAAAAGTAAATGTGACATCGAGTATTCGTGTTAAAGGCCTTATTTTATATTGACAAAAATATGCACAAGTGGTATTTATTTCATCGATTACTGGTGATAAATTTTTAATCTTTTAAACGAACACTAGAAGAAAAAAATTAACTAAATAGGCGGGGTTTACTGTTTTAAATGGAAAAATAGGCTTAATATTTCAGAATAAATTTTCTGTATTCACTATTACAAATGGATATACATTATAAATATATTCTTTGTAATCAATATATTTCTATCCATGGTATATTTTATTGCAAAAATATGAACAATGGATACACACTTAAGAAATATGTAACACACCAGTTACGAAAGAAACGCCCACTGACAGAGTTACAGATTTTCAAATGGCGTGAATCTATGTCAGCAGTCGCGAAAGGATTAATTAAGAACTTATATTTTCATAGAAATTATAAAACGAATCGTACAGTTCCAAAGAGTTCAACTGACCCATAACTGGTAAGTGCGATTAATATTGTTTAATATTTACTTCATGAACCCTTACAATAATTTATCCGAAAAGATTTCGTTTATGCGTTGTTGTATATATACAGGGTGAGTTTGACATAATCTGCCAAACGAAAAGAGGTGATAGAACAGCCCATGGGGAGCATAAAACACCATAGAAACCCTGTCCTACTTCTAACCGTTTTCGAGTTATGGTAGATAGAAGAAAAATCTGTTTTTTTCCCTCCCGTCGGAAAAAAACCAAATTTGTGAGATTCCTGAAAGACGTACACGCAAAATAAGCACATATTTGGAAAGAGCAGAAAAAATCCTATCGGGTGACACCATTTACATCAGGATACCTTAATCTGACGGCGAGCTACAAGCGCTAAAACATTGGCGAAGTTTAAAATCGAGTTGTCGCCAAATTCTTTAACCGGCAATTCTGCAAACACCGTTCAAGCTACAATCGGTCAAATTGACCAAAAACTTCTCCATTCCACAAGCTTTAGAATGAGCTCACAATATACCATATCGGTGTTCTAGTCGGTAGTTTAAGTTTAAAATCGAGTTGTCGCCAAATTCTTTAACCGGCAATTCTGCAAACACCGTTCAAGCTACAATCGGTCAAATTGACCAAAAACTTCTCCATTCCACAAGCTTTAGAATGAGCTCACAATATACCACATCGGTGTTCTAGTTCAGGAGAAATTTAACCTTTTGTTTGAAAAACATTCATCACTGAACTCAACATTCGTCTAGAAGGAGACTCGCAGAGTGCCATGGTCGTTCCTGATTTCATGTCCGCCTTCAGCCCGCTGTTTTGTCAGATGCAAAAAAGAAAGTTTTAAAAGCAAACAAGAAAAGTAGCAGTTGTATTAAGTTTACAGACACAATGGAATGGAAACAAAAGAAGTATGACGTTTCTCACGTCTTTCACAAAGGAAGATGCAAAAAAAAAAAAAAAAAAAAAAAAAAAAAGACGTATCTCACGTTTATGATTAAAGCACATATGCATTCGAAAGGATGTGTAAAAGTTAGTGCCGCTGCTGAAATTGGTCACCCCCACACCTGATACATGCCCTTGCCCTCTTACTAACGGAAACCACAGTAGCGCATAGCGAAAGCCCATCCCTCAGTTTTATTATTGCATCATCGAGCCGGCTTCTTAAATCTTGCAAACTGGCAACTTCTGTGCGGTAAACTTCTTGCTTCAGGAAACTCCAACCATAGAACTAAGTAGGAACTAAGAGAGAGCCAGTAGATGTGACAGCAGCGTGAAAAGAATCGGCCGAGCTCAGGCGAAGTCTAGAAAATGCTAAAGCAAGAAGCAGCATAAAAAATAAAAGAAGCTGACGAGCTAATGAGCTGTTACAGATTGGCTCGCTTTTTGTACCCGCGAGTGGGATACGCACGCAGGAAGGTTGGAATACATCTGTGTATCACTAAGAGTCCATATGCAGATAGTCGCGAATTTGCATACATTCCATTTACTCACCATCGTTTCGTTTGCCGAATTTTAACGAACGCCGTTTTCAGTGATGTATTGCAAACAAAAGGCTAAATTTCTCCTGAACCGGAACACCGATATGGTTTATTGTGGGTTCATTCTACAGCTTGTTGAATGGAGAAGTTTTTGGTAAATTTGACCGATTGTAGCTTGAACGGTGTTTGCAGAATTACCACTTAAATAATTTGGCGACAACTCGATTTTAAACTTCGCCAATGTTTTTGCGCTTGTAGCTCGCCGTCAAATTAAGTTATCCCGATGTAAATGATGTCACCCAATAGGATTTTTTCTGCTCCTTTCAAATATGGGCTTATTTTGCATGTAAGTCTTTCAGAAAGCTCAGAAATTTGGATTTTTTCAGACGGGATGGAAAAAAAAAACAGATTTTTCTTCTATCTACCATAACTCGGAAACGGTTACAGATAGGACAGGGTTTCAATGGTGTTTTATGCTCCCCATGGGCTGTTCTATCACCTCCTTTAGTTTGGCAGATTATGTCAAACTCACCCTGTATATCTATATTATTTCATTTCGTATATTATGTTACACCTACAAAAGAAAATTTAAGCTTTATTGGTGATCAGTACATCCATAACAGATACTTTTACTTGAAAAACATTGCACTTTTTTCAAAGAGTACTGTCTGGACCAATCGCAAGTGTAATGTATTTAAATAGACCTCAAATTATCTAAAAAAGTACTGAAGTATATACAAATCTAAAAAACTGAATTCTGGTTAATTAAGAAACTGGAAAATGTAAATGTTTTTATTAATTTATATACTTCTTTTTATCCTGAAAGATTTCCGGTGTCAAACATTAAAATTTTGTCTATTTCTTATAGGATCTTAATTTTGTTTTTCTACATTTAGAGATAACCCCTAACACATTTATTGAAATTTTATTTTTACGACTGAGTGAAAATAATGCCTGGACCGGGACTCGAACCCCGGATCTTTGACTTGCAAGGTCAAGGCTCTACCAATTGAGCTATCCAGGCCGATATCCCGGTCAGCATTACTCACTCGACAAGCTTTTATGCAGAAACAATCTGGTCTATCATTTAGATAGCTCAACAGAAATAAGCCGCAGGAAATGGAAAACACCATTAAACAATGGGAGAAAGAAATACAATTTTTAATAAAATCCCACAATCAACTGTGGAAGAAAATCATATTTATTGAAATTTTATTTTTCCGACTGAGTGAAAATAATGCCTGGACCGGGACTCGAACCCCGGATCTTTGACTTACAAGGTCAAGGCTCTGCCAATTGAGCTATCCAGGCCGACATCCGGGTCAGCATTACTCACTCAGACAACCTTTTAGTCAGAAACAATCTGGTCTATCATTTAGATAGCTCAACAGAAATAAGCCGCAGGAAATGGAAAACACCATTAAACAATGGGAGAAAGAAATACAATTTTTAATAAAATCACGCAATCAACTGTGGAAGAAAATCATATTTATTGAAATTTTATTTTTCCGACTGAGTGAAAATAATGCCTGGACCGGGACTCGAACCCCGGATCTTTGACTTACAAGGTCAAGGCTCTGCCAATTGAGTTATCCAGACCGACATCCCGGTCAGCATTACTCACTCAGACAACTTTTTAGGCAGAAACAATCTGGCCTATCATTTAGATAGCTCAACAGAAATATGCCGCAGGAAATGGAAAACACCATTAAACAATGGGAGAAAGAAATACAATTTTTAATAAAATCACACAATCAACTATGGAAGAAAATCATATTTATTGAAATTTTATTTTTCCGACTGAGTGAAAATAATGCCTGGACCGGGACTCGAACCCCGGATCTTTGACTTACAAGGTCAAGGCTCTACCAATTGAGCTATCCAGGCCGACATCCCGGTCAGCATTACTCACTCAGACAACCTTTTAGGCAGAAACAATTTGGTCTATCATTTAGATAGCTCAACAGAAATAAGCCGCAGGAAATGGAAAACACCATTAAACAATGGGAGAAAGAAATACAATTTTTAATAAAATCACGCAATCAACTGTAGAAGAAAATCATATTTATTGAAATTTTATTTTTCCGACTGAGTGAAAATAATGCCTGGACCGGGACTCAAAGTCAAAGATCCGGGGTTCGAGTACGGGTCCAGGCATTATTTTCACTCAGTCGGAAAAATAAAATTTCAATAAATATGATTTTCTTCCATAGTTGATTTCGTGATTTTATTAAAAATTGTATTTCTTTCTCCCATTGTTTAATGGTGTTTTCCATTTCCTGCGGCTTATTTCTGTTGAGCTATCTAAATGATAGACCAGATTGTTTCTGCCTAAAAGGTTGTCTGAGTGAGTAATGCTGACCGGGATGTCGGCCTGGATAGGTCAATTGGTAGAGCCTTGACCTTGTAAGTCAAAGATCCGGGGTTCGAGTCCCGGTCCAGGCATTATTTTCACTCAGTCGGAAAAATAAATATGATTTTCTTCCACAGTTGATTGTGTGATTTTATTAAAAATTGTAACCCCTAACACATTTTTGATTATAACTCTATAAATACTAAAGATAAAGTATAGAAACAGCATAATTTCCGCACTGCCAGACTCTCAGAAATTCGAATATGATGTCAAAATTCGGTGTCGTTATTGAAAAAAATCAAATCTGGCGTTCATTTCAATATGTAGATGACCTCTAATTCAAATTTCGACGACATTTTCAGAAAGTGCATTTAATTTCCTGTTGAATTATGTCTATTAGATGTTTCTGCGTCAATAAACAACGAAATTACAGCGGGTGTTGCTTTTTTTCCCCCCGACTGTACAACATGTTCTTTATATTCCGAAAGTTTCAAGATAACTCCTCAAGACTTTTTTCTCAATATTTGGCAAAACGTCTAAATTTGAAAGTGTCCAAATATTTATTGGTAGATCGTGTATAATAGTCGATTAGACAATAACATATTTTAAAAAAAAGTGATTAGTATTAAATATGAAAGTCCTAAAAATTGGTAACACTGAATGTCATGAGTAATGGTGCATTAGTTTTCATTGTAACTAAATATGAGATTTCATCTTACGAGATAAGAAAACTAGTACTGCTCGCAATTTCTTTTTAGAGATGATATATAAAGAGAATTCGGAAAATAAATTTATCTGTATGTATTATTATAAATGGAGGAATGATTTATATTATATGTTAACCTAATTTACTAAAAGCAGGCACGTAATATTTTGTTGGAATAAGGATTACATGTATTATAGAAGAAAACAGAAAGCTTTACCTTATTTGCGAAAAATACTCGTTTTGGTGATAAAATGTTTAAAAGGTATTTTTACACCAGTGAAAATTACTTTTCTAGATCTATGAGCTTTTCATTTTATTGAATTCCTTGTTTTTTATAGATAATTTCTTCATGAAACTGTAACATATTTTATATTTCGTTGGTTGATGTTTTGGTAATT
This sequence comes from Salticus scenicus, assembly GCA_963930645.1. NCBI lineage: Eukaryota > Metazoa > Arthropoda > Arachnida > Araneae > Salticidae > Salticus > Salticus scenicus. The sequence goes on along the minus strand of OZ005652.1, from coordinate 284,175,464 downwards.
TTAAAGTCCACTATCCCCTTAAAAGGCACATTTTTTTTTCTTTACTATTTTCTAAACGCGTATACAGAAAACAAAAATGAAAGTTTTTTACGACTTTTAAATTCAACAGTACTTAAAAATTAATTAATTGGATCCATGATTTTTTAAGCTATTGTCCCTAAAATGTTCTTTCCCAGAGTTAAAAGTAAATAGCATTACAGTTTCAATTTACATAATATATTTATGATTTCTGCAACAGAGACTTTAAGCCCTTTTAATGACCGAATAGTTAGTGTTCTGGTCTTCAATCACTAGGTACCGGGTTCGAAACTTGATTCAGGCAACTTGGTTCAGGATGTTTGTATTGTCTTAAAATCCACTTGAAATGATGGCCGCAGAGTGACATATCCTCAATCAAAACAAATCTAACGCCGATTTGAGGGGAACTGAACTTTATACAAGTTAATTTAAAATATAAAATAATATTAATTATTAATTGATCAATATTTTAATATAACCTAAAACAAATTAATGTGAATCAACTGTATTCATAAATTATTTTAATAAAACATATAAGATAGCTTAAAAAGCTTTTCTTGTATCTCTAGAAATAGTTTATGTGTGCAAAAGGATATAATTAGATATTTTCGAATTAAGCCACCGTTTTGCAGAGTATCCGTACAGATTGAAAGCTTTTATCCTGCTATTTTATTCGTAATTAACTTATAGGTCGCTAAATTTTAACTTTCCATTAAGGATACGTATTATGTAACTAAGTAACTTTCGATATTACATTAGGACTGATTATTTAATGTTTATGGAATAAAACTGACATTAGAGGGTATTTTTTAACAAAACATAATACAAGTAAAAAGTTTCGATTTTTTTTTTTTTTTTTTTTTTTTTTTTTTTAAACTTACAATACTATATAAGTTGAAAGTTTTTTATTAGACTTTTTTTTCTCTAGTTTTCGTTATTTGTTCTTTTTTTCTCATTAAAAAGCATGCTTCGATGCCTAAATATATTCAAAGTATATTTTAAAAAGACATTCTTGCCATAATGTGCACTCAGCATAAATCATCATTTTCTTATGTTGGTTTGCCATTTTCACTGTCTTAAATTTTAATTTAACGTATTTATTAGTCCATTAACGAAAAACTTATATCTTTTTATTATTATTATTTTTCTTTAATATTAAATTCTTAAATGGGATATATAACACAATGTAAGCATCAATGGTGATTCCAATTTGTATTAAATAATCATTTTAGAAGATTGATATAGTATATTTTAAACAGGTATATTTGTATTTTATACTATTGAAGGATCAATACTTGTGCAATCCATTGTTGTTCTAGAAAACGGCTCTATTGATTTTCGGGAAAAGTCGTCTCATATGCAAATTATGGAAAGAGGAAAAGATCTAGCTAGATCACGGCTTCTTATAAAATAATCGTCATCTATCTTTCTGTTTGTCTTACTTAAATATGTTTAAAATATAAAATTTATATCGCTTATATTTCCTACTGAAAATGGAATAAATAGCATTTATAATTCGTTTATGGGTACTTTTTAAAGATTTCGTAAATTAAACGTTATTGTATTGTATTGAGAATTTACGACGTTCTGTTTAAAGCAGGAAGTTTTAATGTGAGTAAGTTTAATTTTAGAAAAAAAAAATATTTAAATTGTATTATTCACATGCAAAGGAATGCATTTCTTTTTAAGTGAGAAAAAAAAAGGAAAAGGAACAGTATCTTACAAAATCTGCAATTGTGTTTTAAATACGACATTAGTTTTTTTTTCTTCTAAATTTCCTTCTATAGAGAGAATTATTCCCACAGTACTTAGTTTAAGTCCGCTTGCCTACCTTCCCAGTGAATTAAAAAAAAAAAAATCTTTTTATTTTAAACAGTAGCAATTTTATTCACTTATTTGTACAGGTTTTCTCGAAGTTGACTCATAAAAAACTCATATAGCGAACAAATATCATTGTGTATAACATTTCAACATATTTCGCAAGAAAAATATTTTGTTCTCTTTTAGGTACGAAATGCACTGATTCCGGAAAAAGAAAGGTGTTTGTATAATTAAAATCTGTTAAAAACTTGAGAGTTAAATACTTGAAATATATTAAAGCATTATTTTACAAAATGTATAAATATATGCATTAAAATGAATTTAAAGGTTATCATAGAATATTTTCAAAAGGTATATGGTACAGATTGATATTTCTATATAAATTTTACAATTGCAGAGTCACATATGTAAAATGTCATTTTGTTAATGAAATTACTATTATTTTTCATTTGACTTGTATTTTCGTGTTTGTTAGAGATTATATAAAATATTTGATACTGTCTCAAGTACAGAAAAATATTTGGGATAGCGATTGATTTCCTCTAAAAAATATACAGTTTTTTACATGTATGTAGGCATAGTTAATAAAAAAAACAAAACGATATTTCCGTGAAAAACATTTTTATTATTTTTCAGTTACTAAATGCTCTGTTTCAAAAAAAAGAAAGAAAAATTTTGAGCAACTAGAATCCTGTAGACAATATGAAGCGTTTAAGTAGCTGAAACATGTTGAAGCTTAATTTGTACAATTTGAGAGGATATAGGGTAAGTGCACCAGTGATTGTCACTGTAGGAACTTAACTACAAATAATTAATTTTCGACGGACCATCTTCGTTGTTTTAATATTTTTAATTTGTACGATCACATACATCAAGTATTTACACTATATACAACGAAGAAATAATAGGTAACACATAAAATAATAATTGTGGGCGTCAATAAATTTAAAGTTCTTTGCCCACGTCCATTGTACTTGGCTTCTCATAGCCTTCTGCCGGTGATCCGCGACGGGGTGGCGCGCATGCGTCAACATCCCGCCCGGCCTTGCTATGTTGTCATGCAAGAACTTACAATATTTTTTTTTTTGCAAAACTTCAAATTTACAATTTCACATAACATGAATAGATAAAATAATAACAAATAAATGAATGTAACATAATATCAATATTTCGCACAACACATAGAATTAGAAAAAAGATTAACTGATTATAATAAACAGAAATTTTCATAATTAACTAACAAATTTAGAGTAATATATATAATACAGTAAATTAATATAATAAATGTTCATATTCATTTTTACTCCTCGATAGGCAGCACACACAATCTGGAGATGGATCTTTTGTAAATCCTTTTGGTAGTTTTTATATCTACCAATCTAACTTTATTATCCTGACCAGGATATAGCTTTATTACACGCCCTAAAACCCACTTGCATGGTGGAAGATTTTCTTCCCTGACTAAAACCATGTCTCCGATTTTTAAATTTTCTTTATCAATTATCCATTTTCTGCGCTGTTGTAAGTTATTTAAGTAAGAAAGACTCCATCTTTTCCAGATTGCCTGAACTGACTTCGTAATATTTTGCCAAGCACTTAGGCGATTTTTCTCAATATTGATTAAAGAGGGTTCAACAACAGCCGTTATTGGCCTTCCAATAAGAAAATGGGCTGGAGTTAAAACCTCTAAATCTTCAATACTTGAAGTTAGCGGAGTCAGTGGTCTCGAGTTCAAGATCGCTTCCACTTGAGTAACAAGTGTAAGCATTTCTTCAAATGTAAATTTTGAATTACCCGCTATCCGTTTAAAATGGTATTTAAACGCTTTGATATTTGCTTCCCATAGACCACCCCAATTTGGACTCCTTGGAGGAATAAAAACCCATTCTATTTTTTCCTCTGCAAAAAATTTGAATAAGGATTCTTCCTTATCTCTTACCAGTTTATACAAGGCATTTAGTTCCCTGTTGGCGCCTACCATATTGGTCCCATTATCCGAAAATATTTTATGACACTTGCCCCTTCTCGAAATAAATCTTTTTAACGCAGCTATCAGAGCTTGTGAAGTTAAATCACTGATAAGTTCAAGATGTATAGCCTTTGTTACTAGACAAATGAAAATACAAACATAAATTTTGATTTCTGGACCTTTCCTTCCATATTTATTTTTGATTAAAAAGGGTCCAGACAAATCTACCCCAGTTGAATTAAATGTTTTATCTGGCGTTATTCTTTGTTTTGGCAAGTTTCCCATTTTTTGTACACATACTTTCGGATTTGCTTTAAAACAGACTAAACATCTGTGCACAATTTTTTTACAAAGATTTCTCCCATGAATGGGCCAATATTTTTGCCTAACCTGAAACAGAAGATGTTGGGGACCAATATGAAAATATTTTTCATGATAATATTTTACAATTAATTCCGTTAATTTATTTTTTGAAGGAAGTACATAAGGATGCTTAATCGAATAAGATAACTGCGAATTTTGCAGTCTCCCCCCTACCCTTATTAAACCATTGTCATCCAAAAAAGGGGATAAATTAAAAATTTTACTCTTATGAGATACATTACCGCCACTTTTCAAGGCAGATATTTCAGTATTAAATTCCTCCTCCTGCAGCTGTTTCAGTAGGAAGTCTTCTGCCTTTGTCAGCTCTTCAGGCATCAGCGGTCCTTTCTTCTTTTCTAAAGGATTTCTTAGATTGTGAAGAAACCTGAAAAGAAAACTACATATACGTAATATTTTTAAAAATTTATTACTACGATTAATCAGATAGTTCAAAATAATAAAGTCTTTTTTCAAATTTAGAGTCACTGCATTTTCAGATTTTAATTCAGGAGTGTAGTCTTCCTCATTTAGTTCTGAAAAGTCAATAAAAGATTGTTTGTTTTTCGGAAATTCAGGATCTTTCAGAAATTCAGCACCTGTCCACCATGTGGCGCTGTTTGTTAGGCTTTCAGCAGTCATCCCTCGAGACAACAGGTCAGCAGGATTTTCTTTACTTGCACAATGGAACCAAGAGTTAGGGTTTGTCAGGCTGGCAATTTCTTGAACACGGTTGGCGACAAACTGCTTCCATCGGGTTTTAGTACCCTTTATCCAGAAAAGCACTATCTGCGAATCAGTCCAGTGATATTCAACAGAAGGTCTTTTAAGGTTTACAGTATTTTTCACTTTGGTGATCAGACGAGCTGCGACCAGGGCACCCAATAATTCAAGGCGAGGTAGTGTAACACCGCTGAGGGGAGCTACACGGCTCTTGGAAGTCAAAAGTTTTACTGAAATACCATTTTCTGATTTTGTTCGTACATAAATGGCAGCGCCATATGCTTTTTTGCTAGCATCGCAAAAACTATGTAATTCAACTACATCTTCTGGGGAAGTGGCATCAAGGATGAATCTAGGGACTTCAAGCTCTTTTAACAAGGGTAATTCCGAACACCATTTCATCCACTCTTTTTCGATATTTGGTGATAATGATTCATCCCATTTGGTTTTAGTTGTCCAGATATCTTGAATGATAATTTTTGCCCTGACAGTGAATGGAGAAATTAACCCTAAGGGGTCGAAAATTCTCCCTACGGCTTGAAGAATGGTACGTTTTGTAATTTTATTTATGGATATAAAGTTCAACAAACTCTTGATATCTACAATCAAATTATCTTTATTAGTATCCCAAGATAGTCCCAAGATCTTTGTCTGATTTATACCTAAGCTGATGGTAGATTCTACAGGGTATGTATCAAATTTTTCGCTTTTCCACTGCTCTGTTAATTCGGTATCGTTACTTATCCATTTTCTAAGGGACATTCCTGCGGCTTCCATAATATATTTTGCACTTCGTGATAATTCAAGTGCTTCGTTAAAATCATTACCTCCAGAAATTAAGTCGTCTACGTAAAAACATTTATCTAAAAGTCGAACAGTAGCGGGAAATTCTTCTCTATACTTCTCAATGTGATGTCTAATAGTAGCAGCGAGTAAGAATGGACTTGAACACACCCCAAAATTAACTCGATTGAAACGATAAATCTGTAATTTGGGTTTTTTGTGTGCATGCGGTTCTTCATCACTCCAGAAAAAACGAACAGCGTCTTTATGTTCATCAGCGAGACAGATTTGTAGAAAGGCTTGTTTAATATCAGAACAAAATGCTATTTTGTTTAATCTAAAATTAATTAAAACATCCAAAAGATTCGGATTTAAATTTATCCCCTGCCATAGGCAATCATTCAGTGACAGCTGATTATTTTGATGACTCCCTGCATCAAATACGATTCTTGTTTTGGATGTTAAGCGACCTTCCTTTCTTACTGCCTGATGAGGCAAATAATAAATAGGTTTGTTTAAATTATTTTCTGCTGTACTGGGTTCAACTATTTCTATTATTTTTTGATTTACGTAATCACGAATAATCTCTCTATACTGTTCATATAATTCTCTATCATATTTAAAACGTCTCCATAAACTTAAAAATCGTTGTTTCGCTGACGTGTAATTATCGGAAAGTTCATTATAGGGTCTTCTAAAGGGCAAGTGTACAACGTAGCGTTTGTTTTTAAACTGAATCGTTTCATTAAAAATTTCTATAGCTTTATCACTTTCTTTTTGAATTGGATCGTCTCTTATTCCAATGCTTTCTAGATCGAAAAAGAGTTTAAGAGTGCTACTAAGGGAATCGTCTGACAAAACGAAACACTGTTTCGAATTATTCAGTTCTGTTTCTTCAACCTTTCCACACGCTAGCCATCCAAATTCGGTTTCCTTAAAAAACAAATCGTCATTTATTTTATAAGTATTATCCTTTAAAACTTTGAATAATATATCTGCACTGATTAACGCTTCTATTTCATTCGGTTCAAAAAATGTCTCGTCACTCAATTTCAAAAATTCTGGAATTTTTATGTCTGAAATGTTTAATTTATTGCATGGTGTAAGCCCAGTTATTTTATCTACAATCAAAAATTCTACTGGTTCACTAAAAGAACAATCTTCATTTGAAATAAAGGTATCTAATTTCCACTTAATATTTTGGGTCAATCCATTCAAACCTGAAACTGGAGTTTTTATTTTTTCTCTTTTAATTTCTAAACATTCACTCATCTTTTCAGTTAAAACGCACACATTTGAAGCCGAATCCAGAACGCATCTTATTTTTATTCTTTTTTTGTTTTCGCATTGAACATAAATATAAGCTGTCGAAAACAGAATACTTTTTCTATTTTCTTTTAAATATCTGCTATTATTACTCAAAACGGAAGCATTTAATTGCGCAACCCTTTTGTATTCATCTGAGTCTGGAACCGGGGTTTTGGCGCCAGAAGAAAAACATAATAATCTGTTGTGCTTCATTCCGCAGGTGCATTTGAATTTTGATAAGCAATCATTTTTCTTATGATTTTGCCTAAAACAAACCTCACAAAGCTTGTGAAGGCGTATTATACTTAATCTTTCGTTAATGTTTAATTTCAAAAATGCATCACATTTATAAATAGGGTGATAAGTATTTTTACAAACAACACAATTTTTGTTTTTATTTTCATGCATTAAAAGAGTTTTAGATTTGTTAATAGCCGGAAAGTTTTTGTTAGTATTTTTATTTCCGATAGTCATATTCGTTCTATTAATAGATAATAAAACTGATTCTCGTTGTTCCAAAAATTTGATAAATTCTTCAAAGGTGGGAACATTTTTTGATTTATGGGATAACTCAAAATTCTTTCTAGATTCTCTGTCTAACTTTGCTACGAGAATATTTACAATGAAAACATCTGATAATTTATTTTGCTCATATTTCAGAACTTTCAAGGCACGCAGATTTTTCTGTATACAATCAATCATATTTCTTATCTCTTTGGGATTTTCTGTTTGAATTTTCTCAAAATTCAGAATATTTTGTACATGAATATCAACAATTAATCGCTCGTTATCATAGCGATTTTCTAATGCATTATATAATGATTCAAATGTATCAAAATTACTAACTAGATTTTTAGCATCAGATTTGAGACAAGATCTAAGATAATATAATTTCTGCGACTGATTAATGTGAACATTATTGGTTATTAAATCATCAAATTGTTCTTTAAAAGAACTGAATTCCTCATATTTTCCTGAAAATTCAGGTAATACTAAAGGAGGAATTTGAGTTTTAATTTCAAAGTTATCTTGAGATGCATTTTCAGTCGCATTTATTTTTTTATGAGAATCAAATTTCTTATAAGAATTAATAAGAGTATTAATTCTTACCTCTAATTTTTCCAGACGTTCTTCACATGAGTCAAGATCGTCATCTATGGTCGCTTGTTCAGCATCTTTCAAATCTTGAATTTCGTAGTATTTTTGTCGTAATTCATCGATTTTTGTTTGTAGCAGTTCTATGTTCTTTAATTTCACTTTTAGTTCCACTACATCTATATCGTAATTTTCGGCATTCGTGCCTTCTACATAGTTTTCAATTCTAGTTATCTTCCCTTTCAAGGAAGATTTCAATTTATTATTTTTATCCATAAGTCGCTTATTACAAGCTCCGGTTTCTCGACGGAGCCACTTTTTGTAGGAACTTAACTACAAATAATTAATTTTCGACGGACCATCTTCGTTGTTTTAATATTTTTAATTTGTACGATCACATACATCAAGTATTTACACTATATACAACGAAGAAATAATAGGTAACACATAAAATAATAATTGTGGGCGTCAATAAATTTAAAGTTCTTTGCCCACGTCCATTGTACTTGGCTTCTCATAGCCTTCTGCCGGTGATCCGCGACGGGGTGGCGCGCATGCGTCAACAGTCACTTTTAGAGCAATCTCTGATGTTTTTAATGTTCTAGTCATCAGCAAATATTTTTAGAAATATTAAGTTAGTACATATGGTAAGAAAGACATCCAGAACCACATATATGTTAAAATATATTCATTTGATAACATTTTTTTTTATGAATTTTTATTCAACACCCACTCAATGTTCCAGTAATTGACACTGTCAGTTTTTCATTGTATCAGTAATTGGCCCCCTATGTTCCACTGTTTGATACTGCTAGTTATTCATTTTACCAGTTATTAGCAGCCTATGCTCCAGTGTTTGACATAAAATGTTAAAATTCTTATATGTAAAATATATGATTTTTTTATTTTTCTTATTTATTAATTATTTCGGGATAGATGTCAATTACCGGAGCATGCCAATCACTGGAGCACCTACCCTACATTAATTTAAATGGTATTCAAGACTTGTTATAGAGAATGTACATACAAAGAGTCTGTGGTAAACATACACGCATACAAATAATATAATAATAGTAATAATAATAGTAATTATAGTAATAGTAATAATAATAATAGCAATAATAATAATAATTATAGTAATAATAATAATAATAATAATAGTAATAATTATAGTAATAGTAATAATAATAATAATTCTTATTATTATTAAAAATTCTAATGATTAAAATCCATGAAAGAAAACGTATCAATGAATTATTACATATGGAAATGAAGCATGATATACATATGTATTGTGTCAACTGCATATCATAACTTTATTGCCTATAGATGCCATTTTATATATAAAAAAAATAGTTGCTTATTTAGTCAATTTAAATAGCATTTGTGCATTTCTAAAAATAATTATAACATTTGATATTTTCTCGAAAATCATTATTGAATAAAACACTTTTTAGCTCTTGAAAACGAAATTTAATGATCATTTTGTGCATTTTTATAGTACTTCATAACTACACATGCTTGCGTATGACAATCCCTTTTTATAACAGATCCCAATTATTTTTCAGATTGCTCGTTAATCTATGTATAATAAAATATTAAGTAAAAACATATAAATACAAGAATACAAAAGAGAAAAACATCTTAAGAACTACCATTCAAATAGAAATTCATATATTCTTAAAGCATTTTTTTTTTATTTTTAAATTTACTATTTATGGATAAGTTTTAGGCATCTAAAAGATTCAGGCCAATGTTCTGTTCAATAAATCATTAAATCTTTATTTCAACATTTCTAATAAAGTACGTATAATGATATAAAAAACTGAATATGAAAAGCTTCTATACAATAGTGAAGGTTTCATTTGAAGATCGAAGAAGAACATTTTTCGATTAATATATTCATCATATTTATTTCCTAGAATTTTTTTTTAATAATCAATTCAACGTAAAGCCATAAATAAGCAGCAAAAAGAGAAAAAATTTAGATGCATTGCCATTATTTACAGAGAACTTGTTAATAAGGTTTCTTAAAATTGCAAATAAGGGTGTAAATATATTTTATCAGACGAATTTAAAACCATTTGCTTTTAATATGTTTGTTTACTAAACTTATTAATTTTAGTTTTCCATTGTGATAAAGATATTAATAACGTGGAAAATCCTTTTTGAGAAATTTTATATGGCTTTCTTCGCAATATTTCTCAGTCTAGTTCTTTTGCATGTGCGTATACATATACATACATATATATATATATATATATATATATATATATATATATATATATATATATATATATATTGCATCAAAATTACAATATATTAAATATTTACGGAAATATGTATTCAAAAAAAAAAAGCTTATAAGTAAAGTTGAAGAACTAATTGCATGGATATTTGGAAAAAAATCTTTTATTAATCTCGTATTGTGAATAATAATAATAATAATAATAATAACAATGTTAATAAATTTCAAGTGAACAATAGTTCATTAACGCAGTTTTCTTTTTTTTTTTTTTTTTTTTTTTTTTTTTTTTTCAAATATCGCAAAATTTATTTTCGTTTATATTAAATATCATAATGTTTAATTTATAATTATAATTAGCAGTATATAATATTTAAATTACAAGAAAATATAAAAATTAAATACAAACAACTTTTACTGCGTTTAAAAATCTGTACAAATGGTTAAAAAACAGATATTTTAAAAAAAAATATATATATATATATATTAAAGTTTAGATATTTATTTTAAGCAGACACAAATAAATGTATTATAATTTAATATACAGGGTGTTTCAAAACTCATGGGCAAAAATTTAAAGGTGGTAGAAAACATCTAAACAAGCCATTTTCACTATACAATGCATGGGCGGAGAGCAAGCGGTGACCGCTAGAGACACTGTAATGGAAAGTATCTATAGCTTCATGGAAAGTATAAAGCGCGCGTTTTCTTACTCATCGTCATTTCTACCGTGGATATCAGCAGGCATGGTGACATACTGTAATCAAGAAAAGGCGGGCATGCATTTTATGTATAGTCTGGCGAATGGGAATGCTCTCGAAGCCGCAAGACTGTACAGGCAGCATTTCCCGAGAACACACGTGCCAGACCGAAAAATACCACATCAGTCTTGCGGCTTCCAGAGCATTCCCATTCGCCCGATCATACATATTATCTGATTACTGTATGTCGCCATGCCTGCAGAAATCCACGGTAGAAATGACAATGTGTATGAAAACGTGCGTTTTATACTTTCCATTACAACGCCCTTTAGCAGTCACCGCTTGCTCTCTGCCCATGCATTGTATGGTGAAAATGGCTTGTTTAGATGTTTTCTAACATCCCTTAAATTTTTGCCCATGAGTTTGGAAACACCCTGTATATGTTTTTTTTAGCAATTTGTACAAATTTTTAAATTCAGCAAAAGTTGTTTGTATTTAATTGTTATATATATATATATATATATATATATATATATATATATTTCCCATATAGTTGTTATATTTTCTTGAAACTTAAAAATTATAAATTAGTAAGTGTAACTATAAATAAATCATTAAGATTTTTGTTTGAAAAAAAATTATTAAACAGTATATCTTAATTATTATTTAATACAGCTTAAAATTTATCAAATAATAATAAAAAATTTCCTAGATTTTACTGGAAAAATGGTTTCAGTTACGTTGCAGCAAAAAATTTCAGAAATTTGGTGCGTTATCTTTTGCCATTATAGTAACAAGCACCTCTTAAATAAAAAAAAAAACTGGAAACCAAAATAGTGGTTGCAGCTAAATTTGCCTAAATGACGAAATTTATTTTGGTGCAATATCAAATTACATTTTTAATAACAGAGGTTAATAACAGAAATTTTAATCGCAGCTTAAAATTTAGCGTAAAACTGTGGCCTTTACATAAGTCAAAAAAAAAAAAAAAATGTTGGTTGTTTTGTTAAGTTTTAACGTTGCACTAGAGCTGCACAATAGGCAGTTGGCGACGAAGATAATCGGAAACTAATTTAAACCTTGACTTTCCTGTTTTTTTGATATTTACATACGGATAAGAAAATAAATTCAATACTAATTAAACGAAATAAAATTGCATTAGTATAAAATTTACAGAGCCCTTCTTCCTCGAGAAGTTATGAAACATTTATGAAATTAATAACCGTCATTGAAAATTTTTTAAGTTTGAAACATAGCATAATGTAATCTTTATTTTATAAAAATACGAAAACACTTAGCTGTGATCTATAATAACAATAATTGTTGTTAAATATACAGTTATAAAACTGCAATATTTTATTCCGAATTAAATTATGTTTTTGCAATGCAGTGCTCACATAGCCTGATCTTGAATTGAATTTCAAATAGTAATCTCGGTTATTTATTATTTAATACAAAATTTTATTAATTTCCTAATAAGTTGAATCATGTTCTTGAACAGAAAGTTAATTTCTTTCAAATAGTTCAACAAATAAGAGTCAAAGAACACTTAAGCATGAAAAATAATCTAGTGTGTCACTCATACAACTTTCTCTTATCTCGCATTTCAATAATACAGGGTGTTTATAAAGTCCCGGATTCATTTTGATGTTTAATAACTCACAAAATAATGAAGATATAAACAAACGTATGGCATTTATTGATGGAATAACTCATACTCGTATATTTTCTTTTCAGGTTTGAATATCTTTAATTTTGTAAATATCGTCTGCGCGTATGGTTAATTTCAGATAATTTCATTTTCCAGTCTAAATATCTGTAGTTTTCTAAATATCGTCTGCTTATTAATTGCATTTTTCTCTCTTTTGTTTTTGGCAACTATTGCAATGTTATGTTTACTTTTGATGTGTTTGTTCTGTGTAGTAGTGTAGTACTTTTCTATGTGATGTTTTATTCTAACGGCAGTCGAATAAGTACCTAAAAGTCAGAATTACAACCGCAATAGCCTCTGTGGATGCCGACATGCTTGTCGCTACCTGGAGTGAAATTGACTATCGACTTGATATTCTCCGTGCGACGAAGGGGGCACACGTGGAAGTTCATTGACAAGGGTCATGAAACTTTTTGAGTCTATCTAACCATTTATGTTAATAATTTTAATCTATCTTTATCATTTTATGAGTTATTAAACACCAAAATGGGTCCGGGACTTTATAAACACCCTGTATAATGACAGATTGCAGATTGAGATAAAGGCAAGATAACAAGTACTGCACATAAACATGCGCCAAATAATTTATTTGGCATAATATAGTATAGGTTAGAAATGTTTTGGCATCACACTATAGATTGAATAGATATTCTTCAATAATAATAATAATAAAAATTGTTAAACTATGATAACAATATTATCCGTAATTAACACAAAGTTCGTAGCCTGATATTAAAATTTCTTCAATTTATTGCAGCAGTCGAAGAATTGCGGGTTCCTAATCTAAGAATTGTGGGTTTAAAACTCGAGGCGCCAGAAAACACTGTGTACAAATAAGGTAGCTGGATCACGTGAATTCCACCCTGAATGCAATGCAATGTTCTGTAAAAATAATTCCTCTGAGGATTAAGGAAATGGAGATTTCATCTCCATCAGCAGATAATCAAAAATGGGATAAAGTATCTCCGGATCCCCATAGGGATGAATCCAAGATCGTTGTTAGTTGCTCACTGCGTAGTTCTAGCGCGAAGACACACGCATTTAATTTCAAACTTTCCCGAGTTTCAAGCAGAACATTTTATGTCCACACTTTATCTAATCTTTAGTTTGCGTTTACAAGAAAAATCTCAGACTTCGAAATTGAAGCGTCGCTTTGCACTTTGCACATCTTTTTTACAGAAATTGAGCTAGGTGGGAAACTCAACACACACACAAACATCTATATTAATAAAATCAGACTTTTGTCTGTAAATTTATCAGAATAAAAAAAAATTGCGATATCTTCACGCTTCACACACCATGAAAGACAAAAATGATTTCATTTTTGCCTGTGTGTGTGTGTCATCATGTCTGTATGTCGCTATGTTTGTCCGGGTATCACTCGAGAACGGCTAGACGTAATTCAACATCACTTGACAAGAATTTAGGTCTTCACCCAACTTAAAATTATATCTATAGAAATTTTCAAAATTTTTATTAGTTTTTGAATTGTGAGTAAAAAAACTTTTGCGCATACACCATAAAGATTTTGTCAGTAAAACGCTTTGAATGAAACAAAAAAAAAGTTATCTTTTACATTTTAGACAACAGGTCTCTCTCTTTATATATATACACCACCTGATATCGATACCAAATTCAAATATCGAAATATATTTATCATTTGACAAAATTTCAATGCAGAAAATTCTAATAGATTGTCGATGCAGTTGGATATTAAAGAATAGATATAGTTTTAGTATAAGATCCTCTTGGCAACTTTTTATTTTATTTTATTTTAACCATTTTGGCAATGAATTATAATGGTTATAGCAGAGTGGGATATAAAGAAGTTGGCGAGAAGTGTCCTAGGCACTTCGATGACAAATTTAAAATTTTGCTCTGGGATCTGATACTAAAGCTGTTCCGAAGAAAAAAAACAAAATGAAAAATAATAGACTTTAAAAAATTAAAATGTAAATTAAGCAACGCTGCCAAGCTATTTCACGTATTTTGCGATGAATGCACACGGTGTTACGAAAAGATTGCCTATCTGAGGATTAAGCCATTTGAGATTTTCTTCTCTTGGACAACTCATAAACAAGATGTTTGTAACAAATTATAAATTTAACAAATAATTACATACATAAGGCAATTGAATATAGGGTTTCCATTTAATATCATCTATATTTTGATAAAATCAGACTTTTGTCTGTAAATTTGTCAGAATCGAAAAACATTGCGATATCTTCACGTTTCACAAACCATGGAAGCCAAAAATGACTTTAGAAAATTTTGCCTGTCTGTGTGTGTGTCGTCGTGAGTCTGTCTGTAACGCTATTTTTGCCTGGATATAACGCGAGAACGGCTGAACGGAATTAAACGGCGCTCGGCAGGAATTTTGGTTCTTACCCAACTTAAAATTATATTTATCTACTTTTTCGAAATTCCCCCCTCCCCGTTCCCCTCCTTTGCAAAATTCAAAAAACACGTTTGTAAGCATATCTCGGCTCCAAACTACTTCACAGTAAAGAAATTGCGCATGAGGACACTAGACATAAGTAAAACTCAAAAATTATCTGCGATTTAGGAATTTTTTATATTTAAGGGAAGAAAGGGGAAAAAACGATTTTTGGCGGTAAATTTCGCAAATTCTGATTTTTGAGTAGAACTCTCCCAAAAATGGAACAAAAATGTTGAAAAAAAAAGCTATGTGACTTCCTTAGCGTATTTCCAAAAACACATTTTTGGGTTTTTATGATTTGCGATTTTTTTGGGGGGTTACGAATGTTCAAAAACGAGACACACCTTTTATCGCTAAATTTATCCTGGGAAATCTATGGAAGCTGCGTTCAGGAATTTTGGTGCTTGGATAGTTTTTATGTATCCAACAACTAAAGTAACGGGATTTATGAAAATTACTTCCGTTCCCCCCCCCCTCGGGAGAGAAAACACAGACAACTTTGTAAGCATAACTCCGCTCCAAATTACTTCACAGTGAAGAAATTGCACATGGGGAGACTACACATGAGTACAAATAAAGTATTATCTGCGATTTAGAGAGTTTTGATTTTTAAGGAAAGGGAGGGGGAAATCACTTTTTGGCGGGAAATTTTACAAATTTCGGATTTTTGAGTAGAACTCTACCAAAAATGGAACAAAGATGTTGAAAATAGCCATGCGTCTTCCTTAAGATATTTCCAAAACACGTTTATGATTATTATTTTTTTTTTTTGTGATCTGCCATTTTTATTTTTTTTTATTGGGGAGTATGTGTTACGAAGGGCAAATTCGAGACAGATTGCCTAAGACAGATTTAGCGCTAAAAGGGGGGGGGGTCTCGAACTTGCTACTTTGAAACGAATTTGTCCTGGGAAATTCATGAGAGCTGCAGTCATGAAGTTTGATGCTTGAATTGTTTATATGTATCCAAAACCTAAAGTAACGGGATTTATCGAATTCCCCCTGGGAAGCAGGAGGCAAAAAATTATTGTAAGCATAACTCGGTCGCAAATTACTTCACGGTGAAGAAATTTCACAAGGGGAGACTAGACTTGAGTATAAATAAAACATTATGTACGTTTTTGGAATTCTTGATGCTTAAAAGAGAAAGGGGGAAATATCTCAGAAATTCCGGATTTTTGAGTAGAGATCTACTTAAAATGTTGTAAAGATACTGAAAACAGCTATGTGACTTCTTTAGGATGTTTCCCAAAACACAGTTTTTTTGGGGGGTGGGGGGGCGTAGAAAGTTACAAATTCGAGATTCCCGTTTTAGCGCTAAATTTGCCTTGGAAAATTTATGGGATCTGCGGTCACGAAATTTGGTGCGTAAATTGTTTATGTGTATCTGACATTTAATGTAAGGAGATTTTACGAAATCCCCCCCCCCCCTAAACCTCCTTGGGATCGGGGGCAATAAACACGTGTAAAAACACGTTTTCCGGCTTGAATTCGCCTTAAATTTACTTATAATTTCGAATTTTGGTGTGTGGATGTTAATTAAGTGACTTATCATGTACTTTGGTAGGATTTCGCAAAATTTCGGACATATCCGCTGGGAAAGGGGAGGTGAGAAGCAGATAAGTTCTGCCGAAGTCAGCGGAAACCCGGTCTCGTCACGTTGCGAACAGGAAAAACATGTAAAGAAAACAGCGGGAACTTTAACTTAGGTTATTAATAATGATATGTGGATTTTGAAACTCATTTAAGTATAGTGTATAGCGAAGTGGGCAAAGCCAGCTAGTATATATATATATATATATATATATATATATATATATATACAGTCGAACCCCGATAATGTGAACTTCAAGGATAATAAAAAAATTTGTTTATGCTATCAATAGTTCATGGTATCAGTTACTCAGGAACTAATTTCATTTTGACGGGTACTGTGAAAACAGTTTATGTTAAAAGTAATTCATGCTAAGCGTGTTCAGATTAACAAGGTTCGACTTTATATATATTTTCACATACATGAACGGTAACCGTATCATTTCGATACGGGCACCGTAACGAAATAATAGTGGTAATAAAGGCATATTTAGAATGTACGAAGGTTGATCGTAAAGATGATGCAATTATCAAAAGCATCTGATATGCAAGAACTTTATGAACATAAGAAAATGCCACCTTCCTTTACCTTTTCGACCTCAGAGTATAAAAAATATGATGATATATGTCTTAACTGCCTTTAAGATTAATCCTAAATCTTTGCTATTTAACCACTGTGTAACAAGTGTGACATCAAACTTATTCATTTTGAACCTCAATCTTTCTTATTTTTCACGATCGTCTGCCTCGAGTTTCAAAATTGTGATGGCATGTCTCCGAATATCCCTATGGTTAAATCCTAGACCACGTCCAATCGTTCACTGTGTAATTCTAATGCAACATTAAACCCACTTAACCTTAACTTTTTTTTTTTTTTTTTTTTTTTTTTGTCACTTCCTACAATCGAGTATTTTGTTCATCGATTATTCTCCCTCGGAGGAATGATAAAGGAAGACATGGCACTCAGCGTATCAGCATCCAGGGTAAATGAGATTAACTGTTGTCTACTCCAGATGGGTGACACAATAGTAGCGCTACCACAGAAACCATATTGAGGCTACCAAAACATTGGCTAGTGCTGTATTTTAATACCTTCTGTGGTTATGATTTGGTTTTATGTTTTTCCGGACATGTCATCTCTTCTTATATCGTTCTTCCAAGAGTTCACCCGATGTCTCTTAAGAGGACTATGATCCTTGGAATTAACTCAGACTTTTGTACAGGTTTAAATGTTCTCATTTTGGTTTTAAAGAAACAGCTTTCTGCTTTAACACAGAAAATATTTATTTTAAATATATATATATAATGTAAACTTTGCATTTTGTCAAATGAATCAAGTTGCATCAAACAATGAAAGTAGAAAAAAAAAGTGTTCCCATTTATATTAGAAAAAACTATATATGAAGGCTATGAATACGTTAATTTCCTCAGTAAGTTATATAATATATTTAATAATAGATATTCTTTATTTAATATTGAACAGTCAAATTATTAAAAGAAGTTTGACTTACCTGGGTCTGCACAGGTAATTAGTATTCCATTTCATTGAAAATAATCTCGTAATGTAATCAGCAGTATTGATGCTTGAAAATGTAGGATAAATTACCCACATATTATGTTGAAATCACTTCTGGTTTTAAAAACAGAACAACTTGTTTTTCTGTAATAAAATGTGGTTTAATATTTGTTTAATTATTTAGATATTAACTGCATGATAAAGGATTGCCTAGAATTTTACTTTTTAAAATTTATTTAATGTTTCTTAGGCACAAAATACGATTAAGTAGAATAAAAAAATGGAACGTCTGTCCCATACAAGAAATGTTACATAATAGAAAAAAAAAGCATTACAGTAGTCGTAGAGAGACGCGACATATCGTCACGTGATGAGGCAGGTGCATTAAAAAATCAGTTGGCGGAAAGCAAAAAAGTCTGGAACATGAAAACGAAAGTTAATAAAATTGTTCTGAGATTAGATATCACAACAATTTAAAGATAATTGATAGAAATATATAAATAATGATATTTAACAGTACATTTCATTCATTTCTAGTGGTTGTCAGGTAAAAATATATGAAATTTATTTTTTGGCCTTGATGATGTTTTTTCGTAAGGCTAGTATCAGAAAAAATAATATTTTTAAATGGATACTTGATTTAGTTAAAATATATAACGTACATGTTTTAGATTTATTGTGAGATCATAATAGAACTCAATTAACTGTCAATAAATCATAGTACAATTTATTATTGTGCGTTATTATTTTGGATCCTCTAAATACATTTATAATACTATCTCTCAACCAAAAATTAAAAATGTTTGTAATTGTCCATATTTCAAAAGATCCTTCTTCTAAATTATAGCTTTTTCTTTGATGAAGAATTTGGTGATGCAATTTATTTGTTACATTTGAGCATAAAAAAATGTCTTTGTTCTCTATTCTAAACAGTTATCAATATTGAATATTTATTATACAATATATTTTACAGTTACTGTGTTTTGTCATGTTTTTTCTTTCTTTCTTTCTTTCTTTCTTTTTTTTTTTTTTTTAATTATAGAATTTTTTTTAAGTTACATTAAAAATCAAATATTTATTATTCTATAGATGTTTCAGTTACTGAGTTGTATCTTCCCAAACCCTTTCTACTGGACAAATGTATTTTACTGTGATGCTGAAACTGTGAAAGACATTGCGCGAATACAACAAGCATTATGAAGTCATTTATTTTTATATTACAACATACGTTCTTTATAATTTAATTTACAATAAATTATAAAAAATTGTATAGTAGGAAATATATTCGTGAGACCATGTGCTAAAAAAAAAAAAAAAAAACTTTTCATAATAGTTAATTTTTTAAATGATCATATTTTTGTTATTCACCGATTAAAAATTTATTATCTAAAAATAAAGGCATTCATTAGAGAAAGCTGTGCATACCACTGATTAAAGTGTATTTTTTTTTTTGCTAAATATGTGGTATTTTCTTATATAAATTTTAATTTGTTTGTAACACTATTGAGGATATTTTTCAAAAATTAGAAACATTCTGCAATTTTATATTTCAATTTTATTTCCCATATAAACAATTTAAAATATTAAAAACTAATACGAAATCCTGAAAATATGCACAGCAATTTTGTAGTATTTTGAAATTACAATAAATGTTGCAATCCTAGAAATTATGTTAAATGTTTCATCGTGAAAAAATTTTTTAAAGATTTTTTTTTCAACCAAAGATGTAATGAATAATTCAAACTTAGGAATAACATTATGAAATATATCCAATATATTTTATGAAGACACCACCACACTTTGTAAAGAAGAATATTATCTTTCGATGTCTCTTTTGATGTAAAACCGAAAGCATATTACTATACGCATTTACTTTGATATTCTTCAAAGATTTCTGAATTAAAATAACATAAAATATTTTTTATGACATTTTTTGAATCGACAACATGACGTTTTATATAATGATTTAAAATATATATACAATATCAATAATGTATATAAATATATTTATAAGTAAATATGACGTTGTTGCTCCCAATAATGTATATGTCAATTTAGAAACAATAATATTCAAAATAAATAAATAAATGGTTAGAGAACAAGAAAATATAATACAGTGGAACCTCGTTAACATGAACACGTTTAACGTGAACTGTTTCCCCAATTCCCGTCAAAATAAAGATTAGTTTAGTTATATGAAGATAAGTTACTGATAATATGAACTACTGATAACATGAACACATTTTTCCCCTTGAGATTCACTTTAACGAGGTTCGACTGTATATATATAAACAAATAAATGTTGTAATCATACTAGGACTGATTAAATTAAACTCAGATCATTTGCATATAATATTTAGTGATAAAGAAGTATGTAGGTTTTATTTAGAACGAAAATATTAAGGAAGAATTTAAGCTTTCGAATCTTTTAAATTTATTTTATACATTTAACAATAAAATACAAAGATGAAAATACATGACGATATATTACTTAAGCTTTTAGCTTTTATAGGGATACATGGTGGTAAAAGTAAAACTCATGTTAAAACCATTGCTTCTTTTACTACTGATTTTTACCACATTTCAATGATTTTTTTCGTAGCAATAAATATTAAACACATATTGTGCTTTAATTTCAAAACAAGTACCCTGTATCTTTTCTTAGCAGCGGATTCCACACATACTTGGTGGACTTTATTTATTAAAAGAAAAATACTTTTAGTAGTCACCAAGAAGTTATTCAAATGGTGGAGGTACTGCATGGAGAACAAAACTCCAAATTCAACACGAATATTTTTGTCTAATTTAATATTGTTATCTTATATATTGTCTCAAGTACAATTCTCTATGACTGATTCAAGTGATATAAATAAAATTTCGACATTACAATTTAAAATCCGAAAAGGCTCGCCCAACATAATATTTTTCTATAAAGGTAACAAAACCACTTTAAAACACGTATATACAATATTTTTATTAAAAACTACACAAAGCTTTTCGCTATCATAATAATCGCATCATCAGGTGTAATTACGTTACATAGAAACTAGCAATATATAAATAAAGAAGTTCAAATGGTTTAAAGTTACGGTTACAATAAAAATTTTAATTTACAGTTACAATAAAAATTATTATTTTCAGTATTTTTTTTTTTTTTTTTTTTTTTTTCCCCTAAGAGCACAACGCGTGCCAAATTTTAGGAAGTGATGCAGCGTCCTTGGAGTTAATAACTTTATTGTATTTGATAATATTTACAACAGAAGCCGTAAATATTATCAAATACAATAAAGTTATTAACTCCAAGGACGCTGCATCACTTCCTAAAATTTGGCACGCGTTGTGCTCTTAGGGAAAAAAAAAAAAAAATACTGAAAATAATAATTTTTATTGTAACTGTAAATTAAAATTTTTATTGTAACCGTAACTTTAAACCATTTGAACTTCTTTATTTATATATTGCTAATTTCTATGTAACGTAATTACACCTGATGATGCTATTATTATGATAGCGAAAAGCTTTGTGTAGTTTTTAATAAAAATATTGTATATACGTGTTTTAAAGTGGTTTTGTTACCTTTTATATTATTTATACACGTGAAATGTTTTATAATTTTAAACTTTTAATAGTTTTTAATCTTAATAATATTTTTCATTTTCTTAGTTTGTATATACCTTCAATAACGCTAGTTTTTTCTTTACTGATTTTCTAAAAATAACAGAATTTCTGCATCAAGTAATCGAAGGGATGAACTCTTCTTTGATTTTCATAATCGTTTACTCTTTTTCGTTATATTTCTATCATTATTTAACTTAATGGTTTTTAAGAATCTGTACTACTACGTGCTTCTTACAGATACTGCTCACAATTTCATATCCAGTATGGCGATGCTATTCATGTATTGAGTGGCCCCATGATTCCAGAAAAACTGTCTGAAATAAGACAGATAGTTCGCAAAAAAATTTAATCAACATGTTTCTGGTGTAACCCCTTCGATATCAAAAAATGTACTTATGTGTTTAAAGAGAATAGAAAATGAAAAAAATAACTTTCGTGTCCTTTTACGGTATGTTCAATCTAACAAAAAGTTTCATTCTGTCTGCCATCGTAGGGATTTTGATTTATGATTTACTTATTATTAGCGCTTTTATAGATCAATAAAGCAACATCGTGTATGCAATGTGAAAAATGTCTGTAAACTTACTGAAAGGTTTATCCAAAATCTCTGTAAATTTTCAATAATTCATAGTTAAATGTAAATAACTGATATGTTTAATCTTTACTTTTTTATTCCTTTATTTTATTTATGTTAATTATTTAATTTATTAATGAAAATTAAAAATGAATTTTTCTACTTTAGAAAACGCATTATAAGTCAAATATATTCTCGCACCAATAATTAATTAAGTTGCTTTTCCTTTGTTGTCTTTAGTAACGCTACTTACTGTATTACCGCTTCGGTTCGCTTTTTTAACTTCAGCGTCCTATGTCTTGTCTAATTTGTGGTCTTGCGATTCCAAGAGGTGGCTCTGAAGACATGTCACACATTTTTTTATCCTCTGTAAAGGAAATAGCTCACCGGCCTTCGTAATTTTTATATGTATCAATTTGGAACAATTGATTACTTAATAATAATGAAAAAAAAAAAAAACGAAGACGTAAACTGTGATTTAAAATGTATCAAAGTTTTAAAAAACATTACAAAGTAATGCTCTAGACTTGCAGTTATGAGTGATAGTCATTGGCGACTAGAGTCATAAAAGATGGTCGCCACTTTTGCACTTCTGGTAGCCATTTTGACATAAAAATCTACTACTGGTACAGAAAGTAACTCGGTCCCTGCCAGTGATATTAACAAGTTAAAATGGGGAGGAGAGGGGGGAAAGAAGAAAAAATGTTATACTTAAGAAAAGCATGTAAACTTTTAATAGAAATATTTTTTTACTATGAAGATACATAAACTATGACTGTGAACTTATGTAAAAAAAAAATATATGAATCATTTGAAACAGGATAAAGTGGGTAGAATTCAACCACTATAAGGACAAACACGCAAATTACACTGCACTTAACAAAGAAGTTAAATTGATATTGTAATATTCACAACAACATCATAAAATATATACAAGGACTCGAACTCGCAGTTTCTGAGTTACGACCCGTATTAAAATAATGTTAAATTTGTTATAAAAATACTGAATTAAAATTCTATTACAGAAAATACATTTAAAATATTAATCAGATTCTCAGAAAATTTAATAGTGCACAAAAATATAACCAATATATATATCCTTTAAAAAGTGGTAGGATGTATTTTATGTCATGTACTTTTTATTCCTAACTGCAAAATCCATTCTGGATATTATTATTTTTTTAATCTGCCGAGGAAGTTCATTTATTTCTTTTCTTCTTGACTTGTTTATAAATACTGCTGGCTTTTGATTTTAAACGAACCTAATTACCTTGCTTCTGAAGGATAAATGCAAACAAAACTTTAGTTTAGAATACAGTAAATTTTCAAATGTATTGAAACCTAATTTTAAACTAGTTGGCATAGGTGGACTCTGCTTAGTTCCCCATCATATTTATGTTCTCATAAATTTCTAGTGCGAGACATATTATAATCATGTTAAAAGAAATGAATTTGACCAAAGCTTGATACAGTGACAGAATGAAATCCCCGCCTAATTAGGCTATCCACCGTTCACTTCGATATATTTATCTTATTCTAATCTATTAATTTATTTTATCAGGGCCAATTCCGTTGTTTAGTTGCTACTATTTCCAAAGCAATAATCCTCAAAATTCATATTTATATGAAAAATTTACAATTTCGCTAATGTTGATAAAATCGTAAATTACGAATAATTTACGAAATTTTCCTATTAGAATATTTGTATTCAATCACATTCAAACAAATATCATAAATGTAATTTTGAAGTTGTCTAATGTATTTACGATTCTCAAAATGGAAGTTTATGCTCAATTTTGCTTTATTCTGCCATTTTAAGTAAATCGTAAATTCCAAATAACTTACGAATTTTTTTAAATTGGAAAAATCATAGTCCATGATATTCATGCCAGTATCTTAAATAATATTTCGAAAGTGGTTTGACATCTTTACGATGAAAATATCCCTCAAGATTGACGTTTATGTGAAATTTTTCTCTATTCTGTCATGTTAAGAAATTCGTAAATTTCCAATAACTTACGAAATTGTTTATTGGAAAATTCATAGTCATTAATGTTCATGCCAGTGTCCTAAATAATATTTCAAAAGTAGTCTGACATCTTTACGATGAAAATATCTCTCTAAATTGACGTTTATGTGAAATTTTGCCCTACATACTGCCATGTTAAGAAATTTGTAAATTTCCAATAACTTGCGAAATTTTAAAAGTAGAATATTTATAGTTACTGATGTATATTCCGGCATCAAAACCGATATTTTAAAACTGGTTTGACATTTTTACAGTAAAAGGTTTTCATTTAATGCACGTTTAAGTGAATTTTTGTCCTATTCTCCCATGTTAAGAAAATCGTAAATTTCTAATAACTTACGAAGTTGTTTAATTCGAATGTTGCAAATAATAGGGTTCTTGCCAGTATCGAAAGTAATATTTTAAAACTGATCTGACCTCTCTGCGATCACTTGTTCGTGAGATATCGTGTAAACAGACTAACAAACTAACGGACTAACACACTAACGGACTAACACACTAACGGACTGACACACTAACAGACACCCTACGGACAGACACCGTACAAATTTTGCCATTTTCGTATTCCTCACACCTGAAAACGTATAAAAAAGTAAAAAAAAACGAAGTTCCCCATACCTATAGTATGATGGGGAACTAAAATTTCACCGTGTCAAATATTTTGACAGTTTAAAAAATATGTTAAGTTTACATTGGAAAAAAAAAAATGTGGATAAAAAAGCAAATAAAAACTTGACCCGCACCCGATTAGATACCCGATCCAACGCAAGATTTATTTTTATTAGTATTGTTTTTTTGCTATTTATTTAAAGTTTCTGAAGCATTAAATGAACCACTCATGCGAATAACAGAATAAGTCAGAAATCTTTATACATGTTTATTTTTTATACAGTGTAAGTTGATGCTAATCCAATTATATATTTTTAAACATTTTAGGAATGTAATAATGTAGCAGATATCGAAGAAACTCAAATGAAACCACCGAAGCAAGGACTTTTGAAGGAGTGACGCCATAAACGATGAGTCATGTTTACTGTAATAAGAAAACTAATTATTTAAAAGCTCTCATGAATCTAAATCTCTGAAAAAAATAAGTATAGTTCATATTTATCATTAAGAATTATTTTAAAACTTAAATTTTAAAGAACTTTTAAAAAATGAATTAATAGTATTACATTATTTGTTTGCAATACAAAATAAAACTTTAAAAAAGTATTTTATGGTTTTTACTATTTTTTAATAATGAATGATTTTCTTAGTTTCATTTATCAATTTACAAAGTGTTTTCTAGTTTTCAAGAAGAAAGAAAAGATAAATAAATAAATATACATTAGTCTTTCATTATAAAAAAAATTCACTAGTTAAAAAAAAAAAGTTTCGATGAGATATGTAGAACTTTGATAAAATTTAATAATAAGTTTTACTTTTGCTGTCGTGCAATCTCTATATGCTAGAAATAAATATTAGTATAAAATTAAGAAAAAAACAGTACAGTTATATATTTTAAATAAAAAGAAAAGTATTTTAAACAAATTAATGTATATTCACCAATATGTATTTCGGAGATTGAGATTTATTTAAAAAATAATAAAAACTTCCTCTAAATTAATCTAACCAATTTGTTTCCATTTTCAGTTTGAGATCATATATTTCACAGTAAGTATCATTCATGAAGAAAAAATATTTTAAATAATCAAATATCTAAATATATTTTGAAAATCATATACAATTTCAGTGCATGTTTCTTTTACAATACTTATCATCTGCAAAAGCGAACATTTACGTATCTTTTTGCAAAGACATTTATAAAATGTAATAAATATAAGATACTCTATCGGTGTACTTTTTCAATCTATTTTTACGTAACTGAAAGCTAGAATATATACATCATATTTCTCTTATACGGGGTAATCGCAATCAAACTGGGTCTATTCAGAGCTCTCTGTAACTAAATTGAATAAGAAAATTTGTATAGACAATTCAAAGGATGCGCTCAAGGATTCTGAAAAAAAAAAAGAGTTAAAAAAAATCCGCTTGGGACTCAGTATATCGAAATATAAACAAGTAATAAATTTTAATACAAACACGTTATCTATTACAGACATTTTGTAACCTGATAGAGACTGTTAATCGGTGTAATGCATGTTGTTCAATGTGGGCCCATCATTTATTTGTGTGCAACCTATGAGCAGTGACAGATTAATAGCTCATTAATAGTGATTTGTCGCAAATTGTCCTACACGCCAGCGAAGTTTTCAAGTCTCTCTGTAGGTAACTTTGCATCTCAAAACTACTTTTATAATAGACTATAGACCTAATTTATTCTTGCTGAATTGGAACTTTAATTTTTGTTAAAAAAAAATCTGATCTTATCAAAAATGTTTTCAAAAAGTAAATTCTGATTTTTAAAACATGTGATTTTTCTGTAACCAAAATCTCCAAGTCGGATTTTTGACATGATTACAATACTTCCTTACATACGTATTTTCGGAAAGTAATAATAACTATGAGTCAAATGGTAAAACTCTGTTTC
This sequence comes from Salticus scenicus, assembly GCA_963930645.1. NCBI lineage: Eukaryota > Metazoa > Arthropoda > Arachnida > Araneae > Salticidae > Salticus > Salticus scenicus. The sequence continues at coordinate 284,148,430 of OZ005652.1, read as the reverse complement.
CTAGAAATGTAATATAAACTAGTACTTTGTGGCCATCACAAAACATTATTCTATATCATTTTATATAATAGTACAACCTGCAAGCTAACAGGTACAAGAACGTAATCCACAAATCTTCTTACAATCAAGGTTTACACATGCAGCTTGATACCACTTTAAAAAGAAGTGCTGAGATTTTCTAGATTTAGCTATCTAGAAAGTCACATGAAGTGAGTAACATAAACGCCTGTCTGCCGACGCACATCGAAATGAACTCATCGTTATCTTTAATAATGAAGATCTCTTATATTAAATTTTTGCATTTATACACTCGGTAACAAAAGTGTCCGAACACTAGCAAAAATTCCTATGTAAAAAAAGTACACTTCATACGGTTTTGTTAAATAAATTCTTATCGAATCGTGTTCTTACACTGACTAAGACTGTACGCTATAGAATTGACCCATAAATGCGAAAAATTACAGAGCAGTAGCGCCATCTATCGTATGACATGAATCTAAATTGAATGACCATAGTTTTTAAGAATGGCACTCTCGTAAAACTAAATTTTGCGCAGTTATACAATATAAAAGCTAAAATATATCGCTAAAACTATAGCAGCGTGCGTCACCTGTTGGGTAATACGTACTAAAAACTAATAGAAACAAATTTATGCCCAGGAACAACTAAATACAAAATTTTATGCAATTCTCAACATTAGTTATTAATCTAGAATTGCCACAAAGTTTTTGTCACATAGACACACCAATAGAGATTATTTGAAAAAGGGTTAAAACGTGTTCAATTTCCTAAAACACGCAAAATCGTCAGAAATCGGAAGTTGAAAACTTTTACAAACCAAATACATTTTTTATTCAATATAGAACAGTTCAAAGAGTACAGTAATGATAAACTCGCTGAAACTGTTTCAGTATATTGTATGTCCATATTTTAAGGAATCTTATCATTTTAAGGTATTTTTATTATCTTGAGGTATTTTGGCGTACACGTTTCGCGGTTCGTAACAGCAGCGAGGGCGATTCTCGAAACAAGGTCCATTTCAGAATCTACTGGCGTTTCGAAGAAATGGTCTTCATCTCACCTCGCAAATATAAATCAAGAGGCAGTAAATCTGATGATCCTGAAGGACATGTGGTGTCCATGGGGACCAAAAATCAATCGCCGCCGACTACTCTACAATGAGCAAACTTGCATGAATACGCCAGGTTATCTCCGATAAAAGACATAATATTTCTCTTGATAAAGCAAATGTATATATGAATATGATTTAAAAAAAAAGAGAAATGAGCTAACAGTATGGGTTAGCAGCATCGAAGATACTCTGGTACATTCTTTAAAGATAAGTGGCTGTATTAGAAACGTTTAGAAATTGAATTTCAAAGTACTATAATTATTTGTATTCGATAAATATATGATACAGTACTCATAAATTTTCCCGCAAAAAAAAAAAAAAAAATGCTGTCAACTACTGCATTTGCAATAATTGTATCATTTGCAATAATTGTTTAATAAAACTTTTTTTTTTTTTTCCCGAACTGGAAAATGCTTTAATTTGGCGTTTAATTTTTCTGAGATTTCGCTTTGCAATGTTTGCAATGTTTTTACAATCTAGGCGTACGATATAATTTTCTTACTGTCATTTTTTCCCCTCTGTTTTTAACACTTTCCAACAAGGTTGAAAAGTGTTTAGGACTTCGGTTTGTTTGTCTGTCTGTCTGTCCGCGCTTTAACTGCTGTAAATACTTATGGAATTTCTTGAAACTGATATATGTTATTCAGGTTCACCCTCGGATATTCCCTGTTGAAAATGGAGTTTATACCTCTACTGGTTTGTGTACAGGCACCCCCTAAAATATTTCAAATCATTGTGTTCTATGAGAGGCATTTCGATAAACCATATTTCCATACCCTTACTGTACACAAATCTTAATGAAATTGAAATATGTTATTCAAGTTCATTATCAGATGTTTCCTGTATAAAATGGAGTAAATACCACAAGTGATTTGTGTACAGGGACACACAAAAGTATTTCAAAGCATTGTGTTCTATGAGAGGCATTTTTATAAGTCATATTTTCCTACCCTTACTGTAAAAAAATCTTAATGCAATTCAAATATGTTATACAAGTTCTCTATCGGATGTTCCTTGTTGAAAATGGAGTTTATACCTCTACTGGTTTGTGTACAGGTACCCGCAAAAATATTTCAAAGCAATGTGTTCAATGAGAGGCATTTCTATAAGTCATATTTGCATACCGTTACTGTACACAAATCTTAATGAAATTGAACTATGTTATACAAGTTCACTATCGGATGTTCCTTGTTGAAAATGGAGTTTATACCTCTACTGGTCTGTGTACAGGGACCCCCAAAAATATTTCAAAGCAATGTGTTCAATGAGAGGCATTTCTATAAGTCAGATTTGCATACCGTTACTGTACACAAATCTTAATGAAATTGAAATATGTTATACAAGTTCACTATCGGATGTTCCTTGTTGAAAATGGAGTTTATACCTCTACTGGTCTGTGTACAGGGACCTCCAAAAATATTTCAAAGCAATGTGTTCAATGAGAGGCATTTCTATAAACCATATTTTCATAGCCTTACTGTGCACAAATCTTAATGAAATTAAAATATGTTATACAAGTTCACTATCGGATGTTCCTTGTTGAAAATGGAGTTTATACCTCTACTGGTCTGTGTACAGGGACCCCCTAAAATATTGAAAAGCATTGTGTTCTATGACAGGCATTTCTATAAACCATATTTTCATATCCTTACTGTGCACAAATCTTAATGAAATGGAAATATGTTATTCAAGTTCACTATCGGCTGTTTCATGTATAAAATGAAGTAAATACCACCGCTGATTTGCGTACAGGGACACACAAAATATTTCAAATCATTGCGTTTTATGAGAGATATTTCTATAAACTAAATTTTAATAACTTTACTTTCCACGAAGATTTATGAAATTAAAATGTGTTATTTATAAGCACAAAACAAAATGCTTTGCATAGAATATAGCATGATTAGCATTAGACTTACAGGGTGACACAAAAATATTCAGTTATATAATGAGCGATTAATAAATATTTGCTAAAAGTGTACTTTCATTTACATTAAGCGTTTTTAACACTTTCTAACTTTTTTAACACTTCCCAACAAGGTTGAAAAGTGTTGATGACTTCGCTTGTCTGTCTGTCTGTCCGTCTGTCTGTCTCTCCGCACTCCAGATCCCGTAAATGTTAGTGAAATTTCTTGAAACTGATATATGTTATTCAAGGTCACTATCGGATGTTCCCTTTTGAAAATGGAGTTTATACCTTTACTGGTTTGTATACAGGGACACCCGAAAGTATTTCAAAGCATTGTGTTCCATGAGAGGTATTTCTATAAATAATATTTTCATACCTTTACTGTACACATATCTTAATGAAATTTAAATCTATTATTCAAGTTCACTATTGGATGTTTCCTGTATAAAATGGATTAAATACCAATACTGTTTTATATACAAAGACACTCAAAAGTATTCTAAAGCATTGCGTTCTATGAGAGATATTTCTATAAATCGAATTTTAATAATTTTACTTTCCACGAAGTTTTAGGAAATTGAAATACGTTATTTATATGCATAAAAGAATACTTTACTTAGAATATAGCAGGATTAGCATTAGATTTACAGGGCGACACAAAAATATTCTGTTATATTAAGAGCTATTATTAAAAATTTTCTAGAATTCTACTTTTGTTTACATTAAGCGTTTTTAACACTTTCTAACATTTTTTTAAGTGTGAATATGATACCAATTTGTGTATCTGTCCGTCTGTCTGTCTGCTCGCGCTCTAACTCCCGTAAATATTTATGAAATTTTTTGAAACTGATATATGTTATTCAAGTTCACTATCGGATGTTTCCTATTGAAAATGGAGTTTGTACCTCTACTGATTTGTGTACAGGGACACCCGAAAGTATTTCAAAGAATAGTGTTCTATGGGAGGTATTTCTATAAATCATATTTTCATACCTTTACTGTACAATATCTTCATGAAATTGAAATATGTTATTCAAGTTCACTATTGGATGTTTCCAATATAAAATAGATTACATACTACCCCTAGTTTATGTACAGGGACACTCAAAATTATTCCAAAGCATTGCTTTCTTTTGGTGATATTTCTATAAATCAAATTTTAAAAACTTTACTTTTCACGAAGTTTTAGGAAACTGAAATATGTTATTTGTATGCACAAAAGAATGCTTTGCATAGAATATAGCATGGCTATCATTAGATTTACAGGGTGATACAAAAATATTAAGTTATATTAAGAGCTATTAATAAAAAAATTGCTAGAATTGTACTTTCGTTTAGATTAAGCGTTTCTGAAACTTTCTATCATTGTTTTAGTCTGAATATAATTTCAATTTGTGTATTTGTCTGACTGTTCTGCTGTCCGTCTGTCTGTCTCTTTGCATGTTTTTCTACGCTCTAATTCCAGTAAATATTTATGGAATTTCTTTAAACTGATATATTTTATTCAAGTTCACTATCGGATGTTCCCTATTGAAAATGGAGTGAATACCTCTTCTGGTTTGTGTACAGGGACACCCAAAAGTATTCGGAAGCATTGTGTTCTATGAGAGGAGTTTCTATAAACCATATTATAATACCTTTAATGTATAGAAACTTTAATCAAATTTACGTATGTTATTCAATTCCCTATCGGATATTTTCTATGTAAAATAGAGAACATTTCTAACTGGTTTGTGTACAGGAGTACTTGAAATTATTCCAAAGCATTGTGTTGTATGAGAGTTTTTTTTATAAACCAATTTTTTATAATTTTATTTTCCACAAAGCTTAATGCAATTGAAATATATTATTCATATGCACAAAAGGGTGCCTTCTATGTAATATAGTATGGTTAGCATTAGATTTACAGGGTCACAGAAAAATAATCAGTTACATTAAGAGCTATTAATAAAAACTTGCTGGAATTGCATTTTTGTTTACATGAGCGTTTTAACACTTTCTTATATGATTTCAATATGATTTCAATTTCTGCATCTGTCTGTCCGATTGTCTACCTTTCTATCTGTTTGTCTCCGGCTTCTACCATCCGTGAATATTTTGAGAATTTTTAAAAAATGATACACTCAAGTTCCCTATGGAATGTTCCCTATTTAAAATGTCATTAATAGGTCCTGTACAACTAGTTTGTTTACAGGGACAACAACAACGACAATAAAAAAAAAGCAAATGTATAACGTTTTAGGACAGAATTTTTTAAAAGTTATATTTAAAAAACTTTCTACTGTAAAAATCATAAAAACATTGACATGTGTTATTAATATTCTAAAATATTGTATTGTATAGAATATGATATGATTAACTTTCAGATTTACAGGGCTACAGTAAAATATTCAGAGAGATTAAAAGCTGTAATTATAATCTAACGGCTGCATTTTCTTTTTCAAAATGCCTAAGAGTAATTTTAAAATCAATAAGTCTATCTGTATGTTTTTCAGTCCTTCCGTCTGTTGTGTGATAACGTAGGCAAAGAATATTAAAAGTTATTCGATACAACAATTGCGTACAGTTGCAAAGTGTTACTAATCAATGCGTACTGCATGATTTTTCTTTCTTGTTTTTAGTAAAAATGGAAATGTTTTATACTGTAGAGATGAATCACCTGAAATCCCTACCCAGTGTATTTTATGTTACTACGTTTAAATGCCATTTTTCAGTTATTATATTCATAACGCTCTTCGCTTAAAAAACCCACACTTTGCAAAGATTTTTTTTTTCTTTTATAATTTCTTGGTAATAGAATTTTATTGAAAAATGAAAATATATCAAATCAATCAAACTATAAATTTAATATAAAAATTACATTATATGAAACAACTTCACAGTAATGGAATAATGAAATACTCATAATAAGAAAAATATTTTTTACTTTTGGAAACAAATTGACAGAAATGCATAAATAACGATTTTTTTTCCCTTTTCAATTCGTTCTCTGAGTAATTTATTTATTTATTTTTGATTCTGTAAAATATTTTCATTGTGAAAAATCTATTTTTTTTTTTTTTTTATAAATGATTGATATGGTTAAATGACTTACGTAAATGTTCCTGGCTTTGTTATGCACCTTATAATAAAATTAATCCCAATGAAGTTGTAAAACATCTTTTGAAATGCATTTTCTATTAACATCAATTAAATTAAAGTTAAAAAAGTTGATTCGAAATGTGTAGAAATGATGGAGCATTTACTGACGAGTGTCCTCTTTTATTTTTTTGCATGTCATTTAAATGAAATTATAATACTTCTGTCTAGAATATGCGCAAAATCTTTTATATTTGCATCAGACTGAAATGTTATATTTTACAATATAGCACATTTTTAAAAAATAAAATAACAGTCATGTAAATTTGCATTTGAATAAAAGGTAATTCTTCATGGTCCCTATCTAAAAAGAAATACATATCAGTATCAATCACTATTATTTTTCATACAAATTTACGGTCATTTTTTAATGGTGTTTAAATAGTTATTTATTATTATCATTATTTATACAAGGAGTGATGCTGCGCAGTTTTATTTTCTTACATTCATTTTATCGTATGAATGTTAGTTACACTGCCATTGTCAGAAGTGAGTTAAAACTGAGTTACTGCAACCAGGAACCTTTAATATTTTGCATGTGTGTTAAAATTTGTGTGAATTTCTGTATTTTAGTTTATACTATTTTTATTAGTAGTATTTTTTATAGACGCAAATAATTCCATAAGAGCGTATATTTAAAAAACAAACACAAAATTGTATTTATTCTTTTATATTTATTATCCACTGTGTCTTCTTATATGTGTTATCCAAATTAATTAACTGAAAAAAATTAGCTTTAGCACTAATATTGCATGTCACAGATTGAATTGTAATATATTTTGCAGAATCTCTGAAATTTTTTCATATATAAATTGGAGTTAAAATATAATAGTGGTGATATTTTAGTGAGAAAAGTTAAAAATATTCCTGTTATAAAACGAAGTTTCGTAAATTTATTAGCCAATAGGTGAGAAAAATCTGGCTTTCAAATATGAAATGCAGAATATGTTGACAACAGATTAAATTTTAAAAGAAAAATCCTGAAACTTTAAACATCATTTTTGAACTGTTTTTAAGTTAAAATCATTGCAGTAATAATTGAAATTGTTCTAGATATTTCAATGTGGTTAAACAAAAATTTTCTCTAGATATTTAACTGTGAAGTAGAAGACTAAAGTTAGCGGTAATATTGAAAAAAACTGTAAAAATTAATTAATAAATATAAAATCAAAGTTATTAAAAATGATATTATATTTAAGATTATGACATTAAATAAAGTGTTTGGCACAAAATTATTCTGGAAATATATTTAGAAGTTATAGAATTCTTCAAAGATTTCTGAATTAAAATAACATGAAATAATTCTTTTTATGTTTTTTCAGTGTTTTACAAAGTTTTTCATGTATTACTATTACTGATGCATGCATAAACTACTCACACAAAAAGAAAAATAAATAAATTTTATAAATATACAAATAAATAATATAAGTATATCAATAAATATACAAATTTAAATCCAAGAATTTGCATATTATTTCTTGTAACAGAAAAGCATGTATAATTACTTGTTTTTTATTGAAAAAGGTTAAAGACGATTTTTGTATGATTTACAAAAAAATTAAAGCTGTTTAATACGTTTGATAATTAAATCAGAAGATGTTTGTAAGTGATAAGACATTAGATAGTTTTTTAGCGATCATGGGAATCCATGTTAGTGAAAGTAAATTACAAGCTAAAATTGTCTTTATTTTGACTGCCGTTCTTTATCATGTTGCAATGATGTACTATGCACCAAGCTATTTTAAGTACATTTTGTTCTCAAATTTCAAAACAGGTATTTTGAATATTTTCTTAGAAATAATTTCTCTACTTATTTGGTGGACTTTATTCATAAAAAGAAACAAAATTTCAGCTGTCGTCCAGAAATTATACAAATGCCGTAAGCGATATAACATGAAGAGCAATGCTTCAGTTGCTGTGCGTATAATTGTAGCAACATTAACTTTAGGGCTCTTTACGTTGTCTTATGCGCACCTTCTTGCGCTCGATTCCGAAGACTTTATAAAATTTTTGACATTTCAACTTGAAATCCCAAACGAAATATGTAAAACAATATTTATTGCATTCATAAATTTATTTTGTTTTGTGACAGTCTCATTTCCCGTTTTTATAACATTTATTTTGAGCGTTATATTGTACAAGTGCGCTGAAATTTTGCAGTTTTATAACGTGTTACTGCAAAATAATTCATTGCCCATCAAGAACTTTCTTTTCGAATTTCTGAAAATGAAAAAATTACTGCGTGAACTGATAGAAGCGATAAACTCTCCTTTGACCTTCATAATTCTGTATTCTTTATTTATAATATTGTTGCTGTTATATAATGTTCTTATTTTTAAGGATCACTATTATTATACACTTCTTATAGACACTGCTCTGAATTTCATTTCTAGTATATCGATGTTACTTATGTATTCTCTTTGTAGCTCTTTGATTCCAGAAAATCTTTCAGAAATAAGACAGACTGCTCGTGAAAAAATTAATCAACATGTTTCTGCTAACTATACCTCGGTACCCCAAAACGTACTTCTATGCTTGAGGAGAATAGAAACTGAAGAAATAGTTTACGTGACCGTTTACGGTATGTTCCAGCTTACAAGAAGCTTCATTTTGTCTGCCGTTGGTGGAATTTTCACTTATGATTTACTTATTATAAGTGCTTTTATGGATCAATAAAATAAAATTGCTTGCGTATCTGCCATACAATACGTGATTCATGTGAAAAATTAATCCTATCTGGACAATTTTATGTATTCTTATATTTACCGAAGCGCAAGTAAAGACCAGGAGTAAAGACATGAGTGGATATTTACATCTAAATACTTAAATTGTATTCTGTCACAATTATCACGATATTAGTTTAGAATTCTCAGAATAATGTTTGCGAACATAACTGCCTACTTCAACAAAACTTCTATTGAATTTTCCAGTAGCTATTAATTAACAATTATATTTGCAAATATATTTGATCAGATTGTTCAATTTATTGATTGGCTTGTAAATTGCAGAATGCCTTTTTTTAACGCAATTATCTTCTTAATGGCTATATACTAGTTTTTTCAGTTATAAAACGATGTTTAACTTTGCGAAAAAAGAAAAGAAATATATGTAACGGGTGCATGTATCATACTGAACATTTTGCAAGACAAATAAAAAATAATCCTATCAGTTGAAGTTTACTGTCTATTTGTATTATATTATTAGAATGGAACAATGCCACTTGTTATGGAATTTAATTAATCAAATAAAAAATATTACTTGTTTAGAAAACATATCTTATAAATTTGATGAACGTTTCAGCTTAGGGACCCTGCTTTAAAATATTTTATTTTTTAGCGTATGCAACGTCAGGGCTGCACAATGATAAATATAAAGTTTGTACACAGCATGTTGCCTAACTACAACACAGTTTTTTTTTTCTAACGATATTTAAATTTAGAAGGAATTTCACCGATTTTCTGGAGTAGCTAATGACATTGCTTTGACATATACACACCTGTATATATATAATAGGGATATCGTCAAGTTGGAATTATTGCTGAAAAGTAACTACGAGTATATTAATAAAATCAAACATTTGTCTGTAAATTTGTCAGAAAAAAAAAAAAAAAAAAAAAAAAAAAAAATGTGATATCTTCACGTTTCACACATCATGAAAGTCAAAGGTGACTTCAGAAAATTTTGTCTGTGTATGTGTGTGTCATGGTGTCTGCATGTCTGTAACGCTATTTTTGTCCGGGTATCACTTGAGAACGGAAGGACGGAATTCAATGGCGGTTAGGAGGAATTTAGATCCTTACCCAACTTAAAATTATATCTATCAATTTTTACGAAATTCTCCTCCATTCAAAAATACTAAATTCAAAAACACGTTTGTAAGCATAACTCGGCTCCAAATTACTTCAGAGGAAAGAAATTGCACATTTAGAGACTAGATACAGGTATGAATAAAATAATATCTGAAAATTAGCAATTTTCGATTTTTAAGGAAAGGGAGGGGAAAAATCAAATTTTGGCGGGAAATTTTGCGAATTTCGGATTTTTGAGTAGAACTCTACCAAAAAGGGAAGAAAAATGTTGAAAAAAAGCTACGCAACTTCCTTAGAATATTTCCAAAACACGTTTTTGATTTTTTGTGATCTGCCATTTTTTTGTTTTGTTTTTGTGTGTGTGTGTGTGTGGGGGGGGGGGGTGGTATTTGTAACAAAGGACAAATTCGAGACACCCTTTTTAGCGGTAATTTGCCCTGGGAAATTTATGAGAGTTACGGTCAGAAAGTTTGGTGCGTGCTTGGATTATTTATATGTATCTTACACCTAAAGTAACGGGATTTTTCGAAATCCCCCCCCCCCTTACCTCCTGGGAGGCAGTAAGCAAAAAAACTTTCTAAGCATAACTCGACACCAAATTACTTCACAGCAAGTATAAATAAAATGTCATGTACGATTTTGGAGTTCTTGATTCTTAAAGTATGGAGGAGAAAAATCGTTTTTCGATTTTTAAGGAAATGGAGGAGAAAATCAATGTCTAAATCAGTTTGTTGATTGAGTGTGTTTTACGTCGGACTAGTGCTACACTATGGGCAATTGGCAAAGGTCTGGGACTCATCCCCAAGGATCGTCTGGAAACATTCCATTACAATTTTGATCCTGAAGGAATAATTTTCTCCAAATCAGAATTTTCATATTTATTCGCTTAAACAATATAAAGCTTGAACTGCTTGAAATTTAAAGTAATCTATGCTTTCAGTATCAGATAGTTTCAGCCAAAGTTTCCGCCCATCTACACATATTGAAACAAATCTTCATTAAATTCATTCTCATATTCAAAGATAAAACTTTTATTTTTTAATCTTTTTTTTTTTTTACTTAAATACACACTAAGAAGCTTTTTGAGATAATGTTTATCGTCATGCTGTCGCAAGAAAATTTTATGTAATGCATTGCAAAGAGGAGACAATTTATGTGGATTTTGCTACAATATTTATTGAAGACGCAGAGGAATCACAGACATCGATGTGTTACAGATTTTATGTCCGACACCTTTATATAATCATATTTATAAACTCTGATCCTTAAACAAGTGGCTGAATAACAATAGTTGTTTTGAGTGGGATATGCGTTAGTTTTACGTGTTGCAAAGTTAAATTCGTGAGATATACAGCGCAGCTGTCCTAAACCGGAACAATGTTTTCAGTTAGATATTTCTCCCATTCAACGAGAAAATAAGAGAAGATTGCAAATGTCATCCATGAGTTTTTTATTATTTCTCTAGTCCACTAAGGAAATCTTTATTCCTCTAAGGTAGCGAGCTTTCTTGCTTCCTGCAACAATTATACAAATTTTATTGATAGTTCCCATCATATTGTACGTCAGAAAATAAGTTACTTAATTTTCTTACACGCTTTACTGTTTTAAGACTTGAACGCATGAATGAGCTATGGTATACAGACTGATAAAATTGTGTATTCATAAATATTGAAAATCTGAACGGGATTACAGCCTTTCAGAAAAACGTCTGTTTTTGAATGATCATCGTGAAAATCCGTTAATACTTAATATACATATATATATATATATATATATATATATATTAATAATTAATGTACAAAAGATTTTTATATATAGGCATTATATTATTCACTGTGTTTGGTATGTTTTCTATTAAGAAAAATTAAAAGTAACTGAGTTAGTTAAAAATCCAGAGTTAGTCAAATATATTTTTAACAAATAATATACATCAATTTAATGCACTTTAAATACATAATTTTATACATTACGTACATATTATGTACATTACACTATTCCATACACATTATATGCATTACATTATTATATACATACTATATATATTATTTATACATAAATAATATTTAATAATTTTTATGTATAATATATTATATTATTTACTACATTTGCTATGTTTTCTAACAAGAAAAATTAAAAGTAACTCAGTTAGTTGAAAAGTAAGAAATTGTCTTTTTGTTCATTCTTTCATGAAATTAACCATTTATAAAAAAGTGTTTAAAAAAAATTAAGAAACATGCAAATAAAATCAAAAACTAAATTAACGGAAAAATTTTAAACTTACGTCAGATAATATTATTGAATGCAAATGTTAGGAAATTGATAAATATTTTACAGCTAATAGAAAATCATTGAACAACCATCCATCTCAAGGCAAAAGTTTGTTTAATTAATTAAATAAACTATTGATTAAAATTTAATTTGTCTAGAAATACGGTCTATCTTGCATATCTAAATAAGCATGAAATGGTAGGTAACAGGAAGAATACCCGGGATAATTTATGCAGAATGTCAGCGTAACATAAAGCTCATTAAATGTAACTTTATCAGATAATTTCGAGCAAATGCATTAAGTAGACTAGTAGTTATAGTCCTTGAAATGGCTTATTCTCAGTAGGAAATAATTGGTTAGTTCGAAAATGAACGACACTCTGAATGATGTTAATTTATTTTGTAAGCTTTCCGAATGAAGATTTTGTTCTTAATTATTAATACAGTCCAGAAATTAATAATTCTCACATGGAAATTCTCCATAATAAATTCTTAACTGCTGAAGATTATAATAAGAAAATATGCATAATCATATTATGTAAATGATAAGAAGTTTTAAGATGAAGATGATTTTATTTTGCTGAAATTTATGTACGTAAGCTTTCATAATGAATTTCCAGAAAAAGGACGATTTCATGTTTTAAATTACAGGTTAGATTAGCAATTCTAATGGTGGTATTAACTTATTATTTAATATAGTGGTAACACTGTCAAAAATAAAAGCTTACATTTCACCAGAAAAATAGTTCCAGTTAGCTACAAGCAATATTTTGGTGCAAAATTTTACATTTTTAGCGGTGCCATTTCAATAAGCACCACAGATATGGTGAAACTTAGCACCAAAATGTTAGTGGATGCTAAAAATGCCTATTTAGTACATTTCTCTTCGTGAAATGTTTAACTATTATTTTTTAACAGTGTACAGGGCACAACATAGGTATATCAAAACCGAAGATGTTCGTGTCAAAAGTTTAAGCACATCAGCATTTTTTTTTTTTTTTTTTTTTTTGGGGGGGGGGGGGAGATTATTTATTCTTATTTAAATGTGTGCTAAAAATACAATATTAAAACTAATATTTAACTCATTTATGTTTTAAACTTATAACCGGAACCATTTAACATACGTGTAAAAAATTTATGCAAAGTAATTAGTTTTTTATAATAAGGATAAAATGATAATATAAGGATAAAATGGAAATTTTAATATATTATTTCTTCCTTTTTACTTTCCGAACATACATGTAACATTGTATGTTACATGTATTGTAATCATGTCAAAAATCCGAATTCAAGATTTTGGTGTTTCTATACGTTTTGAGGTTCCCTGAGTCCGTTTTCACAATTTTTACGATGATGTAGGTATGTGTGTGTGTATGTGTGTGAGCGAACACGCTAGCGTCTAAACGCTTTGTTCGAATGAGCTGCAAGTACATACGCATGTTACAAGTCACCATAGCACGAAACCTATTGATTTTGGAGAATTTGGCATTTATAGTTTTTTTACAGGGACACAAAGAAAAAATCTTTATCATTATGGCCTATGAGACCGAAATCTTAAATTGCGATAGCAACTAAATGGCTTATTCAACGGAGAAAAAAAATTATACACATATTTTAGGTCGCAGTTACTCAATCTGTATTAGATTTTGGAGAATGTGGCACTTATAGTTTTTTTACAGGGACACAAAGAAAAATTCTTTATCATTATGGCCTATGGGACCAAATTTTAAAAAGTGCGATAGCGTCTAAACGCCTTATTCAATTGAACAAAAAAATTATACACATATTATAGGTCACAGATTCACGATCTGTATTGGTTTTGGTGAATCTAGCACTTTTAGTGTTTTTACAGGGACACAGCAAATAATTCTGTATCATTATGGCCTATGGGGAGAAATTATTTAAAGTGCGATAGCATCTAAATGACTTATCCGTTTGAGTGGAAAATTTATATACGAGTTATAGGTCACCATCACACAAACTGTATAGATTTTGGTGACTCTAGTACTTAACGAGTTTTATAGGCACACAAATAAAAATTGTTCATCATTAAGACCTATAGGCTCAAATTATTTAAAGTGCGACAGCGACTAAACGCCTTATTCAAAGGAACTGAAAATTTATATACATGTTATACGTCACCATCACATGAACTTTATGAACTTTAGGGAATCTAGCACTTATGGTTCTTTTTACAGGGACAAAATGCAAATTTCTTTATCATTGTGGCCTATGGGCTCAAAGTTTAAAGTGCGATAGCGTCTAAATGCCTTATCCGATGAAGCTGAAAATTTATATAAATATTATAAGTCACTGTTGCACTAACTATAAGCATTTTGATGAATTTTATAGCATTTGTAGGTTTTTCCAGGGACACAACGAAATATTCTTTATCTTTATGATCTACGTGTTCGGTAAAATAGCGTTAAATTAAACATCGTGTACTATATAAAGAATAATACTCAAACATCCAATTATAATTTTCTCTTTTGTTTATTTAACAATTCCTTTTACTTAACTTTATTTACAAAATCGTTAATTATTCAATGTTCGGAATGTCGTGTGGAGTCATTCCAGATTTTTTTAATTTGTTGATATACATCGTGTTTGATCAATAAATATATTTCTGAATTTTTTCTGGCTTCATTTTATGCTAAGCATTCTCAATGGCAAGTTTTATGTTTTTAACGGTACATTTTTTTCTTACCATTTAAACCGTCTGTGTGAAATTGTCCTGTGTCTTCGAATGAAGGTGAATCAGGGCAGATTGCTGGCTAATCTAAAACCAATGCCTTTATTAATCCAAGCAAATTTGATCTTATGACATTATAATGAAGGTATCAGATGAGGTATTGTCTTGTTCAAAAATCTAAATTTTCAACTAAAATTTCTCCTATAGGAATCAAATGACTGGCAATTAAATCTGCAACATTTTCATAGGTTTGATGACCATTGATGAATGCTGGATATGTCTGATTGTTAAAATAAATAATTCTTCGTAGCATCACAAAAATATATGCTATCTGCTAAATATAATACTTGATTTCCTTTTCAGAAGGTGTGTAAGAATTATTCAAAAACATTGAAGCTTTCTAAATTTCATTTTGCTCCATCAGTAAATATAGTATTCAGCCATTTTTCATCAAATGACATGAATAATTAGGCCAATTGTAATCAACTTCATTATAATGTGCTTTCAAGTATAGAAATTCTGCTTTAATACGGTCTTTTTGGTACCTTTTTTATTCTTCTCTAATTTTCTTTCTTTTTTTCTTCTTTTTTTTTTTTTCTTCTTTTTTTTTTTTTTTTTTTGTTTGTTCAATATCTATCTTTCAACTGCACTTTTAATTTTAGATAGAGAATAATTACCAGTAATGCAATTTCAATTTGAAACCTTCACCATGAGCCAGAACGTGACAAATTGCTCGATTTGATTTTTTAAATAAAGAATTAACTTTAGAAAAGGATTTACACTTTGCTTTTATGCCTCTCTCAAACAAGGATTTTTTTTAATTTGGCATAAGCATCGCACAAAAACAAAAAACATACACTGAAAAAAAAAAAAGCTTGGTTGAAACAGCAAAAGTTTTATTAAATCAATTAAATTTGCTATTGAAAAAGCCTCACAAAAATTTCTTTCCAGAAATCAAATTATTTTGTTTTAGTGAAACAATTTTGCTGTTTTAATAAAACGGTTTTCTTGGTTAAGCAATATTAGTTTAAATCAACAAAATTATTTAATTGATTAAAACAAAAACTGTTTTGTTCGATCGCTCATTGGATTTTCACAGAGAGATCAATGACGCAGCTTATCGAACTTACTTACTATTGCTTCAAGAATAGCCTTTTGATTAAAAGAAGAAAGCTGATTTCGTTAATTGTTTAAAATTATTGTTAAAATGACAGATAAAAAAATGAATAAAAACCAGTCAACAAAATATAATTTTTTTTTCAACAAAGCATTTTTTTAAATGATTACTTCATACAAACCTAGAAATAGTTTTTATGCGCAATTTCTTATGCTATTTATGGATAACTCGCATAAAATGGTTATGAAATTAAATTTTTATGACGGTGATTTTGCTAGAATTTTTTTGGTTTGGAAAAACTTTACAAACATGTTTCTGTTTAGGTTTCAACACTATGTTTACTAATATATAAATAGTAGGATATTGAAATTAAGCAATTAAAATTTTATTTTAAAATTTTTGATGTTCTTAAATCTTTGGGAGTATTACATAAACAAGTAACGTCACAAGTTTAGTCGTAAAATAGCTAAAATTTAAAGATAAAATAGCTCTTTCTATATTGAATGGCATTATATGTGCTTGAATGGTCTTGATTATTTGAATGCATTATATATTTATATTGTTACCTTTGACATTTTTGAGATTACAAATGAAGAGCTTGTTTCCAAATGGCGTTAAGTCATTTTTTCCCATTCTTGAAAAAACGCGATTTTGTTATGTAAGATTTATTGTTGAATTTAAGGAAAAGATAATTTTTCACAGTAATCAATGCATGATAATAACGCTAAATTATATGGTTAAAAAAATCCTGACAGCAGTGGCGGATTTAAGGTGGGGTGGGCTAGGGGGCTGAAGCCCCCCCCAAAAAAAACACTGACATTCACAATTGAATATTGCAATTGTAAATTTTTTATTGGTCTAGAATAACACTTTGAAAATTCTTAGCCCCCCCCCCCCCCCAAAAAAAAAAGTCAAGTTCTGGATCCGCCACTGCCTGACACTATAGTTATTTAGAAATAAAAAAAAGAATAAAAATGACTTAAGCCCTTTTGGAACAAAACTATGACTTATGCCCTTTTGGTACAAACAAGTAACGAAAAGAAATGATTTACTTCCATTTGAAAGTAATCCAAGTATTTTTTTTTCATGTAAATATAGCATAAATTTTAGATACATAAGTTTGGAAAGTAGTTAGTTACCACAGATCTTCATTTACAAATTCTATTTCTTCATCGCTATCATTACTTTCACTTATGTTAGCGTTAGGTGTATCGTTGCAAGATTGTTCATAAAAATAAAAGCATTAGTGCAATTTCTTAATTCCCAAAGCTTCAAGTAATTTCAAAACATCTGATTTCTTTTGCTTGTATCATATTATTATTTTTTTTTTCAAAAGGAGCGCATAGAAGAATTTTTTTCCCTACGTTTCAGAATCTTTTGACGGCAATACGAACCTATTATGTTTTCTTGATTCCCACATCTCGCTTCGTAATTTCCAGTACTTTTGACTCTGAAATCAAGAAACCTCGCTTTTTTTTTCAGATGACTATACGAAAAAAATTTCCAATCTAAAATATTCCACTGCTTCTTATACTCGAAAAGATTTCCAACCTTAGAGAAATGTTCAAAATATTCATTAGGGAATAAAATTGTATCCACTTTCTTTAAGCTAGTCTCCACTCTGCAGAATTCTCTATCTCCTGGTAAGTATGAGTAGCCATGCACTGGTAAGTAGTATGTGAATGTGAGGTCCTTTTGAGTAGCCACTGCTGAAAGCATTCCTAACGTGGTATAATTTTTACTTACGTGGTAATTCCTGATTTTGCTTCAGGTCAAAATATACTATAATTTCATTGTCTCTTATAAACTTTTCCCCTAAAAGTGAACAAAATTTTTTGCTTCGGTGCTTATGAATCAAAAGTTCGGTTAAACCTTTTTTTTTTTTTTCTGCACATTTTTCTGAATTTATTTGCATTTTTTTCCTAACACAGGAGAAACAAATGTCTTTTTTCGAGATTCCAAAACCAAGTTAAAATCTTTTCCTAACACAGTATAATAAAGTTTATAATTACACTCCTTTTAATATTTTTCTATGAACATTTTCCACATTTTTCTAACGTTAAGCGTCGCAGGAAGATATTTTCTGTGAGGCGTCTTTTTTCTCCCATAATGACTAGAACGACAACGAAAACTTAGTATTTGCTCACGTATCTTTTTGTCTTCAAGATCAAATTTTATGCGTTTTCCACTTCTACGTTCCGGTCTCCCAGTTTTATTCTTGAAGAAATAATTTATAATATTTCCAAAACTCTTTTGCTCCCACAAAGAAGATGGATCGAAAAATGATAGCACATGCGGGAACATCTGTATCTGTATCATCATTAGGAATAAAGTACTTATCTGTCTTAGTTTTGGTTCATTTTTCTGTGGACGATATGCTTTCTTAGGTGTGATTTTCATATGAGAACACAAAAAATTATCTTGCCGCTGTTTATCAGTGTCGCTGTGTGTATCGCCTTCAATGTTCCTTCGCTAACATCGTTTATGAGGATATTTGCCTTATAAAACACACTGTCAATATGACTGCAGGCGACTGTTCCATGCTTACCGAACGAGGATTGATTTTTTTTTTTTTTTTATATATTTTTTCCCATAGACTTTGATTACGTTTACGCTTTCTCGGGTATGGATATAATACCACAGCTTCTTCATTCAAAAAAAAAAAAAAAAAAAAAAATCTTAATGTGACAGCCTACAACATTCTTTTCCGTACTATTGACTTTCCAGTCAAGGCCAGACAAACCACATGATCTCAAGGTACGCTGCAATTGGTTAAACTTGACTTAATCAATTTTGGCACAAAACTTACGTGTGACTTAATTCTTTTCGGAAAAAAAAGAATCTCATCTTTTTCAGTACGACTAAACTTTGTTTGGAGCTTCTATTTATTCAAAATACATTGTTAGACATGTGCTGCGCATCTTTTGCATCGAAAAGTCATTTTTTTGAAATTTTTGACTTAATGCCTTTTGGATACAAGCTCTTCAAATGTATTGCATTTTTTTAAATTTTTTTTTAATAGTAATAAATAATCAAATTATAGAAAGCTTTAAATTATCCATGACAAAACGCGTCAATAAAGTTATTTAAAATAGACCGTTTCGTGTACTAAAAATAGAACAGTAATATTAAATACGCTAAATACCTGCATATCTTTTTTAATTTATGAAAATAAAGCACCTCACACAAATCGATTTGTTAGAACTGCTTTTATAAAATTTATGTATTTATGTATTTCTTGTGTAAAAAAAAAAAAAAAAAAAAAAAAAAAAAAAAAAAAAATCCAAATCCCCAGTTTATACAATCGACCCAAAATCTTCAAATCGGTCAACTAATCAATCGGTACCCCCTTATCGGGAACGCTTGACTGAAAATTGGATCTCGAGAATTCTTTTCATTCACCAGCTTAAAACGAAAAGTCATTTTCACCTTTTTTTCTTTCTTTTCTTTCACTCCCTGTTTAGTGATAATGAATTGAAAATGAAATATTTACGCGAATTCTTTATATCATTCCCCGCATATTATTTTCGAGACAAAATGAAATGAATTCCAACATTTTCTGATAACGGAAATTTATTGAAGGTTAAATTATTTTTTGCATATTTCATCCTTTCATTATCCCAGAGTTAAAAGATGGTTGGGGTAAAAATATCTTGTTATTGATTTTTTCTTTGAAAAATAAGGACTTTACTTACGCATACTTGTACAAAAACAGTTAATTTGTTTATTTCGAAATTAATTTTGTTACGAAATTTTTTACACATAAAAATATCCTTTCATTTACATAAAGAATTTAAAAGTCAAATAAATCGTTCCGCAAAACACTTTTAAAGATAATTGAATATTACTTTTATTCTTCACAATTGATTTTACAATAAATAAATAAATAAAATTAATTAATTAATTAATGCATGGAAAACTACAATTATATAAGATGCTTCACATTAATAGTGTATTTATTGGCCATAACTGCTGGTTTTATTTTAAACAAAAGGCAAATCTCTTATGTATTACCAATCACTTGTGTGTATTTATTATATGTATCTATGCGTTATAAACATGTAGGACGCATACCTTTTTCAAATATTATATTGTAATCATGTTGTGTGCATACTGGTATTAAGTTGTGTTGAAAGCATGCGTTTTCATCGAGCGCAAATACTGGTTTTAAGTATCTTACATGTCAAAACATGTTCCGTATACGTATCTAAATATGTGTTATAAGTTTTATACATTTTGTATAGTAAAAGTAATTGTGTAAAGTCAGTGACAGCAAGGTAACTAAAAATAGATGAATATGAGAGATGTGATTGCATTGTTTTCTTTTTATCTAGATTAAAACCTTTTTATTTTTTAGTTAAAAAAATTCACAAGTTTTATAAGCTTTATACATTATTCAGTCTGTAATTTTAAAAAGGAGAGAAAATATTGAAATAATAAGAATTTGTACTATTAAAAGTGGAAATTTTATGTGGAAAATTTTGTGAAATATTGTAATATTAATGCAGTATTTCAATTTATTTAATTTACTATTATTATTATTATTTTATTTTATTTTTTTACCTTCCGTTATATTCGAAAAAAAAAAAAAAAAAAGAAAGAAAAGAAAATTTATGCAGTTATTTGATAAGAAGCGTAATCACTCTTCGAAGAAACGTGCTTTTTACCACAGCATAACATATTATATCATGCATATATTACATTTAAAATAATATTTTATTGCATTTACACTGTAATTGTTATAAAAAATTGCATTTTTTAATAGAAAAAATTGAACTGTGTTATTTACAATGGATTTATAAAATAACAATTTACATGTGTTTCTATGTTTCAAATTGTTACTTAAACCTAATCTAAATAATTAAGATTATAAAAATAAGTAAAAATTCTCTATATATTGCAAACTACATAAAAATAAATATTTTATTAATATAAAAATTTTAATCCCATTAACATATTATAATTTTCTATAAAAAATATATAATGGAAACAAGAAAAATCTTTGTTGCAACCTTTGGTTATTTAGTTAGCTATAAAAAGTTTATTCATTCTTAATACACATTCGATAATATTTCATGTACCAAAACCTTAGTTTAAAAGCAAGAGTTATTTTAGGAACATTTATTAATTCTGTTTCAACGGGTTTTCGGTAACGGTTACATAATTCTATGCCGAAAGTAGAACTCTAATGGATGTCCTTCTCTTGAGGATTCAGACAAAATAATGTAAAGCTTTTTGGTAGATCAAATCAAGAAAATATCTATAAATTCAATTTATTATGAGGAGTATTCAGCACTAAATGTTTCTATATAAATATCTTAATCACCTATAAACTCGTACACGTGAAATTAATAATCAAAATTCAGATTACATTAATTTTAATTGAAGTGATGGAGAAAATACATGGAGTGTAATAATATTTATTTTGTATATAGTGCATTGCAAAATTATAGGACACCTACGGTTTTTCGCAATTTTTAAGTATTTATAATGCGCTAGTAATGAAATCTATAAATCTATAAATTTATAAGGTACTTGTACCCAATATGGACAGTGCTCTCAATATGGACACCCCTAATATCTTTAAAAGTAACAAATTTGATCGAGAGATGGCGCTACATGTCCGTGAAGAAAAGCAGTTGAAAAGATAATTTAGCCTGGAAAGTGCAAAAAAGCGCGCTGTTCACCATTTTGAAGAAAGCTTGTTTTTTCGTGGTGTGCTGATCGTAATTACAGGCAAGTTTAAATTCTTATTAGATATGGTAAAATTATTTTAAATATTGAAAAGTGGAGTGTTTTAGAAAGCTGATAAAACATATTTTCGATTGCTATTGCATATATTGCTTAAAAAATGTTTTCTTTGTTTATTTATTACAAGATTTAGTAAAACTACGCCCGATTCCCAATATGGACACCTTATGTCTACATTGGAAGTACAGCAAGTGAATCTTCAGATTCACAAATTTGTAATATTTCTGTTTAATGTTATTTTATTTAGCTAATTCATGATAAACTAATGTTTATATGTATTTTTAATCTTAATTACAGTATTCGTACATTACATTACGAATTAAGAGTGGAAGTACAAATGTTGAAGCACTTGTTAACACCATACCTTCTCCTGTTATTGACCCACCTTCATCACCTGAGGGATCATTTTCCATGGAAAATTCTTTCACCAGCATGTTATCGACTCCAACTGTAAGAAGGAAGAAGACACAACGTCGCCAGGCGATAAACTCAAAAAGCATCAAAGTGGTAAAATCCTTGTTCAACAAGATGCCATCTGAACAATTCTCCAAGAAACCTCCTCCAAGAAAAAAAATCCTCCAAAAGCCCTTGCAAAAATATCAAAAGAAGCCTCCCCTCAGTAGGGTATCTGTTGGCGAAATCGCAGATACCAGTGGTATCACTTCCTCAATAAAGGAGAGCTGATACTGCTTCTTATGCAGTATTGATGCTGTTGCAGACATGCGGCCATGCATCAAATGCGGCAGATATGCCCATGAGGACTGTGTGGGACTTAGCGCTCATGATGAAGTTTTTATTTGTCCATCCTGTGAGGACTGAGTAATAACAGATGTAAAATTTGCAGACAGATGCAACAAAGCTAAGCAAAAGCAACTACATTATTTCATAATAATTTGCAGTAACTGAGGTGCTTTGTATGGATCTCCGAAGAGCTACAACCGAAAATGCCCCCCCTCCCTTCTAAAGTGCATGTTCTGAAGATATTTACTGTGCCCCCCTTCCCTCGCAGTACTTTAAGATATATTTTTTTTATCCCCTCTCCTCTAAAAGTGGCTCTTCCATACACCCTGTGTAGTAGGTCAATAAGGAGCCATCTCTCCCTAATATGGACATGCATGTCCATAATAGGGACAGGTGGTTCCTTATATGGACACTTATAAACATTTTTTGTTTTTATCATTTAAATTAAACCAGAATAATTACAAGGTCGCTAATTTAAATAATGATAGTCAACAGTCCAGGGATACTGGTCATATATTTTTGGAGTCGTATGACGTGTACACGAGGGTGAAAAAAATACATTTTCCTTAGGGTGTCCATATTGGTTACAGGTACCTTACTTTTAATAAATTATTTTGAATATTAAACATTGCAAGTTTAAATAAATTAGAAAAATTTTAAAAGAAATATTAGGAGTTGCAAAATTATAGAGCATTTTTAATATCTATGTTAATATTATTAATCAATTAATTTATTTTGTAGTTTTGTTATATTTTTTAGAAAATGCCAAGAGGTAAAAGGGGTACAGAAAAAAGAAATTGATAAAATTGAGGCGTTACGCAAGAGAAAGGTTTCAATAAACAGCATATCTGAAGAAATTACCATATAATTCAAATTTATCTTAAAGACCTAAATACTTATGGCAAAAAAACATTTTTCAGGAAGTAAAAGAAAGCTTTCCAAACTATGTAAAAGAGCAATTGCTCGAAAAGCATCGAATTCCATGAAAAATCTTGCACAAATGAAAAGGGAATTGGAATTAGGTATTAACAAAACAACAGTTTGGAGAAGCCTTAAGAGAAATTGATTTATCACACATGAACGAATAAATAAAGCACCTCGATTGCTACAACGTCATAAATATAGTCGACTGAAATTTGCTCACCAAAACGTGGACCTTGACTGGAAACTGGTAAATTAAATTTCTTAGAAACATATTTTCCAATAATATTTTTTCTTTTTTTAAATTCTAACAGTTCTTGTTCTAGGTTATTTTTTCAGATGAAAAAAAGTTCAATCTGGACGGTCCTGACGAACCTAATGGATACTGGCGAGACTTGATAGAAGAAAAACTTTTTCCTCGAAGCAAAATTTTGGTGTTCGTAACAACATGGTTTGCATGGCTTTTTCTTCTTCAGGAAAGCTTGTTATCCAGTTTATGTCCAATAGAATGAATAGTTCGAAATGCATAAAGGTACTCAAAAATGCTCTGTTACTATTTCTTTGAAAATTTCGACGAAATAAATCATTTTTTCAACAAGATAATTTCTCTTGTCACAAAAGCGATGAGACAAAAAGATTTTTCCATCAGGGAAAGATAACAACTCTTGATTGGCCACCTTGCTCTCTTGATCCAAATCCAGTAGAGAATCTATAGGGTATGACAGTTCAAGACATTTATGCTGCAAACAAACAATACGATAGGCTAGATGAGTCGAAAAGTGCTATTACTGCATCATGGAACTCTATTTCTGCTAACCCCTTATCAAACTTAAGAGAAAGTATGAATAATCGTGTTTTTCAAGTGATAAATCGTTCTGAAGGACGTACTGATTATTAAATTTATTTATGTGAATATATTTCATGCTGTTTGTTTTATATTATTTCATATGTCCTCATTTGTTTTAAAACTTAGTGAAATCATATTTTTTCCATGTATATTTTTATGACACATCTTCGCTATAAAACATATTTTTCAAAACTTTTACAAGACCTTGGATAGAGTGGATTTTCAGTGATGTCCTATAATTTTGTAACGCACTGTATTGTTGCAACATATTAAATCTCTTAGTTGTTTCAACTGGATTGTTGTAGTGAAAGTAGATTTACAGTCAAACTGAAAAAATAGGGACAGTTCATACACGTCCCTGCCGCTTTCTTTCCAATATGACTGTGAATCTACATTTATTGAATCACCCCAATCGAAGCCAGAAAGTTATTTACTCTTTTACAACAATATAATTCAATTATAACATCTGAGAGAAATAAATAAATGTTGATAATAAATGTAGGTTTCTTTTTAGCCAAAGTTTACAAAAAGGTTTTACAACAATGACTATTACAAATACTTTTAAAAATATAACTTTAAGCTGAAAATAAAATAAAGGAAAAAGAAAAGAGAAAACTATATAAAAAGTATGTTGGAAAGTTTTCGAGTAAGTGAGTTTTATTCCTTGTTACACACATACCTATGACTTTTAGTGGTTAAGATTGCACTTCAATCAGATTGACTCTTTCTCCCTACCCATGTAATCTTATGGCGTTTTTATTCCTTCGTATTTTGAGGATATCTCATTCAAAAATAAAGAGTTTAGAATTCTGACTTTTGAATTACCCTCTTTGAACATGTCATCTTTTTATTTAAAAATCAAATAAAAATAAAAATAATAAGCTATTTAAACTAGAGCTCGGAATTAACAAAAGAAATGAAATATTTAAATTTATTTTAAAAAATAAATTATCACTAAGACGAAAAACGACATGTTCAAAAAGTGGAATTCAAAAAAACAGAATTCGAAAACTTCTTTTTATCAATAATCTAAAATTGCACACTTAATTACAAGTTCAAGCAAAAAATTACGCATCAGTGTTAAGTTTTTTTTTTTTTTTTTTTTTTTTTTTTACATTGTTAGCTCAGTATCAATATATAATGTAAACTACCATGCAAATTACTTCAATATAGTTGAATTTTGTTCTCCTGCAGGATTTACAGCAGCTGTTATTCCAGTAAATGCATTTGTGCAATAGGATATTCATATTTCTTTACCATGTTACAAATGAATAATATACTTAATTTTTGTACCAAATAAAGCTATTTTTTACGAAATAATTGGTGGTAAGATATATAAAATTTTGAAGCGTCTTTTTAGTTGTTTTGTTAACCGTGTCATCTTCTTCTGAATCTGAATTATTTAACTGTGAAACTAAATATGTTAAAACTATCGCCGTTGGTAGGAGTTACAACTTTATCTTAACAGATAAAGCAGTTTTTAAATAAACTTTCCCGTCATTCACGTAATTATACGTCTACTTCCTCTTCCATTATAAATATTACATTTTCCTTTCTTAAATCAACTTTTGTCTCTGCGAAATTTCTCAAATTACAGCTTCAAAATAACTTTCTCACCTAAAAACAGCTTTATACCCTGTCCGTGTTAAAATAACCTGTGGATATTGTATATGCATAACTTTTGGGATATCATTAGCATCTTTTGTTATAGGCATTTGTAATGGTAAGATAAAACTATTGAAATTGCAATGTCACAGTTTCATATTTTTTAATTTGGCATTTTTAATAATGATGCTATTTATTTTTCTTTATGGTTTTAGTGTCAAGTCCTCCATTCATATTACAGAGTAAATATTGATGAGATGGTGAACAGTTCATTTTTCTTTGTTATGTTTTTACTCTTTCTTTATTTTATTTTTGATATTTAGTCGGTAAATTAATTAATAGTTTTTTTTTTTTTTTTACAGTGCGTGCGTTTATGATATCTTTGAATAGATAAAATTATATCTCACGAAAAAAAAAAAAAAATAAATAAATAAATAAAAAAAAAAAAATAAATAAATAATGTGTTTTTCTATGCGTTTTGATGTTAACATGCATTTTTATTAAGTTTACCTTTTTCACCGTATGTTTTAGTTTTTCTGATAACGACTCACATGTATTTTTGTTACATTTTTTAAGTTCAAATTCGGCGTAATTACCGATCTACACCGTAATATCTTCTCGTCAACATGATTATACGAGAGCAGAAATACGGTTTTTAGTAGTATGGAATGTTATATACACTGATGGAAAAAAAAAAAAATCCCAACACCAGGAAGGGGCTGTGCTAGATAAACGAAATTTGGTAGGCGTGTTTATACATCTGATAGATTACGTCGATTCAAATTTCGAGCTACGCGCATAAGTGTGGCGCTTGTAGCGACACTATGAACATGCAAATGAGGTTTGCTTTAAATAAGCGCTGTAAGGTTCGTGATCGTTATTTACAGTTGAGATTTGACGTAGTGGGTTAATGCTAGTCAAGGATGCCTCTAAGAAGACGAAGAAGCCATTATCAACAGCTCACTGAGTTTGAACGAGGTCGTGTAGTAGGGCTACGAGAAGGTGGGTTTTCTTTCCGCGATATTGCAGAAAGACTTGGCAGGAATGTATCTACTGTGCATGAGTGTTGGCAGCAGTGGTCAAGGGAAGGTATTACCTCAAGAAGACCGGGTTCCGGGCGGCCACGTGGCACTACTGAGAGGGAAGACCGCCGTGTTCGGCGTATGGCTGTGGCTAATCGTACTGCGTCTGCAGCTGAAATTCGAGCTGCAGTTGGCACCACAGTGACAGACCGAACTGTTACAAATCGGTTACTTCAAGGACAGCTCCGAGCCAGACGCCCTGTAGCGTGCATTCCACTGACTCCAAACCACTGCCGTTTGCTACGTGAGTGGTGTCAAGCTAGAGCTCATTGGAGGACGGAGTGGAGATCTGTTGTGTTTTCTAATGAAAGCCGGTTCTGCCTTGGTCGCAGTGATAGCCGTGTGTTGGTTAGAAGGAGGCCAGGTGAACGCCTCCTAGCGACCTGTCTGCGGCCTAGACACACAGGGCCTACTCCTGGAGTTATGGTTTGGGGAGCAATTTCGTATGACAGCAGGAGCACTCTCGTGGTTATCCCACGCACCCTGACTGCAAATTTGTACGTCAGTCTAGTGATACAACCTGTTGTGCTGCCATTCATGAACAGCATTCAAGGGGGTGTTTTCCAACAGAATAACGCTCGCCCTCATACCGCTGTTGTAATCCAACATGCTCTACAGAGTGTCGACATGTTGCCTTGGCCTGCTAGATCACCAGATCTTTCTCCAATCGAGCACGTATGGAACATCATTGGACGACAACTCCAGCGTCATCCACAACCAGCAATAACCGTCCCTGCATTGACCGCCCAAGTGCAACAGGCATGGAACTCCATCCCACAAACTGATATCCGACACCTGTACGACACAATGCATGCACGTTTGCATGCTTGCATTCAAAATTCTGGCGGTTACACCGGTTACTAATGTACCAACATTTCACATTTGAAATGGCTCTTCTCGCCAATGGCTCTACCTGTGATCTTGAAACATTAATCAATTAAATATGTTACCTAGACAAATGTTTTGCTGAAATTTCATTACTGTACAATAATTTTTTCTTGGTGTTGGGATTTTTTTTTCCATCAGTGTAAAATAGGGAATCATCAAACGAGCATTTGCTTCTTATCCAATTAGCTTCTTATAGCTTCTTATCCAATGTCCGACTTCATTTGCGACGTTTTTAGAAAGTACTTGTGAAAAACTAAAATTTTATTCCATTAAATTCGATTTTTTTTTTAAAGATGGTTTCATGAGTTTTTAAAACTTTAGTGATATTTTCTTGTAATATTCCACCCGAATAATTTTTCAACTGCATTTTGTTTCTTTTCTAAGCTGTAGAAGTTTTGAAAAATATCCATTTTATACTTTAAAATCTATACTTCTGATTATGTATGTGGTATATAATTTGCAATAAGAAAAATTACAATTCACTGAATTTTGCTTTGAATCTACCTTTTCTTATTTACTAAGGGTGGTCACAAAATAACTTTACCGACATACGACAAAACCTAGTGCTTGATCTGCCAATCGAATTGAAATGTTAGATATTGTTATTTGAAGATACTCACGGTATTTGTAAGTGGAGTTTATTTTTGCTAGCAGATGCTGTTGGTATCGAGTGTCTAGAGAAATGAAGTGACCATTTTCTTCCAATAAGTATGGCTGTTTGTAGTTAATAGCAGACGAACCGGAAGTTATCTGAACAAGTTTGATCATTATTATTTTAAAACAATGTGTATAAGCAAGATATTGTAATGATTTAAAACAATAACGTGCAATAGCGTCTAAATGCCTTATTCGATTTAGCTGAAAATTTAAGTACATTTTTTAAGTCACCGTCGCTCGAACTGTATAAGTTATATTTAAATTCAGCACTTATATTTCTTTTACCTGATCACAAAGAAACTTTCTTTATAGAATTTACGTAGCCTATGAGCTCAAATTATTTAAAGTGTTATAGCGTGTAAAAATGCCTTATTTGATTAGACTGAAAAAGTATATAGGTGTCATAGATCACTGTCGCAAGGAACTGCATAGATTTCGTAAATATAGAATATATAGATTTTTACAGGGAACTTGAAAATTTTTTTTATCATAGTGAGCTATATATATATAGCATAATCGTAATTTTCAGAGCGGAAAACCACTAGTGACATTGTATTGGTAATTTTAGCTGGTGAAATCGGGGTTTAAAAAAGTGTAATGAGCACGGAAAATAAAAATAAACAAGTAACAAAAATATTAATTAAAATAAAAAATCAAGTTAAAATATTCTAATTTGTATAATTGTGACATGATCCTCACAGTTGAAAATATTATTTTTTTTATTTATTTATGAAAATTTTTACCCTGTCTTTCCCCACAAACTACGGAAATTTGCAAGCAATGATTCTTGGCAATTTATTTTTGTCCAAAATTACCTCGACTAAATAAATTTTATTTCTTTCGCAACTCTGTTATAGGTATTGCTTACATTTTGTTGTCTAGAGTACTTTGCGTGCAACGTACACAGTCGATAACAAAAATGCAACGTATTGCAGTCGATAACAAAAATGTCCGAACACGCAAAAATTCCCATGTAAAAAAAGTACACTTCATACAGTTTTGTTATAAAAATCCTTATCGAATCATGTTCTTACACTGACTAAGCACAGGATTCGACAAGGTTTTATTTAACAAAACCGCGTGAAATGTATTTTTTTTACATAGGAATTTTCGCTAGTGTTCGAATACTTTTGTTACCGACTGAAATGTCGCCCATAAATGCAGTGACGTAAAAAGCTATAGAATCATTTGACTTTGAACTTCCTTGTGATTTGTTTGCCTTTCCTTTTCTGCTCATTTACTCCCACCTTTTATTTATTTATTTATTTATTTATTTATTTATTATTATTATTATTTTCTTTTACCGCTGTTTCTCATGCTATAGTTATAAGAGTGAGTGAATGTGTTTACATTGCATTAGTGCTACACTATGGGTAATCTAAAGTTATAAGAATAACACCACTTATGGTTTTTTTCACTCTGAAATTTAAGATATAGTTTAAAAAAATGGGCATTACCATTTAAAAAATTACGAATTTTTCTCACTGTTTTCGCAGCCGTTGGAACTCTATTGCTCTAGTTCTTTACAACCTTGAGTGTACACTTTAAAATAACAATATCTGACCTCGCATTTCGATTTGTTATGTGAATAAATCTCTAGGGGGTTCTTTAAAGTTAAAACTTGCAGATACACAACCTGTGAAAAGAATTTTAACAACATATTCATTCAAAGCTACTGAGACTTTAAAAATCCAACAACCTACATTTCCACTAATCTGTATGTAAAAAAAATAAATTCATGTAACCCCCCCCCCAAATATATTTTTAGCTAAATAACTCATTTTTTCCTCCCTCCTCTTATTTATTTATTTTTAACATTTATTAAAAATAGAATATCAGGCTTTAGACAGAATCAAACAAAATAAAAACAAACCTTTAAATGTCAATTTATTTATTCCTTTATTCCTATTATTTATTCAATAAACTAAATTCAATGCGAAAAGTTAAATTTGTTGTTTACTTTTTTATCACTATTCTTTTATTACTATTTCAGTTTTGCTAGAAAAAAGACATTATTTTTTAAATGTTCTTTGATAAAAGTATATATAATTTAGAAACAAAACAATGTTTGCATGCATTTTGAAATATGACAGTTTCGATATTTCATATTTTTATTCCTATTCTTATTTCTGCTACCATTTTGTTATACAATTTATATATATATATAAAACTTTTAAATTTTTTAAGTTTATTTTCTTTTACCTACTTTCAAAATTAAAATTTTAAGGATTTCATACATGTAAAATATTTTTAAAACGTTTAGAAATTAAAAAATCACTGCAACATTTAAAACTTTATATTCTGCATGTCCATGAAAAGTGTAACTTTAAAAATATATTATTAAAATAGTAAATAACACAGAAAAATTCCACTTTTTTCTCTGTTGATTACAAATGACATTTTTGAGAGATGAAAAAATCAAAGAAATTAAAAACAGATCTTAAAAAAAAAAAAAAAAGAGAGAGAGAGAGAGAAATTATGTATGCCATTTCAGTGTCATATATATATATATATATGTATGTGTTCATTAAATCTCAAAAAAAAAAAAAAAAAAAAATCTTTGCTCCCGGCTTAAAATGTCATATGGTCTCTAAAATGCATTCAAAAGGCGTCATATTTTTTCCTTCATGTTGAAAATCTTCACATTGATCGTTCTCTTGCTTTCAATAATAAAAATGGAAATAAATATTAAAATTTTCTGTTTTTTCCTTTTCCGAAAAACAACAACAAAAAAAAAAAGCTTTTCGATGAAAGTTTTTCCTCAAAATAGAATTCTATTATTCATATAAATAATTAAAAAAAAAAAAAAAAAGTGATATTGTTTATTTTTGAAATATTTGATAAATAATTTTCTGAACCGTATGTATGTTCAGTTCGTTGCTTTTATCTTTTTAAGTGATTTATAGCGGATATTTACTACCATTTTAATGAATTGTATTGAAATATGTACAAATGGTGAAAAAATAATGGAAACAATCATTCTAAGATATCAAAGATATAAATGACGTTTTATACCTCTAATGTTTGAAAGAAGATTTTGTTTAGAAAAAAAAAGAGAGAGAGAGAGAGAGAGAAATAGAGAACAGAAACAAATTAATGAAAAAAAAAAGAAAAAAAGCTTTTGATTAGCCTGTAAACGATGCTGATTGAAACTCTTTTTAGCTACGACAGATTGTTGCAGTGCTTCATTTAGTTATCTGTATTTATTTGTATGAGAATAGCACACATATTTATGGAGAAATAAAGCTTTCTTTATCAACTCTAAAAATTTTTATTATATTTTTTGTTTATAATCTGTAGTGTTTTCAATCAAATGCAATGTCATTCTTAGAAAGCATGGCATACAACAGAAGAGACAACATGCAATGAGAATATAAAAATACTAGCAGAATTGCCCGCTTCTCTGGTCACTATATTTAAACGACTTAAAGAAATATATAAATAAATAAATGTTTAAATAAATATACTTTGAGTGGAGACTATTATTTGTAAATCAAAACAATGGACAATTATGGATGATAGGAAGGGAGGAAAATCATAATTTTAAATTTGATTCAGCTAAAATAATTTGCAGACCTAAATCCATTCAAGAACTCGATTTCTTTGAAGCTTTTTATATTCATAAAAATCTTTAAAATATTGTTACTTGTGATTTCGCAGTACCCTATTTGTCTGATTGCTGGAAATTTTACATTCGGTCCACATCTTCTTAATTTTTTCAGATTTCACAACTTGTGTTTCCAAAAGTTGGCCACTCCTCAACTTTTCACGTAATTCTATTGGTTGAACAGAATCCGGTCCCTTTTCTATATACATGAGCACTTCTTTATGATTCCTTTATGCACTGAAGACGATACGCTAAAGGCTACCGAAACAGTTATCTGCTTCCCAATTTTTTTTTTCTCTGTCGCGTTTCTGACGTTGTAGTTTTTACTAATTTAATAATCCAGTAAGAACTTAACTTGTAGATTCCCAAAAAAGCCAGTTAAGACATTTAAGGAACAAAGTTTTTCACACAGACGTAAATCAAACGATTTACAATTGTAATATACAATTTTGTGCAACAAGGCAATGCGTACGGTATAAATAAAGAAGGTGTAAATGCAGAAGAATGACTTGCAGGACAGAAGAGTGATGTTGTGCGTCGTCTTTCACAAGGAGATATATCCCTCATGCAATTTGCGAAAGAGGATAACACCCCTGTGATAAAATCAACCATATCACAAATTGTAAAACGTTCAAGTAACTTGAAGTATAAAAGAAAGAAAAAGCAGTTTTTGTTGAAAACTATTCACAAGCAAAGGATATTAGATTGAACAAAATGTCATCAAACTTGGAAGGACCATGGCATCGTGTTATGCTCTCAGACGTGGGAAAAAAGTATTATGGATGGCTGAGATGCCTTTGTTTCTGTTGGTATGCTATGAGAAAAGAAGACATTATTTCTAAAAGACAGCAATGTGTGGCCTCATTAATGATGTAGGGAAGCATTGGCTATAGTAGTAAAGTTAACCTGGCTTCCCCCTGTACGCAAGTAGTCTACTGATTACAAAGAAAATTTTGAAAATCATTTACTTCCATTTTGAGAGAAAGATGGTGAATGGTCCAAGGTGAATAGGAGGCCAAAAGGTCGAATTCACATAGCAAAGTTCTTCAGAGAGTGTTAATGGATAATGGGCTACACGTAATGGAATGGCCTGCCATTTCTTCCGGATCTAAATCTCCAATAAAATGTGTTGTTTCTCCTGAATAGGGCTGTATGTGTCAATGATAGACAGTATCAGTCTATGGTAAAAATGAAGACGCCATTATTGAAGTCTGGAGTTATATAGATGCCACTAACTTCCAGGGATTGGTAAATGGCATGCCACATCGTATATTCCAAGTCATGTGTAAGCATGAAGGATATATTGCCTGTCAGTAGCAAAGCTTTTATTTCGGCGTCACTCCCCCCCCCCCCCCCTCTTCATTTACACAATCATATTTTTTTTTTTGTTATCCAAGTGGGGCAGGGAGGGAGTTACTTCTTGTAAATATGTATTTGCATGTATATTCCCTTTATTTATTTATTTCGTTTTAATTCGCTTACTACGTGTCTAGTTATATTACACAATCACGGTGGCTTCATTTCGGTAGTACAGATTGTGAGACATCAAAGCTGGTATGATTTTTTTTAATTATTCACATATATTTTACTCACATCATTCTTTAAAACTAATTTGAGTAGCTCAGTATGTTATCGATAAATTGCATATGCGAAAAATCATGTACTAAAATTTAGTATTGTAAAAAATTGATAATGTGTTTATAAATGAACTTCGAGAACTTCAAATCATAGCCCGTATTATATCCCAATTAATTTTTTTTGGCTTTGTAAACGAATGATGAATTATTTTTCACGACATATTCTACGTACTTTGTTGTTGTTGTTGTTGCTAATCCTAAATGATCCACCATAGATTAGGCCATCTCCATAAAGCAAAAAAGTTTCCAAAAAGTCTAAAAACAGTAGCTTTTCCTAATTACAATTGTGCCTATGAAAGAAATATGCTAATTTCATTAGGTTGAGTGTTGATGTATCAAAGAGAAGTTGAAGCTATATTTTCAAGATATTTGAATTATTTTGCATGTCCTGGTTTACGAACCACTTGTTCCATCTCAATAAAAAGTAATATCAACATAAATAATCATTTAAAACATTAAATTTAGTCTTTCCACTAATTTTCTTTTTAGTTATATTTATAACAGATACACACAGAAAAAGACACACAGAATAACTACTAATAAGTAAATAGGTTGAAAAAATTCGGTTCAAATCCATTACTTTCTATATCACTTATGGATAAACAAACGCAAGAAATGTATTCACTTCATTTTGATTAGATATATATGTGGTCTATGAATTGCGTATCTACCACATACTATGCTTAAATTTTGAATATTGTTAAGAAAAATACATAAAACAACTTAAAGTTCACTTCTCCAAGTTTTTCAGCCTAGCTCATAATATATACAAATTCTGGCACATATCCTTATAAATGAATGGCCAATGACATTCATATTATATTGTACATGAAACATGGTTTGTGCATATAAAAATGTTACTTTCGATATCTTTAGTGCATTTTAAGTATTTTAAATTTTTCTAATGAGAAATTTCACCCGAAAACGTAATATATTTGAATATTTTTGTATATCCCTGTAGAAGAAGCAACTGTCGAATTTCAGTGAAAATAAATTAATATTTCCATAGCAAAAAGATTTAGAATACCAATTCTAGTCTTCCTGCTAATATATATATATAAAGAGAGAGAGGGAGAGAGAAATCTCCTGGTGACGTCTACACACATAAATACGTGCACATACATGCACAACAACCACTAAAAACCTGATTTTACAATTCAGAGGCTTTCAAAACATTTAATCATAGAATCGGTTTTAGATATTCGACCATAAACATTATTTTCTCTATCATGTATGAGGAAGTATATATATATATATATATATATATATATATATATTAATTCAAATTCGACTAAGAGTAACTTGTATCTGATTCGATAATAAATGAAATGGAATTTATTACGTTACATCTCATGCATAAAAATTTCGACCGATTACTTTTGACTTTTACGTTCATCTTCATTATCAAGCGAAATTCTTAGTAACGTCATTCATATAGCAGATGAAAGGTTATAAAAAAACAATGAATTCCCTCAAATCGTTAAGACTCTTTCAGAATCTTCCATACCAATTTCCAATATTGATTGAAAGAGAAAAAAAAAATTTTCACAACAATAAAACTCAAAAATCAATACCGTTAACAGTAAAGAATCTGATTATGTATTCAGTTAGGGAATTCTTTAGGTTAAAACCTGAATATATATTACCTGCTTGGATACTTATCTGAATATTTTTGCATAATGATGTAGAATTTAGCTTTTATAAAATTAAGGTTTAAATTTCATTAAATTTGACTTAAATTTAGAACGTTCTAAATTGTTAAGATATTTGCATGGCTGTTTATTGATTATACAATTTACAAAATTAAATTAAAAGTTTCCAATTACAAGAAAATGTTTATTATACTCGAATATATACATAAGGAAAAAAAAAGCATTGTTATCGATTACAAGCGCTCTATCATATCTCTATATATAAATAGTTAAGAGATATCCTGGGACTCTGTATATGGACGCACCGAGTATAAGATCACATGCTGAACAAAACGTAAAAGAAAAAAAAAGGTTAAATGAATTTAATGTTTTTCTTTTTATGTAAAAATATGATCACGTGCTATCTTTAAAAGAGTGTAAAAATTAAGAGTTTATGTGATGCATGTGGCATCTATATAAAATGTGTATAAGAAATATATTAAAGAAATAGAATTAAAGAAATATAATAAAGAAAATGTTTATAAGAGAATGTTTATAAAGAAGCAACTATGTTGGTTACATTTTGTTGCAGAGCAAATTTTACGTTATAATGCAAGTTTACACCTAGGCCACTGTATCACAGAATAATAACTAACTGTCTTGTGTTGCCAACCTGAAAATGTTTCTGTAATAAAGGTACTGAAATAAGCTTAAGGTAAGACTAATTAAATAATAATAATTTTGAGCAGGTCAGGTATAATAAACTTCCAATTTCAAAAAACTTTAAATATTTTCTTTGGTCTAATAATTTGGCCAGGTACTGTATATATATATTTAAAAAAAATCTAAAAAGGACTTAACGGGGATCGAACCCGGGTATTTTTGGTTTGAAACAGAATGCTCTGTGTCCAAGCCACTAGAAGATGTACAGAGTTTTTCTTAAGTTATTAGCTACGCAGTCCTTAAATGAGCATTTTTACAACTATTTTATTATGAATGATAAATTCACATGATTTGATTTAGAATTTATAGCTCTCAGGACATCAAAATTGATTATTTTCAGATAGTGTTTCTTTAGTCTTTCATTTTAGGTTTATTTTTGTTTTACTGTTTTAAGATAAAAGCAAAAGACCTATCGTCATTCGTAAACTTCCTAATCAAATATCTTTAAAACAAATGATTAAATGTATATGGTGTTTACACAAAAAATTTATAATTTTGAAAGTCCTTTTCAAAAAAGTATAACTTATGTGCATCATTTTTGCTTTTTAAATCACCAGTTTTTATTAAAAAATGGCTGGCGAAAATAATGCAGACGATTTCCATATTAGAGAAGTTGTATAACACTAAATATCCAAAAAAAAAGTCAATTTTATTCTCAATATTACATTTAAAAAAATCGATAACTTTATTTTAAATCATTGCAGATTGATGAATCAACCATTCGTTTTAAAGGTATTGGCGAGCTCTTTCGAAAGACACCCATGATGAAAAGTTACTACCCACGAGAGCGGACTTCCCCCCCCCCAGGGGGTGAGGCGATGCTCCTACATATACAAGAAAAAAATCCCAGTTGACTATCTGTATTATTAAAAAATAATTCTCTTTATGCACATTTATACAAAATTTTGTCCTATACCACCATGTTAAAAATTTAGGAAAAGCAGGATGGCAGCGCAATCTGTAAGACAATCTTTACCAAAAGTTGGTAGGCACTAATTTATGTCAAGGTGTAACTACATATTAATTTGTATGAAATTCTGTGCAGTAGTTCCTGAGATACAGTTGCCCCAAAATTTTGTCTCACACATACACACAGACAGAAAGACAGACAGACATTTTCTAAAAATGGTCAAAACGTGTTCTACAGCTCTCAAAACGTGTAAAGCCATCAAAAACCCCGAGTTCGAAATTTTTTACGAATCCAGTACTTTCTTCTATTGAATATAGAAGAAAATAATAAAATTTAAATGGTAAGGAGTAAGGGTCCAAAGGAGGGATTTATTTTATTTTATTTTATTTTATTTTTATTTTTTAGGACATGTTAGAGATGAAGTTTTGTCTCGGATTCATCCTTGGTGGTGGGATGCCTTCCTTTACAGCGAGATTCACCGGATTAGAGAAAGTATTAAAAAGTAATTAATATCACGGATAAACACACGCAATTTTTTGAAAAGATTACCAGACAGTTGAAACGGTTTTTAATAATTTCCAACTTTTGACAAATGATTTTGCCGCAAAGAAGAAGTTAAACAAATTGTTGTACCACATTTTAAAACGTAGAACGTGGCACTGAAAGAGAGAGAGAGAAAGAGAGAGAGAGAGAGACAGAAAGAGAGATGCCTAAAGATACATTTATTTGCTAGATAAAAGAAAAACCAAATGAGCAAAAAGACCTAATATGCTATTGTAGATCTACATTATGTTAAAGAATGAATAATACATCAAAGATTTGGGAGAGTTGCAGTTAGAAATACACCAAGGGACAAAAAGGGAAAAAAAAGCCAAACTGTAAAAAATTGACTTATACGTACCTTTTTTATTTTTAATAATTACAACACTAATCATTGAAACAAATAAAACTATCATGTTTGTATAATATCAAAGTGATAAAATAATGCCTATGTATCTTTTCAGTTTAGTATTTCACTTTCTTGAACTCTACGAAGTACTAAATGAAAATCTATATAAAACTTTCTTTCTAAACATAATAAAATCGACATATACATTGTATTCTATTATTGTTTTTTACATGAAATAAACATGTTATATTTTAATATATTTAGTAAAACTATTTTTTGTTCAATCGAAACAATTAAAAAAAACGTATTCAGTTCTGGGTAATTTTACCTTTATATGGAATTACTCCTTAAATGCTTAACACCATAGTATTATACAGTTTTTTAATATAAACCCCTGAAATTCCGTTGCGCCAAGCATCTTAAATATTTTTTTTCTATTTCTTATAAATTTTTAGGTTACAAATTTTGAATCCCCCCCCCCTCCCCCTGCCCTTCATAGGTTAAATGTATTCAATTTGATTGAGATCAGGACTGTTTCTAGGTCTGGTTTTTGAAGAAATTCTACGGTATTCTTTGTGAAATTTAAATCAAAGGGAAAAAAATAATGATTACTTACAGAATTATAGGAGCTAATGAGGATGGATACGTGAATTTTACAATTTGAATGCAAAAAACGTACCACAGACGCCGTGTGGCAAGATGCATTATAAGCTTGAAATATTGATTTTGGAAAAGTGTGTGATACCGCCCAAATATATCGGTAGGCACCTACTTTTATAATGGTCGTGTTTTATTTCGAGTTAATTGATCTCTAGAGCAGTAAAAATTGCCTGATTTTTTGAAATACTATGCACCTATATAACATAATGTACGGAGAATATTTCACTATTTTACGAGTGCAATTTTCGTTATGTTGGTCACATTTTCGTTGTCCGACAGGCTTGTTTCATTAATCTGTAAATAAGTTAAACTTTACTCATCAGAAAAATTCACTGGAGCCCAGTATCTAACTCATCATTAAAAAAAAAGTTTGTCCTATTGAAGTCTTGTTTTCTGAATTCTTTTCGTTAACATTTGTTTTTGGCGATCTTTTGGCTTTTAAACCTGCTTTGTGTTTTCGTCGCTGCATTGTTTTTAAAGAAATTATGTTGCTAAACACTTTTTCTAAATCTTTTTTTATGATATGAATATAATACAACTCGATTTTTGGAACATATTCCTTTTAACTTGCAGTTATCTCGCATGCATAAGCAACATGACCACCTAGATCCGAATTTCTAATTAAAACAGATAAAAAAATTTATATTTTTACTAAAAATTATCTCACCAATGATTATCTAACATTTACTTATTTTGCCATGTCGAGCATTAAAATATTTTTCTTTTTCCTTCTTCAATAAATACTTTTCGTGGTATCGTTATAATTGTTTCATCCTTGCTATTTTTAAAGTACTTTTTTAAAATTAGAACTTTCCTAACAACTGTATTTTGTTCTGAATATTTTGCTCAATCCTAAATTTTACGTGGAAGACGACATATCTTATCGAAAATTTGCTTTTTAAATGA
Source organism: Salticus scenicus (assembly GCA_963930645.1). Classification (NCBI taxonomy): domain Eukaryota; kingdom Metazoa; phylum Arthropoda; class Arachnida; order Araneae; family Salticidae; genus Salticus; species Salticus scenicus. The sequence continues at coordinate 284,108,910 of OZ005652.1, read as the reverse complement.
TGAAATCGACAGTTGCAGAAAGTAGAATGGGAACATCCAGATACTGCTTTTATTTTATTTTATTTTATTTCTTTTCTGTCCCTCTGTGTAGATACTCATGTGGAAAGAGGCAAAATATATATTTTACAGAACATACGTAGGATTGATTGTATATAAATTTAACTTACAATTTAAAGGTCATAAAAGTATTTTGTTAGTAAAATGGTTCTTCACGTTTGTATATATTTTTTAGAATGTGTTATAATTAACATTACAAGGTGTGTTGGTTACTTTGTAGGCAATGTTATCGCAGAGCTACATAATTTTGCATGAGTGTCCGTTTTGACCTCTCCTCATGCGCCTTGGACAATTTTCGAAATTTTCATTTGATTGTTTTTAATTTAATTAATTTTTTTTACAGTTAGGGAGATGGCGTGGTGCTGTCCTCTGTAGTCATAGTGTGAAGATGATCTATTCTGAAGTGTCCAGTTAACGCTAAAATGTAAGCATTGGGGATCTGGAACCAATATAACGTAGGTGGGGACATGACGCGAGGTTTTAAGTGATTTCAATTGACATTTTTAGTTTTTATTTATAAAGTGATTTAAAATGCAGTTATTAATGCTTTTTGAAAATTCTTTTAAGTATAGTAACTAGCGAATCAGGCGAAGCCTGCTAGCTGTAAATAAATAAAATAAAACAATACTGGGGAATGATTTGGTAGACTCAATATGGCTCCTGCGGTAGCCATATGTTGTAGACAACTACATTTGCACTGCATGCCCATTCACCGTATGGTAACTCCTCTTATATTATTGCTCTAAACCATGGCCCGAGTTATAACACAAAAGTTTATGATAACAAATAATAATGCATGCCGACGATTAGAATGGTGTAGAAAACGACACCGCTCGACATTATAGAAATGGAAAAGCATCATGTGGAGCAATGAATCACAATACATGTTCTAGCATTCTAACGAACGCGTCTAGACTTGAAGAATACCAGGTAAGTACTACTTATCGCAAGGTATGAAATTTTTAACGTATGAAATTTCAAATATGAAAATTCCTGGTGGTGGAACCATGGTGTGGTCCTATTTATGGACTTCGTCTATTGGTTTTAGTAAAAGGAGCAGACAATGCCGAAGTCTATGAAGAAATTATAAATAATTACGCTCTTCTTACCACTTGGAAACAGTTTGATAGTGCACCGTTTATGTTCCAGCATGATAGTTCACCTCATGATAAAGCACCGTCCATAAAATGCACCTGTCACAAAATGGTTTGAGACGGGGGTTAAAAAGCTCGATGGGCATCGGCATATGCCCTGATATGAATCCCATTGAACATCTTTGGGATAAGTTAAAATATCAATTAAGAACCCAAACACAAGGTACCACCATTGAAAATGAAGTTTTAGTTTCATTGCATGCATAATAAAAAGCAATTTTTGTTAAAATTCTTGCGAAAAAACAAGTTGAAAGTCTTTTTAGAGCGTTCCAGATGGTCATCAAATCGAAAGGCGATCCTACAGCATAATGACGTTATATTACCGTGAGTAGAAATTGATACTGGTTTTCGGTCATTAATGTCAATATAATTTTGAATATTTACTTGAGGATTTTACATGAGTAGCTCAATGCATTTGATTAATAAACTAGGAAAAAAGAAAAATTCTATAAGTTATTTAATGCGCAGTGAAAAATTATCTACTAAAAAACATATTAATATTTCATCAGATATTTAATATTTCCTTATTGTGGTTGTAGTAGGTTGTTTCTACTCCAGTAAGTCAATTTTTCAAAAAATGACATTGCATTGGTTAAAAAACTCTGTATGTTATAAATGAAAAACAAACGAAATAAATAAATAAATAAATAAATAAATAAAATAAGGAAGAAACCTTTTATCTCCATGAATATACGTACTAGTCTCATAAGAATAAATACAAATAATTAAAATAAGCATTATAGTCTGATGACACCGTGGAATTTTAGCATTACTTTTTACAGGGTAATCTCAAATATTTAGTATTTTCTTTAAATTTGTACTAGTCCCCATTTCACTTCCGAAGCAAACCTTTCACTAAAATATATGAGGTATAACATATTTTTTACTTTCTCTTACCCATAAGGTCGAGAAAGTATTGTTTTAGGGTCAAATTTTCGAACGTGAGTTTATGTTATATTAAAATGTTCTGAGGTCCCTTGAATACGAAAATCATGTTTTTAGCGAATGGTCTGTGTGTCTGTCTGTCTCTATGGATGTCTGTGTGTCTGTTATCAGCATATCTCAAGAACAAATAATGGCAGAAATTTCAAACTCGGTATTCTAAATGTGTATCATATAAGGATGCTACATTAAGCTTTTCGTTGAGATGAAGCAAATGGTTCGTGCACAGGGACATTCAAAAGTATTCAAATACATTACGTTTATGGGGGAAATTGAAGGTAAGTATAGAGTTAGACATCTATAGACTGCACTAAACAAAAAAAAAGGCAAATATATATTTTTTGTAATAGAGATAGACAAATGGGAAAATTTTTTATGTATGTAAAACCTGGCCTCCTCCCTTGAGGGGGGGGGGGGGAACTCCCCCCTCGAGGGGAGTAAATTTTCATGATGGGAATCTTTCAAAAGAGCTCACCAATACCTTTAAGACGAATGGTTGAACCATCGATCTGCGATAATTTAAAATAAAGTTATTGATTTTTTTCATTTTTAACAAAAAAATTAAAAATATAACAGTGAGAATAAATTCAACTTTTTTTTTCTTTTTTTTTTTTTATATTTAGTGTTATACTACTTCTATAATATGGAAATCGTCTGCATTATCATAAAAGATAATTGTTTTTAAATAATAATTTTAATAAATTATTTTTTAAAAACGGAATTATCTTTTAATAATCTAATTAAATTCTATATAAATATAGGTGCATTAATGAAACGGGGGGTTGAGGGGGGCGCCTAATTCGAATTGTTTAACACAGCTTTACATAACAGTACTCGTTATCTTACCTCTTAATCTGAAACCTGTATTTATAGTATTAAATTTCAGGGTAAGAGAAAGTCGTGTGAGTGACACACCAGATTATTTACACTTCTAAAGCTTCAAGATTATTCTTCACGAATTTGTGGAGACAAAATGTGTAAAATCAAAAGGAATATCAGTGTATATATTTCATTATTGTTTTCTAAAACTGCTTTTGGATATTTTATTTATTTATTTATTTTAGTTTAACACTGAGAAATTCTTTTCACGTAAAAGATATTTATTTTTTCAATAGATTTTTAATCTTTAAAATAATTAAAAAAATATACTCTACAAGTAAGTAAATGTACATGTTTGAGTTTAATTTTTATGATTCTTGGGATGCTTAAGGGAGAAATATTTCACACCTTTATCGTGAAAGATCAAAATATCTCACAGAAATATTTAAGATATTTATTTTGCTAATGGCACAGAAAAAACAACTCTTGCCTATAAAAAATAAAAACCATATTTAGATTCTTTTTTTTTTCAGACATTACATTTTTTCATTCAGTTATTACATTTTTTTTTTTTTTTAATTTATTTAAATATCTGGAGGATAGTGTTTTATGGTTTTGGAAAATAACTAAACAAGTAAAAGTTAAGGATTACATTTGAAAACATATTGTTATTCACAAAGAATAATTTTTCACTCATCAATATTGCTCAATAAAAAAATCTTCTTGTAGTAAAATGCAGCAACACACTTGTGTTCAAGGATGAGGAGAAATGTCATTGTAAGTAAACTTCATAAATTTCCATAAAATCTCCATTACTCCTGAAAAAAACTTGCAACAATTGTTTACGTTTGATATAAAGCATCACGATCCTTCATCAGTTGAAGAAAAGTAGACATTTCAGCAGCATATGCTGTTGTGCATCATGTTTCTTTGTTTCAACCCAAAAGATTTGTTTTCAATTTTTAATGTTTAAAAATGTTTTTATTCGTCCATATTATTTTAAAATCATATTTTAAAATAATATTTTCGCCTTCCAATAAACTCACCTTTTCTCAGTTAAAAGATCCCATTGATACGCATAATTCTTGGGGTATTTATAGTATTTCCTGTCAGTGTGGTTTATCATATATTGGCCAAACTAAACGCAGTCTTAAATTTCGTCTAAAAGAACATATGAATTACGTCCGCAAACAAGAAACCAATAAATCGGCTATTTCTAAACATTGCTGGGAGGAAAATCATAATTTTAAATTTAATTCAGCTAAAATAATTTGCAGACCTAAATCCATTCATGAACTCGATTTCTTTGAAGCTTTTCATATTTATAAAAATTTTAAAAACCTTGTAAATTGCGATTTCGCTATTCCTTTTTTGTCTGACTGTTGGAAATTTTATATTCAGTCCACATTTTCTTAATTTTTCTACTGTTTACACAGCTAACTTTAATAAATTCCTATTGGCCACTCTCCCCACCTTTCCCGTAATTCTATTGGTTGCACGAAATCCGGCCCCTCTCCTATATATACGAGCCCTTCTGCAGATTCAGAATCCTTTTTGCACTGAAGACTGCACGCTTAAAGCTGCCGAAACAGCTGTATGCATTTACAATATTTTTCTTTGGCGTTTCTGACGTAGTCGTTTATCCGAGTTTTAATATTCCAACGCCAAGTCTCCTGTTATTATTTATTTTGTGCTTCTTCCTATTAATTCTCACGGCAAGTATGCCTTAAAGCATAATAATAAGGGAATAACACCCCTGTTAAATATTTAATAATACTTTTACATTTTTTTTTTTTTTCGTATAATGTACATTCAATTTCGAGTTACATAAGTTAACTAAAATTACAAATTAACATGTAGACGTCATTAGAACGAAATAAAATCGTTTAAAACTCATTTTTTATTTTTATTACTTATCTTTGAAATCAAGAAAAAGAACATTTTCTAATTTCTTTTTTAAAAAAGTACTACTTTTTTTTTTAGACAAATAACTCTTAAGCCTAGCAGAAATTCTAAATTAAGATTCTAGCAGTAAAAAGTTATTATTGAAGACCGATTTTATTTTGAAACTCGCAGACAATGTCTGCTACGCTGGTAACAATATTTAGAGAATTCTCAAAATTGCATATCACTCATTAATATAAAAATCTGAAAAAAAAAAGAAAGAAAGAAAGAAAAAGAACTCGATTAAAACAATTATTTATGATTCTTTTACCTTTACCAGAGGTTTTCTAGCCCGTATCCAGCTACATCTGACTTCCCACTGTCTAAGGCAGCACTTTATCTAACGCGTATTCACAGAAACAAACTTTTTCACACGCTATCCCCCAAAGCTTTGACCAGCATCTTTCCAACTTATTTTAATTCGGGTCCTGGTTTTTAATGCATGTGGTAGCGCTATATAGCATGCGTGGCGCAACCGCTGATATTTCTGTCTCCCCCTACCATCGTCGTTTCGCTAAATCCCACCAAAATATGTGTTGTCTGGAAATAACCGACAAACACACACAAAAACTCGAAATAGTGAGCTAATTTGAGTTAAGTTTGAAAATTCTAAAGGGATTTTAGTGGAGAATTTAGTAAAATCCCGTAAGATTGCACATTGGCTACACATAAGCAACACACACATAAAAAATCGCCTTCCTTAGGTAATCTGGTACAGAATTATACTTAGAAATGTCTACTGCCAATGAATGAAACAAGAAAGATAGATGATTTACCAGAAAAAAAAAAGTCACAGTTGGAACAATGTATTGAGAAAACAAATTTTACCAGTGATTTAAAACAAACAAACGAATGAAAGATAGTTAAAAGAATAGATGCAATTCTCTGTTAGGAACGCCAGTTGGTTTTCTCTCTTATTTACTGCTTTAAACCACCAAATTATGATAAAATGATTTAGCTAAATTAGAAGGGAACGTAAAAAATAATAGTTAAAGTGATTATAATAAATAATTAAAAAAATTAATGGTATTAATAATATTAAAAATAATATAAATCATATTAAATTCAAACCAAAAAATATATATGCTTTTCTGTTATCGGGATCAAATTCAGGTAGAATTAAAAAAAAAAAAAAAAAAAAAAAAAAAAAAAAAAAAGAAGAAGAATTCGTTTTATATTTTATATTTTATTTCGCTATCATTTCGCCTTATATTTTATTTTCTCTATCATATTGTAGGTAACGGAACTATGATATTCATGATAATTTTCAGTCTCAGCTTATTGTCAATTTTTCACTTTTTGAGGTGTTGAGGATCCAAAAATCACAAATGAATGTCTTTTTTGTCAGTAAATTTGTCAGTCAGTCAATTTTATAATTTAACAGCTTCTGTAGAAGTTATCTGAAAAATAAATAATCATAATTAAGTTGAACTGAATATCAGTTATTCGAAATTTAAGATTTTCTTAATATGGTAGTGTAGAACGAAATTTCGCATGAATGTGAGTTGCTTTTATCGTAAAGAAACTTGGCTAATTTTAAAATACCATCAGTATTACACCGGCATGGGCATTATTGAGTATAAACTTTCTAAAAGAAAAAAATCGTAGGTTATTCGAAATTAAAGATTTTCATAATATAGTAGAGTAGGGCATAAGCTTGCAAAAAATATTTCGCATTGACTTGCATAATGAAGTTTTTTGCTCATGCATTAGCATGAATTGTCATATATAATTGAAATACAAAACTGACATCCATGAAAATACACCCCAAATTGGGATAATATAAACACATTTGTCTGAAGAGTATTGTTGCCACCAATTTTAGCTCCAATCTAAACAAAAGAGTTTGCAGTGGAAGCATACAGATATTCCTCTCCATTAAAAAAGTTCAAAGCCCTCTACGCCCTACCCGCTTGTGTGTTGCTTTCGTTCGTCTTCGGTCCCAAGGGGCTGGTTCTCATCGATTTCCTGAGGCATGGGGCCAGAGGCAATGACCAGTGGCATTTGGAAACAAAAGGTTCAGGAAGGCAATTAAATTTAAATATCCTTAATAAATTTTCTCGTGGTGTCACCTTGTTGCACGACAATGGTAAATCAAACATAGGAAACAAAGGAACATATGCAGAAGTTCAAATGAGAAATTCTGAGTTACTCACGCTATAGTAAAGTTATATCCTCATGTGTTATCCACGTTTTCAGTTAACTCAAAAAAGCACTGAGAGCATAATGGTTTAAAACGAGTGACGTAGTCAAGGAATGTGTTCGCAACTCGTTGAAACAGCAGCTAAAGGTTATTTTTATAATTTTTCGGTTTTAATACATTCTGCGACCAGTGCCTCATTGGCATATATGCCTAAACAATTCTGAACAATACTTTTAAGTTTTGTTAAATAAATTGTATGAAATTTTCCATCTCGTTATTTTTACCTTATCTAATAATTTCTTATACAAATTTACAAATATGTAATAAAATACAATTTTTAATAAAATCACACAATCAACTGTGGAAGAAAATCATATTGTTTGAAATTTACTCAGTCGGAAAAATTAAATTTCATGTAATAAAATCTTATTAAAACATTATTTCAATGAATAAATATATTTTGCTTTTATCTTTGCACCCACTTTCATATGTCTTCAAATAATTTTTGCAGTCACATTGTAAAAGGTTATCTTCACATACAGGATATAGTGCTGCCTTTTTTGCTGACTCTTCAACCACTATATCTGTACTGATAAGTATAAAGGATTTAAGCCCAAAAAGGTCGATTTTGAGTTAAGTACATAGTCAGACTCCGAAAAAAATTCTCTATCGATTGGTATAAAGGATTTAAATCCATGTCATTTACTCTTTGAGAAAATCCATTGGTAAAAAAAGATTCATGTCAGAAATTTAGCATTCATGTCTGGTACAAAATATTTAATTCAATTTTTTTCGATTTATTAAATGAAGGTGGACAATCACTGAATGGTATAAAGGGTATAAATCAACATAATCCCTTTTTCCTAATCGATTCTTCTGATTAGTTTTTAGTTAGTTTAATTTTATTTCTCCTGAAAAATCAAGTCTCCTGAAAAATCAAATATATGGACTTAAATCCTTTATACCTCAAAGTACAGATATTTAAATTGCAATTTTATATATTTTGTTTCCACGATCAGTTAAAGTTGGTGGAAGAGTCAGGAAAAAAGCCGGAACTATACCATGGATGTCTGTCAATCAATCAATCATGGTTAAAATTAATATCTATGGTACTGAATTATTATTTTGAAGTAGATGTATGAAAATAAGCTGTTCACTCCCTATTTTGTTTATTTATACTTTATCAAAATGGTTCTCTTTTTTATTTATTTTTTACACAAAAACATACAAACATTTAAATAACAAGTTCTTTCCTTATATAATCAACTTATAATGATAATTAATTACTTTTTATCCCATTTTTATGTCCATTTTCAAACTGATTCAAGAATATTTGGATTAGATAAAAGACATGAAACTTATGAAAAGAACAACAAATGAAAAAAAAAAAAAGAAAAACTAATCAAACAATAAATAATAAGAGTAATTTATATGTTATTAAATTTTAAATAAAACGAATATGGAAAAATTAAATTTAATTTCTAATAGATCTCTTTATTTCCCTTCTTTTCTTTTTTCTTTCTTTTTTTCTTTCTTTTCTTTTCTTTTCTTTTTTTTTTTTTAAATAAAGATTTTCTTTCTTTCAGTTAAAAAAAAAGTATTTTTCTAAATACAAAGCTTTTTTTTTTTTTTTTTTTTTTTTTTTTTTCAAGATTAAATTTATAATGTTAATTAATTGCGTTGGGTTTTTTTCATTCTTTGTGAATTCAGATCATTTCCTTCTAAAAAGGAATTTACAAATAAGTTTAATGGCCAGAGACGGAATGGTGCGGAATTTATCGACTAAATTATTGCAACTAAAATTGTTGATGTGGAATGAAGCTTTTAGAAACAAATAATTAAAAGTATATATATATATATATATATATAATTATACATTTTTTTTTTCTTTCTGGGCATTTTTATACAAAATTTATGCATATTTTAGAAAAATAAGGTAATATTAATATTGTTAAAAGATTTATGCAATGATATTAATTTACTGTTATTAATATTTCGCATAAAAATACTTATACATTTAAAAAAAAAAAAAAAAAAACTAGTATGTTGTGGCCACCACAAGACTTTCTTCTATATTTTCCTATATACATATTCAATCAGTAACAATATTTAAAAAAAAAAAAAAAAAAAAAAAAAAAAAAAAAAACGATTTTTTTCTAATTTTTTTTTGTTAAAAGTAATACATATTCAACCAGTAACAATATTAAAAAAAAATCGATAACTTTGTTTTAAATTATCACAGATTTATAGTTCAACCATTCGTTTTAAAGGTATTGACGAGATCTTTCGAAAGATACCCATCTTGAAAATGTACCTCCCCGGGGGGGTACTTCCCCCCCAGGGGGGGAACCGGTGCCCCCACATGCACAAAATTTTTTTCGTAGTTAACTACTACTATTATCAATAATTCATATTAATTTTACAATCACAAGTTTAAAATAACGCTCATTATGTACATTTATACGAAATTTTGTCCTATATTGGCATGTTAAAAATTTAGAAAAATTGCGATCACAGCGCCACCTGTTGAGCTATTGATCCCTAAATGTAATCAGCACCAAATTATGTCGGGGACCAACTAAATACCAAGTTGGTTAAGTTTCGTTAAAAAAAAAAAAAAAAAAAAAAAATACGATTTTTTTTCAAATTGTCACAGATTTATAGTTCAACCATTCGTTTTAAAGGTATTGACGAGATCTTTCGAAAGATACCCATCTTGAAAATTTACCCCCCCCCCCGGGGGGTTACTTCCCCCCCAGGGGGGAACCGGTGCCCCCACATGCACAAAATTTTTTTCATAGTTAACTACTACTATTATCAATAATTCATATTAATTTTACAATCACAAGTTTAAAATAACGCTCATTATGTACATTTATACGAAATTTTGTCCTATTCTGCCATGTTAAAAGTTTACATAAAATGCGATCACAGCGCCATCTGCTGGGCGATTGATTCCCGAATCTAATCAGACACTTTCCATGTCAGGGTCCAACTATACACCAAGTTTGGTTCAATTTCATTCATCGGTTCGTGAGATACGGTGAAAAATACGAAATTTTGCGATTACAGCGCTACCTGCCGGACGATTGATCCCCAAATCTAATCAGCACCTTGCCCCGTCAGGTTCCAACTATATACCAAGTTTGGTTGAATTTCATTCCTTGGTTCGTGAGATACGGTGAAAAATACGAAAATTTGTCCTATACTGCCATGTTAAAAATTTACATAAAATGCGATCATAGCGCCACCTGATGAGCTATTGATCCCAAAATCTAATCAGCACAATGCCCCGCCAGGGTCCAACTATATACCAAGTTTGGTTGAATTTCATTCATTGGTTCGTGAGATACGGTGAAAACACTAAACCACAGACAGACCGACAGACAGACAGACAGACAGACAGACAGACAGACATTTTCTAAAAACTATCAATTCGTGTTCAGGACATCCTAAAACGTGTAGATCCGTCAAAAAACGGAGGTCGAAAATTTTCGCGAATCCAATACTTTCTCTATATTACATATAGAAGAAAGTAAAAACGGAAGTGCATGTCAATTATATTTTAAAAACCTTGCACCCCAACTCAAAAATACGAGCTGTTGATTTTTCCGCAGTACCATTATAATTTAAAAATTACTTAACTATGAATTTTAGCTTTTTACTTTCTCTTACCCATAGGGTAGAGGAAGTGCTGTTTTAGGGTCAAATTTTTGAACGTGAGTTTTTGTTATATTTACACGTTTTGAGGCCCCCTGAATACAAACATCATGATTTAGCGAATTTTCTGTGTGTCTATCTGTCTTTCTGTTATCAGCATACCTCAAGAACAAATGGTAGCAGAAAGTCCAAATTTGGTATTCTAAATATGTATGATATAATGGTGCTAAACTAAGCTTTTCGTTGAGATGAAGCAAATGGTTCGTGTACAGGGACACCTAAGAGAATTCAAATACATTACTTCTACGGGGGAAAGAGCTGATAAGTAGAGTTTAAACACCTATACATCACACTAAACCAAATGAAAGGAATATATATTTTTTATATGCGTAAAAACATGTCTCATGTAGAATGTGGTAGGGAAATCATTCACTGTTCGTTTACAGGGCTACGCAAGGAACTAGATAAAAGTGTGACAATAGTTGCAAATTGGCGGAAGTTTATTTCAGGCTGGGCCTTGTATTATTACTATAGGATTATATTTAGGTGCACAATGTGGTCTGTATTTAATCTTCGAAAGATATTCAGGGCTGCAAATATTTTAGTGATAAGATTCTTTTTTGTTTTTGGTTGATGTGCTTTACTAATAATATTTCCCCATTTCTAGGAGAGCTGTTCGGGAATAGAAATGAATTCCTCATAGAGATATGGTACATATGTATGTTTTTAAGCTAAATATTCATTGCTTATTTTTTGTATATTTATACGTTTTGTGGCTTCCTGATTACCGTAGTCAAGTGTTTTAACGTTTGATCTTTGTCTGTGTCTCTTAGAGTGACTTAAAAACAAATAATTTTAATCTATTCAAATGTTGTATTTTGAAGTTAATATAAGTTTGTTGCTGGAAAAGTTTAATCAAGATTGATAAGTTTCAAGGAATGTTGCGTGTGGAAGTTCTCTGAATAATTTTAAGTGAACTTTAATTTTAATAACACATTTAAATTCTATATAAATATAGGTGCGGTAATGAAACGGGGGGTTTAGGGAGCGGTAGCCAACCTTACACAGAACTAATAGCCATATAAAACTCTTCCGAAGCCTAATTTGAATTGTTTTAACATAGATTTACACAGCAGTGCTCGTTATGTTACCTCTTAATCTCCAACATGTATTTATAATATTAAATTTCAGGGTAAGAGGAACTCGTGTGAGTGACACACCAGATTATTTTAAGCGCAAAGATTATATGAAATATTCATAAGGTTATTTCAGTAATATTTATATTTTCGATTTCAAGATAATATAATTTGCATTTGAATGCATATTTAAAAAAAAAAAAAAAAAAACTGTACAGTCGGTAACAAAAATGTCCGAACATTAGCAAAAATTCCTATGTAAAAAAAGTACACTTCATACGGTTTTGTTAAATAAATCCTTATTGAATCATGTTCCTACACTGACTAAGAACAGGATTCGACAAGGATTTATTAACCAAAACCGCACGAAGTGTACTTTTTTTACATAGGAATTTTTGCTAGTGTTAGGACACTTTTGTTACCGACTGTACAGTAAAAACAATATTACAATTTTGCCCTTTCCTGGGGCGATCAAATGGATCAAATGGGTAGTGTGGGCCGATGAACCGATTTCAAAGAATTTCTTTCTTTCTTTTTAACACTTTCCAACAGGGTTGAAACGTGTTAAAGATTTCGGTTTGTCTGTCTATCGGCATGTCTGTCCGTCTGTTATTTCGTTTGTCTGTCTATCGGCGCTCTGACTCCCGTAAATACCCATGGAAATTTTTTGAAACTGATGTATGTTATTCAAGTTCACTATCGAATGTTTCCTACTGAAAATAGAGTGAATACCTCTAATAGTTTGTGTACAGGGCTAGAGTCCTGCCCGAATAGTGAATTTTAAATAAACCCGAAGATCGACCCGAACTCGACAAATAAATTTTAATTGACCCGAAAACCGACCCGAGCCCGCACGAAAGAGTTTTCAAGACCCGCACCAGATTTCTTTTCACCCGTAACCCGATTTCTTTTCACCCGAACTTGACCTGAAACCCGAATCTAAATGAAAATTAATAACTCCTCTAAAGATCACGGAAAATATTTTTAATTTATAAAATAAAGTAAATTTTCTTTGTCACACTGCTGGTAAATCATTTTAAAAAGAACTAAAAATATAATTACAAATTCACTACAGTAAAAATTAAAAAATCTGAAAAATAGATTAATAAATTGCCGAAAGATCAGTGAAGGCCTATCTATCGCGCGACAGTAGCCGCAATAGACATGCTATTGACTTGAAATTTGGTACAAATGTTCATGAGCCCCACGGAGTCAGCTGTATAGTTTTAGGTATGCATTCCATTTGTAGTTCGTGTACAGGGACACGCCAAAGATTTTCTTATCCTTACGGCTTAGGAAGAATTTGTATGTACTGCAATAGCGACCGCATATTTCTTCTGATTGACTTGCAAAAATGCATACACGTTGAGGCTTTGTATAGAAATAGCTGAATAATTTTTTTTGTCTATATTGTTTATGAATTGTGCACAGGGACACGCCAAAATTCTTATCATTGCGGCATATGGGGTGAATTTCGTTTAAAAGCATTTTAACATCATTACTCATTACTTTGGAATCAACAAAATGATATTAGTATACATTAGTGAGATGCTTAAATTTATGTTTTCTCCAGAAAAAGTATGTGTGCTTAGGCTTCCTAATTAATGTACAGGACCTTACAAAAGTGTTCGGACAATGTCATGTAATCATCCAAATTATGTCAAATTTCGAACAATTATTCATGGAAATATAGAATAAGCTGAATAGTTTTTACTGGTGTATACAGTGTTTATGGTTTGTTTACAGAGACACACAAAATAATTTCGTGATTTAGAGCCTATGGACAACTTTTTATTTAAGGGCACTTTAATTCATTTATGCTGCATTGAACATAGTGGAATTAACCTACATTGTAAAGATGCTTAAAAGCATGTTTACTCTTAAAAAAGGATACGTATAGACTAAATAATTTATTTATGAGACCACGCAAGAGAATTTCGATGACGTACTATAATCTTCCAAATGATGTCTAATTAGTTAAAAAAATTAATGGGTAATAATTTATTAGGTGTATTCTTATTATTGGCGTACATAATAACTGTGGCTCTTTTTCCGGGATACATAAAAGAATTTCGTACTATTACTGTCTATAGTCGGTATTTCTTAAAAGTGTATTTTAACATGATTACATCCCATTAAATATAATTGAATTTTATAAGAATTTTAAAAGCATGTTCTTCTGTTGAAAAGTGTTAGCATAGAATTGGTAATTAGTTTACAGGGTTACACAAAAAAAATCTGATATGCTATGTAACCTTTTTGCATGAATATTAGTACAAATGTTTATGAATTTCAGGTAAGTAATACAAGACTGTTAGTTATTAAGACTACATATATATAATATACAGATAGGTATAGAAAGAGAGATACAGTGGGAGTTTGAGGGGGATGGCAGCACCCCTCAGGAAAGTATCTGTTTATGTAGCAAGTTAGTCGAATCAATATGTAATCTATATAATATTTCTCTAACGGGGACCAGTTACAATTATTTTTGTCGAAACGATACGATAGTGGTGTAATTAATAAAATACTCGAGTAATTAATAAATAACTTCAACTTTTACCAAAAATCAATTTTTGACCGAAAAACAATAACATACAAAAAGATATTTAAAAGTGAGTTAATATGGCGAGTTTGAAAAAAATCCCTACAGCCGTTTTTAAAGGAACGAACTTACGAGACCTGAAATTGAGCCATTTATATAGCACGCCTATCAATTTTTTTGAACCAATTATATCATTCGAAAGGACATCTAATAGGGTGTTTATATTGCAAATTTGAAGGAAATCGTTAGAGCCGTTTTTGAGATACAGGGTTATGGTCCCACTTCCGGTTTCCGATGTCCCACTTCCGTTTTTTTTTTTTTTTTTCAATTTTAACCAAAATTTGGAAAACTCATCTGTATACCAGAGGTGTTTGAATTCTAAAGTTTCGTAGTTCTATCTTTATTAGTTTCCGATATATGATAGACAGAAGATTCTCCCTCCCCCTCCCCCCCCCCACACACACACGCATACACACTGACCAAGTGTCAAAAACCACTTTTTTGGACTCAGGGATCCTTAAACCATGTAAATCAGGTAAAATCTCGATATCGAATTTTCAGACCGAATACAATGTGAGGTCTAGCAAAGTGCTACGATTAAAACTCGCACTTTGCGGGTAAAACGTGAATGTGCTGTTTTAGGATTCAAGTCGACTAGTAGAGTTAGTTCCTATCCTAACTTAAAATTGTAATTCACGATATGCTAATATTTTGGAAACTGAATAGTATAAAAGTAGAAGGTTAGTTGGAAGTCAGGGAATCCTCCTACATGCGAAAGACTACTTGGCCTTAGAATTTAAATAAAAGTAGTTGAGATCATTTGCGAGTAGTTAAGTAAAGTAAAATAACGGAGGTTATTTATTGCTGTCAAAGTATTTAAGAGGACTGCCCATTTTAAGTTATAAAGATATTAAATATAAAGTCCAGCGCCCTCATTCTTATTTAAGCTCAATTAAAGTTCATTAATTTTATGTATTTGGACTCTGTCATTTCTTTATAGACTTAAGTATTTCAAGTTGCAGCTTCAATCTAAGGTTAAATAAGCAAGATTCAAGTTCCATGCTCATTGAAACCTTTGGACAGCCCCTGCCTGCCTGGACGAGCCAAGCTTAACGGGTTGGATGCCTCAAGTTCCATGCTCATAAATTAATCTAGTGAAATCTAAGATCTAGGAGTTAAGATCTACAAATAAGATCATGGCGCACCAGAATTCTCCACAACAATACTTTCATTACCTATGGTAGTAGATTAATGGAAGTAAAAAAGAAAATGGTTATGGAAAAAGGACAGATTTTAAAACGGAATTTTTATTTTAAAAGTGTTTATATTATTATTATTATTATTATTATTATTATAAATATCGTTATTACAATAAAATTAACACCACTATTTTTATATAGCAATTTTTGTCGTAAAATAAACCTATAATTTTTGTAAGTTTATTCATTTTTTTAATACTGGTGAAAAGCTTAAAGGAAAAGGGTGGGTTCGCATAACCATGTTAATATAACAATAATAATTAATTATTAGTAGAATATTAGAACAGAATTGACCTTCTGTTAAATAAACCCTTTTACTCTTTATCAGCCAAAATGCAATTTAAAATATGCAAGTTTACTAGTACGACAGGACTATTTCTTTCAATCTGGCATTTTTCGTCGTTACCAATTTATAGTGTTCTACTTCGAAAACACCTCTGCAATTCTGCGCAGATCGATATTTATAGTCACAATTTGTACTAACACTTTTTTAGTGGTGGGAATATGATTTTACTAACATCACGCTATTTCGCCGCGTATTTTTGAATAGCAAAGTTGTAGTTGCTGTTTTTAAAATACCATTTTAACTTTGTTTTTTGGTTTTAATCTTGCTTACGATTTTCGAGATTTTAATTTCTAGTGAGAGTGATTAAATG
Source organism: Salticus scenicus (assembly GCA_963930645.1). Lineage (NCBI taxonomy): Eukaryota > Metazoa > Arthropoda > Arachnida > Araneae > Salticidae > Salticus > Salticus scenicus. Next base: position 284,092,595 of record OZ005652.1, on the reverse strand, counting down.
TAGTAGTTTTTTCTACATCTAGAAGTTTGTGGAATTCATACCGAAACAAATTTTCATAAATATTTTAGCGATACATTTCTTTACTCATATTCCATTATTTGAATAAAAAACACAAATTTTTAAATATTCTGTTTTTCATTTTTGGCTCATGTTTCCAAATGTTAATTATAATTAACATGTCTTTTTATTAGTAAGACAGGACTATATCTTTCAATCTGGTTCTTTGCGTCGTTACCAATTTATAGTATTCCACTTCAAAAATGCCTTCCAATATCCAGTTCTACCATTTAATTCTTTCTCTATCTTAAAATTTTTTGTGAAATCCGTTAAAACATCTCTCTATATATTTTTCTCTTCCTACCAGTGAAGAGCGAACGCACAACCTTCGGGTGCGTAGCTCTGTACTCTGACCACAAAGCCATCGTTCTTGGCTAAATATTTCTAAATATTTAGATTAGTGTTTTCAAGTATTTTTAGTACGAGAAGACTACTTGTTTTAATCTGCTATTTTGCGTAGTTACCAATTTATAGTGTTCCACCTCAAAAGTGCCTGCTAATATCCAGTTTTATTATTTAATTCTCTAATACTCTTACTCTATCTCTATTTTCTCTCTTACTCTAATGCTCTCTCTCTAATTTTACTATTTAATTCTCTAATTTAAACCAACTCTATGTTAAAATATTTTGTGAAATCCGTAATAACATTTATATATATATATATATAAACCTTTTTTTTTTTTTTAACTTACCATCAGGGAGGATCAAACTCACAGTCTTCGGGTTCGTAGTTCTGTTCTCTGCTGACCACATAGTCAACGGGTCTTGGCTGAAAGTCAATGGATTATATTAATTAATCTGTGATGAATTTTGAGTATAATTTAAGTATCGAATAATCAGTTTATAATTTTTTTTTATATTATGTTTTGTTCTGTAGAAATTGACGCTGTTAATTATTATTAATAATAAATGCGACATTGTTTTTAAGATTACTTTAAAAATTAAAATATTTTGTAAATGAGTATTAAGCAATTAGGGGAAGATACTATACAATCAATGCATTCAAATTCCAATAATTTATTTGGAATTAAAAATCAATATACAATTTTGAATATGTGTTTAGGAATTTTACTGAACGCACTCTATTACTTTTTTTTTTATTTTTTTTTTTAAGGGTGTTAAATCACAAATATCATTAGTCCTGTCGTACTAAATTAAATTCTGTCATAGACAGAATTTCATCCATAGTCTTGTTTTTTATTTGATGAATTTCCTAGAAAACTAGTCAAAGAGTGGTACATTTTTTCTAATATTTGCTTAAATTCAATCCATTGAATCAGAATTTAAAAATAATCATGCCATATCATTATCAGTTATGCTTATTTCTTTTTACTTTCTCTTAACCATAAGGTACAGAAAGTATTGTTTTTGGGTAAAATTTTCGAACGCGAGTTTTTGTTATATTTACACGTTCTGAGGTCCCCTGAATACGAAAATCATGTTTTTAGCAAATGGTCTGTGTGTATGTCTGTGTGTCTGTGTGTGTGTGTGTGCGTGTGTGCGTGTGTCTGTGTGTGTATCTGGCTGTTATCAGCATATCTCAAAAACAAATTACGGCAGAAAGTTCAAACTTGGTATTCTATATGTGTATCATATAAGGATGCTACACTAAACTTTTCATTAAGATCAAGCAAATGGTTCGTGTACAGGGACACTCAAAGTATTCAAATACATTATGCCTATGGGGGAAATTGCAGGTAAGTAGAGTTTAACGGCTATAGACTGTACTAAACCAAATGAAACGAATATATATTTTTTGTAATAGAGATAGTCAACAGGAAAAAAAATTGTGTATGTAGGAGCCTCGCCTTCCCCTTGGGGGGGAAGTCCCCCCTCGAGGGGAGTAAATTTTCATGATAGGTATCTTTCAAAAGAGCTCGCTAACACCTTTAAAACGAATGGTTGAACCATGGATCTGAGATAATTTAAAACAAAGTTATCGATTTTTTTTTACTTTTAACGAAAAAAAACTTTTTTTAAATTTATTTTATTTTTTTTTAAATATTGAGAATAAAATGGACTTTATTTGGATATTTAGTGTTATACTACTTTTCTAATATGGAAATCGTCTGTATTATCATAAAAGATAATTTTTTTAAATAATAATTTTAATAAATTATTTTTTCAAAACAGAATTATTTTTTAATAACCGACTTAAATTCTATATAAATGTAGGTGCATTAATGAAACGAGGGGTTAAAGGGGGCGGTAGCCCCCCTCACACAGAACTAATTATCATATAAAACTCTTCCGAAGCCTAATTTGAATTGTTTAACACAGGTTTACATAACAGTACTCGTTATCTTATTATTAACCTATCTTAACCTATCTTAGTATTAACCTATTAATCTGCAACCTGTATTTGTAGTATTAAATTTCAGGGTAAGAGAAAGTCGTGTGAGTGACACACCAGATTATTCTATTACAAATATACTTGTAATACGATGGAAATTAAGTAAATCATTCTTTTTAGTCTTTATCTGATAAAATTTTAACGATAAAATAAATAAATAAATAAATAACAAATAATTAAATGACTTAGCAATTTTTCCATGGTATAATGTTTTTTTTTTTTTTTTTTTTTTTTAACTTTTACTGCAAAGTATTTAATTGCCAGAGATTTACATCGGAAGAAAAAAAAAAATACAAATACACGAAATTTCTCTAGCATATCAAAACACAGAATTGTTTGTGTGTTAAAGAAATTTCTTTTCATATAAAATTACTCATTTTGCAATTCAGAATTTCAAAATTATTTTTCATTTGAATAATTCTCTCGAAACAGGATGAAAGTGTGATAATTCGAAAATGATACCGAATATCAGATTACGAAAAGAAGATGATAAAAGTTAATTAAGTCGTAAATTTCTAGAATGAATATATCTTTAGCTTCAAAATCGAAAACGATTTTATGATGTAGATAACGATTAGTGATTAAGCTTTTCTACGAAACTTTGTTCATTTTATGGAAGTTTCCCTATTATGTATTTTGCAATTACTCTGATGTGAGTAGTAGATAAAAGCACAAAGATTTGTTCTCTGAAGCAGTTCAAATAATCTCTTTAATAACGTTTGTTTAGGAGAAAAATTTAAAGCTTTTTCTCGAAAAAAAGAAAAAAAGAAAGAAAGAAGTTTTATGAGATTTATTATGCAAATTGTTTTATTAGAATATTTGTAACTGAATTATAAAATATATTAGAATTATTAGAAGTAATAATGAGAAATTAGCTAATCAGAATCAGGGTATAGAAAGCCTATGATTGTATTTTTAACAGTAAAATAAGATTAAAGATATAAATGAAGAATAAGCTTTTCAAAATAGCCAAATAAAGCATTATTTTTCAACTAATCACTCAATTCCATAGTCACTCATTTGTGAAGTTCTGCGAATCTTATTGCTAATCATACTATATTCTATAAAAAGCGTTTTTTTTTTTTTGTATGTGTGTGTCTTTGAATAATAGAAGTCCATTTCATTATGATTTGCACAATGAATGTATTAAAATATGGTTTAAAAAATAACTTTCACAGAACTCCATGCTTTGGAATTATTTCGGGTGTCCTTGTATACAAATCGGTGATAGTATTCACACTATTTTCAATAGGAGACATGACGTAGGGAATTTGAATAACATATATAAATTTTAAGAAATTCCATGAATATTTACAGGAGTTAGAACGTGGACAAACAGACAGACGAACAGACAGACGGACAGAAAGATATACTGTAATCATAAACACTTTTCATGTTTGTAAGAATGTCTTAAAAAAAAAAAAAAAAAGATGTTTATAAAGCAATATAAAGCAACAATTTTCAACTAACAACCGATTATTATCTCAATTTGAAATATTTCAGTTACAGTAAAAACAAAGTTAACTCGTTGAGTGCCACGCGAATTCTTAAAATCCATTAAAATTCCATAATGATTCCTCCTGTAATACATAAAAATTGAGAAATTTTAAATAAATTTTCAATCAGTACTTAAAACAATGTAATATCTTTAGTTTTATATCCTATTTTACATTGTCAACCACCAATGGTTGACGCGGCTTTATATCATATTTGACACTGTCAGCCACTGACGGCTAACGTGGCGCTCAACGTGTTAATTTTTTATTGGTATTGCTTTTATTTTCGGGGTAAAATTTTCACTGAAAGGTTTGAGGTATTATATGTTCTGCACACTACTAAAGTTTCAAGATAATTCCTTCAATACTTTTAGAGATATATGACAAAATGTCTAGAATCTAGAACGGCTGACATGGCACTCAACGTGTTAATATAGTTCGTGTTTCTTCACTTTATTGGACCCTTTTATGTCACGTCATGTATTGCACTGAATCTTTTCGATTTCTTAAGGTTTTGTATGACTAAAAGTAAACTAAACTTAGACATTGCTTTTTTTCATATTTATAGCTACATAATTTATTTTTCTTCTTTTATAAATTTTTTTTAGTCGTAAATAATTTTCTACACTGCTTGGTTGTTTCAATGTGTCATTTTTTTTTTTTTTTTTAACTTTCTCTTACCCATAATTCAATCTTTTCGATTTCTTGAGGTTTTGCATGACTGAAAGGAAACTAAACTTAGACAATTTTTTTCATCTTTATAGGTACTTAATTTATTTTTTATTTTTTAAATTCTTTTTAGTCGTAAATAATTTTCTACACTGCTTGGTTGTTTCACAGTGTCTACACAGTGTCTTCACATGCTACACTAAGCTTTTCGTTGAGATCAGGCAAATGGTTCGTGTACAGGGATTCCCAAGAGAATTCAAATACATTGCATCTATGGGGAAAATTGCTGGTAAGTAGAGTTTAACATCTATAAAGTGCACTAAACCAAATGAAACGAATATATATGTATTTTACATGCGTAAAAACATGTTTCATGTAGAATATGGTATAGAAATCATTCACTGTTCGTTTACAGAGATACACAAAAGAACTAGATTATAATGCGACAATACTTAAAAATTGGTTGGAAGTGTATTTCAGGTTGTGCCGTGTGTTATTAATATATGATTATACTTATGTGCACCATGTGATGTGTACATAACTTTCAGAAAATATACAGGGCTGCCTATATTTAAGCCGTAACATTCTTTTTTATTGTTAGTGAAAGTGCTTTACTGTAATATTTTACAATGTCCAGGAAAGCTGCTCAGGAATTGAAATTAATTCGTAGTAGCCATATGGTAAATAACGTATTTTTTAAACTAAATATTCATTGATTTGTTTCTTGTATATTTACTCGTTTTGAGGCTTGCTGAATACCGAAGTGAAGTTTTATAATTTGATCTTCGCCTGTTTGTGTTAGATAAAATTAAAAACAAATAATTTCAGGCAATCCAAATGATGTATTTTGAAGTGAATACGTTTGTTACAAAAAAGTTTGTTCAAGATTGATAAATTTCAAGGAATAATGCCTGTGAAAATTGTCTGAATAATCTGAATTTTTGAACTTAATAACAGATTTGAATTCTCTATAAATGTAGGTACAATAATGAAACGGGGCGTTGAGGGGGCGGCAGCCCCCCCTTCCACATAGAATTATTTGTCAAATAAAGCTGTTCCGAAGCCTAAGTTTAATTGTTTTAATATAGGTTTATATAACAGTACTCGTTATCTTAACCCTTAATCTCCAATCCGTACTTATAGTATTATATTTCAGAGTAAGAGGAAGTCGTGTGAGTGACACATCAGATTATTGTTATTATTTTTTAAATAATTTTGCCCGTATACAATCTGATATATACATATTAAACCCCTCCCCCCTCCCCCAAATCTTTTTGAAATTTGAAACTTAAACACACAGTTTTGCACTCCTGCAAAGCAGTACTTTTGAATATGTTGCATAATTCTTGCAACAGATTTCGCCACTGCAAAAGTGTGGAACTGTTGTTAGGGCAGATTGTTAAATACGGGAATATAGCGCATTTTTGCTGATTAGTGTGCTTAAATGTAAGAGAAACTGAACATATTTATTATGTATCTTTAAATATAATAATTTGGACAGTTTTTTTCGCAATGATTACTATGCTTGTCGAAACTCTATTATCTGATTTTAAATATGAAGTAAATGCCCACCTTTGCTAGTGCAAATCAATAAATATGTCTGAATAAAACGGCTTATATATGTATATATATATACAGTAAAACCTCTCTAAGTTGGACACCTACGGTTCCAAGAAAAAGTGTCCAACTTAGAGAGGTGTCCAACTTATAGGGGTTAGACATAATGTTAATGGATACATTCCGTTCCGAGAAAAAGCGTCCAACTTAGAGGGGTGTCCAACTTATAGGGGTGTCCAACTTGAGAGGTTTCACTGTATATGTAATTACAAGATTAAACAAAAAAAGTGTTGTATATGACGTTCTTAAATTTTCTGTTGAATCATATAAACTTGACACATTACCCGAATAATTACAAATGCATTGTCATCGTGTTGTGAGTTATTCTAAAAGTTTCAAATACCTAGCTAGTCGAGAAGTTAGCTAAAAATCGATTGCAAGATTTGTACTGGAGAAACAAGAAAGAGAGTTGGAAGCGACATAAAAAAAAAACGTTGGTTTTAAAACAACATATTTTTAGAATATCTTTTTAGAACAACATATTTTAGCATCATGAACTACATTAGCACTTTATCAATGTGTTGAAAATTTTTAAAGTTATAACGACGTTAATTTTTGTGAGATGCCTAGTTTAACTTTTTATATTTTTTTAATGTTTACGTTCAATTAAATGTATTTATTTTTATGTCGAAAAAAATGACCCCATATTTATTTATTTATTTTTATTTTATTTATTTATTTATTTATTACGGGGGGGGGGATAATTAAATTATAGCTAATATTTAAATGGCTAATTTTAAAGCTATTAGGAGATTATCATTTTTATATTTTAATTAATTAAAAGAAAACTAATCAAAAATTCGAAAATCGGATTTCGAGGTATTGCGTTGTCTAGCTAGTCAGGAAATTAGTTAAAAATCGATTGCAATATTTGCACTGGACAAACAAACAAACAAACAAACAAGAAAGCGAGTTAATAAAAACATGGTAATAAAGAGCAAATTGTTTTTTTTTTTTTTTTTTTTTTTTTTTTTTTCGTGAGTCAGAGGTTTTTAAGTAATTACAGAAAAAAATGTTGATATTTCTAGAAATATGTGCCGTGCTAAGGAAAAATTCTTCTTCTTTTGTTTCAAAACATTGCTAATATTTTTTGAAGGTAATAATGTAATTTAATGAGATTTCTCTGTTCCCCAAGACGATTTTACAAGACTATCAGCAGAAAACTTAAGGAAAATTTATTTTTTACTTTATTTTATATCTAAAATAATGATAAATTTTTTTTAAAATAATCTAAATAATATTTCTCTAACGTGGACCAATTTCGAGTATATCTTATAGAAACGATATGATAGGGACAATTAAAATACGTGAGGATTAAATAAAATTAAAAAAAATAAAATAAAGAATACATAAGCAATATTTAAGCACGCGGACTCAGTTCAGTGATCTAATAATAATAAAAAAAATATATATGACATTTGTCAGATGAGATAATTTTATAATATATATATATATATATATATATATATATATATATATTAATTTGCACCTTTACAATCTTTGCAAGCGTCGTTTTAATTCTAGCAATACCTTAAAGATATAAACAAAATATGAGCTTTGTGTCATAAATTGACTAAAAAACGCAACAATAAGAAGTATTATCAAAATAGGTATTATTATTATTGTTTTTTTTTTTAAACAAAAAATTATGCCAAAATGAATAAATTAAAAGGCATCGCGAACATATGGCGGTAAAAATTTAAAAGTTGTCATTATACTAAAATTATGTCCTATACTAAAGTTGATTTTCCTGGGGAAGTATGAAAACTGGATCATCAAACATGAATTTTATTTTGAAATTTTTTCTTTGAATGATTTTGGGTTAACTATCACTACCGTTCCATAAGCATATTGGCGATTTCGCGATTGATTTTGAGTACTTGGCGAAGAAACAAAACACGGTTCTGTTCGTACAGTCGGTAACAAAAGTGTCCGGACACTAGCAAAAGTTCCTATGTGAAAATATGCTTAATTGAATGTGAAAATATGCTTAATTTTGATAATTTTTTGTGGTCCCTGTAATTCATTTCAGCCGATAATCTTTTCACTTCCTGGTATTTTATGAAGAGTAGAATCACATTTACTTTTTCAATATTTTTTGAAGACAACACATTTCTAATGTTTCCTTGTTAGATTAATTCATAAGAAAACTTTGTTTATATTGAACAAATAACCATGCATGCACATATGTAATGTGTATGAATATAGAGTGAAAATAAATGCTAAGTTAATTTCCGTATGAGAATTTTTTAATGTATTTCTTTTCTCTTTTTAATTATTTCTTTTCTCTTTTTTATTATTTCTCTTTTTTCTAATTTATAAGGACATCAGATGCATTTCAATATTATTTTCGGTTTCAATAATTGATGTCTTTTTTTTTTTATAATTTCCTTTATAAATAAACCTTCTATATTTTTTTTTTTTATAAATAAACCGACAAATAAACTACTTTAGTGTACTTAAAGTTAATTAAAATTGAGAGTTAAATCTCAGAAAGTGAAAATAGCTTTTAAAATCAAAATAAGCAGAATATAACACATCTTTGACGACAAAGAAATATTTGTGTAAACTTAAACATCCAATTTGTTGTTAAATTTATCTGTCTGAAGCCATTATTAACTTAGATAAGTGTTATTGAAATTCGATAAAAGATTTTCAATTAGTTTCAGGAAAAGCATGTTAATTAACCTGAAGAGTACGTAGAAAGTAAAGTTTTAGTTTGGCTTTTCAAAATTATACTAACTTAAAACAGTGTTGTATTTCAATTTGTTCTTGATATAAAATTGTTTTAAAGGAATGATTTATTTTGTTTCATAAAATACGACATATTTAAGTGTAATAAAGTAAAACTATGGTGACAGAGAAAACTGGATATTTTATATATAATGCAAATATATTTAAAAATATTTAAACATTGTTATATTCCAATTGCTTTTTGATAGATTTCATTTTTAAATACATATTTAAAGCGTTCTTTAATAGAAAGAAAAGTACTATTATTAAAAAACATGTTAACCCATTCTCTGTTTAATCCATATATTACCATACAAATAGTATATTTAAGCTAAAACGCGAACCGGAATGATAACAACACATCTATAGGCACCAAAATGGAACTCAAAAATTCCTCATGTTGTATCAGTATGCATAGTCTATTCTATCCCTTTCCGATCCAGGGCGGACGATCGTGCGGTTTATAGTGTGACTGTCAGGAGTTGGCCCCTGTCAATCAAACGTGACGTAGGCCGCGGCGATTCGATTACCTTGAAATCGGTTGAGGGTGAAAAGGGAGGTGGTTTGCTATCTTTACGAGTTTTGTGACATTTTGGCGAAAATACTGTTTATTATCTATTTACTTATTTCCAAATTTGGAGAACTTATGGGCTTTCTAATATGTTATATCATTAAAAAATATTTGTTACATTATAACTAATTATTAATACGATGAGGATTGTTATGATTGTCTAAACGATATTTCAAAATTTCGGTTTGCAGTCTTTTTTAGAAGGTTTTTAATTGAAATTGACTTGGTCATCGTGTCTTCGTGTCACGCTAGTAAACAAAGCGCCTTCATTTTAAAGTAAATATAAGCTACTCCGTTTGCCGCTCTGTGGCTCACTTGGTAAGAGCGTCCCGTTAACAGCGCTGTTGGCGTGAGTTCGGTTCCCGGAAGGTCCAGCGTGTTAATTTTTGCAGATAATTAGTAGAAAATGTGTCAATTGATACAAGAATTTTTTTCGTAACTTACACTAAGAATATTTTGAGGAGTTTTTTAAGAAGCATTTTTTTTTTTTTTAATTATTTAGATATTGGAAAACACAAAACATTTTAGATATTAAAAAAGCACAAAATAAAATGTTTTAAGTAAAAAATACATTAAAAAATATTTTTAGATGCTTTATATATATGTATATATATATATTATATATTACTATTATATGAAATTGGATTTGTCATCGGATTTTTGTCACGTTAAAAAACCAAGACGCTTCCATTATATATATATATTAAAAAAAAAAAAAAAAAAAAAAAAAGTAAGCAACTCATTGTATCTCTTAATGAATCAGCTGGTTACAGCGTCATGTTGATAATACGAGAGTCGTGTGTTCGATCCTCGCCGGACCGAGGTGTTATTTTTTGCAAATAATTAATAGAAAAAGTGTCAATTGATAAAAGAAATATTTCGTTGTGTACACAGTATCCTAATAAATTTTCAAGAGTTTTTTAAACGACTTTTTTAGGAGCTTTTTACATGAAATTGACTTTGTCATCGTGTCATGCTAGTAAACAATTAAAGTAAATATAAGCCATTCCGTTTGTGGCTCCGTGGCTCAGTTTGTTAGAGCGTGACGTTAATAAAGCGGTGGTCGAGAGTTCGGTCCCCGGAAAGTCCTGCGTGTTAATTTTTGCGGATAATTAGTAGAAAAGGTGTCAATTGATAAAAGAAAATTTTTCGTTGACTAAACAGTATCTTCAGAATTTTCGAAGATTTTTTTTTTTTTTTTTTTTTTTTTTAAGAAGTTTTTCTTTTTTTATGGATATTAGAAAACACAAAGTGTTTTAGATATTAAAAAAGCTCAAAATAAAAAGTTTGAAGTACAAAATACATAAATAAATATGTGTAGAAGTTTTATATATATATTATATATTATTATATGAAATTGAATTTACCATCGCGTTTTCTGTCACGCTAAAAAACAAGACACTTCCACTTATTATTATTATTTTTTTAATTATAAGCAATTCATTGCACCTCTCTCTCTCTTAATGGCTCAGCTGGTCTGAGCGTTATGCTAATTTTTCAAATAATTAATAGAAAAGGCGTCAGTTGATAAAAGGAAATATTTCGTTGTGTACACAGTACCCTAATAATTTTTGAAGATTTTTTTAAATAGCTTTTTATCTAGTTACTAAAAAGCACAAAATAATAATTTAAATAAAAATAAATAAATAATTTTTACAAGCTTTTTATTGAAATTGGGTTTCATTATCGCGTCTTCATGTCACGCTAATAAATAAGGCGCCTCAATTTTTAAGTAAATGTCGGCAGTCCTTATAGTCGCTCGTTGGCTCAGTTGGTTAGAGCGTCAAGTTGCTAATACGATGGTGGTGAGTTCCATCCCCGAAGGATCGATGCGTTAAATTTTGCAGATAATTAATAGAAAATGTGTCAGTTGATAAAAGAAAATTTTCCATTGTCTATACAGAATATTCTAAGAATTTTTGAAGAGATTTTTTTTGAAGAAGCTTTTTATTAGATACTAAAAAGCATAAAATAAAAAGTTAAATATGTATATATATATATATATATATATATTCTTTTAGAAGTTTTTTATTGAAATTGGATTTTTACCATCGTGTCTTTGTGTCTTTCTGAAAAAGAAGAAACCTCCACTTTAATGTAAATTTAAACAACCTTTTTCGTCGCTCGTTAATGCATTTGGTTAGAGCATCATGGTGATAACGTGATGCTCGTGAGTTCGATCGTCGCAAGCCGATGTGTTACTTTTTTGCAGATAATTAATAGAAACGATGTCAATTGATAAAAGAAAATCTTTCATTGTCTACACAGTGTCCTAAGGAATTTTGATAGTTTTTTAAAGAAGCTTTTTTTTTTTTTTTTTTTTTTTTTGTGTGTGTGTGTGTGTGTGTTACTAAACGCACAAAATAAAATTTTCAGTAAAAATATAAATAAAAATTAATTAATTAATTAACAAAAATATAAATAAATAAAAATAACACTGAAAGTTTTTTCATATTGTGGAGCCCTAAAAATCGTAAAATAAAAATTTATTCTTGCAGAAACATGTTATAAAACCATAAAAGTTTCAACAACAAGAAAATTTTAAAGAAAAATATAGATATTTCACTTTTGCAAAACATGAAAATTTTTAAATATTTCAAATATTTTAAAAAGCATTCGAGAACAATATTCCTTTTGTACAAGTATCTGTTAGATTTTTCTAGCATGTTCTATAATTTTTCTTGACAGTTCTTAGACTTTTGGTTAGAGAGTCATGCTGATAAAGCGATGGTCCCAGATTCGGTCCTCGAAAGACGATATAGTAATTTTTTTGGAGATAAATAATCGAAAAAAAGATGTCAATTGATAAACGAAAATCTTCCGTTGTCTACAAAATATACTAAGAAATTTTAATTAGTTTTTTTAAGAAGCTTTTTCCTTTTTTGTAACTAAAAAGAACAAAATAAAATTTAAGTAAAAAATCATTTTTTAAAGTTAGAAGCTTTTTATTGTGAAGCCCTAAAAAGCATAAAATAAAATTTTTTCTGGCAAAGACATGCTACAAAGAAATGAAAGTTTCAACACTAAGAAAATTTAGAGAAAAATATAGGTACTTTCCTTTTGCAAGAGATGAAAATTTTTTAATGTTCAAAATATTTTAAAAAGCTTTCGAGACATTTGAAATTTCTGGCCTAACGAATGATTATACAAAAACTAATAACTAAGAATATTGGTCTCGAAAGCTTTTTAAAATATTTTGAACATTAAAAAATTTTCATCTCTTGCAAAAGGAAAGTACCTATATTTTTCTCTAAATTTTCTTAGTGTTGAAACTTTCATTTCTTTGTAGCATGTCTTTGCCAGAAAAAATTTTATTTTATGCTTTTTAGGGCTTCACAATAAAAAGCTTCTAACTTTAAAAAATGATTTTTTACTTAAATTTTATTTTTCTCTTTTTCATTTTTTTTTCTTTCTTTCTTTCTTTCCTTATGTCCTAATTTGGACCTAGCACCATAAATAAAACTACCAATCTACCAACCTTTCTTTCTTCTTGCTTTCTTCTCTTAAAAAAAAAAAAAAAAAAAAAAAAAAAAAAAAAAGTGAAAAGAAAAGAAAGAAAAAAAAAATTAAAATTTAAATAAAGAACTGCACTCCTGTAATTATTATTTTTTTTTTCTTTTCTTTTTTTTTAAGACAAAATACATAGAAATTAAAAGCCATTCTAACAATAATGTAAGAAATTATCTTTCATATTCGTATCTGATGTGTATGCAAATATTCTGTGAGCTATTGTACATAATACTGTAAATTATTCGTACAGCTCAATTTATTTTTTATAAAATTCCCCATTTATTTATTCAGTATTTTTAAAAATGTTTTTATTTTCTTAAAAAAAAAAAGAGTACAGCGTAAAAACTATTTTCATTTTTATTTTTTAAATGTTTTCAAAGAAAATTATTTTTTTTCCTGAAATACAAAATAAAATGCGTAGACAATAATTTATAATCCATGCAAACAGCACGATTTTTTTTTTCTTGTTTAAATTTATTGCTCGAAACTTCTTTATGCAAATTCGGTAATAGTGCTTATTGAAATTTCAGAAATTATTGAAAAGTGTTTTTTTTCCCCCCTTTTAGTTTATGTGTCATTAATTTTTAAATATTAACACATGTTCCTTTTAATAGGCAAAACGAATTTCAGCTAGCGAAAAGTAAAAATTATTGGCTTGATGTGTTATTTTCATGGCAACCTTCTTTTTTCCCCACCCATTCATTCTTTTCACTTTGTGCACCCCTTCCTTAAAGTAAACTCTTCGAAAAGAAGGAGGGGCGAAGGGCCAACTCGTGAAAGTTGAACTATAGACATTCATAATGCCCACTTACATTTTTGCATCTGGAACAGTCGTATGTAATAAAATCAGGAAATGAACGATCGAGCTAATTCGCAGAAAATGTAAAGTACAATTTTCAATCAACAAATGTCGGTTATAGTCCATATTATTTTTTCAGTTTGCAAAATCAGAAAAATGTAATATTTTAAGGTAAAAATGTTTCGGGTCGGAAAGGGCTATACAACTAAAATCTTTTATAGAAAATTGATTTTTGTATTCTTGGAGTCATAGGCGTAGCTTGAAAGAAAATTTTGGTTGTGGAGGGGGGGGGGGGCACACATAATTTAAATGATTGACTGGGTTTTAAGTCACATTAGTGATACTACAGCGTCTAGAATAAACAGTGTGGCAGTCGCCTATATCCGTGATGTTAAAATGATGCTACAAAAATTAAGCTTACCCAGATGTCGTTGTGATCGAAGCTATTTCTCAAATCGAAGACCTGATTGGCTTTTCTCAGTTTCGTCAGTTTAATCACGTGATCTAAGCATATAATTAACCAATAGGGAGTCTCGGTTTTGTTGTCGTGACACTAGCTTCGACTGCAATGACATCTGGTGACAAGCTTAATTTTTTTAGTACAATTTTATTCGCCGCTTTCCACACTGTTTATTCTAGACGCTGTAGTGATACTCTATGGTAACTGGCGACAGTCTAGGACACACCCCTCTGGGTGGTATGGAGACACGCCTTCACAATTTTGATCTTCCTCCTCCACGGAAGGGATGTTGACCCACATAGGTATAATTTCGATGGGAACATGGGGGACATTGTGTACACGACAGAATTTACATGCACCAGCCACCATTAATGTATACGGCGACACATAATTTAAGAAAGCGTTACATAACTTTTTAATTCCTCCATCATACTACTGGTATGGGAAACTTAAATTCTCAAATTTTTGGATATTTTTGCACAGTTTTAACCCGTTAGTAGTCGCAAGTTGGTCGATTTGCCGCCCATCCTTAAGTGTTGTCAGATTTTTTTATTCGATAGCCACCAAAAATTTTTAGAAGTGGCATTTGAGAATAAACTCGAAGAAACGTCGATCACATCACTTTTTAAAATTATTGGTGACAGTTAAATAAAAAGTGCGCAATCTGTAATAGGTGGCGCTGTCTATAGCGACTACTAACGGGTTAATGTGTGAGAAATCCGAAAATCAAAAATCGATGTAATGTTCGTCTGTAAGTTATTCTATTAATCTTTAACTACGTTTCTTGCGACCATGGAAGCCTCTGCGAATGTGCTGATTGAACGAGTCCACTGCTAAAATAGGGAAGATAATTTTTTCGTTGAGAGAAAATAAGCGATAAGGGAACACCGCGAACCGAATGATTGGATGTTTACTAAATTCCAACCTGTCGGTCAACTTTTCACCCCTCAAAGATTTTGGACTCGTCTTCACTGCTAGGCGTAGGAAACGTGGTTGCACTGTACTTATTTCTATGCCAGTCTGTGTAGACATCATCTCAAAATGATTGATCGTAAAAGCAACGGACAAACTTCGTTGAAAATTTCATAAGTTATTTAAAATTTAAGATAATTTTTTAACATGACAGAGAAAAAGATATATTTTGACATAAATTTAAAATTTAATTATATTTATTGTGAATTAGTTGGACCGATTTTAAAATATCATTTAAGATATTGATATGAAGATTATTGAATATCAACTCTGCTTTAAAAACTTCGTAAGTTATCTAAAACTAAAGATTTTCATAACATGGCAGATAGGACAATATTTTGCATGTACCGGCATCACAGAGATTATTTCATCGGAAATAGTATAAGATCGCATAAAAAGTATCGTATGAAACTGACACATATAAAATCATGTAGTAATTTAGATAAGGTAAATGTATCTATTAACAGTAATGAGCTAAAATGTGTTGCAATTTCAGTTCCCAACTGGGCCTATACATCAGCTGAATTCATTATTCTTAGCGTGAATAAAGCATATGACTTACGAAAGCAGCTTTTTAATTCTGTGACTTAAAGAAAATTACTTCTTAATCACCCTTTTATTATAACATGTTTAATTTATTATTATCTGAGACAATGTTTGTAAAATATGCAAGACGGTATTTCAAATAATTTCAGTTCCATTAAAGTAAAAAAAAAAAAAAAAAGATAACTAACGCGTTTGTTTAGATTGTAAAAACAAGCAAATATCATGTGCTACCTTTGTGTGGAAAAACAGTTAACGGAAGTAAATAAAAACTTAAGAAATATTTTAGGGAATCTGTTCCATTACAAATATGATTCTCAAGTGATTTAGATTTTGAAATATTATCTTTGTGTCTGTACGAGGGAAATACTCGAAGAGATCGCTAGTCGTCCTTCTGAGATAAAGAATGGAAAAATAGTCACAAAAATCCAGGACATCGTATTAGAAAAACGCCGCACGAAGGTATGTGAGAGAACTAAAAAAAGGAACATTCTAAGTGACTATGAATTCAATATCCTGCGTTAACATTTGAAAATGAAACCAATATGATGTATTTACAATTACTGCCGGATCACTTTGAAGGATGGATCCCGACCGTCATCAATTGCCCATCATGTAGCTTTAGCAGAAAGTAAAACTCACTCACAGGGGCCAATTCACATTTGCGAATCCCGGGGCATTTAACGACTACAGGGATCCCCACTATTAAGTGAAAATGTTTTATTAGAAAAAAAAAAAAAATTCATTTTACATATTAATAAAAATATAGTTTAAAATAATCTTATGAACTACCTCCCTTCCACTTACACACCCTCTTTAATATTTTAATAGTACCAATATTTAAAATTTATAGTGGTCGTTATAAAATTTTAAGTTAAGTGAAATGCATATAAGAAAGAAAATCTTCCCTCCCTCCTGAACAATTTAAACAGTAATAATAAAACAATGAATAGACTAAAGTAAAATTGACATGACGGCCTCTCAGGTGGATAAATTACGTGATAGAGTACAGAGGTGGCGCTTTTCATGTATATTGGGGTACTTCATATACAATTTTCAATTACATAAACTCAAAATTACTATTTTTTGATTTGAAAAAAATTTATTGCCGGGGTTTGATATAACAGTTTTTAATCGACTTTATCATATATCATTGGTCTAAATCTTTTTCATGTTCAGAAAGGTTGCCCCACCCCTCCTCTGACACTACGCCTATGCTTGGAGTAGTAGCAGATTAGTCGGTAAAACTGTTCTCTTTCTTCGACTTAGAAAAATTTTGTATTCACAAAAGCATACCTAACTCTTTGCCGTTCCTATTTAATTTTTCTTCTCTGGTCAGTGTTGCCAGATTTAGGGACTTTTTAATTCAATATCCATAACTAAATTTAGTCTGTAACAGGTGCCTAAAATTCGCCACCATAATGTACGAATAACCTTCGAAGGTTATTCGTACACTATGTATATCAGATATCAGTCCTCAAAATTATTGGTGATAGTTGAATAAAAGAGTCCCTAAATTTGGAAACACTGCTTAGATCACTTTATTGCATTAGGGCTTGCAAAAGGTTAAAAAATTCAGCCTTATTCTCAAGAAATGATGTTAATTTTAATAATATTTAGAAATATATTATGTTGAACGCATTCTTGTTAGAGCACAAACAAAAACTGTAAAATGTAATTCTTAAATAATAATAAAAAGAAAAAAAAAATACTTTCAAAGGATGTTTATCATCAAAATGCATTTCTTATTATTTGATACTCACTTTTAAAAATAAACTAGCCTGTTTTACTCATCTATCTGGGCGGCGTTTTTTAATACGCCAGATAATGGGGATGTAACACGGATTTCGACAATGGTTTTCAAAGCAATGACAAGGATGTTTTTAAAGTAATCACAATAACTATTTTATGGCTTCGAGAGGAGTGTTTGTCCTTCTGTAACTGTCTAAGAATTACACGTTGTACTACGATATAATACTGCGATGTAATACTGGGATGTAATTCTCAACGAAAATACAAAAAGAAAAATTCTGAAATAGATAATACATAACACAGGTGACAAAAATGAAGTTAACAAAATTTGATTTCATGATTTTAGCTGATCTTTATGTCTTTTGATGTGCTGAAATCGAAGATGCAGTCCATTTTTCTCTATCATGTATAGGTTTTTGTAAATACAGAGTGTTTACCGACGCATTTTCTTACATATACCACCAGAGCAGTAGGTTGATACGGTTTTACGTTTCATTAGGGCTGTACAATTACACAAATAGGTATCCATGATTAATTAATCATGGAAACATACTCTAAAACTTACCATAAAATTATATTGGTGGAAGAGCAGTGGAAGAAATTGTATAGGTAGGCACCCTGTATTGGTAAAATTCTATACTTGATAGAGAAAAACTGGCTTCATTTTCGGTTTCAGCACACCAAAAAACATAAAGATCAGCCAAAATTATAAAATCAAAATTTTACATGTCGACCTGTGATTCGTGAAAAAAATTATTTCGCGTGAAGCAAGTTTATTTTAAGTATAAATCGCTGCTATTTGACTTAAATTTTTACTTTCCTGACTGCACTTTTCCCGAATCGCAAAATCGCGAGATGTCGACTTTATAGTCGAATGATTGCGGTTCGAATGAGTCTTTCGTGGTTTAAAAATCTTTTGCAAATCTATCGTTCGAATCAAACTCTTTTGTCAGCCAACAAGAGTCATCCCCTCCTGCGGAGGATCAAAACTGTGATGGCAAGTCTCTGGTCCACACCCAGTTGTGAATCTCAGACTATCGTCAATTGACCATTATGTAGTTCTTGTATAAGGTTAAACCCACTTAATCTTAACCCGAGTTGCATTTGTAATTGGGAAATTGTAATATTTTTTTTATCGCTGTTCGATTATAAAGGTATTCTAATCTGATCATCATATTAGTAAGAGGAAAGTAATTGCTTGGGAGTGGCTCAAATATTTGCTCATGCTCAAACACTCCCATTTGGGATTAAAAAAAGCTTTGTGATTTAATATATAAAACTGAATTCGATGTTTAACTTTGTGACAAAAGAAAAAAAAAGTGATTGAAAAGTAAATATAGATGCAACAAAAATCAGACGAACAACTTCAAAAAAGAATATATATATATATATATCGGTTTAAATTTGGTGGAGATTCTAATTTTGTCTTTAGAATGCAAAATAGTAGCTAACGACATGTAAGGAATGTATTGTAATTAGGTAAAAAAAAAATCTGGAGTGACTCCACTCGACTTTCCGAACATTGAGTAATTAAGAGTTTTGTAGATAAAGTAAAGAAAGAGGAGTTGTTAAACAAACAAAAGAGAGAAAACCATAATAGAGTGTTTGAGTATTTTTCTCCATCTATTACACGATGTTTTATTTAACGCTACTGAACTTTGAGCCCATAGATCATAATGATAAAGAATTGTGTCCCTGTAAAAACCTATAAATGTTAGATTCACCAAAATGCTTATAGTTAGTGCAACAGTGATTTATAATACTCATATAAATTTTCAGCTCAATTCAATAAGGCGTTTAGATGCTATCGTACTTTTAAAAATTTAGTCCCATAGGCCATAATGATAAAGAATTTTTCTTTGTGTCCCTGTAAAAAAACTGTAAGTGCTAGATTCACCAAAATCTATACAGTTAGTTCAATTGTGATCTATAACATGTGTAAAAATTTTTTGCTCAGATTAATAAGGCGTTTAGACGCTATCACACTTTTAAAAATTTGGCCCCATAGGCATAATGATAAAGAATTTTTCTTTGTGTCCCTGTAAAAAAACTATAAGTGCTAGATTCTCCAAAATCTATACAGATTGAGTATTTGTGACCTATAATATGTGTATAAATTCTTTGCTCAATTGAATAAAGAGTTTAGATGCTATCGCACTTTTAAGATTTTGCTCCCATAGGCCATAATGATAAAGAATTTTTCTTTGTGTCCCTGTAAAAAAACTATAAGTGCTAGATTCACCAAAATCTATAGGGTTCGTACTATGGTGACTTACAATATGCGTACCAACTTTCAGGTTAATCGAACCAAGCGTTTAGATGCTAGCGTGTTCACTCACAGACATACACACATACATACACACATACACACATACACACACACATACATACATCATCGTAAAAATAGTGAAAACGGACTCAGGGGACCTCAAAACGTATAGAAACATCAAAATCTCGAATTCGGATTTTTGACATGATTACAATACTTTCCTCACTATAGTGTTCGGAAAGTAAAAATACTATAGGATTTCGGTGTATCTATAGTTTTAGGATTTCTTCATTTCGTTTTTGATATTTTCATGGTAATGTGTAAATGTGTGTGTGCATGTGTGCATTTGAATATTTGCTTATGTGTATATGATTGAGTGCGTTTACCGGCGCATTAGAGCTACGGACGATACTCGCAATCAGATATAATTTAACAAAAATACTTTAAAGGAATTTTTACTATAATCGAAATATAGCACTCAGCGTCTTATAGTTGACCGAACAATTTGACAGTTTTGGCCCTAAACATTCCCTAATAAGCAATTTATTTTAATGCAAAAAGAATGAGTTTATATTTTTTTTCTAATAAAATATTAGAAAATAACAAATATATAAATTTACTTTGAAATTTCATATTTTAACATAATAATTCTTTACGTGGAACACTTTCAATTATACTCACCAAAATATTTATCTTATACGAATTATTTAAATACGTAGTACGCGGATAGTTAAGAAGAAAACTGGAAACGATACACATCACCCTGCATTTATTATTCATTTTTATATTCAGAACATTTCGTTCAAAAGCGCTTTCAACAAATATAAAGACAATATAATTTCATGGTTGTTTTAGCGCTACGTTTCATTCGACGATATTTTATTTTAAAAGTATGTATATAAGTAGAATAAAAATTGAAATGCATATTCAACTCTTTTGTAAACACTATTTGTTTACACTGAAAATGCGATATATGTTTTCAAAGTACGTGTTTTGATAACGTTTTGTTAAAATAGTTGCAAAAACATTTATTTTGAGAGATATATTTGAATAAAGTGTAAGTACACAAATTGGATTTTAATCAGGAAACTAGGGTAAAAAAATATTTATGTGACACTGAAAACAATCAACCCCAAATTAAAAAAAAGAGTAATTTTTATAAGTGTATAAAAAAAAAAACCCAATAAAAATATATGTTTTTTTGAATTTTTGTGTGGAAAAAGACCCTATAAAACATATGTATATGTGTCGGTTTAAATTTGGTGGCGATTCCAATTTTGTGTGTTTAGAATACAAAATAGTAGCTAACGCTATGTAAGGAATGTATTGTAAATAAAAAAAAAAATCACTCTAAGATTTTTGTTTATGGTTTTAGGGTTTCTTGATTTCATTTTTGCTAATTTTAGGGTAATGTGTAAATATGTGTGTGCATTTGAATATTTGCTTATGTGTATATGTGCGAGTGAACGCCAATGCGTCTAGACGCTTTATCTGAATAGGCTAAAAGACGATAAATATGTTATAAATCCCTGTCATACGATCTGTATAATTCTGTGGAGTATAGGTATTAAAGATCTTTTACGGAGATAGAAAGAAAAGGTCTTTATCATTATGACCTATGCACTTAAATAATTAGAAGTACGATAGTCTCTATGATCTGTGTCCGATTTAGCTAAAAAGTAGTAGACATATTATATATAATCTTCACAACAATCATATAATTTTTGAAGAATGTAGACTATAATTTTTTACAGGGATCAATTTAAAAATCTTATATATTACGGTCTATCTATTCGGTCTATCAACTAGTTGATGTATTTTCTAACGGTATATTCCTCAGGTTGATATATTTCACTCAATATCAAGTATATATTGGATGCTGACGTATCTTCTAACAATCTTTATGTTTACTTAAGTTACTGAAAAAAATAAATAAATTTGTTGTTCACAGAAAATTTATATAGATCTGTCAACTTATTATCAATCTCCTGGGTTGATTTTGGAATCCATTTATTCAAAATTTTCAGTCGCAATATAAAGGCTGGAAGGCATTTTACATTATGTTATTAATACTTTCCTACATCTTTGTTCTTTTTTTAATTCAAAAATTTGATAAGCACTACTTCAACCTGAGCAATTTAGGGTAAACTTGCTAGTTGTTTTATAAAATGTTTTTTATTTCATTTTTGAAACATGTATTTTCAAGACATTTTATATTCAAGCTATAAATGTTTCATGAAACGGGATTTTATTTATATATATATTTATTTAATGAGATATTTATTAAACATATCCTTAAGGAATGATGTGGATGAAAATTATCTATACAATTTGCAACAAACTTATTAAAATCTTAATGTTATTATTATGAATATAGGAACCATATTCAAGCGGGAAGTATTTCGGGATGGAATCCCTCCTCACAAGAAATATATATCAAATGAAACGTTTAGAAAATTATTCTAAACAATAATTTAAAGTATATCCGTATACAGTACTTGTTTTATTACTCTTTCAGCTGCAATCTATCATTATAGTATTTAAATGCAAGGTAAAAAAAAAAAAAAAAAAAGTTGTGGGAATGTCACATCAGATCTGTTTTATTATTATTATTATTTATTTATTTTTTATTTATTTATATTTATATTTATTATTTATTTACTTATTTATTTATTTATTTTTTAATATAAAAGAAAAAAAAACTATAAAAGAAGAAATTATCAGTTTATTATTTAATATTGTATAATATTATGGATGATGACTATTATGAATAGTTATAAAATTATATTTCCATCCAACGTTATTACATGAAAATTACGAAAGATATCCAAGCAATATTAAAATTCTGTATGTAGTTTATAAATGTGGAATTGACAGAGTTATTGAGTTACTGAATATTCAGATTTCTTTTGAAAGCAGGTAATATATATGCGGTCATCAACTTAAAAATTGTAACTTGTGAATATGTGATAAGATTATCTTCTTATTAAATCTATCGATTTGCGAGTAGTATTTTCTCAATATTATTTTCTCCACCTTAGAGAATTTTAAATATTTTTAAAAGTAACATAAGATAAAATTTTAGCTAAAATACTTGGTTTATTTCACAATATTTTTAGATATTATAAAATAAATTCGTGTTGTGTTTCTATTAAAAATAAAATTTAAATAAAATTAAAATCATCACTTAATATTATTAAAATACATATTGGAATTTTCTTTTCTTTATATGTTCTATTTGAAAAATATCAAATGTTTCGTAATGGACACATTTCTTAAAATAGAAGATAAAAAATAAATTTCTAACATATGAATGTTAATATATTTAATTTTTTATAGAAAATTCTCAAATATTTTAAGAAAGATTGAAGACAATTTAGATGATTAATTTATGTATGTATATAATTATTTTTAATAAATTTTATTTTTAATAGATTATTAATTATTTTTAATAGAATTTTAATGTTTAAGATTTAGATTTTGATGAAATGGGATAGTTCTTTTTATTTTATTGTAGTAATTTTATGTGAACATTTATTGTGAATTTATAGTAAACATCATGCTGGTATTTTAAAACATGTATTTACTTTTTGTTCTTTTAAAAAGAACCATTTTTTCATATAGGGTGAAGTAGGGTAAGTGTAAACACGGGATAAATGTAACCTCAGCTTAACTGAAAACAAGCTGAACTGAAAATGTTAAAATTAGGCCTAAAAATCATCATATCAGCTTCTTTGAGTATTTCTTTGTTATTTTTAGACATAGCTAACCGAATAAAATATTAAACAGTGATAGTTTCAGAAGTCTGAAAAATTTCTTACATTTCTTTCTTCAACAGAGAGCACCTTTCAAAACTGGAAGTTTTATCAGTGATGTATTTGTGAAGTAAACTTCATAGTTTCTGGTGAGGAAAATCCATGAATATTTACGTAATTTAGAGCACGGACAGACAGAGAGATAGACAGAAAAAGGACTGGTAGACTGACAAATTGAAGTCATAAACACTTTTTAACTTTGTTGGAGAGTGTTAATATAACTGATTATTTCAGATATTCCCTTATATAGTCTATAATGTATCTGAATATTTTTATGCATCACTGTAAATCCTAATGCTAATCCTACTACATATTATTCAAAGCAATATTTTGTGCATATGAAAAGCATATTTCAATTTCATTAAAATTTGTGCAAAGTAAATGTATTAAATTTTGGCTTTTAGAAAAATCTCTCAAAGAACACAATGCTTTTGCATACTTTCCTTGCTCAAAGACCACTAGTGCTACTTATTCTATTTTAATTAGGGGATATCTGATAGTAACTTTGAATAACACATTTCAATTTCATTAAGATTTGAGCAAAGTAAATGCGCTAAAATATAGCTTTTATAAAAACCTCTCAAAGAACGCAATACTCTTGAATACTTTCGGGTGTCCCTGTACACAAACCAGTAGCGCTATTTACTCCAACCAATAGTGAATATCATGTATCAGTTTCACAAAATTTCAATAATATTTACGGGAGTTAAAGATCGGACAGACAATCAAACTGAAGTTATAAACACTTTTTCAATTTTGTTGGAAAGTGTTAAAAAGAAAACTACAACAAAACTTTTTATTGTTTATTGTTGTTACTGTAATAATTAATAATTGTTAGCAATAATAAAATTATGGCTAAAGTGTTCTTATTTGTACAAAATTATAATTAAGAAAGAAAGTAACGAAAAGGAAGAAACAAAATTCCAAATATGACATTTAGATATTTCAGATATTTTATTATTATATTTAAGATGTTTTATCTAAATTCATTAATTCAAATGCGCAACAAATAACTATTTTCTTTACTATTTTTTTCATTTTGCAGAGTATTAATAGCCGTATAATGTAATAGAATACGACAGTCCTTTGAAAAACAATAGCAGTTAATATGTTCCGTTCTGGGAAAAAATAATTGGTACCAGGAAGTTGTGAAATATTTTCCTTTTTATATATTACCACACGAGACAAAAGTAAGGAAATGTAAATGGAAAATATGTTCACTTCATGGAAGAAGAATTAAAAGATTTTAGAAATCCAATATTCTATCAAGCTTTCAAAAAAAAAAAAAAAAAAAAAAAAAAGGCAAATTCATTGATTTTGTGAACATTTTGTATGTTCAGGTCGATTGAGTAAATCTGAGATTTAGGAAGATCAAATAATGCCCTTTAAAGAGAAAAATTCAATAAACTCAAATAAAATAACGCGATTAGGAAACTACTTTTTATCCGCATTTCCTAAAGGGAATTAAATATTTAACTTGATAATGTTATTAAGATGTTTAAACGCATAATTATACTCCAAAGATTTTTTTTTTTCAAATAGAAAGATAATGATAAATCCTTTCAAATTAATTTCACATTATGTATGCCTTAGCTTTTTATTAGAAAATGAATAGTTAAAGGCAATACTATAAAGAAGTGAATACCATAGAAGATTTTATTGCTTCTTTTTAACTGTTTATTAACTTAATAATCATTAAATTAAATTAAGAATGGCTTGATTTAAATTCTAATTGATTTTGATTTTACAGAAGAGGTTTTATTTTTTGATAAAGATGTTAACTTTTCTGTTGTACAGATTAATGTTTTTCCAAACATTAATAAAAACTTAAAAACCAAATTTACTAAAAAAAAATTTTTTTTGTCGTCAAAAAGCATTTAAATATATAAAACTTTCATACTAAATTGTAGCGACATTAAATTACGCTATTACACTACACCAGAAATATTCTAAAATTCTTAAGTAAAAAATGTTTAAAAGAGATTTTCATATATGTAAAAGATTATACACATATGAAAATCTCTTTTAAATATTCGACTCACTCAACGTAGAAAATTCGATTTGTGCATGCGTTTCGATATTAATGCAGTGAGGCTGAATATTGCTGTACATAAATATATACTGTAAAGAAAATTTTCCGTTGTATTACAGAAAATACCTAGCAGCAAAGATGTAAAAAAAATCAATATATTATGGAAAAATCACGTTGTCAAAAATTTTCCATAACAGATCAGAATAGAAATTATTCGCAAATAATAGGGTTTTATTTCGTTAGACACAGTATAAAGAAAAAGAAAAAGAAAAAAAAAGTCGCATTAAATAAATTTCTTCAGTTTAACCAATCAGAATCGAATCAGGGTCAACTGTACAGCAAGAGATGACGTTACTCATCAGCCTCTGAACCACATTATATGCAATTACTATCACTTCTCAATCGTTCTTAAACAAGATTATCATTATTTATTTCATTTAAAGACATATTTAAGTTCAATTAGAATTAAATACCTTGAAAGGGTAAACAACCAGTTTCACCACCAAGCATCCTCAGTGCTGCTGGTTAATAATTTGCAGTGTTTTGTCTCATGACTTGTTAATTTTATAGATGATGAAGTACTAGCCTGCGTTTATATCCTTAAAAGGTTCCAGGTGGTTACAGTTTGCATCAACCTCTAAAACTTCTACAGTCTTCAGTTTAATGCGCAGTTGTGTTTCCGTACTTTGTAAATTTTTTAATATTTTATATAAATTTATGTTAATTTGATGGTTTTTGTTTAGTTAAAACAGTAGTTATTTTATCAAATTTTATGTCATTCATGTGCCCTTTTGTCCTTTAGATAATTTTACGTTTGATCATGCCAATATAGTTTCTAGTTAAGTTAATATTATCTTGAAAAGTTATTTTATAACTTTCCAAAATGAAAACAAGTACGAGGTCTGAACAATAAATACGCGAACTGGTGCCATCTGTCGGCCATGACGCGGACTATAGCCTCACTCACTAGCGGTACTAGTTGCCTGAGACCCAATGAACTATCAGTGCATGGCGGATCGTCGAGCTGTGCGTATTGTGCCAGTTGTGTTAGTTTCTGTTGTCCTTGTTTTTACTGTGCGTCGAAAATGGAAATTGACCTTACAGTTCTCAAGCGTTTGAGAGATCGCGTGCGTCGTGTGCGACGAAATTTGACTCAAGGCGATGGAGGGATCCTTCACCATGACAATGCACCTGCACATTCAGCATTGATTGTTTGCCAGTTTCTGGCAAAAAATTCAATCACCATACTTGATCATCCTCCTTATTCGCCAGATCTCGCACCATGCGACATTTTTTTATTCCCAAAATGCAAAAATGTGATAAGGGGCATCACTGGGAAGATGTGGGCACAATAAAGCAAGAAACGACGAGAAAACTAAAAGGCCTGACTGCCGAGGACTTCCAAGGGTGCTTTGAACAGTGGAAAGAAGATGGAATTAGCGCATAGCAACGAATGGAGAGTACTTTGAAGGGGACAAAATCAATGTAGACTAAATTTTGCAAAACAAACTTTTTATGGCCTTAGTTCGCGTATTTATTGGTTTGACCTCGTATATTAATATGTATTTTCATCTTGATAATATTTCTAAATATTTTTTCATTCCCTTATTTCCCTATATTTGTGTTGAAGTTGGTATTAAGTGGGTTTTACATCGCACTAAAGCACGATGAGCTATTTGCGACGGCCTGGAATTCAAGAAGAGGTGGTCAGGATATTTGTTTTAATTAATTTTGAGGTTGAACTTTTAAAATTCATACATGAATCACATGCACAATGACGCTGTATTTCAATTTTATTTTAGAGTTTTACATTTAACTATTTTGTTTGACCATTATAGATTTTAAAGGCCGTAGTATATGCCGGATGGCAGAGGAAAAAACTCAGTATCTGATGATCCTGAATTTGATACACGAGCCGGTCTTCGTATCGTCTGATAATGACTGGTGCACGCAATTTTCATCCTGGCTGCAATTTTCTTCATGTTCCATAAAGTTCCACTGGGAGTTACCAAACGAGGAGTAATTCCCTCTGCAAAGGATCAAACCTGAAATGACATGTCTCTGAACCACCCCTAGGGACAAATCCAAAATAGTCGAACTTGAATTATTTTACAGTTCCCTAATGTCAATTTGCATAGTTATAATTTAAAAGAACAACTCTCACAATAAAAGTTTAAATACAGTAGCACGGTAAGCTATTCTCTATTATTAATTAATTACATATTTCTGATACATGAAGGTAATGAATAAAAAAGAATCACATGAAATCTAGTGTGTTTTTTGTTTTATTTATTTATTTATTTCAAATTTAGATTTTAAGAATATAAAAAATTTAGAGATAGAGCTAAGTTTGTACATTTAAGTATGTTTCATTCTTCTGAAAAACATTTTTAAAGTTTCCAAATGCCAATTAACAAGGGTTTTTAAATAACATTTTCCATAAGCAAAAGATTTTTGCATCTCCCAATTACTCCAGATTTTTTTTCTTCAGGGCCACACGGAATTCTGCGATTATTGCCAGTAGCAATAATCGCACTACTGCTAGAATATGAACAATTGGTGATGGTCTAGGATGCACTCACTAGGGGTAGAGCCCCTTGAATAAAATATATAGACCGACGCATCGCCGCAAATTTTTTGCGTCGGATGAGGGCAGCATACCCGCTTGGCGTCCTTATCACTTAACTAGCGGTTTTAAGAAATCTTGATCTGAAGCTACGATCGGTCAAGAACAATAAGCAACAAGTAATATCCCTAACAACACATTTATATACAGTACATTCTTGGTAGGTTTTTTCATTGTCAGGATATTGTGTGGATGTACTGGGGATAAGATGTGTTGTTAGCCCTATTTCTGTCTGTTTCAAACACAAATCAAACTTAAAAAAAAAAAAAAAAAAAAAAAAAAAACTTACTGTTTAAAAGTGGAAAATCTTTATATATTTACTTACTTTTTCTGCTATTTATAGCATATACTATTCATTTAAACGAAACTTAAATTGTAATTACGACACGGAAATGAAATAACTTTGGCGACCCCAGAAAATGTCGCCAAAACTCAAACGCACAGGAATAAAAAGTCTTCTTTAATTAATATATGGTTATTAACATAAATATTATGATTAAATTAGTACATTCTTTATATTTTTACGTTTGAACATGTGAAAAACTCACAGAAAAATATAAGTAACGGAAATCTGAACATTTATGTTCTTTTATTGAGTGATTATAGCAATTTATCACTAAACAATCTCCCATATGATAATTTACCGAGCTAAAATTATGAAAATGATTAAAAAAGGAACTCCAAAGTAATACAAAATGATATAAATAATGGCTGCCGTTTGTTTATCTATGCGATCTAAACGATACATGTGGCAACTCTAAGGCAACAAAATGCCTGATGCGCCAGCTCGTATATACAGGTGCCTTAACTAGGGGTGATCCGGAGATATGCCATCACAATTCTGATTTTTCGTAGATGGAATAGCGCTACCGCATCGGTGACACTAAGATTTATAAATTGAATGGGAACATGGAAGATATTGCAGCCACGACGGATATCGTGTTCACCAATCATCATTAATGTACATGTGCACAACGTCGAACCCGCAAAATATTGAAACCGCAAACTTTCAATTACGAGTTCGGCGCTGTATCGACCAGGCTACCACGGCCTTCATTTTAGATTACAATTTCCAGATAAAATTCAGAAAGCGAATACTCTACTCGCGAACATGTTGGCGCATTATGTATTTTTAGTTGAATGGATTGAGATAAGGCTTCTAAGTAATATATACGAACTAACGCATCTGCTATTTTTTACTACGGTTGTCACACGTACCCATCGAAACCGTAAATTATGAAGCGATAGCCATTGTTTTGCTCATTAGGTGCTTGCTTAACAAAATGTGATATAAGAGGTTGTTCATCAATAAATTACTGAAATAACTCCAGGATAGAACAAAGTGTTTTTGATCCCTCCGAGATGAAGAACGTAGCTGCGATAAATGAGCCAAACGGGAAAGCTGATGTCTTTTGAGGCAAAAAGGTGGCGGCTGATGAGTCGACCTGTATTATTATTGAAACTCTAAGTTAAAAGGGTTTACCTTCACACTTTACGCAGTGGGTAATCGGTAAGGTACGCGTTTTTAATAAGAGTAAAATTAATGGCAAACCCAGCGTGTTCCATTTGAGACTTTAGATTTAAGCGCACATGGATTGTCTAATAATGCAGTAAATTATTTGCAGTTTGGAAAATTACAATTTTAGTTAAGAATCCCTGCCAGAAATATTGGGGATTTCGTTTAAATAAAGAGTTAGGTTTGACTCCCCCCCCCCCCAATTCTTTTAAATAAAAATACTCAAAAATACTGTTGCGTTTCGTTATTAGATATATTTATTAAAAACAAAAATTAATCCACTGCTTATATTTATAAGATTAATTATATTTAATTTATAAAAAGCTCATTGCGAATAATAATTTTAATTGCTACCTTTGGATTTTGAGCATAATTGACCGTATAGATAGACCGTAATTCATTAACTAGTCTAGTATCAGTTTGAATTAGAAAGTAAAGTTTCTCTTCCCTTCCTTTTTGAATTTTAGGCTCTGAAACCGTTAAGCATTTGCTCAATACTTCTATTGTCTCCGTTTTTCAGATTTTGCTCTTCTTCGAGCGGCTTTTTTTTTCAGCATGTCCCTGGCTTGTGTATATTATCAACTTTCTTCTTGTTTTCAAGCCGTTGTTCGTTGATCTTACGTGGGTTCTTACGTTCGTTGGTTGTATAATACCTGATATGTCACTATTAATCAATTTTTTCTCGTCTTCTAGCAGCTTGCTTTTCAGTATGTTCCTAATGAAAGGCTTGAGCATTTTAGTTTCTTCTTGCTTTCTGTCCGCTGCCCGTTTAGCATGTACAATACCAACATTTACGCTGTTGATCAGGCACTTGTGTTCTAACTGTTCTCCTCTGACAATTAATAAGGCGTGCGTCTTGTTTTTAGCTGTTCCTCAATTCTTTCTTGAATTAATATAGCTTGTAGAAGTGGACATTTTTTTTAAAAGGATTTTTGATTTGTATTTATTTTTTCTGTATGTTTGCTGCTGTTTTTTACTTTCTCTTACCCATAGGGTCGAGAAAGTATTGTTTTAGGGTCAAATTTTTGAACGTGAGTTTTTGTTATATTTACATGTGCTGAGGTCCCCCGAATACGAAAATCATGTTTTTAGCGAATGGTCTGTGTGTCTGTCTGTCTGTGTGCCTGTTATCAGCATATCTCAAGAACAAATAGTAGCAGAAATTCCAAACTCAGTATTCTAAATGTGTGTCATATAGGGATAATACAGTAAGCTTTTCGTTGAGATGAAGCAAATGGTTCCTGTACAGTAACACTCAAAAGTATTCAAATATATTACGTCTATGGGGAAAATTGCAGGTAAGCAGAGTTTAACATCTATAGACTGCACTAAACCAAATCAAATGAATATATACTTTTTGTAATAGAGATAGTCAACTGGGAAAAATATTTTTGTGTATGTACGAGACTCGCCTCCCCACTGGGGGAGGGGGGGAAGTACCCCCTCGAGGAGAGTAAATTTTCATGATGGGTATTTTTCAAAAGAGCTCGCCAGTACCTTTAAAACGAATGGTTGAACCATCGATCTGCGATAATTTAAAATAAAGTTATCGATTTTTTTTCATTTTTAACATTTTTTTTTTTTTTTTTTTTTTTTAATGCAATATTGAGAAAAGTTATCGATTTTTTTTTTTTACTTTTAACGAAAAAAAACTTTTTATTTATTTTTTTTATTTTTTTTAATATTGAGAATAAAATGGACATTTTTTGGATATTTAGTGTTATACTACTTCTCTAATATGGAAATCGTCTGCATTATCATAAAAGATAATTTG
The DNA here is from genome assembly GCA_963930645.1 of Salticus scenicus. Lineage (NCBI taxonomy): Eukaryota > Metazoa > Arthropoda > Arachnida > Araneae > Salticidae > Salticus > Salticus scenicus. Next base: position 284,061,031 of record OZ005652.1, on the reverse strand, counting down.
TTTAAATAATAATTTTAATAAATTATTTTTTAAAAGCAAAATTATTTTTTAATAACCGAATTAAATTCTATATAAATGTGGGTGCATTAATGAAACGGGGGTTGAGGGTGCGGTATCCCCCCTCACACAGAACTAACTATCATATAAAACTCTTCCGAAGCCTAATTTGAATTGTTTAACATAGGTTTACATAACAATACTCGGTATCTTACCTCTTAATCTCTAACCTGTATTTATAGTATTAAATTTCAGGGTAAGAGAAAGTCGTGTGAGTGACACACTAGATTATTATGCAACAAAAGATTTTACTTAAGAAAGACGCATTTTTTGCAGGCATTAGAATTTTTTTTTATGAATAGATATTAAACATAGGTTATATTGACTTATATTGAGTTTCAGTATCAAAATTAATTAAACGTAGAAATTGAGAATCGATAAAAATATAGACTAAAAGAAAAACAGCAAAATTATTCATTAAATGTATTATCGCATTCAAATCTGTAAATATTTGAACTGAATGTGGGAACTTAAACAAATAAACAACATATGAACAATCAGTTTAAATAAAAATATTGTTTACACGTTCATTTTGTTTCGAAATAAAAAATAATATATTTATTTGTACATGAATAATAATATTCACGTTTAAATAAAAACGTAAAAAAAGTTGGGGAAAAAATTAATGTATAGTTATTTTTGACATTAACTTTTATTTTTTTAAATAATTTTAAAATTAAAATGGGATTTTTATTTAATATCTTTTGACTCTGTAATCCAGATGATCTAAAAAAAAAAAAAAAAAAAAAAGTTGTTAGCTAGATTTTGCCTTGATTAACCCTCGTAGTACTAAGATAAAGCCATTACTGGAGAAAATCTGTTTAAAGGTACTGCTTGATGCGTTTTACAAAATTTACCAACATGGCACCTTTCTATGTCGTGTAGAAATCAGGACAATCCACTGCTTACAAAACAGAGCGAGATTTTCGGGGAAGAAAAAAAAAAAAAAAAAGGCTAAACTCGTACATTGAGTTAAAATAAATTGAGAGTATTTATATATTTTTTATGTTTTATTTTAAATTTTAAACTTTATTTTATTTTAATTTAATTTTATTTTATTTTATTTTAAATTAATTTTATTTAATTTTAAATTTTAAATTTTAAATTTTATATATTATATATATATATTTTTACTTTTATATGTATGTAACAGTTAAAGCATGAAATTCGTTATTTCATAGAATAACTAGGTATTTCATGAAATAACTAGACAAGTCAGTTAAAGTATATAATTATTATTGAATTCTACGATTTAACTAGGCATTCTATAGAATAACGATTACTTGATCGTTAAAGTATGAAATTATTATGCATTATCCCGGGGCCTTCGCAGAAGTCGTCGTTTCTCCCTTCTTCCACCGGGCCTAGAACCCGGGCCGGCTCCTGGAATTGGTGACGTCACAAACGAGATCTGGTATTAGGGAAGCATCTGATATCTGATCTGTACGATGCAATACCGGGGCCTTAGCAGAAGTAGTCGAAACGACGACTTCTCCGAAGGCCCCGATTATCCCCGCTAAATTTTGGGGAATGTGATTAAATATTCAATATTTACCACATTTACCGGTTATTTTAGTAGTGCTGCAGTACAAAATTGCTCATATTTTTCAGACACATGCATTTTGAGATAGGAGTACCCAGTGATTATTTTTTTTTATGTACTCAAAGCGTGCAGACGTGCATAATGCTGGCTGCTGCAGTATAAAATTGTGCATATGTTTCAGATTTATGCATTTTGAGATAGGGGTACCCAGGGATTTTTTTTTTCATGTACGCAAAGTGTACAGACATTCGATATACTGCCCCGCACAGTACAAAATTGTGCATATGTTTCAGATTCATGCATTTTGAGATAGAGGTATCCAGTGATTTTTTTTTGTTTTCATGTACGCAAAGCGTACAGATATTCGCATTACTGCCTGCTACAGTGCATACTTTTCCGATTCATGCATTTTGAGATAGGGGTATCCAGTGATTTTTTTTTTCATGTTCGCAAAGAGTACAGACATGGTTGATACTGGCTGCTGCACTACAAAATTTTGCATATTTTTGAATTTCAGTCATTTTAAGTAAATTTTTGTATTGCAGCAGCCAGTATCACGCACGTCTGTACGCTTTGCGTACATGAAAACCAAAAAAGAAATCACTGGATACCCCTACCTCAAAATGCATGAATCTGAAACGCATGCACAATTTTGTACTGCAGCAGCCAGTATTGCGAACGACTGTACGCTTAGCGTACATGAAAAAAAATCACTGGATACCCCTATCTCAAAATGCATGAATCTGAAACATATGTACAATTTTGTACTGCAGCAGTCAATATTGCGAACGTCTGTATGCTTTACGTACATGAAAACAAAAAATATCACTGGATACCCCTATCTCAAAATGCATGAATCTGAAACATATGCACAATTTTGTACTGCAGCAGCCAGTATTGCGAACGTCTGTACGCTTTGCGTACATGGAAACATAAAAAAACGTGAATGGATACCCCTATCTCAAAATGCATGAATCTGAAACATATGCACAATTTAGTACTGCAGCAGCCAGCATTGCGAGCGTATGTACGCTTTGCGTACATGAATTTATGATCAATTAATTTATAAAATAACTTTGAATTTGTTTATTTTACACTTTAACGGTCTGTCATTAGTTATTTCATAGAATAACTTGGTAATGTATGAAATTTTTTATCTATTATATATTTTAACTGACTTGTCTAGTTATTTCATGAAATACCTAGTTATTCTATGAAATAACTGAATTATATACTTTAACGGTAACATGTATATATATTATACTTTTTTCCGCTTATGTTCTTCCAAAGTGGATACTTACTTGTCAATATACAGTAGAGGATCAAAATTGTGTTAACAAGTCCCAGGACTACCTTTAGGGGGTGAGTCGTACTCTGGTGCGACGCCAAATGTGCATAACTATAAACACAGTGCGACTTTAAAGCCCACCCAATTCCTGTTATTGTACACTCTCTAATTTGTCTAATATGTGAGAATCTAAGCTGATCTGTAGATCGTGATGTTACAGATTTCTTTCTTAGAGTTAATCACTCTATTTATCACTCTTAAATATATTTATATTACAAAACTAAATTCAAAACTGTTGTACACTCAATAATTAAACTTTAAAACTTCTCCAAACACCATAAAATTGAAGACAGCATGACCGGTTTCGAAAGGACGTGGCATTTCTTCTTCAGGTAAAAAAAAAAAAAAATCGCTTTTAAGGCAGTAGCACGTGTTTTTTGCACCTGAAGAAGAAAGGCCTCGTCCTTTCAAAACCGACAGCGCTTACTTCAATTTTGTGGTGTGTGAAAAAGTTTTAAAGTTTAATTATATTTATATTAGTAAAATACATCGTAAAATATATTCATAAACGAAAGGATTGGTGAACTTTTCTTTAAGAAATTTGTACGACACACATTTATTTCAAATTATATTTTCAAATGTGGTTTCCCACACAGATGAACTAAATTCCTTTACTCTGATTATAAACCATATAGTAAACACTTCATTGAGAGTTTGGTATATCTGGCGATTTAGAGCTATTTCTCGATCACGTTACGCACCAACGGGTGAAGCAGCCGTAACTAAATTCTAACTTCAGAATGGAGTTAATTAATCCCAGCTTAGGAATGTGAGGGTTAATAAGTGTACCATTTTTCGTAGCGATTGCTTGAATGGTGCAGCTTTGCACAGTTGCCAAAATAGCAGACATATTTACTAATAAACTTGAATATACGTAGATTTATTAAATCATCTTTAAAATTTAATGATATATTTGAGGATTTTCTTTGAGAAATTAAATATCATAACATGTATATGTTAGAAAAAAAAAAGGCCTTGCGTTTTAGGATATGTTACATGAACATTTGAAATCGTACTAAACATTTTAAAGTAAAAAGTTATTTAAAGAAAAATGAAAATAATTTAGAGAAAAAACAAAAGATAAAGAAAACTAGTTGGCATAGGTGGACTCTGCTCAGTTCCCCATCATATTTATGTTCTCATAAATTTCTAGTGCGAGACATATTATAATCACGTTAAAAGAAATGAATTTGACCAAAGCTTGATACAGTGACAGAATGAAAACCCCGCCTAATAGGCTATCCACCGTTCACTTCGATATATTTATCTTATTCTAATCTATTGATTTATTTTATCAGGGTCAATTCCGTTGTTTAATTTTCATGCTACTATTTCCAATGCAACAATCCTCAAAATTCATATTTATATGAAAAATTTACAATTTCGCTATGTTGATAAAATCGTAAATTACGAATAATTTACGAAATTTTCCTATTAGAATATTTGTATTCAATCATGTTCAAACAAATATCATAAATGTAATTTTGAAGTTGTCTAATGTATTTATGATCCTCAAAATGGAAGTTTATGCTCAATTTTGCCTTATTCTGACATGTTAAGTAAATCGTAAATTCCAAATAACTTACGAATTTTTTAAATTGGAAAAATCATAGTCTATGATATTCACGCCAGTATCCTAAATAATATTTCGAAAGTGGTTTGACATCTTTACGATGAAAATATCTCTAAAAATTGACGTTTATGTGAAATTTTGCCCTATACTGCCATGTTAAGAAATTCGTAAATTTCCAATAACTTGCGAAATTTTCAAAGTAGCATATTTATAGTTACTGATGTTCATTCCGGCATCAAAACTGATATTTTAAAACTGGTCTGACATTTTTACAGTAAAACGTTTCCATTTAATGCACGTTTAAGTGAATTTTTGTCCTATTCTCTCATGTTAGGAAAATCGTAAATTTCTAATAACTTACGAAGTTTTTTAATTCGAATGTTGCAAATGAATAGGGTTCTTGCCAGTATCGAAAGTAATATTTTAAAACTGATTTGAACTCTGTGCAATCATTTGTTCGTGAGATATCGTGTAAACAGACTAACAAACTACCGCACTAACACACTAACGGACTGACACACTAACAGACACCCTACAGACAGACACCATACAAATTTTGTCATTTTCGGATTCCTCACACCTGAAAACGAATAAAAAAGTCAAAAAACCGAGGTCGAAATTTTTCACGATTACCTAAGTTCCCCATACCTATAGTGCGATGGGAACTAATTCACGATTACCTAAGTTCCCCATACCTATAGTATGATGGGGAACTACAAATTGTTATTAACAGACTTTTTAATAATTAATATTTGATGCATTACATTTTAAAAAATTTGAAACGATATTTTCAATATAAGCACAGCGCGAACTTCTGTTACAATATTTAAAAATTTTGCAAAATAAATCGAGTAATTTAGCTAAACATTAAGTTCATGTTATTTTTAAAAATATCTAAGCACATCTAAAGCAGGAGAAATATTTTGGAGAAAATACTTCGTGAAAATCGATATATTTAATATAGAGAGAATCTGATAACATATTCAAATGTTAAATTTTTTTAAGTTGATGACTGCATATATATTACCTGCTTTGTAAGATAATCTGAATATTCAATATCCCAATAATTACCCGTTCCCGCATTTATAAAATATATACAGAATTTTTATAATCTTTCATTATTTTAATGTAATAAAGTTGGATGGAAAATTGAACTTTAGAGCTATTTAAGACAATAATTGTCCTTAATGTAACGCAATATTAATTAATAAACTTGCAATATTATCTAAGAGAGGTTTTTTTTTTTAATTTTTTTTTTTATTTTTTTTATTTTTTTTTATATATTTTTCTATAGGAATTTAAATAAAATCTAGTATGTTGTGGCCATTACAAAACTTACTTCTATATTGTATTATGCCTATTCACGCTGCACAAAATGTTTATTGAAATTACACTGAATGTTGAAAGGAAGTCAATTTTGTGAACCATAGACAGCGTCTTAATTTTTTTTTTTCTGTCGTTATTTTTATCTACTAAGAATGATGAGCGGTAAGAGTGTTCTTTAATATTGTTGCGTACTTGGGGGTTCGTGAGTTGTCCGAGAATGAAAGGCCAAACTTACAAAAATTAAGAAATTTATTCACAGAAAGTTCCAGAAAAATAGAGGTCTATAAACCAAGTATCAGCTTCAATTCAACCAGTAAACACATCATAAACAACAGCTGTCAATAGCAAATCCACAGTACAAACTGTATAGCAATAACACTTGAAGCAAGTCTCTTTCAGAGAGGATCAAAACATTTCAAGTACTAGCGAAGCTGGCTGAAAACTGAACTGAGCTCACTTGCCTTGGCGGGAAAACGCTCCTTATATACCCCTCTAGAAAAGTGCGGAAGGTTCCAGAAATTTCCGCATTTCATCAGCCAATGAGATTAGAGCTTCCATATTTGGTATATCCATTATAAGGATTTTCTCTCCAAGGTCGCCAGAAAAATCGCCGTGGAAAAAAGTCGCCAAATTTGGCGCCAAATCCATTACCTGCCTTATTGGGGCTTTTAATGCGTTTTTAAGGGAAAATAAGGCTATTTCAACGCTAAAACGACTAGAAATGCACAAAATTAGCACTTTATCAACTTACTAAGCCTCTTTGAAAGAATGTATACAAAAATAAACACAATTATTTACAATTTTGTAACACTATGTATAATTGTTTGCCTAGTCGGCTATTACTATTATATATAGTATTTTTCAATTTCACAATGTTTCATTAAACACAATTTTTATTCAACACGTCTATATGTAATTTTATTCTATTCTACCATATGAAAAATTATGAAAAAAAAAAAAATGGTATTGAAATGCTATCTAATGAGCGATTTTCAACAAAAATTGACAGACACATTTTTATGTCAAGATGAAACTATATATAAATATATAGAAATTTCTGTAGTTTCCAGAATTTTTTGTCACACACCCACTAACATGCAAACATACAGATATTTTCTTGTCAAATTGCCTTCTGGTCGTTCTTCCAATGTTTGTATATGCATTGAAAACCTTAAATTAAAAAGAATTACGAAACCAAATACTTTATTCTATTGATTATACACACTGTAAACGTAAATTCTTAAGTTCAGTTTTAAAAGTGTCTTAAATGGATGGTCATTTTTTAAGTGAAAAAAAAAAAGTCTTACTTTTTAAGACACCTTTTTGCATCAGAAATTAAGATATTCCAAATGTCTTAAAACACCGCCATGTTTTAGGCTTAAAAACACTGCCATGTTAGACCTAAAAATACTACCGTTTTTAAGGCTTTTCAATAAATATATAAATAAATAAATATGGCGTGCGATTATGTTCTTCTGTTAAAAATAGATTTTAGAATTGTTTAGAACATTTATGAAATATTTATATAAAAAAAAAGTCCCATTTTCTGGCGTTGGGATTCGAACTTACACTGTCTAAGGACACCGAAACCTGAAGCCAAGCATCGTCGGAGTGAAGCATTTACCTATCTTGCTACCGTCGAATACAGCATTACGTGTTTTTATGATATAATATACTGCAGTATTCGTGAAACTAATCGCAGTGTTTTGTTTTATTTCTAATTTTTTGCAATAAAACTATTGATAGTATGGTATCTTAATAAATATTATTACCTTAAATTTCATATTTAGAGGACCAGAATTTTTTAATAATGCATAACAAGTATGTGAAGGTTTCATCCTTCGATGATAACGATTTCTTTCCTTAAAGCGATATTTAAATAAAAACGACCTATAATCATGAATACAGGAAAATTTGTAGTTTTACATTTATATGTAGGTGAATTTGTGAAAGAAAAAAGTTTTTAAATGAATAATAATAAGAAGTAATAAAGAAAAAGAAATGCACGAATTGTTCATGATTGTTTACTTATAAATTCGCTTTTTTCTCTACAAATTACTTCTCACTTTTTCTTTTAATATAAGAAAGCTTTAAAGACAAAGATTTTTCTTTTTTTTAAAAACAAAATAAGCTTTGTGTCTAAATATGTTGTTTATGAATTGTGTTAAAGATAATATAGCATGCAAATATCATTCACATCCCTAGAGTATTATTCCATAAAAATATAATTTCATAAAGCTACCATAATTTAAGTAGTTTAACTGCTTATTATATAAAATAATAATATATTTATTGAATGTGGAAAGAAGTAGGATAAGCATATTTTCTTAAAGTAGATTCCATATGAAAAAATTTCTAAGTAATGCAAGTGTCTGAATTTCTAAAGTGTCTGAAAATTCAAACGCTTTTTGCTGTCTGAAAAATCGCGTATTTACGTGTTTCAGACATATTTCTGAATTGATATCTATTGATATCTATCTGAATTGATATCTATTGATATCTGTCTGAATTGATATTTCAGACATATTTCTGTCTTAAATTAAAATATCTATAACGTCTAAGGTACATTTTAAGACATTTACGTGTCTTAAATGCCGTTTCAGTTGTTTTTATGTCTTACTTTAAGACCCTTTTATTTGCAGTGCAAGGAAAAAAAACTATAAAAGTGTACGGTGATTTTAAAATAATACGCATATCCCTATTAAATAAATTTAAAATTTTCTTTAAAAAAATAAAAAAATAAAAAATAAACAATAAAATAAAATGGTGCTAACTTAGGATAATTTAACTAAAATGAATATTTAAAATAATTGGATCGACGTTTCACTATTTTATTCATGTTTACTATTTAAATATCACTATTTAAACGGTGAACTTTCTACCGAATTCTTAAAAATATTCGCTTTAGCGATTTTGGTAATTTGAAGCGCGCGACGTTTCACTATTTTAATCATGATTACTATTTAAATGGCACTATTTTAATAGCGAACATTCAACTGAATTCCTAAAAATATTCTTTTTAGATGAATTGTCCTAAATTCCCGCCATGTTTTTGGTGAAACGTTGAACTTTATTTTTAACTGTGTACTTATTATATGTATGGCAAGAAAAAAAAAAATCACGTGGTTAGTAAAACACGTTCCAAGTGTATTTATCCCATTATGTTGTTAAACCCTCAGTGTATTTCCCCTTCGTAATGGTATTATAAACCACATTTTGTTTCAATTCATGGAAGAAGAAATTTCAAATGAACTATTTTTATAACTTTACTTTTGAAAAGAAAGCATAAACAAAAAAAAATTGTAACATTGTATATTATATAGAACTTGATTACACACTACATATTGTACCAGATAATTAGTATAGTAATAAAAAAACCTCTTATAATGCAACTAAAAATGTTCTATTTAAGACCGTGGAAACTATGAATCTGAGAATCATAGTAAAATATTTAACAATAAAGAAATTTAGTTCACCGGTGCTCTATACTCTTGACAGCGTAGATATATTTTGAACTTTTTACCAAAGTCAATGCTACATATAATTATACAATATAAAACGTATTTACTATGTTAATGAACTCTTTTGAAACTGTTAAAACTCATTTTTCATCGTTAAAATTTTATGGTACTTTTGATAACTTATTTATTGCAGTTAAGTAGTACAATATTAAGTTATGAACATATCCCTTCATTCATGTGTAATCATTAAAGAAATTCATAATTGTTTATTTTTCAATAATAAATTTTCTGTAGTAATTGATAGCAAGAGATAATAAATAATATTTTCCTTAATTACGCTTCTACATTTAAAAATTAAAGTAAGATTTTGTTTGTAATCATCCAGTGTACGTTACACAATAGCGGCGCTAACTACTTGAGGGGAGAACCCTCTAAAAACAAATAAATAAATGATGTAAAAATAAATAAAAGATAAATAAATAAATAAAAGGTTGGTTGGTTGGTTGTAGGATTTAAGGCCGATTGACTCAATAAATAAAAGGAAACATAAATAAATAAAATATAATAATATAAATAAAATATAAATAAATAAATAAAATACAACTCACTTTTTAACAGTTCGTTTTCTGCTATTTATGATTTATCGAGTTTTCCAGTTATCATTTAAGAAAAAAATTATAATTATATTAAAATGTTTGGCATACTTTTAATCCAAATTTAGTATGAAGGAGATTTCAAGATTACATAGTTTATTTAACTCATACGTTTATTTTAAATTATCTACAGTTGACATAAAGAAACATTCTTTTTTTTTTTTTTTTTTAAATAAAGATATTCTATCTGTTATATTTTAGAACTGCAAATCCCATCAACAAAAAATTATTAAAATTCATAAGCTTAAACTCATGATATAATCTGTGAAGATACCACCATATTATTGTTGATATAGTTGTTTATAAAGATGTTTTCTACTTCCAAAGAATGTAATTTTTGGTTTCCTGTTGTTTCCTACACCGCGGACTTACCAAATGTTATGTCACCTTGAGTAAAGTCATGGGCTAAAATTTTGTCTCTTTTCATCATTTCTATAATTTCTGCAATGCGTATAAAACTTAACTTATTATTTTTATGATAACCTAATTAACAAGAATAAACAGATACAATGAAGCTTAATTGAAAGATATTGATTCTGCACTTTATTTTTTATCCTATCTGATATATTACAATAATTAATTTGCTAAAAGAAAGGGAAAGAGAGAAAAATCACACAGCTAAATTACCAAAAAAAAAAGTTGGAAAATACCAAAAATTACAAGCACAAACAACAATTGTTTCCTGGCAAAAAACTTAAGCGCAACTCCTCATCAAGGGAAAAATGTTGGCATGATTCAGCACTGCACTTGTGCCTACATTTTGTTGCTCTATATTGGGTTTCATACGGCTAACTTGTATAAAGTCATATCGATCATATCGATCGATTTTCGAATAAACACAGAGCGTTGGCTTTTGGTCTTGAATAAAACCAAGGTTTTAATAACCTGAAAAGTTCGTACTATATAGAAAATACACGGTTTTCTTGAATTGGATAATTTAAAAATAAGGGAAACCATAAAGTTGGCATATTTTACACGAAAACAAAAAGTCCTATATTTTGGGGGGTTAGAGAAGATAGGTATGGAAACGGAACTGTTGACTGCGCATTTAAGTTTGACAATAAATGTTTTAAAAGGCTATAAAAAATCCTGGTCTCACTTAATTATACTACATTTATAAACTTGGGTATATGTTGTACATCAGGCATTATCTATATCGACATGTTTAATTTTTACATTGCAGTATAATATGCCCAATACAATAAATAATTCCGCCGATATTGTATAGTAAAACTGTAAATCCTTCCTAGTCATTTAAATCACCTCAAGTATAAATCGTTTGAAAGGAAATTACGTCACATGGAAGTTTTATATGTGTGTATATAAGTATATACAAATACTACATAAAAACGTAATTCACATTATAACGTTTGAAGTATTTTAATAGAGTTATAAATTTATATTTTGATGCTTTAGCAGTATCGCAGTTGAAAGAGATAAAATAAATAGTTTGTTATAAAAGGGCTATTGAAAATTTAAGTATACTTAAAAATACTACGTGTAAGAAATTTGATGTGAAAGCAAAGTTGCAAAAAAGGTTAATAAAATATCAAGCGATTGTAATAAATTTATACTACACGTTGTTAAAACCACTTGCCTATTTAAACTCTAGCTCACTACATTTCCTGTTATTTTATGACATGAATTTTATGGTACCATTAAAACACTAAATATTATTATTATTCAATAATCGATAAAGTATAAAAGAATTTTATATAAAAATTTATATAAAATTTATATACGTGATGTATTATTAAAAAAAATAAAAATAAAAGTTTTGTAAGGAACAAATATTACATTTCGAATAGTATTTCAAAATACTAAAGTAAATAAGCATCTCTGTGGTCGCATATTTTAAAGTGCATTTTATTATTTTGCTACCGCTATTTTTAGACAGATTTTTTTTTAAATACTGCTATACCATAAAAACTGCTACGACCCCTGCATAAAAAGTAATGAGTGTCACATATCCCAGAATTTTTCAGGTTATAAGTAGGATTCATTCTTACTTTTTCTTACCTTTATATGATAGTGAAAGTAGTGGGTACACTCTTATTAACCAGAAATCATGAGTTTAAGTTAACAAAAACCGTCTTAAGGTTAATACAAGTTGAGATATGATAAACAAAGTTTTCTACAAACATTAAAGGGTTGTTAAATTTCATTCAAACTATTTCATCAGTGACTGACTTTCAATTTATAACGGAGGTTAATCACTGACAGGCAGTTAATACGATTGTACTAAGTATCGCTTTTAGGTCAAAATTTCAATATTAAGTTTTTACCTTGTTAAAAAATAAAATGCTATATTTCACCAGAAAAATGGTTCCACTTAGCTGCAACCAATCTTTTGGTTAAAATTTTCCCTATTCTAATAGTTCCGTTTCAGTAGTAAGTACCTCTGAAATGGAGAAACGCTGCACCAGAATATTGGTTGTAGCTAATTGGAACCTTTTTTTTTTTTTTTTTTTTTAGGTGAAATATAGCATTTTATTTTTAACAGTGTACAACAAATACACATTTTGACATCTGCTAAATCCATAATCAGGTTTAAGAGGTTGATTTGTATGTTCATTTGTCTGTTTCTTATCAGTATAACTCACAAGCAAATAATTGCATGAAATTCGAATTTAGTATTCTGGAGATCATAATGAAGCTGCCCCCTTTTAGAATAATTAGGAATAACCTTAAATGTTTGTAAAATGTGTGTAATATATTCAAAGTACACAGGAATATACTGTACTGTACGTCTTACCATAGACCTGATTAGGTAATCTGTAATACTTTTTCTTTAAAGTATTAAAATGTTGAAAAGGACCATTTTTTTTTCTTTTGTGTGTGTGTATGTGTGTGACACACTAGATTATTTTGATCTTTAAAACACATATTTTGGATGTATTCAAGGTATTTCCTATACAAAACATTTGTGTAACTCATTCACAAGAACTTTATTTATTTATTAGCATTTCTAAAATTTTCATAATATTTATTGAAAGAAACCCAATAATTGCAATGATTTTAGCTAAAGAGATCTGCGATTATTTCGTTCTTAATATTAAAAAAAAAAAAAAAAAAAAAGAAAGAAAGAAAGAAGGGGTTGAGAAGAAAAAAGATTAAAAAAATCTGGAGTGACTTTACTGGACTTTTCGTAATTAATGATTATTTAAATAAATTAAACACTGCAAATAAGGGGTTCTTAAAATAAGAAAAAAACGACTGAAACGGCTATAGATTAGACGTTATAGATATTTTAATTTAAGACAGAAATATATCTGAAATATCTATTCAGACAGATATCAACAGATATCAATTCAGACAGATATCAACAGATATCAATTCAGACAGATATCAAATATCAATTCAGAAATATGTCTTAAACACGTAAATACGCGAATTTTCACACAGCAAACGCGTTTGAATTTTCAGACGCTTTAGAAATTCAGACACTTACATTACTTAGAAAAGTTTTTCCTACGGAATCTACTTTAAGAAAATATGTTTATCCTGATTCTTTCCATATTCAATAAATATATTATTATTTTATATAATAAGCAGTTAAGCTACTTAAACTATGGTATAGCTTTATGAAATTAAATTTTTATGGAATAATATTCATAACCAACATATTTAAACACAAAGCTTATTTCATAAAAAAAAAAAAAAAAAACTTTGTCTTTAAAGATTTCTTATATTAAAATAACAAGTGTGAAAACGGACATAGCAAGTAGTTTGTAGAGAAGAAAGCGAATTTATAAGTGAAGAATCATGAATGGTTTTTGCATAAATTTTTTCTTTCTTTCTTCTTATTATTATTCATTTAAAAACTTTTTTTCTTTCACATATTTATTTTCATCTAAAAGTAAAACAACAAATTTTCTAGTATTCATGATTATAGTTTGTTTTTATTTAAATATCACTTTAAGGAAAGAAATCGTTGTCATCGAGGACTGCAACCTTCACATACTTGCTATGCATTTTAAAAAAATTCTAGACTTCTAGATTTGAAATTTAAGATAATAATATTTATTAACTTTAAGATACCACACTATCAACAGTTTTATAGAAAAAATTAGAAATAAAACATACTGAGATTTGTTTCGCGAATACTGCAGTATATTTTATCATAAAAACACACATTGTTATATTCGACGGTGGCGTGATTGGTAAATGCTTGACTCCGACAATGATTGGCTCGAGGTTTCGGTTTCCATGGACAGTGTGAGTTTGAATCTCAGCGCCGGATAATGGTTCTTTTTTATATAAATATTTCATTAATGCTCTAAACAATTCTAAAATCTATTTTTAACAGAAAAACATAATCGCACGCCATATTTATTTATTTATTTATTGAAAAGCCTTAAAAACGGTAGTGTTTCTAAGCCTAACATGGCGGTGTTTTTAAGACTAAAACATGGCGGCGTTTTAAGACACTTTCAATATCTTAATTTCAGACGCAAAAAGGTGTCTTAAAAAATAAGACACTTTTTTTTCGCTTAAAAAATCACCATGTAAGACACTTTTTAAACTGAATTTAAGACATTTACGTTTACAGTGAAATAAGAGAAGTCTTTAAATAAACAAATAGAAAATTATAAAAGGGTGTTCAAGTATTTTCTTCGGTATAGTATGCTGTTTAATTTAATGCTATTGCACTTTAAATAATTTGAGCCCATAGATCATAACGATAAAGAAATTTTGTTGCGCCCCTGCAAAAATCTATAAATGCTAGATTCGTCAAAATCTACATTTTTCGTACGGCAGTAACCTATAATATTTATAAATTTTCAGCTCGATAGAATACGGCGTTTAGTCTCTATTGTACTTTCAATACTAAGAGCTATAATGATAAAGAATTTTTCTTTGTATCCTTGAAAAAAAACTAAAAGTACTACATTCACCAAAATCTATACAGTTCTTGAAACAATGATTTATGATATGTATATAAATTTTCAGCTCGATTGAATAAGGCATTTAGACACGATTACGCTTTAAAGATTTTGAGCCATAGGACATAATGATAAGATATCTGTAAAAAAAAAAAAAAAAAAAAAAATGTATGTCCTTGTTGTAAAAAAATATAAGTGCTACATTCACCATAACTAAGAGGGTTCGTGTCTATAACATACGTACCAACTTTCAGGTAGTTTGAACAAATCGTTTAGATACTATCGTGTTCACTAACACACAAACACACATGCACTGACAAATGCATATATCACTGTGAAAATAGCAAAAGTGAATTCAGGGAACCTCAAAAGGTATAGAAATGCAAAAATCTTAAAGTTGAATTTTTGTCATAATTACAATATTAACATATATATGTTCGGAAATTAAAAAAATAATAAAATGCAATAATATTATGAAAGTAATACAGTAATACCAAAAAAAAAAAAAAAAAAAAAAAGGGCACCTACAAACATCGAAATGTTTAAGGCCTTTTATAAGAATTTTTGAGATTCATTATGATTCCTAAGGATCACAGACCATTTAATTTGCTACTATTGGAGACGAAACAAGAGAGCAAGCAGAAGGACAAGGAATAGTTTTTAAATATTTATCATGGTTTAATAACAAAAAGAAAAAGTAAGATAGCCCTCTCACAATTTTTTATTTATTTAGAAAATGTTTCAGTGAAGTAATTTTATACGAATGTTGATAGACGACAACAATAACAACAATAAATTATAGCCCTGGATCATACATATATTCCAACTTTTGGTTAACCATTGCCTTTATTCGTTCATAAATGCATGTTAAAACTTGTAATAATACAATGGTTAAATCTGATGTGGCACACACACTATTTTCTCTTACACTACGTGTTTAAGAAACAATTTACCTGGTTATTCCTACGTGTAGGAGCGCTTCCCTGAAACTCGTTTTTTGAATGTTATACGTACATACATAAAAACATTTAATATTGTTATAATATTAAATATTAATTTCAAATTATTCACAGAACATTTACACACATAGATTATTCTCATATAAGTCAAATTTTTTATATGGCATTTTGATATGATCTGGAAAATGCTAAGTTTGACCTTCCTACAGTTACTCGTTTTTATTATTATTGCGTTAACAGATATACAGTAAACGCTAACATTCTCGCTTTTATTCTCGTATCCTCCGTTTATACGAAACGAATTAATCACCAAATTAATATATATATATATATATATATATATATATATATATGAATAAATTATCAATGAATAAAATTAAATAAAACTCTCAAAAACACTGAGATCTTCATCAGGGAGACCCTCCAGTGTAGGGCTGAAAGAGAAGTTTCTGCACTCGAGAAACTCGTTCCCATTTCTCAAGTGCTTTCGCTAATTTATTTTTATATTTTTTTATTTTTTTTTTAAATAAATATTACTTCTTCAGGTATATTGACGATTTGATTGTTTTTAACTGTAATGATTTCGAAAATATTGCTAAAAAAATATATCCTAAAGGTTTAGTTTTAAACCGTACAGATTCAAATAAAATTTCATTCCTGAATCTTAATATAAAGAGAAATAAACATAAATGGCTTATTGGTTTATATGATAAAAGGAAATATCTTTATTTTAAAGTAAACAGTCTCACCAATTAGTTTTGAAATATCAGTAGAAAAGTTTTGAAAAATATCATGTTCGCACAGTTAAAAAGAATTCGCACTATTTGCAATAATGATGATGATTTAAAATATGTTCTTGAAGATTTAAGAAAAACTTTGCAAGTTAACTGTTACCCGTCTCATTTTTTAACCGAGTGTTTCCAGTTTTTTCCTCTTTCGGTTTGTTCTAGTTCCTCAATTAAGGGTGATATTTAAGTACCGACGAGTAGCCCAGTCGGCCGAAGAGGGTTAGTTCATCAGGTTGGGAGTTTCATTTTATTGTATTTCATTTAAATAATTTCTTGTTTACATTTCGTGATATCGTGATTTCTTGTATTCTTGTATATTTTTTATATAGTAAATTAATGTAATTGTACTACTTTTGTAATTTTGGTAATTTTATAATTGTTTTTGGAATTTTTAAATTATATGTATGTCAGATTTCGTCTCAGTTAATGGTGGTTTTCTGTTTGGTGAGAAGTTGGGGGCTAAGTATAATTATTAGCTAATTGCTACTGTCTTTTCAGAAATTTCTCTTTCACCCCTACACTAGGGGGGCTTCCCTGATGAAGACCTCAGTGTTTTTTGGGGGTTTTATTTCATTTTATTCATATTTAATTTATTCCTATCTTTAAGTTTTGCATTTCCTTTTGCAGCAATTCTGCGCATTGGTTTGCAATTCTCCTTTTTTCCCCCCTTATCTTTAAACTCATAAATTCGTTACAATAGTCACCTCTCTCTCTCTATATATATATATATATATATATATATGACTTGTGTTTATTTGAAACATCCTCAGGAACATTCGCATTCGCTGTTAACCTTTGTCCACTCGTAGAATAGGTCATAATTGTATACTCTGAAATACATATAACAATATTGAAAAATATTTGGGGTTAAGTGTTTTGGGGGGTGAAAAATCTATTGGGCTTATACTCATATTCAGGAAAATTAATGTTCGCTAATAAGCCTTTATTTACTGTTTGGAAAATGTGGCAGAAACTGAGTTTACTTGGAAAGGGGTACAACGATTTTCAGGAAAGTTTAAAGTTAAAGGAAATTTGGGTGAAAAATCGATAGGGCATATTCTCATCTTCAGGAAAATTCCCATTCGCTGTAAGACCTTTATTTAATCCAACATATAGCAGAAACTGGATTTACACGAAACGTATCTAATGGTTTTGTTAAAAACTCGTGTGACTTATCCTCCGTGGTGTCTATATACTTTTGTGTTCCTGAATGTTAATCTATTGGTTTTTTGTTAAGTGACGTCACAAATATACAGGTATATGTAAACTGTATCGACCAATCAATGATCTGTTTAACTCCCTATACTTGTGTTCATGCTAAAACAGATCAGTCTTCAAAAATGTAATCGTTTGTGTAATATGACTATGTTAACTGTAATTGTTATTCGTCCTTCATTAAGTTTTAGTGAAAAATAGAAGTATGCCTACTCGTCATAATTTATGGCCGCATCATAAATCTTCCTCCTGAAAAATACAGTAAATCGCATGGCCAGGAATATTTTGCTCCTTGTTTACCCTCAGTCCTTGTTTGGAAAATATGCCAGAAATTTTGTTTTCAAGAATGACTCAAATAACTTTGATAAACACTTAGGAATAATGATTATTTGAGACGTCAAACGTATCTGGCGTATCTTCATGTTCAAAAAAAAAAAAAAAAAAAAAAAAAAATCCTTCTCTGTAAACCTTTACACCGACGGCAAATATGGCAGAAATTTCGTTTACATAGAAATGGATCTAATGATATTGATGAGTTAAGTGTTTTATGAGAGGAGATACTCATCTGACTTATTCTTATCTTCGAGAACATTAACGTTCACTTTTAACCCTTACTCTGTCCGTTGCAAAATATTGAAGAAATGTGGATATCTGTGAAATGGCTCAACCTATTTTGACAAAAGCTTAGGATTAAAGTTTATATGGGAAGACAAACGCATGAAACTTATCCTCATCTTCATGAAAATTAGCATTCGCTGTTAACTCTTACTCTATTAACAACAAAATATGGCAAAAAATAAATCGAATGATTTTGATAAAATCATACGGCTAAGAATTTTGTCCAAATGAGAAGCCCATTTGACTTATCCTCATCTTCTGAAAAATTAACGCTCACTGCAGCATTAACATTCAATCTGCCCGTGGCAAAATATGGCAGAAACTTAGTTTCCTTAGAAACTGTTCGAACAATTATGATAAATATTTAAGGTTTTGGGTGTCTGAGATTACAGAACCTGAATAATACTCATCTACAGGAAAGTTGCCGCTGACAGTTAAACCCCACTCTGTCCATGCAAACTATAGCAGAAACGTAGTTTTCTCGAAAATGGGTCTAACGATTTTGACTAAAATTTAGTTTTAAGGGATTTTCGAGATAAAAATGTTTGGGTTAAGTTTTTGTTTTATCTGATTCACCCTCATCTTTACAAAAAACAGTGTTCTATGGCAAAATATGGCAGAGATTTGTTTTTCTTAGGAACTACTAAAAATACATTTAGAGACTTTTTGAGCTTACAGTTCAATGCGAATTTCCCCTTTTTACTTTCCGAACACTGTAGTGAGGAAACTATTGTAATTATGTCAAAAATCTGAGTTTGAGATTTTGACGTTTCTATACGTTTCGAGGTCTTCTTAGTCCGTTTTCACTATTTTTACGATGATGTATGTACGTGTGTGTGTATGTATGTGTGTATGTATATGTGTATGTATGTGTGTATGTGTGTGTGTATGTATGTGTGTGAGTGAACACGCTAGCGTCTAAACGCTTTGTTCGAATAAGCTGAAAGTTGGTACGTATGTATATTGTAAGTCACCATAGTGCGAACCCTATTGATTTTGGTGAATCTAGCACTTATAGTTATTTTTACACGGACACCAGGAAAAACTCTGTATCATTATGGCCTATGGGGCCAAATTCTTAAATGTCGTCTAAACGCTTTATTAATCTGAGCAAAAATCATGTTACACATGTTATAGGTCACAGTTGCACCAACTGTATAGATTTGATGAATTTAGCACTTACAGTTTTTTTACAGGGACACAAAGAAAAATTCTTTATCATTATGGCCTATGGGACCAAATTTTTAAAAGTGTGATAGCGTCTAAACGCCTTATTCAGTTGAGCTGAAAGTATACTATAAGCATTTTGGTGAATCTAGCATTTATAGGTTTTTACAGGGACACAACAAAAAATTCTTTATCATTATGATCTATGGGTTCAAAGATCAGTAGCGTTAAATAAAATATCGTGTAATATATGGAGAAAAATACTCACACACTCTGTTATGTTTTTCTCTCTTTTGTTTGTTTAACAATTCCACTTTCTTTACTTTATCTACAAAACTGTTAATTACTCAATGTTCGGAAAGTCGAGTGGAGTCATTCCAGATTTTTTGCAAAAGAACTAGCGTTAACTGTTAACCTGCGTTTTACTCAGGAAAAAAGTTGCAGAAACTTCGATTTCTTCGAAAATAATCGACTGATTTTGATAAAAGTTTAATATTAGTTATGTTTTGTGTTGACAGTTGGATATGAAATACACTCATGTCCATAAATTAAGGATAATGCTAGCTGAGGCAAATAAAGGTTCAGAAACAAAACAAACATGACTTATTCATAAAGTCCATTTATTAAACAAAAGATCACGAACAGAAAAAGGTGGTTCATGTAGGATACCATTTATAAAATCTACGATTTTTGCTCCCTGAAGCAATTACAAAAAATATCTTCCTTACAAAAACTTAACATTACATGGTTGGTATGATGGTTAATGCATTGTATGTCTCTCAGATGATGAAATACAGTCCTTACAACGCTTAGGAATGCTGAGTATTAAATTATTGATCTTATCTTGGGGAAAGTTACTCTACTTAGTAAGCAATGCTCTCCGAAGTTCCGGTACACATGTAGGAGGTGGTTGACGGACTAGAACTTGTCGGAAAAGCATGTCCTACATATGCTCTATCGGATTCCAGTCAGGTGAGAATGCTGGCCATTCCATGCGAGTGATAGCTTCAGATTGTAGGCATCCGTGTACAACGTTTGCACGGTGAGGACGCGCATTGTCATGCATAAACACAAATTCTGGGCTCATGGCACCCCTAAACAAACGTACATGTTGTTCCCGACTGATGTCCCGATAAGTTTGCCCTATCATTCTTCCGATTTGAACATGCAGATCTGTTCTGGTGCCCATTATGATCCCCCCCCCCCAAACGAGCACTCCTGCCCGACACGGTGTCGTTCAATGACTTTATTTTGGTGGTAACGGGTACCTGACGTTCTACAAATGAAAGTCTGGCGTGAATCACACTGCAAGCTAAACCTGGACTCGTCGGAAAACATCACACAAGCTCACTGTGCCGCTGTCCACATTGCATGTTATCTACTCCAAGTTAACCGCTGGCACAGTGCATTACCGTGAGTGGAACACATCTAACAGGCCTGCGAGCATATAGACCAATATCTCCCAAACGTCTATCCACGGTTTGTCATGAAACTGTGGCTTTCGTGGCTGCAGACAGCTGACGAGACAGGTCTGATGCTGTGCTTTATCTGCATATTTTGGCAGTTACTACCAAATACCGGTGGTCATTCGGAATTGTAACTCGTCGTCGACCAGTACTGTAACGTCGACTGGCATTTCCATCATTTTGGAATCGTTACCAAAGCCTAGAGATGACACTTTGGGCGATTCTAAGTTTCCCCGATACTTCTATCTGAGTATGCCCACATTCTAGTCGGCCGATAATTCTACCACGTAAAAAAATATCTGCATGCGTCCTCTGTGTCATAACTATTCGGTTGTGGCACTGAGCGGTACACAGAACGCTTGTGAACAATTTTCCTTCTTTGCTCCCATTCCTTATCTACCCCCTTCTTACACTTTCGTCATTGTAACATCATATCGGCGTCATCTGATGGCTTCTTATAATTTGCATATTATTCTTAAAGATGTGTGTGGTATTTCTACAGGTGAAAGTTTTGCATTAAAGTTCGATTTCAGTGTGAATCTGAATTATCCTTAATTTATGGACATGAGTGTACTATCGTCTTCAGGATAATCAGCATTCACTGGTAACCCACACTCCAGCCGGAAAAAGTAGGATAGAAACTTGGTGCTCTTAAAAATCACTGGAACTATTTTGAAAAAAAGGAAATAGCGTTATAGGGTTATAGTTTTTTTTTTTTTTTTTTTTTTTTTTGAGATAAAAAAACGATCTGACTTTTCTTCTTCTCCAGGAAGATTTTACGTCGCATGCTTTTTTCTGGAACAAAATATAACAGAAATAGGATTTTCTAAGAAACTGCTTGAACTATTTAAATATACATATTTATATTTATATATATATTTATAGATATATGACAAAATATAAGCAGCAATAATTTATGTCACATTCTAGAAAAATGTAGAGATATTAGGTATTTAGTGCATTCATTCGTGAGAAAGGCATCACAAAAAGAAAAAAAAAAGGCTATCACGCACAAGCAAACGCAGACAGGCATTTTCCAAGAAAGGTCAAATAGTGTTCGGATATCACAAAACATATGAGTCCATTAAAACCGGAAATCAAAAATTTTCACGAATCCAATAGATTCATCTTATATATATATATAAGAAAGTTAAAATGTGAAAATAAATTGCCTTTATAAATTAATAGGACAAAAATAATAAAGTTTAGTAAAGGTAATAAAGAAATTAACATGGTTATAAATGAATTCGCATTTAAATGCTGGCATTCACGTTGCATTAATTAGCTATGAATAAATGTATAAAGCAGTTAATTATGTCCGAAACAATTTTCGAATCTGAGCATTTCATTTCATTTGGTAATTAAATGCGAATTAAAACTGTAAAATTAAAGAGGAAATTCAAGCTTCATAGAAGGCTGTTTCAATAAAGCTAATGAAATTAACACATATTCTAAATTATAATTAACAGACTGAAACGCATCATCAGTATATCTGTATTAAAACGTAGTTTGGCATTCATTTTGAACACACAACATCATATAATATTTCCATTAAAATGTTTTCTGTCAATAAATTAGGTTTTGCATTAAAATTCAAGTATATTAATACCAATAATGCATCTTCATTAGCATAAAACGAGTTTAAAAGCAATATAATAGCCTGAGTAATATAATATGAAATTAATAAATCTGAATTTATATAATTTAAATGCAAATTATTTGTGCAGTTCGAGTTCACGTAAATTTAAATGAGCATGAATATTTTCACTATCTTTCATGTACAAGAAAGTGTTGTGTTCGTAAAAATTTTCGGCTTCTAGTTGTTAATGGATTTAGGATTTACATGTTTTGAGTTTTGAACACGATTTAAATAATTCTAGAAAATGTCTATCTGTCTGAGTGTGTGTTATCTAAATGTTGTGAGCGCTATATTTCACGGAGAAATGTTCTGAATTAAAATAATTTTTATTTTTATTTTTATCTTTATTTAAATTTTTGCTGGTTATATTTTGGCTTATAGGTAGCACTGCTGTGCTGTAGTTATCTCTGTTTACGAGAAAGCCATAGCTCAGTTTCTACAGTGTATAAATGCACCAATCTTGCTATTAAGTTACCTATTATGAATAACTAGGCTGATTAATTTTTGTGAATATTTATCGAAGGTTGTCACTGCTGTGTTCTAATTTTTTTATTTGCGAGAAGGCTAAACTTCATCTTCTGATGTGTATAAATACACCAAGTGTGATATGCTTCATGGCTAATATAAAAAACTGACTTGAAATTACGTGCATAGAAATCAATAGGTTGCGCTCTAATGTAGCTTTAACAGATTTTATGTAATTTTGCGAATAATTAATAATTTAAAGAGTTATAGATGATAACGTTTTATAATGGCTACATCATACCAGTTTCTTTCAGTGCAGTATTATTAGTTTTTATTAGTTGTTTGACATAAGGATAGTTTAAGCACTGAGCATTATATGCATTTAGGAACGAAAGTGGTTCCAGTAATTCAAAATATTAAAAAAAATGCACCTCATTAAGACCTAGAGCATATTATATTTCTGTAGTTGTACTGCCTTGTTAGGGTTAGTCATTGATGTTTAATTGATTGATGTTTAATTTTTCCTGGAAAAGATGTAAATTTATAATAGATTATTTTTATGTGTAATACTTCTTATACATATATTAAAGGCAAAGAATAATTTAAAACAACTGATAAATCAAGTATTCGATGAAAAAAAACAAAAGGTAAGATTAGCAGCAATCTAAATGTGATACTAGTTATATTGTTAAGAAAGAATTATTTCTTTCCACGTACAGATCCATCTGTTCTGATGCCACTGAATACATTATTTCGATACTATTGAATAGCTGTTAGTTAGTATGATGATACCTACAGATTTCTATAAAATTAAAGAAAAAAAAAAAACTTAAGATCAGTTTTTCAGTATAACATTTGTTTTATTTTAAATTTTATAAAGCAACATGTTACTTTTTTTCCGTAGAGATGTAAAATGTTACAAGGTAGAATGAATTCAGGCTTAATTAAACTGTTTTAAGGTTAATTGTTTTAATAATTGCTGTGAATTGTTTTAAGTTTTCTAAAACTGTTTTAACGCAAAATTAGAGAGAATTTTGTCTTTATATCGTCTTCTAACTCATTCTACTGATTTTAGATTGAGATTGAGTGGATTTTTACGTGAAACTAGTGCTACATTATGGGAAGATGGCGACAGCCTAGTACTCGCCCCTAGGGATGGTCCGGTGACATGCAATCACAACAATAATCCTCCCTGGAGGAGATGGCTCTCCACATCGGCAGCTCCTAAAGGCTATTGATTTGAAAATTTTTTTGAAGACTTTTATTAAAGTTTGTAAGCAAAATTAGTCTTCGCTCAATCAGATGAAGAATGTTCGTACTATTTCGTTATACTAATACCACACTGAACTGTATGGTATTATGCCAATTTCTTCAACCCTGACCATGAAAATAATTTTCATTTTCAAGCGTGCAACATTATAAAGGTTTTTTATTTATTTCATGGTTTAATTTTTATGTTGAGACTGAGTGAGTTCGATTTAGCATTAAACAACGCAGTGGGTGATTGATTATAGTCTGGAATTCATCCTTAGTAGTGGTCCGCAAACATGGCATGATTTTAATAACAGGAGACTTGGCGTTGGAATATTAAAACTCGAATAAACGACTGCGTCAGAAACACCAAAGAAAAATATTGGAAATGCATACAGCTGTTTCGGCAGCTTTAAGCGTGCCGTCTTCAGTGTAAAAAGGATTCAAATCCATCCTTTTTACACTGAAGACGGCACGCTTAAAGCTGCCGAAACAGCTGTATGCATTTCCAATATTTTTCTTTGGCGTTTCTGACGTAGTCGTTTATTCGAGTTTTAATATGGCATGACTTTCTTATCTCTACGTAGAGGATGGATTCCTCCCATTGGTAATCCCCAAAGTTATTAATTTTACAAAACATGAAGGGCACTCTGTACACTGCAGATTTTTAATTTTTGTAGCCGCTATTAAAGCACACGATTGTTTATGGTAAGCTCGAGTATCGAATCCTCAAACTTCCGTTCAAAAAATCGACGCTCATATTGCACGAGAAATATAGTTTAAATTTCATTTAAACCATGAAATTTTAATTTGGTACATTTCGAAAGAAAAGTATTTTAATTCTAATATCTACATACAATAAAAGAAGATGTTTGTGTGAGTAATGTGCATGTTCATGGCTTTTCATGCAAACCGCTGATCGCAGAGCTACAGAGTTTTGCATGAAGGTTTGTATAGACCTCTCCTGATGCACCTCGAAGCCCGATTTCGGAAATTGTGACAATTTTTCTTTTAAATTAATTAAATTATCTGAACTTCTGAAATGACTGACTGTAGAGACAGAAACATAAAAGTAAAGCCACTTTCCATGGCGCATTAGCTCAGTTGGTTAGGGAATCAAGCAAATAACGCAAAGGCCATTGATTCAGTTCTTCAACGGTCAATGCGTTACTTTTTACAGATAGTTAACAGAAAAGGTGTCAGTTAATAAAAGAAAGAATTTCATTGTCTTCAGAGAATCCTAAACGGTAAGCATGACGAAAACTTGGCAACAGACAAAGTGTTAGCAGTTGGCAGCAAAATTTTTCCAGCGCCAGCAATAATTCTTATATTAAAAAAGTACACTTAATACTGTTTTGTTAAATAAATCATTGTCGAGTTATGTTCTTATTCAATCTAAGAACATGATTGGACAAGGATTTATTTAAAAAAACAGTGTTAAAAATATTTCAAAATTTTTATTAGTTTCTTTTTTAATTAATTTTTTTCAGTTGGAAATTTTTTCATCTATTTGGCGATGCCATTTATTGCCATAGATAGAAAGAATGTGATAATTTGTCCAAAAAATGTTTCTGCGAAAAACGTAATTCTTAAATAATGGCGGTGCCACTTATAGTCTGGTATATCTGGTAACTAGTATATGCCTGGTATATATGGTATAGCATTACCACAGTAACCACCTAAATACAAATGACCGATTAAGGCGGAAATACAAGCAGTGGAGGCCATAAGGGAGGTTTTAAGTAATTCCAATGAATTTTGTTTAGTTTTTATTTATAAAGTTATTTTAAATATAGTGATGATTATATTTGAAATTTCCTTTAAATTTAGTTACTAGTGAAGCAGGCAAAGCCAGCTAGTAAGTTATATAATTAATATTTTTCGTTTACACCTTCTTGGTGTCAGTGATATAACAAAATATTATCTAATATTATTCATGAACATCTTGAAAAATTCAAATTATGATTGCTTTACGGGATAATAATTAAAAAAAAAAATTTAGTATATTGTTTTAGTTTATTTTTCAGATTTCTCTTATTCATCTTATCTAAAGAGAACTCAATCTAAATTTAAGAAGTTTGATTCTTAAAATAATATTTAAACGTTAAAATAATTAAAATTATATTTTAATTTTTTTAACTTAAAATAATATTTTAAAATAATAATTTTTAAAATTTTTAAAATAATTTCTTAAAATAATATTTTAAGAGTCTTAGTTAACTTTGTATGTTGTGGCTATTACAGAACTTTTTTATGTATTTTCCTACACAAATTCACGTAGTGCTATTTTTCTAGCATAACAAACTAACAAACTCACAAACTAACATTTCTAACATGTGACATTCATGCCGACATTTTCTAAAAATGGTTCTCTCGTGTGCGGAATTTCTCAAAATGTGTAAATCTGTACTAAACGGAAGGATGAAAAATTTCAAAAATTCATAGAATCTTTTATATATATATATAGAATGAAGTAAAAATAATACCTGGGCATTTAAACGATTAAAATTTCGCTTAAAGAATATAATAGCATTGCCTGTTCTGTGTTAAATCGTTCCTCTCTCACTTTTTTAAAAATAGATTTTTTCAATATGCAGTTTTAAATCACATTATGGATTTTGTTCTTACTTAAAATTTCTGTTTTATGTAAATTGCTTTATCTTTATAAATCTGAGACTTGAGTATATTTGAAGTGTTAAGCTTTTCCAAAAAGCTTGGGTTTAAATTGAATTTTCCAAATTTTTCTTTCCATTTCTTTAAAGTGAGCTAAAATCTTGTAAATGTAAATTTGCTAAGGTGCTATTTTTATTTTTACATCTTAATATTGTTAGTGAAATGTTAAAGCTTAAAAACTCATAAATGCATTTTTATAACATTAACTAATTCCCTTATTTTGTGAGGCTGTTTCAATAGCATCAAATATTTTTATATGTATTGCGGGCTATATATTTTTAATTATACATAACATTCATAAGAAATGAATATTTTTATTCTTAAAAGTATTTTTTTTTTTTCTAGTCTTACGTCTAGTCTTATTTTTAAGTCTTACGTCACGAGTATAAGGGAATTGGGTTTAATTTTTAGACTTCATTTTGTTAATTACTAGCATTTATAACTTTGTTTTATTGAATATAATCTTATTATTAATCTTTTTACAATTAATTCAATTATATATTTCTACATTCAAAGAATTTCATGATTTTAACTTGTTATAAGTATAGTGAAGTTTTGCTATTAAATAATTTTGTATTTCTTTCTAGAAACTAAAGAAAATCATTTTAACTTCGCAGAAACTATTTTGTATATGTGTTTTCGATTAACATTTTGTGATAGAATTTCGAGATTTTCAAAGAAAACTATCTGTTACTTATTTGTTTAGTTTGAAATATTGTATAAGAGATTTATTTTAAAAATGATTCCAAAATTTGATAAATGACCTAAAGGTCTGTCACTGTAGACGGTATGCTAAATGCTAGTGAAACAGCTGTCTGCTATTGAATTTTTTCTCTTTGGCGTTCAAGTCGTTGAAGATTTTTCCTAAGTTTAGTTATTCAACGGCAAGTCTGCTCTTACTGTTCGTGTAAAGTCACTTTATAAAAACAATATTCGCATCTACAAAAGAAAAAAAAAAAAAAAAAAAATCGAGATTTTTGTGTAGACAAATACAAATAAAAAAATTTTTTTAATAAAAAAAAGAAACGTTTGCTAAAAGTAAAAATAAAAAATAACCACGAAAAACAAATATAAAAATGTTGGAAGGTTAATACTAAGAAAATGGTGTTTCATTTTTGATCATTCATTGGATTCATAATTTGAGCGGTCTTCGGAAAATTTTCAAAGAAGAGCTGGATAAAAGTGCTAATATACATATACATTATATATATATATATATATATATACACACACACACCTCCTAACTCTAAAATGAGTCGATATTTAAAAAAAATGGCGAAACATTTATTTAATAAATTCGAGAGGGACCTCTTTTGGTGAAAAAAAATTGTGCCTAGGTGGGCTAGGAGGGTTGCTAGGAAGGGCAACTTTAAAATTTGAAATGGGAAGTTATGTTTTGTGATACATTCCTGGAAACGTCTCTAAAACAATGAATTTGATATAAATAGTTTCACTCTACGATGATTATTAAATGAGATACATGTGTTTTTAGACTTTTGAAATATGGATTTTATACATATATATCCCTTTTAATAATCATTGCAGGACAAAACTATTTATATCAAATTCATTGTCTTGAAGAGACGTTTCCAGGGATGTATCACAAGAAATACTTCGTCCAAAAAAGTTTGGGCCTGGCCAAGAATGTCGTAGAAATGCCTCTAGGGAGGGCCTCTAGATAGAAGTGCCTCTAGGGTATATATATATATATACACTGAGGTGATAAAAGTCATGGGATAGCAGTATGCAAATATACAGATAGTAGTAGTATCGCGTAGAAAATGTATAAATGGGCAGTGCATTGGCAGGGCTTTCGTTTGTACTCTAGGGATTCATATGAAAAGGTTTCTGCCTTGATTATAGCGGCACCACGGTAATTAACAGACTTTGAACGCGGAATGGATCATTGGAACTAGACGCATGGGCATTCTATTTCGAAAATCGTTAGGGAATTCAATACTTCGAGATCCACAGTGTCAAGGGGGTGCCGAAAATATCTAATTTCAGATACAATCGCCTACCATGGACAACGCAGTGATCGACCGCGTGCACTTAACGACCGAGACCAGCGACGTGTGTGTAGACTCGTCACGTCGGTGGCAACAGACAAGCAACATTGCGTGAAATAACCTATACAATCAATGTTGGACGTTAGACGGACGCGTCTGTTAGGACAGTATGGCGATATTTGGCTTTAATGGACTATGGCAGCAGAAGACCGACTCGAGTGCCTTAATTAACAATACGACATCGTTTGCAACGCCTCTCCTCGGTTCGTGACCATATCGGTTATACCCAAATTACTGGAAACCGTTGTGCACAAAATCATGCACTGTCAACACTTTCGCAATTATAGACGGAGGTATCCCATGACTTTTGTCACCTCAGTTTATATATATATATATATATATATATATATATATATATATATATATTGAATAATTTATTAGCATTATAATACTCAGTAATCAAAAGATAAATGAAAATACCAACATTACAAAGTTAAATATACATATATATATATATATATTTATAGAGAGAGAGAGAGAGAGAGAGAAAATCGGAGCAATAAGTTATAGTCAAAATATTGGGTTGTTTAGAAAAAATGTGTTTATGACAACTGTGACATGAAAATTAAGGCACGTGTTTTTCTTTTATTTTCTCTTTATTTTGTTTATTATTTTTTAAACTTTGTATATGAAAATTAAAGTATATCCTTATTATCAAGTCGATTATTTTCAACAATATATTTCAAAATCTTGGGCAAATACCATGATATGCAACAAATACTAAAATATAATTAATTTTTATTTATTTATTCATTTTATCAGAAACTGAGTTAATTTGAAAATAAGTTATTAGAAGTATCATTTACACTAGTTTGCAGACAATTATGTAAGTATATATATATATATGCATATACATACATGATTATTTAATTAATTAAAACTTCTATTTAAATAATTAAAAATGAAATAATTAAAATTGGCACTACAAACTCTGTTGTAAGGTTGCAATAACGATCGTAGCCTGTCGTAACAGTGTATTTAACATGAAATTGCAATTTTATAGTCGAACGTATAATATGTAACTACTAATATGAACTATTAAAATTATTTCAGTTAAGAGCTGAAAGAGCGATTGCTTTTGTCATCTAAAAAGAACTTCAATTATTTAATTTGTTTTTGCTTTTACTCCTTATTATTTCAATGTACTATCTGTAATAATTTAAATTTCAAATCTTGAAATTTTTCGTTTCTAATCAACGGCAAGTGTTCGATATTTTTGAAACAAATGTTTGAAAAATATTTTATAAGTTAAACAGATTTTAACAGGCACGTGCATAAATAATGAAAATAAGCAACTAAAATTCCACGACGGTGTATTTATTAAGTAAATACAGCTTTCTCTACTCTTCACTGGAATATTTCAATAGTAAATATTTATAATAAAAATCGTTGCATATTAACAGCAAAATCCTTTTTCAAGTTTATATATATATATTGTCATTAAATATTATAATTTATCATTTACACAGAAAGTAAAATAATAATAATAATAATAATAATAAGAGTTTGAAAATAATTCATTTTGTTAACTTGAAAAATATCGAAGAAAATATTCATCATTTCCCCTTAGAAAACATGTTTTGGATGAATAGTTATTCGAAATTGATGTATTAAATTAAGAAAAGATCTGATTACATTCTGCCGACTATGGTTATTGTAGATGATAGATAATCATGCAACATTTTGAAACTTATTTTGAATATTTTAACTTTAATAAATTCCGGGATGCGTATTTTAAATATGAATGACTGTAATATTTTTTTTTTTTTTTTTAAATCAATTTTATTGCTATACTGCCTGGTTAAAAGAAAAAAAAAAGATATTTATATTAAATTTTAAACTTTATAACAAAAGGGGAATATTTCAATATTTTTAACTTAATAGCTTTAACGTTGTTTTATACTATTATTATTATTATTATTATTATTATTTTACTTGCGTAACACCATAAGTTCCTATTTTGATTAAACGTTTTGCAAAAGATTTACAATGATATTAAATTTAAATCCCTAGTTTTAAGTTTAAACTTAATTAAAAGTAGGACTTATATTTAATTTATTATTTTTTGTATTTTTGTGTTGAATTAGAACAAGGTAAATAAAACATGTGTCTTTTTTAGTAAATTATGAAATTAATTACGATAGAATTAAGAAATACAACATTTTATTTTGTGTCTTTAAATTTGTTGGATACTAATTTTATTTTTTTCTTTTGTGAAAAACGAAACCCTCTTTGTTTTCATTTTTAGATTAATTTTTAAAAATTTAACTTTTTTGTGAAAAATAAATCAATGAAAATTGCAGACTTCCTTATCTTAGTGATACTAGCAGGCTTTACTACCCGCTTTTGCTGGTAACTATATTTAAATGAATAATTATAATAATAATAAAGAATCACTATGCTCACATTATAAATAAAAACTAAAAAAAAAAAAAAAAAAAAAAAATCCTTTGAAATTGTTAAAAACTTTGCAAGTGTGTTCTTCCCCCACAATATCTGGGATCCGTGTCCCTTTTCCTTGAAACAACCCTTGGACTTTAATTGGTTGTTTATCGGACGACTGTTTCGAAACGGACAGCATAATAATAATAAAAATATAAAAAAATCCAAGTACCTTTTTTCATATTTAAATCGTGATTACATTAAACAAAACTATAAAGAACTATGTATACTATTTATATCAAGTAATTTCTTATATTTTATTTTATTTACCCGGTTAATCATAAAATGATAGCATTTCCATTCAAAATACTAGAATGTTGTGGCCACCATATGACTTTCTTTTATATTTTCCTATGCAAATTCTCTCAGTAAAAATAATTTATTAAAATCATTATGTAATAAAATTATCTTCCATGATAATGCAATACGATTTCCCTATTAGTGCAGTAGTATAACACTAAATATCCAAAAAAAGTTAATTTTATTCTGAACATTGCATTAAGAAAGAAAAAAGATAACGTAAGACAATTTTCACCAAAATTTGGTAGGCACTAAATTATGTCAAGGTGTAACTACATACAAATTTGTATGAAATTCTGTGCAGTAGTTCCTGAGATACAGTTGCCACAAAATTTTGTCACACAGACAGACAAACAGACATTTTCTAAAAATGCTCAAATCGCGTTCTACAGCTCTCCAAATGTGTAAATTCATCAAAATACCGAGATCGATATTTTTTACGAATCCAATACTTTCTTCTGTTGACTATAGAAGAAAGTAATAATGCTACAATATGTTACAAAGTTTAATTTGGTGTCAAAATGAATATAACATTGATCCATTTATAAACGCACGAATGGAGTTTAGAAAAGGACATTTATAGAGCCTTTTAGTGCTCTGAATGAAGAAACAGCAGAATCTTCGGTTTTCATCCCTCCGAGTGTGAAACTAAACGTTTCTTGGTGAAAATTTTCGCAAAAAATCTTGGTAGTTTAATCACGTTTTAATTAATAATTTGCTTCTAATAAAAAAAAAAAAAATTAAAATTCGGTTTCGAGGTGCACAAGGAGATATTCCAGACAATGTGTGGGCCAAATTTCACATATGAAAGTGGGTAGATTTTTCTGGAGACATCTTAGAGAGGGAAAGAAAGACACTACTTCGGTTTTATGAATAAACTATTAAAATAAACTAAATTCGAATTCTCATTAGAGAACAGCTATACTATAGGACCTCGTTGGCGAACTTTGAAATTTGAACAGTATCCCGACGTTTATTGGCAAGGACTTCATCTATGCAATTGCGACAGCTATTTTTATTTAACGCCAAAATGACAAAATTATTGAAAGTTGCAATAGGGACATTTACTAGTGCCACATCACTTTGTGAAGGAAAAAAATCAATAAAAATAAATTAATATTTTAAATAAATTACAATAAATTAAATATTAATATTAATATTTTAAATATAAACATTTTCTTTTTTAATGTTATGACGTCATGTTTTATCAAAAATATTTGATGATACAGGTTTAACTTTTCATTTTCATTTAAAATAACTTTACATATAAAGAATAATGTTTCTTTTTTTGTTAGAAAAAAATCTGGTGTGACTCCACTCGACTTTCCGAACATCGAGTAATTATCGGTTTTATAGATAAAGTATAAAGTAAGAGGAGTTGTTAAAAAAACAAAAGAGAAAATTATAATAAGGTGAATATTTTATTTTATATAGTACAATGTTTAATTTAACGCCATTGTACTTTGAACTCATTTTGCCATACTGCTATTGTACTTTGAGCTCGTAGATCATAATGATAAAGACATTTTCATTATGTCCTTGTAAAAACCGATAAATGCTAGATTTAACAAATTGCATATAGTTAGTGCAACAGTAACTTATAATATTTATATAAATATTATAAGTTATATAATATTTATATCATATCCATCCATCGGATAAAGCATTCCCTCATATCCATCGGATAAAGCATTTAGACGCTATCGCAGTTAAAAGTTTGAGCCAATATGCCACAATGATAAACAAATTTGCATTGTGTCCCTGTAAAAAGAACCATAAGTGCTAGTTTCTCTAAAGTTCATAAAGTTCGTGTAACGATAAACTATAACACGTTTAAAATTTTTCAGTTCATTTGAATAAGGCGTTTAATTGCTATCGCACTTTAAATAACTTGATTCTGTATCCTATAATGATAAAGAATTTCTCTTTGCGTCCCTGTAAAAATCTGTAAGTGCTACAGTTACCAAAACCTATATAGTTTGTGTGTTTGTGAACTATAACATGTATATAAATTTTCAGCTGAAGTGGATAAGGCATTGAGATGCCATCACGCTTTAAATAAATTTTCTGCATAGGCCATATTGATACAGAATTCTTTGTTGTGTCCCTGTAAAAAAACTTTAAGAGCTAGATTCACTAAAACCTATAAAGTTTGTGTAACTGTGACCTACAATATGTGTATAAATTTTTTGCTCAATTGAATTAGGCGTTTAGACGTTATCATACTTTTAAAAATTTGGTCCCATAGGCCATAATGATAAAAAAAATTCTTTGAGTCCCTGTAAAAAAAAAAAAAAAAAAAAAACTGTAAGTGCTAGATTCACCAAAATCTAGACAGTTCAAGGCCTATAATATGTCTAAAAATTTTTGCTCAATTTAATGGGGCGTTTAGAGGCTATCGTACTTTTAAAAATATGGTCCCATAGACCATAATGATAAAGAAATTTTCTTTGTGTCTCTGTAAAAAAAATAAGTGCCAGATTCCCCGTTCGTACTATGGTGATTTACAATATATGTACCAACTTTCAGCTCTTTCGAGCAAAGTGTTTAGACTCTAGCGTGTTCAGTCACATACTCTCTCACACACACACACGCACACACACACACACATACACATACATCATCGTAAAAATAGTGAAAACAGACTCAGGGGCCCTCAAAACGTATAGAAACATCAAAATCTCAAATTCGGATTTTTGACATGATTACAAAACTACCCTTACATATGTATGTTCGAAAAGTAAAAAAAAAGGAAATAAAATGGTGTAAACATTTTATTTCATTCGCAACAGGCTGAAATTACAACGCAATGAAAAATATACAGAGATTTACTAGAGATGAAATGTTAATACATTTTAATTAATAAATTTTTATTTCTAGTTAAAAATTTTAAAATCTGCCTTCAAGGCGTACATGTAAACGTTACATACTATCTGTGTGCCAAATGTCATGTCTTTAAGTGCAGTAGATTTTTCTGGAGACAGCTAACAGAAGAAAAGACGGAGAGATTTCATTTCGCTTTTATTAATAAGATAAATCCCACATAATTCTATATTTTTAAATAAATTCTATATAAATGCACAAAACCCTGTGTGTGATATATATTCTAAGAGAATTTTCTTATTGAAGTTTGGTGTATATAGGCTAAATTTGCGCTGGTGTTACTTATTGCGGTTTCTTAGTTGACTATCTCAACATCTATTGATGAAAATTCCACAGAATTGCATGTATGAATAGTAATTGTGAGAAGATATATTAAATAAATTTTTCTTCGTGTTAATGTAATGTTTTATATGTGGACCAAAGTTGCCATGCATTTTATCTATTTATTTATTTTTAGGATAGAGTCTAAATACATTATTTACACAGAAATTTTTAATTTCTATTTTTATTATTTGATTGCTTACTTTAAAAAAAATGGTCGAGTTTCGACCACAGGGCGATACTAGTATTGTTAAAAAGGTATTGCACTGGAAACATTTTTGGCCATAAATTCAATAACTATTTTGCCTATGTCGATAAACTTTGATACGATTTCAGAACAGACATGCATGGGAATGTGTGAGATGATTGAATATGAACTGTCAAGAAGACGAACTGAAATCATAAACTTTTTTAAACTTTGTTGGAAAATGATAAAAAAATGTCGTCCAAATTCTTCTTAAAGAATAAAAGGTCAATATATGAACAAGTGCAATTATTTTTCTAGAATAATTCTATGCATTAAAAGTATAACAGAAAGGAAAATAACAAAAGAAATAAACTGAAACATTCATAATTATATTGAGAATATTGACACTTCTGCATGTACTGTGTACATTAGGACTTTAAAGCAGACTGCAACATATGGGTAAAAATATATATATATATACCTCATTATACGGTATATCGACTTTTTAAGGAGCACTGTAATACAACTTATGAAAGTTTAAAGCTTAAAGTGTTGTAAATTATCTGAAAAGCGCATAATTCATACACATTAAATACACCAATATTTGTAAAAATTGCAACAACATGAAAACGATACGATTAAACTGAAATTTTCCGCAAATGCAGATAATAATGGATTAAGCAAATGATTAATATTTCAGAGTCACCACAGCAGCGCCCTCTGAACTTCTGCTAAAACCAAATAAATAGAGAGCAATAGTTGAAAATAGTGTTATCTGCTGGAAGTAAAGGTTAGGTGACACGTAACAATGCTTCTTCGAGGGAAGAGGGTGACATTTGTGACATTTTAACATCTTACGGAGTTTGAATGATGAGAATCACTAGCCTTCGGCAAAAAGGATTTTTCTGTCGTGCAATAGCGGCTCGTGTGCTGTATAGCAGCAGCATACTGATGTGAGTTTGGAAGCAATGGACCGATAAGACAGTTGTCAGCACTTTGTTCCACTGCTACAGGTGTATCAATGCATGCTTCATAAATTCCTCGATGTCTTCTGCACCGTTGTCTGCGTGCAAGAACATCTTTATACAGGATCTCCCTCACGCAAAAACATCGACGCCTGCGGCTGCAGTGGGTTCATGTATATATATAGACTTGTATTCAGATTGGCAACAATTTTTTCCCTAACGAATCCAACTTAATTTGTGCTACCATGACGGCCATATACGTGTTAGACGCTATGTCTGTGAACGCTATCTTACAGAGTGCCTTAACGAACGTCATAATGGAAAAAACACCTGGTGTTATTGCCTGGGGTACGACTGCGTATCATGGACGATTTCAGCTACAAATTATGGGTAATCGTAACAGCAATAGGTACATCAGTGAAGTGCTGTAACCTGAAGTCGTTCCTTCCCTTCAAGGCATTCCTGGAGCTACCTTTCAAAAGGATAATGCCTGCCCACGTATTTCATAAAACGTTTAAGATAACTTTTCAGCAGTAATCATAAAGCTTGTTCCTTGGCCTTCTTATTCGCCGGATTTTCCACCTATTGAATATGTGTGGGATTTTATTGTTCGGTGTCTCGCTCGTGATACACATAATACAGCTTATATAGATGAATATTAGGTAGGCATAAAAAAAAAAAAAAAAAAAAAAAAAAAAAAAAAAAAAATGGAATGCTCTTCTCTAGGCAGATATTAAAAATTTATTTAACTCCATGTCATGTTGTATAGCAGCACTTATTACAGCGCGTAGTGGCTACACAAAATGTAGATTTTGAACAATTAATATTATTTTTTTATTTAAAAATTAATTTAATCATTTATTTATACCAATACCACTCGTTTGCGTATTAAATTTCATTAATTTCTGAGAATTCCTTCGTGGTGCTGCAATTTTCACAAACATGAGTGTAATATAGGCACATTTAACCAACCGGGAATCGAAACAGAACCATCCGTGTAAGAGGCGAGAACCTTACTAATTGTACACCAATCCAGGCGTTAAATTGTTTCTTAATAATTCAAAAGCATTCTTGAACACAGTTAATTACTTTTTCAAGAGAATCCTGCTCTTGTCTCCTGTGTGAATGGTGTTGCGATTCCAGTTGGTAGAATATTGCTCTTATATTTAATAACTAGCAGGCTACGCCCGCTTCGCTGGTCACTATATTTAAATGAATCTTCAAAAAAATTGGATCAGTATTCATTTTTTTACATCACATTATAAATAAAAACTAATATATATATATATACATTGAAATCGCTCTAGACTTCGCTTCGGATACCCGCTGCCTACGGCATCTCTTTTTTCCGCCCGTACTGCATCGGGTCCAGGTTCCCACTGTCTGCAGGAAGGTCTTTTCCGGGCACTTCAACCTTGATATTTATCGACGACATGTAGATCTTCTGTTTACATGTAGACGACATGTAGATCTAGATTTAAGAACTACGATTTTAAAGATGACTGTATCTCAACATCTATTATATACTTTAGTTTTGAACCATGTGTTTCATAGTCCCAGTTATTTACACTATATTACGATTTGATTTCGACCAGCATAATAAAGTAAAATAAAAAGTAGATTTTCTTTTAAAATAATTAAAATAATTAAATTCATGAAAAACAAATTATTTTAATCAGTTTAATCCTTTCTACTATATATTACCATCCCCCCCCCCCCAATAAATATTATAAATAAAAAAAAAAAGAAAAAAAAAAAGTTTTTATTTTAAAGGACTTAATTTAAAATGAAAAATAAAAAAGTTGTTATACTATAAAAATTATAACATAAACGTAACAATTTATTTTTATTGCATCACCATTTGATTTTCAATAAATATAATAAATAAATTTAAAAATAAAAATAAATATAAATTAATTAATTAATCAATTAAAAAATAAAAATAAATAAATAAAAGAGATTTCGCCTTCAAATGAGTGTAATAAATAAAAAATAAATAGCGTAATTGCCGTTGCTAAGATACGCAGCCGTTTACAACGGAAGAATAAATTCATGAAAAATGAAACATAAAAGCCAATATTTAAAATTGAAAAAAAAAAAAAAAAAAAAAAAAAAAAAAACATTTAAAAAGTTCAAATTCGAAATTTGAAACAATCTTGATGAGACGCACACCTACAGGGTCCCAGGTACCTGTCTGCCAAATTTTTTAGCTCTGCGATTAGTAGTGTAAGCACCAGAGCACAGGCACTTTATTTATATAGATGTGCACATTTCTTGAGCAAATGTTGTATGCTTTAAAATTACAACATATAATTAAATGTAAATAGATAAAAATTAGTGTGAGTGCCATGCCAGATTATTTGTTTCATATATTCTTAGCAATATATAATTGCAATGGATCGTCATAAGTAATATACTTACTCAATTTTTTTTTAAAAGTCATTGAAAAAAATGCAGTGAAACCCGCAAAAATAATTATTTAACTGGTAGTTAAATATTAAAATACTTTACTCAAATTAAATAAAGTAAGCAAGATTAATCACAGCATAAATTTTAGTAACAGTTACAATTAACTAAATTTAATTACAAAATGAATTTTAATACAAGAAAGATAATTTACCCTTTTAACTTTTCGTATTAGAATTGTAAAATGCTTTTATTTTTTTTAAACTGAACTTTTGGAACGTTTTATTTAATACGATAAAATTCCTTTAAAACGTTGAAAACATTGATCAAAGCAGTTTAGCAATTTAAAGGAACAAGATAAACATCCAAGTTGCAGTCAGTTTCAATGACAGACGTGTCTTTTCTAACGAGAAAGAAAGATAAACACATAAAAGTGTCATTTGCTGCAAAAGTATCGCCGTAAATTTGTTACAAACTAAACTCAAGTTAGCGGAATGTGTTTCGAATTGAAAAGTTTGGAACAGGTAATAAATATTTTTGTATTAGTGTCATTTATCGGATCTAATTTTGATTGTTTCGAAATTTAAATACTTGAATAAACTCGGGTAATTTTAAATAAGAACTTTATAAAGTCGCATCATGGATATGCAAAATTTATTCTAGATTGAAATAGTAAATCAGGAATTTTCATGAAAATAAATAAAAGAATGAAAAGGTGCAGCATGAGAACAATAACGCAGGAAAGCGCTGTAAAAGACAGAGAGAGGGAGAAAAAGACTTATTTCTTGAAGTGAATTTCTGTAAATCTAATATGGATTACATTAAAGAATGTTTATATGCAAACTGTTAAAAATAAAGATCTACATAGTTTAGCTGCAGCCAATAATTTTAGAAATTTATAGTGTTATAAGTTTCACTATTTAAGTAATGCTATTATAGTAGTCAGCTCTACTAAAATTGGAAAAAATAAATTCCTTAAAAAAAAATGTTGAATCTGAATTAGCATAACATTTTTTTTTTTTTTTTTTTTTTTTGAGAAATGTAAGAATTTATGTTTTACAATGGATAAAAATGAAGAAGGGAACATTGATATTGAAATAAACTGAAACATGAATTGAAATACTTAAATAATTTTAATGATAATACTTTTTTTTAATGGAAAAGAAAGAAGTTTATGTGCGCAATTGCATTGTATTCAGGTATGAAAGGCGTTGAAAAATGTCATTATCAAGAATTCGGGAATTTTAGAAGATACAAAAGCTTTAAAATAAAAATAATGTAATTTCATATAGCAGTTTCGATTGCTTTAAGCATACCGCCACCAGTTCTGCACTGATGACGATATGTTTAACGCTCCGAAAAATGCAGCAAGGAATTTTATTTTTCATTTTGTCGTTTTTAGCGCTGGTGGAAATTTACGCTACTATATCTATTTATCGCCAACTCAAAGTTTTATATTTTGTATAATTTACCCTTTGTAACACAATTAACATCCAAACATTAACATAACAATGAAATTATTATTGCGTGTGTTCGGTAGCATTCATTGTGCAAGAATCTGGATTACATGCGTTATTCATGTCATCAATACCTCAAAGTCAGTCACATGGGAAACATAACACGTTGTCCTTGACAAAATCCCACAATAAGAAATGAAAAGTAATTAATGATGATTAAGGTAATCACAGCAAGATTACAAGAAACACTATTTTTTTATAGGGGAAAGTTAGTGAATATGGAATACCCTTTGTATTTAAAATTACCATAATAAACTGAGGTATTGCTAAAAATATAGTTTTACATAAAAAATTTTTAGTTAGAAAAAAAAAAAAAATTCGTTTTATATGGACCAAGTGGGTAATATGTAATAGTTATGAAGGCAAATATGGAATACCAACTTTCTTAAAGAATAATATGAAACAGGTAAAAAAATTATGAAAAATACAAACAAGTCCATCCGGCTTATTCGGAAGGGTAGGTTGATTTATTTTTCCTTATCAAGTAGCCGTCATTTTGTTTCAAAATGGCGGCTAAAAATTATTAATGCACTTGGTAGAAATATTGATGTAGGCTATGCACATATAGAGTTTTAAGCAAATCGGTTCATAAATACATTTTTATGTGAATTTAAAATTTTCAAGTGGCCGGCACTTGGAAACAAAATGGTGAGTTAATTTGACAAATATATGAAATGTATTTGTGAGATAAGTCTACTGTAGACATATGGTTCGAATAAATTCAAAATCTCAAAAGTCATCGTGTTGAAAAATTAAGTGGCTGCCACTTCGACCAAAATGGCAGAGAAAGTTTCTTATCTAAGGTATCGTTGCAAAATTGACAATATTTTTTTTTGCAGAAATTCTTTCAGAGAGGCTTAGTAAGCTGATAAAATGTTAGTTTTCTGCACTTCTAGTTGAATTTTCTAAATTTTTGTTGTTTCAAATGATAAATCCATTTTTCAACTTTGATTTGAATTGATTAGGTATTTCTAAAGTTACCGTGATAACAAATTTTCAAGCGGCCAACACTTGGAAAAAATACAGTGGAACAAGTTGCCCAAGAAACACATCCAAGGTATTTGAAGCATAGGTTCACTGTCCAACTATGGTTTCAATCAGTGCCGTGTTTCAAAAGTTATTGTTATAACAAAATGGCAAAACAACTTGCCCATCGAAATCATCCAGTATATTTGTACGATTTGTACATTGTCCCGTTCTTAGTTTAAAATAAATCAGTATTTCAAAAATTATTGTCATAAGAAGTTTTCAGGTGCCACCACTTGTAAAAAAAAAGTGGAGTGAGATGCCCAGCGAAATTATCTGAGATATTTGAATGATAAATCCACTACCCAAATTTGATGCGAATTGATTCTGTATTACTAAAGTTACCATAATAACAAATTTTTAAGTGGCCGCCACTTGGAAATAAAATTGCGGATCAAGTCACCAAGTGAACTTATCCTAGATATTTGAACCATAAGTTCACCATCCAACTTTTATTTGAATCAGTTTAGTATTTTAAAAGTTATCATGATGGCATATTTTCAAGTGGTAGTGTGATTTCAAGATGTCGAGATAAGTTGCCCAGTGAAAACATTCAAGATAATTATATTGTTACAAAATTGTAAATAATTGTGTTTATTTTTGTATAAATTCTTTTAAAGAGGCTTAGTAAGTTGATAAAGTGCTAATTTTGTGCATTTCTAGTCGTTTTAGCGTTGAAATAGCCTTATTTTCCCTTAAAAACGCATTAAAAAGCCCCAATAAGGCAGGTAATGGATTTGGCGCCAAATTTGGCGACTTTTTCCCACCTTGGCGATTTTCTTTTGGCGACCTTGGTGAGAAAATCCTTATTAGGGATATAACAAATATGGAAGCTGTAAGTTGATTGGTTAACCACTTTCTAGAATTTTCTCGAAAAATCTGGGTTCCATGGAACAGTATATAAGCCTGTTTTCTTCGCCAAGGCCAGTCAGAGTCAGTTCAGTTCTCAGCCAGCTTCGCTAATGCTTGCATTGTTTGAGCCTCTTTGAAAGAGTCTTGCTTTAAGAGTTATTGCTATACAGTTTGTACTGTGGATTTGCTATTGACAGTTGTTGTTAAAGCTGTGTTTATTGGTTGAATTGAAGCTGATACTTGGGTTATAGACCTGTATTTCTCTGGAACTTTCTGTGAATAAATTACTGAATTTTTATAAGTTTTGCCTTTCATTCTCGGACAACTCACGAACCCCCAAGTACGCAACATTTC
This sequence comes from Salticus scenicus, assembly GCA_963930645.1. Lineage (NCBI taxonomy): Eukaryota > Metazoa > Arthropoda > Arachnida > Araneae > Salticidae > Salticus > Salticus scenicus. The sequence continues at coordinate 284,018,621 of OZ005652.1, read as the reverse complement.
TGGTGTCAGGAGTGGGGTTGTCAGTGAATGGTGATAACGAGAGCCATGGTGCAAGAGATGAAGAAACTTCTAGAAAGCTTAGCTACCCAGATGAATGAAATGAAAGAAGGGCAGAGAGAGATGAAAGATAGCCTGAGTCAAGAGATGAATGAAATGAAAGCCGGACAGGAAAAGATGGAAGCATCGCAAAGAGTGAAAGATAGTCTCAGTAAAGAAATGAAGGAAGGACAAAAAGAATTGAAAGCCAGTTTGACTGAAGAAATGAAGGAAATGAAAGACACTATGGGTGAAGTTCAGGAAGAAATTAAATCTAATCAAGATGAGATGAAGAGAGAGCTGTCAACGGTGAAAGAATCAATCGAGGGTAAATTAACGGTGATGGAAAATAGAATGGATGGAATAGAAGAGAAAGTTATAAAGATAGAAGAAAATTTTGAAGAGAAAGTTTTGAAAATAGAAGAAAGTTTTGAAGAGAAAGCTATGAAGATAGAAGGAAATGTTATGCAGGTTGAAGAGAAAGCTATGAAGATAGAAGAAAATGTTATGAAGGTTAAAGAGAGTGTTACGAGGATAGAACGGAGTTTCGAGGAGAAAGTTAAAGAAAATTTTGATCAGGAACTGAAAGGAAGGTTTTCAGAGATAGAAGGTAAACTGAAGAGAATAGAAAAAGATCTGGAGAGAAAAGTGGGAGAAAAGTTAGAATCCATGCCCTAGGAAACTGAAAAGAAAGAGAGAAGAATCCAGAATCAGGAATTTATAAAGCTATCTACCTACGATGGCAGTTCCTCCTGGCATGTATATAAGACGCAGTTTTCCATCGTAGCTGAAGCTAACGGCTGGGACTCTACCGCCAAGTCAGTCCACTTAGCAGCAGCATTACGGGGAGATGCAGCCGAGATACTGAGAAATGTTTCTAAAGAAGAAAGGAACGACTTCGAGGCCCTGACTAGAGCACTGGAGCTACGATTTTGAGAGAAGTGTTCTAAAGACTATAGTCGCCTCCAGCTAAAATCCCGCTACCAGAAAACGGGCGAAAGTTTGCAAGAGCTGGCAGCGGACATTCAGAGATTGTCACACCTAGCATTCTCAGACTGTCAAGCTGACACTCGAAACGACTTAGCTCTTCAGTACTTTATCGATGCTGTTCGGGATCCAGAAATTCAAAAAGCGCTGAGACTCACGATCATCAGGGACGTAGAATCAGCTTTAGGCTATGCACTTAGGATAGAGGCAGCCCAACAAGACTCCCGTAAAGACCGCCATACCATAAGAGCAGTCTCATTAAATGATACGCCTGCTGATGAGAATGAAATGAAGAGAAGTTTCGCAGAGATCTTAAAGAGATTGCGCAGACTGGAAAATAATATAGAAAAAAAGGATCGGAAGATAAAGTGCTGGGGCTGTGGAGGGGATGGTCATGTTAGGAGGAACTGCCCTGTACAACCAACTATAGGAAATCACCCGGCTTCGCCATCACTGCAGGGAAACTAAGAGGAGGCTATCTCGCGGGGCGGAGGTTGCCTAAAATTAAAGAGCCCCAATTTACAGTATTTCATGTTTCATCGATGAGTGGCGGCGATAATGGACTTCACGTCTATGGCCAAGTCAACAGCACCACCTGCCGGATGATTCTGGACACGGAAGCCAACATGACCATCATTAGAACAGATTTGGCTCAAGAACTAAAAGAGAAGATCATCTGGACTCCGCGCTGCGTTAAACTCCAGACTGTGACCGGAGACGAAATCAAAATATATGGATAAATAAAATTGACCATCACTTTTGGGAATGCCAGTTACCATCATAAGGCATATGTGGCTGATATAAATCATCCTCCAATCAAACAACATCCAAGAAGACTTCCATTTGCTAAACAGGAAGAAGTCACTGAACTTCTAGGTGAAATGCAGCACAATGATGTCATCGAGCCATCAACGAGTCCGTGGGCGTCTCCCATAGTACTGGTGCGGAAAAAGGATGGTTCAACAAGATTTTGCGTGGATTATCGTCGTTTGAATGACATCACGAAGAAAGACAGTTACCCTCTTCCCAGAATTGACGACACATTAGACACACTTGCTGGCAATAAATGGTTCTCGACGTTGGATCTGAAGAGCGGTTACTGGCAAGTAGAATTAGATCCTGATGATCGTGAGAAGACTGCATTCACCACGGGATAAAGACTTTGGCAATTTAAAGTTATGCCATTCGGATTATTTAATGCACCTGCCACCTTCGAACGCCTGATGGAGACAGTGCTAAAAGGACTTTCCTATGAAGCCTGTCTGGTGTATTTGGATGATATTATCATTGTGGGGCGCACCTTTGAAGACCACCTACGAAACATCCGAAAGGTGCTGGAGTAACACAGAATGGCTAACCTCAAATTGAATCCAGCCAAGTGTAACTTGTTCCGTCGGGAAGTGAGCTACCTCGGCCATATCATCTCTGCCGAAGGTGTGAGAACTGATCCTGAGAAGATCTCTGCCGTCGAGAATTGGAGTCGCCCTGAAAATGTACACCAACTACAAAGTTTCCTGGGGTTATGCACTTACTACAGGAAGTTTGTCAAGGGTTTCTCAAATATTGCCAGACCACTCCACAAGCTGACGGAAGCCAAGCAGAAGTTCCTGTGGACAGATGAATGTAAAAAAGCGTTCAAGCGACTTAAAGAGGCCTTAACATCATCGCCTATCTTGACGTATCCACAGCCCGACAGACAGTTGATACTTGATACAGATGCCAGCAATGAAAGTGTCGGTGCTGTTTTGTCGCAGGAAATTGATGGTCAAGAACATGTCATTGCCTATTGGAGTAAATGCCTATCTAAACCAGAGCGAAATTACTGTACCACCAGGAAAGAGCTACTCGCCATCGTGAAAGCCATAGAACATTTCCATCATTACCTTTATGGCAGAAGATTCCTGCTCCGAACTGACCATGCATATTTAACGTGGTTGCTCCAGTTCAAGAACCCGGAAGGACAGATTGCCAGGTGGATACAACGCCTGCAGGAATATGACTTCGAGATACGTCATCGTAAAGGGACTCTACATGGTAATGCAGATGCCTTGTCACGGAAGCCCTGCTCGGAAAGCTGCAAGTACTGCTCTAGAGCCGAACAGAAATACCTGCCGATAAATCCGGTTGCCTGCCAAGTTACTGTCTCAACACCATCAGATCAAGGTACCGATCCATGGAGTGACGAAGAACTTAGAAAAGCCCAGTTGGAAGATCCTGACATAAAGCCAATATTACAGCTGAAGGAGACGACCAGCAACAGACCTATCTGGCAGGACATTTCCAGATTTAGTCCCATTACGAAAAGTTATTGGGCACTTTGGGACTCTCTTCATATCAGAAACGGCGTATAAAACAGAAAGTGGGAATCTGATGATGGGAAAAGCTTCAGATGGCAGATTGTATTACCAAGATCAAAAATTCCAGATGTTTTAGAACAACTGCATAGTAGCTCTACCGGAGGCCATTTTGGGGTAATGAAGACTTTGCAAAAAGTTCGGGAACGCTTCTACGGGTGCAAGGCAAAGGAGGATGTGGAGAAATGGTGTAAATCCTGTGATGCTTGTGCGGCACGTAAAGGCCCGCAGAAACGAAGTCTAGGAAGACTGCAACGGTATAACGTGGGAGCACCATTTGAACGGATTGCACTCGACATCTTGGGTTCTTTGCCGCGGACCTCCAGTGGAAATAAATACATCCTCGTCGTGATGGACTATTTCACCAAGTGGCCTGAGGCATATCCCATTCCCAATCAAGAGGCATGCACAGTCGCCGAGGTCCTAGTGCAGCAATGGGTGTCAAGATACGGCACGCCCCTACAACTCCATACAGACCAAGGTAGGAACTTTACCTCTGATGTTTTCAAAGGACTGTGTCAACTACTAGGCATAGACAAAACCCAGACAACACCCTTACATCCCCAGTCGGACGGCATGGTCGAGAGGTTCAACCGTACCATCCTGAATAACCTCTCTCTTCTAGTATCAAGGAACCAGCAAGATTGGGACTTGAAGTTGCCATTGTTCCTTCTGGCTTATCGAAGTGCTGTCCATGAAACCACCGGCTATACTCTAGCCCAAATGCTCTTTGGACGTGAACTTCGTCTCCCATGTGATCTCCTGTTTGGTTGTCCACCCGATGCGCCTTCATCGCCCGAGGTGTACATCCAAGATCTCCAGGCACGGTTTGAGGACGTACACAAATTTGCTCGGGAGCGGATTAACATGGCAACGGAGAAAATGAAGACAAGGTACGATCTAAAGGCTACACAACATCAGTTCCAGGAAAGAGACAAGGTCTGGTTGTGGAATCCTGTTCGACGCAAAGGACTCTCCCCCAAGTTACAGTGCAACTGGGACGGACCGTACACAGTCTTAAAAGGCTGAATGATGTAGTGGTGCGGATCACTAAAACACCTTCATCAAAACCGAAGGTGGTGCACTATAACAGGCTAGCCAAGTACCGCAATTAACGGTAATATTAAAATTTAAAATGTAAATACTGGTAAAATTTGCGCATGCGCACTGTAAATATTTGTATATAAATATTTGTATATATTTGTGAATTTTGTAAATATTTCTCACTTAATTTATATTTCTATGTTATCTTTATGTGCAACTTAGTTTTTGTATTTTATATTGTGTAAATTTGTTTAGTTTCGCCTCTTGACCAAGGGTTACACTGCCCGGGACGTGCAGTCCTTGGGAGGGGGCAGTGTTACAAAATTGTAAATAATTGTGTTTATTTTTGTATAAATTCTTTTAAAGAGGCTTAGTAAGCTGATAAAGTGCTAATTTTGTGCATTTCTAGTCGTTTTAGCGTTGAAATAGCCTTATTTCTCCTTAAAAACGCATTAAAAAGCCCCAATAAGGCAGGTAATGGATTTGGCGCCAAATGTGGCGACTTTTTCCCACCTTGGCGATTTTTTTTTGGCGACCTTGGCGAGAAAATCCTTATTAGGGATATACCAAATATGGAAGCTGTAAGTTGATTGGTTGACCACTTTCTAGAGTTTTCTCGAAAAATCTGGGTTCCATGGAACAGTATATAAGGATCGCTTCTCGCCAAGGCAGTGAGTCGGTTCAGTTCAGATCTCAGCCAGCTTCGCTAGTGCTTGCATTGTTTGAGCCTCTTTGAAAGAGTCTTGCTTTAAGTGTTATTGCTATACAGTTTGTACTGTGGATTTGCTATTGACAGTTGTTGTTAAAGCTGTGTTTATTGGTTGAATTGAAGCTGATACTTGGGTTATAGACCTGTATTTCTCTGGAACTGTGAATAAATTACTGAATTTTTATAAGTTTTGCCTTTCATTCTCGGACAACTCACGAACCCCCAAGTACGCAACAATATGATAATATCACTGTCCAAATTTGGTTCGGTTTGGAGTATTATTTCAGAAGTTATCGTGATTTTAAATTTTCAAGTGGGAGCCTGATTTCAAGTGGCCCCGCTTAATTTAAGATATCTGCCACTTTATTAAAAATGGCGGATATAGTATATTAATAAACTTCATTGAGATCCTTATGTGGTCTGTATTTACATCAAAATTCAAACAATTTCGGAATACCTTTTTTTTACAATTTAAATTTGAAATTTTCAAGTGGTCTCCACTTGTAAACAAAATGGCGGAGCAACTTATTAACAAAATCATCTAAGATATTTATAAGATAAGTTAAGACACTGTTCAAATTTGGTTCCATTTGGAGTATTATTTCGGAAGTTATCATGGTTTTAAATTTTCAAGTGGTGGCCTGATTTCAAGTGGTCCCGCTTAACTTAAGATATCCGCCACTTTATTAAAAATGGCGGATAAAGTTCATTAATAAAGTTACTCGAGACACTTGTGTAATCTATGTATACATTAAAATTTAAAAAATTCGGAATACGCTTTTTACAATTTGAATTTGAAATTTTCAAGTGGTCTCCACTTGAAGACAAAATGGCGGAGCAACTTGGTTAACAAATTCTTCTAAGTTATTTATAAGATAAGTTAAGACATTCTCCAAATTTGGTTCGATTTGGAGTATTATTTCAAAAGTTATTGTGATTTTAAATTTTCAAGTGGTAGCGTGATTTCAAGTGGCCCCGCTTAACTTATGATATCTACCACTTTATTAAAAATGACGAATAAATTTCATTAAAAAACATCATTGAGACATTTATGTGGTCTATATTTACATCAAATTTCAAAGAAATTTGGAATACGCTTTTTACAATTTGAATTTGAAATTTTCAAGTGGTCTCCACTTGAAAACCAAATGGCGTAGCAACTTGGTTAACAAACTCATCTAAGATATTTATAAGATAAGTTAAGACACTGTCTAAATTTGGTTCGATTTTGAGTATTATTTCGGAAGTTATAGTGATTTTAAATTTTCAAGTGGTAGCCTGATTTCAAGTGGTCCCGCTTAACTTAAAATATCTGCCACTTTCTTAAAAATGGCGGATAAACTTCATTAATAAACTTCATTGAGACCCTTATGTTGTCTGTATTTACAGCAAAATTCAAGGAAATCTTGCTTCAAATATGCTTTTTACAATGTCGGTTTGAAATTTTCAAGTGGCTGCCACTTGAAAACAAAAAGTCGGAGCAACTTGGTTAACGAACTAATCCAAGATATTTATAAGATTAGTTCACTGTCCGAATTTGGTTCGATTTGGAGCATATTTCGGGAGTTATCGTGATGACAAAATTTTCATTATAGATAGATAGATAGATAGATAAACGAAGTGATTGCAATAGGTCGATTTCTAAAGAAATCAACCTAAAAATCATGAATAATTGTAACGTAAACATTTTATTTTTAAATTATTTTTGAAAATAAATAGAAACTAAATAAAATAAATAAAATAGTTGAAACTATCAACATTCAATATTTTATAAAATTCCGAAATAATACAGAATAGTTGGTATTCGATTTTATCCGAATCGCCATCTTGGAGAATAGTTCAATCTCAACCAGCACGTGTTGTTAGAAATAAGTTCATGAGAATCAGACTAATAACTAACTCATCTTCCTGCCGGAAATGATACTAGGTTTTCAGTCATTTCAGTGTTCGTATATTAATTACAGAATTCATAATACTTACCTGCAAATAATTCTGAATCTTGATAAACTTAAGAAGCTGTATGACACGAGAACTGCTCTTCTCACTGACTACCGATCCTATTTAAAGCCCAGTGAAGACGTTTGACGTGCCTCCGATGTGTTGCAGCTCCGTACAGGCGAGACATAAACGTTATTCCATTTTACCCGACTGTTCTATATACCCAGCCGTTCTTCTATGTATATCTTGGATAAAAGTAGTGCCACCTAAATGCAAAATTTGAAAAAAAAAAAAAAAAAAAAAACTTTTATTTTTTAAAACAAAACTTTTGAAGAAGTAATGTAAAACAAACCTTACACTTGTACGCCACATACTTAATTTCATATTAATGTTTAAACTGCGTCAGGACTTTTCTCCCACCCTGTATAATAAGCGCAAAACAGAGGATTATTAGTCAAATTTAAAGCATAAAACTGCGTTTTAAATGTTAACAATAATAAAAAAAAAAAAAAAAATCATGTATTAAACTTTTTTTATAAAACCTTCTTTACCTTTCAGCTGTTTGAATTTATACAAAATATCTACATATGACATAGAGGGAACATGCAATACAAATGGTTATTAAACGAAAATAAATAAATAAATAAACTTCGAATTGAAATATAATTTAATTAAGACAGAAAAGTGCTTGTAGATGATTTTTTTTTGTTTCTTGTAATATATTTTTTTGCAATGCTGATCTACAGGAAAGTTAACGTTCGTAGTTAACCCACACTCTACCTATGCAAACTATAGCAGAAACTTAGTTTTCTCGAAAATGGGTCTAAGGATTTTGATTAAAACTTTGCTTTAAGGGATTTTTGAAATGAAAAAGCTTTAAGGTTTTTTTAAAATCTGATTTACGCTTATCTTAACAAAAAATAGAGTTCTGTGACAAAATATGGCAGAGACTTGGTTTTCTTAGGAGCTACTAAAATGATTTTGTTAAAAAATTAGATTTGGAGACTTTTTGAGCTTACAGTTCATTCTGAATTGTCCACTTTTTCAGAAGAACTAGCATTAACTGGTAACTCGCGTTTTACTCGGGTAAAAAGTGGCAGAAACTTCAATTTCTTCGAAATTACTGGAGTAATTTTGATAAATGTTTACAAGTTGTGTTTTGCGATGACAGTTGCATCGCAAATACATCTTACAGATAATCAGCGTTCACTGGTAACCCGCACTCTAGCCGAGAAAAGTACTGAAGATGCTTGGTGCTGCTAAAAATCACTGGAACGATTAAAAAAAAAAAAAAAAAAAAGCATTATAGGTTTTTTTGAAATAATAAAAAGCGATTTGACTTTTCTTCTTCTCCAGGAATATTACACGTCGCAGGAATAAAATATAACTGAAATATGATTTTTCTAAAAAACTTATTAATGAACTAAAAGGTTTAAATATATTTATATATATATATATATACTAGCAGGCTTTGCCCGTTTCGCTGGACATTAAACTTAAATGAGTTGTCAAAATCCCATATCTTTATTAATAACCTAAGTTCTCGCTGTGATTGGTAGAGGTTTTCTCGCTCGCAAATTAAGGACTCTGGGTCTCCACTGTCTTCGGCACAACTTACCCACTTCTTATTTCCCCTTCCTCAGCGGTGAGTTCGAAGTTTTGCCAAATCACACTAATGTACATAATGCGTACACTTAATCAATATCCAGTCTGGGTCCCCACTGCCTTCGGAACACACTTCTTACTTCTCCTTCCTCAGCGGATGAGTTCAAAGTTTTGCAAAATCCCACTAATGTACATAATGCGTACACTTAATCAATATCCGCGCACAAAAATTCGCCATTCTAAGATAATTCAAAGCGAATTCAAACGGAAAAACATGTTTTTACGCATGTTTATTGAGAACAACTTCAGTATAACCCCACAACGATATTTGGCGATTTTTTTTGTTGGCGCTTATGGCTAAATCATAAATCATATATGATGAATGATAAAATCATAATCTAAATCATAAAATCATAATCTAAATCATAAGATCAAAAATCCAAAATAAACAACATATTAGGCTGCATATTATATCGCAAACAGTCCAGAACGACATCGTTATCCTTCAAAACGGCGCCAAAGAAAAATCGGCAAATTCAGCTGTGGGGTTATACTAAAGTTATACCGTTTATTGCCCTCCGACTCCGAGAAGGTGTGTGTGTGGGGGGGGGGGGGAAATTTCGAATTTCGTGAAATCCAGTTACAATAAGTGCCGGATGCAAACAAACAATTTACGCACCAAATTTCGTGACCACAGAAGTCTTTAATAGAAAATTTTATAAATAAATAAATATAAAACGCACAGCTTTAGTATGGGAACCCTTTGGTGACTTTAAATATCTTAAGCCATTTCTGCGATGAACTGAATTGGCTATCTCAATTGTGCAATTAAAGATCTTGGCGAGAAACGTCCGAGCTACTTCGGTTCCGAATTTCAAATTTTGCCTAAGGGATCCAATACTAAAGCTGTTCCATATCGAATCTGGTTTGAAAACGGAAAAAGGGTAAAATAAATTAGAAATATCAGACCTATATTTATAAATTTGATACCGAATGAAAGGGGCGATTTTGCTGAATCCAGGGGTTCAAACAGTTTTTCGATGCGACAATTAGATTTTTAAAAAATAACTAAAGTATGAAATTTAAGTGGCAACGGAAAAACGGATAAAATGAAAAATAAATTAGAAATATCAGACTTATTGTTACAAATTCAGTACCAAATGAAAGAGGTGATTTTTCTGAATCCTGGGGTGTAAACAGTTTTTCGATACGACAATTAGATTTTTTAAAATTAACTAAAGTATGAAAATTAGATGGCAACACATCATTTCAATCTTTTCATAATTTGTAGTGCGAATCACGCGAATACAAAAGTCTTTAACTTAAAAAATTATTTTTATATTTTATTTTTCCATTCAAAGCATTTTAGTGAAAAAATATTTATGGCGCATGCGCAGGCGTTTTTTACCCACAATTTAAACACTAATCATAATTTTGAAAATTTCTATAGATATAATTTCAAGTTGGGTGAAGACCTAAGTTTCTGCCAAGCGACGTTGAATTCCGTCCAGCCGTTCTCGAGTGATGCCCGGACAAACGTGTTTTAGTCTTTTACCCCCTAGGGGGGAACGGGGGAGAATTTCTGAAAAGTTGATAGATATAATTTTAAGTTGGGTGAAGACCTAAATTCCTGCCAAGCGCCGTTGAATTCCGTCCAGCCGTTCTCAAGTGATGCCCGGACAAAAAAAGCGACATTCGGACACGATGACACACACACACACACACACACACACACACAGGCAAAATTTTCTGAACTCATTTTCGGCTTTCATGGGGTGTAAAACGCGAAGCTATCGCAAAGTTTTTCGATTCCGACAAATTTACAGACAAAACTCTGATTTTATTAATATAAACTAGCAGGCTTTGCCCGCTTCGCTGGACATTAAACTTAAATGAAGTCTCAAAATACCATATCTTTATTAATAACCTAAGTTCTCGCTGTGATTGGTAGAGGTTTTCTCGCTCGCAAATTAAGGACTCTGGGTCTCCACTGTCTTCGGCACAACTTACTGACTTTTTACTTCCCCTTCCTCAGCGGTGAGTTCGAAGTTTTGCAAAATCACACTAATGTACATAATGCGTACACTTAATCAATATCCAGTCTGGGTCCCCACTGCCTTCGGAACACACTTCTTACTTCCCCTTCCTCAGCGGATGAGTTCAAAGTTTTGCAAAATCCCACTAATGTACATAATGCGTACACTTAATCAATATCCGCGCACAAAAATTCGCCATTCTAAGATAATTCAAAGCGAATTCAAACGGAAAAACATGTTTTTACACATGTTTATTGGGAACAACTTCAGTATAACCCCACAACGATATTTGGCGATTTTTTTTGTTGGCGCTTATGGCTAAATCATAAATCATATATGATGAATGATAAAATCATAATCTAAATCATAAAATCATAATCTAAATCATAAGATCAAAAATCCAAAATAAACAACATATTAGGCTGCATATTATATCGCAAACAGTCCAGAACGACATCGTTATCCTTCAAAACGGCGCCAAAGAAAAATCGGCAAATTCAGCTGTGGGGTTATACTAAAGTTATACCGTTTATTGCCCTCCGACTCCGAGAAGGTGTGTGTGTGTGTGGGGGGGGGGGGAAATTTTGAATTTCGTGAAATCCAGTTACAATAAGTGCCGGATGCAAACAAACAATTTACGCACCAAATTTCGTGACCACAGAAGTCTTTAATAGAAAATATTATAAATAAATAAATACAAAACGCACAGCTTTAGTATGGGAAACCTTTGGTGACTTTAAATATCTTAAGCCATTTCTGCGATGAACTGAATTGGCTATCTCAATTGTGCAATTAAAGATCTTGGCGAGAAACGTCCGAGCTACTTCGGTTCCGAATTTCAAATTTTGCCTAAGGGATCCAATACTAAAGCTGTTCCATATCGAATCTGGTTTGAAAACGGAAAAAGGGTAAAATAAATTAGAAATATCAGACCTATATTTATAAATTTGATACCGAATGAAAGGGGCGATTTTGCTGAATCCAGGGGTTCAAACAGTTTTTCGATGCAACAATTAGATTTTTAAAAAATAACTAAAGTATGAAATTTAAGTGGCAACGGAAAAACGGATAAAATGAAAAATAAATTAGAAATATCAGACTTATTGTTACAAATTCAGTACCAAATGAAAGAGGTGATTTTTCTGAATCCTGGGGTGTAAACAGTTTTTCGATACGACAATTAGATTTTTTAAAATTAACTAAAGTATGAAAATTAGATGGCAACACTTCATTTCAATCTTTTCATAATTTGTAGTGCGAATCACGCGAATACAAAAGTCTTTAACTTAAAAAATTATTTTTATATTTTATTTTTCCATTCAAAGCATTTTAGTGAAAAAATATTTATGGCGCATGCGCAGGCGTTTTTTACCCACAATTTAAACACTAATCATAATTTTGAAAATTTCTAAAGATATAATTTCAAGTTGGGTGAAGACCTAAGTTTCTGCCAAGCGACGTTGAATTCCGTCCAGCCGTTCTCGAGTGATGCCCGGACAAACGTGTTTTAGTCTTTTACCCCCTAGGGGGGAACGGGGGAGAATTTCTGAAAAGTTGATAGATATAATTTTAAGTTGGGTGAAGACCTAAATTCCTGCCAAGCGCCGTTGAATTCCGTCCAGCCGTTCTCAAGTGATGCCCGGACAAAAAAAGCGACATTCGGACACGATGACACACACACACACACACACACACACACACAAAAGGCAAAATTTTCTGAAGTCATTTTCGGCTTTCATGGGGTGTAAAACGTGAAGATATAGCTCAGTTTTTCGATTCCGACAAATTTACAGACAAAACTCTGATTTTATTAATATAGACTAGCAGGCTTTGCCCGCTTCGCTGGACATTAAACTTAAATGAAGTCTCAAAATACCATATCTTTATTAATAACCTAAGTTCTCGCTGTGATTGGTAGAGGTTTTCTCGCTCGCAAATTAAGGACTCTGGGTCTCCACTGTCTTCGGCACAACTTACTGACTTTTTACTTCCCCTTCCTCAGCGGTGAGTTCGAAGTTTTGCAAAATCACACTAATGTACATAATGCGTACACTTAATCAATATCCAGTCTGGGTCCCCACTGCCTTCGGAACACACTTCTTACTTCCCCTTCCTCAGCGGATGAGTTCAAAGTTTTGCAAAATCCCACTAATGTACATAATGCGTACACTTAATCAATATCCGCGCACAAAAATTCGCCATTCTAAGATAATTCAAAGCGAATTCAAACGGAAAAACATGTTTTTACACATGTTTATTGGGAACAACTTCAGTATAACCCCACAACGATATTTGGCGATTTTTTTTGTTGGCGCTTATGGCTAAATTATAAATCATATATGATAAATGATAAAATCATAATCTAAATCATAAAATCATAATCTAAATCATAAGATCAAAAATCCAAAATAAACAACATATTAGGCTGCATATTATATCGCAAACAGTCCAGAACGACATCGTTATCCTTCAAAACGGCGCCAAAGAAAAATCGGCAAATTCAGCTGTGGGGTTATACTAAATTTATACCGTTTATTGCCCTCCGACTCCGAGAAGGTGTGTGTGTGTGTGGGTGTGTGTGTGTGGGGGGGGGGGGGAAATTTCGAATTTCGTGAAATCCAGTTACAAAACGCACAGCTTTAGTATGGGAACCCTTTGGAGACTTTAAATATTTTAAGCCATTTCTGCGATGAACTGAATTGGCTATCTCAATTGTGCAATTAAAGATCTTGGCGAGAAACGTCCGAGCTACTTCGGTTCCGAATTTCAAATTTTGCCAAAGGGATCCAATACTAAAGCTGTTCCATATCGAATCTGGTTTGAAAACGGAAAAAGGGTAAAATAAATTAGAAATATCAGACCTATATTTATAAATTTGATACCGAATGAAAGGGGCGATTTTTCTGAATCCAGGGGTTCAAGCAGTTTTTCGATGCGACAATTAGATTTTTAAAAAATAACTAAAGTATGAAATTTAAGTGGCAACGGAAAAACGGATAAAATGAAAAATAAATTAGAAATATCAGACTTATTGTTACAAATTCAGTACCAAATGAAAGAGGTGATTTTTCTGAATCCTGGGGTGTAAACAGTTTTTCGATACGACAATTAAATTTTTTAAAATTAACTAAAGTATGAAAATTAGATGGCAACACTTCATTTCAATCTTTTCATAATTTGTAGTGCGAATCACGCGAATACAAAAGTCTTCAACTTAAAAAATTATTACCATGTTTTTATTAACTTCGATTCTTGTGTGTTTGTGTGTTTGTCAGGGACAAATCTTGCAATCGATTTTTAACTAACTTCCCGACTAGCTAGATATTTGAAATTTTCAGGACAGCTCACAACACGGTGACAATACATTTTTCTAATAACTTTAGTCAGCTGCTTCAAGTTCCGCTGCCTTCGGCAGCGTTTATATGATTGGGCAGACAATTTATTTAACTAACTTCTCGACTAGCTAGACATTTGAAACTTTCAGAATAGTTCAGAATAAGGTTAAAATGCATATTTTTAATACCTTTAGCCAACTGTTTCGGGTTCCCGCTGCCTTCGGCAGCGTTATCAGTACGAGGATTGCAATACATTTTTTCCTAACTTTCCGGCTAGCTAGACATTTGTAACTTTCAGGATAGCTCAAAACACGGTGACAATACATTTTTTTAATACTTTTAGTCAACTGTTTCAGGTCCCCACTACCTTCGGCAGCGTTTATATGATTCAACAGAAAATGTATTTAGCTAACTTCCCGACTAGCTAGACATTGGAAACTTTCAGAATAGTTCAGAACACGGTGAAAATGCATTTTAAAAATATTTTTAACCAACTACTCCGGGTTCCTGCTGCCTTCGGCAGCGTTACCAGTAGAAAGCTTGTAATCGATTTTTCACTAACTTCTCGACTAGCTAGACATTTGAAAACTTCAAGATAGCTCAGAATACAGTGACAATACATTTTTTTATACTTTTAGTCAACTGATTCAGGTCCCTACTGCCTTCGGCAGCGTTTATATGATTCGAACGAAAATTTATTTAACAAACTTCCCGACTAGCTAGACATTTGAAACTTTCAGAATAGTTCAGAATACGGTTAAAATGCATTTTTTTAATACCTTTAGCCAAATGTTTCGGGTTCCCGCTGCCTTCGGCAGCGTTATCAGTACAAAGATTGCAATCGATTTTTCCCTATCTTCTCGACTAGCTAGACATTTGAAACTTTCAGGATAGCTCAGAATACAGTGACAATACATTTTTTTTTATAGTTTTAGTCAACTGTTTCAGGTCCCTACTGCCTTCAGCAGCGTTTATATGATTCAACAGAAAATTTATTTAACTAACTTCCTGAATAGCTAGACATTTGAAACTTTCAGAATAGTTCAGAATACGGTGAAAATGCATCTTTTAAATATTTGTAACCAAATGTTTCGGGTTCCTTCTGCCTTCGGCAGCGTTACCAGTACAAAGCTTGCAATCGATTTTTCACTAACTTCCCAACTAGCTAGACATTTGAAACTTTTATAATAGCTCAAAACACGAGAGCAATGAATTTTTTTTAAAAATTTATCCAATTGCTCCGGGTTCCCGCTGCCTTCGGTAGCGTTTATATGATTGAACAGAAAATTTAAAAACATGGTATATAAAAAGATTTTTTATCTTGTAATTATATTTTGAAATATGAATACATAAAAATTCAATCAGTAAAGAAATATGTCTATAATGGTGATTTCCGAAAAAAAATTTTTTTCTCTCTCTATATATTAGTTTTTTTTTCTTTTCACGCTAATTCAAAATGAAACTTAGACAAATGACAAATTTTCTCTCGGATTCATTGTTAAAAATTTCCGAAACTTATAGGTAAATGGTTATTTCTCATTAAAGCTTTATACTTTTTAGTTTAGTAATTATATTAAAATAATAAATATAATAAATAAAACTGGGAGTAAAAAACAGCATTTGAATAACTATACCAAACATATATATTTTTATTAACATTACTAGTAGGCAAAAAGGGTAAACACCAGCAGTCATACATAAAATCTCTTACTTATGCGGGAGAAAAACATAAATTAGTTTTAAAAGCATAATTTCCCTTTTTATGTTTACAATTTCAAATATTTCTCTCTTTTAATTATACATTCCAATACTCTCATAATCTTAGTATACTAAATAAATTCTTGTCATCTCAAAATATTAGAAGGATTGATTAGAAGGTATTGATCGCGTTCAGTAAATATGGAAAGGAAAGGAAAACGAAAATTAAAAAACGAAAGAAAAAAAAATAATAATAATAACATAAACCAACGGGAAACCAAAGCGGGCTTTAAAGCAATTTCATGATTTCTTTAAATATTATTTTTGTTTGTAAAGGGATATAGAAAAAGTTTCCTTTAAATATAGTGACCAGCGAAGCGAGAAAAGCCTTCGGTGATTCACTACCTTTCATTGATTTCATGAATTAAAAAATGATTTCGTTAACAAACTTTGATCTATTGGCACGCAGGCAGCATCAGGCCGAGTTTTGTACATTTCGAGTTTCCTTTTGAAAATTTTCCCGCATTCGGAATTCGGTTCGTTCCCGAACCGGGCTTTAATAGTATTTCATAAATTAATTATTGAATTCTCAGACACGCCTGAAGAGCTATACTTTTGAAAACATAACCAATTCATGATAATTTAATTATTATTAATATTATTATTATTTACTATCTATTTTGATAACCATTGATCTTTAAAATAATCATGTGCATTAAAATTAATAAGTAATAACTTTAATGTAGCATTTTTCGTTAAAAAATTTCTTAATTTATTTGCTCTAATTTAAAATTAATCATTATATTTATTTTAATTCTTTTTAACTATTACAGTTATGTAATAGACATTTTTAATAAAATGACATATAGATGGCACACTTCTCTGCATAAATCTTTTATTATACATATTTAGCGATAATACATCTTATTTTAAATAAATTACGCTTTCCAACAAAGTTAAAAAGTGTTTATGACTTCAATTTGTCTGTCTGTCTGTCCGACTCTCCAATTGTCTAACAGACAATTAGACGGGTTCTAACATCCGGAAATATATTCAAAATTTCTTTAAAATATTATTCAATATTATTCAAGCTTAATGTGCCACATTTCTTATTGAAAATGGTATAAATAACACGATGGTTTGTGTACAGGGTCACCCAAAAGATATTCTATAATAGTCATTTTTATAAGTCATATTTAAATATCTTTGTATAGAACAAATCATAATTAAATTGACTTTTACTATTCCTATGCACAAAAATATATAAAAATTTCGTGTCACGATGTTTGTCCGCGATGAACTCCTAAACTAATGAACCGATTTTAAGGAAATTTTGTACACTGTGTGCAGTTTGGTCCAACTTGAAAGATAGGATAGTTTTTATCTCAATTTACAGTCACAATATTTTTTTATTGCAAATTATTTGTTTATTATATGACAACGATAGCTTTAAATAAGTCATTTAAATATTAGCTATAATTTAATTGTTAAAAAAAAAAAAAAAAGAAAGAAAGAAAGAAAGAAAAATACGAGTTCATTTTCTTTAAAAAAAAAAAAATTGATCAAACGTGAGCATTAAAAAAACTACTTGGCACAGGTGGACTCTGCTCAGTTCCCCATCATATTTATGTTCTCATAAATTTCTACTGGGAGACATATTATAATCATGTTAAAAGAAATTAATTTGACCAAAGCTTGATATAGTAACAGAATGAAATCCCCGCCTAATAGGCTACCCACCGTTCACTTCGATATATTTATCTTATTCTAATCTATTAATTTATTTTATCAGGATCAATTCCGTTGTTTAGTTTACATGCTATTATTTCCAATGCAATAATCCTCAAAATTCATATTTATATGATAAAATTAAAATAGAACGCTTAAAACATACAGTTGTTTGTTCGCAATTTTCTACACTGTGTACACTTGAAGTAAGTTGCGCACTTTGCAGCGTAGCTGATGACACGTATACTCTGTGGTTCAAAGTACTGTTACTGTAAGCGGTCACATCGATTAGCGCAAAGTCGTTTTCAACCAACTGCAGAAAGGAGGGTGTTCTTAATTCGAGCTATGCGTTGTTGGTGTTTGTAAGCTTATAACTTCGTAAGAGATACTCTAATTAACCGACTTCAAAAAAGAGGAGGTTCTCAATTCAAAGCGTATGGTTTTTTTGTTTTTGTTTTTGTTTGTTAGCTCATAACTTCTGAACGTATGATCTGATTTTGATAGTTTTTGTTTTATTGTAAAGGTCTTGGTCTAAAATAGGTCCCACTGTAATATCTTTACGTTCAAAAGAAAATACAGGGTGCCCAAAAAAGTCAGTCCCGACTCTTTTAACTGCTGAACAGCTGCAGCTATAGTCATAAAAGTGATATGTACGTATAGTAAAGTGGACATGTGCTACGCGATTCAACCGCCTACAGCGCCAGCTGGTGGAAAACAGTGGAGTTAGCGTTCCTATCTCGGAAACGGTTCAAGATAGAGGAAAAAAGTGAATTATAAAATTGCAGAGCATCATCTATTTAGTACGAAAAGATAGTTTAGACATTAATGCTAAAAACAGAACGCTTAAAACGTGCATTTGTTTGTTCACAATTTCCTATTTTGTGCACACTTGAACGAAATTGCATATGTTGTAGCGTGGCGGGTGACATTTATGCTATGTCAAATTCAAAGTATGGTTATTGTAAACGGTCACATCGATTAACGCATAGACGTTTTAAACCGACTTCATAAAGGAAGAGGTTCTCAATACAAACCATGTTTCTCATTGTTGTTGTTGTTGAAATTTGTTAACTTTCAACATCGTAAGAGATGATTTAATTTTAATACTTTTTTTGTTGTAATGATCTTGGCCTGAAATAGGTTTCATTATGATTTCATTAAGATATAAACAAATTACAGGATACTCACAAATGTCTGTTCTCACTCTAACTGCTGAACGCATGCAGCTACACTGGTAAAAGCAGTATGTAAGTATCGTTGTTGAA
The DNA here is from genome assembly GCA_963930645.1 of Salticus scenicus. NCBI lineage: Eukaryota > Metazoa > Arthropoda > Arachnida > Araneae > Salticidae > Salticus > Salticus scenicus. The sequence continues at coordinate 283,999,886 of OZ005652.1, read as the reverse complement.
ACTTCTGTCCGTCAGGTGCAGTTCATATTTTGCTCTTTGTTTGAATTTTACGCTGCGCAATTTCCAGCGCAGCGGGTGACACGTATTCACTGTAAAGTTCAAAATATATGCATAACAGAATTTGTGGTTACGAATACAGCGTATCCAGTCTTTACATTTCTAAAGACTTTTTAACTTAACGTATGTTCATTCAATAGATAGTTTTTTGCTCATATCCGATAAACGCAAGAAAAGTGACAAAACTTAAAAATGCAGCATTTGAGAAAAATCAACTTAAATATAACTTGACTAGAATAAAACTGGCACAACTGTCTCTCGAGTGGATAACTTTCTATATGGAGACGTAACTTTTTTGTCCACATTCGGTGCATTTCATGTATTTTTCAGTGACATAAACCATTTTACCATGTTTTTATTAACTTTGATTCTTGTTTGTTTGTGTGTTTGTTTGTCAGGGACAAATCTTGCAATCGATTTTCAACTAACTTCCCGACTAGCTAGATATTTGAAATTTTCAGGACAGCTCACAACACGGTGACAATACATTTTTCTAATAATTTTAGTCAACTATTTCAAGTCCCGCTGCCTTCGGCAGCGCTTATATGATTCGACAGAAAATTTATTTAACTAACTTCCCGACTAGCTAGACATTTGAAACTTTCGGAATAGTTCAGAACACGGTGAAATTGCATTTTCTTAATACCTTTAGCCAACTGTTTCGTGTTCCTGCTGCCTTCGGCAGCGTTATCAGTACAAAGCTTGCAATCGATTTTTCACTAACTTTCCGACTAGCTAGACATTTGAAACTTTCAGGACAGCTCACAACACGGTGACAATACATTTTTCTAATAATTTTAGTCAACTATTTCAGGTACCACAGCCTTCGGCAGCGCTTATATTATTCGACAGAAAATTTATTTAACTAGCTTCCCGACTAGCTAGACATTTGAAACTTTCAGAATAGTTCAGAACACGGTGAAAATGCATTTTTTAAATACCTTTAGCCAACTGTTTCGGGTTCCTGCTGCCTTCGGCAGTGTTATCAGTACAAAGCTTGAAAACGATTTTTCACTAACTTCCAGACTAGCTAGATATTTGAAACTCTCAGGCTAGCTCAAAACACAGTGAGAATACATTTTTTAAATACTTTTAGTTAACTGCTTCATGTCCCTACTGCCTTCGGCAGCGTTTATATGATTCAACAGAAATTTTATTTAACTAACTTCCTGACTAGCTAGACATTTGAAACTTTCAGAATAGTTCAGAATACGGTGAAATGCTTTTCAAAAATATTTTTATCCAATTGCTTCGGGACCCTGCTGCCCTCGGCAGTGTTTCCAGTACAAAGCTTACAATCAACTTTAACTAACTTCCCGGCTATATAGGCATTTGAAACTTTTATAATAGCTCAAAAGACGATAGAAAGGAATTTTTTAAATACTTTTATCCAATTGCTGGGGTACCGGCTGCCTTCAGTAGCGTTTATATGATTCAGCAGAAAATTTAAAAACATGGTTTATAAAATTTTTTTATCTTATAATTATTTTTATATTTTATTTTTCCATTCAAAGCATTTTAGTGAAAAAATATTTATGGCGCATGCGCAGGCGTTTTTTACCCACAATTTAAACACTAATCATAATTTTGAAAATTTCTATAGATATAATTTCAAGTTGGGTGAAGACCTAAGTTTCTGCCAAGCGACGTTGAATTCCGTCCAGCCGTTCTCGAGTGATGACCGGACAAACGTGTTTTAGTCTTTTACCCCCTAGGGGGGGAACGGGGGAGAATTTTTGAAAAGTTGATAGATATAATTTTAAGTTGGGTGAAGACCTAAATTCCTGCCAAGCACCGTTGAATTCCGTCCAGCCGTTCTCAAGTGATGCCCGGACAAAAAAAGCGACATTCGGACACGATGACACACACACACACACACACACACACAGGCAAAACCTTCTGAAGTCATTTTCGGCTTTCATTGGGTGTGAAACGTGAAGATATCGCAAAATTTTTCGATTCCGACAAATTTACAGACAAAACTCTGATTTTATTAATATAGATATATATATATATGTACATACATATTTATTTATTAATATATCTATACCTATATAGAGGTATATAGCAAAATATTAACAACAATAATTTATGTCACATTCTAGAAAAATACAGAGTTATTAGGTATTTTGTGCATTCATTCGTTTGGTAGAGGTCTAAAAAAAAAACAAAATGCTATTATGCACAAACATACACACAGAGAAGTATTTTCTAAGAATGGTGAGATAGTGTTTGGATATCTCAAAACGTGTGAGCCCATTAAATCTAGAAGTCAGAAATTTTCAAGAATCCAATAGCTTAGTCTTATGTTTATGTAAGAAATTTAAAAAGTTGAAAAAGTAAATTGTCTTTATAAATGATGAGGACAAAAATAATAAGCTTTTCTAAAGATATTGTTACAAAATTGTAAATAATTGTGTTTATTTTTGTATAAATTCTCTCAAAGATGCTCAGTAAGTTGATAAAGTGATAATTTTGTGCATTTATAGTCGTTTTAGCGTTGAAATAGCCTTATTTTCCTTTAAAAACGCATTAAAAAGCCCCAATAAGGCAGGTAATGGATTTGGCGCCAAATTTGGCGACTTTTTCCTACCTTGGCGATTTTTTTTGGCGACCTTGGCGAGAAAATCCTTATATGGGATATACCAAATATGGAAGCTGTAAGTTGATTGGTTGACCACTTTCTAGAGTTTTCTCGAAAAATCTGGGTTCCATGGAACAGTATACAAGGATCGCTTCTCGCCAAGGCAGTGAGTCAGTTCAGTTCAGATCTCAGCCAGCTTCGCTAGTGCTTGCATTGCTCTTGAGCCTCTTTGAGAGAGACTTGCTTCAAGTGTTATTGCTATACAGTTGGTACTGTGGATTTGCTATTGACAGCTGTTGTTTAAGCTGTGGTTACTGCTTGAATTGAAGCTGATAATTGGTTTATTGACCTGTATTTTTCTGGAACTTTCTGTGAATAAATTACTGAATTTTTGTAAGTTTGGCCTTTCATTCTCAGAAAACTCACGAACCCCCAAGTACGCAACATTTCTGGTGTCAGGAGTGGGGTTGTCTGTGAATGGTTATAACTAGAGCTATGGAGGAACAGATGAAGAAACTTCTAGAAAGCTTAGCTACGCAGATGAATGAAATGAAAGAAGGGCAAAGAGAAATGAAGGAAGGACAAAGAGAGATGAAAGAAAGTATGGAAGCATCGCAAAGAGAGATGAAAGATAGCCTGAGTCAAGAGATGAAAGAAATGAAGGCAGCACAAGAGAAAATGGAAATATCGCAAAGAGAAATGAAAGACGGCTTGACTGAAGAAATGAAGGAAATGAAAGCAGTTCAGGAAAAGATGGAAGCCAGTTTGACCGAAGAAATTAAATCTAATCAAGATGAGATGAAGAGAGAGCTTTCAACGGCGAAAGAATCAATAGAGGGTAAATTAATGGTGATGGAAAATAGAATGGATGGAATAGAAGAGAAGGTTATGAAAGTAGAAAGAAATTTTGAAGAGAGATTTACAAAGATAGAAGAGAATTTTGAGGAGAAAGTTAAAGAAAATTTTGATCAGGAACTGAAAGGCAGGTTTTCAGAGATAGAAGGTAAATTGAAGAGAATAGAAGAAGATCTGGAGAGAAAAGTGGAAGAAAAGTTAGAGTCCATGCCCCAGGAAACTGAAAAGAAAGAGAGAAGAAGCCAGAATCACGAATTTATTAAGCTATCTACCTACGACGGCAGTTCCTCCTGGCATGTATATAAGACGCAGTTTTCCATCGTAGCTGAAGCTAACGGCTGGGACTCTACCGCCAAGTCGGTCCACTTAGCAGCTGCATTACGGGGAGATGCAGCCGAGATACTTAGAAATGTTTCTAAAGAAGAAAGGAACGACTTCGAGGCCTTGACTAGAGCACTGGAGCTACGGTTTGGAGAGAAGTGTTCTAAGGACTATAGTCGCCTGCAGCTAAAGTCCCGTTACCAGAAAACGGGCGAAAGTTTGCAAGAGCTGGCAGCGGACATTCAGAGATTGTCACACCTAGCATTCTCAGACTGCCAAGCTGACACTCGAAACGACTTAGCTCTTCAGTACTTTATTCGTGCTGTTCGGGATCCAGAAATTCAAAAAGCGCTGAGACTCTCCAACATCAGAGACGTAGAATCAGCTTTAGGCTATGCACTTAGGAGAGAGGCAGCCCAACAAGCCTCCCGTAAAGACCGCCATACCATAAGAGCAGTCTCATTAAACGATACGTCTGCTGGTGAAAATGATATGAAGAAAAGTATCGAAGAGATCTTAAAGAGATTGCGCAGCCTGGAGAATAATAAGGAAATAAAGGACCGGAAGATAAAGTGCTGGGGCTGTGGAGGGGATGGTCACGTGAAGAGGAACTGCCCTGTACGACCAACTATAGGAAATCACCCGTCTTCACCATCTCTACAGGGAAACTAAGAGGAGGCCATCTCGCGGGGCGGAGGTTGCCTAAAATTAAAGAGCCCCAATTTACAGTATTTCATGTTTCATCGATGAGTGGCGGCGATAATGGACTTCACGTCTATGGCCAAGTCAACAACGCCACCTGCCGGTGATTCTGGACACAGGAGCCAACGTGACCATCATTAGGACGGATTTGGCTCAAGAACTAAAAGAGAAGATCATCTGGACGCCGCCCTGTGTTAAACTCCAGACTGTGACCGGAGACGAAATCAAAATATATGAAAAAATGAACTTGGCCATCACTTTTGGGAATGCCAGTTACCATCATATGGCATATGTGGCTGATATAAGAGATCCTTTAATCATTGGAATTGATTTCCTGAGAAAATTTAACTTTCAATTGGACTTCAAGAATAATGAACTGCATTCGAGTTCGGAAGACATCGCTGTGTTCAACACTGAAAATCAAGACATTCAGACAATTTGCCAGATAACAGCCAAGTCTGAAATTTCCATCTCTCCACACACAGAAACAATAGTTTCAGGAACACCACCTACAAAGCAATACTTCCGCTACGGACTGATTGAATATCCGAATACAGACAATAGCCCAAGAGGAGTTCTGGTAGCTTCATCTCTAGTTGATCTCTCAAAGAGTACTATACCTGTGAGAGTCGCAAACATCAGCGATAAGGTCCGAACAGTGAAGAAGGATGAGGTGTTAGCAGCCTGCACTCCTGTAGCATGCATCAACCGCCCCACGCAATCAACTGAATCCAAGTCTTCTGAACAATTAATAACGGAATTACTCAAGAATGCAGAGTTAGGAAAGGAACAGAGATGTGCTGCGGAGAAGCTACTCCAAGAATTTAAAGACCTTTTTTCTCGAACACCTGAAGACGTCGGGAGAACGAACATCACCCAGCACAGAATTGATACAGGAAATCATCCTCCAATCAAACAACATCAAAGAAGACTTCCCTTTGCTAAACAGGAAGAGGTCACTGAACTACTAAGTGAAATGCAGCACAATGATGTCATCGAGCCATCAACGAGTCCTTGGGCCTCTCCCATAGTACTGGTGCGGAAAAAGGATGGTTCAACAAGATTTTTTGTGGATTATCGTCGTTTGAATGACATCACGAAGAAAGACAGTTACCTTCTTCCCAGAATTGACGACACATTAGACACACTTGCTGGCAATAAATGGTTCTCGACGTTGGATCTGAAGAGCGGTTACTGGCAAGTAGAATTACATCCTGATGATCGTGAGAAGACTGCATTCACCACGGGAAAAGGACTGTGGCAATTTAAAGTTATGCCGTTCGGATTATGTAATGCTCCTGCCACCTTTGAACGCCTGATGGAGACAGTGCTAAAAGGACTTTCCTATGAAGCCTGTCTGGTGTATTTGGATGATATTATCATTGTGGGGCGCACCTTTGAAGACCTTCTACGAAACATCCGAAAGGTGCTGGAGAAACTCAGAATGGCTAACCTCAAATTGAATCCAGGCAAGTGTAACTTGTTTCGTCGTGAAGTGAGCTACCTCGGCCATATTATCTCTGCCGAAGGTGTGAGAACTGATCCTGAGAAGATCTCTGCAGTCGAGAACTGGAGTCGCCCTGAAAATGTACACCAACTACGAAGTTTCCTGGGGTTATGCACTTACTACAGGAAGTTTGTCAAGGGTTTCTCAAATATTGCCAGACCATTGCACAAGCTGACGGAAGACAAACAGAAGTTCCTGCGGACAGATGAATGTGAAAAAGCGTTCAAGCGACTTAAAGAGGCCTTAACATCATCGCCTATCTTGACGTATCCACAGCCCGACAGACAGTTTATACTTGATACAGATGCCAGCCATGAGCGTGTCGGTGCTGTTCTGTCGCAGGAAATTGATGGTCAAGAACATGTCATTGTCTATTGGAGTAAATGCCTGTCTAAACCGGAGCGAAATTACTGTACCACCAGGAAAGAGCTACTCGCCATCGTAAAAGCCATAGAACATATCCATCATTACCTCTATGGCAGAAGATTCCTGCTCCGGACTGACCATGCATCTTTAACGTGGTTGCTCCAATTCAAGAACCCGGAAGGACAGATTGCCAGGTGGATACAACGCCTGCAGGAATATGACTTCGAGATACGTCATCGTAAAGGGACTCTACATGGTAATGCAGATGCCTTGTCACGGAAGCCCTGCTCGGAAAGCTGCAAGTATTGCTCTAGAGCCGAACAGAAATACCTGCCGATAAATCCGGTTGCCTGTCAAGTTACTGTCTCAACACCATCAGATCAAGATCCCGATCCATGGAGTGACGAAGAACTTAGAAAATCCCAGTTGGAAGATCCTGACATAAAGCCAATATTACAGCTGAAGGAGACGACCAGCAACAGACCTATCTGGCAGGACATTTCCAGATTTAGTCCCATTACGAAAAGTTATTGGGCACTTTGGGACTCTCTTCATATCAGAAACGGCGTATTATACAGAAAGTGGGAATCTGATGATGGGAAAAGCTTCAGATGGCAGATTTTATTACCAAGTTCAAAAATTCCATCTGTTTTAGAACAACTGAATAGTAGCTCTACCGGAGGCCATTTTGGGGTAATGAAGACTCTGCAGAAAGTTCGGGAACGCTTCTACTGGTGTAAGGCAAAGGAGGATGTGGAGAAATGGTGTAAATCCTGTGATGCTTGTGCGGCACGTAAAGGCCCGCAGAAACGAAGTCGAGGAAGACTGCAACGGTATAACGTGGGAGCACCATTTGAACGGATTGCAATCGACATCTTGGGTCCTTTGCCACAGACCTCCATTGGAGATAAATACATTCTCATCGTGATGCACTATTTCACCAATTGGCCTGAGGCATATCCCATTCCCAATCAAGAGGCATGCACAGTCGCAGAAGTCCTAGTGCAGCAATGCGTGTCAAGGTACGGCACGCCCCTACAACTTCATACCGACCAAGGTAGGAACTTTACCTCCGATGTTTTCCAAGGACTGTGTGAACTACTCGGCATAGACAAAACCCGGAAAACACCCTTACATTCCCAGTCGGGCGACATAGTCGAGATGTTCAATCGTACCATCCTGAATAACCTCTCCCTTCTAGTATCAAGGAACCAGCAAGATTGGGACTTGAAGTTGCCATTGTTCCTGCTGGCTTATCGAAGTGCTGTCCATGAAACCACCGGCTATACTCCAGCCCAGATGCTGTTTGGACGTGAACTTCGTCTCCCTTGTGATCTCCTGTTTGGTTGTCCACCCGATGCGCCTTCATCGCCCGAGGAGTACATCCAAGATCTCCAGGCACGATTTGAGGACGTTCACAACTTTGCTCGGGAGCGAAGTCACATTGCAACGGAGAAAATGAAGACAAGGTACGATCTAAAGGCTACGCAACATGAGTTCCAGGAAGGAGAGAAGGTCTGGTTGTGGAATCCTGTTCGACGCAAAGGACTCTCTCCCAAGTTACAGTGCAATGAGGACGGACCATACACAGTCTTAAAAAGGCTGAATCATGCAGTGGTGCGGATCACTAAAACTCCTTCATCAAAACCGAAGGTGGTGCACTATAACAGGCTAGCCAAGTACCACAATTAACGGTAATATTAAAATTTAAAATGTAAATATTGGTAAAATTTGCGCATGCGTAATGTAAATATTTGTATATAAATGCTTGTACATATTTGTGAATTTTGTAAATATTTCTCACTTGATTTTTGTTTGTATTTTGTCGTTATATGCAACTTAGTTTTGTATTTTAGATTGTGTAAATTTGGTTAGTTTCGCCTCTTGACCAAGGGTTGCACTGCCCGGGACGTGCAGTCCTTGGGAGGGGGGCAGTGTTATAAAATTGTAAATAATTGCGTTTATTTTTGTATAAATTCTCTCAAAGAGGCTCAGTAAGTTGATAAAGTGATAATTTTGTGCATTTCTAGTCGTTTTAGCGTTGAAATAGCCTTATTTTCCCTTAAAAACGCATTAAAAGCCCCAATAAGGCAGGTAATGGATTTTGCACCAAATTTGGCAACTTTTTCCTACCTTGGCGATTTTTTTGGCGACCTTGGCGAGAAAATCCTTATATGAGATATGCCAAATATGGAAGCTGTAAGTTGATTGGTTGACCACTTTCTAGAGTTTTCTCGAAAAAATCTGGGTTCCATGGAACAGCATATAAGGAGCGCTTCCTCGCCAAAGCAGTCAGTTCAGTTCAGATCTCAGCCAGCTTCGCTAGTGCTTGCATTGCTCTTAAGCCTCTTTGAGAGAGACTTGCTTCAAGTGTTATTGCGATACAGTTTGTACTGTGGATTTGCTATTGACAGCTGTTGTTTAAGCTGTGTTTACTGTTTGAATTGAAGCTGATACTTGGTTTATAGACCTGTATTTTTCTGGAACTTTCTGTGAATAAATTGCTGAATTTTTGTACGTTTGGCCTTTCATTCTCAGACAACTCACGAACCCCCAAGTACGCAACAATATATACTAGCAGGCTTTGCCCGCTTCGCTGGCCACTACATTTAAAGGAAACTTTTTTCTATATAGCTTTATAAAAATAAAATAAAATAAATTACTGAAATTGTTCAAAAGCTCTTTCCAGGTCCCTGCTGCATTAAAAGCCCTAATAAGGCAGGTAATGGATTTTGCACCAAATTTGGCAACTTTTTCCTACCTTGGCGATTTTTTTGGCGACCTTGGCGAGAAAATCCTTATATGGGATATACCAAATATGGAAGCTGTAAGTTGATTGGTTGACCACTTTCTAGAGTTTTCTCGAAAAATCTGGGTTCCATGGAACAGTATATAAGGATCGCTTCTCGCCAAGGCAGTGAGTCGGTTCAGTTCAGATCTCAGCCAGCTTCGCTAGTGCTTGCATTGCTCTTGAGCCTCTTTGAGAGAGACTTGCTTCAAGTGTTATGGCTATACAGTTTGTACTGTGGATTTGCTATTGACAGCTGTTGTTTAAGCTGTGGTTACTGCTTGAATTGAAGCTGATAATTGGTTTATTGACCTGTATTTTTCTGGAACTTTCTGTGAATAAATTACTGAATTTTTGTAAGTTTGGCCTTTCATTCCCGGACAACTCACGAACCCTCAAGTACGCAACAATATTAAAGAAATTAATATGGTTATAAATGAATTCGCATTTAAATGCTGATATTGACATTGCATTAATTAGTTATGGATAAATGTGTAAAGCAGTTAATTAGTCCGAAACAATTTTCGCATCTCAGCATTTAATTTCATTTGGTAATTAAATTCGAAATAAAGCTGTAAAATTAATGAGGAAATTCAAGCTTCATATAAGGTTGTTTTAATAAAGCTAATGAAATTAATACATATTCTAAATTATAATTAACAAACCGAATCATATCATCAGTATATCTGTATTATAACGTAGTTTGACATTCATTTTGTACCCACAACATCATATAATATTTCCATTAAAATGTTTTCTATTGATAAAGTACGTTTTCCATTAAAAATCAAGTATATTAATACCGATAATGCATCTTCATTAGCATAAAACGAATTTAAAAGCAATGTAATAGCCTAAGTAATATAATATGAAATTAATAAATCTGAATTTATATAATTTAAATGCAAATTATTTGTGCAGTTCGCATTCGCATAAATTTAAATGAGCATGAATATTTTCACTTTCTTTCATGTACAAGAACGTTTTGGATTCGTAAAAATTTTCGTCTTCTAGTTGTTAATGGATTTAGGATTTACGTGTTTTGAGTTTTGAACAGGATATAAATAATTCTAGAAAATGTTGACCTGTCTGATTGTGTGTTATTGAAATGTTGTGGGAAATGTATTGGTTTCAAAGAAATTTCACATTTATTTGGATCTTTATTTAAATTGTTGTTGATCATATGTTGGCATATGGTAGTCTACAGGTAGCGCTGTTGTGCTATAGTTTCCTCCATTTACGAGAAAGCCAGCCATATATCTGTTTCTACAATGCATAAATGCACCAATCTTGCTATTCAGTTATCTACTGTGAAAAACTACGCTGATTTAATTTTTGTCAATATTTATAGAAAGGTGTCCTTGCTGCGTTCAACCTTTTTTCATTTGCAGGAAGGCTAAACTTCATCTTCTGATGTGTATAAGTAAGTGGCTAATGTAAAAAACTGCGTTTCTTGAATTTGGGTGCATAAAAGTCAATAGATGGCGCTGTAATGTAGCCTTTTTCAGACTTCATGTAGTTTTCCAAACAATTAATATATTAAAATGTTATAGATGTTAATATTTTGTAATGGCTACATCATAGTTACTGAGTTTACCTTTTATAGCCGCTATTAATGTGCACTATTTTTTATTGTAAGACAGAAAATCGAATCTTTAAACGTCCGTTCACAAAATCGACGCTCATATTGCACGAGAAATATAGTTAAAATTTCATTTAAACCATGAAATTTTAATTTGCTACGTTTCGAAAGAAAAATATTCTAATTCTAATATCTACATGCAGTAAAAGAAGGGGGTTGCGTGTGTGTGTGTGTGTGCAGGTCTATGGCTTTATATGCAAACGATTGATCACAGAGCTACAGAGTTTTGTATGAAGGCCCGTATAGACCTGATGCACCTCGAAGCCCGATTTCGGAAATTGTGATTATTATTATTATTATTTTAAAGTTAATTAAAATCTCTAAACTTCTGAAATGATTGGCTCTAGAGACAGAAACGTAAAAGTAGAGCCACTTTCCGTGGCGCATTAGCTCAGTTGGTTAGAAAATCAAGCGAATAACGCAAAGGTCATTGATTTAATTCTACAACGGCCAATGCGTTACTTTTTTGCAGATAATTAATAGAAAATATGCCAATTGGTAAAAGAAAGCATTTCAGTGTCTTCACAGATACCTGAATGGTAAGCATGACGAAAAAGGAGCAACAGACAAAGTTTTAATTTACATATACGTAGATTGCAAATGGCTGATCTCAGAGCTACAAAATTTTGCATGAAGGCGCTTTTTAAATTCTCTTGATGCACTTCGAAGCACAATTTCAAAATTTTTATTAGTTTCTTCTTTAATAATTTAAAATTTTTTCAGCTGAAAAAATTTTCATATGTTTGGCGATGCCATTTGTTGTAATAGAGAGAATATGATAATTTGTCCGAAAAATGTTTCTCCGAAAAACGTAATTCATGAGTAATAGCACCGCCACTCATAGTCCAGTTTCACCTAAATTGAAATGTCCGGTTATGGCGTAAATTCAAGCAGTAGAGGCCCTAAGCGAGGTTTTAAGTAATTTCATTGAATTTTGTTGTTTAGTTTTTATGTATAAAGTGATTTAAAATATAGTGATGGGGATTTTTGCAGTTTCCTTTAAATATGCAAAAACTGCTAGTAAGTAATATGACCAATATTTTTCGTTTAAACCATCTTGGTGTCAGTGACATAACAAAATAGTTTCTAATATTATTAATGAAGATTTTCAAAAAATAAAATTAAGATTATTTTAAGGAGTAATAACAACAAAAAAATGTTTAGTTGATTGTTTTATTTTATTCCTCAGATTTCTCTTATTCAACTTATCTAAAGACAACTCAATCTAGATTTAATAGATTTTATTTTTAAAATAATATTTTAAGAGTCTTAGTTAACTTTGTATGTTGTGGCTATTACAGAACTTTCTTATGTATTTTCCTACACAGATTCACGTAGTGCTATTTTTCTAGCATACCAAACTAACATACAAACGAACTTTTCTAACATATGACATTCATGTCGACTTTTTCTAAAAATGTTTGTCTCGTGTGCATACAAACTAACTTTTTTAACATGTATAATTCACGCAGACATTTTCTAAAAGTGGTTAAATCGCATTCACGATTTCTCCAAACGTATAAATCCGTAGTAAAACGTCAATTTTTTTTAAAAATCTAATATTTTCTTTATACATATAGAGAATAAAGTAAAAATAATACCTGGGCATTTAAACGATTGAAATTTTGCGTGAAGAATATAATAGCATTACCTGTTCTGTGTTCAATCGTTCATTTTTTTTCTTTATTTTAATTTATAGATTTTTCAAAATATGCATTTTTAAATCACATTATAGATTTTATTTTATTTTTTTAAATTTCTGTTTTATGTAAATTGCTTTATATTTATAAATCCGAGACTTGAGTATATTTGAAGTGTTAAACTTTTCCGAAAAGCTTGGGTTTAAATTGAATTTTCCGAAATTTTCTTTCCATTTCTTTAAAGTGAACTAAAATCTTGTAAATGTAAATTTGCTGTTTTTATTTTTACATCTTAATATTGTTAGTGAAAAGTTAAAGCTTAAAAACATTAAATGTATTTTTCCGAAATTAACCAATTCCCATATAATATTTTTAAGACAATTTCAATAACATCAAATATTTATACATGTATTGCGGGCTAAATATTTTAAATTATACATTATATACATCAAATATGGATTTTTTAATTCTTAAAAGTATATATATATATATATATATATATATCACATATATGTCTCGCATTTATGTCTCACATTAGAAGTATTGGTTTAATATTTAGTTTCTTCTGTTAATTACTAGAAGGCTTTGACCGCTGCGCTGCCTGCTACATTTAAATGAATTAAAATGGAAAAGAAAAAGAAAGAACGAAAGAGCAAAGAATTATATTGCAGGCTAAATATATCATAATATATATTATATATGAATACTTTAATTCTTTTTCTTATTTTTTTTTTTTTTTTTTTTCATTTTTTTTTCATTTAAGGTAAAGCTAGGAGAGATCGCCCGGTAGGAGAGATTGCGGGCAGGAAAGTGAGCTGCGGAAGTGTGGGTGAGCTACGACTGCAGGTAGTTGTACAACATCAGTAGTGACGTGTACATTAGTGTACAACATCACTACCCGCTTCAGTGATCCCCAAAAGTATAATTTGGATGGGAACATCGAGACCATTGCGGCTACGACGGATATTTCGTGCACCAGCCACCATCTGTGTTCACGACGGTCTTTGGTCGACTCGAGTATTGAACTAACAATCTTCCAATTACGAGATCGGCTATCTACTGACTGGGCTACCGCGGCCCGTTTCTTTTTAAGAAAAACAGTTATTACAAATATCATTTGCATTAGTTTCCAGACAATTATGTATATGTATACATATATATTTGCATATATATATATATATATATATATACATGATTATTTGATTAACTGAAACTTATATTTAAATGAATAAAAATAAAATAGTTAAAATGGGTACTACAAACTCAGTTGTAAGGTTGCAATATCGATCATAACCTAGCATGAAATCGCGATTTTATATAGTCGAACATATAATATGTAAGTACCAAAATGAACTATTAAAATCATTTCAGTTAAAAGCTGACGACTTAGTTCTTACCTAAAAAGAACTTCAATTATTTAATTTCTTTTTGTTTTTACTCTTTATTATTTCAATTTGTATATATATATATATATATACTATCTGTAATAATTTAAATTTCAAATCTTGTAATAATTAATCTTGTAATAATTTCAAATCTGTAATAATTTAAATTTCAAATCTTGAAATTTTCCATTTCTAAACAATTACAAGTTTACGATATTTTTGAAACAAGTGTTTGAAAAATATTTTATAAGTTAAACAGAATTTAACAGATACGTGCATAAGTAGTAAAAATAAGCAAATAAAATTCCACGACGGTGTATTTAGTAAGTAAATACAGATTCCTATACACTTCACTGGAATATTTCAATAGTAAATATTTAAAATAAAAAATCATTGCATATTAACAGATTTTTTTTTTCAAGTTCTTATATAGATTGTCATAAAATATTATCTTTTATCATTTACAGAGAAAGTCAATAAAAGTTTGAAAATAACCCATTTTGTTAGCTTGAAAATATATATACCATTATCGAAGAAAATATTCATTATTTCCCCTTAGAAAACATGTTTTGGATGAATAATTATTAGAAATTGATGTATTAAATTAAGAAAAGTTCTGATTACATTCTGCGAACCATGGTTATTGTAGCTGATAGATAATCATGCAATATTTTGAAACTTACTTAGAATATTTTAACTTTAACAATTTCAGTGCTGTGTATTTTATATATAAAAGGTTGTAAATTGGATTTTTTTTTATTTATTTATCATGTTTATAGCCATACTGCATGGTTAAGAAAATAACAAAAAGTGATTTTTATATTAAATTTAAAATTCTATATGAAAAGAGGAATATTTTTTAATCTTTTTAACTTAATAGCTTTAATATTGTTTCGTTCTATTTTTATTATTTTACCTGCGTAACTTAGTAAGCCTTTATTTTGATTGGTCGCTTTCTAAACGATTTACGATGACATTAAATTAAAATCCCTAGTCTTAATTTAAAGTTAATTAAAATAAGCATTAAATTTAATGTATTATTTTTCAATTAGAACAATGATTGGACGCTTCCTGAACGATTTAGGATAACATTAAGTTAAAATGCCTAGTATTAATTTTAAAGTTAATTAAAATAAGCATTAAATATATTATTTTTGAGTTAGAACAATGTAAATAAAGCATATGTCCGTTTTAGTAAATTATGAAATTGATTACGATTGAATTAAAAAAAAATAAAATCAACATTCTACTCTGTCTTTTCAAATTTATCGGATACTTTTTTTATTAATAATAAAAAAAAAAAAAAACTATTGTAGATTAGACACTTCATTAAATTAATGAAATCTATATTTTAATTCGATATTATTAAATTTGCCGTACGTTTTTAACATATTAATTATAGGATTAGAGGATTGAAAGTGGCATTTTTTGAAAGGTATGGTTAATATGAGTTTGGGTATAAAAACTATTTTATTATGATGTCAAAAATATATTCAAACACACCTTTATATTGATGCACTTTTTCTATTTATACACGTAAGTTTTTGCATTAAGAATTAATATTAAAGATAATTGTTAAATCTGGTTGGCTAGATGTGTTTTACGTCACACTACTGCTGCACAATGGGCAATTAGTGACGGTCTGGAACTAACCCCTAGAGGTGTTCCGGAGACAAGCAATCACAATTTTGATCCTCCATGCAAAATGATGCTTCCCCCGCTTCGGTGACCCACAGAGGTATAAGTTTTATGGGAACACAGAGGACATTGCGGTTTCGACAGATTTTACGTGCACCAGCCACTACTAGTGTACACGACGGTCTTTGGCTGGCTTGAGTACCAAACCCGTAATCTTCCAATTACGAGCCCGGCACTCCCCCAACTGGGCTACCGCGGCCCTGTTGAATTTGGATACAATTAAGATTGAACACTAGACACAGTAACACGTGCAGGTTTAAAATTACTATACTCTCGGCAACAGGTATTTTATTCTACGATGCAACAGTTATTAAAGGGTGGTAAAAACGTTTACAGATCGTGACAGATCGAAAATTTGTACATACGTAACTACATGTGTACATACGTAATACACATACGTAAATAAAAAAGAACTTGATTTATGAAAGTTCAAATTCTTCTTTTTTCTCTAATTTATTTATGATCTAATTCCTGTTTTGTAATTTACGTCAGATCTAATTTGAAGACATATTTTTTAGATAAAACATACTGCATTTCAAACATCTGAAATTGACTACTTATTCTTTAAAAACGAGATTATTTCTATTTCCTGCATATATATATATATATATATAAGAACGTATAAGATTAGGAAATTTTTTCCATTTATGGCTTTCGAGTCGATCATTTTATGAATCCGTAAGCTAGAAATATAGATTTTCGAGCTATGCGTATAAAGTAAGACAATAAACTGAATAGACGGAATGATCGAGTATTTATAATCTAGATATTTCTAGATGGTGAAACAATATTATGAACATTATGAATCCTTTCTATTACGAGAAATTCTCGCTTGATTCTAACAAGGAAGGTATCCGTAGGCGCATAAGCAAAAAATGTTGAAAAATTACAGAATACTCTCCTCATGAGGTTATGTATGCTTATAAAAATAATTTCAGCTGAATCGCTACATATCGTCCATAAAAAAATAGTGAAAATGTCCGATTTTTGATTATTTATCGCTCGTTGGAGACACAATGAAAACTGATACAAAACGGTAGTTTTTTTGATTAATATTATTACAGAAAAAGTTTTACGTACTCTTCATATTAAACTAGTTTAAGAAAGTTTACTTTAAATAATAAAATAAGCCTTAATAAGCAACATCAGTTTGTAGCTTTTCTAACATCTTTTTGCCCAATAAAATGGTTGTTTTTTGTTTGAATGATAAAGAAGATTTTTACCTAGTTGGTCCGATTTCTAATGTCCGAATTAGCAATTGAGGGGTGTTTCGTGAAAATCATTAGAATCGTTTCTGAGAATACCTGTATAAATAAATAAATAAGAATTGCACATTTAATAGTTGAGAAGCATAATCGTACATAAAAACTTCATAATTTCTAATTTTGTGAACATTAAATTGTCCGAAAAATAATACAGTTGAGATTACGTTACATGGTCTATAAACTATTCGATTTATTTCACTTACGTTGCACCGCCTGCAAAATGAATTGTCAATTGGTTAAAAATATACTTTATAAAAATATTTTAAATGCATGTTTTGTCGGAAATTCTCTAATGTAAAAATATAAAAAAATTTGCTTTTAATTTTTTTTTTAAAATATTGATAATTCTAGAATGCTTTCTTTGAATATTTCTTGACCTTTTTCTCTTAGGCAAGAATAAAAATGAAACTGTTTAAGAAAGGGAAAGTAATTAACGTTAGACAAAATTTTGTTGCATCTTTTCTAAAGTTTTTTTTTCTTTTTTTATAATTACATTTTTTACTTACTGTTTTGCAAGTAATTCTTTCTTTCTTTTTTCTTTTCTTTTGCTTTCTTTTTCTTTTTTCTTTTTACGAAGTAGAGCAAACTTCTTTTTTATTTTACTTTTCCTGGTAAAATTTTTCTCATAAGTTTTTAGATAAATATTCTTTGAACAGTAAATGTCAAGATAAGTTAAAGTTAGTTATTATGAAAATATATTTATTTCTACTTAATGTTGTTACTTTTTAGCATACGTAATGGATATTTGTCTTTTGTGAAATAACTATTTAATAATAAATTTAAGATGCGCCTAGAACAAAAATGGTAGTATTTAATTCGGATTTAAATGTCTATAATCATTTTGGATGTTATTCTAACATTAATAACAATAGAAATATAATTTTAATACAATGATCGAATGAATCAATCACAAATATTAGGAAAAAAGTTTTTTGCAAAGAACATTTACCAAACAAATTTTCAGTACATAAGCGACGATTGTGATTTTTATTTACTTTCCAGTATTATGATTTGTAAATAATTTTGAAAACTTAGGCTTTTTAAGAATATTTCCGCGGAGAGATTAAGAAGCGGAATTTACTCTTTCGCCGACCGCGTTACGCCGCTTAACTCTCACGCACGTACGTCGTCAAGTCCAATTACAGTTGTGCCGGGCTCGATCAACTTGGAACTTCGCTGACTGGGTACGTTTAATCTTCAAGTTCCATTTCCAACTGTATCACGACGACAACTGCAAACGTGTGTGCAGATATCTGGAAGGGGGATCTGCCCTTATTATCACATGCCACATATTACCGCAACATATCATTATGGTATGTAAGTAACAATTTTCTTTTACAGCTGGACCGCTTTGGCAGTCATTTCTGACATACTTACAACACAGCGGTACAAAAACCACTTTTTATGACCGGTTGTGTCATCATTCGATTAGTGATACCCTGGACTTACTTTTCAATAAGACAATGCATGTATTCCTATAAATTGTACTCAAGAATTCCCAATACTTTTTTGACCATTTTGGCCGCTCGATCGAGATAAAGAGCACATTTCGTATGGTATGGGAAGGCTATTACAGCTATCCTGGAATGTTGATGATTTAGCCGGAACTACAGGCATTTTGGCAAGAAATTCCGCAAGACACCATCTAGAAACTTTATCAGTCTACGCTACACTGGGTGATGGCTTGAACACAATCTAAAGCTAGACCAGCGCTTATTGATCTCCCCACCCTTTGTAACGGTAAACGTTTGAAATAAATTATTCAGTTGTTCTGAAATGTTAATAATTTTTTGTCTATGTATGCTCTTTATTACCACCAAATTCTATATCAATCGGATTACTCTTTATTGATGCATCGACTTTTTTGTTATAAAGTGTAATTACGACAAAAAAAAAAAAAAAAAACTTGTATTAAAAACTAATTTATTAACAGATTTTTTTAAGACTTTGTATATATTAGGTCTTCTGGAAAGTTCTGTTCGTTTGAATTAATAAAATTAAAATAACACCGGAAATTTTGGTTTAATAATATTTATATATAGTACTACCAATTATCATCTTAAACGTTGCCCAAGAATATATTAAATATTATCCAGGATAAATTTCCGATGTCAGTATTTTAATTTCAAAAGCACAGAATTTTTCGCATAGACTATATGAATATCTCGAACTAGAGTTTATAATATAGTATGATCAGCCAGCATGTTTCAAATTGACGACTATTTTGACTCAGATAAACAAAGATAGCAAGTAACCTACAGTTCCAACTGAGGCGGAAAGACTAATTTTTTTTATCATATTTTCGATTAGACTGAAACTTCTTAAAAATGGGTAACTACAACCAAAGTATATTTGAAGCTTTATAAAAATAATTACACAGGCCTGCATGTTTAAGTTTTTGAAAAATACAAGAGGAGTTTTCGTTGATATTTATGTTATTTAGTGTACTAATTTCGAAAATAACCTCCACTTTTTTTCCCATCACATCAAAATTTTTTGTAAAATCGATATCGATATTTTTGCTCTCGAACAATATTGCATGCACTATCTAGCAACAGCGGTTTTTATCAAATTAAATCGATTTTTGGTGGAGCAAATTGATTTTTCAGCAATCGATTTTTTCATAGGTTTAAATGGGTAAAAACCACTATTGCTAGATAGCATGAGCCGCCTCTGGTTGAGACAAAAACAAAATTGCCTTGAATTTAAACTTTTTACACCAAATTATGGTACAGTTGCTAAAAGAAAATCACGAACGTTCTATTTAATTTGTTTTTATTAAGGACTTACTTAAAATAGACGAACAATAAAAAGGAGCTAATATCATGTATGTAGTAAAGTTGAATTTTTCAAGAAAACGTCGTGACCTGATAGAAATGTTATGATTATTTATACTTATAATAAATCATTAAGTAGATTTACTTGTGTTTTCCCAATATGAATAAGTTAGCAAGCGGATTTTAATAAAAAATAGAGTAATCATAAGTTCTATTTAAAGAAAGTTTAAAATAATTCTTTAATAACCATTAATTGACAGATTAATTACAAACAAAAAAGTTGTATTCCTTTTTGGTTAGATAATTCGTAATAAACATAATATTTTTCACAAAAGATAAATTGAAAGAAATTTGTGCATGTAATATTATATTACAGTACATCAAATTAAGATACGAGAAAGACACGATTCTAAATAAAAGCAGCATGAGGCCCTTTTGGATCTTCTAAAGTTCCTTCACCAGTAAAGTGGAAATTATGAAAACAAAAACAATATTTAAATATATGAAGGATTTTGCATAAACAAAACCAAATAACTAAGGACCAAAGTCCAAAACTGGCTATGGCCGAACAGGCTTGCTTAATTCGTGACAGGCAATGAAAAAATCTCTGCGTTTGTGTAACTAGTCATAGCAGGCTTTGATTTATCATAACGGACATTTTAAACGAACAACAACAACAACAAAAATTAAAATAGGTTTTGTCATGTTAGAAATCTTAGTTAGTCTGTTAATACCCAAATACTTTTTCATTTAACACGTTGAGCGCCATGTCAGCCATCGGTGACTGGCAGTGTCAAATATGATATAAAGCCGCGTCAACCCTCAGTAGTTGACAGTGTAAAATATGATATAAAATTAAAAATATTACATTGTTTTAAGTAATTATTGAAAATTTATTGAAAATTTACTTAATTTTTATTTATTACAGGTTAATATCATTAAGGAATTTTAATGGATTTTATTAAGAATTCGCGTGGCGCTCAACTTGTTAAGCCTGTATCGCAATATCTATCACAAAAGTCATTGGACTTAATTGAAATTTGATACAGATATTTCAATAAAGTAGAGTGTGTTTAACGTAGCACTATAGCTGCACAGTAGGATATTTGCAATTGTCTGAGATTCACTGCTTAGGGTGTTCCGTAGACACGCTATCTGAATTTTGATCCTCTGGGGAGCAAATGGCGCCCTACTTTTGGTAACACCAAGAGGTTTTAATTTCAGAAAATGATTGACATTGAAGCCACGGCGGATTTATGTGCACAAGAGACCTTTAACGTACAAGTCGGTTGTTTGGTCGGCTCGATTATCAAACTCTTTAATCCCTGATTACGAGTTTTAAACTGATATTTCACGGAAAATATATTTCAAACTCGATTTTAATCTAGAAATTTTGATTTGATATATCTCGAAATAATATTATGTTTCATTAACTAAATTTATTGAAGTACAATGTGGTCTTCGGACAGTTCGAGTTTCAAACTCGACAAATATTTAAGAGTTACATAGAATTTGCTGCATAGTTTTTGGCGCACTCAAAAAGAATTTCTTAAAATTACTGTGTATGTAAATCATTTAATTAGAATTGCAATGTTGTGTGTATTATGCTTGGTAACTACTGGATGCGCATTTTCGGTTGTATTATATACACTTATATTTAGTAAAGTAAACAAATAATTAACAGGGGTTAAAGGAGGTGGAAGATTTAAACATTAAAAAAAGATATATCACTATTATATGAGTAAAGTATAAATATACATATATGTGTTTGTGTGCAATATAAAATAAATAAAATTTAATTGTCCAGTTAAGATTACAACAAGAGAAATTATTTGATTAAAACTACAAAACACGTTCTACTGAGTTTATTTTGTTGTTTGAAACAAAATTTTATTATAATAAAAAATATATATATCAGTTTTATTATGACAACTCGAAGTAATATGTACATTATATATATATATATATATATATATATATAAACTTGACTCTAATTTTTTTATATTTATACGTAAACAACAAATTTTTCCTAGGAATACGAAATACTTTTTCTAGAACAGAAACAAAAACTATTTTGTTAATTTAAACAAAATTGATATTGGAATACATTTAAACAAATTTTTTTTTCTTTTTTTGTGCTCACCAGATTTTCGTTAATTCAACTAATGAAGCAATAGGGATTTTCCTCAGTATATCAATTATTATTAAAATAAAATATGAGAGATTAAAATCTCACGGAAATTTTTATTCGCTTTCATATTAAAAAAAAAAAAAAAAAAAATCATGTAGTAGGTATTTCCGTGTCTATGGTTCAGAAAGTCGAATTTTTCCCAATGAAAGATTGCCTATTACTTTTCATTGCTTGTATTTCTATTTTTTTTCTGTTTTAGTGTTTCATGGATAAGTGTGAATATGCAAATATATATTTTTCTGAATAATTTATTCGCGAAAAAAAATTTTGCTTTAAAATATTAAAATGTGAAAATGTTGCTTTGTATTCATATGGGTTTTCAACAGCTTCTTAACCCTTATTTTAAATTGCTGCCCTCGCTAAAATAAACAAATAAAATCTCTTAATATAGATTGAAAACAAAATTCGTAATATAGATTAAATAATATTTTGTTTTCTATTAAAGAATTTTGATACACTTACGAATCCGATATCTCTGTAATCCCACTAGATACACTTTTGTTCGATGAAATTCAAACTATGCCATAAATTCTGTTAATTCAATCCTTTTTATTTTTTCTGTTGTTATGCCAAACCCATATTTCATCTACAGTTATGATTTCATTCAATAAATATTCGTTTTTTTCACTGGCAAGGTGTGGAAAAGAAGAAAGCGGTTCAGTTTCTTCAGTACTGCGAAATCCAGAGGAGACCATATACCGGTTTTCAAAGATATAAGTTCTTTAAATGGAGAAACAATATAGAATTATCAAATTAATATTTTCAGTGACAGTCCATGTATTAGAATGACTTAAATTACCGATAGAGTCATCTATGAAATCGGGTTTCAACTTTTAAAATCATCCAATATAACCATGGTATGTTAACAATTCACTGTCTTAAGGGTCCACAGTAACCCAGTCGGTAGAGCGCCTGCCTCGCAATTCGAAGACTGCGGGTTCGGTACTCGAGCCGGCTAAAGACCGTCGTGTGCACTAATGATGGCTGGTGCACGTAAAATTTGTCGTGGCTGCAATGTCCCCCATGTTCCCATCAAAAACTATACCTCTGGGGGTCGCCAAAGCGGGAGAGCCATCCCTTCCGTGGAGGATCAAAATTGTGATGGCATGTCTCCGGACTACCTTTTGGGGTGTGTCCCAGACCGTCGTCACTAGTGCTACGTAACACCCAACCATCCATTCTCTGTCTTAAGTTCAAGTTTCTTGTATTCTGAATTTCTTTCAAAATTGTTTCTTCGAAAAATAATGCTTAATATGCTTCATTATTCTGCGTTTATAACACAAAGAAATATTTACATTAATTTTATCATTTCTCCTTTATATAGAAAACAACAGAAGAAAAAATTATGTGAACAATGGTTGATTATACTTAGAAACAGTTTAATATATTTGAAAATCGATAATCAATTCTCGGTATTCTAAAAGCGCATTTTTCAAGAAAAGATGTATAAATTCTAAATTTGCGTAGGTATTGAATGCGTGGGCTCTTTCACAATTAGGGACGTCAACGGAAATTGAATGCCAATTTCGAAATATATATATATTCTATATGTGATTTAAAAAATAAAATAGATTTTATTTTGAAATATTTTCCTAGAAAATAAAAATGAAATCATTTTCTTTGTATTTGTAAGAGAAAAGATGAAATTCTTAAAGGTTTAGAGAAGATTTTGAAACTTTTTTTTTTTAATAAACATATTAATCTCTATTTTTTTCTCTTTATGAGAATAATTAAATAAAATAAAAGCTTTTTGAGAAAAACTAGAGGAAAACAATAAGAAAAATATTAAGTTACATTTGTTGTTACATAACTGCAAATTTTTGTATGTAAGAAAATAATTTTGTATCTTTAGGGAAAAAAAAAAATCTTTTTTGATAAATAAACAAATGAACAGTAAAAAAAAATCTGATATAAAACATAAAAAAAAATATGTAAATTTCCTTCATAGGAATTTAGGTTTTCTAAAACTTCAAAAAATTACTGAAAAATTACATCGTAGTCTGTTAAAATGCAATTTTTCTTCTGTAACTATTGTTACAGATTTTATTTTGTAGATGCATATTTTTTCTGTTTTGCGTACGAAAACGCTATAAAAATTAACTTTTCAATTGAGAATATATATATATATATATATATATATATATATATATACATGTTTGTGTAAATAGATACTGTTCTTTGTTACCCATATTAGAGTATAATGCTAAAATCTGTTGGGAGGGATTCTATTTTTACTCGCGTACATTTCCTTCATTGTAAACGTAAATGTCTTAAATCCAGTTAATATGTGTCTTATACGGATGGTATTTTTTAAGTGAAAAAAAGAAGTGCCTTACACTTAAGACACCTTTTTTTTTTTATCTGAAATAAAGACATTGCAAATGTCTTAAAAAGCTGTCATTTTTTTTAGGCTTAAAAACACCACTATTTTTAAGGCTTTTTAATAAATAAATGAATAAAAGGTGGCCTGTGAATCTGTTTTTCTGTTAAACATAGATTTTAGAATATTCTGGAGCATAAATAAACTATCAATAATTTTCTATTTAAAAAAAAAAAAAAAAAAAAAAAAAAAAAGCCGAACCCAGATGTTAACTCATACCTGCCATGGAATACGAAACCTGAATTTAGAGTCAACAGTCTTGCCAATTGAGCTACCACTTAACGCGGAAAAATTTCTCTTATTGCAATATTTGCGCAACATATAGTCAGTTTCATGCTTTGATCCTTATCTTTCCTAAATATGATATTTAACAGAAAAGAAATTATGAACATGATGAAAATTTGTTGCTTCATATTTAGATGCTGGTAAATATATGGAAGAAAACAGCTTTAAATCCAATAATAATAATAATAATAAATAAAAAGCAGTTATGCACAAATTATTCAAGATTCGCTTTCTTTGCTACAAGTTACTGGCTGTGCCCTTGTTAATACTTTTTCATTTAATATGATAAAGCTTTAAAGACAACTTTTTTTTATAAACTAAATAAGTTTTGTGCATAAATATGTTGTTTTATGAATTATATTAAGCATAATTCTATCCAAATTTTGTTTACATCTCTAGAGTATTATTCCTTGAAAATTTAATTTCATAAGCTAACATAGTTTAAATAAATTTACTAGTTATTCTATAAAATAATATATTTACTGAACGTGGAAAGTAATTTAGAGGATTAACATATTGCTTAAAGTAAACTCCATATGAAAAATTTGCTAAGTAATACAAATGTCTAAATTTCTAAAATGTCTGAAAATTCAGATGCGTTTGCTGTCTGATTCGCATATTTACGTGTTTCAGACATTTTTGTGTCTGAATTGGTATTTCTGACACATTTCTGTCTTAAATTAAAATAGCTATTATGTCTAAGTTGTATATTAAGTCATTCATATGTCTTAAATACGTTTTTAGTTGCTTTTATGTCTTACATTAAGATCCCGTCATTTGCTGTGTTCAGAGTCTTTTTAGCTGTACAAATATACTCAAAGTTCTTTTCCCAATGAAAAAAAAAAGTTTATTTATAATATTTTAATTGAAAATTTTTAATGTATACATGTGTAGTCCACAGATAATTTTCACAATAGTTATTTTCTTTAGCTAGTAAAAAAATTAAATTCTGATTTCCAGGATTAACATATCTATCGTAAATTCAGCCTGCTTTCGGATTATCGAATTAAATACTATAGTGATTTATTTTTGTTATTTTAATATGTTTTTCAGTTTATTCACTTTCAGAAGTTAAGTACTACAAACTTTAAATCATTTAGTGTGAATTTAAAATATTGATAACAGTTTCACAAAATAAATTATTTTTTTAATGTTATAACCTGTAATATATTTTTGAAAACAATTTATCTGTTTTATTTCAGCGATATTTTACTTAACACTGAGATCGGCAATAAAAAGTTTTAAATTCTCGACAATTTATTATTTCCTGGGTTTTTGTAGTGTAAATAAATTACTGAAGAAAATTATGACAAATTTTGTTACAAATTCTTATAAATAAAATAATCACTGAACATGGATTTTCTATAAATTTCTTGTTTGTTGATAGATTGTTCATATTATCATTAAGAGTGTTCAATGATATTAAAAAGATCTTTAAATTAATCATAAGGAAATTATGTTTTATCACTCTATACGCTCTTAATGCTTTGCTTTTTAATGTTACCAATTCACTAAGTAATTTTCGCAATTGGGGGGGGGGGGGGAGGATTCTATAATTCGTTTGTGAAAACACGCATGTCTTTTGAAGGAAGGGGGGGGGTGTTGCCACTATTGTTATATACTTTTTGATTTTATTGATTATACTTGATTAACTGTTACATTCTAATTTTGTTACCAGGTAATTATACGACTAGTTTTTATAAAATAAAAAAATTCTAATCTACAGTAATGATTAACATTTTATTTTTGGATATGTTGCCACATTTACTTTCAAAATTAAAATCATTTTTACGATAGTGCTTTGAAATTTAACATTTTTCCACATTGATGATTAATTCTTCTGCTATTAAAATAATTATTTACTTTTGTTAGAAGGTTTATGTAAATCTGCAAAAATAAAATAAAGTAAAATAAAGTGAAATAAATAAATAAATGTAGGCCGACAACTCATTATATTTAATTGATTGTTTATTTATTTTTATTATTAGTATATTTACGTTATATTAATATTTAAGCGACTGTTTAATTTTGTTATTATTACTTTCTTCTATCTTCAATAGAAGAAAGTATTGGATTCGTAAAAATTTTCGATTTCGGGTTTTTGATGGATTTACACGTTTTGAGAGCTGTAGAACACGATTTTACCATTTTTAGAAAATGTCTGTCTGTCTGTCTGTCTGCCTGTGTGTGTGTGTGTGACAAAATTTTGTGGCAACTGTATCTCTGGAACTACTACACAGAATTTCATACAAATTGGTATGTAGTTGCACCTTGACATTAATTAGTGCCTATCAACTTTTGGTAAAAATCGTCTTACAGGTTGCGTTGCCATCCCGCTTTTTCTAAATTTTTAACAGAGTGATATAGGGCAAAAAATTTGAAGATGGGTATCTTTCGAAAGGTCTCGTCAGTACCTTTAAAACGAATGGTTGAACTATAAATCTGTGATAATTTAAAACAAAGTTATCGATTTTTTTTCTTTTTACGAAAAAAAACTTAGAAATTTTTTTTTTTTTCTCTCCCCTTAATTTTATCAAACTCCCACGGTTTCCGTGTTCTGACAAACTTAAACTAATTTTTGCTTTTTTCCCCTAATTTTGTCAAAGTCTTACGTTTTCCGCGTCTTGACAAACTTTAACATATTTTTGCATTTTCCCCCTAATTTTGTGTAAGTCCCACGGTTTCCGTGTTCTGACAAACTTTAACAAATTTTCACATTTTACCCAAAATTTTGTCAAAGTCCCACTTTTTTTTTTTTTTTTTTTTTTCTCCCCTTAATTCTATCAAACTCCCACGGTTTCCGTGTTCTGACAAACTTAGAATAATTTTCACATTTTACCCAAATTTTTTTTTTTTTTTTAATTATTGTTACTGAGTGAATTTGTATAGGAAAATATAGAAGAAAGTCTCGTGGTGGCCACAACATACTAGTTTTTTTAATGTAATATTGACAATAAAATTGACTTTTTTTGGATATTTAGTGTTATACTACTTCTCTAATATGGAAATCATCTGCATTATCATGGAAGATAATTTTTTTTAATAATAATTTTAATAAATTATTTTTACTGAGTGAATTTGTATAGGAAAATATAGAAGAAAGTCATGTGGTGGCCTCAACATACTAGTTTTTTAATTTATTACTCAGTTGGTTATCATTATTTATATTTTAACAAGTGTTATGTTTTTGAGACATTTCAAATCTATAATCGCTTTTAATTTTCACTAATTTTAAAATTAACATTTATAGCATAAAATCGATTTTATTTTAATATTTTACGCAACTATTTTCTAACATTAGAAAAAAAATTAAATAATTATACCTAACTAGAATAATTAAAAATTTTGACCAAAACGTTTAAATGAAATAAACTAAATTTCAGATGCAACATGATACAAGTTTGAGCTGATGTTCATATTAAATTCATATTCAAAAAGAAAAATCATATGATATTAAATAATTATTATTCGTCTTACCAATAATGTTTTACATTTACTTTTTTCATAAATACATTTTATACAAAAGTCTTTGGTGGAAATTCCTGACATTACAACAAATCTGATTTTCAAGAAACAACTAAGTTGCTAAGAAATTAAAAAACAATTTGACATATATAAATAATAATAAAGTTAAAAAATAGATATATTTACTGTCAAAGTTGCAGTTTAAACATGTTACTATTTAAAATACATTATACATATACATATATATGAAATATAATTAAAAGCCCTCCTTAAAATTAAAGTTTCTTTCCCAAACTTAAATGATTTTACCTCCCACTAATCCACTGATAGAAACCTAATTAATTCTTTATTAATTTACTTTCTAAATATATCATTAATTAAAAAATTCTTTAACTTGTTCTCAATTCTTAAAAATATTTTTAATTTATTTTTCGATGAAACAAAACCGTTATTTATTATATAGTGCAGCGAAAAGGTAAATTTAATCCAGAATGTTCTGCGTCTTTCGTCCTGTGTGTAGTATGATTCCCCTAAGCCAATCAGAGCGCTCGCGATCACGTGATCGTTCCATCTTGGAAGGAAGAAGAGAATATTCGAGTCAGTTGCAGTTGCTAGTTGTTAGTCTGAAGTTAGGTTTTCAAAATGTAAGTTTAAGAGGAGTGTGCACCTTCACGTGATAGATGTAAGCTATGAATTTATTAAAGAACCATTTAATCCAATGACTGCAATTTATTTATTTTCCTTTGTGACTGTCCTTTTTAATATGACACACACACACGCACACACAACACACACACACACACACACACACATATATATATATATATATATACATATATATATATATATATTAATTTTTATACTTCACATATATGCTATACGTATGCTTCACACAAAAGCTATATGTAAAATTCAAGTAGACGATACTTTTCTGCCAAAAATCTTGAAAATAAGCAATTCCCGATGAAAATAATTAAAATTTCAAATGCAGCAAATATTTCATTATCCTAATTTAAATTTTAATTGCGCAGATTAACTAATAATTTTAACAGAATATAAATGCTACTTTAAGTAAAAATTTAAAATTTTACTTGAGATGTTTATATTTTCTCCAAATATATTATATTTAAATATTTTCCTTTTATTAAATTAAGATAAACGTATGCATAGAGAAGAGAAATGGCAATTATTATACGAGGATATTCCATACTATACGTTAATATATGAAGAAAGAAAATAGTACAATTTTTTAGACTCAACTTTATAAATATACAGAATTTCAACTTAATATTATGTATATTATATTTCAAAATATGAAAATACGTTTGCAAAAAAGGAGCTGTTTGTCAATTTACATGAAACACAGATTATTTAGCCTAATATTTATTCTCCGTATTTATGCACAGAATATTACTCTAGAGTAAGTTTCATAGGAATGTAACAAATTTATGAATACAAGTTCCATTTTTATGATTATATTATTTATAAGGATAATGTGCTTGTATACGTATTATATATATGTATATAGATGTAAATAAAATACATATGCAAATTATTCCTTCAAGTTGAAATTCAGAAGATAAATTACATATAACGATAAAACAATAAAAGAAGCACCGCATGCAAAACTACTTCACTTTAATAATATTCTATATTTTGTTTTGTCTTTATTCAAAATGTGCCTTCTACAAGCCGAAAAAGCAGGCTAAATTTTAATATTTTCTCATTTTTATACATATTTTTGAATGATACTTTATCTTATTTTTTGTTTGTTTTCGAAATTCTAGTTTCAAATTCTAAGAAATTTGTATATCTATGATAAAAATAATTAAAAAAAAAATTGCAAAATATAAACATTTGAAAGTACATATTTGTCTGCAAATCATTTAAAAACCAAGAGCAAACAGCGCGTCTTCATTGAATCGTACAGGATGTTTTGTACAAGAATAATAGAATTCCATTAGGAGATATGCATTTTTTTGTATTACTTTAAAATTGAAGATGTATTATTATGTCAAAATTTTCTTAAATAGTTCTAATTGATTTAAAAAATACCTAGTTTTTTTTTTTTTTTTTTAAATAAAAATAAAGACTATGAAACTTTAAATTTACAAAGTTTTTTGTCTGAATGACTTTGTTGGGATCATAAATTTGATTAGAGGTTTGAATTTTATTTTGATAAGTAAAGAAATGATTTATTATCCTTCAATACTAACTAAGTACGTAAATTTAAACATGAACAAGAAAGAAGAAACATGCCTATGACAAAGATTATAAAAACTTTCGAACTGTTACATAGTTTAACCTTCAATGTATTTGACCTCACTAATGTCACTTAAAAAAAAAAAAAAAGTTTTGTTTTTAATCAAGAGGAAAAAATATCTCTAGAAATACCGTTTTTCTTTTTTTTTTCCATAAGAAAAATTAAACATAAACCAGACTGATTTTGTGTAACTCTGCATAAACATAGATGCAGTGTTGCCAGATCTGGCGGTTTTTTTATGCAATAATCACCAATAATTTTGAGAAATGATACTTGATATACATAGTAGACTATCCATCTTCGAAGTGAGTAGGCAAATGCTGCAATTAAAAATAATTCGCGATTATTGCATAAAAAATCCACCAGATCTGGCAACACTGAACAGATATGTTACAAAAATACATTACGTTTTTAACTATGGAGGAAGGTATCTCATAAAAACATTTTTAAGGATTTATTTCTAAAGCAAAAGCATTTAAAACGACTGACTTTCTGAAGAATTGTATACTGTTTAAATTTGCAAAAGCAGTAAGCGCCATATTGTGTACTGTAGTAATTTCTTAGAATACTAAAAATTTACAGAGACCAATTTTCATTTACATCCCATAATGTATTAGAACAACTTTGTGTTTATCTTAATCATGTTTATGCTTCTTAAAAATGCATATTAATTTCATGTGCAGAATAAACATTTTAAAATATACTTTAAAAATAACTTTTCTAAATCGTAATGCCTCAAAAATATTTTGTGAGACTCTGTATGGAAACGTCTCTGGCATTTCATGCTATTTTTAATAAAAAAACATGCCACGATGAACTTCCATGATGTATGTGAGTTTCAAAGCCTATTTCGAATATTGACGGAAATTAGAGTGGGGACAAATGGGCAGTCCTAAAGAATGATAGATAAACCAAAGACGTAATCATTATCAAACATTGTTGGAAAGTATTAAAAATGCATAACACACACACACACACACACACAAAAAAAAAAAAACGAAAAAGAAATGTATTTCCAAAAATTTTTAATTGCTTTGCATATCCTAATGTACCTGAAATTTTTTGTATAGCTTTCTCATACCTGCCTAATCACACCATATTTACATAGAAAACTTCCTTTTATCCGCATAAATAATAAAAGTTAGCTTCATTCTGTTTTTTGAGCAGAAAGTTTTTAAAATATGCTTCATAGAATTATACATAATATAAAGTAAATTGTTAGAAGATTTTAAGTATCCTGACCATAAACCAATAGACATTGTATTTATACTAATTTGGACAGGGTACATGCCGTTGGGAACATGAATAATGCATATCAGTTTAAGAGATTTCAAAAATATATACTAAAAGTATAGACTGAACAGATAGTCGGACAAGCAGACAGGAGTTAAAAAATACAAAACTGGAAATAACCCTGTTTAACTTTATTAAAAATGTTAAAAGACAATGGTTCTATTTGAATATAGCAAACCATTCCCAAACGCGGCGATAAAGCCCCATACGCGTTTTCTCTTTTGTTAATCTTACAGTTATATACAAATATAGAGGTCTCTATACTTTTTTTTATCATGGCAATATTCTTTTATGGCATCCCTATATCTCTTTAATGTTTTTACAGTGTGGAATTTCGTATAGGAAAATACAGAAGAAATATTTGTGATGATCATAACATACTAATTACTAATAATAAGAAAGCACCACAGGACTGGTGTTTTAAAGTAACAATTACAAAACTTTTTATTAACACCACAATATGTATGCATTTAAAATGTTTAATGCATTTTATGGTGTTCATTTAAAGTTTTGTAATTGATACTAGTTACTTTCTTTTAAATAACAAAGAAAGTATTGGATTAATGAAAAATTTAGAATTCCAGTTTTTGATGCATTTACATGTTTTGCGATGTTCTGAACTTTTTAGAAAATATCTGTTTGTCTGTTTCTGTGTGTCAGTGTATCCGAAACGTTTTGGTACTGTATCTCACGAACCAATGGACGGAATTCAATATAAATTTACATTTTGTTGGACCTTGACTGATTAGTTGATGCTGATTAGCTTTTTAAATACGTCACTCAACAGATGGCACTGTCGGACATTTTTGGAAATTTTTAATATGTTAGAATTGGCGAAAATTTCGTATCAGTGTACACAATAGGGATTATTTTTAACCATATATTGTCATATTATAAAAATTATGAGACCATAGCTAGCATACCGTTCAGAGAAACTGAATAAAAATTTGGAGGAAGGTATTTTGAGGTATGCGCTCAAGAACCATATAAAAAACAACAGTTAAACTCTATCAGTTACGGTTACAGTGACAAAATTTCAAAAATTTCAAATGGCAACACCTCCTTTTTTTTATTGAAATAGGAAATTCAAAGCAAAAAGAAAAAAAAAAAAAAACACATAAATAGCGTTAAAACGGTACCTGTAGCACGAAAATCGCCAGCGCTAGCAGCCTAAGAAAAAAAAAAAAAAAAAAAAAACTATTATGTGCCTTTCAAGGCACGACTTTCATTTCTTTAATAACGTCACATTTCACACTGAGTCTTTGGATCAGACTAAAATCTACTGATTCTGCTTCGAAACAAAAAGAAAAGATTCCCGGTATCCTTAATTTCGTGTAAATCTACTAATTAAGGGCTTTAATTTCGCTGTTAGTCGTAAGACACCGTCATGACTGACGTCGTCGCACTATGTGAAAAATAATACATTGTGAAATGGCAATCAAAATCGAGTTTGATGATGATGATGATGATGAGGTTTCACAGTAAGCAGAGTATTGCTCACAGAGCAAGAAAACAAGGTACGCATCACATATTTCACAATGCCTTATTTTTCACTCAGTGAGGTGACGTCAGTCATGACGGTGTCTTACGACAAACAACGAAATTAAAACCCTTATTCAGTCAACACCTCCTGTAATAATGCCTCCGAGCTGTGCTCTATGTCATGGAAGATTGGCGGATTTTATCCAATCAACACTTCCTATGATACATGTTGGATCGTGGGGATTGGATGAAATCGGCCGGTCTTCCGTGACGTAGAGCTCGGCTCGGAGGCATTATTACAGGTGGTTGTTGATTCAGTAGACCTACGCGAAATTAAGAATACCACGGTCTCTTCTTCTCATTTCGAAGCAGAATCACTGTGCTTTAGTGAGAGCCGAAGACTCAGTATGAAATGTGACGTTATTAAGAAAATGAATGTCGTGCTCTGGTAGGCACATCACAGATGTTTTCTTTTTTCTTCTTAGTATGCCTAGCGTTGGTGATTTTCGTGCTAGAGGTACCGTTCCAACGCTATTTATGTTTTTTTTGCTATGAAGATCCCATCCCAATAAAAAAAAGTAGGTGTTGCCGTTTGAAATTTTCGAAATTTTGTCACTGTAACCGTAATTGTTATAGTTTATTTGTTGTTCTTTATGTGATTCTTGAGTGCATACCTCAAAATACCTAACACCAAACTTTTATTTAGTTTTTGTAAACGGTATGATAGCTATGGTCTCATATATCGGGATAGTTTTTTTTTATAATCAGCCTGTATAAATTTATTTATGTATAAAAATATGAGAGAGAGAATTTTTTGTTTATGTATAATCTTGCAAGCACACACACAAAATATCTCCACAATCATTTGCCAGAATTTGATAAAGCATTAAAAGCATTTACATAACATATAAATTTGTAAAATGGTGAACTATTACCTTTTTAAAATGAAAATAATTGTAATTATAAGCAAAATTACGTCAAAAATAGTAGTACACTTTGTAATAATAATTTTAATACAATAATTTTTACTTTCTTTTAACAATAAAGAAGAGAAAATATTTGAGTCAAATTTTCGCAATTAAGTTGTTGTTTGATTTACATGTTTTGAGGTTCACTGAATCTAAAATCAGGTTTTTAGCTAATGAACTCTCTCTGTTCGCATGTGTGTTTGCTAGCAAGTATGTCTTACAAGGAATCATTGAAAAGGGGTCGTCTTCAAAAAATATTGAAAAAAAATATATGTCATAAAATGTATGTCTACTCTTCATAAAACACCAGAATGTGAAAAAATTATCGGCTGAAATGAATTACAGTGGCCACAAAAAATTATCAAAATTAAGCATATTTGGCGATTTACACTGTTAGGCGATCGAATTTGAGTACTTGGCGGAGAAGCAAAACACGGTTTCTGTTCATACACGACAACCTCGGTGCTAGGGAACTGAACGCCT
Source organism: Salticus scenicus (assembly GCA_963930645.1). Taxonomy (NCBI): domain Eukaryota; kingdom Metazoa; phylum Arthropoda; class Arachnida; order Araneae; family Salticidae; genus Salticus; species Salticus scenicus. The sequence continues at coordinate 283,965,489 of OZ005652.1, read as the reverse complement.
AACAGCGCTAAACCGCCAAAAATGCTTAATTTTGGTAATTTTTTTGTGGTCGCTGTAATACATTTCAGCCGAGTATTTTTTCACTTACTGATATTTTATGAAGAGTAGAATCACACACATTTTTATCAACATTTTTTGAAGACTACACCGTTCACTATTTCCTTTTTAGGAAAAAATAGTAGCAGATAGTCCCTACTTTGTTTCTAAATTTGTGTTATACGGGGATAATAAACTGAACTTTTCGTTGATCTCGGATAAATCGTTTGCGTGCAGGAATATCAAAGAAAATTATAATATACTAGCAGACCCGGCCACGCGTTGCTGTGGCTATGTTATACGTTGAATTATAATGTAGTAAAATATTCAATATATTAAAATTATTATTTACGAATAAAGACCATCCTTGATAACATCCTTGATCTTAGCAGACTTAGCCCGCTTCGCTGGTCCCTATTTTTAAATGATTCACTATAATTAAAGAATTCTCAAAATTGCATTAATTTTTAACATAAAAAAAAAGAGAAAAAAAAATCTGATCGGGAAAAATGTTCGACACTCATAATGAATCCATATATTATCGAAAGGAAAATGATATAAAATACAAAAAAATCTTCTCTCATTGGTGGAATAATCTGTTCGGACCCCCACTGCCTGCGGCAGTGTATACCTGCGCAAACCATGCGCACCGTTTCTTCATCCACCGTTCCCGCCCTTCTTAATAACTCTATACTTTCGAAAATATCCGCAATCGATTTATCGGGCCTTAAAACTTAATAATACTAATTTTCAAAGTTCTAACTCTTATTTCTATTATTTTGCCCCTTTGCCCTCCCCCCTCCCACTATTCTAAATAATTTTACAAATTCGAAAATATCTACAGTTTATTTGTAGGTGTCAAAAACCTGTATGCACCAATTTGAACGATCTAACTATATTTTTATTTTTTGCCCCTCTGCCCCCCTTCCCGCCCCTCCTAATAAATTTACAAATTCGAAAATATCCGCAATCGATTTGTTGGTATCAAAAATTCTATGCACCAATTTTGAATGATCTAACTCCATTTTTATATTTTGCTCCTCTGCCCCCCCCCCTTTCCCGCTCCTCTTAATAATTTTACAAATTCGAAAATATCTGCAATCGATTTGTACGTATCAAAAACTTCTATGTACCAATTTTTAGCGATGTAACTCTATTTTTATTTTTTTGCCCCTCCGCCCCCTTACCCGCCCCTCCTAATAACTTTACACTTTCGAAAATATCCTCATTCGATTTGCAGGCCTCTAAAACCTCTCTATACCAATTTTGAACAGTCTATCTGCATTTCTATTTTTTTTTTTTTTTTTTTTTTTTTTTTTGGTTGTTGTTGTTTGTTTGTTTGTTTGTGAAATCACGTTTTGGCCCCTCCCCCCCCCTTTTGGGAGGCGAATTTTGCAATAAAAACTATCCTATCTCTCAAGTTGGACCAAATTGCACACAGTGTCCAAATTTCATTAAAATCGGCTCATTAGTTTAGGAGTTCATCGCGGACAAACATAATAAATTTTATATATAAAGATATATATATATATATATTATATTAAATTATAAAGTTTTGATCAATGAAGTACAAATAAGTAAAAAACAGGATTAATTTCACTGTATTATCTTCATTATAATATGAATTCAATTTACACTTCAGTCTAAGTAACACGTGGCCGGCTATGCTAACACCAAAAATTTAAAAAGTGGAAATAATTGAATTATACGAAATTTATTAATAGGTTAAAAAGTTGAAGATTCTTTGTGTAGATGGCAGCACCAAATATATTTCAGCTTTCATTTCAACCCAGTCGAAAGGTATCGACATCTGTTAAGTGGAAATAATTGAATTATACGAAATTTATTAATAGGTTAAAAAGTTGAAGATTCTTTGTGTAGATGGCAGCACCAAATATATTTCAGCTTTCATTTCAACCCAGTCGAAAGGTATCGACATCTGTTAGAATCATTTGGAGTTAACAGATAATTGTGACTGTCAAATAATAACAGACAAATAATTAGCAATAAATTAAAATTGCGACTATAATTTGAGATTTAAACTATCCTATCTCTCAAGTTGGATCGAACTGCACATGGTGTGCGAATTTTATTATAATCGGTTAAGTGGTTTAGGAGTCCATTGAGGACAAACATTGTGACACGAGATTTATATATATTAAGATTACATTTGCAAGCAAAAGTTATGATAGGTACAGTCCGTAACAAGAGTATCCGAACACTAGCAAAAATTCCTATATAAAAAAGGTAGAGTTAATACTGTTTTGTCAAATAAATCCTTGTCGAATCATGCTCTTAGTCAGTCTAAGAACATGATTCGACAAGGATTTATTTAACAAAATAGTATTAACTCTACTTTTTATTTCCATTACCCTACTACCGTAGGTAATGGAAGTATTGTATTCGGTCTGAAAATTCGATATCGGGTTTTCACCTGATTTACCCGTTTTAAGATCCCCTGAGTCAAAAAAAGTGGTTTATGGCAATTGGTTAGTGTGTATGTATGTGTGTGTGTGTATGTATGTGGAGAATCTTCCGGCTATTATAGCTCAGAAACTACTAAAGATAGAGCTACGAAACTTTAGAATTGCAATACGTCTGGTGTACAGATGAAATTTCCAAATTTTGGTGAAAATTGAAAAACCGGAAGTGGGGCATCGGAAACCGGAAGTGGGACCGTAAATCCGTATCTCAAAAACGGCTCTAACGATTTTCTTCAAACTTGCTATATAAACACTCTATTAGATGTCCTTTCGAATGATATAGTTGGTTAGTTCAGGAAAATTGATAGGCGTCCTGTATAAATAGCTCAATTTCAGGCCTCGCAAAGGCGTTCCTTTAAAAACAGTTGTACGGAATTTTTTCAAACTCGCCATTTTAACTCACTTTTAAATATGCTTTTGTATGTAATTATTGTTTTCCTGTCAATAATTGAATTTAATCAGATGTGGGGCATCGGAAACCGGAAGTGGGACCGGAAGTCCGTATTTCAAAAACGGCTCTAACGATTTTCTTCAAATTTGCTATATAAACACGCAATATAAAAAAAAAAAAAAAAAAAAAAAAAAAAAAAAAAACGATTTTTTTTTTTTTTTTTTTGTTAAAAGTAAAAACAATCGATAACTTTGTTTTAAATTATCACAGATTTATAGTTCAACCATTCGTTTTAAAGGTATTGACGAGATCCTTCGAAAGATACCCATCTTCAACATTTACCCCCCCCCCCCAGGGGGGGAAGCCATGTCCCACATGCACAGAAATTTTTTCCTAGTTAACTATTACTATTATCAATAACTCATATTGATTTTACAATAACTCTCATTATGTACATTTATACGAAATTTTGTCCTATACTGCCATGTTAAAAATTTAAAAAACATGAGATCACAGCGCCACCTGTTGAGCGATTGATCCCCAAATGTAATCAGCACCAGTTTAGGTCAGTGACCAACTAAATACCAAGTTTGGTTAAATTTCGTAAAAAAAAAAAAAAAAAAAAAAACGATTTTTTTCTGTTTTTTTCATTAAAAGTAAAAAAAATCGATAACTTTGTTTTAAATTATCAGAGATATATGGTTCAACCATTCGTTTTAAAGGTATTGACGAGACCTTCCGAAAGACACCCATCTTGAAACTTTGCCTTCCCTCCCCAGTGGGGTAGGAACCGATGCCCCCACATGCACAAAATTTTTTTCCTAGTGAACTACTACTATTATCAACGAGATCTTATGAAAGATACCCATTGTGAAAATTTCCCCCCCCCCGAGGGGGTACTTCTCCCCAGGGGGGAAGCGATGCCCCCCATGCACAAAATTTTTTTCCTAGTTAAATACTTCTATTATCAATAATTCATATTAATTTTACAATCACAAGTTTAAAATAACTCTTATTATGTACATTTATACGAAATTTTGTCCTATGCTGCCATGTTAAAAATTTGCATAAAATGCGATCACAGCGCAACCTGTTGAGCTTTTGATCCCCAAATGTAATCAGCACCAGTTTATGTCGGGGACCAAATTTTAACCAAGTTTGGTTAAATTTCGTTAAATATATATATATATATATATATATATATACGATTTTTTTTCTAAGTTTTTTTGTTGTTGTTGTTGTTAAAAGTAAAAAAAATCAATAACTTTGTTTTAAATTATCACAGATTTATGGTTTAACCATTCGTTTTAAAGGTATTGACGAGACCTTTCGAAAGACACCCATCTTGAAACTTTACACCCCGGGGGGGGGGGGGACCGATGCCTGTGAAGAAGTTTCATTGTCCGTGAAATTAGTGGAACCATTATGAAGTACATTGCTTACCACAATAACCAGGCTGGAAGTCCATAGATCCTTTTAAAAGAGAGTGCCACTTGACAAAAATAATATCAGTCATTTCAAATAAAATAGTTTTTTATTTTTATGCTAAAAAGATGAACAATCAAGTAAGCACTTGCACGGTTCTCGTAGAATTCTATAGGTTAGAGAGAGAGGGAGAGCAAACGAGGGCAGATGTTTTTTAAACCAGTAAACAAGAGATATTGACTGTTTGAAAGCAAAAGGTGTACTCAATTGCATTCGCCAATTCAAACCCGAAATTAATAAACTAATGCCAAATAAAGCGCCAGAAGAATGTTCTAATTGGTTAATTTAAATATTTCATCCGTTATTCAAAAGACAAAGCCAAGCTTGGCAACATAAATTATGCCAAAGTAATTATTTTTTATCGGCGCCACCAATATATCATTAAGAATTTATTTGTTCTTTATTTTATTTTATTATTATTATTAAAAGAAACGAATCCACATCTGTTGACGCCAATAAGCTGAACTAAGCTATTATGAAAGCATAAATCACCGGAAATGAAATAAATTTTGCAACTTCTGTTTATATTTTAAAGTAATTTAGACAAATAAATTATTTTCTATCTATAATTAAATGAGATATTGAACATACCGTTGATGAAAAGGGGGAAATGTATCTATCTACAAACGAATAAGTCCCCTAGTAAAAATACAAATTAAATTAAATAGAGATTGCCTTTTATAATAGAATGAATTGAATTCAGAGGATAATACAGAATAAAATGTTCTTTTTTATTGGAATAAATTAAATTAGATTTTATATGTTAAATGAATGAATTAATTTTATAACTATTCTTAATAAATTGACTTTTTTATTTAAAATTATAAATTGAATTATTTAGAAAGAAATTAAATATTTAAAAGAACATATGTGTGAACTTGTTCTCACATATTTCTCCCCAATGCCCTAAAAAAAAAAAAAAAAAAAAAAAAAAAAAAAGGTTTCTCTCTCACCTAGAAACAGCACATGACAATTTGAATATCTCAAGTAATATTGCTGAAAACAATACAAATAATCTTTTGTCAAACAACAATAAAAACAAAGGTGGCATATAAGAATAAATTTGAAAATCTGAATAATATACATAGTTATAGAACAACTCACAAGACATATCATTGTTATAACATTGTGTATTGAACATGAAATAGTTATCTAATTAGTGAAGTATACTAGTGTGACACAATGTATAACTTGTTGAAAAATCAAAGTTCCCATTCATAAAATGGCATATATGCTTGAGAAAAGGAAAAGGAAATCAGTAGCAAAAAAAATATGTAAATCAACTGATTTAAATTTTTAATTGTTAATTTAAATAAAATAATATAGCATTAATATGAAAAATATTCCAAACAATTTTAGAGTATATAAAAAAATTTATTCTGCTCGTGAAAATCTAAATGTTTAACAAAATGAACTAGAGAGTGCAGAATAGTACAATAGCTATGACCAACATGGTTTTGTGATGCCATACCGAACATAGCATAATGAACTGTATGAGAAGCAGAAGAGGCCTCATGTTGTGCAAAAGATGACAACCAGCATTCTGCAAAGAGACATAATGAAATGTCTTATGTGTAAAAAATGTGTAGAAAAAAAAATCTAGCCCTATGTTAAAATAAGATCGCACATGTAATAGATCTAGTAATGTTTTAAAGAAAAACAAATTATTTTTATTTTTGTATTATAATTTATTTTCTCTGCAGAAATTATGAAGAAACTTTATTTCAATCTATTGTGTTGTTCAAAAATTATTAAAAAATACCCTTATGAAATAATTTCCTTTTCCTGAACAGAACTTTAACAAGTAATTAGTATTTGAAAAATTAATTTATATAATTTTTTAACAAAATTGGCAGCGATAAAAATTAAAGTCATTTTAGTATAGATGTAACAAGACAAAACCATGCAGAAAAATTGTCAAAATCTGCAAAATTTCTATATTGTTTTAGAATTAAGTTGAAAGGAAAAAAAAAAAAAAAAAAAAAAAAAAAAAAAAAAAGACTTTACTTATTAAAGAAGGAATTATTTTTAAACCAAAAATTTTCTAACACGTACAGAATATGTACGGATATTTCATGTTTTATCAATGACTTTATTTTTATTTGAAAACCACATAGACTCTAAAAAAAAAATATCAGAATTTACTGCAAGTTGACAAAGAAATAAAAATTATTTATCTATTTATTTACTTTTGTGTATGTACTATTATAACCAGTTTTTTTTTTTTTTTTTTTTTTTTTAATTCTAGTGTAAAAATTCTTGTAAAAATTTAACAAACAAAAATGTAAAACGACATCACCACATGTGAACCAATAAAATATCAACTAAATAGGTCAGAGAAAATTTTGTGAAAGTGTGTGTGTGTGTGTCAAACATTGGGTTGTGAGGCCAAACCTGATAATAATTCAGAAAAGCATGGTAAAACATGCGTGTACAAGAGAATAAAATAATACTATTGGATATATTTGTATTATGACTGACAAACTCATAAATCAGCCAATAATACAATGAAATTCCGACCCAAAAGAAAACATATACGGAAACACACATAGAGATCTAGCAACAAAAATATATAAATTTAAACTCTTTTTATTTGTGTGAATTAATTATTAAATTATAACTTTAAAATTGTTGTAAAAAATTAGAAGTCCCCTACACAATTACAGGTGTTGAAACCAATATAATGGTCGAAATCCAAAGATTATAGAAGTCATTATTATACTGACAACCAGAGCAACACAATTGTGTTTACAGGGTAAATGTGTAAGTGTAATTAAACTTGCAATCAAATGGGTGATATGTTTTAATATTTAACTAGATTTGTAAACTATCAACTGAAATAATTGGAACTATTAAAAAATTTAGTATATGTCTGTAAATGTTCCACAATATATTAAAATTAAAATAAATTGCCACAAAAACAAATTATCATAGCTGTAGTGAAATCTCTCTAATCACGAATTTAACGTGCACTAAAATGTAAACAAAAAGAAAAAGTAAGCAAAAATATTTATCAGTGTACACATAAAAAAAATATATATATAGGCCTTTTCTTTCTTTAATTATTATTTTTTTTCCTTTTTTTTTTTTTTTTTTTTTTTTTTTTTTTGTGTGTGTGTGTGCGTGTGTGTGTGTGTGTGTGTGAGGATCCTCTTAAAATAGCGCAAATAATATGTAAAGCATGGCCATAATAATAACGGTTGACCTTTTCAACAGAATTCGTCAACTCAAATAAATCAGTGCATATGCAAAATATATAAATATTGGTTGACCTTTTCAACAGAATACGTCAACACAATTTAAATCATCAGCTGGAATAAAATTAAACGGCAATTATATTTGCCTTTAACAAGTGTACACAAAAATATGATTCATATGATTGAATCTGCTAGCATATTTATTCATGAATTTCTCATTGACAAAAATCAGTTGATTTTATTTATCATAAATCAATTCCTTTTTTTTTTTTCTTGTTTTTATCTTATTATTTCTCTTAAACAATTCTCTTCATCAACAAACAATCAACTGATATATTTTTGTACATATTTTGTACATATATTTTATTACATATTTTTGTATAAACACATGATGATAATCATGTGTTTATACAAAAATAGTCAATTAAGGTAAATGAGAAAAATAAAATAAATGTGTAATTCAAAATATTTGATAATTTAAAAAAATAACCTTCAGTTAACTGCATTAATTATTAAATATGGTAAATTGACAAATGAAATAAATAATGTATTTTAAAATGAGTAAGTGTGTGATTGTATTTTAAGACATGAGGTGTTTAATTCACGACTGACATATTTCAAGATCTCGATGATCCAGCCAGGTTTATGTGAACACATCATAAGTAAAATTTAATCTTTGTGTGTGTCAAAATAAACTTATAAATAACTTTATGTAACCAAAATCACATTTGGCACAACAATTAATTGTTCGTTATTATGTAAAAAAGTGTATTGAAGAAATGCAATTTCTGTGCCAGTACCATAAATAAAATTGTAATGTGCAAAATAAACAATAAAAATATTGAAAAATATGAAAGGTGATAAACTTATACCTGTATGAAAAAAAAATTGCATTATGATTTATTTAAAAAATATTAGCATATCAAAAACAATCTGAGCAGACCAAAAATAATTATATATTATGCAGTAAGAGGGAAAAAAAACTGAATATGATTTGTAAATGTTTGAATAAATTTAATGTACAAAGTATTTAATTTTTTTTTTTTTTTTGACTGAGGATGAATTATTTTTCTCATAATTTATTCAAGACCCAGTACCTGCAATACAACTTTCAATTATTAAAATATAAATAAATTGTGTAAATAAAATTATAAACTTTTGTGTTTCCTTAAAGGTTTAAAAATGGGCAAATAGATATTTTGTACAACTGAAAAAAATATATACATGTAAAAAATGGTGTATTTTGTAGAAAGTATATTAGATTGTGTGTACTATGCACATATAACACTGTGACTAGCAAAGTTTTCCCTTTTTTTTTTTTTTTTAATAAAACAGAACAGGCTAGATTTACACAATCATGCATAGTTTGTTTTGTAAAATAAGAAATCAAAACTAGCAAAACAGCTTCAAGCAACTGACACGGCTAGAATTACTTGATATTTTATAAATGTTAAATTGTGAAAATGTTTATAGCTAAAATTATTTTATGAAAGTGTAACAAAATGTGTATTATGCAAATTAAGTTACTCAAAGCATACCCCCACTCAAGACAAATTTTTGGCCAGAAATCAAGAGAAAGGATTATGCATTGAGCATCAAAATACCATTTCTGCATTTAAGCCGGCACTCAACACAGCAATGGGGCACAATTACACAAGATAAAAATAAAATGCAATTATGATAAATTGCCCAAAATTGAATTTATTAAAAAATGAATATTATCAATTCAGTGTGATACATGTTTATAGTATTTAGATTGTTAATCTGTAAAAAAAATATTGCAGTGTAAAACCTTCGTATATAACTTAATTAAAGCAGATAAAATTAATCTAAGTCATGATCTTAGTAATGAGTTAAAATGAAAATCATCTATCAATGTATCTATAAACATTATCTATCAATGAAGTAAAAAAAGTCTTTTATCATCAATTCTTGGTAAATATTCATGTAATTGAGTAAATTTGTGACATGGGCAAAAACATAATTTTCAAATATCTATAAATATTCATGTCAATAGAAAAATTATTTAAGAAATAACAATAATCATTTTATGCAAAATAATTTTGAGAAAATAAATATATTATTACATATTACTGAAAATCAGAGTGCATGCACAATTTCTTTCTTTCTTTTTTTTTTTTCTTTTTTTTTTTTTTTTTCCTTTTAACTATAATTTTAAATTGTTACCTTATGTAAATTTATGTAAAAGGTCCATAAGTTATAAATTTATAGTATACTTTTTAGGAAATTGTGTGTAAATGTGAATTTAAATGGGAAGTACAAATGTACACATTTGTTATAAGTATATTACAATTATACACTTCCCTAAAAATAGTTTGTTTGCAATAATAGCGTAAAAAAAAGAGTTTTAAATTTATGTAAATTAAATTATTAAGTTAACATTTTAAAATTTCTCAAGTAGGTTGTTTAAAAGTGTATGTGAAAGTGTAAAATAAAAACAGGAAACATCGGTGTAAAGTTATTTAAAACACTATAATGTGCATTTCTAATATATTTAACACATTATTTACACTAGTTCCTAAAAAAAAAAAAAAAAAAAAAAAAACTAAATTAAAAAAATATGTATATGTGTATTATTTAAACCCATCGAGAAATAAAAAAAAAAAAAAAAACATTTTTAGAAATTTAAAATCCTAACAAAATCCTAAATTCCAATAATACATTTTCATGCACACCATTTTCAAGCAATAGTATTGAAAAATTGGATTTAATAAAATTTCTTCTTCATAAAAATTGACCAGATCAAATATAAGTATAAACACATATATAAACATAACAAAGAAAAATAGATAAATTCTCATATCAATTATAAATGACTCGACAATAACTCCCAGTGCATTTAATCTATATACACATGTATAAATATTCAAGACCGCACATGAAACGATATATTAATAATCATGTATAAGGCACTGTACATACCCACACATATATATATCTCAGATAATTTTCCCTTAAATGTATTAAAACAAGACCCCAAAAAATTTAATTTAACATTAAAAATACCTGAAAATTTACGAGCATAACCAAACATAATATATATATGAAACACTTGCAATTTAAACGTAAAGAAAACTCTTTAAATACACAAAAAGAATACCAAGTCTATGGAAAAATTCCGTGATGGAAAAATGGATATACTCACATGAAAAGAGTCTTGGAGAAATTGTATTCAAATAATCCTACAAGTTCACTAAATTTTGTAACATGTTTTTCAAAGTATATTTAATATTCCCCAATCATCCGATGAAGAAATTGCTTGTATGAAAACAAAATTCTGGAATTATGTGTTTAACAAAAATTAAAAAAATTTATGAGCACTGACTTTGACATTAAAGAGGCAGTCTTCTTCCCGTATACGATTTTTCTCGTGCACACTACACATATGGTTTTCACGAGTTTGTACACGTAGGGCAAAATAAATCCAAACGGCATGGCTTGAATACACCAAATTCGGAAATGATGAAGGTTGGATTGGGACAGAAACAGCTGCTGAAAAACCAAGAGATCGTTAAACTTTCAAAAGCACTGTACATTCACAGAAATATGGAAGCATCATACTACAGGTAACTGTTGCTCAGTGACGAAGCTTGGTGATCGAACGGAGGACAGGAGTTGACAAAAAACTTTTATGCAGATAATCCACTAGCGCATTTTCAATAAAATCAATAATACGCAAAAAACTGCACGAAGTTCTGGCTTTTAACTTGTATGTATGCAAAAATGCACTGTTAAACAGTTGAGCGTTTTTTTCGTTTCTTTATACAGAGGAACATTAAAAAAAGGCTAGTAGCACAAGTCGAGACATAGTTCATCAATGGAGGCATTGCCGTCCAATAATATAACTTAAATTGTTTCTTTTTCTCTGTTATGTCCGATAAGCGCTAGCGTAATCCATGAGAAAAGTTTGAGTATACTGCGAATGAGAATTTTCAACAGAATAAGAATGAATACAGCCCCTCCCTCTCTCTTGACCATTGTAGAAAATAGACAACCACTGGTCACGGCACCAATATTTGTGAAGAAGTTTCATTGTCCGTGAAATTAGTGGAACCATTATGAAGTACATTGCTTACCACAATAACCAGGCTGGAAGTCCATAGATCCTTTTAAAAGAGAGTGCCACTTGACAAAAATAATATCAGTCATTTTAAATAAAATAGTTTTTTATTTTTATGCTAAAAAGATGAACAATCAAGTAAGCACTTGCACGGTTCTCGTAGAATTCTATAGGTTAGAGAGAGAGGGAGAGCAAACGAGGGCAGATGTTTTTTAAACCAGTAAACAAGAGATATTGACTGTTTGAAAGCAAAAGGTGTACTCAATTGCATTCGCCAATTCAAACCCGAAATTAATAAACTAATGCCGAATAAAGCGCCAGAAGAATGTTCTAATTGGTTAATTTAAATATTTCATCCGTTATTCAAAAGACAAAGCCAAGCTTGGCAACATAAATTATGCCAAAGTAATTATTTTTTATCGGCGCCACCAATATATCATTAAGAATTTATTTGTTCTTTATTTTATTTTATTATTATTATTAAAAGAAACGAATCCACATCTGTTGACGCCAATAAGCTGAACTAAGCTATTATGAAAGCATAAATCACCGGAAATGAAATAAATTTTGCAACTTCTGTTTATATTATAAAGTAATTTAGACAAATAAATTATTTTCTATCTATAATTAAATGAGATATTGAACATACCGTTGATGAAAAGGGGGAAATGTACCTATCTACAAACGAATAAGTCCCTTAGTAAAAATACAAATTAAATTAAATAGAGATTGCCATTTATAATAGAATGAATTGAATTCAGAGGATATTACAGAATAAAATGTTCTTTTTTATTGGAATAAATTAAATTAGATTTTATATGTTAAATGAATGAATTAATTTTATAACTATTCTTAATAAATTGACTTTTTTATTTAAAATTATAAATTGAATTATTTAGAAAGAAATTAAATATTTAAAAGAACATATGTGTGAACTTGTTCTCACAATGCCCCCACATGCACAATTTTTTTTTTCCAGTTAACTATTGCTATTATCAACGAGACCTTTCGAAAGATACCCATCTTTAAAATTTACTTCCCCGGGGGGGGGGGGTACTTCCCCCCTAGGGGGGGGAACCGATGCACCCATATGCACAAAATTTTTTTCCTAGTTACCTACTACTATTATCAATAATTCATATGAATTTTACAATCACAAGTTTAAAATAACTCTCATTATGCCCATTTATACGAAATTTTGTCCTATGCTACCATGTTAAAAATTTGCATAAAATGCGATCACAGCGCCACCTGTTGAGCTATTGATCCCCAAATCTAATCAGCACCAGTTCATGTCAGGATTCAACTAAATACCAAGTTTGGTTAAATTTCATTCATTGTTTCGAGAGCTACAGCGTCCACAAAAAAAATGATACAGACAGACAGACAGACATTTTCTAAAAACTATTAATTCGTGTTCTGGACATCCCAAAACATGTAAATCCATCGAAAAACGGAGGTCGGAAATTTTCGTGAATCCAATACTTTCTCTATATTACATATAGAAGAAAGTAAAAAAAAGTACATTTAAAACTGTTTTGTTAAATAAATCCTTGTCGAATCATGTTCTTAGACTGACTAAGAGCATGATTCGACAAGGATTTATTTAGCGAAACAGTATTAGCTCTACTTTTTTTACCTAGGAATTTTTGCTAGTGTTCGGATAATTTTGTTACTGACTGTACATTTTTCGAAGTCTTGAAAAACTGCCCAGGGAAGTTAGTTTTTCATATCCATACGGTAGAAAAATATTGTTTGATGTCTAATTTTTAACGCTGAAGTTTTGTAAAAATTACATATTTTGAGGTCTCCTAAATACGAGAGTTATGATTTTAGCGTTTGCTCTGTGTGTATGACCTGTCAGTATAGCTTAAAAGCAATTAAATGCAGAAATCAAAATTTGGTAATTTGAAAACAATAAGAGGTTTCCACTTGAAAAGTTTGATCTGTATTGTAAAATTTCAAGAAGTGGTGCAGTTGAAAGTTGTCTAAATAACTTCGAATAAACGTTTAATTTAATAAAAGGGCTATTTTTTTTCTTTAAATTAATGTAGATACTATGCTCAAATTAGAGGTTGTCATTCCTCTCGCACAGAAATAAATTGTCAAGTAAACCTTCCTCTAAAGCTTTTCTTGAACAGTTTTTAAAGAACGTTCATGTATAGCAATTGTTACCTTAACTCTTAAACTGGAATCGGTTATTATTTTCTTGAAATTTAGAGTATAACAAAGTCGTGTTAGTGACACACCAAAATTATTTTTCCAAAATATGTTGCTTTCCAGCAAAACTATTTATCGTCATTTTGATTATATGTATTTTAACGAAGCATACCTTTTTTTTTTTCTTTTTCTTTTTTTCAGGTGGTGGTGGTGGTGGGGGGGGGGGGGGAGTTGAGCGTGTACATGCGACGTATAATTTGCATGTGGTCTAGCGCGCAAAACTTCTATCCACGGAAAATTAAATCTGAAATTTTTAAGAAAAAGTAATGATATTAAATATGCACAATTATTCTAAAAGATGTAATAATAAATGAAACATTTTTTAGCATTTTTTAAGAATTACAGTTTTAAAAAGGTAGTTGTCTTACAGTTATTGTAAATAATTCTATCTTTATTCTTTATTGCTAATTTCACCGTCTAAAGTTATGCAATTTCTTAAATGGAAATGGATGTTTATCCAGTAATACACGTTTGTAAACTTCTAACTCTAACAAGAAGAGGTCACGACATGTAAAATTGAGATCGGGACGAAATTGCGCAGGATTGTAGTATACTATGAGGGTAACAACATATTAAAGCAGTAGGACCCACTATCCACAAAATTTCGAGAAAAAAGCATTTAAAGTTTCAGTAATCTTTAAATACAAGTTATTTCGCAAACGAGTAAGCGCCTCAGTGGTGTGATCTTAAAGCGCGAGTCTCCCAACCAGATGACTTGCGTTCGAGGCTACCTGCGGGACTACTTCTTTTTTTTCTTTAACTTTTTATGTAATCTTAACTTTTTATTTATTTTACTTTATTTTACAATTCAATTCAAAATTTGAAAATTTTAATAAAAAATTATTTAATTTTCTTGAGTGTAAAATAACTTTTTCTATTTTTAATATTTATAACTTAAAAATACAATAAATTTCTATAACTTAAAAAATAATGTTTAGTTTTACAAAACCCTAAATAAGAAACATAAAGAAAAACAGACAAATATTTAAATAATTAAAAAATAAGCAAGCTGTAAACAAAGTGTAAAATAGTTAGCAAGTGTACTTAAATCTTGGTTTGAGCTTCCTGATTTGGTTTGAATGTGTATAAATTACGTCAACACTTCTAGCTTGTTAATAATAAAGGGCAGGTGGAATTTTATTTTGTGCACAGAAGGATAAAAAAAAAAAAAAATAATAATCTGGTGTGTCACTCACACGACTTTCTCTTACCCTGCAATTTAATACTATATAATTACAAGATAAAAAGAACTTTTTACATAACGTGTTTTTAAATTATCTGTTGAATCACATAAATGCTACCGAGAGCAGTGGAAACCGGTAGAATTGGATAAAAGTATTAAAAAAATTCATTGCTATCATGTTTTGAGCTATTATAAAAGTTTCAAATGGCTATCTATCCGGGATGTTAGTTAAAAATTGATTGCAAGCTTTGTACAGGTAACGCTGCCGAAGGCAGCAGGGTCCCGAAACAATTGTTTAAAAATATTTTTAAAATGCATTTTCACCGTATTCTAAACTCTTCTGAAAGTCTCAAGTGTCTACTTAGTCGGGAAGTTATTTAAATAAATTTTCTGTTGAATCATATAAATGCTGCCGAATACAGTACGGACCTGGAACAGTTGACTAAAATTATTAAAAAAATGTATTGTCACCGTGTTCTGAGCTACCCTAAAAGTTTCCAATGTCTAGCTACTCGGGAAGTTAGTGAAAAATGGATTGCAAGCTTTGTACTGGTAACGTGCCGAAGGCAGCAGGAACCCGAAGAAGTTGTTTAAAAATATTTTAAAGATGCATTTTCACCGTATAATGAACTATTCTGAAAGTTTCAAATGTCTAGCTAGTCAAGAAGTTAGTTAAATAAATTTTCTGTTGAATCATATAAACGCTGCCGAAGGCAGTGGGGAGATGAAACAGTTGACAAAAAGTATTTAAAAAATGTATTATCACCGTTTTTTAGCTATCCTGAAAGTGTCAAATGTCTAGCTAGTCGGAAAATTAGTGAAAAATGGAATGCGAGCCTTGTACTGATAATGCTGCCGAAGGCAGCGGAACCCGAAACATTTCGCTAAAGGAATTAAAAAATTGCATTTTCCCTGTGTTATGAACTATTCTGAAAGTGTCAAATGTCTAGCAAGTCGGGAAGTTTGTTAAATAAATTTTCTGTCGAATCATATAAACGCTGCCGAAGGCAGCGGGACCTGAAACAGTTGACTAAAAGTATTAAAAAAATTATTTTCACCATGTTCTGAGCTGTCCTGAAAGTTTCAAATATCTAGCTAGTCGGGAAGTTAGTTAAAAACCGATTGCAAGATTTGTACTGGACAAACAAACAAACAACTAAGAGTCGAAGTTAATAGAAACATGGTAAAATACAGGTTGCAGATTAAAAGGTAAGATAACGAGTACTGTTATGTAAATCTGTGTTAAACAATTCATACTAGGCTTCTGAAGAGTTTTATATGATAATGAGTTCTGTGTGAGGGGGGCTACCGCCCCCCTCAACCCTCCGTTTCAGTAATGCACCTACATTTACAAAGAATTTAATTCAGTTATTAAAAAATAATTCTGTTTTTCAAAAATAATTTATTAAAATTATTATTTAAAAAAATTGTCTTTTATGATAATGTAGACGATTTCCATATTAGAGAAGTAGTATAACACCAAATATCCAGAAAAAGTCCATTTTATTCTGAATAAAAAAAAAAAAAAAAAAAAAAAAAAAAAAAAAAAATCGATAACTTATTTGTTTTAAATTATCGCAGATCGATGGTTCAACCATTCGTTTTAAAGGTATTGGCGAGCTCTTTTGATTCCCATCATGAAAATTTACTCCCCTCGAGGCGAGGCTGCTACATACACAAAATGTTTTTTCCCAGTTGACTATCTCTATTACAAAAAATATATATTCGTTTCATTTGGTTTAGTGCAGTCTATAGACGTTAAACTCTACTTACCTGCAATTTCCCCCATAGACGTAATGTATTAGAATTATCTTGATTGTCCCTGTACACGAACCATTTGCTTGACCTTAACGAAAAGCTTGCTGTAGCATCCGTATATGATACACATTTAGAATACCAAGTTTGAACTTTCTGCCATAATTTGTCTTTGAGATATGCTAATAACAGACACACACACAGACATACACACAGACCATTTGCTAAAAACATGATTTTCGTATTCAGGGGACCTCAAAACGTGTAAATATAACAAAATCTCGCGTTCGAAAATTTGAGCGAAAAACAATACTTTCTCTACCTTATGGGTAAGAGAAAGTAAAAAAGGAAGTCGTTATCGAAAAAGAAACGATGTTCATTAACATTTAAAATTTACATTTAAAGATAACATTTCTTTACCTGTAATAATTTAATAGCATCGCAATCCTATACTATAAATTTTAAGAAACTATTGATTGAAGAAGTAATTATTTAATTTGGATAATAAATATATATGCAATTAAAATAATCATTTCTCTGATTTTTTTTTTTTTTTTTTTTTTTTTTTTTTTTTTTTGTAATTTAAAGAATAAAATTAAATATACCTAAAATAAAATAAAATATTTAGATAAATAAATAAAAAGAGTTTCTTTAGTTTTACCTTATTTTACAGTTAAAATAAAACTAAAATTTATTTTTTAAGTTATATAAATTTATTGTATTTTTAAGTTAGAAATATTAAAAATAGAAAAAGTTATTTTATACTCAAGAAAAATTATTATTAAAATTTTCAAATTTTGAATTGAATTGTAAAATAAAGTAAAATAAATAAAAAGTTAAGATTACATAAAAAGTTAAAGAAGAAAAAAAAAAGAAGTAGTCCCGCAGGTAGCCTCGAACCCAAGTCATCTGGTTGGGAGACTCGCGCTTTAGGTTCACACCACTGAGGCGCTTACTCGCTTGCGAAATAACTTGTATTTAAAGATTACTGAAACTTTAAATGCTTTTTTCTCGAAATTTTGTGGATAGTGGGTCCTACTGCTTTAATATGTTGTTACCCTCATAGTATACTACAATCCTGCGCAATTTCGTCCCGATCTGAATTTTCCATGTCGTGACCTCTCTTTGTAAGTAAATATGGTGGGGAATGTACTGTTTTTAGGCCAAATTTTCAAAACTGAATTTTTGTTATACTTACAAGTTTTGAGGACCTCTGAATCTGAAAATCGATTTTTTGGCGGTTGGTTTCTGTGTATGTCTGCCTGTGAGTGTGTCTGTTATCAGTATATCTCAAAACCAAATAGTAGCAGGGAGTTCAAACTCGGTAGTCTACATGTGTATCATGTAGTGATGCTACATTAAACTTTTCGTTGAGATCAAGCAAAGGCTTCGTGTAGAGTGCCATCCTAAAAAATTGAAATACATTGCGTCTACGGGCGAAATTTCTGTTAATTATAGCGTAACATTTATAGGCTTTCTTAAACAAATCAAAATTACCATATGTATGTTTTTTTTTTTTTAGCATAAAAGAATGTCTTGCGTAGATTGTATATATAAATCATTCATCATTCGTTTACAGTGCTACCAACAGTATTTGGGCAGTACTTAGAAATTCCTGAAAGCGTATTTCACTTTGTGTAAGGTGTTTTTCATATAAAACTAAATTTTAGTACACAATGTGTTGCGTATATAGTTTATAGACAGTATGGGCTACCTAAAATTAAGCTACATGTTATTTACTACATGAATGTAACTGATGGAAGTGCTTTGCTACATTTTACTATGACAACGAACACTGCTCAGGAATAAAAATTAATTATTTATATCCATACTGTAAACAAAGTATTTTTTTATGTTTTATTTTCAAATCTGTTTTTTTTTTTTTTTTTTTTTTTTTTTTTTGTATATTGTGCCGTTTTGAGGTGCCCTGATTACGAAAGTGCTATTTTCAATGGTTGATCTGTATGTATATCTATTGTGAGCATAATTTAAAAACATATAACTGTCTGCAGGAAATTTAAATTTGGTATTTTTTAGTTTGGATTAGGTTGTTTGCATTAGGTTGCAAAGGTTTGATTTCTTTTTAAATAAATGTAGACACTATAATTGAACGTGGGTTTGAGGGCTCCGGTAGCCCCACTTACACTAAATCATGTGTCAAAAAAATTTTTACGACCCAAATTTCGATTTTTTAAAAACTAGATTGAACTTTATTATCTTACCTAATTGATCTACGTCTTAATCTTCAATCTGTCTTCATAGTATTGACATGCACTGTAAGAGAAAGCCATGTGGGTGACACACCAGATTATTGTTTTAATATATATCCAAGCAAGATACTGAAAAACTATTTTCTGTATAAACGTAAAGATATACTTATAAAATACTGATATTGAAAGATATTTGTATTTCAGTGAAACATGAATCCTGATAAATTGTTATTGATTAAAAGGGAAATAACAAAGATATTTTGAAAATAGGAGATTTAAATGCATTGCATCTATTTGCTAAACAATTCTTACTTTACATTTCTTTCGAAAAGTAAATAAGACAATAAACATGTCTTATGAAAAGAATTTAAAACTTTTTGCATTAAAATGCTTGCTTAGCAGACTTGAAATTCTATTACTTTAATTGTATGAAGTGGAAGCTTTATTCTATTATGCAGCTTTTATTCAGCCTCTTAAATTCAGTGTTAAACTACTTTCTGACTTTATAGTGTAAGTAATACAATAATAAACTTACAATGAGCTTTTTCCCTGAGTTCGATTAAATTGAATAGTGTTTTTTAGGTAAAAAGAAGAGTTTGTTGGAAAAAAAAATATGTTAGTTAAATCTTTAGCCGGGAATTATTATCATTGGTTACTAAAATAAAATTGACACTTCTACAAAAAATGTGAGGTGTTAGGAAGATTGCCTTAAATATAATATTTAGCGAAAATGCATTAAATGTTTACTAAAATAAAATAATAATAATAATAGAAAAAAAAAAAAAAAAAGAAAAAATTCCTTTATTTATAAATAATTCTTTTACTTTAAAGTATACGTCATTCAATCAAAGTGTTCAAAAAACATCAAATTCGGTTTTATTTCTTTAGATACAATTAGACATGCATTACAAATGAAAAAGATATTTTTTAAAGTACACAGTTTTACAAAATCGATTTAAAATTTCATGAAATTCAAATCCAAGAATTATGATATATTTTATTTTATTTTATGGCTATAAGAAGAGAAAATTTCAGAGTACGGCGATACAAAATATTATATAGAGAATAAAATAGCCTTTCATGGAATTGCCTAGTAGGTGGAGACTCGAAAATGTTTTCTTTTGCCATGTAAACTGCCCTTCACGTAAAAGATGAAAGGAACAGCACAAATGTTCCAGTCAGGTTATGTACAGTTTACAGTATCTTTGGTGCTTTTTAATTTCATTTTAGTCTCTGTTATTACTGCTATGTTTATTTTTCGTTTTTCAATTCCCTGTCAAGCTCATTCTCATTCACTATCAGTCCTCTAGCATTCCATTTACTAATATTTAGGGGAGAGTTGTCTAAAACGGGAACGGTGGGTCAAATGGGGACGTTCAGTTTCTCATTGATTAGTGCTGTCCTGTTTGAATCCAATGGTCTACGATATTTCTAATTCGTCTATAAGCAAGTTTGAATCTAGTTGTTGACATATTTTACCGGATCTGTTATTTTCTACAAAGTTTTCAAATTTTTGCAATTTTCATTTCGATTGTGGCCGTACACTATATTGTATCTTATCAAGTAACCTTTGAATGTTCGATTTTGGTAAGTACGCTATCGATTCGTCTGGATTTAATATACATTTTCACACATTGCTTTATAGTTTTGTCTGACACGTGTGTGAAGAGACGCCACGTTTTTAGCACACGTCATGGTCGGCTCAAACGGGGACATTGACGGTTGTCCAAAACGGGGACTTCGAACCCCAGAATGTTCAGCTTTTAACACTTCGCCTAAAATAATAATGCATCTACCACAGGAAACGGAACGTTTGCAAAAAAGAGTGAATGGCAAGAGGAGAGGTAAAACTGTCATAATCACTTCATCACCTTACAAAGCAGAATTGGAAGCTGTGGAACAGGAGAAAAAATGCAAAGCAAAATAAACAGAAAAGGAAATTAGTCAAGAAACCCACCGAACCTAATCCTAGCTATCAAAAAGCTAAAAAGAGAAGAAAAAAAAATTCAAGACCCAATGTTTTCATCTGATGAAGAACAGAATAGCGAGGACGCTTGCATTTTTTGTAATGAACTTTACATTTACTCGAAAGACAAAGAGGTCTGGATTCAATGTAGCAGCTGTCGAGGTTGGGCACATGAGCCTATATTCAAGTGTTTAAGAAAGCGATATCAATTCCACATGTGACTTTTGTGTTTGATTATTTTTTGTGTCATGCTAGTAATTGTTGAAAAAGATAACAAAATACTTTATCTGAATTTTGATTTTGCATAATCTTCCCTTTTTCTTTGTAATCCAAGTTTTTCTAATAAGGAGGTTTATTAAGTCCTAATTCGCATTAGGACTTGAATTTACGCTATTTCTTATGAGTACCCCATTTTACCCAACCGGTTGTCCAAAACGGGGACTTTGCACATTTTTCAAAAAAATGCTTTTTCTGCCTATACTAATGATATTTTTAAAAAAATAACTTTGCCATCTGATAGTCTAAGACATGCTCTAATCAGGAAGTGCTTTGCCGAATTTTCTTTATTTATAGATTTTCTTTTGTGGACAGAGATATGTTAGCGTCCCCGTTTTGGACAACTTTCCCCTAATGTTTCCGATATACCAAAGTCATTTCTAAGTCCATTCCACCCATTCTGTTGTTAACAAGTCGTTTAATTCTTTGCTTTTGAGGCTTATGAGTAAATGATTTTTTAAGTGACCAGGGAACCAACCTTGCGCACAACCCCAGATAAGGTGTTTCTTTACGTCTGGCAACTAACCTTCGATCTGGGTCACTGGTGCACGCAAGGCCTACTGTCCTACTTAATCACTTCGAAGATTAATCATCTATTATGTATATCAAATAACACTTCTCTAAATTATTGGCGATTATTCAATGAAAAAGTCCCCAAGTCTGGCAACACCAGATCTAATGTACCGCCCCTCCTCCTCGATTTACGAACATTAAGCTGCCCATATCTCAGGGAAATTGTAACCGAACATTAAAAATCGAAATGGTAGACCTAGTGGGTAATGATTTCCAACGCGACCAGAAGCCGGGAAGAAATTCCCGTCCTGATCAAAGGCAGTGCGACTCCGCCAGAGAATTAGACAGGGAAGATTGAAAATAGTATGAAGACGTTCAAAATTATTCACGGAGCAGTTATAAGTGTGAATAAAAAATTTATGTGTGTTGCATTTCAGACCATTAACTTTTCTTATGAGAATAATAAAATGGAACTTACAGAAAGAAGAAAAATTGGGATTTAATGTTGTAAGTTGGTGAAAACAATGTTGCTTAAGATGTGTGTTTTAAATTCGCTCAATGACAAAAAACACAGTAAACATCGTTGTATGGACAAAAAAAAAAAAAAAAAAAAGGCCTGCTAAATATTTCTGGAACAGTCCTAGATTCCTTGATTTTAATTATTAATTTCTCTTATCCATATATATGGTAGAAAAATTATTGTGTTTGAGTCAAATTTTCAAAATTGACTTTTTGTTATATTCACAGGCTTTAAGGAACCCTGAATCCGAAAATCACGTTTTTAACTTTAGATCTGCATGCGTGTCTGTGTGAATTTTATCAGCATATCTGAAGAGCACATAGCACCAGGAACTCCAAACTCGGTACTTTAAATCTCTATCGTATAGGGGTGCTACACTAAACTTTTCGTTGAGATCAAGCTAGCAGTCGGTGTACAGAAACATTCAAGGGAATTCAATTACATTAAATCTATGAGCGAAATTGCAGGTTAGTCGAGTTTAATATCTATAGGCTTCAGTAAACTATATTAAATAAACATATATTTTTCATGATGGTATGAAAATTATTCACCATTCATTTTCAGGGCTACCCAAAAATCTAGAATATAGTTTGACTATGCTTAGAAATTGATGGAAGTGCATTACAGGTTGTTCTGCGTGTTATTAATACAGGACTATGTTTAAGTACACAAAATGGTGGGTAGATAAATTTAGATGATATATATGGCGAACAATAATTAAGCGAAACCTTCTTTTTTATTGAATATAATTAGTAGAAAGGCTTTACTAAAATATTTACCATGTTCAGAAAACAAAAAATGCTTAGAAATTAAAATTAATTTTTCATACGCATATAGTGAATAAAGTATTTTTGTAATCTAAATATTTAGTGCTTGTTTTTGTATAATTACACGGCTTGCGGTTTTCTGAATATTGAAGCCAAGTTTTTAAAGTTTGATCTTTGTGTATATTTTATCAAAGTAACTTAAAAACAATTGATTTGAAGCAATTTATATGTTGTATTTTGAAGGTAATATAAGGTTGTTACTTGAAAAATTTAATCAAGATTTATAAGTATCATGGAGTGGTGCGAATAAGATTTGTCTGCATAATTTAGAATGGACTTTTAAATTTAATATCTGCTTTGAATTATGTGTGAAAGTAGGTGCAATATTCAAACGGGGGTTCAAGAACAGCTTTATTTGGCAAATAATTCTGTATCGATAAATAAATATTAAGCAAATAAGTCTGGGTGTGGAAGGTTACAACCCTTCCTCCCTCCTCCGTCACACAAAATTATTTGCCAAATAAAGCTGTTCCGTAGCTTAGTTTGAAATGTTTCTAACGTAAGTTTGCATATAGTATTTGGTATTTTACCACTTAATCTGCAATCTGTCTTTATGGTATTCAAAGGATAAATTCATTGAGTAAGATAAAGTCATATAAGTTCCACACCAAATGTATTTATTTATTTATTTAATTAGAGGCTGTGCGCTCAAATAGAGTCCATTTTTACTTTCTCTAACTCATATATATAATAGAGAAAGTATTTTTTTTTTTTGAGGGGGTCAAATTTTCAAAATAGTGTTTTCGTTATAAATGCACGTTTTGAGGCGCCTTGAATCTGAAAATCTTGCTTTTAGCGGTTCGTCTGTGGGTGTGTTCGTGGGTGTTGTATCAGAACTTCTCAACAAAAAATGGTGGCAGGAAGTTCAAACTCTGTGTTCTACATATGTATCATATAGTAGTGCTGCACTAAACTTTCCGTTGAGATCAAGCAAACAGTTCATGTACAGGGTCATCCAAGATAAATCAAATGCATAACGTCCATGGTCCAAATTTCTAGTAAGTACAGTGTAACACTGCAGTCTGCACTAAACAAAATAAAAAGTAAAATTTTTTTTTATGTGTAAGAGCATGTTGTATGTAGATTGTGGTTTGGAAATCATTCATCTTTTGTTTGCAGGGCTACCCAAAGTATTTTAATATATTGGGGCGATACTTGGAAATTGCTGGAAGTGTATTTCATTTTGTGTTATGTGTTTTTAAAAGAAGAAATTTATTTACACACTATGATATGTATATAGTTTATATAAAATATACAGGATTATCCAAAACTAAGCTAATCCTTCTTTTCTACTGAATGTATTATAATTGATGGACGTGCTTTGCTACTTTTACTATGTCGACAAGCACAGCTTAGGAAAGAAAATTAATTTATTATATCTGTAAATAAAGTATATTTTGAAATTCAATTTTACACTCTAGCTTTTTTGTACAATATCACGTTCTGAGTTCCCCTGAATACGAAGTCAAATGTCCAGCAGTCTATCTGTATGCATAACTTAAATACAAATAACTGCAAAAAAAATGCAATTTGTAGTTTGAAGTTGGTATATCATTGCCACTTGAAAATTTGATACAGATTGACAAGCTTCAATACAAATTCATGACAAATTTGTATTTTATTTATTTATTTTTAAATAAATGTGTTACTAGGGTTTTGAGGAGGACAGTAGTCCCCCTTACGCAGAATTATATATCAAATAAAATTGTTCCTAAACCAATTTTAAATTATTTTTAATGTAAAATGAATTTTATTATCTTATTTCATTGATCTTATGCCATAATCTGCAAATTGTTTTTATAGTATTGAAATGCAGGATAAGAGAAAGTCATGTGAGTGACGCACCAGATTATTAATTTTATTTATTTATTCTTTTTCCGTAATATATTGGCGTCTGTGCGCACTGATAATTTTTTTTTTTCTTTATGATTAATTGTACTTGAAAAATAAGTAGATTGTTAATATTTAAGAAATGCACCGCCTAATAAAAATTAGATCAGAGTTAAAAGAATTAGATTTTTTTTTTTTTTTTTTTTTGCACGATTCCCGTAAAAAAAAAAAAAAAAAAAAAAAAAAAAAAAATCCCATGAATGAAACTGTTTCATACCCGAACGAGATGGTGTTTGAAATTTTATAATTGCAGCATACAACTCCCAAATGCTTAAATTAACTTGTCAATTATCTAGTCCCAAATTCAAACGTAAATGCAAATCTTTTAGCATATACACTATTATAAGGCATACATATGCATCATAGCGTAATTTTATACCTAAAAGATTTTTTTTTTTCTAAAGAAAACAAGATTTACTCAAATATTTAAATATTAAATCTCCATTTAAACATCATAATAAAATTATATCTTAGTTAAGCAATTTACTGCAAAATTCTAAAACTATGATGTTGCTTAATCACATTTTATGTTTCAGCTTATAGAATTTTTTTTAGCGAGAAAAAATATTTGATCTTCCTAAATCTCAGGTTTACTCAAACGACCTGAACTTATAAATAGTTCACCTAATCAATGAGCCGAGCCTCTTCCGGAAAGCTTGGCAGAAAATTGGATTTTCGTAATTCTTTTCTTCCGTCTGCTTAAAGCGTACAATATCTACAATATATTATTTTCCTTGGTTCTTTACCGATAGTAAATTGAATAGAGAAATTTCGCTGGGCACCCAGAAATCAAATATTTTTCATATGGAATCAAAATCTAATATCACGTGTATCTAATAATAAAACTTATTGTAGCCAAAATTGATTTACAAATAACTTTCTGGGAACTATAGGAAAGACTGGTAATAATAGTTTGTATAATTATATACTTTTCATATGCTTTTATTACAATTACTTTAAATTTAAAACTGTTAGGTAATAATAAAAAGAAAAGTTAGCAAAGCAGAGAAAGTATCCTTAAATCTATAGAAATCTTAAATCTACCCTTGTTTTATACTAAATTAAAAATACCAGTAAATTAGGCAAGCGCTTTTTTTTTTTTTTTTTTTTTTTTTTTTTTTTTTAAATATATATATAATCTGTTTAGTCGAACTTTTAGAAAATGTATTTACAAAAAATTAAACATTATGATTGCTTGAACAAGCCATTATATAATACCATGTGAAGGTCTCTTACTTGCTTTTGCTGATGTTTATGCGATGATTGAACGATTGAAATTATTTTTCTGCATTGCAAAATAACAAAGTTAAAATATTGTAACTTTTAATGAAAATCAAATGTGCTAGTAAACATTTAATTATATACGACTTTATATATTATCTCTGAAGTGACGATAACTGTTACATTGTATGTTTGAAAAGAAAGAGTAATGATAATTAGAAAGCCATTAAACGAATATTTCCGAAAGAACATATTACGAAAATAGTTAGCTCCCTTTTTTCGAATATGTTGATAAAAATTCTAAATTGAATGGTAGTTTACGGTAAAAATTAACATTGAACTATTGATATTTAAAACAAAATAAAAATTCAGTTTATGAAAAGAAAAAATCTGTAGTGATTCTACTCGACTTTCCGAACAATAGGTAATTAACTATCATTTAAATATACTAAACTAGTTGTTAAATGAGTAATTGAGACTATTATAATAGGGTGTCTAAAATTAAAGTATAAATTTATAATATAAAATTAAAGTCACAAGCCGTTTCCTAGTTTCTTCTTTTGCGCATAATTTTTAAACAAATGAAAGCATGAACATAAAATTTGGATAGCATGTTCTTTATAAAAACCATTGATCAAACCTATTGAACTTTGACATAGTACTTTTTAAATTGATAATAATTTACTTTCTCTCTTTCTCTCTATACACACACACACACACGCATATATATATACATATATATATATGTATATATATAAGTTAGTATTGCTGGCGCCAAATTTTTTTGTCTGCGATAGCATCTCCTCGCGAACGGCCGTATCCTCCGCGTCATGAGAGGTAGCAATGCTTGTCGAATACTCAAAAAAATAAATTTAAATTGGTTAGAAGTTTTTCTTATCTTCACTAACGAAGTTATTAACCGTCACAACTAGCAGGGAATATAAAATGTCATCCATAGTCTCAAAAAAAGAAAAAAAAAATCAATGTTGCTACTGGTAACAAAGGAATTTGTCGTCTGCAAATAAATAAAAAAGCGCTGTCTTAGATATTTTCAATGAAAAAATGAATTTAGGATTCTAGTTAGTCGTCTGCATACATCTTTTTTTTCTACTGTTAGAAAATTAGCTTTCTTACTGGTAATACCTTATGTTATTTTATTTTTTTTATTTATTTATTTTTTTTTTTTTTTACTTTCTCTTACCCATAAGGTAGAGAAAGTATTGTATTTGGGTCAAATTTTCGAACGCGAGATTTTGTTATACTTACAAGTTTTGAGGTCCCCTAAATACGAAAATCATGTTTTTAGCAAATGGTCTGTGTGTATGTGTGTGTGTGTGTGTGTGTGTGTGTGTCTGTGTGTCTGTGTGTCTGTCTGTTATCAGCATATCTCAAAAACAAATTATGGCAAAAAGTTCAAACTTGGTATTCTAAATGTGTATCATATAGGGATGCTACAGTAAGCTTTTCGTTAAGATCAAGCAAATGGTTCGTGTACAGGGACAATCAAGAGAATTCTAATACATTACGTCTATGGGGGAAATTGCAGGAAAGTAGAGTTTAATGTCTATGGACTGCACTAAACCAAATGAAACGAATATATATTTTTTGTAATAGAGATAGTTAACTGGGAAAATTTTTTTGTGTATGTAGGAGCCTCGCGTCCCCCCCTGGGGGGGGAAGTCCCCCCTCGAGGGTAGTCAATTTTCATGATGTGTATCTTTCAAAAGAGCTCGCCAATACCTTTAAAACGAATGGTTGAACCATCGATCTGCGATAATTTAAAACAAAGTTATCGATTTTTTTTTACTTTTAACGAAAAAAAACGTACTTTTTTTTTTTTTTTTTTTTTTCGAGAATAAAATGGACTTTTTTTGGATATTTGGTGTTATACTACTTCTCTAATATGGAAATCGTCTGCCTTATCATAAAAGATAATTTTTTTAAATAATAATTTTAATAAATTATTTTTTAAAAAGAGAATTATTTTTTAATAACCGAATTTAATTCTATATAAATGTAGGGGCACTAATGAAACGGGGGGTTGAGGGGTTCGGTAGCCCCCCTCACACAGAACTAATTACCATATAAAACTTTTCAGAAGCCTAATATGAATTGTTTAACATAGGTTTACATAACAGTTCTCGTTATCTTACCCATTAATCTGCAATCTGTATTTATAGTATTAAATTTCAGGGTAAGAGAAAGTCGTGTGAGTGACACACCAGATTATTCTTTATATCTTACATGTTCTTTGTGTGTGTGTGTGTAAATACTGAAATAATGTCGTGTTTAAAGTGTATTTACCTATTTTATTTAAACACATATTTTAAAATATTTGAGTTATTAATTATAATGTTTAAAAAATGAATATATAATCTTTAACTTATCATAATTTACCTTACATATTATCCTTTTCAATTTTTACATAACTATATTTCAAGCAACTTCGTGCTCATCATCAGTACTAAGTGATCGTCGTTTTTCAGAGTTGAATCCTTCGTGGTTTCGCGACTCTCTTCGTTTCGTTTCCTTTGCTTTAAGTGTCTGTTGCCACACTGCTGGAATAATGCAATGCTCTCCGTCGTTAACTGCAAGGGGGTTAGCAATGATTTCTATGGCCTCCCGTTTTAGAGCGTAATGGTGACTATTGTAACGGACTATTTTATTTATATTAATGGAATTTTAATTAATGGGGTTTGAGTTGTGGGTGATGGATAAAGCAGTAGTTGGTTTATTGTATCTTAATCGGCGCGATGATCTTTTTCTTGATCTTTTATTCTGCGTTTTGTCATTCCTGTATAGCATTTTTATCATTTGTGTATTCAAAATTTATTTTACAAATGCCTGCGGTAGATTTATTGTTAACATTATCTTTTTCATTTCGGGTATGCTGAAAGATGTTTTTATTCGGTTTCATAAGAATATTTGCGCTTAGTTTTTGGCTTCATTTTTTATTTTGATGCTGGTGTTTTGATACCACAAGCTACAGAAAACCAACTGCTAATTGAGAAATTATAAATAAAAACTGCAATACCTCCCTCCCATATAAATATTCTGCACTCCGTTTCTACATTAACCGCGCAATCCTCGTCTGTTCCAATAAAAAATTACTTAAAGGGGAACCCAACCACATTAAAGAAATCACGCTTAACGCTAACTACTCTAAAAATCTCGTAAATAAACTATATAAAAAAAGTATTAAAACCTTAAATAGAATTGACAATGCTTAAAAAACTAAACCCACTTTTACTACTTCCATTCCATTTTGTAACGGCGCCAGCATCAAAGTAAAAAATGAAGTGAAAAAACTAAATGTAAATATTCCTGTGAAACCGAATAAAAACATCCCTCAGCATATCCGAAATGAAAAAGATTATATTAACTATAAATCTACCGCAGACCTTTATAAAATAAATTTTGAATACACAAATGGTAAAAATGTTTGTTATATAGGAATGACAAAACGCAGAATAAAGGATCGAGAAAAAGAACATCGCGCCGACTAAAATACAATAAATCTACTACTGCTTTATCCATCAACCAAAACTCTAACCCCATTAATTTAAATTCCATTAATATGAATAAAATAGCCCCTTACAATAGTCACTCGCTCAATTACGCTCTAAAACGGGAGGCCATAGAAATCTTTACTAAACCCCTTGCAGTTAACGACCGAGAGCATTGCTTTATTCCAGCAGTGTGGCAACAGACACTTAAAGCAAAGGAAACGAAACGAAGATA
The DNA here is from genome assembly GCA_963930645.1 of Salticus scenicus. NCBI lineage: Eukaryota > Metazoa > Arthropoda > Arachnida > Araneae > Salticidae > Salticus > Salticus scenicus. The sequence continues at coordinate 283,935,494 of OZ005652.1, read as the reverse complement.
ACCGCGACATCACGAAGGATTCTACTTTGAAGATCGGCGATCACTTAGCTCTGATGATGAGCACGAAGGTGCTTGAAATATATTTGTGTAAAAATTGAAAAGGATGTTATGTCAGGTAAATTATTTCAGGTATATTTTGGCATAAAACACATATTTTAAAGTCAGATTCAAACTCATTTATATATGTCAGAATCTTCTAACTTCACATTGATAGTTTTTTAACATTACAGAATTAGAAATTTCTATGATACAGTTCATATTTCTGATTATTCGAAGAAAAAAATTCATCACCTAGGACTCTTATAGAGAATGGAGTAAATTTTATCCTTCATTATTTTAAGAAGTAGTTACGAGAAATTTAAAAATGAAGCTGTAGGAGATTTTTCGAAATTAAAATAACATTAAGAATAAACATTTTTTTTTCTTTTCAGGTATTTTCGAAATTATTACCTAGCTGTACATTAGAAATATATAGAGAGTATTATATATTGCTTTAAATTAGATAAAATATTCATTAGTAAAATGTATAGGCATTAGAAAAAATAGGCAATATATATATATATATATATATATATATAATTCTTTTCTTCTTTTAACAAGCAAGTATACCAAAAAGTCCATCTCCAAATTGTGAAAAAAATTTAAAAGTCGCTAAGGGGAAGGGGGTGGGGGGCATATACTAAAACTGTAACGCAAAATTGTCTAGTAATTACAATTTTTTTTTCTATTCTGAAAAAAATAAATAAAAGTAGTGTTAAATAATATATATTTCAATTTGACATAGAATATCGGGATTTCCATAACAGTTTTCTGCTTTTGTCATGAGTTATGCGTTATTAATATTCCATTCAGTAAAAGGCACAGCAGCGAATAGGCGGGCAGAGCCGCGCAGGGATTAATAAGTGAAGCGATTCGGTGGGATGCGAAGCCTCCTACGGGGGTTAGTCAGCGGAGTGAGCAGGTGCAGATATATATTAGTTTATAAAGAATAAACTTTCGTGAAAACGAAAAAATTAAAGAGATAAAAAAAAAAAAAAAAAACTAAATGAGAGACGGTGCTAATGATGCCTTACAGATAGGTGAAGATACACTTTTCTCCAAATGTTAAATTAAAATCGTGTTTTTGATCCTGTATTAACTTTTCTTTTTCTTCCATAGCGGATTTTTTTCAAAAATTATAATTATTATTCCGTGAACTAAGAACGCCGCCAGAATAACAAAAATATCAATAAATGATTTTATAAAGAATACTTCATCCAATGGGTTCATTTGTTTATTTTATTAACAAAAGTTCTCTCTATATGAAGTAGATGATGGAAAAAGAAGAAAGAGAAAAGAAAAACCGAGTTTCAGCGTAACATTTGAAGACCTGTGTATCTTCACTTATCTGTCACGCTTCTTTAACATCATAAGCCCAAATAGTTTTCTTTTCTAAAATTGTTTGAATTTTCAGTTTCTCCGAAGCTTATTTTTGAGACAAAAGGAAGTAATATGAATTTTTAAAACTTATTGCTTATCTTAAAGTTCTATAAAACTCGATTAATGGTTTGATGAAGAACATGCCATACAAATTTCATGCTCATATGTGCATTTGTTTAAAAATTATGCGCAAAAGAAGTAAACGGGAAAACAGTTTTTGACTTTAATTTTGGACTTGAATGTATTTTATAAGATATATATATATATATATATATATATATATATATAGAGAGAGAGAGAGAGAGAGAGAGAGAGAGAGAGAGAGAAAAGAAGTTCTCCTTTTTCGTTAAAAATTTCCTTTTAATATATTTTAAAGCATTTAAATCTCATTTCTAAAAACACAATTTTGTTTTCATTTCTTTCTTTTAAATCATGAGCAAGGTCTTAAGTTTTTTTTTTTTTTTTTTTTTTTTTTTTAACGTGTTCATATATTAATAAATGTAAGAATTTGAATTTACAAGAAAAAAAAACCTAATAATAATAGTAATAATAATAATAAATCATGCATTTCAATGTTGTGTTTATTATAATAACTCATATTTTCAGTCTAAACTCGTTAAATTATCGTTGCTCGTTTACCGTAGAATATGTATTTGGTCTGGAGAATAGATTATGAACATTAGTTAACAAACAAAGCGAATATATATAATCTTTCCATTTGCAAATAAATTAAAACTGTTAGGATAGAATTTATTTTTATCCTGTCTTACTCATATATGATTTATAAAATATTTGTTTTGCGAACAAATTTTCGAAATTAAATTTTTGCTACAGAGGCTGTTCACACATTTTTTAGACGATTTTGATGGAGTGTACTCAAGCAATTTCACTCATATTTCGAGTTTTATTTGTTCAGTTTGATAGCCCTTGTTCTTAACTAACATTCTACATCACAATTTCTATGATAATAATGCTTTTTATAATATCGGAAGAGGTATATTTTTCTACTCCTCTTGAACGGCTTTTCAGAGTCCATAAAGCGTTGTAGGTCGGTGTTTGGATAATGTTGATTTTAAGAGTCGAAAAACACAAAAATCCAACAGTGATACATCAGAAGATTTAGCAGGAATGTCAGTGAAGGGTATGGTCTTAATTCCCGTTTTTTGTTCCATTTTTTTCTATGAAAAGCAATTGCGGATTGTGATGTGTGGCGTATTGTGATGTGTGGCTGCTTGTTTTGTCTTGATACAGTTCAACGGATTGATAGCATTGTGGATAAAGATCTGGATTTTCATTTTTTTTAAATTGGAATTAAAATACTATGTTCTTGAGAGTATTTAGAGTTGATTTTGACATTTTTGTCACATTTTTTTTTGCTTTTATCTTGCGCTTGTATGAAAAACCAGTGGCAATCATAAATCATTTAGAAAAACTTTCTTTTGATGCTTTGAGCCATGTAGCAATTTTTTTTTCTCCACTTTTGTGATAATAAATTGACCATTTTTTATTGCAACCAATTAAATAGACCCAAGATGCATCTGTTGTTGCAACATTTTTCCATTTTTCTCCTGATAAATGCTTTTCATAAATATTTCACTAAAAACTATCTTTGGAAAGAGCGGAAACCTATCCTTCCATCCACTGCCATTTTAAAAGCGCATTTTTGCATCTAAACAAAAATTCTAAATATCAGAAGATAAATAAAACTTCCAAAAATATAACTGTTGTGAAAATAAAATTCTCCATGCAAACGATTTTTTCTTACTGCGAAATAAAATCGTCTAAAAAATGTGCGAACAGCCTCTGTATAATAGTACATTTTGACCTCTACTAGATATAACATTAAGAATTTTATCAATTTTGTCTATGTGTGTCTATTATCAGAATAACAGAAAAACAAATATATCAAAAAGACAAAATTCGCTACTCAAAAAGTGCATTACATAATGATATTACCTGAAACATTTTACTGGGATCAGAAAAATTATTCTTGTACAATTACCTTCGAAAAAAAAATCTCTTTTCGGAAGCTTAAAGGCAAAGGCAGATTCCTTTACGTTAATGTTACAAAAGAAAAGAAATATTACATATATGCATTTAACACATACTTAGTCAATGACTTTGTTCCCACACATTACATTATTTACGTCGCTATTCAATTTTTAAGAAATTTAATTATCAACTATTACTATTCATTTTGCTTAAAATTTTAGGCTAGATTTATTGGTCAGTAAATGGTTCAATTTTTTAAAATCCAAGCTCATAATGATTCAACAAATACAAGCCATAAAGATATACAATTTGGTGATAAAACTTGCGTTTTAGCAATGAAATTTGTGATTTCGTGGCAAAATTTGATAACGACGAAATTTTTGACTTGGCGACGGAATTAGTTACTTGGTGACAAAATTTGGCGAGCTTGGCGATGAAAAATGGCAGCTTTGGCATCATTATTTTTTCCTCCCACGCAAAAACCTCATATCTCTTAAAAGACCAATATCTTACTTCCACAAGATAAGAAGTCAAAGGAAGCTGTAATGTATTACTCTCAATTTCAATCCTAAATTTAAATTCTTGTGTAAACCGGTGTTCTAAACTATTCACCATAAACGATATTTTTACCAAGACCTAACGTATTATTTTAATTTTATATTTTTAAAGGATTAATTAAAGCTCTTACCATGGTTTTTATATTTTTAGCTATCTTTTTTATTATCGTTTGCACGTGACGTAAGCGTCAGATTATAAATTTAAGCAATTAAAGCTAAAGAAAAAGTCAGCTTCATAACAATTGACGGAAAATCCCTTTTTAACTCGTAACTTTTAAGCAATTGAAGCTATCGAAAAACTTTAAATACAAAAATTGTTCTTTAGGGTAAGGCGGTAATTCGCCTTATTTGAAGTATTTTCCTATTTTCAATATTAAAGAAATTATGGGCAAATGAAAATTTCCACCCCCACCATTTCCACCCCCTTTGAGCTGGACACCCCATCTACGAACTCGACCGAGATTTTTACTGTCCTGACAACAACATACCCAGCTGGTTAAATTTAAATAAAAATTACTCCAGTAATCGTGTTAACAACTTAACATGGGAAAAAGCGTTATACATACATACATACATATATATATATATATATAAACTTTTGAACGGAGGGTGGTTTTGGGCTCTAGCGGTCATGATCGGTGAAGATATGAAGAAATTTTCCTGAAGTCATGAGAACCATTGCAATAGGTAGATCTCCTGTAAAGAACCTACCTAATTGAATACATTACATCTGTTGGCAGATTTTCGCGTTGGTATATTTTAGCACCATTTCACAGCACTAAATAAAATGAAACCAATAAAAATAATTACATGATAAGAAACTTTTTATATACCACGTTTTTAAATTTTCTGTTCACTCATAACTATAGAATACATTAGCACTTTATCAATGTGTATAAAATTTTTAAAGTGATAATGACGTCAATTTTTGTGAGATGCATAATTTAACTTTTTACAATTTTTTAACGTTCAAATTTAATTAAACGTATTTATTTTTTTGTCGAAAGAAAATGAACTCGTAATTTTTTTTTTGGCAACAATTAAATTATAGCTATTATTTTAGGGGCTATTTTTAAAGCTATTAGGAGGTTATTATTTTCATATTTTAATTAATTAAAAGAAAACTAATCGAAAATTCGGAAATCTGGCTTCGAAGTATTGTGTTGTCATCGGTTTCTAAGCTCTTCTGAAAGTTTCAAATGTCTAGCTAGTAGAGAAGTTAGTTAAAAATTCGATTGCAAAATTTTTACCGGATAAACAAATGAGAATCGAAGTTAAAAACGGTAAAATTTTGTAAATAAACACCATGCATTTTGAAAATACTTCAGCACGAATTTGATTGCTGTGCTCGTACCTAATTTGTTCGTCTGACGATGGGTAGTGATATTATTTCAACTAAAAACGATTTTTGCGATTTTTTTTTTTTTTTTTTCAATTTATGGTGTTTACTTACAAAGTTTTTTTGTCTATTGCAATTAATACATTTTGCCCTGTATTTCTCTATTACTTATTTTTAGATTCTAAATAGAGACATGTTCGGTTCTTCCTTCGGTTCTTATATTACATTTGTAACAAATATATGCTTGAACTATTGTGAACAAAGTGTTTTTAATATTTAATAGATGTTTGTAATATGTAAAAATATATCGAGTTTACTTTTTGTAAACATCATTATGAAATATTTAAGAATTCTTCTATAAACATATATTGTACGTTTTGAATTTTCATATAGTACCTCTAACAATAACTTATTATTAAAATTAGATAGTTAAGAACTGAAAACAGAACGAAAGAATTATTCAGCTAATTTCAAGCTAATTATTACATAATGAAATTAACAATAATGGAATTTACTAATGTAGTATATTTAGATATATTTATATATACTAGTATCGCCCAGTGGTCGAAACTCGACCTTTTTTTTTGCAAAGCGAGGTAAAGCAAAGTTATTGCCTTGTCCTAAACGGAATGCAATTGCAACACAGCTGCGGCAATTGTTTGCCGATATTCACTCTAACTGAATCAGCAGAGTTTTACTTAATATAACTATTTCTCTCTGTAGATGTTAGCCTTTCCTGAAATGAGAGAAAATCGCAACGTGAAAACGCCCCTTGTTGTGTGATACAGCCCAGAAGCTAATAGGTACCATGTCAAACCAAGGCCCAACCAAGTATCAAATTCTGTTAAATTAATTCGATTGGTTCATAAAGTACAGTGTTTGAACCCAAAAAAAAAAAAAAAAAAAAAGATATTTTTCAAAAATGGTCGAATTGAGTTCAGGAAATTTCAAAACGTGTAACTTTATCGAAAACCGAAAATCTAAAACTTTTCTGAATCTTATATTTTTTACTTATATATGCAGAGGAAAGAATAATAAATATACTTTTTAAAAAATAAAAATAAGTAGTCAATTTCACTTAATTAAAATGCAAGGAAATCTCAAAACGTGTAAATTCATCAAAAACCGGAAATCAAAAGTTTTTATGTATCTTCTACTTGCTTCTTCTACCCACAAAAGCTAGCAATAAAGACACTTTTTTAAAAAATAAGTAGCCAATTTCAGTTAATTGAAACGTAAAGAAAGCTCAAAACATGTAAATTCAGCAAAAAACAGAAATCGGAATTTTTTCCGTATCGTCTACTTATACATGCAGCAGTTAGTGACAAATCCATTTTCCTTTTATTTAGTATATTAGTTGAATATTTATTGTTTAAATATCACCCTTTGAAATGAAATGTTTATGTTTACATTCGAAACTGGAAGTTTGCCATTTTTTTTTCTGGAGTTTTGTGATTTTAAATTAAAATTTTATCAATTTTACAGAAAAAATAACTCAATCAAACACTTGTAGACAGTAACTTATATATAACCCAAATATCGGAATTAAAATCAGCAGATAATTTCCGTTATTACTTTCTTCTATATGTAATATAGAGAAAGTATTGGATTCGTAAAAATTTTCGACCTCGGGTTTTTGATGAATTTACACGTTTTGAGAGCTGTAGAACACGATTTGACCATTTTTAGAAAATGTCTGTCTGTCTGTCTGTCTGTGTGTGTGTGTGTGACAAAATTTTGTGGCAACTGTATCTCAAGAACTACTGCGCAGAATTTCATACAAATTGGTATGTAGTTGCTCCTTGATATAAATTAGTGCCTATCAACTTTTGGTAAAAATTGTCTTTTTGGTTGCGTTGCCACCCCGCTTTTTCTAAATTTTTAACATGGTGATATAGGACAAAATTTTGTATAAATGTGCATAAAAAGAATTATTTTTTAGTAATCATTATGAAATTTACAAGAATTATTTAAAATAGAGATAGTCAACTGAGAAAAAAATTTTGTATGCGTAGGAGCCTCGCCACCCCCCGTGGGGGGGAAGTCCCCCCTCGAGGGGAGTAAATTTCCAAGATGGGTATCTTTCGAAAGGTCTCGTCAATACCTTTAAAACGAATGGTTGAACTATAAATCTGTGATAATTTAAAACAAAGTTATCGATTTTTTTTACTTTTAACGAAAAAAAACTTAGAAAAAAATCGTTTTTTTTTTTTTTTTTTTTTTTTTTAACGAAATTTAACCAGACTTGGTATTTAGTTGGCCCCTGACATAAACTGAGGCTGATTAGATTTGGGGATCAATCGCTCAACAGGTGGCGCTGTGATCGTATTTTTTCTAAATTTTTAACATGGCAGTATAGGAAAAAATTTCGTATAAATGTACATAATGAGAGTTATTCTTAACCTGTGATTGTGAAATTAATATGAATTATTGATAATAGTAGTAGTTAATTAGGGAAAAAATTTGGGGCATGGCTTCCCCCCCCCCCTAGGGGGAAGTAAACCCCCCGGGGGGGTGTGTAAATTTTCAAGATCGGTATCTTTCGAAAGGTCTCGTCAATACCTTTAAAACGAATGGTTGAACGCGTGAATTTGTATAGGAAAATATAGAAGAAAGTCTTGTGGTGGCCACAACATACTAGTTTTTTAATAATTTTTTACAAAAAATCCAAACGATTAACATAGAAAATCTTTTTAATGGCTCCATGGACAAACAGTGACGTCATCACTTGGCTTGCGTATAGTGATGCTACATTATACAAATTACTGTGTTTATGGTTTTATTTGAGCTTTATGAAATTGCCAGATTTAACAACTTTCTACTTTTAGGTATTTTTTAATGTAAAGGAATACGTGTATAAAAGGGAAAAATGGGGGAAAATGCATAAAAAATAAATGTATTTTTAAATATCTTCTTGACATCGCAAGAAAATAATATTTGTATTCCCACCTTACGGCTAACCATACCTTTCGAATGATCAACCCTCTACTCCCATAATTAATATGTTAAAAAGGGACAACAAATTTTATGCTTGCCTATTAATATATAGATATGTACATATATGATTTTAAATAATCAATATTTAACGTAAAGAAAGAGTGTAGCATTCTTTGTTAGAACGTATAGGCACAAGATTCTTTGTTCGAAGTTCAACTATGAAAAACTAATTATCTGCAATTCAAAATTGTGATGCTCTTAAATTTTTATCGTTTACATAGTAAATACTTTCTGTTATCGATTCTGATACAATAATATCGTCTTTTATTTATTCAACAAAGTATCTCAAGAATAATATAAATAATATTTTTTGCGAAACTTTTGTAGTATTTTCATATTTACTTAAATTTATATGCACCAAAGCACTGCTGCCAGATCGAAATTTTAAAAGTTCCCACATTTCGCTAGAAATTTTCCCTTTTTGGCATAAAATTTTCCCCAATTGTTCAACATTTAAGGCTTTGAAGCTGTTCAGGGTAAACTAACTTGCACTGAATATGGTATTGTGTAAGGGTTAAGGTAAATTATCCACAATTTGAAGGCGTCTAGCGGTCTTTTAATTAAATAACACTATTTTTTAATCGGAAACTTCATATTATTTAATCGGGGGAAAAATGACAGCAAAAGGTTACTAAAGTTTAATATTAAAAATGTATGTTATTCAATTAAGAGATGGCTAAAAGCCCTGTGCGTTGGACCTAGGTCTGGGTAAATTGCCCATCATAAGTATCTTTCTACGGAATCCTAGTCAATATTCGCGCGTATTTCTGAGAAAATCAGGGAATGCTTTGAATAACTAGGCCGAATAAAAGTAAATCAATATTTTTTTCCAGAATATTTTAGATTATTATTACAAAAGATGAAAAAATTGCACAGATTAGCTTTTAAGATCTCAGTATATAGAGAAATTGGTTCTGATAGCTAGAGTTGGAGGAAAAAAATCTCACAAAAAATGGTTTAAAAACTGACAAAGTAAAATTTCCCTTTTCGAGAAGAAATTTCCCTTTTTCCCACAATATCTAAAATCGCATCAAAATTTCCCACTTTGAGGGAAATTTCCCTCAATCTGGGAGCACTGCACCAAAGGTTTAGTTTAGTTATTTGCTTCTACTAGAGAGAAAATGGAATTGCTTACGTAACCTAATTTTAAAAAGTCCGAGGAAGGGCTATTATGTAGCATCAGTATTTCTTTGATATTGCGTAACTGAATGTTGTCATGGAATATATTTACCTACAATACATTATTCATTCTATATGTTTATGTATTTTAAAATACATTAAAAATATAATTTTTGAAAGTTTAACGATTTTACGCTTTAAAGTAATTAATTATAGAAAATGTTAATCAAATGAACTTAAAGTATTTTTCTGGGTATTTCATTTGCAAAATACGTTGTATTATCTACTACATATTTATTTTGTTGTGTTCTAATGATAAATATTATATGTTTATAAAATATAAACGAAATAATATTTATTAATGAATAAAACTGCCGGCTGATTAAAAAAAATAAATTTACTGGATAGCCATAATTTTTCTTAAAATTACAAAAAAAAAAAAAAAAAAAAAAAAAAAATTCCTTAAGAAAAAAAAAACTAACTACATGGGGAAATTTTTAGAATTAAATGTAATGTTATAAATTAAAGAAAAACAAAGAAAGGACATTTTCCTTTTTAAATCACACTTGCCTACCAAACGCCGACTGCTTTAATTTTTAATTCTTATTCTCATGGTTCTTTCATTTATTTTCATTTATTTATTTTTATGTTTTCATATATATATTTTTTTAAATTTCACTTGCACTGATGAGGAAAATTTAGAAGTTTCAGAACGACCGTTTGTTGTTTTTTTTAAATTCTTTAACTTTATCTCCTTTTTAATGTTGTTTTATTTTCATTTAATTAAAAATATAATGCCAAAATATTTACACTTAATTTATGACTCTAGTTTAAATAGGTGCAAGAACCAAAATAATAATGAAAATACAAAGATTTAACCCAGAAAATTTTTTTGTATGCATATGTTTTATTTAAAATATCAAAAAGGATCTTTAAAAAAATTATAAAAGAATTAATATTTGAAAAAACGCAGCAACAATCAAATTTTATCTAGCGTAGTCATGTTTGATCCTGCTTTATTTTAATTCTTATTAAAAACACTTTTTCTCCTCTTTGTGTCAGAAAATTCCAGTAATTCATAAGACTTAGTTGAAGAGAAACATTTTCTAAGCACTTTATTTGTTTTTCTTATTTTTCCTGAAACATTTAAACTCTCAAGAAGTATTCTCTTTTTGAAATACACATGCTTATAAATACCTCTAGTTTTATTAAAACCCGAATAAACTACTACGTCAGAAACGCCAAAGAAAAATATTTGAGATGCATACAGCTGTTTCGGTAGCCTTAATCGTACCGTTTTCAGTGCAAAATCGATATCTGAATCTGTAGAAGTGCTCGTATTTAACCCCTTAACGCGCGCTGTCCTCACTGCGAGGACGCAAAATTTAAGATCCAGCTGCAAAAATTCATCCCGGAAATTGTTTAGCAAAAATTCACGTTTATAACATATCAGAAAAGGCCGGATTTTTAAACCTTAAAATTAAAAATTTCTTTTTGTTTAATTTAGTTCATGAATTCCGGTGGCAGTATAATTTAAATGTTTCAAATTGTCTTGCGCCGCAAAGGGATATAGGAGAGGGCCCGAATTTAGTTCAACCAATAGGATTACGGGAAAGGTGGGGAAAGTGGCCAATAGGAATTTAGGAACGTAAGCTCTGTAAATTCCTAAATTCCTATTAGCCACTCTCCCCACCTTTCCCGTAATCCTATTGGTAGAACTAAATTCGGTCCCTCTCCTATATATACGAGCACTTCTCCAGATTAAGAATTCTTTTTGCAGTGAAGACGGTACGCTTAAGGCTACCGAAACAGCTGTATGAATCACAAATATTTTTCTTTGGCGTTTCTGACGTAGTAGTTTATTCGGGTTTTAATATTCCAACGCCAAGTCTCCTGTTATTATTATAACTATTGTTTATAGACTGCCATACTCCCCTGGAAGTAATTGGAAATACAATTTATTTTCAAAAACATACATTAAAATTTCTATATACAACGTTTGAAGACCTGGTGGTGACAACCAAAATTGGACGAGCAATGAATAATATCTGGTAATCTGCGGGAGAAATTCCCGAAGTTTCATTTCTTTGTTTCAATATTTCATTTAAGATAACACATGCATACATGAAAGGACATCTAAAAAAGATTAAAAGCAGTAAAGTTTGATAGCAAATTTGAAGAAAATCGTTAGAACCGTTTTTTGAGATACCGACTTTTAGTCATATCTCTGATTTTTACCAAAACTTAGCGAACTCATGTGTTCACCGGAAACGAACAATTACATATTTAAAAGGGAGTTAATATGACGATTTTGGGGGAAATCAGTAGATCCATTAACAAAGGTACCTACGCAATTTCGAGAACTCAAATAGACATATTTATATAGGATGACCATCGCCTTTTCCTGATTTCACCAACTAATACATACTAAAGAATGCCTAATAGCATGTTTAAATAGCAAATTTGAAGAAAATCGTTATAGCTTTTTTTTTTTTTTACGATACGGATTTATGATCGCACTTACGGTCTTAAATGACTACTTTCGGTTTTCAATATTCACTAAAAGTGAGGAAAATCATCCATACACTAAACCTGTCTTAATTTTGAACTTTCGTCGCTCCATCTTTCATTCGTTCTGGAGATGTAGTGTCAGAATATTGTCAGGGTAAAAATATCCGCAGTTGTGTAATTTTTATTTTTCCTTTGAAAACTGTCCAGCTTAATCATTTAAAAATAAGAATGAAAAGGATAGGGATTTTGTCGGACACCGTATATCCGTATCCAACAGACATTAATGTTTGAGACATTCGATATCCTGCAAAATCACTATCTGTTACCTCCCTACATTTAAACTTTAAAAATGGTGATCTTTTGAAAGAAAAAAGAAAAAGTATCCAAGTGCGGATTTTTTTATTTATTTATTTTTTTTTTTTTTGTCCCTTAATGCACATACAGACATACAAATACACACACGTACACAAGTACATATATGCCCACAGATCCATTGCCAAAAACAACTTTTTGCCCTCGAGAGACCTCAAAACATGTAAATAAGGGAAACCTCTATATATCGAAATTTATTACCGAATATAGTATTTTCGTTATCAACGGTAGTCAAGTAATGGAAGTAATACATCAAGTAATATATACAGGGAAGTGCGGTTTATATTAGATTGCTTCTTAAGATAAAAAGTATGATTTAAGTACAAAATTTAATTTCAAACCTTGCTCATAAATGGCCCATAGGTGGCTCACAAGTCATGTGGATAATTACTATCTGGGTTATTTGTAAAGAAAGTGTTATCTACAGTGGCATCAAAATTAAAAAAAATGCAGAAAGTCGAAAATGTGCCGTGAAAATTTTACGCTACTTTGAATTTATTTTGAAATTTTGGGGAAATTTATAAATAACAAAATGGTGCTACATTATTTGATTGTAGTAATATTTTTAACTACCAAACCCGTGCGACATTTTGGAACTTTAGTTCTTTTCTTATTTACATTTAAAATTTGAAATTTATAAATCTTATACTATTAAGTGAGCAATATTTGTATATATATATGTATATTTCACTGTTCTCGAAAACGGTAGCTCGGGCAGTCACGTGATTTAACACAAAGATGCCCTCCGAAGGGTCATTGTGCACATCGAAGTCAGATTTTCAAATTTATGATTAATTTTCTTTTAATTAATAAAAATAGGAAAATAAAGCTTTCCATTTCTATAATGACGCAGAATGGAGAATCTTAGGAGAGGTTTGATTGTTTTATTTGATTTTCATTGTTTTGAGTGTATTTTACATCAAACTACAGCTACGTTATGACGAATTACAAGAGATTTGATTGGTTTACTTGATTTTCATGGATTTGAGTGTATTTTACGTTGAACTGGAGCTACGTTATGAGGAATTACGAAATATTTGATTGGTTTATTTGATTTTCATTGATTTGAGTGTATTTTATGTTGAACTAGAACTACGTTATGAGGAATTACGAGAGATTTGATTTTCAATGATTTGAGTGTATTTTACGTTGAACTAGAGCTACATTTTGAGGAATTACAAGAGATTTGATTCGTTTATTTGATTTTCATTGATTTGAGTGCATTTTACATTGAACTTGAGCTACGTTTTGAGGAATTACGAGAGATTTGATTGGTTTATTTCATTTTCATTGACTTGAGTGTATTTTACATTGAACTACAGCTACGTTAGGAGGAATTACAAAATATTTGATTGGTTTATTTGATTTTCCTTGATTTGAGTGTATTTTACATTGAACTAGAGCTACATTTCGAGGAATTACGAGATATTTGAATTGGTTTATTTGATTTTCACTGATTTGAGGTAGGAGTGCCCAGTGATGTTTTTTTTTGGTTTTAACATGCTTGACAGTGATTGCTGCGAAAACGAGTTTCGTGCGTTTTCAGATTCATGCACAATGAGGTAGGGGTGTCCAGTGATTTTTTTTTTTTTTTTTTTTTTTTTTTTAACATGCGTGATAGTGATTGCCGCAGAACCGAGTTTCGTGCGTTTTCAGATTCATGCATAGCGTAGTAGTGGTGTCCAGTGATGTTTTTTTTTTTTTTTTTTTTTTTAACATGCTTGATAGTGATTGCTGCGGAACCGAGTTTCGTGTTTTCTGAGATTCATGCACAGCGAGGTAGGGGTGTCCAGTGATGTTTTTGGTTTTAACATGCGTGATAGTGATTGCCGCGGAACCGAGTTTCGTGTGTTCTGAGATTCATGCACAGCGATGTAGGGTTGCCAAGAGATTTTTTTTTCATGTGCTCGAAGCGCAAATACGTGCGTTATAGTGATTGCTGCGAAAACGGCTTACGTCCGTTCTCTGATTCGACCATTCATCGAATAGTGACTTTTACTGTTCGAGCAACAGCTTCAACTGTTTCCAGAATATTCGAAGAATTACTATTTCTATTTGACTGTTTTCGAGAATATTCGTTTTAATAACAGTTTCGTTGCACAGATTGGAGAAATTCAAAAAATGTTTGATATTGTCAAGGAGATCCCATACTAAAACTGTGAAGAAAATTGTCGCCAATCGAAATATATTTATTTAAACGTTTCAAATATTCAATTAAAAAGAAATCCTTTAAATATAGTGCCCAGCGAAGCTAACGAAGCCTGCTAGTATTATACCAATATAACCACCTAATTAAATTTTTAATTTCCCAGAAGACTGATTTTTATTAGAATCAAGTAATTATCGTGCAATAGTGAAACCAAAATCATTCAAAGAAAGGTTTCAAAATACAATTCATAGATGACGACCCAGTTTTCATATTTCCGCAGGCAGTACAGTTTTAGTATAGGACAGCCATGACGCGTTTTAAATTTTTTTGCCCATGGGTGAGGTGACATTTTATTTATTTATTTTGGCATAATTTTTTGTTTAAAAAGAAACAAATTCCTAATTTGATTATACTTTTTATGATTGCGTTTCTTAGTGAATTTATGATAATAATTCATTCTGCATATACCTTTAATGTATTGCTAGCGTTAAAATGACGCATGCAAAGAATCTGAGACGAAACAACTTTTAAAAACACAATTCTTCCATACAATGCTGTCATCAGACAAATGGCGCTATTTTTTCTTATTAGATCATCGAGCCAAATCCGCGTGCTGAAATATTGTCCATTTATAAATATTATTTTTTAACCTCGTGTATTTTATTAATTATATCACTATCCTATTGTTTCGACAAAATTTAATCATAAGTGGACCACGTTAGAGAAATATTATACAGATAATATTATAAGTTCTTCTGATGAATCCGACATTAAAAATACTCAATATGATGACAATTTTTTTTTTTTTTTTTTTTTTTTTTAGCACGAGTAAAAAAAAAAAAAAAAAAAAGAAAAAAGAAAGAAAGATAGAAATTTCCCGTACTGGAATTTTGCAAATTATATTTTAGATCAAAAAGCAACCGCAGAGCTGGTAAATTTCTTGCAGATTTTTGTAGTGAAAAATATGAAAGTAAATTACAAAGTGATTTTCAAAATTTAAATAATATAAACTTTATTTCGTACTGGCACTGTAAAACTAATAAAAATACGCTATTTACATTAATATTATTTGGAAATGTGAAAAGATTAATTGACGTTAAAAAACTATTTAGTTAAAAAAAAAAAAAAAAAAAATGCTATAGACTGTTACTGCTCACCTATTCAATTCAATTAAAAATGAATGTCAAATCATGAATTTTTAGAAGATAAGTGTAGGGTGTTAGGCGAAAATATTTTTCACATTCAGTATTTAGAAATTTTTAAACTAGGAGGTTTATTTTTTTTACGTTATATTTTTAAAAGTTCCTATTACTTCACAATTTTAAAATAACGTTTTAGAATTAGATGGATTAGACTAGTAGGTCCATACAAGTGTGGAAAAACGTCTTTTACAAGTGTAATTTTCAAACTTTTTGACAGTGTTTCCATTAAACACCGTTTGCCTTTTTACCTAAGAAGCGCCATCGGTTAAAGGCACGTATTTTTCGATGACGTGAAAGTGGAAAATACTGAACAACCACCATTATTGACTCCAGGAAGTGTTTTTGATAATCTCGATGATCTCAGGTAAGACCTGGACGGCGATCATGAGATGCAACTTGAAAAAAAAAAAAAAAAATAATAATAATAATTCCTCTTTATCAAAATTTATGTACCCAAAGGCCTAAGAGGTAGAATTATTTTTTTCCCTTAGAAAATTAACCATGAATTGTTTAAAAAACACTCGTTAAGAATTTTTCAAATAATAGTATTTTTAGGATTACTTTACCATGATTTGTTTAAAGTAGTAACACACGTTTGGAAGCATATCATAATAATACTAATAATAAAAATTGATAAATGGTGGACACAATGAAAACTGCACTTGCATTTTAAATAATTTTTTAACATATTTTAATAGTTTAAGTTTATATTTTGTGTTTAAAATTATTCTTTGTTTTTGGTTTAAAATTTTTTATCACAATAGATGAAAAAAAGTGAGCATAAATCTCAGACTACTGCACAGGGATCTGTAACAGAGCGTATTTTAAGACATTTTAAAACTTCGAAAAAACCAATTATGTTCTATATAATTTTGTTTTTGTTTGTTATATATATTTTTTTTTTAGAAATTCCCCAGGAAAAAAAATTGAGACATTTCAAGAAGAAGAAGAAGGAAAGAGTAAAATGCTTCCCTCCTACACCCATAAGGACTGCAGTTGCCTGGTTGGTAGAGAGCCGATTTTGTAATTGGAAGGTTGCGGGTTTGATACTCGAACCGGCCGAAAACCGTTTTTGTATAATTTAATTTTTTTTTTCTTGTGTTTGATAACCTTCAGGCGAGGCCGCCTGCTTGGTCATGATGGCCGATATGGAAATTATATTTCTCAGCTATCATATCCGTTGTGTGATGTCACTGTGTACGTACCTATCACGTGTGTACGTCACTGTTTGTATCATCCTTTTTCACTGTATGCGCACGCACCGAGAGGCGCACCTGTTTTAATCAGAGATGTTTAATCGTTGTCGAGGGAAAGACGTTCCCGCTTGGATGTAAACCAATGTTTCGTTTTTAAATGTAATAGTTATGTGATGTCCCCTTTATGTTTTAAATAAATGTTGTTAAATGTTATACTGGTCTGTAGCCGTTTCCCTATATTTTTGGGGGCTCGACCTGTCCCGAAATATCTACCCCTAGATAGACGTTGCTAACGGAAAGCCGCTACTTCTGTTTTCAAAAACAGTAGCGTGAAAATGTTGTTTGTTTTCAAGTAGCTATGAACATTTTTTTTTTTTTTTTTGTGTAGACGATATTTTACTTATTATTTCATTGAAATACATTCGGACGTTTTAAAAAGGATACTTTCTGTTGTTCGTTTCATGTACTGAACGTTGTTCTATATTATGACGTAAATTTACGTTTTTCAGTATGAAATATCAGCATTTTTCATGACGTTCCTTACTATAATGCTTCATTTCAATATGATTCCAGTTTTGTTCCTGCCGATGATTTGAAATTTATCAGTGTGCTATTTTCTTCATGCCCGACGTTCTTAAAGTGATTCATTTCGATTAAAGTTTGTTTTTCACGTAATAAGAGCATTCTATACGGATTCATCATCATCTATCTGATCCTGCTTCATAAAATGATTTCATCAACGCTGCATATAGGACTGCCCTTATAGGACTGCCCTTAATGTGAGCATGCATTTTTTTTTTCTCTCCTCTCTGCATGATAGTATATAAAGAAAATTTTTTTTTCATTTGTAGTTTAAATTATGATTTAAATTCATTCATTGCCGTTTTACTCCCTTTAAAATTGACTTGCTTGTTCATTTTTATACAAATAAAGAATTTTCTTCCCCCATATTTAATTGCTTTCCCTCAATAAAAAAAAATATATTCTGTTCCCCAATATTTATTTATTGTTCCTAAAAATATATACACTGTAAAAAAAAATCAGGAACGTTCCTGGGAAATTTAGGGCAGCTAATGTGCCTAATTTCTACCAGTAACCTTCCTGGAATTAACCAGGAATCTTTCTGAAAAATTCGGAAACACTCCCTCTAAAAGTCAGTAACCTTCCTGGAATTAACAAGGAACCTTTCTGAAAAATTCAGAAACCTTCCCTCTAAAAGTCAGTAACATTCCTGGAATTAACCAGGAACCTTACTGAAAAATTCAGAAACCTTTCCTCTAAAAGTCAGTAACTTTCCTGGAATTAAAAAGGTACCTTTCTGAAAAATTCAGAATTTTTCCCACAAAATATCAGTAACCTTCCTGGAATTAACCAGATACCTTTCTGAAAAATTCAGAAACCTTCCCACTAAAAGTCAATAACCTTCGTTTAATTAACCCGGAACTTTTCTGAAGAATACATAAATCTTTTTCACTTAAAGTCAGTAACATTCCTGGTAAAAAAAGCAGGATAACTATATATTTCAGAGATATACCTGAAGAATCATTTTGATTTTGACGAATACATAGTTCACAATTTATTTAGCTTAAAAGTTTTGCAAGGTAATTTTTGTTTATTTCACGAACGTTTTAAAATATATAGCACACACACACACACACACACACATATATATATATTTATATATATATATATAGTTCATAAATGCAATATTTATCTTAAAATTTTGTACAGACTAGTTTGATGGTAAAATTAAATATGTTTAACTATTATCGTATATATATTTTTTCCTTATAGAATAGATATTTAAAAAAAAGAAACTTAATATACGTGGTTTTGTATTAAAATTTTTATCAAGTCAAATATTTTGAAAATTCATTAAATATATTAAAATTCTGAAAGAACATGCAAGTCTTTCAGCCTCTCCCCATGTGACAAGACAAAATTAGGTTGTGGGCCACCCTTCGCCATGGCAGAAAATGGTTGCCCCTCCTTTACTGTGACTGAAAAAATATTGTGTACTCCCTCTCAGAAAGCTTATAATATTTTACTACTCCCACCTCTACACACAGATCGAAATCCATAACAACATTTGGGATTATTATAAAGAAATATAATTTTGTTATCTATGTAATGATCGCCGAACATAAAGTTGTACATTTTTGCTTTAATTTTTTTTTACAGAAAATCAGTGCTTGTATATGACAGGTATTGAGAATACAAAGGTGAAGACATTTTTAGAAAACAAGATTAAAATAATTAACAATCAAACATTCCTTAATACTCAGTTCAAAAGTGTATGATGAACATTTTGGTGTTTCTGTAATTACAGAAAAAATCATTTGTATTCCTAATGCCTTAAAACTATAATACATTCTAAGATAAAAAGCCACTCTAGAAGCATTAACAGAATCTGAATTAAAATTTTTCCTTTTAACATTTTTTTTTTTTTTTTTTTAATATGTTAAAAATCTAATACCATTTTTTTTAACGTTTTAACTTTAACCAGCTTTTGCCTGAATTAGATAACAGTATAAGATACTATTTGATCCATAAAAGTGCTTTTACCCCCTTATTTTTAATACTCAAATGAGTTTAAAGCTAAGTCCTCCAGTGCATAATAACACACTTTCAGCTTTTTCCAACATTCAGACCAATTAATTACCAATTTATATATATATATATATATATATATATATATATATATATTATTTTTATTATTATTTTTATGTGGGGGGGGGGGTTGTTATTGAGAAATTATCACATTTTAAAAATCAAAAATTTTGCATTTTTAAAATGATACATTAAACTTTCAATAATTTGTATGATATGCAAAATTGTTAACAGTTTTGTAAAATTTGTTGTAATGATTTGACTAGAAATACCGTTAAGTTGTTGGCAGAAAAAAAAAAAAAAAAAAAAAATCATATCCATCAGATACACCAATATCAAATTGTAAACATAAATAAAAAATATATTAAAAAAAAAAAAAAAAAAAAAAAAACAGAATTTAAAGGAGAAAGTAGTAACATTAAATCAAATTTTTTTCCAAAACAAAAGAATTCTCTTTCGGACTGTGTAATGTAGTTATTGAAAAAAGTAATGGTATTTGTCAGATAAGGCATGAGTAACAAAATGTTAAACAAGTGTTCATTTTGTAACCTATTTCAGTACAATGTAGCGTATAAAATTTCCTTAATTGGTATGGGAAAAATCTCAATGTTCTATGTTTTTGAAGAAGCTGCAGGAGTCTTCAGAAAGCCATCACTTTTTTTTTTTTTTTAATCAACACTAATGAAAAAAAAATCATTAACACAAAATCTTCAATATGTTAAGGTGGTTCTGGAAGTATACATGCCTAAGAAGATATTTATTTTTAAATGTTATAGATTTTTAGGGCTTTGACACACATTTGGCATACTGTTATTTTTTTTTTTTGATAGAACAAATTGTTGGGGGGGAGGGGGGGGGGACAAACCATTAACGCATAGGGTTGCATTTTTGAACATTTAAAATGTTCAAAATTTATTATAACTAATAACAGTAGTTTTATTGAAATTTTTATGTTACAGAATAATTTTTAAAGTTGTATTTGAAAAGGAATTCTCCCAGTAAATAATGATGAATAGGCTACTTTTGTACACATCCCTGATTTCATTTAGTTACTATATGCACCCAATTGTCAGATTACATCATAATGGCTTGAAATATGGGTTAAAAAAAAAAAAAAAAAAAAAAAAAAAACTTAATTCTAGTGATGATTTAGTGAAACTTTATTCCACTAGGATATTAAGATACAAAGAAAACATTCAAATAATTTTTATTTACAGCTTAAAATAGAAAATATGATCAAGATACCAACATTATTCAGAGCAAAATATCTATCATAAAATTTATTCATACAATCTTCTTTATAATGATACATGGGTTTATTTTACATACTTGCCAACAAAAATCACAAAAAACATTCAGTTTAGAAAATACGATATACAAATATATAAAATAAATGAATTATATATAAAAATACTGCCAACTCAATAATTTTTTTAAAAATAATAATCCAATAAACTACCATAGCAGTTCAATCAGGCAAGAAAATATAATGAAATTAAAGACATTCAATTATGTTTTGAACGATATACGAAGATATCAAAATAATGGAATATGCATAAAATATTGCTCATTCTGTAATAAACTAATCACGCACTGATTAATTTTAAGTAAAGCAGCTTCTCTAGTATATTATCCAACAGTTGTTAATATAAAAATCAAAGCACATGCGACACACGCGAAAAAAGTTACGAACGATACGAAGCCAAGATGGCGATCCACCGATATCAAAGATGTTGCCACGCAACAGAAACACGTACTTACTGAATTCAGGAAATTTTTCGCCCGAAAACTTATTTTTGCCAGTAATCTGAAAAAAAAACCCGTGAAAACCAGGAACGTTGCTTGAAATAATGCGTAACGTTATGGAATTTTCTTACAGTGTATGTTCTGGCTTTAATCCATTCTTTCCCCAATATTTATTTAAAAAAAAAAAAAAAAAAAAAGAACAATTTTTTTTATTTACTTCGGTTCCCTTATTTTATTTTTATTGCATCCTAAAAATGGCCCTTAAATTAGGCGATCTGCTAGTTGCAAATTCTTTGAAATATTCTAAAACAAATACCATAAAATTACTCAACACGCTGTTAGGATACCCAACATTTGATCATCAATCGCGTAAACGTATGCGAAATTTTAGCGGTTTTGCTGCCGATTTCGACATCAACAAACATCAAGAAAACATTTTAAAAACGTTTAATTTATCCGATTTTATATCAATCGCTAATTCGCTACACTTAGAACCAGTCGGTAGTAAGGAAAATTTATGTAAAGACATTTTTAATGCACTTACTAATTTATCTGAGTTTCAGAAAACATTAGATACTAGTTTTTTGTCAGACGAAGACGATCTCAGTGTAAATACACATTATCTTGAAACCCCTTCTTCGATCGTTCCAAATACTTCTGTTTTTCAAACCCAAACCGAAACCGAAACCTTCCCTACGGAAGTTCGAAATATTTCTCCGAATGACGCTGCAGACGCGATGTCTGATTTGAGTAACCATTTCTGGTTTCTTCTCAGAGATCTAGCTAGCACGTGCAGAACTTTTTCTGGAAATGATTCATATTCTATTCGTAATTTCTTTAATGACATTGAGGAACAATTCTGTTTATTTCCTAGTCTTACCGATCAACAAAAACTTATTTTTGCTGAACGTTTAATTAATGGTTCTGTTAAAACATTTTTATTTTCGCAGCGAAATCTTAATACTTACGAGTCATTTAAAGCCGCGTTAATTTCTGAATTTTTGGATACCATACCATCCATTGAAATACATAAACAACTAGAAAACAGAAAAATGCGTCCTAATGAAACTGCTACGCAATATTTTTTAGCGATGCGCGAAATTGCTAACCGCGGTAATGCTATTATTGACGATTCTTCAGTAATTCAGTACACCATTCAAGGTATACAGGGTAACCCCTCTGAAAAAATTCTTCTTTGTGGAGCAAAATCTTCTTCAGAATTTAAAGAAAAATTGCGTGTTTATGAAACTGCTCTTAATACAATACACTTAAATCAACGAAATTCAGTTAATTATAAACAAACATATGACAGTCGAAAACGCAGTACTGGTCACACACAACCAGCTTTCACTCGCGAATCCAAATTTAATAATGGTCCGGCATCTCAAAATAAATTACGTTGTTTCAATTGTAACGATATAGGTCACTTATCTAAATTTTCTCCTAACCGTTCTCGTGGCCCTAGGTGCCTTGCATGTGGTCTTTTTGGACACAAGTCTACCGATTGCCGCCGAACCGCTGCAAATGAAGGACCTCCTTCCAGAGATAGAGTTAACACTGTACATGAATCGCATGCTTCTCATATGTGTAAACAAGTTAAAATTAGTGGTGATGAATTAACTGGTTTGGTTGATACTGGTAGTCAGTTAACCCTTTTGAAACATTCTGCATGGATAAAAATAGGTTCCCCACCGTTGTCAAAAATTAATAAATCCTTAACTGGTTTTGGCTTTGCGCGTATACATGTTGTGAAGGTGTTCACATATATTTGGTTAAATTTTAATTGAATTTTTAAATAAAATAAAATCTAATGATAAATGAATGCATTATTGCAATAAAAAAAATAATTAAATTTTAAGTGAGATATTATATTTACATAATTTGTTCTTAAGCATTTGGAAAAAGAATTATTTTTAAATGTCGTTAAAAATTACACAATTTTAATTATACATACGACCTACACTATTTATTAACATAAAACAATAACACACATCATTCAGAAATCTAAATTGTATATGTTTATATCTAAATCATAAATAAAATGTTTATCTTTTTGAATAGAAAAGTACTTTATTTTATGGGATAAAAAGAAAATAAAAGAAATAATATCTAACGGAAATTCTGACATTAAACGTAATTATAAAAAAAGTGTTCTCAAATAGTCATAAAAAAAAGAAAACTCATTGTCAGAATTTATATTATTGCAACACCGAATATAATTTAAAGTGTTTTTTTTTTCTTTTCGAATTTTACAGACTTTTAGAAACTTGATTGATGTTCGGAAAAATGTTTTACGACTTAAAAGGAAAGTATAATACTAATTATTTTATAATTTTTTCAAATACAAAAATTAATAATTCACACTTTATTTTGGTGTGATTTCAATATTTATCTGGTGCATATATATAATTAAATTAAAATTATTACCAATTATGCGTAATATTATATATATTTTTAATATACATTTAGCTAAGTACTTTTGCTGATATTTTTAATATTTTTGGGTCTCTATAAAAAAAAAAAAAAAAAAAAGATAATAATAATAATTGAAAATTGAAATAGTTGGAGCAAAAGTACTTGGTAGGTTTGAAACTTCATTTATTCATATAGTTATTTTTCATAAACACAGTTTTTTTTTCTTCTCATTTATAGTGCATAATTATCACTACATTTTTTTCACAAATATTTATTTTATAATTGATGGCATGAACACAAATATTTATTTTATTATTGCATATATAGAGAGAGAGACTAAGTATTTTTGTTGAGATTTGTCATGCAATATTTTTATTGCTTTAAATATCAACTAAAAGTTTAATTAAAACAAATAAATATATAAATCAGAGCAGCAGAAATGCTTGGTACAAATTCTAACATTTTTCATTCATAATATTGGTTTATTTCATTCATAATTCTTCATTTTCAATACATTTTATTTGATTTCACAATATTTTTATATTTTTACACAATATTTATCATTTGTATGCTCATCTATTTTTCTTTTTGGATAATAATATATGAGCATATAAAACTAAGTATTCTTGTTTTAAAAGTGGCATACAATAGTATAAAATTATATGCCAAAGTAATTAATAAAAAAAAAAAAAAAAAAAAACAGGAATGGTTGGTATTAACAATTTTTGTTTTGTGTCACATAAAATATTTGTTATATAGTTTCTTTACAATATTTTAAGTTGATTGGGCAAATATTGATAACCATGGCAAAAGCCAAAAGTGTTAACATACAATTAATGAATTTTGATGGGGAACCATCTTTAGTTGATTTTTTTTTTGACCAAGTGTCCACATATGCTAGGATAAATAGGCTGTCAGCTGAAGAAGCAGTTGCAGTAATGAAGGGAAAATTGTCTGGGGCGGCATTAAAATATTTAACACAATCCCCCCAGTTGTATAAATCAAATGATTTAAACTTCCTTAAGGAAGAGTTTAAAACTTTTTTTACTCCCATGAGTTCCACTCAAGCATTAATAGAGTTTAATAATTTAAATTTGCTACCTCAGGAATCCATAAAAAAATTTTCTCATAGGTTGAATATTTTGTCAAACATTATTTATGAAAGGATTACTGATAGCAATGCACTTGACAACATTAAATTTACAAGGTTTATCTCCTCCATTCCATCTAACATATGTATAAAAATCATGGAAGAGGGAATTACTGATTATAATTTGGCGGTAAATCGCGCTCAAAAGTTACAAGAGATAAACATGAACGAAAATATCTTGCTCAAACAAGGTGATAATGTATTTGTTAACAATTTATCACAGAAATTAATTGAATTAATAGAAAAAGTAGATGCTTTGTCCTTCGGACAAAAAGAAAAAAAAGAGGAAGTAAACAGTTTATCAGATTCACAAAATGCTCATGTTGGACGAAGTCGACACAATGATTATAAAAAAAATTTTAAAACACATAAGGATAGGGGATCACAACAACAGGGTTTTCATAGTATTGTTTGTCAACTTTGCAACCGTAAAGGCCATGTAGCTAATAAATGTTATAAATGGCAAAGAAGCCAAACCCAAAACAATAATTTTTCAAGAGGAAGATTTTTCAAGAGAAATGACAACAATAGGCATTTAAACTAGACTCGAGATGTAGAGTAGCTGATGGCCTTGCATCTCAACTACACCAGACAACATTAGCACCTAATCCTAATTTTGATTTGTCACGTCTAAGTGACACTATAAAACTATCTAGTACAAGAAAAGTAAATTCAATTGCCTCACAAACTGTGAATAAAATAAATATTGCTGATAACAAATCCACACAAACTACAGAAATTCAAAATGAATATATTTTTAATGTAAATAAAATTTCACCTACACTACCGTTAATTGAAATTAACTTAGCTAAAAATGCTATCACCGGTTTAATCGATACAGGGAGTTCGATATCATTGCTTTCTGAAAGTACTTTTAAATCTTTAAAAGAGAAATTAACTTATAAACACTTGTCTTCACCAGTAACGATTAAGACTGTAAATTCAAACGTACAATTCTCCTCATGTATTCAAACTTCTTTCAAAATAAATAACACATTTTTCTCACAGAAATTTTTCATTGTTGACATCCCTAATGAATCAACGTTTCAGGCCATACTTGGATGGGACTTTATTCAACAAAATAATGTAATAATAGACTTGTATAAAAACAATATCAAGCTTAAAGATATAATTATTCCCATTGCAAATACACTTGTAGAAGATGAAAACTTAAACAATTGTAGTGTTGCGAAAAATACTGAAACTCAAAAAAAAAATCAAAATCTTCCCCAAAAATGTAAACAAATGACAGTTAGGGCTTCTCAGAAAATATTTTTAGAACCTGAAGAGGAAACATTTATAGATGTGAATACAATTTTTTTGTCTGACAAGGACTATTTGTTTGAAAATACAGAAAATAATGCAAATATATTGTGTCTAGATTCAGTAATAAATAGTGGTACTTCAAAAATGCTCGATAATGATAATAATTGTAATAGAGGCCAATTTCAAATTTATGTTCAGAATCTAACTAAGGAAAGTATTCACGTAAATAAAGGTACAAAAATGGGCACCCTAACAGAAATTGATGAAATTATTCCGCAGGAAGCAGAAATTGATAAAAACAGTAAAATTGTTACTGATTCAACTACACAAATTTTGAATTACATTCAAGCTTCTGATGAAATATTAAATTTAAGAAGAAAGGAACTCTCATCCTTTGGATTTTGATGTCAAACATCTCCAAGGAGACCAAGAAAATAAATTAAAGAATATTTTGTTAACAAATTTTGCAGCCTTTTCTAAATCTATGAAAACTTTAGGGCATACAGACAAAGTTATACCAAATTTAAAATTCATCACTGAGTTCCCAATTAAAACATTACCTTTTCCAATACCTCAATCATTACAACAAGAAGCTAAAAGTCAAATAAATCAACTTGTAGAAGCTGGAATTATTGAAAGAAATTGTTCAGAATGGGCTTGTCCCATTCTTTTAGTAAAAAAAAAAAAAACTTGACGCAGAAGGTAAACAAAAATATAGAATTGCAATGGACCTTAGAATGCTTAATTCAATAATTCAGGGATCTTCATACCCTTTACCCAAAATGCAAACAATTATTGCTGACTTATCAGCCTACAAGTACTTCACATGTTTAGATTTTCAACTGGCTTACCACCAGATTGCACTTCCTGAAGATTTACAAGATAAATTAACATTTACTTCTATGTTTGGTAGTTTTAAATACAAAAGGCTATGTTTTGGATTAAAAAATGCTGCTTCTCAATATCAAGCTTTAATGGACACAATTATTGATGAAATTGATTTAGAGGGAATACATGCTTATCAAGATGACCTCATTTTTGGCTCGAATAGCTTTGAGGAAAGATGCACTAAATTAAGTAGAATCTTACAAATTTTGATAAAGTACAACTTAACCCTTGCACCTAACAAGTGCACTTTTCACAAAACTGGTGTAAATTATCTTGGATTCCATATTCAAAATCATTGTATTTCCCCAATACAATCAAATATTGTCAAAATTAATTCTTTTCCTACATCGTCAACTAAAAGGCAATTAAAAAAATGTATTGGTGTTGTAACATTTTATAAATCCCTTGTACCCAACTTTTCTAAACTAATACAACCTTTAATTGATCTGACTGAACCAAAATCAAAATTTCATTGGACTACTGAACATCAACAGATTTTTCAAAGAATTCAAAAAATTTTCTTTGAATCACCAGTGGTCAGACTACCGGATTGGGATAGAGATTTCTACCTTAATACAGATGCTTCAAATATTTCAATTGCTGGGGTACTAATGCAGAAACATGTTAATAAATTACTTCCAATAGCCTTCTTTTCTAAATCATTGAAGCCATCCGAAAAACGCTACCCTGCACTAAAACTGGAATTAATGGCTATCTACAAATCAATAATTGCATTTAAATACTATTTGTACAACAGAAAATTCACAATTTTATCTGACAGTGCTCCATTAAAAAGATACAAAAAAACAACTAATCCTACAGACCTTACCACAAAATGGTTAATGGAAATTTCAGAATATTCGTTTGATTTTGAACACATTCCTGGTTCATCAAATATTTTAGCAGATTATTTTTCGAGATGTGACTTCACTAACAATCAACAAGATTTGCACTCTAATCCTGAATTAATTTTTGAAAAACAACCTCTACCTGTAGTACGTGATAATAGTAATGTTGTTAATCACTTTAATGATAACAATTGTAACAAAATCAAACAACAATACACTAATTGCTTAATTTCTGGAGATTCAAATAAGACCCACTTTTAGAAATCTCTAATAATACTTTTGTACATGAACAAATAAAGGATCCTGTATTGTCAAAAGTTTACACAGAAATTCTAAAGAAAGGTTTTTCAAGAAAATACCCAAACTATTTTATTCATCCAGACACAAAGGTACTGATGTATAAAAAGCAATGTCCCAATAGCTCAACATTCTCATATCTTATTATTGTTCCTAATTCGCTAAAAGCTAAGACATTATACAATTTCACATTTGTCTCATTTTGGATTAAATAAAACATATAATTTCCTATCAAACAAATACTTTTGGAAAGGAATGTACACAGATACATTAAACTTTGTCGCTTCATGTACACGATGCCTACAGGCTAAACATCATAACACTCTTCCAGCTCCATTACAACCTACATACACACCCACACATCCTGGACATACTATTAGTGTTGATTTAGTAGGACCATTTAATAATGGTCACTCAGTACTCACAGTGTTGGACATTTTCTCACGCCATATGGAACTTTATCCATTAAAGGATACATCAGCAGAAAAAATAGTTAAATGTTTGTTTAGTTATATTACCACCTTTGGTAGACCTTCAGTTATCCTCTCGGATCTTGGTCCTCAATTTACATCCAGTGTTTACAACTCTTTTAATAGTACTCTTGGTATAAAAATTACACATTCTTCTGTAGCACATCCACAATCAAACGCATTGTCCGAAAGGATCAATAAATCCATTAAATATTCAGTAAACATTTTAATGTCTGAAGGCCATACATTTGAAAACTCTTTGTTTATACATAAATCATTGTATAATGGCTCTAAACATTCATCTACTTTGTACTCACCTAACTTATTACATTTTGGAAGAGAAATTTCATTGATTTTTGACACTTTTGAGCAACAGATGAATCAACCTTTTCTCTACAAGAATATTGATACACATAAATTATTAGAAGATTTAAATAAAATTTACCTTAAAGCTTACTCTAACATAAAAGATAATCAAAATAAGAGATATCAACAATTTCACAGACATGCTAAATTAAGACCTGTTGCTGTACATGACATTGTTTATTTAAAATCCGTTGATAAGTTTAAACCAAAGTACACAGGACCTTTTATTGTTCTACAAAAACACTCACCGGTTTCATTTACAATTAAAAGACTACAAGCACCTGACAGATTGTCATTTCGAGTCCATATTGACAGACTTATTATTGCACCACCTAGATACAGCCACTTACTTGATGAGGCAAGTCCTAATAGATATGCTAATTATAATTCAAGACAAAGCCACAATTATAATTTAAGAAACAGGAATTAATTTTCAATATCATATTATGTAATGTTTTACAAAACTTATGCATTCCATGAGCTCAGTAGTGCATGAGTTGTTTTTTTATGTTTGTTTATTTATGGTTCTGTCATTCATTGTATGCAGGCAATTGGCTGGACCAATGTATACTCTGCATTTTTCTTTTTTTTTCTCTTTCTTATTTTTAATTACAATGGATGACACAACACTATGTGAAATATTGCATAATTTTTTTTTCTTTTCTAGTTCTTATTATTACAGTTTTCTTAACAACAAATTTAATAAAATTTATTATAATTCAGTTTAAAAAAAAAAAAAACTTGTTTAATAATATTTACATTTTGATAGATATTAATATATCACAAGTTTAACAGATGATTACAATACTGTTTATTGACATACTTTATACAAAACTTTTCAATAATGCAATGACTTAAAGTTAAAATCTCAAAATTCTAATATGTGGCAATTACCTTATTATTATTGTTATTATGATATGTTATTTTTTGAATTGCTTCATTGGGTTAGTGAGTTGTTTTGGTAGTCTTTATCTCATCACACTAAATTTTGATAGTACTAAGAATTTTAATTAAATATATTTTTTTTTTAATTTTTTAATTTTACCCTCTATGTTAATGCTAACTCGTTCAAAATTTACCCGGGAGAGTAGCATTTCATTGTGATGAGACCCCCACACTTCTTTTGAAAATTGTTTAATACAATTTAATTGACATATATATACCCAGTTTTGCGAGGTGTCCCTACAGAAGTCTTTGACTTTGATGGGGGACGGAGGCCTGTCCCTAACAGGTCAGGTCTTTATACACGCCCTATCCCGCTAGGACAATGGCCATAAGCCAAAGTCGATATACTTGTTGCTACATACAAGATTAAGGGGAGATATTTTTTTTTTGACTGTCCAATGGGCGTCGTTTTTGAATCTCTCCTGTGTGGAATTGCACGAACAAATTTTTTTTTCACTTTTGTGATATTTTCTATTATTTGTATATACATTTATATTTTTTTTTCCTCTCATTTTATGTTAATTTTTAATTTACTTGTACTCATGTGTTTTTTTTTTTTTTTTTCTATTTTAACATTAATGTTATTTGACATGTTGCAGTATTAAATATGGCATGTTCATTATTCTTAACAATGTAGAGAGTAATATGTAATACCTTTAAAGCATAACAGCATCATTCCATGGATATATATATATGTAAGAACATTGTAGAGAAAAACTATTTTTACAAAAAGTGAATAAGTATCACTTTTAAGGCTTTCTTGACGAAATATATATACGGGAAATCTGGATCCAGACTCTGAACTATAAGAAAATGTGGTGCCCACAATCATTGTCAAATGATAAAATATTCGGAAAGCCATTCTGTCATGATGAGACAGATTTTTTTTTAATGTGCACATTTTATACTAGTAATTGACTGTTTCATTATATACAATTTTTGTTTTTGCTTATGCAGATTTCTTATATATATTTAAAAAAAAAATTAATGACAATTTTCATTATGTTTATATGACATACTAGGGAGTGAGAGAGATTTTTTTTTTCTGGGTCGCCGGGAGAAATATGTGAAGGTGTTCACATATATTTGGTTAAATTTTAATTGAATTTTTAAATAAAATAAAATCTAATGATAAATGAATGCATTATTGCAATAAAAAAAATAATTAAATTTTAAGTGAGATATTATATTTACATAATTTGTTCTTAAGCATTTGGAAAAAGAATTATTTTTAAATGTCGTTAAAAATTACACAATTTTAATTATACATACGACCTACACTATTTATTAACATAAAACAATAACACACATCATTCAGAAATCTAAATTGTATATGTTTTATATCTAAATCATAAATAAAATGTTTATCTTTTTGAATAGAAAAGTACTTTATTTTATGGGATAAAAAGAAAATAAAAGAAATAATATCTAACGGAAATTCTGACATTAAACGTAATTATAAAAAAAGTGTTCTCAAATAGTCATAAAAAAAAGAAAACTCATTGTCAGAATTTATATTATTGCAACACCGGATATAATTTATTTTAAATTACCCAATATTAATGATTTCAGTGCATAACGGTCATTTTCTCTAGTCAAACGGTCGCTTGGCGTAAAGTTGGCGATTAAAAGGTTAATACAATTATAAACCGTCATTACAAATTCAAAAATTAACAGTAGTTTAATATCTAAAACAAAGAACTGAAGTTGGCTTTCATTTTTGGCGAAAATAAGATAAAGCGAAACATATGACTGCCCTTCCAGGGGTTCTTCCCGTGCGAGAAAAAAAACAGACCCACAGTTTTTCGCTTTTTCATCGTAGAGTCAATACGAAAAATTTTAGCCCTCTCTCTCTCTCCGTCGCTTCCCGAAAAATGCTTGGGTTTTATTTTTATTGCAAATAATATTTTATATGTGAACTTCCATTCATTATGTGACTTATTAAGAATATAAACTCAATAAAGGCAGTTTAAAATTATCAAGACTTGAAGGATTTATATTTGTTATCAAACGCAGTGTATATCAAATTTTACGGCCAAAGAATAAACTTTTATTTCAGAAACGGATAACTACCTCACAGATCTTGATATTTGTTTACAGAATTTTACTCAACGGAATTTATCTCATGTTATGGCTGACAGTTTGTGTTCCAGAATATAACAGAAAAATTTGCTTTTGTGGACAAATAAACGCTTTTTCAACAACTTTTTTTTTATAGCAAACTTCACGGCCAATTCACTAGCTGCTTTCATCTGTGGGGGATTTTCTCCCTCTTACATGTTATCGGTACTTTTAATTCTTTTATTACTGGAGACGATCAAGAGCCTTATAATTGGATGTGACGTCATCCAACAAGCGAACATTAGCATTTCACCCACCGGTGTTACTTTTTCTAGTTTTTCACAACAAAATGAGTGTACCGCAGATCCAAATTTTATCATGACGATCACTGACGATAATCCCAAATTTGATATTGGTCCTAATGTTTCACGACATACTCGTAACGACATTAACAAACTGTTGTCGACCTATAAACCTAATAAAATCAAAACTGCGAACATTGAACTTAACATCACTTTAACTGACGATACGCCAAATTTTCACTCACCCCGACGTCTACCCTTTACCGAACGAGACATTGTAGACGCACAAGTCTCTGAATGGCTTAAAGAAGGTATTATCGAACCAGTGTCCTCCCCATATGCCTGCCAAGTGGTAGTCGTTCGAAAAAAAGATGGTAAACACAGAGTTTGCATCGATTACAGGAAGCTCAATCGTAAGTTAGTTAAAGATCACTACCCCCTCCCCCTAATTGATGATATTTTAGATCGACTTCAACATGCAAAAATTTTTAGTACGATAGACCTACGTAATGGATTTTTTCATGTATCCGTAAACAAACAGAGCCGCCCTTTCACTAGTTTTGTAACCCATAACGGTCAATTCCAATTTCGCTACATGCCTTTCGGACTTAGCTCCTGCCCTTCAGTGTTCAT
This sequence comes from Salticus scenicus, assembly GCA_963930645.1. Classification (NCBI taxonomy): domain Eukaryota; kingdom Metazoa; phylum Arthropoda; class Arachnida; order Araneae; family Salticidae; genus Salticus; species Salticus scenicus. Next base: position 283,902,644 of record OZ005652.1, on the reverse strand, counting down.
GAGATATGTAAACGCTGTTTTTAGAGACCTGATTGCTGCCGGCATAGTACTCCCTTATATGGATGACCTTGTAATTCCCGCGAGTAACGAACTTGAGGCCGTAGAGCGTCTAAAAACTGTTCTTCAAACAGCTAGCGAGTACGGACTCGACATAAATTTTAACAAATGCCAATTTTTACATACAAAAATAGATTTCCTCGGTCACATAATAGAAAATGGTAAACTTTTGCCATCCCCTTCCAAAACTAAAGCTGTTTTAAATTACCCAGATCTGAAAAATGTTAAAGACGTACGTAGATTTCTTGGCCTTACAGGATATTTTAGGAAATTTATCCCTCATTTTTCTACCATTGCAAAACCCTTAAGTGATCTTCTGCGTAAGGACACCCCTTTTCAATTTCAAAATGAACAAAGTGCCGCATTTCAAAAATTAAAATATTTACTTTCCCAAGAACCAGTTCTCAATATTTTTAATCAAAATTCCCCTATTGAGGTACATACACACGCGTCTATAGTTGGCTTGGAGGCAGTCCTGTTGCAGAAAAACATCATTGATAATAAATTCCATCCAGTCTTTTATTTTTCGAAGAAAACATCGGATAACGAAAGAAAATATACTAGCTTTGAACTTGAAGTTCTGGCTGTGGTAGAAGCCCTCAAAAAGTTAAGAATCTACCTTCTAGGAACAAATTTCAAAATTATCACCGACTGTGACGCGTTCGTCAAGGCACTTAATAAAAAAGAAATAAACTCCCGCATTGCACGATGGGCTCTGTACCTTCAAGAATTCCATTATAGTATTGAGCATCGCACAGGTTCCCGCATGGCACATGTGGACGCTCTAAGTCGAGCTCCACAGTGTTTCATCATCCAAGATAGCCTTCATGTAAAACTTTTGAAAGCTCAGCAAGCTGATGAAGAAGTTCACGCATTAAAAACGCTTTTGCAGTCCACACCCCATGATAATTACATTATAAAAAACAACCTTCTCTATAAAACAGTGAACGGTGTCGATTTACTCGTCGTCCCTACAGTTTTGCAGAGTAGCATAATTAAAGAAGCACACGAGCGTGGACAATTTGCAGCACTCCGTACCCAAGAATTAATCAATAAAGATTTTTATATACCTCACCTGAAAGACAAAATCGAAAGTTGCATCAAAAATTGTATAAAGTGCATACTCTATAATAGAAAACGAGGTAAACAAGATGGTTTCCTCCACCCAATTGATAAAGACGATGAACCCCTGCACACATAACATGTTGATCACCTTGGTCCCCTAGCTACTACATCAAAAAAATATAAACACATTATGGTTGTAGTTGATGCGTTTTCCAAGTTTACCTGGCTGTACCCCACTAAATCTACAGACGCCGCAGAAGTTATCAGCCGACTAGAAAATCAACGATCAATATTCGGAAACCCCGCCAGAATTATCACAGATCGAGGTCCAGCATTCACTTCCACTGCATTTCAAGACTATTGCCATGACCAAAATATTACTCACATACCAATTACAGCAGGTTTACCAAGATCGAATGGTCAAGTTGAAAATAAAAATTATACTATCATCGCAGTGTTGTCCAAACTTTCATCCGACAACCCCGAAAAGTGGTTTTCCCACGTGCGTGCTCTCCAACAAATCCTCAACTCGACATTTCAAAGAAGCATAAAGACGACACCATTTGAATTACTATTCGGTACCAAGATGAAAAATAAAGATGACATCAAGATCCTGGAGCTTCTCAACGACGAATCTACAAACACATTCCAGAGGCAACGTGAGGAGCAGCGTATCGACGCGAAAAAGCAGATTCGAATAGTGCAAGAAGAAAATCGCAGACAGTATAACCTTCGAAGACGACCAGCTGCTAAATTCCAAATCAACGATTTAGTCGCAGTTAAACGCACCCAGTTCGGGCCAGGCCTAAAACTAAAACAGAAATTTTTAGGTCCATATAAGATAACAAAACTTAAACCAAACGACACATATGACGTCGTCAAGTGTGACTTTGTAGAAGGCCCATTCAAGACCAGCACATGCGCTGAATTCCTGAAACCTTGGACCGACACTCTTCAAAAACTTAATTGACATATTTCTTCAGGACTTTTTTTTTTTTTTTTTTTTTTTTTTAAAGACTTAATTGACATACTTCTTCAAGACTTTTTTTTTTTTTTAAAGACTTAATTGACATATTTCTTCAAGACTTTTTATTTTTTTTTATTACAGAACTCTTCTTTGGACATTTTTTGTGCAAAACTAAACTTTTTTTTTAACATCACACGTTGAACTTCAACTTGCCAAAATAAGAGACATTTTTGAACTTTGATTAACATTCTATAAAATTCCTGCCATATTATTTTTTTTATTTTGGTGAAAATTATCTACCTATTTTTTTTCTACTTGTATGTATATTAACATCTTATTTTATTTTAGTATTTTGATGATATGATTCAGGTTTTGAGTGTAATATTTATGCAATTTTCCATTTGGTAATGTATACATTTTTTATTTTTATTTTATTTATGTAGCTATATTATTACTGTATCTATAATTCTATTATGTAGTGTTGTATATTGTTTTTTTTTTTTTTTTTATTATTATTTCTTTTTTTTTTGTATAATTTAATTTTTTTTTTTCTTGTGTTCTTAACCTTCTTGTTTTCTTAACCTTCAGGCGAGGCCGCCTGCTTGGTCATGATGGCCGATATGGAAATTATATTTCTCAGCTATCATATCCGTTGTGTGATGTCACTGTGTACGTACCTATCACGTGTGTACGTCACTGTTTGTATCATCCTTTTTCACTGTATGCGCACGCACCGAGAGGCGCACCTGTTTTAATCAGAGATGTTTAATCGTTGTCGAGGGAAAAACGTTCCCGCTTGGATGTAAACCAATGTTTCGTTTTTAAATGTAATAGTTATGTGATGTCCCCTTTATGTTTTAAATAAATGTTGTTAAATGTTATACTGGTCTGTAGCCGTTTCCCTATAATATTATAACAATATAACCACCTAATTATTTTTTTAATTTTCCAGAAGACAGATGTTTATTAGAACCAAATTAATATTATGCAATTGTAAAACCAAAATCATTCAAAGAAAGGTTTCAAAATACAATTCATAGGTGATGACCCAGTTTTCATACTTCCACAGGCAGTGCAGTTTTAGTATAGGACTGCCATGACGCCTTTTAAAATTTTTTGGCCGTGTTGGCGGTGACATTTTATTTATTTATTTTGGCATAATTTTTTGTTTAAAAAAAAACTAATTCCTAATTTGATTATACTTTTTATGATTGCGTTTCTTAGTGAATTTATGATAATAATTCATTCTGTATATACCTTTAATGTATTGCTAGCGTTAAAATGACGCTTGCAAAGAATCTGTGACGAAACAACTTTTAAAAACACAATTTTTCCATACAATACTGTCATCAAACAAATGGCGTCATTTTTTCTTATTAGATCATCGAGCCAAATCCGCGTGCTGAAATATTGTCCATTTATAAATATTATTTTTTAACCTCGTGTATTTTGTTAATTAAATCACCATCCTAACGTTTCGACAAAATTTAATCATAAGTGGACCACGTTAGAGAAATATTATATAGATAATATTGTAAGTTCTTCTGATGAATCTGACATTAAAAATACTCTATATGATGGCAATTTTTTTTAAACAAGAGTCAAAGAAAAAAAAAAAAATTCCTTCCGGCTTATTCGTAAGGGTAGTTTGATTTCATTTTTCTTATCAAGTAGCAGTTATTTTGTTTCAAAATGGCGGCTACGAATTATTAATGGACTTGGTAGAAATATTGCTGTAGGCTAAGCAAATATGGAGTTTTAAGCAAATCGGTTCATAAATACCTTTTTATGTGAATATTAAATTTTCAAGTGACCTGCGCTTGGAAACAAAATGGTGGGTTAAGTTGACAAATATATCAAATGCATTTGTGAGATAAGTCTATTCTACACATATAGTTCGAATTAATTCAAAATCTCAAAAATCATCGTGTTGAAGAATGAAGTGGCTGCCATTTGGATCAAAATGGCAGAGAAAGTTGCTCATCTAAAATATCGTTGCAAATTTGAAATTTTTTTTTTCTATCCCGCTTTTTCTAAATTTTTAACATGGTGATATAGGACATAATTTTGTATAAATGTGCATAAAGAGAATTATTTTTTAGTAATCATTATGAAATTTACAAGAATTATTTATAATAGAGATAGTCCACTACAAAATTTTTTTTGTATGTGTAGGAGCATCGCCAACCCCCCCCCCCCCTCCTGGGGGGGGAAGTCCCTCAAGTAAATTTTCAAGTAAATTTTCAAGGGAAGTAAATTTTCAAGATGGGTATCTTTCAAAAGGTCACGTCAATACTTTTAAAACAAATGGTTGAACTATAAATATGTGATAATTTAAAACAAAGTTATCGATTTTTTTTTTTTTTTTTTAACTTTTAACGAAAAAAAAATCGTATATATATATATATATATATATATATATGTATGTTTTTTTTTTTTTTTTTTTTTTTTAATATTGTTACTGAGTGAATTTGTATAGGAAAATATAGAAGAAAGTCTTGTCGTGGCCACAACATACTAGTTTAGCATGTGCGCGAAGCGTATATACATACATGCGTGATAGTGATTGCTGCGAAACTGTCAGATTCATGCACAACGAGGCAGCGGACCCAATGTGGTTTTTTGAAGAGGTTTTTCACGAGCGCGAAGACTACATACCTACATGCGTGATAATGATTACTTCTGAATCGAGTTTTGTGCGATTTGACATTCATACACAGCCAAATACCATTAAATTTACTGGAGCATGTAAGTACCATAGTACTGGTATTATACAGCGCCGTTGGTAGGTGTAATAATGTACCATTAAAATGAAAAAAATATATTGTAAACACTAATTAATTATAAATTAACCGTATCATTTATATTTATATTTAAAATTTGCTGATTTTTGGCAATTATTCAGTGGCATGCGATAATATATAAGTACCCATAAAAATATACTTGAAAAAAAAAAAAGATTTTCCACTTCCATTTTTTCTTTTTTGTTTCATTACTTTAAGAGGAAGGATCCAAAATCATAACAGGGGTTGTTTGCATGTCCGGGCGCAGTTGGTACATTTTTTTTTTTTTTTAAAGGGAGGAGAAGTAAGACAGCGCAGTTGGTAGTCACCCTTATTTTAGATACATATGTTTAAAAAAAATCTAATGTACCAGATTTTAAGGAATTAATTGTTAAATTTAATAAAAGGGTGTACTATTGTTACACTCTATGCCTGTTAGAAATTGCCTGTTACAAAAATCCATTGTTATAATTAATGTCAAAACTTTTAAATCTGCTACCATTTGCATAACAAATGCGATCCGATCTCATACATTTCGCCTTATATCTATCTATTCATCAAAATATCTCTGTAAGGAGATACAAACATTTTCTGAGAAACCAATGTGACTTTTTCATATTTACCCAAATTTAAATGCACAAAAGGATTAGTTAAGTTGTTTACTTCTCTTTGGGAAACGGAGGCTTGTTCATGCAACAAAATTTTAAATCTTTTATAAAAGGATAAGATACGTAAGGCCAGTTTCCCTTTGACATTTATGCCACGGACTGAATATTTTTAAATGAAATAGCATATTAATTCCGCATTTCTCCATAATTTCAAACGCGTCCAAAATATAATTATTGAATGTTTTAAAATTTTATGCATTAAATTATTTAAAGAAAAAGTTAATAGAATAATTAAATATATTTTGTTGGATTTTGTACTTTATGTATTAAATACATTTATTAGAACGAGAGGTCTTACAATTTCTTTCAATCTGAAATTTTGTGTTGTCGCCGTTTGTAGCATTACACTTTGAATTATATATTTATTTTTATGTCGAAAAAAAAGAAATGAAGGTGCAAGCATTTTTTTTTTTTTTTTTTTTTTTTTTTTTTTTTTTTTTTTAATAATTAAAATAAAATTTAGATAACGAGTTGGTTGGCTGGGTTTATCGTCACACTAATACTGCACAATGTGTAATTTGCGACTGTCTGGAACGCACCCCTAAGGATGGTTCGGAGACATGCCATCACAGATTTTGGCCTCCACAGGGAAATGGCTCCCTCGCTTCGGTGACCTTCAGAGGTATACTTTGGAGGGGACAATGGAGATTATACGCAAGCGAAGTGTGACGTTACTGGCCGTCCGTGGATGCAAGAAAGTTTTTTGAAAATATTTATAATTAACATTTTAAAAATTACTGAAAATGAAGTTTCTAAAATAATGATGGCAATTTCTAATAAATTAAAATTAATGTAAAAGTACGGAATTTAATTAAGAATGGAAATTTCTACATTACAGAAAACATTACAGAAAACTATATATTGAAAGATTCTATGGAGCAAAAAATAAATAAATAAGTATCTTTTATTTATGTCAAAAAAAAAAAAAAAAAATAATAATAATAATAATAATAATAATAATAACGTGTAAAAATTTTTTAAAAATAAATAAAATGAAATTGAGAAATATCTTTCTAAATAAATTGAACTTCTTCAGTGTAGATCCTCTTGGCGAGATTTTAACTTTGGCACTGAAGTAGCCCGGACGTTTTATGCCAAGATCTTTTCTTACGCAATAGCGATAACCATTTTAATTCATCATCAAAATGTCAACAAAGGGCTGCTATACTATAGTTGTACCAAAGAAACTTCAATAAAGAATGTAGTAACCGATGCTAGGATATGAAAACAGTTAGTGCATGCCTTTATATGGAAGAATAGATTAAAATAACACCTGTCGTGTTAAATTAAAATCTGTTTTGCGCAAAATTTATATTTATTACTTAGAAAAAAAATATAGGAATAGAGATTTATTTATTTTGCTAAAGAAAAAAAAATCGAGAAAAATCATATTTTTGTATTTTTGTATTTTTTTTTTTTTTTTTTTTTTTTTTTCACTGGAACGTTTAAAACTTTCAAGAAGTATCCTCTTTTGAGAGACATAATCTTATAAATGAAAATTACAACATAGATGAAATATTAATTTTTCCAACGAAGATAATTTTTTAGAATTTTCGTTGTCTTAAAATCGGTTTAAATTTAAAGTTTTTAAATGAATCATTGCATGATTTCTTTAATTTTTACAATATACGAATTTTTCATCAATTGTTTTCAAGCATGAATTCAAAAAGAAAGTGAAAATAAAATAAAACAAGGTCACTTTTGGTTACCATTGAGTATACAGGAATGTCCTATCTGTATAATAATCTGTGGGCTACCGCCGGAGCCACATTGAATCTATCAAAATATTGCCTGTAGGCCGTGGGCAGTATGCTATAAATATCATTTAAATACAAAGTTCGTTTCAACTTTTCGGAGGCAATCTGAAAATGCAGATAATATATTCTTTTTAAGATAGATAATGAAAATATCAAATGTTCTGGAAGTAAACTTTGCACATAAACTTCGAAAATTGATTTCAATTCGAAGGAATTGAATTGAGTTTACGTTTACGATGCTGGTTTATAGCAGTATACAGTATATTTCTGGTAATATTGTGATTCGTTGAATAAATTTTAAAATATCTTGCACACAAGTGCTAAAATCTTATACCTGATAAAAAGTGTTAAAAAGAAGTAAAATAATAATAGCTAGTGGATCTGCAGATCAGGAGCCTCAACGTCCTAATTTTACCACTCATTATTCAACAGATCACGGATCATTTTTATTTATTCCATATTATATATATCATGATCATCATCACCATCATCATCATTATTAATTTCAACCTATATCAGTCCACTGCAGGATGAAGACCTCTTCTAGGTGATTCCTATCTGCCCTGTTTTCTGCAATTCTTCTCTATTTTGCTCTTCCAAACGTCACAATTTTATCTCTCCAACTACCCATTGGTGTGTCTTTCTCGGTCTTTTGTTAAATCTCGGTATCCGAAATAAGACTGGTGGTCCATCTATCATAATTCCTTCTGGAAAAGTGCTCAGCCCAATTCCATTTTAACTTTATTCTAGAAACAAAGAAAAACCAATGCATAGATGGTTCATTTCACATGAATCATGTTGGATCCTGTCAGGGTTACCATTTATCATTCCACTTTATTCATCTCGTTGGTTTTAATTAAACTATTTAAATTTCGAACTTAAAAAATAAAAAAAAAATCAAACTATGTAACAAAATGCAACCAACATCGTTGCTTTCTTTATTCTATTCTATTTCTTAAAACAATTTTTATAGATGCCACACGCACCACATAAACTTTAAATTTTACATCTACTTTTTAAGATAGCACGCGATCGTGTTTTATATAGAAATTAAATCATTAAATTCATTTTTTTGCTTATTTTTATTTCATTTTGCACGCGCACTTTTTATTTCCTAATTTAAAATTATAAAAAAAAAAACTTTTTCAATAGTGTTTGTTTCGATACTGATTATTATTATTATTATTATTTTTCTTTAAAAGAAAAAAAAAATAATTTTGATGAAATTCTGGCAAAAGCAGAATTTAGTTTAGGACGGAGGACTATTATTATTATTTTTTTTTTTTCAAACTATAACATCACTTTCAAATTATTCAATTATATTTTCGATACATTTTCGATTTCGATAGATGTCCAACTATCGAAAAATGACACCGCAAAAATCCCAGATTGAGACTAATAGTCCTCAGTTCTAACAAGAACGAGAAATCATGCGGTTCGCATAGATAATTAACATTTTCCAACTGTAAGCATTCGTTCTATCATTTAACTTTCAATATGCTACTTGATCATACGTGGACAGAAGGACTGAAATACCGACAAAAAGTTAACTGAATTCATAGTAACTTGTAAACAGTTTTATAAAGTGTTTCAGCAGTTTCTAATTGTAGCCCTTAATGTATCTGATTATTTTTGTTTATTCCTGTACATCTTAATGCTATATTCTATTATTTTAAACAATATATGTGAATTTCATAATGATATGTGCAGAGAAAAGTTACTTAAACATGATTTATCAAAATGCCTTTCATAAAACACAGTGCATTGGTATACTTTTGATTATCCCTGTACACAAACCAGTCGTGTTATTTTTATGATTTTAAATAAGGAATAGTGAACTTGAATAACATGTATCATTTTGAAGACATTCTGAAATTTTTTACGTACATTAGAGGCGGACAAATGGTCAGTCAGACGGATAGATAGATACAGAAAGAGAAATTAATTCAAATTCTAATCCCTCATAACCATCGTTAGAAAACGTTAAAAACGAAAAATGAAGATGCATTTACAGCAATTTCAAATTAGGGTTCTTAATAAATCTGAATACTTTTATGTGGTTCTGTAAATCTGTTCTGTAATACTAATCATTACAATATTCTATAGAAAGCAATTTGTTGTGCACTTGAACGATAAATGATAATTTTATTATAAATAGTAGAAAATAAATGTATTGAAATACGATTTATAGTTTTATTTCTGTAAATCTCACAGAAAGAAATACTTTGTAAGTAAACCAGGTGGTATTTACCCCGTTTTTAATAGGGAACATTCCATAAAGAACTTTATAACGTATATCAGTTTCAAGAAATTCCGTGAATATTTACTAGAGTTGGAACGCGAATAGACAAACAGGAGAACAGATGGACAAAAAGACAGACTAAGAGACGAATTTAAATCATAATCATTCTAAAACATTGCTAGAATGTGTTAAAAACGATTGCTACAAACGAAAATGCCATTTCAGCGAATTCCAATTATAGCCATTAATATAACTTAATATTTACTTTCTTCTATATTCAGTAGAAGAAAGTGTTGGATTCATAAAAATTTTCGACCTCATTTGATGGATTTACACGTTTTGAGAGTTTTAGAACACGATTTGACCATTTTAGAAGATGTGCGTCTGTCTGTCTGTGTGTGTGTGTGACAAAATTTTGTGGCAACTGTATCTCAGGAACTACTGCACAGAATTTCATACAAATTGGTATGTGGTTTTACCATGACGTAAATTAATGCCTATCAACTTTTGGTAAAAATTGTCTGACAATTTGCGTTGCCATCCCAATATGGTGGAATAGGACAAAATTTTGTATAAAAGTGCATAAAGAGAATTATTTTTAATAATCATTATGAAATTTACAAGAATTATTTATAATAGAGATAGTCAACTGGGAAATTTTTTTTGTATATGTTGAAGCATCACCTCCCCCCTCGAAAAGGAATAAACTTTCATGATGGGTACCTTTCAAAAGAGCTCACCAATAACTTTAAAATGAATGGTTGAACCATCGATCTGCGATAATTTAAAATAAAATTACCTTTTTCTTTTTTTAATTTAATATCGAGAATAAAGAGAGCTTTTTTTTTTATATATTTAGTCTACTTCTCTAATATGGAAATCGTACTAATTATCATGGAAGATAATTTTATTAAAAAATGATTTTAATAAATTATTTTTACTGAGTGAATTTGCATAGGAAAATATAGAAGAAAATCATGGGGTGGCAACGACATTCTAGTTTTGTATTGACCCGCAAATCTTAATGATAATTACACTACATTCTATAGAAAGAACATTCTTGTGCATATGTGTTATTATCAATTTCATTATCATCTGTGCAAAACAAAAGTATTAAAATATGATTTATAGACCGTATTACTTGGTAGTCTTTTGGTTGTCCCAGTAAACAAACCAGTAACAGTATTTACCCCATTTTCAATAGGAAACGTCCCATAGTGAACTTGAAATAACATGCATAAGTTTAAAAAAATTCCATGAGTATTTAAGGGAGTTACATTGCGGACAGACAGACAGAAAAAACCGAAGTCATTGTTAGAAAATGTAAAAAAAAAAAAAAAAAAAAAAAAAAGCCGCGTCTAATGTGACACACACTGTGTTTATAAATATTTCATAAAAATAACTCTGAATTCGATATATTTACACACATATTTCAAAAATGTGTACATCTAAGTCTAAATAATTAAATGTTAAATGTAATAATAGCGTATATTAGTTTAGACGCGAATACTTTGTCGGAAAATTAAATAAAATAATTTATTGTTCCACTTACGCAACTTTCTCTGCATTTTAATTCTATAATGAAAGGTTACAATTTAATGTGTAGGATAAAGTGTACTGTATTTGAATATACTTTAAAAACAGTTCAAAATACTTTTAGATGGAGTTTTGCACTATAAAAATTTTGTGTAAGATTACACAACAATATTGAGGCAGTTTACTCGCCACAGCCATGTAGAGAAATATTACTGTCCGTAAATGTGTAACAGTAGCATGTTACACAGTTACAGCTGGTAACATTTCTCTACATGGTTGTGGTATGTAAACAATGTATAATATGTCACAATCTATTTTCAGTGTGTGACACATATTTTGTGTAAATATGTTTACCAAACTCGACAACACTCCCTTTCAATATAGTACCTGCATTATGTATATATATATATATATGTATATATATATATATGGGAAGTTATGTAAGAAGTTATGTGGAAAGCTTTGTGCGACGCATTCCTTGAACAGTCAACAGATGGCGCTGCCTCTGATGCTCATCTTTCGACGAGAGGACGAACGGAAGTCGGTTGAGATCTGTCTGCCATGGAAAGCTGTTGAGACCATCAACGCGAAGACTGATATGGTCATTTTCTTCTAATTAGAGCTTGAAGTGTTCTTAATAGTTGGGTAGAGCCATGGAGGGCTCAATACATCCATCTCACATATTTGTTAAAGTGCGCGAAGGTACTTTTGTAAATTTATGTGTGAGTAGGTGCTTAAATGTTGCTTTGTTGCAGTAATTCTGATGTAGAGAGCTTGTTCTGTGTGTTAAGCCTCGAAACCAGCAGATGGTTAATGATGGAAATTCTGCTATTCTCATATTATCTTTGTGTATCTTGTGTTGTGTGTGTTACGTAATAAATGTTTCATTATCTAAATCGCATCTCATCATTGCCCCACCCCTAGACGCCCAGCCAAGATCCTACAAATGGGGACTCTTCCGCGATGTTATTAACACCAACAAGTTATAAAAGGTAACTTTTATATATTTATTATTGCATAAAATGAAGCATGAAGAATTTAGTAGTACAACTTTGAATTAGAAATTGATGAAAAATGTTTTAAGAACAACAGTTCTGGTTTTATTTTGGATGTTTAAGATGAAATAAAAATATAACTTGAGAAGAATGAATAGAAGTAATAGTTATGATTAAAAAATATGATTCTGAATAATCTTTTATAATTTTGCTCATTATTGTTTGCAATATTATTTTAACAATATTATAACGATATTATTTTAAAAACGAAAGTGATAACAATTATTAAATAGAGAACAATAATGGTGATATTATGTGTGTATAATAATAACTGAGAAATATATAAGTTGTTCTAAATATTCTGTTGAGTAATATAAATTGTTCTGAATGTTTTTATTTAGAAATCATGATAATTTTGATTTGAGAACAAAAAAAAAAAAAAAAACATAGAATCACTTTTAAGAAAAATGTTTTCATATTGTTTTGTTTCTATTTAAGTATGACATTAATTTGGTAGAAATACTGAAATATTTTTTGGTATAAGTAATTATTTGGAGTTATAATGGCCCAAAACGTATTACAAGGTATTAGAAAGGTAGATTTAAAAACAATTGTTGAAGAATCAGGCCTAACTGTTCCGGCAGAAGCTAAGGTATTTGAAATCAAAACTTTGATTGAGAGTTCTGATATTTACAAAAATGATTTAGAATTTGTTAGAGGCGTTATTAAAATGCTAGTAGAAGAGCAAAAGTTGAAATCTTTAGAAGAACAAACCAAAATTGAGATAGAAAGAATTAAATTATCCCAGTTAGAAAAAGAAATCGAGCTTCAAAATTTAAAGTTACAGGCTGCAGCAAATAATTCTAGCAATAATGCAGAGCAACCAAATTCGGAAACTACCTCACAGTGCTTAGAGAATTTAATTATAAGCATAACAACTTTAAACATTTCAGTACCTGAGAAACCGGAAGCTTTGCACTTATTTTTTCAATCCCTTGAAAAAGCATCCATTTCTAAAAATGTACCGTCTAAATTTAAATCGGAAATATTGATTAATTTATTGGGAGATAAATGTAATCAGGTTCTTGCGTACGTAACCACCGAAGAAATTAACGACTATGAAAAAGTTAAGGAATTAATTTTAAGACAATTTCAACCAACGCCGCGTGAATGTTTAAGTAATTTAAAAAATGCGCTGCGGAATCCGTCAGAATCCCATGTCCAGTTTGCTTCCCGTCTAAGCGCTTCTTTTGATTACTATTGTAGATTGAGAGGAGTTAACGATGTTAAGCAATTGTGTGGTCTTATAGTTTCTGATAAGTTATATGAAACGTTGGATTCTAGAACTAAGGAACATATCAGTGTTCGAGAGGGTCAAAATTGGTTTAAACCCAACTAATTAGGTCGGGAGTGTGATTCATTCTACTCTTCTAGAGGGAAATCGTTAATTAAAACTAATAATACGCGAAGCGAAAGTTCAGAGAATAAGCGGTTTGTAAACAAAACTCCTTTTAGAAAGGCACAGTATAATAATAAAGATCCCATAAAAAGAAATTCGGTGCCTAATCAAACTCACGAAAAGCATGAAAGAATGTGTTACATTTGTGGTGAAAAAGGCAAAACATTTCATTTCGCTAGAGTCTGTCCAAAACGTGTTTCAGAAAGAAAAGAATTCCGTGAAAATCTTCCAATGAATTCAGTAATTCAATCCGAAACAAGTCCGATTAACCTAATTGTTAATGAGCTTGAATATATTGATATTTTAGTGGATGATATTCCACTTAAAGGGTTAAAAGATACAGGTTCTTCTATTTTAGTTGTAAATAAAAACAGCATTCCACAGACTAAAAATGTTATTTCTTCAACCACACTTCTTAGTTGTTTTAATGAAAAGAAAGATGCAATTCTAACTGAATATAAAATATCTTTACCTAATCATGATTCAGTAAATGTAATCGGTGCTTTATGCAACAATTTGTCATGTGACGTAATTCTGCCTGGTAATATCCTTCATATTCTGAAACAACAAAATAAAGAGGAGACAGATGTTTCAAATTCCACCGACATGGGGGGTGGGAATTTCTGAGTTCGGGGGAAAGCGATCTCGATGAAGCAAGTGAGTGTTCTTTTTCTTTATTTGATCGAAGGGAAAATGAAATAGATTCTTTTTTTTTTCAAATATGTGCAACTATTCAGAAGAAACAAAATTCGATGTCAGTCACATTTTAGATAAGTTGTTAAAAGAGAGATTAAGCGATTTAATAAAAAATTTTAAGCCAGTTAAAACAAAAAGTACTGATTTAAAAATGCCCATTATTTTATCTGATGATACACCAGTATGTTTACGTTCTCGCAGATTATCATTTGTAGAGAAATCAGAAGTAGATAAGCAAACTGACCAATGGTTAAAAGATGATATAATTAGAGAAAGTACGTCAAATTACGCTTCGCCAATAGTGGTGTGTAGGAAAAAAGATGGAGGAATAAGGTTATGCTGTGATTACCGTATTTTAAATAAGAAAATTATTAAAGATAAATACCCGTTGCCAAATATTGAGGATTTATTTGATAGACTAGGGGAGGGTAAAGTCTTTTCGACACTAGATTTAAAGAATGCGTTTTTACAAGTTAATGTAGAGGAAAAAAGCAGGAAATATACAGCTTTTGTGACCGATAATGCCCAGTACGAGTTTCTAAAAGTTTCCTATGGGTTATGTAATAGTCCCTTAGTATTTCAAAGATATGTAAATTATGTGTTTAAAGATCTATTAAAAGATGGTACTGTAATTATTTATTTAGATGATATAATCATTCCATCTAAAGGTGAGAATGAAGGGTTAAATAAATTAAAACGTGTGTTAGAAACGGCATCAAAATTTGGTCTAGAGTTAAATTTAAAGAAATGTCAGTTTTTGAAACGAAAGATCGATTTCTTAGGTCACATAATTGAGAAAGGCACGATTAAACTCTCGGTAGAAAAAACCCTTGCAGTCCAAAATTTCCCAGAGCCCCGTAATGCTAGGGAAGTGCAGAGTTTCTTAGGTTTAACAGGTTACTTTAGAAAATTTATTCGTTCATATGCCAACATAGCAAGACCCCTCAGTGACTTATTACGTGGTTCCACTCCATTTAAATTCGAGCAAGAGCACAAATTGGCTTTTCAAAAGCTGAACGACATTTTATCGAATACACCTGTGTTACATCTTTTTAAACAAGGCTATAAATTAGAAGTTCATACAGATGCATCTAAATTAGGATTCGGTGCTATCTTATTACAACAAGATGACGATGAACAATACTATCCTATTCATTATATGAGTAAAAAGACCTCGGTACAAGAAGAAAAATACTGCAGTTATGAATTAGAAGTGTTAGCGATAGTAGAAGCCCTTAAAAAATTTAGGAACTATTTATTAGGCAGTAAATTTAAAATTTATACTGACTGTCAAGCGTTCACTAAAACTTTAGATAAACGTGAATTCACACCTAAGGTAGCCAGGTGGTCTTTCCTGCTACAGGAATTCGATTATGAAGTAGAACATCGCCCTGGTAAACGAATGCAGCACGTAGACGCACTTAGCCGACACCCTGTAATGACTGTCACTACTGATACTCTCACTCATCGTATTGCTGCTGCTCAAGAAAATGACGAGTTTATCAAAAACATGAAATCTCTTTTACAACAGAACCAAAATGACGAATATGTGTTAAAAAATAATTTTTTTTATAAAGTGTTAAATGATAGGGATGTATTAATTGTCCCAGAGACCATGCAAATTGAGGTCGTAAAGAAATGTCATGCTCTAGGACATTTTTCGGTTAATAAAACTGAAAAGTTAGTAAAAAGAGACTATTATTTTTCTAATATGAAGAAATGTATAGATAATGTTGTAAAAAGTTGTGTAGAATGTATACTCATAAATAAGAAACAGGGAAAAGGAGAAGGTTTTTTGAACCCTATCCCAAAAGAAGATATACCATTATCTACTTATCACATCGATTTTGTGGGTCCATTACCGACCACTAATAAAAACTATAATCACATTTTTACCGTCATAGATGGATTTAGTAAATTTTCATGGCTATATCCTGTGAAATCAACTTCTTCAGCAGACGCCTTGCAAAAATTAAAACAACAAGCTGCTATTTTTGGTAACCCCGCAAGAATAATATCTGATCGTGGACCTGCGTTCACATTGAAGGACTTTACAGATTACTGTGAATCAGAAGGAATCGAACATGGCACCCTCACAACGGGAATCCCAAGAGGAAACGATCAAATAGAGAGACTCCACCGAACAATCCTACCTGTATTATCCAAATTATCTATAGATGACCCAAACAAGTGGTACATGTTTGTTGAGGCTGTCCAGAGAACAATTAATTCCACCGTATCAAGAAGTACCAAAAGAACTCCTTTTGAATTACTCACTGGTGTAACAATGAGAAGGAAGGAAGATAAGAGAATACTAGAACTCCTCGAAGAGGAAAGGCTAAATTCCATGCTCGATCACTTTAACACCATTCGTCAAGAAGCAAGAAAAAACATTCTTAAGATTCAAGAAGAAAATCGCAGATGTTACAACAAGAAGAGAAAGAAAGCCCATGTATATAAAATTAATGATCTAGTTGCCATCAAGCGAACTCAGTTTGGAACTGGCATGAAACTTAGACCAAAATTCTTAGGTCCCTATAAAGTTGTGCGAGTAAAGACCAAAGACAGATATGAAGTCGAAAAGATAGGTGATCACGAAGGTCCCATTCATACTAGTACTTCAGCAGACAATATGAAATTGTGGACCATGAATATGTGTCTTCTAACCTAAAATCCAATGATAGAGACTTATGAACTTTAGAGAAAAAGTTAACTGTGAATATTAATGTACATAATTTTTTTAATGTCTGTTTCTCTTTTTCGTTTTTTTTTCTTTTAATTGCATTTTGCAGATACCCTTTAGTATCCTAGGCTGACTCGACGGTGAGAACACCTTACGTCAGGATGACAGAACTCTGTGGGAAGTTATGTGGTAAGTTATGTGGAAAGCTTTGTCGGACAGTCAACAGATGGCGCTGCCTCTGATGCTCATCTTTCGACGAGAGGACGAACGGAAGTCGGTTGAGATCTGTCTGCCATGGAAATCTGTTGAGACCATCAGCGCGAAGGCTGATATGGTCATTTTCTTCTAATTAGAGCTTGAAGTGTTCTTAATAGTTTGGTAGAGCCATGGAGGGCTCAATACATCCATCTCACATATTTGTTAAAGTGCGCGAAGGTACTTTTGTAAATTTATGTGTGAGTAGGTGCTTAAATGTTGCTTTGTTGCAGTAATTCTGATGTAGAGAGCTTGTTCTGTGTGTTAAGCCTCGAAACCAGCAGATGGTTAATGATGGAAATTCTGCTATTCTCATATTATCTTTGTGTATCTTGTGTTGTGTGTGTTACGTAATAAATGCTTCATTATCTAAATCGCATCTCATCATTGCCCCACCCCTAGAAGCCCAGCCAAGATCCTACATATATATGTATAATTTTGAAAGTATGTTAAGACTTGAAGATAAGTGGGCGTGGTTAACAGAAGAAAAAACGTTAATAAACTTAAAACAACGAATTAAAATAACTAAAAACATTTGTAAAAAAAATATTACATGTAACAAAATACCCTTCCGCTTCCTCTTCAGTGTGTGGGAGCAGCGGAACAGACAATTAAGTAAATTCAAAAGACCTATTAGGCCTTTTCAATTTATTTAATTGTCTATTCTGCTGCTCCCACCCACTCCAAGAGGAAGCGGAAGGGTTTTTTTTGAAGTGTAATGTTATTTTTACAAATGTTTTTGGTTATTTTAATTCGTTGTTTTAAGTTTATTAACGTTTTTTCATCTTGTCAGCCACGCCCACTTACCTTCAAGTCTTAACATATTTTCAAAATTATATATTTTTGTATAATTTTTACTGCTGCCTTTGGCGCCTTTTTTATACAAATACACTTTAATTAATTTACAATGTAATTAAAATACATATATATACATACATATGGTTATTCACTGCGAAAAAAAAAAAAAAAAAAAAAAAAAAAAAAAGATATGCCGCCAGAAGAAATACGTCGCCATTTTCTGAACTCCTAAACTAGAGATATAGATCTATAAGCTATGCGTATAAGGTAAACAAATAACCTGAATAGACGAAATGATTGACAATTTCTATTCTATACTTTTCTAGATAGCGAAACAATATTATGTATAATATGAATCCTTAGTCTTGAGAGAAAATGTCTCTTGATTTCCTAGAATTCGGTCATTAACCAAGATTATAAATACTTAAACTCTCTCTTGGATTCGCAATTATTTGCAAAGGTTTTGAAATACGTTTCATCACGATAATATAATAAAACGGTCTAGAATTCTAATAGTGATTTTTAGAACTCTAGTAAAGGGAACGAGAATTTATAAGAATGACATGGAACTACGTTTATTTGAGACACAATTTATTTTTTATATTTTGGTCACATAATTTTTTTTTCAGCGTTGTTAAATTTGATGAGCGTGGATGTTTGTAATTATTTTGCATAAACTCAAATAAATTTGTGTTATCATTAGGATCTACGGACCTAAATTATTTGAAGAATAGTAGCATTCAAACAACTTATCGGATTGAAGTAAAAGGTTATAGGTATGTTATATGTCCCAGTCACACAACTAGCATGAATTTTAATGATTGTAAATTATAGTTATTTTACAAGAATACAAAAAGGTGTTCTTTATTATTACAGCTTATAGGCTCAAATTATTTAAAGTTCACTAACGTATAAATTCTATATTTGATTATGATAAAATTGGTCAGGCATGTTATAGTTTATCGTCGCAATAACTATGTAAATTTTTATAAATGTGTAAGACTTATATAATTTTTACGGGGATATAAAACAGAATTCTTATGCACGTTGCTCAATTTAGAATTAAGTCATGGAAAAAAATACTGTTGCGTACTTGGCGGTTCGTGAGTTGTCTCAGGATGAAAGACGAAACTTGCACAAACTCAACAGTTCGTTTACCGAAAATTCAAGTAGAACACAGGCCCATAAACCAAGTATCAACTTCACTTACACCAGTAAACGCAGCTTAAATAACAACAGTCAACAGCAAATTCACAGTACAAACAGTATCAGAACATTAACATACAGCAATCGACTGCAATGGGACTGCAGTCGACTGCAATACTGCTGCAGGAGCTCGGAACTCCTGCAGCAGCATTGGCGAAAACTAAACTGAGACTGATTCATTTGGCGTAAAGTAATTTCTTAAATACCAGAGTAGAAAAATGTGGAAAATTCCTGAAACTCGTCAGTCAGACAACTTAGAGCTTCCATATTTGGTATATCAATGATGAGGATTTTCTCGCCAAGGTCGCCAAAAAATCGTCATGGAGAGAAAAAGTCGCCAAAACCATTTCCAAAACCAACTTCTTAACGGGTTTTTGAGATATTTTAATGTGAAACCAAACTAGAAATGCTGAAAATTAACATTGTATCACTTGACTAAGCCTCTTTGAATTAATTTACATAAAAATAACTACGAATTATTTACAAATTCGTAACACTACCCATATCCTAAGCATTGCACGTCCCGGGCAGTACAACCCTTGTTCAGAAGGCGAAACTAAACAAACTATACAATCTAAAGTACAAAAGCTAAGTTGCATATAACAATAAAATAACAATACAGATTTCAAAATTAAGTGAGAAATATTTACAAAATTTACAGATAAGTAAAAGTATTTATACACAAATATTTACATTACATATGTACAAATTTATCAAATATTTACATTTAAAATTTGCACGCTACCGTTAACTGTAGTATGTGGCCAACCGATCCTAATGAACTATCTTCGGTTTCGATGGAAATGTTTTAGCAATTCTTACAACGAAGTCATTCAGTCTTTTCAAGACTGTGTAGGGACTATCCCAGTTACACTGTAGCTTGGGAAAAACTCCTTTGAGTCGAACTGGGTTCCACTACCAAACTTTGTCTCCTTCGTTGAATTCATGTTGTGTAGCTTTTAGATCATACCTTATCTTCATTTTCTCGGTTGCCATGTGAATCTGCTCCCAAGCAAAGTTGTGTACGTCTTCAAATCATGCTTGGAGATGACTGGATGAACTTCTCGGTCTATAAAGGCGCATCTGGTGGACAACCAAACACGAGATCACATGAGAGACGAAGTTCACGTCCAAGCAGCATCTGAACTGGAGTATAGCCGGTGGTTTCGTCAACAACACTTCCACAAACTAGCAGGAACAACGGCAATTTCAAGTGCCAATCTTGCTGGTTCTTTGATACTAGAAGAGAGAGGTTATTCAGGATGGTGCGGTTAAACCTCTCGACCATGCTGTCCGACTGGGGATATAGTGGTCTTGTCTATGCCGAGTAGATGACACAGTCATTTAAATACAGCAGAGGTAAAGTGCGTAACTTGATCTGTATGAAGCTGTAGGGGTTTGCCATAACTTGACACTCACTGCTGCACTAGAACTTCTGCGACTGCGCAATATCTCTTGATCAGGAATGGGATACGCCTCAGGCCACTTGGTGAATAGTCCATGACGACGAGGATATACATATTTTCTCTGAAGGTCCGTGGCAAAGGACCGAAGATGTAGAGTGCGATCCGCTCAAATCTGGCTCCCACGTTATACCGTTGCAATCTTCCTCGGCTTCATTTCTGCGGGCCCTTACGTGCTGCACAAACATTACAGGATTTGCACCATTTTTTCAAGTCCTCTCTTGTCTTGCACCAGTAGAAGCGTTCTCAAACTTTCTGAGAGTTTTCATTACTCCAAAATGCCTTTTGTACGGCTGCTGTGTAGCTGCCCCAGAACATCTGGAATCTTAAACCTTGGTTGTAAAATCTACCATTTGGAACTCCTTCCACCATCAGACTCCCATTTTCTGTACAGTACGTCATTTCTAATATGAAAATAGTTCCAGAGAGCCAAGTAACATTTCGTGATAGGTCTAAGTGTGGAAATGGCCTGCCAGGTAGGTCTGTTCCTGGTCGTCTCCTTTCAGTGAAGTATCGGCTTTATCTCAGGTTCTCTCGGCTTTATCCAACTGAGCTTGTCTAAGTTCTTCATCACTCCACAGATCGATTCGATGGTACTGAAACTGTAGCTTGGCGAGCAACTGGCTTTATCAGCTGGTGTTTCTCTTCGGCCCTACAGCAGTACTTGCGATCTTCAGAGCAAGGATCTCTCAACAAAGCATGTAGATTTCTAAGTAGAGCTCCTTCTTGATGCCGTATTTCAAAGGATTTTTGGGTAGTTTTCTTAGATTGCCTTAACGGGCAGCTTCGTTTGATATGCCCATCCCTTCCACAGCTCCCAACATTCAGTCGTTGGAATCTTCGCTTATTTCTTACTCTCAAGACTGCGTAATCTCATGGTAAAATCTGCCAGATTTTTTTTATCTCTTTGAGGTCAGCTTGAGAGCTGTCCAAAGTGACTGCTGTGCTGATTGGAGTCGACTATATTCTTTAGACCATTTTCCTGAAAAACGCAGCTCCAGTGCTCTGGTGAAATTCTCGAAGTCATTTCGCTATTCCTTTGGAAGAGTTTCCAGGGTACCAACTGCGTCGCCCCGTAACGATGCTACCAGATGAGCTGTCTTTGCAGTAGGATCTCAAACGTTAGTCTGAGCTACGATAAAAAACTGTGTCTTGAATGCTTGCCAGGATGTTCTGCCGTTATATGTGGGAATCTTTATTGCTTCTCGATTCAGTATTCTTTCATCTTTTCTTTCACGTTTCTGAGGCATCGATATTAACTTTTCTTCCAGCCTACGAATCTTCTTTTGCAATTCATTTCCCAATCTACTTCGAATTTCTTCTCAAATTTTACTACTAGTTCCCTCATGAATTTTTCTTCTATTGTTCTCTCAAGATCTTTCTCTAGTCTCTTTAATTTACCTTCAATCTGTAAATCTTCCTTCCAGCTCTTGATCAAAATTTTCTTTAACTTTCTCTTCAAAATTCGTTTCTATCTTCATAAGTTTCTCTTCAGTTTCATCCATTCTATTTTCCATCAATGTTAACGTATTCTCTATCACTTCTTTCATGGTTACCAAGTCATCCTTACAGGTGAACGTTCTTTCATCATTTCGTCTTGATATAATTCAACTTTTCTTGAATGGACTTAAATTCTTCACCCGAACTGTCTGTCATCTCTGCCATTTCTTCGGCCTATCCGGATTCCACCTTTTCCTGTACTGCTTTCATTTGGTTCATTTCTTCAGTCAATCCGGTATCCATCTTTCCCTGTACTGTTTTCATTTATTTTGTTTTTTCAGTCAAATTATCTCTCATCTCTTTTTGGTTCTTTTCCATACTGTCTTTCATTTCTCTTTGCCCTTCTTTCATTTCCTAACCATTTGAGACATTTCTTCATTTCTTGCTCCATACCTCAATATATCACCATTCACAGACACCCCCACTCCTAACACCAGAATTGTTGCGTGCTTGGGGAATCGTGAGTTGTCTCTGAATGGAATTTGAAACTTTCAGATACTCTACAATCTTTTTAGGGAAAATTCGAGAATAATACAGGTCTATAAACCGAGTATTAACTTCACTTTCACCAGTAAACACAGCTGAAATAACAGTTGTCAACAGCAAATTCCCAGTATAAACTGTATCAGAGCATTAACATACAGCAATCGACTGCAATCCAAAGAGGCTCGGAGTTCTTTCAGCAGCATTGGAGAAAACTAAACTGAGAATGTCTCATTTAGCATAAAGTAATTTCTAGGATAGAAAAATGTGGAAAATTCCTGAAACTCGTCAGCCAATCAAGTTAGAGCTTCCATGCTTGGTATATCAATGATAAGGATTTTCTTGCCAAGAAGCGAAAAAGTCACCAAATCCAATACTGGCATTAATGAGGCTTTTTAACGTGTTTTTAAGCTATTTTAATGCGAAACCAAACTAGAAATGCTGAAAAGTAAAAATTTTATCACCTGACTAACAAGGGAAGTATGAATTTGTAAAATTTCTATTGAAACCAAACCTTGCTTAAATTAAAGAGCATTGCCGAAAACGTAGGATAGAGGGCAAATTTGCTGCAACAACATCCACGAGGGCGCTATATGACTCCCTAACCGTTTTAGTTATTTCTATAAAAAACAACTAAACACGCATCCTAGTAAAAACGGGTGGTGCAGTGGTAACGTGCTTGACTTGAGATACGGAGGTCCAGAGATCAAGTCCCTGTAAGAGCGTATTATTATTATTACAATT
This sequence comes from Salticus scenicus, assembly GCA_963930645.1. Lineage (NCBI taxonomy): Eukaryota > Metazoa > Arthropoda > Arachnida > Araneae > Salticidae > Salticus > Salticus scenicus. The sequence goes on along the minus strand of OZ005652.1, from coordinate 283,879,287 downwards.
ATTATTTTCACAATTATTTGAATTATAAATTTTTTCACCGTCAACTATTGTTCATCCCGAATATTTTGTTAAATATTTGGCTTTTCGTCCAGATTACTAGATTTGTAAAATTCATATTTACCCAGATTTTGATTTTTTTGAAATGTAAACTAATTATAAATTAGTGAAATCATTTTGAGAAAATTTGTCATTGTGTTCAATTTTATTATCAGTTCTTCCGACACCAACGAATCTGACAGTTGTTTAATGAAATATTTGAAATAAAAGTTAAATGCGACGTCGAATAGTTAAGCAACAGCTGTTATTTATTCAGAATTTTGCATGCAAAAAATTCCATGAATATTAATACAATTGAGAGCAGACGTTAACTCTTTCTATTAATGACATCGATAAAAAAATAGTATTAAATAAAAATTTACATAAAGCACTTGCACAAATCATTAATACAAATCAATAATTTTATCTATATGTAATATAAAAGTATTTTCCGTTAAATTATCAATTGCTTTTAATTTAATAAATAAATAAATTGGTTAAAAATTAAATAAATTATTAAATTATCCGCGCTGACCCCCCCCCCTTTTTTTTTTTAAATATAATTAATATTTTCTCCTAAAATAATAATTTAATTTAATTAAAAAATTAAATATTTCAGTTGAAATATAAAACATCCTTGCGAGGACTCGATCTCAAGACCTCCGTATCACAAGTCAAGCACTCTACCACTGCACCACCCGTTCTTGCTACGATGCGTGTTTTGTTGGTTTTTAGAGAGATAACTAAAACTAATAGGACGTCATATCTCGCCCCCATGGGGGTTGTTTCAGAAGATTTGTACTCTACCCTATGTTTTCGACCATACTCTTTAATTGCATAGTGGTTTGGTTTCAATAGCAGTTTTACTGATTCATACTTCCCTTGTAAGCCTTGTTTGAAGGAATTTACATAAAAATGACTACGAATTATTTACAAATTCGTAACAACACAAAGTTTTTTTTCTATATTTATTTTATTTCATCGACAGTAAAATATGTATTTTAATCGTAATATACAAGGTAGATATAAGATTACGTGAGATGCTTAGAGCCCTTATACCGTTTTATGCATAGACAAAATGTAATAAAAGTTTGCGCTTGTACTCAGAAGAATGTGCGATTTCCCTTTATAAAGAAAAAAGAAATAATTTTAAAAATTCACTGTAAAAAAATTGTGTAATAATACACGAAAATATTGAGGCCACTTAACTTGTAGAGAAATACCACAATCATGAAGAGAAATGTTACCAACTGTACTTTACCTGTGTAACCGTAGCATAAAGTGTAAGGTTACACAGTTTCGACTGGTAACACTTCTCTGTATAGTTATGGCAAGTACGCTACCTTAATATTGTTGTGTAAAATAGCAAAAATTTTTTACAGTGTTTGGCGCTGTGGTCCAGGAAAACAATAATAAATTGCGTGATTCTACATATTTATGCTAGGTGGTGCGCCACCGCCCATCAGTTGTAGAATGAAGAAAATCTTGTGACAGCATTTCTTGAACAGCAGAATAATCAGTCGTGCATTGCCCATAACTTTACCACCGACATCGTCTGATCTCAAATTTTGTGGTGTTTGGTTATGGGATTATTTAAAAAACGTTGTGTATCAAATTAAAGAACTGGTTAATAATTAATGATTAATGGTTGATGATTTTGCCCTGCGACTGAGTAATGATTTTTCTCTGCTTTCAGTCTTGCTTCTACCTCCAAGGCAGTAGCAGCACGTATTTTGCACCTGAGAAAGAAATGCCATGTCTTTCAAAACCAGTAGTGCTTACTTTAACTTTATGGTGTATGAAGAAGTTTTGAAATTTAAAAATGCTGTGCATTAAAGACGTTTTTTGATATTTAAAAAAAAAAAAAAAAAAAAAAAACTTACATACTCAGATGCAGAACTAGAATTCTCAAAGCTCGGAGCGAAAGTCTCGCTAGGAGCCCATAATTGAAAGCTCTTCTGTTAAGAAGTCAGTTTGAAATTCTTCACTTAACCTTATAACTATGAATAGACGTTTTAGTAAAGTTAGTTTTGAAACTGATTTAGTAAAGTAAGTTTAAAGATTGATAAAGTAAGTTTAAAGATTGATTTGGAAGCCCAACAGTACGTGAGGGCTAGGAGCATTGACTTACCTTGTCTTGCCTTAGACAGATCTTCCATAGATTGGTACTTTCGTTTTTAAGGTTGTCACGAAATGGTCACTTTTTGTATGTTAAGGCTCTTTAACCCGAAACCTATGGTTTAAAGTAGAAATGCAACAAGTGTTTCAGGTCAAAATAATGTTCCGAAAGCTTCACTAGATATATATACTTAAAATGTATGCTTTTTTGAAAGCACCCTCATGACCAGAAGAGTGGACCGCTCCCCCTCCCACCCCGCCACATCCCCTTTTTTAGTACGTTACAGTGTGTACTGTATCATTTAAATATCAGGATGGTGGTTGTATGCAGACAAATTTGTAAGCAACAATGAACGTTGTTTATAATAAATAAGGAAACTATTATTGCTATTTCAATTGAAAATTTAGTAATCAATTAATGCACATATTAAGCTTTCTGGTCCAAACATTACCCTAGCGGAAACTTTTGATACCAATTTTTTTTTCTTTAGAATTCGAAAGTGCTTAATCTGCTGTGCATGTGAGCAAAATGTTATGACATTTCGCCCATTAAATTCAGAGCTATAGGGCTCTGAATACATTGCATTATTTTATGCCCATCCTGTTTCCGATTATCATAAACATCGTTTTTTATTTAAACAAATAGAAATAGTAATTATATTTCGTGTAGGGGGAGGCTTAGGTGAGTGCGCCCTTCTGTCTTATTTAAATCTTTTAATTATGCTTTGTGAAAATAAAATAGTTAAAAAAAAATTCTAATATTATGGTCAAAATATGAAATATGAAAAATTAATGATAATTTCATCACAAAATTTCTAAAAGCTTAGAAATTAATTGAAATTTTTATGAAGTAGTTTTTTTATTTATAAAAATAAAATAAAGGATATAATGTTTTAATGTATAAATTAAATAAATGAATAAAATCTTTAATGTTTCCTTTTAGCTTAGCTTTGCGCATAAACTTCATTTAAAATTTACTCTCTTGAAAGAAAAATATCTGAAATATTTTTTAATTAAGTCAGTCGCTGCTTATAAAACAAATTAAAATTAAAGTGTTTATTAATATTTTAAATCTTAATGAATATTTACTGAAGTAGAAACGTAATTCTCTAATTTAAAAATTGTTAATTCTTTTAACATAAAATTAATTATTTTACTAGAAAAAGAGGGGCAATTACTTCAAATATTCATATATATTCCTTTAAAATATCAGACATAAGATGTAAAAAGGAACTTTTTTTTACTTAATTATAGTTTTTTCTTTTCCACATAATAAGAAATTTTTATTCGTTGACTTAATAAATAGAATAATTTATAAAGAAAAAAAAAAATCAAAATTTGTTTATTTAAGTCAAAAAAAAAAAAAAAAAAAAAAAAAAAAAACGACTAGTGTTTACAAATTATAACGCATATAATGAAAATTTTAAGCCTTTTTAAGGCGGAAATATTTTTGTATTTGTGAAGAGAAAATTAGGTTAGCTTTATTTTGAAAAGTATTTAAATAAAAATAATCTATTTATTACAATGATAAAAAATAGAGGAATAATATTCTATTATTCTTCATTACAATCATCAATACTATTGCGTACTCAGGTTTCATGAATTATCCATGAATGAACGACAAGTATTTACAGAGGCTTAAAAGTTTATTTACAGAATATCAATTTTAATTGTAACGGTTGCATAACCGTTTCAACGACATAGTACAAATAAGTCTTCAAGTGATTAGGCAAACGTTACACTTAAAATTTAATGGTGGATATTGAATAAAAATTTTCCTCAATCTGGCAGCACTGTATCCAATAACAGAGGCCTGGCCCAGCACAGGTCATTATACTGCAATGACGTGGCTTAAAACTGACTCGGCGGCCAGAATGGGATCCCTTTATATAACCCCGTATTTTTCCAGAATGTTCTCGTATTCGATTCTTAGCCGATACTCAGCCACTCATAATTCAAGAAGAATTCCATTCAGCCCACCATTTAATATCCATATTCTATAACCTTTTAAGTATCACATCGTAGGGTTATGAGAATATAGCATAGAAACCACTTCAACAGTGCGTAATCGAACCGTAAATATTAAATGAGTCCTTGCTGTACTTTTCATCATTTATTAAAATATTATATGTATACTTTTCATTAACTAAACATAAGTTAACAACTAAACAATTGGTTTAAACTAATAAAATTTCATATTTTCACTAATAAAAATGAGATCAATGATTTCTTCGTTTACAAAAATAGCACCTTCATAGTTCAAGATCTCAACAAGACTGTCAAAACTCCTTGCCGGTTGGGGAGAATGCAGATAAAAAATTTCCTTTTTGGTTAAGACTGTGATCGAGTTGCCACAATTCGATTTAGAGCTTAGATAATCGACAGATCGATAATAATGATTTTCTCATGAATTCACAAAAAAAAAAAAAAAAAAAAAAAAAAGTCACCAAGGGGAAACTAACTCTTCACCAAGGCCATTGTATGCCCTGAAAAGCTTTTTTACGGATTTTTAAAAGAAAAAAAAAATAAAAATAAAAAGCTATTTTAATGTCAAAATAGGCTAGAAATGCAGAAAACTAACATTTTATAATCTCATTAAACCTCTTTAGATGAAACAACCTAAAAATAATGACAATATTTACAAATTCGTGACAACACGCTTTCGTAAGCATTTTTTTTCAAAACCTTTCCAGTAAGTTTTAAAGACGTTCATGCAGTAAATCTGTACTTGCTTGGTAAATATGCTTCAACTCTTAATAAATATTCTTAATAAATATATTCGATGTTTGCTATGATGTGTGGTCAATCCATATTAGCGCAGCGATAGTGGCTATTGTCGATGAAAGCTGGACTGGTTAGTACATAATAGCATAATTTCCCCCCCTAATTTCACGGAGTGAGCGGATTTATCATCACACAAGAGGTATTCAATGGGTAATTAGCGACAGTCTGGAATTTAAGGCATACCATTAAATATTTTCTGGAGACATGCCATAACAATTTTTAGTCTCATCTGAGAGAAGAACGTTTACGAACTTTAAAGTATTAATAATTAGTTTTCTATCTCATATCTATAAAAAACAGCAAAAGAAAAAAAAAAAAAAAAAAATTGAAAAACTAAATAACAAATATTTTAGAAATTTAATATTTCAATAGAGAGATTGGTAAACGTTAGCCAATATTTATCAATCCATACAACATGTTCGCATGTCGTCGATAAATTTCTCCGTTGAGCAAAATTGAACCAAGACGTTCGAATATTTCTATTCGGCTACTGTGTACTGCTGTGGGCTTTTGAAATAAGTATATGTGGCATTTATGAATAACTTACATGCACTGAGAAACTAATTCAAAAACAATAGTCGTATAGGAGGTAATCATATAAATTAAACATTGAAAAGCTTTTAAAATACCTTATATAAAATCCTTTTAATTGCAGCATTTTCATGATATATTTCGACTCGTTAAATATCGCGGCAGTCTTCAAATGTTAAAATTGCTGCCTTGACCATCGTCGCTGGACTTCTATTTATTCTCTTCTTTTCTGACGTCATCATTTCGTTTATTCTTGTGCATTAGCTGTTGCCAATCTTCTGGAATTGAACCATGCTCTCCGGAAGTTTGGCAACAGCTAATGCACACGAATAAACGAAATGATGACGTGATGACGTTAGAAAAGAAGAGAATAAATAAAAGTCCAGCGACGATGCTCAAGGCAGCAATTTTGACATCTGAAGATGACCGCGATATTTAGCGAGTCGAAATATATCATGAAAATGCTGCACATAAAATGATTTTATATAAGGTATTTTAAAAGCTCTTAAATGTTTAATTAGTCCTTTTTTAAATTTAAATTTTAACACATAAATTAATTTGTTTTGATATTAGGGTAACTGTAGTAGATCACGCTTTAAAAACATCTTCTGTATACTTTTTGTGTGTTATTGTTAACCTAAAATTTCTAAACAGAAATTCAGTGAAGTATTCAGATAAGCTATGGAAGATATGTCTATGGGAGGTAATTCATAAAGTGACATCTTTTTTATACGCTATATATATTTTTGCATGTATATTTTGAACTGTCTTAAGTGTTTTAATAGAGGACTAAATTTTAGTGTACTGTGTTTAGTGTATACTCTACAGATCATGTATAGGTCTGCTCACACACACAGACAAAAAATAAAATAAAATAAAAATAAAAATAAAATAAAATAAATAAATAAAAATAAAAAAGGAGAAGGAAGAAAATAATCCTTATGCTTATTAATATATATACATTAATATTTAAGTTTTGCATATATGTGCATAAATTGCTCGAATACTTTAATTTAGTTAAAAGTAGTTTTTTATTTGATTAAGTTTTGAATTAAATGTAAAATTCAATGGTGCGTGTAGATCAATCGTTTTTATAAACAGGCTTCTATAGCAATTTAAAACTTTAATATCTATAGGAAATTATTTCTGGAAATGCTTTACTGGTGTATTATGCATATATTTTATAATGTAATATTATATTTAATGCAGCATGTTGATTTATACTTCTAATTACAAATATTTATGTTGTTTTAAGGGGACTTGGCGCCTTTGACTTGGCACAACTGAAATTTCACATAAATCTTTTCCTTTAATATTTACAAATTGAACTATATTATGGTTTTTTTTTAAACAAAATACATATTCAGGATTTGCTTCTTAAGGTTTTTGCTATTTTTCTTATAGATTTAAAATCTTTAAATTGCGTTTTCTGAGTTTGCAATTTCATGAATTCATGATAGCTACTGGCATATGTGCATTGTGTATTTCAATGCACATATTTGTCTTTTTTTAGTTTAAATAAGTTATAAACATAAATATATACAGCGAACATTTCGCATTGTAATATTTTATATATATATATATATATGTGTGTGTGTGTGTGTGTGTGTGTGTATAAATTTAATTTAAAAAAATAATTTATGAGAAATAACAATGAAATGCAAAAACAAAAGGACTTTTTAACAAAGTTAATAAACTATTTAAAAAATTATAGTTTAATTAAAAAATTATTCAAACCAAAAATTCAATAAATGCAATATGAATTTCTTCATCAGAAGGGAATAAAGCAAATAATAACAAAAAAAAAAAAAAAAAAAAAAAAAAAAAAAAAAAATCATGTAATTTTAACAATATGTTGAAGAAGTTAGTACTGCATTTATTAGAAGCTTTTTATATGAAGCTGACTTTGTCATCCCGTCTTCGTGTCAAGCTAATAAACAAGGCGCCTCCATTTTAAAATAATTATAATCTGTTCCGCTTGTCGCTTTTTGATTTAGTTTGTTAGAGCATTGAATTAATAACGTGGTGGTCAAGAGTTCGATCCCCCGAAGGTCTGGCGTGTTATTTTGTGCTGATAATTAGTGAAAATCGTGTCAATTGATAAAAGAAAATATTTCGTTGACTACACTGTATCCTAAGAGTTTTTTTTAAGAAGCTTTTCTTTTTTAGATATTAAAAAACACAAAATATTTTAGATTTTAAAAAAGCACAAAATAAAAAGTTTTCAGTAAAAAATACAATTGGTTGGTTTTTGTTATCGTGTGTTCGTGTCACACTGAAAAACAAAACGCCACCACTTTAACGTAAATGTTAGCACCTATTTTCATCGTTTGTTATCTCAAATGAATAGAGCGTCATGTTGATAACGCGATGATTATATGTTCGATCCTTGAAGGCTGATGTGTTACTTTATTACAGATAATTAATAGGAAAAATGTCAAATGTTAAAATAAAGATCCTTCGTTGTCTGCACTCTGTCCTAAAAATTTTTGATTATTATTATTATTTTTTTTAACTTCTTTTAGTTATTAAAACGCACAATTTAAAAATGTAATAAAAAAAAGGCTAGAAGTTTTTATTGTGTAGCCCTAAAAAGCATTAAAAAATATATATTCTTGAAAGGACATACTATAAAAAATTAATAAATGTTTCAACAATAAGAAAATTGTTGAAGCAAAAATATAAATATTTCACATTGCAAGAGATGAAAAATTCTAAGTATTGAAAATACTTTAAAAAGCTGTCGAAGACAATATTCTTTTTGTATAAGTATTTGTTGGTAACTTTTAGCATGGTCTATGACTTATCTTTACACTGTTCTTTGATATTTGGTTAGAGCGTGTTGTGGGTTCGATTCTCCTAAGGCCGATGTGCTAATTTTGCCACATAGAAAAAGTGTCATTTGATAAAAGAAACTCTTTGAAAGTCTAACAAAATGTCCTTTGATTCATTTTTTTTTTTTTTTTTAATAACTAAAAAGCAGAAAATAAAAATTTAAGTAAAAAAAAAAAAAAAAAAAAAAAAAAAAAAAAAACCATTTTTTTTAGCAGTAGAAGCTTTTTACTGTAGAGCCCAGAAAAACATAATATAAAAATTTATTTTTGTAGAAATAGATGCTATAAATAAATGAAGAATTCAACACAAAGAAAACTTTAGAGAAAAATATAGATATTTCACTTTTGCTGGAGATGAAAATTTTTAAATATTCAAAATATTTTAAAAAGCTTTCGAGACCTTTGAAATTTATGGCTTAACAAATATTTATGTAGAAACTAATGACTAAGAATATTGGTCTCGATAGCTTTATAAAATATTTCGAATATTTAAATTTTTCATACCTGGCAAAAGTGAAATATCTATATCTTTCTCTAAAATTTTCTTAGCGTTGAAAATTTCGTTTATTTATATCATGTCTTTGCAAGAATAAATTTTTATTTTATGCTTTTCAGGGCTCCACAATAAAAAAAAATTTCTACTATTAAAAAATGATTTTTTACTTAAATTTTTATTCACTTTTTAATTTGAAATTTTTTTAAATTAAATTACCATTTTTCATCTTGTTTATTAACTTTGTCAAAAAAAAAAAAAAAAAAAATCATTTTGTTTTTACATTCCATTGTCATTTCTCATAAATAATAATAATAATAATAATAATTATTATTATTATTATTATTTTGTATTAGAATTTAGACTTACTTTTAGCGTCTATTTTTTTTTTTTTTTTTTTAATAATTTGATTTAATTTTTTGTTTACAATAAATATTTACATATAAAAATAACCTTAAATGGCTAGTTTGATTTATTATTCATTACTTACCTTAAAAATACACTTGTTTAATCATTTTTTTTTTTTTTTTTTTTCGTTGTTCAAAGTTTTCTTACATTCCGTTTTTATATATTGCTTATCTTACAGATATACTCGACTTTAAAAATAAGTTTCTCTAAGGTGAAATATAATTAAAAAAAAAAAAAAAAGAAAAAGAAAATATTTTAACCAGTTTTCAAACAAATGTAAGAATAAATAAATAAATATAAGAAGGAAATAAAGTAAAAAGAAACTTTTAAAAGCTTTTGAAAAAAAAAAAAAAAAAAAAACCTTTGAAGCTTATTTTCCATCTATTACGTTGGAACGTGCTGCTAGCATATTTTATTCTGGGATGCATTTTTCTGGAAAAATTTAAATAAAACGAATCTCATCTCTGTGCTATGAAAATAAGGTGAAAGCTTTTTATTGCTATTTCCACGATATATATGGAATATTTTACACATTCTTAATAAATGTTTGTTAAGGAATATATCGGAATACACATAATTTAAGCATATTTGCTAGTATCTGGATTCCAATTTATATGAACAGTTTTGGCTTTTAATGCTAAGCCACTCATCAATATTAAAAAATAAATTAAAATTTGACAATGTTTACAAAAATTAATAAAATTCTTAAAATTCTATAAATATTTATTGGTTTTTATCGCAAGCTTCTGTGTCAAATCTATATTTCTTTGTTTTTCAAATTTCAGTTATCAGCATCAGAAACCAAGAAGAAATAAAAATATTTTGTTTTTACTACACATTTATATTAGTATTAAATAATCAACATTAAAATACTTTTTACACTTTTATAACAAATTTTACCTGAATATTTCGTATATTTGATGATGAGTCAGAAAACGTCATCGCGGAAAAACAATGAATATACTAAAATTAGTAAAACAGAATTAAGTAGGTAAAAATAGCGCTGAAAATTACTCATTTAGAATGATCCTCATTCTCAAATACAAACAAATCTGCATACGTGATCATGGAAAACGGTAGTTTTTCGAGTGACGCAAGCGGAAGGACAAACTGAACGCTGCAAACTCGTATATACGGCTAGTTTGACATCAAAGAGATTTGTAAAAGCCGACACTTAATATCTCAGCAAATATGCCATATTTTGTTCTGATCTTTTCAAAATAGTCTTTTGTCTTCGGTCTTAATCTATCCTGAAAATTTTACATTCCTACATGCAGTATGTTTTGAGATCTGAATCTCAATTTAAAGCCAAAAAGGGAATATGTATGGTGTAAGGTTGTAATGGTCTAAAATCATGAAAAATTTCTCTATAACGGCACGAACGATTTTCTTGTAATTAATATATGTTGTTAATGGGATCTTTCTGAATCTAGTAACGTTTTCGTTTTTTTTCAGGAAAACTCTTGTTTTTTATAAAAGTTGTTTTAAAAATGGAACTATATTACTCCCCCAATTGCATGCTTTCCTTCGGCGAAAACGTCGTAATGTGGTTTTTACTAGCAAGACTTGAGTTGGCCCCGTTGGTTGGTTGACCAACGTGAATGCAGTCAATGAATTATTTAAAGTTTCCTTTTTTTAACGCAAAAATACTTTATTACATTTTTTGTATATTTATTGTATATATACTAAGTCAAATTCACTTAAATATATTTTCTCCTCTGCTATGAAAAAGATATTTTTGATTTCCAAATTTCATATTTAGTCAAAAAAGTATTTAGATAACAGTTTAAATGAGGAAGTATTTTGTAATTTTAGACATTCCATTTTATCATAATAACGATGAATTTACAATTTTTTTTAAAGCAAAACATTTTTAATCATTCATAAAAATCGATTTTATAGTAGCTCAATGATTTGCGATTCCTATTCATGTATCCTTCCGCATAGGGAATGGGAAAAAATAGTAAATGAAGTTTTGGCGCCATCTTTCGTTTTTAATTTAAATTAAAACATACACTTTTGGAAATGTATATATATATATATATATATATATATATATATATATATATATATTTAATTAAAAATCTCTTTTTAAAATAAAGTTAGAGTTTATTCATATATTTACTTTTCAGACTTTAAAATGATACATATTTTAAATATTAGCATAATCAAACTAATTTTTTTTATTATTATTTGAAGCTATAATGGCTAGAGAATGAAAGATATTAAAAAAAAAAAAAAAAAAACATGAAAATAGAATTAAAATTCATGAAAAATGTGTCAAATAGCAATTATTGAAAAACACGTCAAAATAAATAAATAACATCTTTACTTTGAAACCCATAATAATTTATTTAAAAAATATAATTCTCTCTTTCTTTCTTTCTTTTTTTTTATTAATTAATTTCTGCATGAAAAATTCCATTTCATAAATATATTTAAAACTAAAATAAACAAAAAACCCTACTTTAATTTTAAATAATTATTTCTACATGTTTCTAAGCAATTAAAAGGTTTTTTTTTTTTAAAGAAAAATAGATTAAATATCGGAATGTATATGGTTTTATCATGAAGGTAATAATTTGGCCATCTAGTGGCGCCATCTCGTAGCTTATATTAAAACCATATACATTCCTATATTTAATTTGTTTTTCATTAAGAAAAAAAAAACACTTTTAATTGCTTAGAAACATGTAGAAATAATTATTTAAAATTAATAATTATTTAAAATTAAAGGAGGGTTTTTTTGCTTATTGTATAAAAAGAGATTTTTAATTTTTAAAAAGAAATATGTATATAACTTGTATTTTCCATAAAACTTAAGCTTAACTTGTATTTTACTTAACTTGTATTAACTTTAGCTTAACTTGTATTTTCCATAATTTTTTTCTCCAAATGATTTTATCTTATTTTTAAAATTCTAGAAATGTAGAGCTTAATTTATATTTTGTCTATTTTTTTCTACCAAATATTTTTATGAAATAATTTTTACCTGCACTTTTGATGAAAATTTAAATTGTGAATATTGGAGCTTAGCCTCAAAAGGGAAAAGAAAATAAATAAATTTCCATTTTTAACATTAACTTGATTTTTTTTAATTGTTTAATTTGCATTTGTAATTCTTTAAAAAGAAACTTTCAAAATGTAAATTACATAACTCTAATTTAAATTTGAAATTTCTCACTTATTATTACTATTATTATTTTAAAGATTTTGAGAATCCCACTCAATATTTTTTTCTAGTGCGAAGCTTCTCCATTTTGTTTCCAAGTGACTGGCTACTTGAAAATTTGTCAGCATGATAACGTTTGAAATACTGAATTAATTCAAACTAAATTTGTAGTGGGGATTTATCTCAGAAATGTATTTGTTATGTTCATTTGCCAACTTAATTTACCCTCTTGTTTCCCTGTGCCAGCCCACTGAAAATTTCAAATTTACATTAGAAAGGTTCTATGAACCGATTTGCTTAAAACTCCATATATACAAGTCTTCATTAATAAATCCACCAAGTCCATTAATAAATTGTAGCTGCCATTTTGAAAAAAAAAAAAATGGTGGCAACTTCATAATAAAAGATAAATCAGTTTACCCTTCCTAAGAGCCAGAAGGACTTGTTTAAATTTTTTGATCAATAACCCCTAAAAAGTAATGATATCAGAACAAAAAACCCTTAACGGGTTAAAAGTTTGTGACACCGCTACTTTATGGCTATAAGAATTTGAAATATGTGTCTTAAAAATAATGATATCAAATTTTAAGTGACGCTTTACAATTAGTTAAAATATACATAGATTTTCTTAATTGATCATTTACTTTCTACTTTTATTTATATTTATAATGCAAACGTAATATTTTTAGCTTCAAGATCAGACAGGTGTTGGTGTTAGGGATTAAGGCCGATTGACAACACTGGGGTCCTAGGCCTGAGGGGGAGTGCCTTCCGTGGAGGTCTTTCTAAGGGGTCCTAGCCCGTATTTACGCAAGTTTCGGAGGAAACCACGGTCAACTCCGAACGGCTAGGCCGACGAGCGCGACCGGGAATCGAACCCGGCACCTCACGTCTACCAGCTTTGAGCGCAGAACCGCTCGGCCGCTGGTGGGCTTCAAGATCAGACAGATATATAAAATACACTCACTGATGCTTTTTTATTCACATTTCAAATTCAAAATAACAGTTTTAAAAGGAATGATATACAAATTCCAGTGGCGCCTCGGTGTTATTTTAAAAGATATTTTTTTAGATTCCATTAAAATTACTTTTGTTTTGTCTAATAAAGTATATTTACATATTGAAACAGTGCTTTTAATTTTCAAATATACTGTCAAAGAATTATACTTTCACTGAGTTTGCATTATAAATTAAAATTATTTATTTCAATAAATTGATTTATCTTTTGCGTCACGCCTATCCAAAACTGCAAGTAAAATCTGTGTAAATGTTTTTTTTTACGTCACACTACATCTTTGCGCAATATTTCACTCAGTTGTATACTATGATACTATGTTTTGGATAGCGTGATGCAAAAGATAAATCAATTTATTGAAATAAATAATTTTAATTTATAATGCAAACTCAGTGAAAGTATAATTCTTTGACAGTATATTTGAAAATTAAAAGCACTGTTTCAATATGTAAATATACTTTATTAGACAAAACAAAAGTAATTTTAATGGAATCTAAAAAAATATCTTTTAAAATAACACCAAGGGGCCACTGGAATTTGTATATCATTCCTTTTAAAACTGTTATTTTGAATTTGAAATGTGAATGAAAAAGCATCAGTGAGTGTATTTTATATATTTGTCTGATCTTGAAGCTAAAAATATTACGTTTGCATTATAAATATGAATAAAAGTAGAAAGTAAATGATAAATTAAGAAAATCTATGTATATTTTAACTAATTGTAAAGCGTCACTTAAAATTTGATATCATTATTTTTAAGACTCATATTTCAAATTCTTATAGCCATAAAGTAGCGGCGTCACAAACTTTTAACCCGTTAAGGGTTTTTTGTTCTGATATGTATATATACACGCAGCTGTTGGCAAAATAATGTGAAAACTTTCCTTTCTTTACGTTTTATCAAATATCTTGAAAAGTTCTTTAGGAGTAATCTAGAAACGTTGGTAGTGTAAAGAACATGTCCTACCTCATATTGTTCAGTACAAATTGTGTCATGGAAACTAAAAGGGACCAGTAAAAATGTAAACAAAAATCAAACTGTTTTGGATCACCCTGTAACATGGTAATACTTTAAATGAGTTTTGACTGTAGCATGTGACTATGAGGACTTTTTTCATTATCTGTTTAATTATTTGTATAAAATTTTATGAGGCTACCGCATATATTTATGGAGATATAATGGTTTTTTTAAAAAACTACAAAAACAACTTCCACTTTTTAATTATAACACGTAGGGTATAAAGTCAATTAATTGCAAAGACATTTTCAGGAAATATGATATACTACAGACACAGCATACAGCAATCAGAATGAAAAAAAAGTTAACTATTTTACGAAATACCAGAACTTTTACTAAATAATTAACTACGAATGCGCACGCTTTGTAAAAATTTCATTTGCATAATTTAATAGTCAAAGGTATTGAGCAACTTATATGAAATCCCCAAACAAATATCACGTAAATTCAAAACGTTACGAGAGATGGAATAAAAAGAATTTAAGTTCTTCAAAAAAAAGAAAAAAAAAAGAAAAAAGAAAAATGTTAGGGGTTTTCATCAATATTTATTTATAATCAGCGAAAGCACTGTAATATCATTGGGCATTGATTGAATCAAAATAAAAATGTGAGTAAAAACCTCTCATAGTTTAGATTTATTTGGGAGAACTGAAATTCTGTCGAGAGTATAGTGATGCTACATTACACAAATTACTGTGACTATGGTTTTATTAGATTTTTCAGAAATTGCCAGATTTAGCAACTTTCTGCTTTAGGTATTTTTCAACATAAAGAATCCGTGTATAAAATGGAAAAAATGCATAAAAAATAAAAGTATTTTTAAATACTTTCTTGCCATCGTAAGAAAATAATTTTTGTATTCTGCACATCTGGCCTGATACCATTTTTAACCCTCTACACCCATAATTAATATGTTAAAAGTGTACTACAAATTTCATATTTGCCTATTAATATATACCCAAGTTAAAATCCATGCTAGTACCAGCAAAGAAAATAGGCTAGTTATTGCTATGTTTTGCTTTGTCTGCTAGATTTTCATGCTGTTATATGCTTTATAATGCTAGCCAGCATAAAAGCTATATTAGCTAGCTTACACAGCAATTGCACGACAAGCTATATACAAGCATTTTATGCTTATTTGTTGTTTAAGCTTTTCCAAAGCCTGGAGAGGTATGTACCTTAACAAGCTATTATGTGCTTTTCTATGCTTGCCAGCGTAATATGTTATGTCGGCAGCTTAAGTAGAAATAGCATGGCATGCTAGATGCCAGTGAGAAGTGAGAAAATAGCAACAAAAAAGCAACTGTTGGTTGTGAATTACTGCTAGTATAGCAGAAATTTCAAGCAAATAGTAGTCATAATTACTGCTGGACCAGCAACATACTATTCAAGCAACAGAAGCTGGATTATGTATGCTGGACAAGCAATAAACTGTGCCAATACACACCATGACCTGCTGGTAATTTTGGTGGAACCAGCAAATATTTTTGGTATTTTATGCTATTTTACTTGCTGGGATACAGCATTTAAAACTAGACTAGCAAACAAATACCAGCAAGAATTTTAACTTGGGTAGATAAAAGTTTAGATTATTATGTTTGTTTTCATTATACTACATTTATTACTCAAAATTGAAATAATTTACTTTCAGAATACAGGATAGTTCTAATTTTAGTATACTTATAGAAAAAGTATCCAGATACCTCCAGAGCATGCTCTACATATTTAATTAATGAGAAAAATTGCATATTTTATTTAAGAGAATTCTGCAATAAAAAGTATTTCAAGTTTTAGTCATCAGGTGAAAAGAAGATGTTGTACCCTTTCTTGGCAAATAATAGGATTTACCTATTTGTTAATGAATATCGTAAATTCAAAAAATAAAACAAAAACAAATATATAATAAATGTCAATCGGCTGAAGTCATCCCTCTCTCCTATGTCTGTTATTCTAACGCTCAAACCATTAGGATTTGTATTTGCGGACTGGCAGCTGCATTACAGTACAAGATTCATACTTGCCAACATCCTAATTAAAATTCCGTAGTGTTGTTAGTCCCGCCCTTTTTCTCACACCAGTAAATTTTTAGAGTAATATTCTCCAAATGCAATTACGATTAAATAAGGAGAAAAACACTCTAAAATGATACTGGTGGGAAAAAGAAGGCGGGGGTAACAATACTACGGAATATTAATTAGGATGTTGGCAAGTATGAATCTTGTACTGTAATGCAGCTTAGAATGTTGGCAAGTATGCAAGATTTGTCTGCTAAAATTGGCAACAGCCGACAAGTTGAGGAAAACCCACCGAAGAGATCGGTAGTGAGTGAGTTGAGCGAGGGAGGAGAGAAGGCTGTTTTGCAGCTGAATGCTACCTGAGTTTATTCATATTCTGATCCGTTTAAAATAATGATCATCTGATTTAGAGCCCCTCCCCTATTATTCAATAAAATAATATTTAATCTACTTAGCCTCCTCCTTCCTTTTCCATATAAATTTACATTCGTTTTTATTGCATAAGCATATTATAGCAATATATATAATCATTTTTAAAAATTGTTGTGTGCCTGGACGAATACGTGAACTAGTTTTTTACCCCTTAAAATATTAGGTAACATAATTTCCGCTTGTGGTCAATATTTGAATTAGTATACTTTTTTAAATTGTGAAATATCCTTTCATCAAAATTCGTAAAGAGTAACAGGCTCTAAAGAGGTTCGAAACGTATTCTTTTCACTGAAATCTCCTGTATATACAGAGTGATTCATAATTCGCACCGAGGTTTCATAAAGCAACAATAGAAAATCTGAAATGAATACAGCAAGCAGGTACCTTTCATTTAATTCAGGAATAACTCAAATATTTTTAATATCAGTGGTGAAAGCAGTAAGTGAATTAAAATTGCGTTTACATGCGTACGAAAAACATCCCGTGTGTTATAATTTGTTAAATCGGATTCAGTGGTGATGATGCAGCGAAAGTATTGTGCACACATAGGCAACACATTTTATTTCTGGTACAACAAATTCAGAGAAATAGTTGATAGTGCATGTTGAGTAGAGCATGGAAGGAATTGAACTGTCTAATTTATGTATGCCGTGTGAACAAGTATTCACACGAAGCTTTATGTAATAAAATTTGCAGTGATAATACAATATGAAGTGATTCTGAATTTAATGAGAGGTTCGTTTTTATCGTGTTAATCATATATATTATAGACGTCTGAAATCCCGGAGTAAATTATGAATCATTTCATTAATCTATGTACCATAGTTGCCAACATTTTAATTTATTCCGGAGCATTTTTAGCCCCGCCTTTATTTCGCACCATTTTATTTTTAGTAATGTTTTCTCCAATGTATAACTACGATAAAATAAAAAAAAAAATTGTTCTTTAAAAACAAGTGGTACGGAATAAAGGCGGGGCTAAAAATACTTCGGAATAAATTTAAATGTTGGCAACTCTGCATATACTTCCATTCATCTAAACAGTAAAGAAAAACAGAAATTACCCATACAAATCTTGATATAATTTTATTACATATTTAACAGAAATGAAAATAAAATAACGTGTCAAATGAAACACTTCACACAATATTGTAAGAATATTACAATGTGAAAAAGTATTATTTTTATAACAAATATTTACATTATGTTTTGAGCCGATTTACAGAATATTTATATAACATATATAAGTTTCATTTGAGTATATTTAAAAAAATTTTCGACATCGATTTCTCCGTAGTCCTTTCATACAGAAGCTTCTTCCTCTTTCTCTTCTTCTTCCTTTTTTTTAATTGAAAAATTATCTCTTCCTTCTGAAATCGAAAACTTCACGAAATATTCCAATATGTGGATCTTGTTTTTTGTACGATAGAAAATCTAAAAACTGAGATCTAAGCTTGTCGCCTTCTTCTTTACTACAGTACTGTGTTAGAATTTTAGATCGTTGAATAATTTCTACAAATGTTTCCTGAGCTGCCTGCCCGCATCTGTCTAATATATTAGTTCCCAAGCAGCCAACCGCATAAGAAGACATGCTTTAAAATAAATAAATAAATAAATAATAATAAATAATACAGACTAACTTTACAATAAGAAAATAACAACAAAGATTAAAATTGAAAATAATATTTTTTGCTGTGTACAATAAAATGGCATAAATGATTCATAAACGCAAAAGAAAACTTTCACTCACTCACTCACTGACTCATAGAAATGCATCAGAATTTATTGGAGTCAATGACTCGAAACTCGGCCAGGTCATAAAACATATACATTGAATGTGCGTGTAAAAATTAGATTTTTAGAAATTTACCCCCATTTTTCATAAATATAGGACAGGAAAAAGTTTCATTTCCCGTTGTCTAGTATCACCCCCATTGAATCTAGATCTTAAATTTTTTGCTGAGAAGCTTTGCGCAGCTGTACTGAAAAAAGAAGATTCCCGCATTTTTGAAATTCGAATTTTAAGGTGCGAAAACAAATCGACTTTCAGGTATGACGTCATTCATTGACTTCAGTTTAATTCGTATAACCGAGGTTTTTTTTTTTTTTTTTTTTTCCCTTTTACTGACCAATATAATGACGTGTTTAATGTAACGTCATATGTAACGTGTTTAATTGTTATTCGAATCAAATGAATTTTGACATGCACTGCTATTTATATGTTGGTGGTGTTTGTGTCGGTATGCCTTCTGGATGCCTTCTGGATGTCAGTTATCAACATAACTGGAAAAAATACATTAACAGGCTCGGTATTCAAAACCAATATTATGGGTGAAATTCACTTGAAACTGTTTATTGAAATCAGCATATATTAAAATTAGTTTATTGCATAAAATTAAATTTGGTTATATTGAAGATGTTGTAAGGTTGCTACTTGAAAATCTATACCAATATTGGTAAGTTTCAAGGTACAAATTGGGGCAGGGGGGGTGGGGGTGAAAATTCTCTTATTAATTTGGAATAAATTTTAAACTTAATAACAACCTTAAAATTTCATGCATGTATGTATTATGCTGAATTGGGGTTAAAGAGGCTGGTGGAGCCTTTCACACAAAAATATGAGCCTAATAATATTGTTTTTGAAATTACTTTCAACTGTTTTTAAAATATGTATTCTTAATCCTTAATCTATTCTGTTTTTACAGTATTGAAATACAGAGTAAGAAAAAAGCGTGTTAGTGACGCATCAGATTATTTTTATGAGATAAAATTACTTTTTTTTATTTTTACAGTCTCGCGATTAAATATTTTATAATTTTAATATGAAAGTATCACTTTGGAACTGTTACATTGAAAAACAAAAATGAATTCCGATATGTTTACATGAAGTAATGAAATTGTTAAATTTTTGAAAACGAAAGAAACATGATATTTGAATTCAATGTTTTCCATTTGAAAATAACAGTTTATGTGGCAAAGGGATTTTGTTTTTTAATCATTTAATTTATTTTATCTGTTGGAATTATAAAGTGATGTACGAGAAAGGATTGAACTTATCAAATATTTAATTTAAATTTTAACAATAATGTTAATTTATGATTTTTCAAGGCAATTAATAATTAATAATAACGCAATTATAAATTTGCTTTAATCATATATTTATTATAAGAGAGTTAGGAGTTGGAAAAGCCGTGTTATTTAGTTTGCTGAAGAGAGGGATCGATTGAAATTACTTTCAGATTTATAAAATTATTGAAAGGAACAAAAGTGGAAATATATTTAAAATTCTTATTCTTTAAAAAGAATAAGAAGTTAGGGTTTAGAAAGTTTTTAAGTTAGGGTTTAGAAAATTCGCGTTACGTACGCCATTTTGTTTTTCTTGCCCCCTATGCCTGAAGTTTTACACAATGACTGTTACTCATATTTAATTTGGTACACTTACAAACTATAGAAGCTGACAGTCTTCCGATAAATATGGAAAATTGCTACGAAGCAGTACTACATTTTGGTCACAATAGTGATATAGGAAGACACTGGTAATTCTGAAGAAAATATTAAATTTATTAAATTTTTAATTTAATAAAAATAAAAATAAAATAAAATTATGCAAGGGGCTACAAATACCATTTATCTTTCTTTTTGAATCTTTCTTTGTTAATCTATGCGTACGAGTATAATTTAGAAACTGTAAAATCAACAGTGTTGGAGGCAAAGAAGGTGGGCAAATATTAAAAATTTTAAACAGAGCTTGGTATTTGAAACGTCGTGTTAGAGATTTTGGGGTATAAAGAACCAAATGTGCATACTTTCAAAGCTGATTAAAATGTGAGAATAAGGTCGATTTTTTTTTCTTCAATTTTAAAATAGAACTAACAAGAAAACAATCAAAAGGTGTCGTCTTCAAAAAATATTGCAAAAAATATATGTGATTCTAAACTTTATAAAATACCAGAAAGTGAAAAAATTATCGGCTGAAATGAATTACAGCGACCACAAAAAAATATCAAAATTAAGCATATTTGGCGATTTCACACTGTTAGGCAAGTGATTATGAGTACTTGGCGGAGAAGCAAAACACGGTTCTGTTCGTACTCGGCAATCTCGGTACTAGCAAACTTATCGCCTAACAGCGCTAAATCGCCAAATATGCTTAATTTTGATAACTTTTTGTGGTCGCTGTAATTCATTTCAGCCTATAATATTTTCACTTTCTGGTGTTTTAGGAAGAGTAAAATCACATATATATATTTTTTTTTTCAACATTTTTTGAAGACGACACCTTTTGAATGTATCCTTGTAAGTGCCGCAGAAATATTGGCATGGAGAATAGATTACGAATACTTTCGAAGATGTAAAAATAATCGAGTTGGAGATGGAGAGGCAGATATTTAAAAAAAAAAAAAAAAAAAAAAAAAAAGTTAAATTCTGAAACAATGGCTTTGAAATTTTTTTTTACTAGACTAATTTAGAAAGTCTTTATTCATCAACCTTAATTAATTTTAGAATATTTGGAGTGGAAGGATGATTTTTATACCAACTATGTGAAAAATACCAGAGCCGGGAATCGAACCCAGGCCTTCCGCTTAACGCGCAGATGGTTATCACCCAGGGTAGCTGAGTGGTAGAGCATCCACGCGTTAAGCGGAAGGCTCGGGTTCGATTCCCGGCTCTGGTATTTTTCACATTATTGGTATAAAAATCATCCTTCCACTCCAAATTTTCTAAAATTAATTAAGGTTGATGAATAAAGACATTCTAAATTAGAATTTCGTGGTCTATTGGAGTTGTGCCACGATTAATTATGTCACTTGATATAGCTGCGTTTGCAGACTCGGTGACCTTGCTAATGAATATTATGTGAGAAATGCCTAGCTGGTTATCACCCAGGGTAGCTCAGTGGTAGAGCATCAGCGCGTTAAGTGGAAGGCCCGGGTTCGATTCCCGGCTCTGGTATTTTTCACATAGCTGGTATAAAAATCATCCTTCCACTCCAAATTTTCTAAAATTAATTAAGGTTGATGAATAAAGACATTCTAAATTAGAATTTCGTGGTCTATTGGAGTTGTGCCACGATTAATTATGTCACTTGATATAGCTGCGTTTGCAGACTCGGTGACCTTGCTAATGAATATTATGTGAGAAATGCCTAGCTGGTTATCACCCAGGGTAGCTCAGTGGTAGAGCATCAGCGCGTTAAGTGGAAGGCCCGGGTTCGATTCCCGGCTCTGGTATTTTTCACATAGCTGGTATAAAAATCATCCTTCCACTCCAAATTTTCTAAAATTAATTAAGGTTGATGAATAAAGACATTCTAAATTAGAATTTCGTGGTCTATTGGAGTTGTGCCACGATTAATTATGTCAATTGATATAGCTGCGTTTGCAGACTCGGTGACCTTGCTAATGAATATTATGTGAGAAATGCCTAGCTGGTTATCACCCAGGGTAGCTCAGTGGTAGAGCATCAGCGCGTTAAGTGGAAGGCCCGGGTTCGATTCCCGGCTCTGGTATTTTTCACATAGCTGGTATAAAAATCATCCTTCCACTCCAAATTTTCTAAAATTAAAACTAAAATTTTACTAGAATTTTGGCAATGAAAAATCGAGAGCGCATATTTTAAATGTTGTTAAATTAATAAGGTGGAGATGGGTTAGAGATATGTAATAAAAAATTATATGGTGATAGCATCTCCAAAAAACTCGTGATTAGGTTTTTGGAGTTGAAAAATTAATTACACATATTTTTTAAGAGTTAAATCTAATAAGGGCGAAGGTACAAGACAAGAACTCTAAAAATTAATGTTAGAACAGGTCACAGAAGAACCGTGTTTTATGTTTTCAAGCTCTGTGAATGAATTGCACTTCTTTTCGAGGTTATAAATTAAAACAAATATATAGGGGATAAGAAGAAAGAGAGCTTTATTACCCGTACATTTCTACATTTATCTTCACACAGTCAAACATTACATTAGATCTTATTTAATTCTTTAAATGATACGGTGGGACATAATTAATTAATTTTCACACCATACCACATGTAAGATACCTTTAATTTATATTTGTTATTCAATTTATATCAATGAAACAAAGAAAATGTAAGGTTTTAATTAAGGGTGTCTTATATAAATGTATTATTATTTAATCAAGCAATTAAATAAATATATATATCCCAATATAACTTACATGCAGTTACACATCACACAGTGTGGTTCATTATAAGTTATAGACACTTCTTTATCATCTTCTTCATTGTATTGTTCATGAATTTCTTCTACATCAAGTTGTGTGATAAAAACCCGGTAATCTAAATAGATTCTCATGGCAGCTTCGGAGCATGGTGACACATTATTAACGAATTGTCTAAAGCATTCAACACTTTCTAAATAATCTGTGTAAGAAGAGATTTATGAAACATTAAATATCTGACAAGATAACTATTTAAATATTAGGTGTATTTTTTGTTGTAGAAGTAATGTTAAAAAAAAAAAAAAAAAAAAAAAAGTAGAAGAGGAAGAAAAAAAGAGCCCACAGACTGCTACAAAAGTTTCGTATTTAGATTAAAAATTGATTTTTTATATTTTAATGCTGAGGCTACAGAAAATTGTTAAAAAAAACATTCAAAGTCTATTTTTAAATTTAACATATACATATAGAATTTGTAAAAATTTTATGTATATGTACTTTGTAAATTCTTTAATACATATTTTTGATTTTAGGTAATTGGGGGTGGAAGGCTGATTTTAATCAGCCTTCCACTCCAAATTATCTAAAATGAATTAAGATTGATGAATAATGAAATTCTATATATTTTTGTATTTGCAAAAACTTTAATTAAAGCAGAGCATTTGCATAAACTTTAATTAAGAAAAGGGAGCTAATAGTTTAAAGTGAAAATATTATTTATCATGTCAATGAACAAGTGATACGATATTCGACCGGAAAAACTAGCCTGAGAGGACAATATTATACTTGCTGGTAGGATTTTTCATTATTTAATAAGTCTTTTAATTAAAATATTATTATGACTGGTCATAAAAGGATTTCAATTTACAGGGTTTCACTATTTATTAATCCTTCTAGCTTAAATTAGATTAATCGTTAAACCAGAGCCTGATTAACCTAAGATTGAACCCCATGGAAGCTTTTCTCTTTAGGCCTCATTTTCCCCTTTTTTTTTTTTTTTTTTTTAACCGAAATCTAAAAAATATGTTATTTTTACGCAGTTAAAATATAGTTCTTATGGTGTAGTGTTGGCAGATTTTGAACGTGTGATAATTTACGGTTTAAACAGTGATATCAAAAGCTTCCTGTCAAAGCTATCAACAGTCCATATTAATAGCAAATATTGGTAATCCATATTGGTAGCACAGAAAACTACATATTTTATATTGTGATTAGATCCTGGGCACAAAACGGATGATACTCAAAATTGAAAATTTTTAGCAATATCAAAATTGAAGATAACAATCATACTACTAGTAAAGAGTAAAGCATAAACATTTTTAAATTGATCACTTTAAAATAACATTTCCTGCATATGATTTGGGGAGACCCTCGAATTGGGATACTAGGGCAGATGCCTCGTTTGACCTTGGGGTAATCAGGCTCTGCGTTATCCCCGTTGTTAGACGCATTATTGCAAATGCCGTACACTTTAAAGAACCCGTTCTTATAAAATAGCTTGAAGAGCAATTTTTTTTTTTTTTTTCAAGTAAAAACTCCGGGTTTCGCCTCTTTGTGTAAAGTGCTTTTCCTTTTATATCCGATACTTAAATTTGCACCTCTTCAATTCAACTTTTTATTGCTGAACTTAGAATTTTTTTACTTTCAGCAATGTATAAAAGAGAAAAAGAAAATTAAAATGACTCTGGAAATATTCTTCCAATCGATTGATCTGAATGTCATTTTCATAATTAATACAGGATATGATTTCTTTTTCCTACGACATTGTCGTTTACTAAACAAGGAATAAATCCTTTAAAAAAAATTATAAAACTGAATCAATCCACTTGTCTAATATTTCAAATTAAAAGAAAGAAAGAAAAAAAAAAAAAACATATTTTTTTAGAATATTGTTGGGTTACTACAGTATTGCCAACTCGTAAGGACTTTTTATTTGATAATCACTACTAATTTTGAAGAATGATGTTTGATATATGTGGTAGTCGATTAGACAGACATACACCTAAACAAACTTTACATAAAAAGAAAAAAAAATGGTGTTTAATATTTAATAATATATGTTCCTGAATGTTGACAACACTGGGTTGCTGTCATTAACTGTTTACTTTTTGCATAATTTTGTGAATAAAATTTTTACTTTTCTGCAGCTTTGAACCTTCTTCACAGATATCAGTCACAACATCTTTGACTCCAGTGAGAACAGATTGTGTATGCACGTTTTCTGCAGAAACTTGTTCCTCTTCACAATCTAAATATTCTAACACCTTTCTAAGAATAGAAGAAAATAAATGCTATACTAAAATTATGTACATTATACTTAACTCATTTTTTAGTTTTAATTAATCTACATTTTACTACCTCAGTTAATATAATACAAATTTGGATAAAACGTCTTATTTTTATTACTGTTTGTGCATGCGCAGTTCCAACTTAGAAAAAAAAAATGCTCATATTTTTCAGTATATTTAATAGTTTTATATTCTGATAAGACTATGTTTTGTATAATACAGTGCGTTAAAGTTTTCTAAATGCAGTATTCACTTGAATACCCAGCATGTTATATAAAAAATAATAATAATAATTTAAAAAGAAAAATGTGAAAAAAATTCGATTTTGTTAAAGATACGTTTATGCTTCCATAAAAAAAAGTTCTATTCTCACACAAATCAATACAGATAATAAAAAAAAACGCATTGTAATATTATTCTCCAGTTACAATGCGTTTCAAGTATCATTTATTTTTATTTTTATTTATTTATTTATTTTAATAAACGCTATTTTTATTTTATTTTTCCTGGATAGTATATTTTTTCTTTATTTTGTTGCTGGTCGTCACTTTGTCTTCAAAACAAAACTTTCACTGAAAAACATAAGTTAAAACATAATATTAGTAGTTTTAGGACAGTGATTCAAATATCTCTGAAGTTAAATGACAGAAAGGAAATTGAAAATGTTTATATAATATTTTGCCCATGTCTATGTTTTAATTTCGAATCATTTAACAATAATAGAAGGTTATCCCATGGTGAAGAACATAACATTTACAAAAAGTTAGGCCAATTATTTTACTTGCAATTACATTAAAATTTATTGAAACTTCTTTTCGTTTTACTTCCTTTTATGTATACTATTTTTAGCGAAGGACTGCGAAATTAACATGAATAAATGATAATAGTAGTAGTAAACTAGGAAGAAAAACTATTTGCAGGTTGGAGCATCGCTACTCCCTTGGTGAAAAGTACTCCTCCTGGTATGTAAATTTTCAATATGAGAATCTTTCAAAACAGTGCGTTAATATTTTAAGCAGAATCTGTAGCAAAATACCTATTTCGTAACATAAATAGATAAAAAATAATAAGTAGCATATATATTTTTGATAATTTACAGTTCATTTTTTTTCCAATGGAAAAAAAAATGATTGAAAATATTTTTAATAAAGCTTATTATTTTTTTTAATCCTTTGAATCAGTCAGGAAAGTTGTGTTTAATGTTATAAATCTAATACTAATTTATTTCTCTTTATGGTAGCAAAAACTGTGTGCCTAAAAGAAATTACTTAACTTAAAACTAGAATCTAAGCTAAACTAGTGGATCTGCAGATCAGGAGCCTCAACGTCCTATTTGCATCAGACATTTTTCAATAGGTCATTTTTATTTATTCCTTATTATATAATAGTATATATTGATTCGATCGACTTATTACCATAATCAGATACATTCCTGAGGGGGGCTGCCGCCCCCCTTACCCCCCGCTGTATCTTTCTTTGTATACCTATTTGTATATCATATAAAGTGTTACGGAATTGTAAATAATTGCATTTATTTTTGTATACATTTTTTCAAAGAGGCTTAGTAAGTCGATAAAATGCTAATTTTGTGCATTTCTAGTCGTTTTAGCAGTAAAATAGCCTAATTTTCCTTTAAAAACGCATTAAAAAGCACTATATAAGGGAAGAAATGGATTTGGCGCCAAATTTGGCGGCTGTTTCCCTCCTTGGCGATTTTTTTGGCGACCTTGGCGAGAAAATCCTTATTAGAGATATACCAAATATGGAAGCTCTAATCTCATTGGCTGATGAGATACGATAATTTTCCAGAACAGTCTGTGTACGATAGAATAGTGTAAAAGGAGCATTTTTTTAGCCAAGGCGGCCAATCTCAGATCTGTGTCAGTTTCGTCAAATGCTTCCTTTGCTTTGAGCCTCTTTGAATGAGACTTGCTTTATGTGTTATTGCTAAACAGTTTGTACTGTTGTTTTGCTGTTAACGGCTGTTGTTTAAGCTATGTTTACTGGTTGAATTGAAGCTGATACTTGGTTTATAGACCTGTATTTTTCTGGAACTTTCTGTGAATAAATCACTGAATTTTTGCAAATTTCGCCTTTCATTCTTGGACAACTTACGAACCCCCAAGTACGCAACAATATGTATTCTTAATAAACGACGGTCTTGTATTATTTCCCTGAAATTCATTAATACCAAATTTCATACAAAAAAAAAAAAAAAAAAAAAAAAATTACATAGCATATCGGAAATATTTTGCGTAACCTTTAAACTAATTATCAATTCTATGCCCGCAATTTTCAACAGGAAAACATGCTTTTAAAATTCTAATAAAATTTCATTATATTTGATGGGGCGTAATCATGTTAAAATACACTTTTAAGAAATACCGACTATAGACCGTAATAGTACGAAATTCCTTTATGTATCCCGGAAAAGTAGCCACAGTCATTATAAACGCCAATAATAAGAATAAACCAAATTAATTATAACTCATTAATTTTTCAAACTAATTTGACATCATGATTACAGTACATACTCGGAATTATTTTGTGTGGTCCCATAAATTATTTAGTCTATACATACCCTTTTTTAAGAGTAAACATGATTTTAAGCATCTTTATAATGTATGTTAATTCTATTAAGTTCTATGCAGCATAAACGCATTAAAGTGAGCGCTTAACTGAAAATTTGTCCATAGGCTCTAATGTTACAAAATTATTTTGTGTGTCTCTGTAAATGAAGCATAAACATTGTATACACCAGTATAAACTATTCAGCTTATTTTGCGTTTAAAATTAATAATTGTTCCAAATTTAGCATCGTTTGGATGACTAAGTGACATTGTCAGAACACTTTTGTAAGGACCTGTACATTAATTAGAAAGCTTAAGAGCACATATTTTCTTCAAACAACATAAGTTTAAGCATCTTACTCACGTACTCTAGTTTCATTTTCTTCATTGCAAAGTAATGATATTAAAATGCGTTTAAACGAAATTCACTGCATACGCCGTAATGTTAAGAATTTTGGCGTGTCCCTGTACACAGTTTATAAAAAATTTAGCAATAAAAATTATACAGCTACTTATATGCAAAGCTGGAACGTGTGCGCCAATTTGCAAGTCAATCGAAGGATTTTTACGGCCGCTATTGCGGTACATACAAATTCTTCCCATAGGCCGTAAGGATAATAAAAAATCTTTGCGTGTCCCTGTACACGAAAAACAAATAGAATACACACCTAACACTATACAGCTAATTCCGTTGGGCTCATGAATATGTGTACAAAATTGCAAGTCAATAGCGTTATTTTTGGGGCCGCTTTCGCGTTACATATAAATTCTTCCCATAGGCCGTAATGATAAAAAAAACTTTAACGTGTCCCTGTACACGAACTACAAATGGAATGCACACCCAAAACTATACAGCTAATTTCGTGGGGATCATGAACATGTGTACAAAATTTCAAGTCAATAGCGTGATTTTTGCGGCCGCTATCGCACGACCGACAGACAGACAGACGGACGGACAGACGGAACCCAAAATCCTTTTGAGTCTCAACAGACGGCCTCCACTGACGTTTCGGCAAAAATTGGAAGTCAATAGCTTGATTTTTGCGGTGGCTATCGCGGTACATACAGATTCTTCCCATAGGCCGTAATGGTAGAAAATATTGGCGTGTCCCTGTACACGAACTACAAATGGAATACACACCTTAAACTATATAGCTGATTCCGTTGGGCTCATGAACATGTGTACCAAATTGCAAGTCAATAGCGTGATTTTTGTGGCCGCTATCGCGGTACATACAAATTCCTCCCATAGGCCGTAATGATAAGAAAAACTTTGGCGTGTCCCTGTACACGAATTACAAATGGAATACACACCCAAAACTATACAGCTGATTTCGTGGGGAACATGAACACGTGTACCAAATTGCAAGTTAATAGCGTGATTTTTGTGACCGCTATCGCGATACATACAAATTCCTCCCATAGGCCGTAATGATAAGAAAAACTTTGGCGTGTCCCTGTATACGAACTACAAATGGAATACATACCAAAAACTATACAGCTGATTTCGTGGGGCTCATGAACATGTGTACCAAATTTCAAGTCAATAGCGCTATTTTTGCGGCCGCTATCGCGCGACAGACAGACAGACAGACAGACAGACACAGCCCAAAACCGTTTTGAGTCTCAACAGAGGGCCTCCACTGACGTTTCGGCAAATATAATCTCTTGCTTGTTGATTTAAAATATCCTTATACAAAATTTAGCTATTTATCTGCTATATTAAATAATTTTTATTCATAATTAACCTTTTTGTTTCAGCTCATCTGCGTGATAGAACCTACATACTTAAATATAATTTTCAGATAAATCTCATAAATAAAATCACTGGAAAATTTCAGTTTTTATTTTTATTTATTATTATTATTATTATTATTATTATTATTATAAAAAGAGATTTAAATCTTTGACATTTGCATTAGAATTTCAGTTTTAGAAAACAGTTTTTTTCCCCACTAAGTTAAAAAATTTAGAATTAATTTAAATTATTGGTACATAAAAAATCAATTATTTCCTTAAATTTGACAGAATTAAATTACCATATCACCATACATAGCAGAAATTCCATAGTTAATAAATGTATCTAGAAAAGAAATAAATATATGAAAAGAAATAACGTTCATTGCATTTACAATGGACAAAATATCTAAAAATATATAGATAATAGATGGAGCCACCAAATTCCGACCGAATAGCCACTATTAAATGCAAGCCAAACTGGCTTCAAATTCTTCAAAATATACTTCTAAAATGAGATTTTTATCATATGTTTCAACATAAAAATTTAATTTTTTTTTTTTAGTTTCTGTATGAAAATGTACCTTTCAAGTGCATTAAATTAAATTTTTGTACCCGAAATCTCTAGCTAAAGAACTTAAATTCGCTTAGTCTCTAACAGACGAATTTACACTTTGGGTCTGGTTTGATCAATCAGATAATACCTTATGGCACTATCGTATCGTTTCGACAAAATTTAATCATAACTGGCCCACGTTAGAAAAATATTATATAGATATTGCTTAGATGCATTACAAAATGCAGGTCGAAGACATGTAGAATATTCTTATGTAGATACACCAAAATCTATGTTCATAACTATCAGTTTCATAAATACATTTGATATATAAAATAAATAAATAAATAAACAAACAAATTAAATAAATAAATAAATTTATTTATTTATTTATTAAATAAAATAAAATAAATAAATAAAAATAAATAATCTTTTAAAAGACCTTCTACTTCTTATTTTGATATATATTAGATTTTTCATTCCAATTATACAATTGTTTTTCTCTGATGAACATAATACTTACTTTGTGCATGTGTATGCAAAGTGTTTTAAACATAAGATATATTTTGAATGTTTTAAAAATCTGTTATATAAACTTGGTTGCTTTTATTTTAAAATAATAAATAGACATTCTGTCCACGGATATATAAATGAAAAGCTTATAAAACATATTGTATTAATAGAAAATCTTAAATTTTTCTGTCCTGAAAATTTAGTT
The DNA here is from genome assembly GCA_963930645.1 of Salticus scenicus. Taxonomy (NCBI): domain Eukaryota; kingdom Metazoa; phylum Arthropoda; class Arachnida; order Araneae; family Salticidae; genus Salticus; species Salticus scenicus. Next base: position 283,848,381 of record OZ005652.1, on the reverse strand, counting down.
CCAAGTAATTAAGTACTTTATTAATTACAATAAATTAAATTAAGTACTTTACAATGTAAATCGTTAAATATTATTACTTTTTCAAAAGTTCAAGAAATACGCTAACCGTTTAACGGACCATCCATTATCAGTAATATTATATTAAAATATATTTGGAATTGAGATTGATTTAGAAAATAAATTCATTTAGTTTATGAGATAAAACTAATTTGAATTTAATCCTTTATATGGAATGAAAGAGTTCTGCTATTTTTGCCACCAGTATTTTCCTAGAAAAATGTTTAACCTATAAAATCACAAAAATAATTGTAAAAATATGATAAAAATTTCTGTGTGGAATTACTGGTGGCAGTAAACGTGGAACTCTTTCATCCCTATTTGCAATGCTATGGAGAGTATACTTACCACACGATTCATCAATTTTTCAAATGAAAAAGGCATGGTAGTGAAAAGCTACTTTTCTACGTCTATTATTTATAGTCTAAGCACTCATTTTCGTGGTAAAATTATTTACTACAACCTTAAGGGGAAAAATATAATCAACGCACACACACACAGAAAGTGACACTTTGTTCTTTTATTTTGTGTTTTCATGCATTTAAGTAGTATAAAAACAATAGGCGTAGTAAAGTAGCTTACCACGTCTTCCCATTTAAATATATTGATGATTTTGTAGATAACTGTACTTATCAAACGGCCTCATAAAGAACTGGTGCAGTATTACCAAATCTGGCGGATTTTTTATTCAATAATAACCAACAATTCTGAAAAGTGATATTTGATATACATAATAGACTATCAATGGTCGAAGTGATTAGGCAAACGTTACAATTAAAAATTATTGGTGATTATTGAAAAAGAATTCGCCAGATCTGGCAACTCTGGACTGGCATAACGAGTTAAAGGGTTAAAAGAAAAATAAATTAACAATAATAACTTACGAATAGAAAAGTTATACATGCATGCATTAATGTCTCAGAAAATTTTACTGGTTTATTGAAAATAATAAAATTAAATTACCATGAAGTTATATTGCTTTCCGTGAAAAATATACAAAAAGTTAATTTAATGCATTTTTAATAATTATTATATAGAAAAGTCTCTACTTATTGTCGCCGAAAGCCATTGTTATTCTTTGGAGAGCTTTGCCCATTTTCACTCATGAACTAATACGTATTTTTAAATTCTGCTTTTTAATTCAAAAGTTTACAGCTGTTAAACTGGTTATCGTTTTCTAAAAAATATATATATATTTTAAATTTTTAACACTATAAGCGTTAAGCCCGTCTTTTTCCGTTATGCATAGTCAAAACAAAAGGCTGGTGTAGCTAAATTTTGCAATATATGTAGTTTTTTTTTTTTTTTTTTTTTTTAACAGAAAATAAGATTAATAAACATGTATAGAATACAGTATTAAATTCTCATATTTACACTAAGCATAGTATTAATTTTATGAATTATTAAACAGATATACCGAGAAATGGCTAACGCTGAAAGTGTTTTAATATGTTATTTTGAAGCTGTAAAATTCGATTTTTCGCTATGGGAAATTTTACATTTTACAATTTCATTACTAAATATAAAAAATTCCAAAAATGCCTTTTTGGAAAGCAATAACTAGTTTAACACCTGTGAACTTTTTGAATGGGAAAACGTGATATATGCATTAGTTCATGAGTTATAATACGACATTAAGGAGTTATAATGAGTCAAAAATCTCGATAGAGTAATATTGGGTTTGGCTTCCGGTGACAATAGGTAGAAAGTTTCCTTAAATCATAATTTTAAAATTCATAATTAAATTTATCTTTATTAACAAAGATACTTACGGACAAACGATTGGTAGCATTTCTGCATCTGGAATCGCAAATGGCTCCAATTCATCAGGATATAGAGAAGAACAACTTTGTTTTGTAACTTCATCTTCTGTCGCGACTCCTATCAATAATCAAATTTACATAAAAATTATGCTTTTTATTTATTAATACTCAAAGGAAAATTTAAGAATAACTCCTTAAAAGGTTCTGTGTTAAGTAAATTACATAGGTATGAAAAAGAAAAAATAATTTAGACGCATGAAATTCTTTTTTAATCTTTATTTTTCTAGGATGCTGAATCGAAAAACGACTTCCATTTCCCTCCCCATCATGTACTGTTTTTGTGCAAAATATTAGGTGTTTGCAACAGAAGAATCAAATGATAAAAATATTAATCTTATTACATTGAACTAACTAAGTGTTTTCTCATACGTAAACAAACAATCACATCTTGGTATATTCAATATTTTCGTTCCCATTTTGCATGTAAAAACCTTTCCTTCTGTTTCATGATCCTCTGAACATGTCACTAGCCGATACTTTCAAATGAACCGATTGTTAAACTTGCACATTCGACAAATCAACAACAGTGGTCCAAAATCACATTAAGCAGCAAAATAAAATATAAATAAATAAATAAATAAATAAAAAATAAATAATTTGAATGGCCTTTTTTGATTAAAATGATGGAATTCAACAAAATCCTCGCTTGTTTATTTGTCGAAAGGATATTACCTAAATAACAGAAATTTATTAGTTTATTCTTACGCTACCCAAATCCAACACGAATAACAGAAATGCAACATTCTTTTTGTTGGTTTGAATTTATTATCATTTAAACTATTTTCAAAAATGTTATATCTTTTTATTATCTATTATAATCATTTTAACTATTTTTTCCTTACGATTTCCCCTGATTTAACTAAATATTTGATCATAACTTAGCTATTTATAGCGGTGGATAAGAAAGAAAACCGTCAAATCGCCTATTAGTTGTACTTACATAAATTTTATTTATTTACTAGCAGGCTACGTCCGCTTCGCTGGTCACTATATTTAAATGATTTTTCAAAAGAATTGAATCACTGTTTATTTTTTTTTTTATATCATATAAAAAAAAAAAAAACTGCATTGAAATTGCTTTAAACCTTGCTTCGGGTACCTGATGCCTGCGGCAGGTTTTTTCCCGCCCGCATTGCATCGGGTCCAGGTTACCCCAGCCTGTAGAAAGGTCTATTCCGGGTACTTCAATTCGGGTATTTATCAGCGAAAGGTAGATTTGTTATTAGGAGCTACGATTTCAAAGATCAATGTATCAATATCTATTAAATATTTTAGTTTCATTATTCAGTAGAAAAATTTCATTATTCGCGTGAAAATATATTTCTTTTCTTTTCTTTTCTTTTTTTTTTTTTTGTCGAAAACAATGAACAGGAAATTTTTTTTGACAACAATTAAATTTAAAACTAATATTTAAATGGCTAATTTTCAAGCTATTATACGGAAATTATTTTCATATTTTAATTAATAATAATAATAAAGAAAATCTAATAAATATAAAAAGAATCTCGAATGTTGTTCTCGAATGCACTTTAAAATATTTTGATTAGTTAAAATATTTCATCTCTTGCAAAAGCGAAACATCCATATTTTTCTTTAAAATTTACTTATTGATGACACATTGATTTCTTTTTTTTTTTTTTTTTTTTTTTTCTTTTTTATTTATAGCCATATCTCTTCCAGAATAAATATTTATGTAATGATTTTTAGGGCTTCAGTGTTTTTTTTTTTTTTTTTCTCTTACATATATATATATATATATATATATATATATATATATTTGTGCGTTTTAGTAACTAAAAGAAAGCTTTTTAAAAAATCTAATCAGAATTCCTTAGGATAATGTGTAGACAATGAAATGTTTCCTTTTACAATTGAAATCTTTTCTATTAATTATCTGCAAAAAAATAACACGTTCTCCACCGAGTATCGAACCGACGACCATCGCGTTAACGACTTGACGCTTTAACCGACTGAGCCATTGACCAACACAAGTAACGTCTCACATTTACTTTTAAATGGAAACACCTTGTTTTTTAGCGTGACACGGAAACACAATGGCAAAATCCAATTTTAATAAAGAAAAAACTTTTAATTAAAAGAAAACTAATCAAAAATTCGAAAATCGGGCTCCGAGGGTGCATCAGGGGGGGGGGGGGTCATTACGAACCTCCATGCAAATTTGTGTAGCTCTGCGATCAGCCGTTTACCTAAAATGCTCCGCACATACATACACAATGACACACACACACACAACATCTTTTTTTTTTTATATGTATATTGTTTTTAAATTATCATTTAAACCCTTTTTTTTTTTTTTTAAATCATGAATATTTTTTTTTTCAATGCAATTTTGTAATTGCGATGTCACCCCCCCCTCCCTTTAATCATCCTTCTTTATTATGTTATTTATTCCCCTAAATCAAGAAAAGAAATTTGTTTTCATTATTTTAATAAATTGTTTTAGAAGAACCATCAGTTTCAACTATGCTTTCCAGAAAATCGGGCTTTTATTATTAAGAGAATTATCGTAAACTAAGAAACAATTATATTATAAAACTTTTAGAATACAGAATAGGACACCAGATTTAATATTGAAGAGAAATTTCACTTTATATTAAACTAAAAATATGAGTTTTGAGGAAAAAAATTCTGTTTACAGGAGTCGTACTCAGCCCATTTTTCAAGACACTATCAGGGATAAGAAATTTTTGCCTCTTTTGTCACCACTCATTTCTTGCAGAAATATTTAAAGTATTTTTATAGCAATAGCTTGTGCTTAAATAAGACATAGATTATTGTATAAAAATTGTGTTATCAATAAAAGCAGAAGTGTCTAATCCCTGAGAGTGTCCTGAAAAAAAGGCGTAGAGTACAACCACTGTGTTTAAGTGAATATCTATAAGAAAGAGTTTAAACGTCTAATGCAGTTTTTTTTTATCCTGACCTCTGTCATTATATTATAAAAGAGAAAATGAACTTAACTTTGCTGCATATCTCATTAACTAATCTAGTCAGTAAGATGTACCTCTTTTCTGAAAATGATTTAGCTTATAATAGACTGTGAAACTAACAATATTCTAGCGACAGTAAAAGGTAGATAAAAGGACACTGAAATATTTTGCTATTAAAAATTTTGTAAAGAACACTATAAACTTCAAAAATACTTTTTTTTTTTTTTTTTTTTTTTGGATAAAATATTTAACTACAATCTTTCATTCAGCGGAAGTATGTAGGCTCGAGTGCAACTTGAGATCCACAACATACTCAGGGATGGAACACGAGAGCAGAACTCATACCGGTATTTGTTTAAAAAAAAAAAAATGTACCTGTAATATAGTTGATTCAAGAAGTAAAAAATTTTGTTTCATTGATAGTGGTATGAGCTGGGCGCCCGTGTTTCATCTCTGCGCCCTTGTTAAAATTTCATATGCATAGAAAGGAAACCACATTGAGAATTAGCCATCGTAGCATTGAAGCTGTAGTCGTGCCTACATATTTTGGCAAGGACCTATGTATTTTGAGTTGATGAAGGATTGTGCTTAATTAATTTGATTATTATTATTTGCATTATATTATCATTATATTATTATTATTATTATTATTTTCAGTTTATCGTTTATTACAATCGTGTTATTCAAATTCTATAGTTATGTTAATTTTTTTTTCTTTTAAATTAAAATATTTGCGCAGTAAATAATATTTATAACTGTATCATAAAGCAAATAGAATTATTTTTTAGTCAAATGTAAGAAATTAATGCTATTTTTGTAATAATTTACAATTTAATAATATTTTTAAAACACATTTATTATTTGCTTTTTCTGCTTATCTAAGTATATAGTTTAAAAATGTACTTTAATCTTTTCCAAATTTATTTAAATTGCATTCTTTATCTGGCGTCATAAAACACCAATTAAACAAACAAACCAGTCAACCAAATTTATTTAAACTAAGGTAAAGACACTAGTGCTCGTCACCCCTAAAATCTGCACCAGTAGTCGTCACCCTCTTAAACGAAGTGCTAAAATAAGCGTTAATTAACATCTATGAGTTTCAATCCACCAGCACTAGATTGGCAGTGTAAAACTGAAACAGAAACAAATGTTATTTTTTGTGTTTATATCAGAAATATTTGCTAAGTATTATAATATTAAGTTATATTTAAGTCAAAATGTTTTAATTTTTGTCAATAATTATAAATGTATTTTAAGTTACACAGCTAAAGTTCCTGCTGCCTTCTGTAATAGCTTTCCGGCCCACAATATGATGATTGGCTTCATCTGCCTTTTGCATCGTCTTAACCACTTTTTATCCTCCCCCCTCCCCAAGAGTAAATTTAGAAGTTTCGCGAAATTCCATCAAAGGGCATATTGCTTACACTTAACCAACACACACATCAAAAACCGCCTTTCTGAGGTAATTTGTAGCAGAGCTAAGGTTGACAACGTGTTTTTGGTCAGCCCGCCTGTGGAAAGGGGAGGTAATTTTGCAAAATCGCCTTATAATACGTTTTGAGTACCCATAACCCACCGAAACATAAAAAAATCCCCTTCCTGAAATAATTTGGAGCAGAGTTAAGCTCGAAAACGTATTTTTTTGCCCCCACACATAAAAAGGGGGGTGGAAGACGAGAGATTTTCGCAAAACTAGGTTTTGGATACATATGATCAACTCAGAGATCAAAAATCACCTTTATAAGATAATTTAGAGCGAAGTCATGCAAGAAAATATGTTTTTGCTCCTCTCCCCCAAGATGTGATAGGAAAGAATTGCGTAAAATCCCTTTCTAGTGTGTGTTGGGTACACGTTACTAATCGACGCATCAAAAAATTGCTTTCTTGACATAATCTGGAGCAGAATTACTCTTGAAAACATGTTTTGGAATCCATCCCACACTTGATGGAGGAGGAGAAGCGAAAGATTTCGCAAAATCCCTTTATAGCGTGTGTTAGGTGCGCATAACTTACCCATACGTTAAAAAAAAAAAAAAATCAATCTTATTGAGATAATTTGGAGCAATGTTACACCACTACCACCACTACACTACTACACACACACGCTTGGAAACAAGTTTATGAGCCCCTCCCTTGCTACTTACCCTCTGCTTTAAGTTAAGTAAAGATACTTTTAAGAACAAATAAAATTTTTAGGACTTTTTCTTTAAAAAGTAAACAATTTTCAAATTATTTTGCATATGAATTTACTTGTTTTATTCGCAAAACCATGCTCAATAGTTTGAATTTTACCATTTAATGTTTTGTGTTTTAAAAACTAAGAATGGATTTAGGTTCTAAGTATGTGCCAAAGATGTTTTGTTTCATGAAATTTTGTAAAAGCTCACTTAAAATCAAATTATTCAGCAAATTGTTATGCTTTGTTTACATGACGACCACTGGTGCAAACACCTGACGACTACTGGTGAAACTCATTTTTCAAGTGACGAACACTGGTGCATTTTTATAGGTTCAATTTTTATTTTTATTTTTTAATTTGGCGTAATGTATTGAAAAATTGAAAGTGTCTATCAACAACTAGAAGAAACAGTGTACGGAATAAACCAAAGTATAATATTGATACATGAATACCACACGAATACCACGCGAAAAAAACAAACATTTAACCCTTTGCGGCGCAAGACAATTCGGATCATTTAAATTATACTGCCACCGGAATTCATGAACTAAATTAAACTAAAAGAAATTTTAAATTTTAAGGTTAAAAAACTCGGCTTTTTCTGGTATGTTATTAACGTAAATTTTTGCTAAAAAATTTCCGGGATGAATTTTTGCAGCTGGATCTTAAATTTTGCGTCCTCGCAGCGAGGACGCCGCGCGTTAAGGGGTTAAAAAAAAAAAAAAAGGCCTTAAGAGTGACGAGCACTGGTGTCTTTACCTTATTTGTGTGTATATATAATTCACAATCTATCTATATATACACATAATTTCAATTATGTCAAAGGGTGTATTTTAAAAATATATTTTTTTTTAAATATGTATTGTATTTAAATTATTTCAACTTTAAATAGATGACACTTTCATTATAGTCTCATTATGAAATAAAGAAATAAGTATTTCTTACCTAGTACAAAACATGTTAGAACAGCGTAAAACAGCATTTTGTGATCTTTATTATAGCCAGAATCTTCAAAGAATGCATAAAAAGCTATTGTTGGCTTTCTTCCCCTTTTTGCTTTTTCAGTTTTATCATTTTATACGTCCGGCGGAAATTTTTAATAACGTCCGTTTCTGAATTAGAGAGTCGTTACGAAGATTAACTGCATATTCCGGACATTTTTATCTAAAACGTTAAAAATGTCCGGAATATGCAATTAATTTTCTACTTTTTTTTTTTTTAAATGCAATTTACGATTTTTTTTTTTTTAATGTATATATAACTATTATTTTATTAAATAATCATTTAAAACTTTTAGTTGCTTATTTATTAATTTAAATATGTGTGTGTTATGCATTCAAAATATGGGATTAAAATTGTTATTGAAATACAAAACATAAATAAATTTAGATTCCCAACATTTTTTTTTTTTTTTTTTTTTTTTTTTTAATATGACATTTAAAATTATGTGATAGAATATTGTCAAACAATTAAAAATTACATAATTTTTTACAAAATTTATTGAAAAGTAAATTCAAAAGATTTTGTTATTTACATCTGAGCATCTGTATATAAATTTAATTTAATCAACAAAAAGACAGGGATGGAACACGGGCGCAGAATTCATACCGGAATCCGTTTAAGAAATTTCTCTACCTATAATATCGTCGATTTAAGAAGTAGAAAATTTTCTTACATTGATAGTGGTATGAATTCTGCGCCCGTGTTCCATCCCTGAAAAGATTTACAATAAATCTATATTTTGTTTTGAAAAACAATAATACTTGTTAAAAAACATCTTTTTAAAAAGCATTTTTAATGAGATAAGAATGGACGACTAGTACGAGGCAGAGTTTCCCTTTGTTTGTGGGGAAAAGCTGCGCTATGATTGGCTATAGTCCTTTATTTGTGCGCTAAATTAAGACTCCTATAGGTTAAATTTCATCATGATGTCGAATGACGACAGAAAGTTAAGTCGTCAATTACAGCATATGAGCAAGGATTACAAAACATTTCCACGGATTATTTTTATACGGACCATTTGTAATAGAACTCAAATTTGCATAATAAAAATATGATATTGGTTTTTTCTATTTTAAAAATAAATAAATAAATCCCTAAAATTTATTTATTCATTTAGTTTTTGTAGATTGAATTTATTTATTTATCTTTTTTCACTTAACACAGAGATTATCGCGGCATAAAAATAGGTAAAATAAGCAGTTGAATCTTTGAATCTGCTTTAATATTTTTACTCACATGGTTTTTTAAGCAAATTGCTCAAGATTTGTATTTTAATATTTTGCAGTCAATAGATTTTATTATTTTAAACAATAAGGCGCTTTTGGAAATTTTCTAATCCGTTACTGTATTTTACAAAAAATTTTTACTGATCCGTGTTTAAATCATTTAAATTTTATTCACAACGATCAAAGCGGGGAATGCCCCAATTAAATATATATGCGCAGAGCTGCCAACCTAATCTGGCAAATTGTTAGTACCGCCCCTTTTTCTACACCACTTACTTTTTAAAGTATTTGTTTTCTCAATTCATCGTAAATGTATTTGAAGAGAATTACTCGAAAAATTAAGTGGTGTAGAAAAATGGGCGATACAAACAATTTGCTGGATTAGTTTGGCAGCTCTGTATACGCCTACGACACTTAAGGGGACGTGGCATAACTGAAAATTTCGTCCAAAAGTTTATAGTTCCATTTAGTTTTTATAAATTAAAATATATTAACCCGTAACTAGTCGCTAGTTGGTCTATTCGCCGCCCATCCTTTCAGTGTTGCCAGATTGCGCGACTTTTTTATTCAATAGCCATCAAAAATTTTTAGAAGTGGCATTTGATGTACATAATCGGTGATTATTCGAGTCGATTCGAATTTTATGTATATCAAATGCCGTTTCTAAAAAATTTGGTGGCTTATTGAATGAAAAATTTCGCCCAATCTGGCAACACTAAAGGGATGGGCGGCGAATCGACCAACTAGCGACTACTGGCGGACTAAGTTTGTTCAATAAAAGATATATTTAGGCAACAATTCTTATGGCTTTTGATATATTTTTTACAAACTTAAAATCTTTAAAATACGTTTTCTCAGTTTGTATTTTTTTCACGAAATCTTGATCTTCAAAATGATAAATCTTCAACAGAAATTTAAGAAAAATAGATATGCATTTTTTAATTTCTCCATCCCCAAAAACTAATTAATAGTTTTGAAAATCTATCTTCAACTCTTTTGAGAAGATTCAGTTAAACAAACAAAAAAAAAAAAAAGTCTTTTCTCAAATATCTGAAGAAATTTTAGAATTTTGAAGGTCTTTAATTCATGAAAAAAGGCAAACTCAGAAACCGGAATTTAAATATTTCAAATCTGTAAAAGGTGTGTTCAGACAACAATTCTTATGACTTTTGATATGTTTTTTACAGACTTAAAATGTTTAAAATGCGTTTTCTCAGTTCATATTTTTTCACGATATCTTGATCTTCAAAAGGATAAATCTTCAACAGACATTTAAGAAAAATAGGCATGCATTTTTAAATTTTTGTCCTAAAAACTAATTAATAGTTTTGAAAATCTATTCTCAACTCTTTTGAGAAGGTTCAGTTAAACAAACAAAAAATTATTAAATCTTTTCTCAAATACCTGTAGAAATTTTAGAATTTTGAAGGTCTTTAAATCCTGAAAAATCGCAAACTGAGAAAACGGAATTTAAATATTTCAAATCTGTAAAATATATATCAAAACTATAAGAATTGTTTCCTGAATATATATTTTGTTGAATAAATCTAGTATAGTTTAATCTATAAATATTAAATTGAAATATAAGGAAACTTTCAGTAATGCCTAGTCCCCTCAAAGGGTTAAACAGGAAAATACAAAATTTTTCTTTTAAAATACTGCATTGTTTTATAGGTATGACAAAAAGCACAGCCCTTCTTTTTTATTATCAGCTTTTTGTAAGTAATTATATGCAAAGGGTTAATTTAAAATAAAAATTTCCATGTAAAAGAAAAACTAAAAATTGAGGAAAGGAACCGGACAACATATTGATTTGATAGAATATAGGCTTTTAAAAATTTGAAGTAAACTATGCATTAATGAAAAAAGTCACATGCTTGGTTTTACATTTAACCCCTTCTGTCTCGCTCCCGTGATATTCACGGGCAGTGACCACGCCCCACGTGTATTTTTCCTTTAATATTTTAGGGTACATGAAAGCACCAACCAATACTAAACTATATATAATGTATTTGAAATTAGGTACAGAATAAGTATATATATTATTCATATATCTATTTTCAATCTATTGTTTTTAATTAGACAAAAATGTGGATTTTATGGGCGTGTCTTTGCCCATAATAGGGCATTGCCCATAATAGTGTCATTGCCATAGGGGTTAATCTGTAGCTATTTTTTACACGTGTATGTTTACGTCTATATTTCATACTTTAGATTAAAAGTTAACCATCAGACTGTAATTTTAAGCAAATAATACGCAATTATATATGTAACCTTCAGTTACCACACTTAAAAAAGTTAAGTGGTTACCACACTGGGTTTGCGTAACCCAGTTATTTTGATTGCTAATGGCTTTCGTTCTAATTAGAGTTAGTCCATGTAATTTCGTAGAAGTGTGTTTCTCGACTATTTTTTATTTCTTTTGATACTTGTGTCCCTTATAGGCACACACGATAGATATTTAAAGAACTTTTATTTTTTTTACAACTATCGACCTTGTATTTTATACAGGTCTTCAAATATTGTTCTCATGGGTAAAAATGGGATTATCAGACCTTTATATTTTGGCACAAATCTCTTTGAATTAAATTTATGAGTGCTAATGTTAAATAGTATTATTAAGATAAGTAAGGTAAAGGTATCCCTTGCTTAGTTACATTGTTGTAACTTAATAACTAAAATAAATACAAGGCGTCGAGCGTCAAATTTTTTGTTAATTTCGATAGTGGATTACTCTTCTAGGGACCAAAGCCACAGAATGAAATATCACAAAAATTAATCTCTGGAATCACATTAACGAGAAAATTTAGATGAAATTGTGTTTTTTTCTGACCCTTTGTATTTTACATATTCCTGAAATGAAAAAAAGAAAAAAAAAAAAAAGCTTTTAAGCCCCCCCCCCCTAAAAATAATAATAATAATGATAATAATAATAATAAAATGAAAGGGGATAAAATAAAAAAATAAAAAATTCTTTGCTAATTAACGTATTAAAGTATCATCAAACCTTTGAAACCACTGTCATAGGTCACTATTCATGTGGATAATTATCAACTGGAATATTTGAGAAGCTTGTGAAAAAGTGTTTTCTACGGTGGCATCCGGATAAGAATTCAGAATTTCCAAAAAAGTACCGTGAAATATTTTCGCTAATTAGAACTTCTTTAGAAATTTATGCGTAAAATTATAAATAAAATCATGGTTCTGCTTTTTTTAATTGTAATGATATTTTTTTGTTCTTCTGTTGAATCTAACTTTAACAAAACTCCATATGATATGAGGAAAATTATAACTCGAGTTCAAGAAAACATTTTCCGTACCGGAATTTTATAAATATATTTTAGATCAAAAATTAACCGCAGATCTGGTAATCTATTTGCAGATTTTGTAACTAAAAACATGAAAGTAAATTAGTGTATTTGAAAATGTAAAAAACCGAAGCAGGACACTTTGGTCCCGCCGTTTTGGTCCCGCCATTTTGGTCCTGCCGTTTTGGTCCCGAGGAAATTTTGGTCCCTGGCCATTTTGGTCCCGAGACATTTTGGTCCCACCAATTTTTTGCAATTTTTTAAATATGTATCAGTTTTTTAATATGATAACATATTTATTGATACGGGAAAATTGAAGTGCTCTTAGAATATCTTTAATTAAGGAATATCTTACACACAAATATATAAATTTGCGACATTACGATTGTTGCCTAACTATTGAGATTCGGAGAATTTTGTACTAATTTTTTCACGAACATTTTATTTATTTATTTTATGCAATTGCACTTTTTTTTTTATTGATATTTTTTTCATTTGATTTCGATTTAACTTACTTCAATTGCAATTTGAATTTTAATTTACTATCAGTGACAACATTTTGTGATTTTAAAAGTATTGTTAGCAATAACAACAGTAGATAAAGTTTTAATTATTTCAAAAATAATAAAATACAGAAAAATTTTGTTTAAAAAAAGGAAAAAGAAAGAAAGAAAACCTTACGATATTAAATATAACTTGCTTTTAGTGGCAGAATGCTATTTCTTTCAAAGAATTAATTATTGACCTGCTCCCATCATAAACTCTTCTTCATAAGCATAAGCTTGGGATAATTTATGAAGTTCTTGAATTTATATATGAATTTATTCATAAATATATGTATGTGTGTGTGAGAGAGAGAGAGAGAGATACGTTTCATTCGATTTGATTGTGATTTAATTTTTATCATTAATCTAAGAGGAATTTATTTCAAAATCTGTGTTATATTGATAATAATAATAATAAAATGCATGTTTGTTTGTCCGTGATACTTAATTACGTTAACCGTGTATATATGTGTAAATTAGTTTTATTTCAATTACAATGGTTTTATTTTAAAAATGAAAAAATGTATGCAGTCCAATATTTAATTAACTGTGCGCATTGCAAGCATAAATGTTCAGAAAATGTTGATGTACAATTTTTTATCTTTTTAGTTTAATATTATGTTTAAAAAAAAAAAAAAATCTGTCTGATATGTCTCTATGACTAAAAGCAATGCCCGCATTGAAATCTCTGTAGCACATTGAGATTCGTTTCGCACCTGTTTCTCCCACAGACAATAAAAAGGGCATTTCACTGTTTTGTTTCAGCCCATTTGAAAAAAAAGGGGGATGGGAAGGGTTTTTAATGGACATTTTCTTAAACAATATTGTAAGGGGTTATAATGGAATAAAAATGCTTTTCCAATTCTATGTGATATGTAACTATTTCCTGTGTTTGACAAATATATCCGGATTGACAGAGAAGAAAATGACTTAAGTTTAGCAGATCTGTACAAATTATTCCTGAGATCATTATTTAGGTTCCTCGCATCTTCTTTTACTATTAAACTCTAACATTTAGTAGATGCTTCGATAAAGCATTGATTTCCTACAAATTTTGTAGTCGAGCACTATAAATATGAATATAATAATTAAGAGCCGCATTACAGTGTTTTATATTTAAAAACCTTGTATTTTATTTAAACTAAAATTTTGCAGACTTAGATAAATTAACAATGCTTAGATCTGCGCTGATAACTAATACCTTTATGATTCAAAATTTGATCCGAAATACTAAATTTTCTGTTCCATGTGTCCTATAGTTACATCATTTTCAACAAAGGTTGTAGATATTCAACTCTCCAATTGAAAATATTCGTCTAAGTTCTCTTTTGCCCGAAGTTCCCTCATGTACGAGTATTAGCTGTCCTTTTTCCTCTATCGTACAAAGAAAAAATCTAAATCTCAAAATTTTAGACATGTTTTTTCAGTTTTATTTGTTACTACAACTTTCTGTTGCAAAATAATAATAACAATAATAATTTTCCTACCCCTATGTTTCCAAGTCAAATGACAAAAATTCGAAATATGAAGAAGAATTTCGCTTTTTTTCTGTAATACTTGATTATTCCAAAATGGCGGGACCAAAGTGGCGGGACCGAAACGGCAGGACCAAAATTTCCACGGGACCAAAGTGGCGGGACCAATTCGGCGGGACCAAAGTGGCGGGACCAAAACGGTGGGACCAAAGTGTCATGTACCCGTAAAAAACATAAACTTTTAATGTAAATAACATAAACCTGTGATTGTAAAACTAATAAAAATATTTTATGTATTAGGTCTTTGCATAAATTCGTGCGGTTTTTTATTGCTTCATTTCATAAAAATACATCAAATCAAATGACAATTTTTAATCAAAATACTCTCCATTACTTTCTACAACCTTTGCCCATTTTTCAGGTAACAAATGTATACCACGGCGGAAGAAGCTCTCGTCTTTGGAGGCAATATAAGAATCCGCGTCCGCATGAACATTTGCAACGACCTAATATATTAAAATTGCATGAAAATGTGAATAGATTAAATTGTGGTTAAAGAATAATTTAAAACTATGGAATTCGGGGTAGTGAAATTTTTTATGATATAAAATTTCAAATGTTTGTATGAGAAATGGACAAAGAATGTATATGGACATGTTATGAACCTTGAAAAAAAGGACAAACAAAGAAACAACAAAAAAAAAAACCTAAATATTTTAAATTTAATTACAAAGCTCTAGTACAGTGGTTGCCAACCGGTGGTCTGTGAAAGAACTTTTGATTCCGCAGAAAACGCTTTACAGTTTTCCCATTTTTTATATTTTATTAGAAATTATACTGATGTTAATCTTAACTTCAAAATTTTCTTCAAGACTGTACGGATTTTTTTTTTCAAACTCATCAGATTAACTCCCTTTTATATATCCTTTTGTATGTAATTATGGTTTTCCCGTCAATAATTGAGTATGCCGAGATTTGGTAAAAGTAGGTATCTCAAAAACGGCTCTAACGATTTTCTTGATAACTGTTACATATATAAATTTTAGATATCCTTTTCATGTATTACGTGGTTATTACAGAAAAAATAACTGTCATCCTGCTTAGGTAGGTTAATTTTAGATCTCGGAAATTGGTGTTTCAAAAAATAACTCTACCGTTTTTTTTTTTTTTTTTTTTTCTTATTTTTCAACTTTTCGTGTAAAATTTGTTTTAAATGTCTTTACACGTGTATTAAGTTTCTCATACCGTAAGAAAAAGAATTTAGGTTTCTACTTCGTTTGTCAATTCTATATCTTCTGATCACATTAACTCCAAAAAAAAGTGCATATAATGCGTGTAATAGTGGGTAATGGAAGTCGTGTGATTGTTTCACACCAGATTTTTTTGTGCTTTGTTGGAACTTAAAAGCGAGACAAATCCTTTTTTTTTATAATCTATATTTTGAAGAAGGCATTTCAACTCAGGCCAAAGGCACTCATGTAGTAATAATCTTGTAGCCATATAATATTAATTTTAAACGCATATTAATTGTTGGATATTTAAACACACAAAAAAAATATATATATATTTTTATCAATAATTTGAAGAGGGTACTTAACAAATGCCTAGATTTTACATAATCAAACCGTTTTAACTCTCTACACTAGTACTACATTCAATTCAGTTAGGATACATGAACGACTAACAATATTGTATGTCTTCTAATAATTTGCCTTTTTACAGCTCGCTCATGCATGGTTCCGTTAATATCATTATAAATGAGTTTTAAATCTTATAATCTTAAACTTTGAGCTAATTATTGTTTCATGAAAATAATCTGTGAACTCTATTTATTATTACTATTTTTTACATGCATATAATAAAAAAAAAAAAAAAAAAAAAAAAAAAAAAAAACCCTAATATACTAGATTACAAGTAATTAAATGTTAAAAATTATAAAAGCATGCACTAATATTAGACTTAATAAAAATTTATATTCAGGAATCCCTTGTAAATACCAATTTCAAAAAATTTAAATCTGTCTTCATTTACATAACAAATATACTCGCCTGTCTGAGCCATATAATACCGTCTTTTATCTGCTCATCGATATATCTCCGAAAAGAGATACACAAAATTTCTAAGAAACCACTGTGACATTTTCATAATTAACCAAATTTAGATGCTCCAATGGATTTGTTTAGTTGTTTACTTCTCCTTGTAAAACGGAGACTTCCTTATGAAACAAAATTAAATATTTTTTATAGAAAAATGAGTTACATAAGATCAACTTTTCATTGACATTTATTCTATGGACTGAATATTTTTAAATAAAATGGTATATTAATTATGTATTTTTTCATAATTCAAAAAGCGTTTAGTTTATAATTTTTGAAAGATTTAAGATTTTATGTATTACGTTTTTTAAAGAAAATGTCAATAGAAATAATTAAATATATTTACATTTATTATACTTTGCAACAGAGAAAAAATAATAATTGAGAAAAAACATTTATATATATATAGAGAGTTGGTGCTCCAGTGATTGGCACGCTCCAGTAATTCACATCTATCCCGAAATAATTAATAAATAAGAAAAAATTATAAAATCATATATTTCACATTTAAGAATTTTAACAGTTTAAAGAAAAAATTATAAAATCATATATTTCACATTTAAGAATTTTAACAGTTTAAGTGAAACACTGGAGTATAGGGTGCTAATAACTGGCGAAATGAATAACTAGCAGTATCAAACGCTGGAACACAGGGGGCCAATTACTAATAAAATGAAAAACTGGCAGTGTCAATTACTGGAACATTGAGTGGGTGTCAAATAAAAATTCATAAAAAAATAATTGTTATCAAATATATATTATTTTAACATATATGTGGTTCTGAATGTCTTTCATACCATATGTACTAACTTAAGATTTCTAAAAATATTTTCTGATGACTAGAACATTAAAAACGTCAGAGTGTCAAACTCTAAAAGTGTCAATCACTGGTGCACTTACCCTATATCTTACTTAAACGTTTAAAAAGTTAAACATTTTCTCTTTTTTGAGAAACATACTGTTATAAATGGAAATAAATTCTATAAATAAAATAAAATATTTAACTTTCCAATGTAGATTAATTTTTGGAATTTCTGAGATGTTTTACTTTAGATTAAGCTTTAAGTTTTAAAATAAATCATTGCACGATTGGTTTGATTATTTATGCATACCTTTTATGACGAGGTAGTTGAATAGACAATTAACAACACTATATATTTTCTAACACTACATATTTTTCTTTTTACACTACTTACCACGGTTTAATTAACATTCTTATGTACTAATTTTGCAAGTTTTGTTATTGATATTCAATGCATAAAGAACTTTAAAAGAAAACAAAAGGAATAGGCTTTTATTGTGACACACACCGATTATTAATATTTCAAAAATTAGCCCCGAATTCGGTATATTTACATACATATATTTGAAAAATATATATCTTATTGAAACTAATTAAATTCTAAATATAATTATCGCATATACTAATTTTTGATGCATATGTTGTATTTAAAAAGTAAGAAAAATTGTTTGGTGTAACGCACACATAACTTTCTCTGTATCTGAACACTTTAAATAAAATTTACATATTAATATTTAAAATAAAGTGTACAGTATATAACTTTACAAGAAAATAATTAAAATACTTTTAGAAAGAGTTTTATAATTTATATTAAAGTGTCTACCATACTCCACGATCCCCCGTTGGAATGTAATAGGGGAGACTATGTATACTTAATTCTCTGAGAGATTTGTTCCCTTATCAATATCTTGCAATTTTTTTAAATTCGAATTCATGCAAATGGCAACAATTTATGGTCACAATGTTTAATAATTGTTAACTTTAATCACTGTGTGGAAATCATAATGTGTAAAAGTAGATGAGAAGACAATTTTTTTTTTTTTTTTTTTTTTTTTGTTAACTAGTTTTTGAAGTCAACTAGTGTCACTGTTCTGCAAAAAAAAAAAAAAAAAAAGATCCCTGACACAATTCTTGCTGATTCTTATGTAAAATGACCTCCTGAATCCGCATAAAACACCTATTTTGCCCCATCACCCACCGTTTTATTTCATTTGGAGAATGGAGAAGAATTATTTTAACACTTAGAAACAAAAGTATATATATATATATATAAAGTATAATAAATAATATCATTAAATAATTAATTAAATATAATAAATGTAATTCATAATTTAAATGACAAATCACCCCCCCCCCCCCTAAATCTTTCCCTTAATGCAAATATTCATGTTTCAGAATTTTTCACTTCTGTAGCCCCTCAGAAGATATTTAACAGTTAACCCCCCCCCTAGAAATCAAATTTACAGTCATTAAACTACCGAAAAGTGACAAAAATGGGGGGACGCGAGTCCCCAGATAATGGTGGGTGATAGGGCAAAATGAGTGTTATATTAGGATTCAGGAGGTCATTTTACATAAGAATTTGCAAAAGTGGTGTTGAGGCCGATTTTCATGCCGAGGAGTGTTATTATCTGCATTTTTGATATATTAGGTAACAATCTTTTTTTTTATTATTATATATTTATTATTATTTTTTCATTAATAGCATTTATAATTGTGAATTAATAACAGATGATGAATAAGTGATTTCAATTACAGTGTAGGTTCTAAATGAAAAAAAAAATAATGGCATTATTTACGTTGCGGATACCTGATCCCTATGATTATGATGGAATAGACCCCAGTACTGTTATGCGGATGATCAAGTGCCTCGACTCATATGCACAAAGATTATCCTTCTACACCTGAAAATGATGTCTCATCGGAGCCTCGACAGCAAAATAGCTCACAAGGATTAGCACAACCTTCCGATGAACACAGCATTCATTCCATGTTCTCGCTGAATTTCAATCATCTTTCTATATCAGCTACAATTTTTAGTACTACAGAAACGATCAGACCTCACCCTGAGGTTGCACTAAGAAGAGCGAATATTAGAATAGGAACGAAACGAGCCCATTAAAGTGTATTAACTGATACTCCAGAAAAAACTACCGAATGAGGATTCATTGATAAAGAACTAGAAAAAGAAAAAGAAAAATCTAAAGTAAAAATCAGAAAAGTAAAACTTAATTTGAAAACTTAGAAAATCATAAAAAATGAAAACGTAAAAAATCATCAAGTTCATCGCAAAATAAGGTTTCTCAATCACCAGATTCCGATTAGGATATATGAGACGATATTGAGACTGATCATGGAACAGAGTGCGAATCGAAGTGCGTTCTTCCATTCGAAATGTCGTGTACCGTACCATTGCCACATGAGATGGTGGTTGTATTGAGCCTCGTTTGTAAACAACAATGAATATAATAAATAAACTCTTAATTATTGTTTTAATTGACAATTTACTGCACAGATTACGCTTTCAGCCCAAGGGATGACATTTGATGCTTTATTTTCTGAAATCAAAACCTCATAGTCTGCTTTGCGCGTACGCCAATTTTCATGCTGTTTGGACCATTATATTACGAGCTATAAGGCTTTGAACACCTCACTATATTTTATGCTGACCCTGTATTTCCAAAGATTATAAATATCAATTTTTATTTTAACTGATAGAAATAATTATTATGCTTCGTGGAAATAAAATAGTTTTAAATAATCTCTAATGTTGTTGCCAAGATGTTTAAAATTAAAAAAATATACGTTAATTTTATAACAAAATTTCTCAAAAAATTACACTGTAAAAGTTTTCTCTGAAAAATTTACACTGTGAAAATTTTTTGTAGTAAATTACGGCACAGTGTGCTGGTAAAAGTATTGCCTACTCATTGTCCACAACACTAAGCAACTTATTTATTTTTTTACACATATTATTTACTTTTTCATGCGGAGCAAACGTTCTTGTATAGCCCGAGATTGGAACTCACAATCTGACGTATTAAACCTCACAATGTGTTTAAACTCCTGTCCCTTGTCCTTTTTTTTATATATTAATAAATGTTATATGTTAAGGTCCTATAGCCTGGAATATATTTGCCCATAATATTTGGGGGCTCAGGTCTTTCCCGAGTAGATACCCCTAGCAAACCAGGTCGCTATTTTTGTTCTTATAAGACAGTAGCGTGAAGAATGACAGCTATTGTTATTATTATTATTTTATGACATATGGACACTACTAATTTGACGTTATATGAAGGTAACAGCTTCACATTTTATTCTTTTGATAATTATTTTTGCCGTTTAGACATCTTTACTTGAAAAAAAGAAGACGTTTATAAGAATTCATATTCTTATTTTGATGTTAGATATAGTGAATATTCTACTGCCAGTTTATAAAGTACTTTTATTTTTCACGACGTTCGAAATCACTATTACTTCTTCGATTATCAGTGGATTATATTGCATAATTGCATGGGACTGCCCCTGTTGTCAGGTAGGCGGGTATTTTCTTTTTTCTTGCATGATAATTAAAAAAAAAAAAAAAAATTCAATTTTAGCACTTAACTTTCTCATTCATTTTACTTAATTTTGTTCAGTTCTATACCCTTTATCAAATTATTTATTTGTTTATTTTTCTACCATTAAAGTATTTTCTTCCCTCCCTAATACAGTGGAACCTGTAAAAGTGACCACCTTGGTAAAGTTGTGAGGTCTAGCAAAGTGCTACGATTAAAATTCGCACTTTGCGAGTAAAACATGAATATGAAGGTTTTAGGATTCGATTGAGTAATAGAGTTAGTTCTCATCCTAAACTAAAATATTCTTTACATATTACACATTATGCTAATAAGTTTGAAAAGTGATTTATATAAAAGGAGAAGGAAGATTGCTTTTGTGTGTTAGTTGGAAAGAGTGTTAGTTGGAGAGGATGATAGTGAGTTAGTTGGAGAGTTAGTAGAAGGCTTGCTGTCAGCGGCTTAGGGTAGAAGAGAGTAAGTCCTGTAGCATTGTAGCGTCAGGGAATCCTCCTACATGCGAAAGATTACTTGGCCTTAGGGATTAAGGAAGTTAAATGAAAGTAGTTGAGATCATTTGCGAGTAATTAAGTAAAGTAAAGTAACGGTGGTTATTTATTGATGTCAAAGTATTTAAGAGGGCTGCCCATTTAAACGTATAAAGATATTAAATCCAATCAAAGTCCAGCGCCCCCCTTCTTATTTAAGCTCAATTAAAGCTCATTTATTTTATATATTGGACTCTGTCATTTCTTCATAAATTAAGTATTTCAGTTTTCAGCTCCAACTTAAAGTTAAGCTATGACGACGCTAAGGTCGTCACACTGGCGCCCAAATCAAGTCGAAACCCGCCCCGAGCAAATATTTTTTGACGGCACTAATAGTGTGCTGCAATTTTTTGAGCAGTTTGAATATTTTTTTAACTTTTATAACATCGATCGATCCAAAAAATATGCGTGGTTAGCATATTCATTAGAAGGAGAACCACGACAGTGGCATAGATTAATCGCCTGCCATTCACTTGGGCCAAATCCAACTTATCAGGATCTAAAAAGTAGAGTAATCGACCTCTTTGCGACTCGGGATGATAAATTACGATTAGAGCATGACCGCTCCCTCCCCCCTCACGAACGTCAGTGGGAAGCAATAGTAAACCCAGTGGAACCCCAAGTCACAGGAAGCAAGCTCTATAAGTTTAAACCAACCTAAATCTGACGAGGAAAACGTTAATCCTTGTGACAAAAGTCAAACACAAGTTAAACCAAATGAACAAACTTCGCTTGCAAACAGCGATACAGACCAATTTACGTCTGTTATTCAGAATTTAGCTATGGATGGAAAACCGATAAAACCTCTAGCGTACAGACGGCGGTTGAAAAGGAAAATACGATTGAACCAAATTCTGTAAATGAATCCCTTGCTTTAAGTGAAACGAAGGTTCAACTAAATTCTACTGTTCAAGCCTCGCATATCCCTCATTCGCATTTAAATGCTAAACCGGTTCAAGCCGAAATATCAAACGTAACTGAAGCTCGGGTAACAGAAATGGAAATTAATACAACTAAAATAACTGCGGCCGCTGAAAACGTTAAACGGACTGACAGTGACAAATTAATAAATGTTATGGCTAACTTTTCTAGTGATTTAAAGTCACCTCCTGATAAATTAAGTTCCAAAACAGTCAAGTCGACGGACTCTTTTATTTTCTCAGAAACTGGGATAAAAGAAAGTGAAAGTGTAAAATCGGTAAATGATACGGTTAATCTTTGTAACCCACCTTTAGATAGCAGTCTTAAATCTACCAGCCCTACATTCGACAAAATGGAGCGAAAGCAACCCTCTCCTGGAACTATGAAGAGTGACAAGGTGACGGGCTCGAAAACCCCTCAACACAAGGAACAGATTCAGAATTTAAAACCTCCTCCGAACAGTGAAAAGGTTCTGGGTGTGAAACCCCCTCCTGAGAGTGACCAGACACCATGTTCGAACCCTCCTCAGGACACCAGCGATCCTGCAACGTCTCACCTAAATCTGCAAGCCACCAACGCTGCAACTCTACAGGCCAGTCTGACCTGCATCTCTTATTTTGCTGCTATAAAGGAATCAATCTGTCAGGTGCTATGGTTTTATATTTTTTCCATTGTAAACTGTAGTTCTATCTCAGCAGTTATGAAATTTTCGACATGTAGAACTTTCATTTGGACTTTCAGCCATAATCCCAAAGAGATGAACTTTTTAAAATATCACAAATCTAAATTTAAACTTGCTGCATGAGCTTTCAACTACCGAAATTTCATGTTTTGGATTACATGTCATAAATTTTTTTCTGTATATAATATATTTCTGTATGTACGTTAATGTTTTTTTATTCCTAGCCAACACCAGCAGTTCTTGGTAAAAAACCTTTTTGAACATTTTTATATAAATTTTCCCCCCTTTCGTTTTGTGAATGATCTATATAT
This sequence comes from Salticus scenicus, assembly GCA_963930645.1. NCBI lineage: Eukaryota > Metazoa > Arthropoda > Arachnida > Araneae > Salticidae > Salticus > Salticus scenicus. Next base: position 283,824,895 of record OZ005652.1, on the reverse strand, counting down.
CTGTACTTAATTATTTTCTGTTTTAGCCATCACCTGCAGCGATTCGTACGATAAATTTTCTTACCTTTTAGTATATAAATTTTCTCTAGTTTTTTGACATGATCTATATGTACGTACTCCAATCTTTTTCTATTTTGTAGCCATCCACGCCAGTTTGAAAAAACAAACTTTTTGAAATATTTTGTATATATTCCTTAACTATATTTCTCTCAATTATATAAAATGAAATTTTATAAGTGTATAAACATTCTTCTCTATAGTTTTGTAGATGAAATGTAAATATGTATGTACGTGAATTTTTTTTCTTTCTCAGCGATCAACTGCAGTTTTGAAAAGTTTTGTATCCTTATCTATGTTTTTCTAAATGTCGTACATCGTATAAAATGAATATTTCTTGTTGTAAACTCTTGCATTTTTCACTAAGAGTTTTATTAATATGGGGTTAAAATAATTTTTTTAAGCTATTTTGCATGTAAATTCGCGTTTAACGACTAACCTTATTAATCCACTAACAATTTAGTTTTTTTCCGTACGCAAATAGCTAGTTGAAATATTGCTTATGAATAAAATTATGTCATTTATCTATATAAAAGTGTAGTTCATGTCTATTTTTGATGTATACGTTAAAAAGAGTTTTAATTCTAGAAATTCCGATGTCCAGTTGTTAATCTCAAGTCCTCTGATTCAAACTCTCCGTACGGACGTAAATCTGAAACTCCAGACTGATTTCTTCAAATTGTTTCTTTTCAAATGAAAAAAGAGGTATTTTTGGAGTCTTGCCAACGTTTTTCTCCCCTGAAAGTAAAAAGGTGCTTTTCGGAACAGTGCCAGAAGCAGTGGATTGACCTTTCAAGTTAACTCACAGTAGACAACTGGAATTCTTTTTTTTTCTGATGCCCGTTCAAGTATTTTTCCTAGCTGATGATCTGGGTCAAGACTAACCTGCAGATGATAAAGATATACCAAGTTTTTTGTCAATAAAGGCTTTTTAATGTTACCACGTTTAAATTGAATAACAATCGCATTTATTTTTTTTCAGCTATCCTTTTTGTACTAAAATTTATTTTAAATTAATGAAAATTTTTTTTCCTTTCCATTTGTTTTAAGGAAAGATGAATGTAAGCCCCGCTGTAATTACGTTGGACTTTAAATAAGTTTAAACTAAGTTAGGGCAGTTTTAAGCTCGGCCTTCTTATTTTTTTTTCCTTATTATATTTTAAATGCAAATAGTTATTCTTGGGCAGTCTAGTTTAAATTTAAGTTTCCCCCCTCTTTTTTTTATTTTTCTAAAATATTATGTAGTTGAATTTTAAACAGTAAATCACTGCAGCTAAATTTTCTTTGCATAGTATTGCAATAATTTAAAATTTGCACGGGTAAAAACCCGTTGGGGATTTTTTCCGCGAAATTTTTTCTTTTGGGGAGGAACTGTGAGGTCTAGCAAAGTGCTACGATTAAAATTCGCACTTTGCGAGTAAAACATGAATACGAAGGTTTTAGGATTCGATTTAGTAATAGAGTTAGTTCTCATCCTAAACTAAAATATTCTTTACATATTACACATTATGCTAATAAGTTTGAAAAGTGATTTATATAAAAGGAGAAGGAAGATTGCTTTTGTGTGTTAGTTGGAAGGAGTGTTAGTTGGAGAGGATGATAGTGAGTTAGTTGGAGAGTTAGTAGAAGGCTAGCTGTCAGCGGCTTAGGGTAGAAGAGAGTAAGTCCTGTAGCATTGTAGCGTCAGGTAATCCTCCTACATGCGAAAGATTACTTGGCCTTAGGGATTAAGGAAGTTAAATGAAAGTAGTTGAGATCATTTGCGAGTAATTTAGTAAAGTAACGGTGGTTATTTATTGATATCAAAGTATTTAAGAGGGCTGCCCATTTAAACGTATAAAGATATTAAATCCAATCAAAGTCCAGAGCCCCCCTTCTTATTTAAGCTCAATTAAAGCTCATTTATTTTATATATTTGGACTCTGTCATTTCTTCATAAATTAAGTATTTCAGTTTGCAGCATTCAACCTTAAGTCAACTATAGGTTAAAGGAAGATGACGACATTAAGGTCGTCACAAAGTGACCACCTGACTAAAGTGACCATTTTCCTGACTAAAGTGACCATTTTCCAATTTTAAAGAGACTTTATAAAGTGACCACCTACGTGTAGTGACCATTTTAGCCGGTCCCTAGGGTGGTCACTTTAGACAGGTTCCACTGTATTTATTTATTTTTCCGCAATAAAATATGTTCTATTTCCTCTCCAATATTTCCCTATTTAACTAAAATAAAAAGAACAATTATTTTTGCACTATTGTTTCCTTAATTTATTTTTGTTACATTCTAAAAATGACCCTCAAATTAGATGACCTCCCCTTAGTCACGAATTCACTAAAATATAATAAAACAAATACCTTAAAGCTATTAAATACACTGTTCGGCTACCCAACTTTTAATCACAATTCGCTAAACCTTAAGCGAAATATTAGCGGTTTTTACTGTTGTTTTCGACATTCAAAAACACCAGGAAACAATATTAAAATATTTTACGTCAGATTTTATATCAGTCGCTAACGCTCTACATCTAGATTCTGTCGGTAACAGAGATAATTTATGTCAGGAAATTTTTAATGTCTTTACTAACTCACCAGGGTTTCAAAAATCGTTAAATACTATTTTTTTGTCAGACGGTGACGATGAAAGTTTCAGTAATCATTCTGCTGAACTCCCCCCCTTCCCCTTCTTCGAATGTTCCCACCACTTCTGCCTTCGATTCTGAAACCGAAACTTTTCCTTTTTCAGAAGTTCAAAATAACTCTCCAAATATAACTAGAGACACGATGTCAGATTTGAGTAGTCACTTTTGGTTTCTTCTCCAAGATCCGGCTAGTACGTGCAGAACTTTTTCTGGCAATGATTCCTGTGCTATACTTTTTTTTTTTTTCTAATGACGAACAGTTTAGCTTAGTCTAAGGCTCCTATATATACAAGCTGGCGCATCAGACATTTTGTTGCCTTAGGGTTGCCCAATGTACCCAGCGCATTTCATTGATAAATATACGGCAGTCATGTCATTACTTTTATCGTCTTGTGTAACTTTAGAGAACTCCTTTTATTATATTTCATAGTTTTAGCTAAATAAAGTACGATATGAGATTATTTGTTTAACGATAAACTGCTATAATCACTCAAGAAAAGAATATAAAATGTTCAGATTTCCATTAGATAATTTGAGAAGAATAAAACAAAGTTACTTATATTTACTTATATTTTCCTTTGTATTTCTGACATGTGTTAATGTAAAAATACAGAAAAATGTGTCATTTTAATAATATTATTTATTAATATTGATAAATCGATTTAAGAAAACCTTTTATTACTGTGTATTTGAGTTTTGGCGACATTTTGTATAAGGAACAGAAACAGCCCTAATAACACATCTTATTTCCAATACATCCACAGGATATCCTGATAATGTAATGTGAAAAAAATGTGTTGCTAGGAACATCATTGTTGATTATTTCTTTTGTTGACCGATAGTAGCTTCAGATCAAGATTTCTTAAAATCACAAGAAAAAGATAAGGACGCCAAGCGGAAATGCTGCCCTCTTCTCAGGCAAAAAATGGGGGCGATGCGTCGGCCTATATATTTTATTTAAGGGGCTCTAGCTTGTTCCCGAGTCTTACCGATCAACAAAAACTTATTTTAAACAATGAATTGCTGGTCCTGCTAAAACATTTTTGCTTTCTCAACGAAATCTTAATACTTATGACTCCGTGTTAATCGCTGAATTTTTAGATACTATACCCTCCATTCAGATACACAAACAACTAGAAAACAGGAAATTACGTCCTAACGAAACTACTATGCAATATTTCCAAGCGATGCGAAAAATTGCCAATTCTGGTAATGCCGGTATTGATGAATCTTTAATTATACAGTACATCATTGAAGGTATACAAGGCAATCCTCATAAAAAGTTCTTCTTAAAAGAGCGAAATCTTTTTCAGAGTTTAAAGAAAAATTAAAAACTTATGAAACTTCTCTTAATACAGTAAACTTAAATAAACGAAATGCAGCTAATTATAAACAAACACACGACGGTCGAAAGTGCTGTACAGGCAAGACACAACGAACTGTGACACGGGAATCCAAATTGTATACTGGTCCGGCCTCTTAAAACAAATTATTTTGTTTCAAATGTAACGATTTCGGTCATTTATCTAAATTTTATCCTAACCGTTCCCATGGCTGTAGGTGCCTTGCATGCGATCTTTCTGGACACCAGTCTACCGATTGCTGCCGAACCACTCCAAATGACGGACCTAGCTCCAAAGACAGAGTTAACACTATACATGAATCTCATGCTTCCCATATGTGCAAACAAGTTAAAATTAATGGTAATGAATTAACTGGATTGGTTGACACCGTTAGCCACTTAACACTTTTAATTCCGCGTGGACAAAAATAGACTCCCCACCGTTTTCCAAAATTAATAAATCTTTAACTGGTTTTGGCTTTGTGGTTATACATGTTATCGGTACTTTTAAATTTTTTTTTTACTACAGACGATCACGAGTTTTCAGCTACGATTTCAGTTGTACTAGACATGTCTACATTTTATGAATTCATAGTTGGATATGACGTCATTTAACAAGCCAACATTAACATTTCACCTACTGGAGTTACATCTTCTAGTATTTCGCAACAAACTGACAGTGTCACAGATCCAAATTTCATTATAACAATCACCGACGATAATCCCAACTTTAATATGTCAATACTTATCCCAATGTTTCACGACACATTCGTAAAGGCTTTGAAAAGCTATTGTCGGCGTACAAACCTAATAAAATTAAAACTGCAAACATTGAGCTTAACACCACTTTAACAGACAATATACCAATTTTCCTAACACACTCTCTCTAAAGCTATTCCTCCTGAATATTTAATCTTGCTATGGTGTTTTATGAATTTTTGTAAGTGTTGTTTGTGCTTGTATGTTTGACACTGAGGAGGGGCTAGTGTTCTAGCCGAAACGTCTGTCTTGTGTTTTAATGTTTTTAATTAAAATGTATTTTTAAAGTTTTAAAATTTTTGTATTTTTTTTTATTTCATTTTAAATGTTACATTGGTTTTAAATTATTTTATTGTTTGTTTAATGCAGGTGTATCCATATTTATTGTATGCAGTATTATATATTTTTCATTTTTATTTATTTGCTTTTATTTATTTTGTAAACTTCAGGCGAGGTTGCCCTCTTAGTCATGATGGCCTATATGGGAATTCATTCATTTCACAGACATCCTCATATATATCTCTCTCTGTTATATAACGCAGCTATAACGTAGTCATTGCATCATTGCCTATTATGTGCATGCATCCTTTGTATGTGCGCGCATCTGTTTTCTCTTTAGTCGATGACGAGCGGTTGAAGACAGGTGTGTCTCTCCGCTCCACAAGATATGTTAATGTGTTTGCACTCCTGTCAATTCTTCTTTTCTTTATATTAATAAATGTTATTGGGTTGTTTGGAAAATAATTTCGTTTTTTCTTTTGAAAATGAAATACGATTTTCTTTTATTGTAGAAATATTTTTTTGAATTATATATTCTCCACTTTGATCGGTTTCTTAACGATCTCATGAGTTGTTATTTGGCAGTTTTCATAAATCAATACTATATTTTTTCTTCATTAGCATAGACTGTTTTTCCAGAACTTAATGCATCTTCAACGTCAAAATTCCTGGAACAAAATTTGGTAAACCAGTTTTGACACTGGCGTTCTTTAAATAATTTTTTTGTACACACATCGTATACTTTTTTTCTTGTTTCATCAGTATTTTCTCCTTTTTGATAGCAAAAACAAAATATGCTGAAAATGTCGCTTACGATTTTCTTTATTTGATAGGGCACCAATCAAAACCTATCAAGCGGAATAAAACGAATTTTTCACAAACAAGCCTTGCCATATCAGCTGTCACATTACATAATTGTAATGCAGCTTAATCGTGAAGATGGTGTGAAAAAAAAAAAAAAAAAAAAATAGAATTAAGTCCTCTGCTGAGAAAATCGAAATTACTTTCCGAACAACCAAATATATTTTATTGTCCTACTAGCGAGCTTCGCCCGCTAGCGGGTCAGCATTTTTAAATGAATCACTATAATGACTGAATTCTCAAAATCTATCAATCACTATAATTAATGAATCACTAACAGTAATTTTTAGTGTTAAGAAAAAAAGTATTAAAAAAATCATTTCTGATTGGGTAAAAAGTCGGCCCGGAGCCCCAATGCCTCCGGCAGCGCAGTCCCGTGCGCGCTGCGCGGACAACTTACGGGATACACGCGCTACGCGCGCGTATTCCTTCCCTGACCCTTCGTGCTCCCCCCCAAAAAAATCATTTCTGATCGGGTAAAAACTCACACCGGGTCCCCACTGCCTTCGGCAGCGCAAACCCATGCGCGCTGCGCGCGCACATATCAAGGTATACGTGCGCTGCGCGCACACATTCCTTCTCAAGTCAAATTTTTATTCTTAAGAAAAGAAAATTAAGAAATCATTTCTCATCGGGTACAAAGTCGGACCGGGCCCCACTGCCTTCGGCGACGCAGTCCCGTGCGCGCTGCGCGCGCCTATTCCTTCCCTGACCTTTCGTGCCCCCTAAAAAAACAAATCATTTCTGATCGGGTAAACACTCATACCGGGTCCCCACTTCCTTCGGAAGCGCAGTCCCATGCACGCGCACGTGTGAAGGTATACGCGCGCTGCGCGCACATATTCCTCCTCAAATCAAATATTTATTCTTAAGAGAAGAAAATCAAAAAAATTAATTCTCATTGGTTAAAAAGTCGGGACGGTTCCCCACTGCCTTCGGCAGCGCAGTCCCGTGCGCTCTGCGCGCGCACAAGTTAAGGGATACGCGCGCGGTGCACGCCTATTTCTTCTCCACCCTTTCAGGCCCTCTTAATTAACCTACGTATACCAATTTTGAACGATCTAACTCATTTGGCTGAGGTGCAAAAGAAAACATAATCAGGATACCTCAAAACGTGTAAATATGGTGAAAACTTTCGATAATTTAAAAGAACTTTAAAATATCTTTCGAATGATGTATTCAAAATAATTTAATCATAATTAGAAATTGAAATATTGAAATTTGAAAATATTACAGTGCCATCTGGCTGTAGAAATTTCTGTATTCCACAGTTCGATTCCAATTCAAAAAAGCTTTCCAATGATGTATTACTTATGAAATTATTTTAATTAGTAGCTGAGATACAAAAGAAAACTCATTCAGGACACCTCAAAACGTGTAAATCTGGTGAATGGTAAGAACATGGTAACAACAAACGGCAATGGGATTCTGAAAATTACTACGGAAAGAAACCGCGTATTCAATTCAATGTGTTTAAAGCGTGAAATTAAATAATTTATAACTCATTCAGTTTTTCAAATTTGGGAATTAAATTATGAAAGCGAGATCTATATACAAAAAAAAAAGAAAAAAAAAAAAAGAAATGATTTATCTCTAAACGCGTTTGAGTTATAAAATGTTTTGTGAAAAAATCGATGTTTCGTAAAATCTAAAAATATGGAGCGCTAATCCGTATTTTGTAAAAATGTTTATATGGTTCGAAAGAGGATTAAATGGCCTTTCTTTATATACCAGTTTTTAAGAAATGGAAGAGTTATTCGGTCGTACAGGGTGTTTCAAAAAGGACGATCGCGAAAAAGAGAAATTTTCGACCCTTTTTAAAACTTTTTAAAAAATATAAAAAATCCGTATTTAAAAAAAAATATTGTACCGAGAATCGGTAATAAATGCTCTTTCTCGTGGTACAGGTGTATTTTCAATATTTCCAACAGATCGAATGCGATCGCTTTACAAAAACCCACGAAATTTCCTCTTTCTAGTTCTTCTTTCGAGGTAAGCGGTCCTGGTCGAAAATGGCGGGCGCCTCCGATTTCGAATCGTTTTTTCGTTAGACAATGGTCGACATTTTAATTAATATCTCCGCTAATTAGGGTTCTCTCAACTAAAATATTAAAAGTTATAAAATATTCAGTATTTGTTATTTAATTATTGTTATTTAATTGTTATTATTTATTTTTTTTTTTCAAATTAGATTGAATTATTCAATATGTTCAAATGTTACCGATGAATTCCATCGTTGGGCAAAATTGAGTCAAATTTTAGTATACTATTTGGCCTATTATTTACAGGTCATGTATCGATCTGCACACACACACACAAAATAATAATAATAATAATAATAATAATAAATAAATAAATAAATCACCATCGTTTTATTACAGAGCTGTCAGCCTAATCCGGAGGATTGTTAGTACCGCCCCCTTTCCAAATCAGTCTTTTTTGAGAGTATTTTTCTTCTTAATTTATGATAAATACATTTGAAGAGAATTACTCTAAAAATTAAGTGGTATGGAAAAAGGGGAGGTTTTAATAATCCTCTGGATCAGGTTGGCAGCTTTATTATTATCTATTCTTAAAATATTTAAGCTATGTACTGATGATATAAAATTGTTCAAATAGATAAACTGGTTAGATGTAGTTATTTCATTTGCTGAGATTTGAACTAAATGTAATATTCGATGTTGCATGTAGATCAATAATTTTTTAAAACACACTTTTGAAACAATTTAAAACATTAATACCTATAGGAAAATATTTTCGGTAATGCTTTAGTGTTATATTATACATGAATTTATTATCCAAAGTTATGTTTAATACCACACGTTTTTTTATACTTCTGATTACAAGAATTTAAGTAATTTCAAATGAAACAAAATGATTTTTTAACGAAATTAATAAACAAGTTAAAAAATATTTATTTAATTTAAAAAATATTCAAGCCAAAATTTCAATAAATACAATATCAGCCTTTTTCAGCAGGGGAGAATATTGCAAACAATAATAATAATAATAATAATAATAAATAATATAACACTAACATTGTTCTTGCTTGCTAAAAATGTCGATATGAAGTTGAATTTACTAAATTTTTGAATTAAATTAACATTTTCCCTCTTGTTTATTGATTTTGTTAAAAAAGCATTTTCCACTGTTATTAAAAAAGCATTTTCCACTGTAGTTCCACTGTTATTTCACATGAGTCTTTATTAATTAAATTAATTTTACCTTTTTGTATTATAATTTAGAGTTTCTTTAAGAACTTATTTTATAGAAATTTAATTTTATTTTTGTTTACAATTAAAATTTATATATATATATATATATATATATAAATGGAAATTAAATTAAATGGCTAGTTCGACTTATTATTGATTACTTACATTAACCCATATTTCACCATCGTCCTAAAAATAGGACATCATGCATAAGGGTTATTTATATAAATTCTTTTGAATATTTTAATTCAAACTAAAGGCGATATATTATTTAAAAGTCCAATAAATGCATATGTGTCTTTATGATTAGTTTAAATTAACGTTTAATAACTACATATATATTTTAATTTTTAAAATGACGATTCTTGAAGATTTATTCATTACATTTTCAACACTTAAAAAGGTTTTACGTTCAAGAATAACGGACATATAAATTTATTGAGGTAATATTCTACAATTTTGTACTGGTCAAACAATTACATAAAAATATGCATATAGATGGTCTGTTCTCCTTAATTTCCGACTGTCCTAATCCATTGTCCTATTTTTTAGGACAGCCTGTATCGATTAAGCTAATGAAAGGTTGGTAAGTTTTTTGATTTTGTGTGTGTACATAGGCTTAATTAAACATATATTTAAGATTTTATAAATAAAAAAAAATATTTTTTCAATGCTTGGTACGATATGGGTTAAAAATACACTTGTCTAATCCTCTTCTCTTTTTAATTTTATATTAGAATATATATATTTTTTAAATTCTAATTAAAAGTTTTGTTGTATTCTATTTTTATATATTACTGATTTTACACATATACTTGAATTTAAAAATAGTTCTTTCTATGGTTAAATATAATTAAAAGAATTCTTTTAACTTATTTTCATACAAGTGTGAAAAATACATTAATAAAAGAAGGAAAGAAAGTAAAGGAAAGAATTTCTAAAAGCTTTTGAAAAAATATTTTTAAAGCTTATTCTCCATCTATTACATTGGAACGTGCTGCTAGCATTTTTTATTTCAGGATGCATGTTTCTGGAGAAATTTAAATAACGAATCTCATTTCTGTGCTATCAAACTAAGGTGAAAGGCTTATATCGCTATTTCTACGGTATATGCACAGTATTTTACATAATTTTGATAAATGTTCGTTAAGCAATATATCGGAAAATACATAATTTATGCGCATTTTTATTAGCATTTAGATATTAAATTAAATAAACAGTGTTTTGGCACTAATATTAAGCCACTCTTTAACATAAAAATAAAATAAAAATTTCACAATATTTACAAGAATTAATAATTTTTTTAAAATCCTATAATTACAGTAGTGATTACTGAAATTTCAACAACAAGAAAAAATGGAAATGTGAGGATGATATTTTTTGGGCACATACAGTATAGTAAGAAGAACAATTGATTAAATTTTCAGAAAATTTGGAGTAATATATCCTGAGAAATCAACACATGAATCAGACAATTATGGGAACAATAGCATCATATATTTGCCTAGGCATTAAATCGAACAGCGATTGGATGACATATATGGGTACAACGCTCCACAAAGCATCAAAACGAAACAGGGGCGGCTCATGCACCGAAAATAGGTGAAGAGGCACACTGTATTCATTTATAGAACATAAATTTACATTTAAATAAGTATTTTTAGTTAATTTTAGTTAAGACCCTGCTTAATACAAATTATGCATTAAAAGTACTTCAGTATTATTTTTGAGCTCTTCACCTATTTTCGGTTCACGAGCCGCCAATGACACGATGCTATAGTTCCTTGACCGTAGTTACTAGTGTGTGGTAGCATGCCAGTCGCTTTTCAAACATTAAATAATCATTTTCATTAATGCGAGGTCAGGAGAACGCGCTAGCCAGAGCAAGAGTCGAATACATCTTTTATCAAGGAAGATCCGGACGGACAAGACGAACAACTTTCGTTTGTGCATTGCTCTGCTTAAATGTTGCGCTGCGGAGACCTCGAATATAGGGCAGAACGACAGACCTTAATTCATCAGAAATATAATGGCCGCTATTCAGAGTGCTGGGAATGAGAACAAGAGGTGGCCGAGAAATTTATCCAATAGCACCACAAACCATCACTGGAGGTGATGACCCAGTATGCGACTTTCGAAACTTCGGTTACCCTAAATCAGCATCGCTGACATGTGCCCATTTAATGTGCGATCAACGATGAACCTGGACGCAGAAATGGTGTGACGTCACCTTTTCAGACAACTCACAATCCTGTTTACAGCATCCAAAATGCCGTATCCGTATTTGGCGGAATTGTGAATAATGCACATTACTAGCTGGCATTCCACCTAGTCATACTGGCCCATCACTTGGAGTGATGTTATGCTGTCCCAATCGATACACGTCTCGATTCCTTTATTTTTCGCATTCCCTGCACTCTGAATAGCGGCCATTACATGTCTGACGAGTTAAGGACCGACGTTCTGCCCTATATACGAAGCCTCTGAAGCGCAACATTAAAACAAGGCAATGAGCAACCGTAAGTTGTCCATGTTGTTTGGACAATCCTTGAAACGGAATATGCTAGATCAGTAGCCCTCAATCGGTGATCCGTAGGAAAATGTTTATGGTCCGCAGAAAAATCTGAACATTATTTGATTTTATATATATATATATATATATACACACACACATATATATATTACTTGTTAATATAATTTCACATCACTTATTTAAAAAAAAATCATATTGCTTATTAATATAAAATCTCAAAGAATAATATTATTATTTTATCTATTCTTTCCGTGACCATTTGGAAAGAAAAACGGGAGCTATATTCCGTGACTATAGAATATTTGACGAGAAAACATTATCAGGGCAAAATCATCAGGATTTGAGTGTTATGATCTCGCAAAGTACCAAAAGATATTTTTATAACAGTAGTTTAACGTTTCAATTGAAGTTTACTTCTTCCATGATATTTTTCTTCATACATTTATTATAAATGTAAGTAAAAAAAATCTGTTGAAGTGTCATTTTAGAAAATAAATATCATTTTCTATTAAACTAAGAAACTGGAATGAATAAGAATAGAAATAAGAAAAATGTATGCTTGATATAAGCATAAAAGTTTGTGAGTTTTCATTATACTACTGTTCTTCCTCAAAATTGGAATAAAAATTGTTGGAAATACATAATGATTTTAATTTTTGTATACTTATAGAAACAGTACCTAGAATTCTCCAGATGTGTTTTTCATATCTAACTGATGAGAAAAATGATATAGAAAAATTCTGAAATTAATTCTGCAATAAAAAATATTTCAAAATTTAGTCCTCAGATGAAAAGAAGGGGGTTTAGGATTTACCTAATTGTGAATGAATACCATAAATTAAAAAACAAAAACAAATATATACTAAATTTGTATTCATTTTTACTGTATAAGTAAATTATATCACTGTTAACAATTTTGAAATATAATGTTTGCCCTGAGAAATGCGTGAACTAGTTGCTTATCCTTCAAAATATTAACTAACATATTTTTCTCTTGTTGTCAAAATTTGAACTATACTTTATTTATTTATTTTTTTAATTGTAAAAGTCCCAGTCATCAAAATTCTTAAAGTAAAACACTCTCACAAGAGGTTTAAAGAATACCATTCTCATTAAAATGCATTGTATATAAAGGGTTATTCATAATTTTCTTCGGGTTTTTGAACGCTATTGTAGAAAATTAAGACGAATGCGCAAATAAATAAATAAATAAATAAATAAAAATAAAAATAAAAATAAAATAAATAAATCTTTCGCTAAATTCAGAAATTACTTACGTTTTCTATAACAGCAGTCGTGAAAGCAGTAAGTGAATTAAAATGACGTTCACGGGCAAAGAAAAAATCGTCCATTTGTAATAAATTGCTAAATTGGAGTCAGTGTTGTTGGTGTAGAGGTAATATCGTATGAAATATCGAACACTATTTGTTCGATATTTCAGATGATGCTGCACTCTCTGACAATGCACTTTACATGTGCTACAGCAAATTCAGAGAAACAGTTGTTAGTGCTATATTGAGTAGAGCATGGAAGAAATTGGATTGTTGAATTTATGTATGCCGAATTTAAAACAGTTCACATGTAAGATCAATCATTAAATTTGAATCGTTTCGGTATTTTTTTTTTCAAGGTTCGTTTTTCCTGCAATCGTATTAGTTTCTTTTACAATAGTCTTATGAATCTCTGGAAGAAATTATGTATAATTTCATTGATTTATACAGCCATTCATGAAAATGATAAGAAAAGACAGAAATTACTGACACAGCTCTCGATATATTTTTATCATCCCTTAAAAAAATGAAAACAAAATAATATGTCAAACGATACGCTTCACGTAATATTGTAAACTGAATACAATACACAAAATCATTTTTAATTTTTTTACATAAAAATATTTACATAATATTTTGAGACGGTTTACATATCATTCATACTGCAATTATCGCTTTCATTTAGGCATATTTTAAAACTCAACATACATTGTTTTCTTCATAGTTCTTTCATATAAGAGCTTTTCCTTTTCTATATTTCAATTTATAATTTATCGCTTCCTTCTAAAGTCGAAAATCTCACGAAATATTCCAATATGTGGATGATGTTTTTCGAACGCTAGAAAATCTAAAAATTCAGATCTAAGCTTGTGTCCTTCTTCTTTAGGACAGTACTGTGTTAGAATTTTAGATCGTTGAATGATTTCTACGAATGTTTCTTGAGCTGCCTGTCCGCATCTGTCTAATATATTAGTTCCTAAGCAGCCAACAGCATAAGCAGACATCCTTAAAAATATCAAAATAATACAAAATAATTTAACAATATATAATTAACAATCCCAATTAAAAATTTAAAATCATTTCCTTTGTTATGCACATTAAAATAGTATAAATAATCTATATAAATAAAACAAAACTTTCACTTACTCAAAAACTGATTGAATTATCAACAAACAGTAAAATCTACTAAAATCACTGACCTGGAATTCAGTCAGGTCATAGAACATATAGTGAAAGTGCTAGGCTAAGACGGAATTTTTAGAAATATAGCCCTCCGTTTTTTTTTTTTTTTTCTTTTCCTTAAACGACAGAAAGGAGTATTATTTCCGGTCGCCTATAGCACTGCCAAAAAGAAGAAAATTTTGCAGAGAGTCTTCAATCAGCTGTAACAAAAAAGGAGTTTCCCGGATTTTCGAAATTCGAATTTTAAGGCGTGAAAACTAAAATAAATAAATAAATGCATTTTCAAATATGACGTTTTTCACTTATTGCAGTTTGATTCAAATGTCCAAGTTTTTTTTTTTTTTTTTTTTTTTTTTTTTACTTTCGTTTACCCATATAATGGTAAAGAATGTCTTGAACGATCATGTTTTTAGAATTTTGACATTTTTAAAAAAATTCTAAAGAAATACTGGGCAATGTGACCGTGAATTTCAGATACGAAAAAAATATTCTTAAGCTTACACTTTCCAGTAATGTTTCAAGTATTAGGGAACAAACCACAAATTCAAGAAAAACAAAAATTCCTTGAATTTTGCTGTATCATTATAAGCTATAAATATCTTATAACTTTAACACATGAATTTACTTATGATTCACAATATTTGTATGCTCAATTGTATGAATACCATAAATATTTAAATAGACATAATGTTTTTTTTTTTTCCCCCTAAAATTATAATTATTTTTTGTAAGTTTTCTGCTTATAAAAAGAATGAATGTTGGAAAATTTTTATCAAACTTGAAAAAAATAAATAAATAAATAAATAAAAGAATAAAAAGAGAAGGAGAAACATTACTTTAAAACATAAAATATATACAATTTGTTTTCACTGAGATATACGTATTTATAGCGAATAATTGCAAAATCTAACATTTTTTTGTATTACATTAGTTGTAATCCAAATATATATGTGAACTTATATCAAAAATGCTTTTGAATAGCATAAAATGTAAGAACATTCTTCTCGTAAAATTTTAAGATATTTTAAACATATCACATATTCAATTTAAAGATGTAATTATTTTACACACACTTTAGAAATCATTTTAATAAAAATTCTGTTATAAACTCGCAACTCTTAGCAAAACGTGCAAATTCTGTTTAAGGTAACATTCTTAATTTTTATTCGATTCAAATGATCTTCTGACATAAATTGCCGTTTATAATTATCTTTTAACCTATCCAAGGAAAAAGTACTATCTTTCATCCATGTGCAGTAAAACTTATCTATTATACATAGAGAGAAGAAGGTGTAAAAATGGCCACAGGTGTAAATATTGGCACCCTTCCTCGAGTGCTATGGGAGGTGCTGAAGACTGGTAACAAGGACTGTAAATAGTGCTACTTGTAGGGCAGTTGGAACCATTCTTTAAAGTAGTGTGGATGCAGTGGGAATTAATGTGTGAATTGACATTTATTTTTGACTGTAAAGTGTTGGCGGGTACCTTATATCATTTAATTTTCGTGTTCTTGTGGTTAGTTTAAAATAATTTCACAATGGTATTCGGAAAGCGGAGATCCGAAGCTACTTTTAGAAGCATGTCTTTAATCACGCATGATTTTAGGCTACATGTGATAGAAGACATCTTTCTTAGGTGAGGTTGGTGTAAATATTTGCACTCTTTCTTGGTGTAAATAAAGGGCTCCAGGAGTTTTGAATACAGTTTTTCCATTCGGCATATCTCATGTCCACAGCATTAAGGAGAGAACCTCTACTCGGGGAAGCACAGCAGCAAAGTTCAACCGCATCACTCGATCAGCATAAGTTGCTTGACAAATGTGCTCTCAAGAAGACATCCTTCAGTTCCCTGGGATAAGAGTCACACCGAGAACCGGTTAATCCATTACCCGCTGGTGTTGCGTTCGCGCAACACCAGAAATAATTGCATTTAACAGTAAACTAAAAAAGATATTTTATATTAAGTATTGTTTTTAAATAAGGAAAGGATAGATGTTCTTTTATTACAAAAAAAAAAAAAAAAAAAAAGATCTGAAAGATAATTTTATATTTAAAAATAAATTTCAAACTTGAAGCACTAATCAATCCGAAACTTTTGAAAATCATCATACTTGAATAAGTTTACATAACTTGTAAAAGAAAAAAAAAATGTTTCACAATAAAATAATTACTTTTGAAGTCATCTGCAGTGTTTGCTGTTTTATACTCCCGCAAGGAAATTTCCTTAAACATTTTTTTGTCTTCATTCTATACTCTTATTCCACTGAAGTTGTACAAATACAACACACTGTATTTAGTAAGATAAGATTAATTTTAATAACCTTTTTTTAAATTATTGTTATATATTATGAAAATAATGAGTATTACAGTTTGTATTTAGAAAAACATCATTATTTCTAGTTTTGGCGGTTAATGGGTTAAGGTAAGAGATCGGGCAGAGACAGAAAAAACAAAGGCATTAAAAGAAAGAAAATTCGTACAACGAAACGATTTTATTCATCATTGGACTTATCAGTCTACTATGACACTCCCCTTTCGGATAGTGATGGCGATATCAACCTCAATATCAACGATGAGTATAAATTAGACTCGAGTGATGTAATTTTCAACTTTCGCGATGACAAGTTCTCTGAAAACACTAGCGGAAAAGAAAGGATTAAATATATTATATGCCATATGTGTGCACACTTAGATTGGACCAAGTTAGAAACAGACAGTTACGTTAGAGATTTATGTATTTCTTTCTTTTTTTTTTTTTAATAAATATGTTTTCTACCTACCTCTTTGTATTGTTTTTACGCTGTTTTAAAATATTTTAAACTATTTATGCGACTGTTTTGTAAAAGTCCCATATTTGCACCTTATTTTTTTCTGATGCATTTTTTAAAGCTATTTGTAAATCTTCATTATCAAATTGAAATAATTTATATTAATCATCCTTTTTAATATTAATCATTTTAAAATTGTATAGTTCTCATTTAGTAAACATGTTACAGTTGTTGAAGAAGGTCAAAGAACTAGAATTTTTCAAAATGAAAGTAACTTTAATTCAAAAACAAAAGAGGGAGCCCATATTTACACCTTTTCCTCTTCTCATACTTCATCGAAAATTAAACTTATTCATTTTGTATTTCAGAATATTTTTTTGCTAATGTTTGATGAATTTTTCTCAAAGTTTGGTAAAATTTTGTTTAAATCAATTCTTGTTATCAGCAAAAAACTTCTCCAAATAATTAATAACTTTAAAAAATAATTTTATCCTTTTATAAATATTCCTTAGATTCCGACAAAAAAGCATATAACTATTGCATATAGTAAGTAAAATCACGTGTTAAAGTTACAAGGCATTTAAAAATTTTTTATGATACAGACTAACAAAGATTTTTTCTTCAATTTGTGGTCAGTATCTTAATTGCACTCGAGACTAAACTAAACCTAGAAAGTTTGAGCTTAGTATCTCTCTTCAAAAGGGAAATTCGTCATTAGTAATAATAATAATAATAATAATAATAACTATCTGATTACAACAAAATAATAAAATACCCTAACAATTAAAATATTGCTAAAACAATACAGTGGATAATATAATTTAATTACCCACTGTATTGTTTTTGTGTCAAGTAATAGTCATAGAAATGATTACTGGATACCGATAATACTGGATATCCTGTACCTATATGACAATGCAAAGAATACTAGTAAGATCAAAATTATTATAATATACTTTTCAAATTTTCGAAATTGAGTATTTGTATATATCTGGAGATTGCTTGAATTCCGAAAATCTGGTTTTCAATGTCTGGTCTTTGTTTCTATATGTGTGTCTGTATGGTTGTTGTTATAGCAATTATCAAAAGGAAGTTCAAGCTTAGTATTCTAAATCTGTATTATATTTTGAAGCTACTTGAAAATGTGTATTGAAATCAGCCCGCTATAAAAACAAGTAACTGCATAAATATAAAATTCTGTATTTTGAAGATGTTATCTATTGTATATAATTTCGAAACTAAAATTAATAGAGTTTGAGGTAAAAAAGGTAAAATAAAAATTTTAAAAAGGTAAAAAATATAATATTAAAAATTTAAAAAAGTGTTTGGGCTTTGAAAGCCACGTTAGTGTTTTTTGGCTATGGGGAATCAAATGCGTATATTTTTGTAGCTGATTAAAAATCAAAGATGGGGGTAATTTTTTTAATAAGTTAGGAATCATAAAAATCTTGTTTTTTGGGAGTGGGGAATGGACTGCTAATACTTTTGAAGATATAAAATTATTAGAGGTGGGGGTGAAGAGTCAGATATTTAAAAGAAAAAAAAAATTAGAGAATTGAAAATTTTTCCTACCTGATTTTTGGAAATGAAAAATCGATAGCACATATTTTGAAAAAGCTTATATTAATAGAAAAAAAGAGGAAGAGTATCATAAAATAATAATAATAATAATAATAATAATAATAATAATAATAATAATACTGGAGATAATACCCCAAAAACCATGTTACTAGGTTTATGGAGTTAAAAAATTGATTTCACATATTTTTAAAGAGTTGTATTTAATACGAAGGAGGGAGGAGACAGCTATTTTAAAAAAAATTAAAATCGAGCCGGAGATAAGAAAACACATGTTTTATATATTTAAACTCTGGGAATGAATTGCACTTATTTTGAACATTATACATTAAAATAGATAGATAGGAAATAAGGTAAAAGACACAGAAAGCTGTTAGTTAACCTTACAATTTAGCATTTACATTGGCACATTTTAAATGCTGTCAATAATTCAGACATTGAAATTTTATTCGATTAATCATTAGATGTTATTTAATTCTTTGAGTGATACCAAGTAATATAATTAATTAATTTTCACACAATATCATACATTATGTACTTTTATTTATATTTGTCATTCAATTTTTATAAATGAAAAAAAAATGTTCATAAATAAGTATATTAATATAAAATTGTATTATCATTTAATCAAACAACAATAATTTAGAAAAAATATCACAATATAACTTACATGCAGTATGGTTCATCATAAGTTATAGACTCTTCTTTATCATCTTCTTCACTATATTCTTCATGAATTTCTTCTGCATCAAATCGTGTGATAAAAAGCCTGTAATCTAAATAGATTTTCATAGCAGCTTCGGAGCATGGTGGTACATTATTATCGAAATGTCTGAAGCATTCAACATTTGCCAAATAATCTGTACAAAAAGAGATTTGTGAAACATTAAATATCTGACAACATAATTATTTAAGTATTTGGTTTATTTTTTAAGCATTTTAGTTGTACAAGTAATGTTCAAAAAATACACCAAATGCTTAAAAAAAAATCTAATTTAGATTAAAAATAGATTTTTCATATTTTAGTGTTAAAAACTACTGAAAAGTTTTAACAAACATTCACAAAATCTATATTTAAATTCAACATATGCATAAAGAGTATTTGCAAAAATTGTAATTAAAAAAAAAAAAAAAAAAAAAAAAAACGCAGCTAACAGTTTTAGTAAAAATGGTATTTATCCCGACAATGAACAAGTAGTAGATTATATGATCGAAAACACTAGCTTGAGAGGACAATATTATATTTGCTGGTTGGATGTTTCATTATTTAACACGTTGAGTGCCATGTCAGCCATCGGTGACTGATATTGAACTTTCTGTTTAGGTGCGTCAACCACCGGTGACTGACAGTGTATAATATGATATAAGGCCGCGTCAACCATTGTGGCTGACACACAAGTGTAAAATATGATATAAAACTAAAAAAATATGCATTGTTTTAAGTAATTACTGAAAATTTATTAAAAATTTACTTATTTTTTATTTATTACAGGATTATATCATTTTATTGAAACTTGGTAAACATGACACGCTTGTAAGCAGCGTGTGTGTCCTGACGGGGATTTACTTAAGAATTCGAGCGGTGCTCAGCGTGTTAATAAGTCTTTTAATAAAAAAAAATGTTATAAGAAGCCATAAAAATATTTATTTATATTTTATTTCCATTATTTATTTATCCTTCTAGTTTAAAATCAATTAACCGATAGCTCAGAGCCCTACTAACTTCAGATTGGGCTCCGGTGAAACTTTTCTCTTTGGGCACCTTTTTCTTACTAAATTTTTTCTTTACCAAAATCTAAAAATACAATATTTTTACGCAGTGAAAATATAGTTATCATAGCCAGTGTTGGTAGATTTTGGACGTGTGCTATTTTTTTCGGTTTAAACAGTCATATCAAAAGATTTTTCTCAAATCTGTGAAAAGTCCATATTTATAGTAGATATTGGTATCACATATTTGTAACCCACATTGTTAGTATAAGAAACCACGTCTTTCGCATAGTGGATCATTCCTGGGTGCATAACTGACATTGCTCAAAATTTTCAATTGCCATTTTGCCATAATTAAAAATAAATAAATAAATAAGTAAATAAATAACATTTCCTAGATACGATTTGAGGGCCCCCTTGATGTGGGCTCATAGGGTAGCTGTCCCATTTGCTCTGGCGACGTCCAGGGTCTGCATTATTCTCGTTATTAGATGCATTATAGAAAATGTCATATGCATTATCGAACCCGTTCTTATAAAAAAGCTTGAAGAGCATTTTTTCAATAAGAACGCCTAGTTTCGCCTCTCTGTGTAAAATGATTTCCTTTTATATCCAATAGCTAAACTTACACCTCTTCAATGTACCTTTTTATCGCTGTATAACACTTATAGTTACACTAGTAGTTAGTAAACTAATCATTTTACAAATCGATAGTTTACGAAACCCGAGAGAAAGCAATGCATTTTTTGGCGTTGCTAGAATGTTTCATTTTGCATTAAAATTTCAGTTAGTATGTCTTCTTATTTTTCTAAATGTGAGCAAAGTATTTTAATTACGTGTGTAATGGTTTAGGTGTAAATGATGATTGTTAACACGAAATTTCTACACCTAGGTGCATAGCTGCCGACTTGTACTTTTTTTGCTACTGGAAATTTGTATAGAGATTTTTAATAACATTTTTAGCAGTTTTTTTTTTTTTTTTTTGATTAATCAAAAAGTTTTTTTTTTTTTTTTTTTTTTTTTTTTTTTTTTTTTTTAAACAAAGTAATATTGGTGTTAATAAACCAAACGAGTGGGCAACTATGTAGGCGGAGCGCCCCCCATAGACTTCTTACCAAAGGGTCCTAACCTGTAGTCACGCTAACTTTTTATATGCCATGTTTTAAAATTTTCTAATGAATCATTAATTCATTAATAAAATACGCGAGGATAAAAAATAATATTTAAGTATTATTTAAGCACGCGGACTCAGTTCAGTGAAATAATAATAATAGTGAAAAAAAAAGTTTGTTTTAAAAATAAAATATTACTCCTTCTAGAACAACGTATATTAACATCGCGACAAAAGCGACATTAGCACTTATCAATGTGTATAAAATTTTTAAAGTGATAATGACGTCATTTTTTGTGAGATGCATAATTTAACTTTTTATAATTTTTCAACGTTCACGTTGAATTAAATGTATTATTTTTTTTTATGTCGAAAGAAAAAGATTTCGTACTTTTTTTTTTTCAACAATTAAATTATAGCTAATATTTTATTGGCTATTTTATTTCTAATAAGAGTTTATTATTTCCATATTTTAATTAATGAAAAGAAAACTATTCGAAATTTCGAAAATCTGACTTCGAAGTATTATGTTGTCACCGGGTTCTGAGCTACTGTGAAAGTTTCAAATGTCTAGCTAGCAGGGAAGTTAGTTAAAAATATATTGCAAGATTTGTACCGGACAAACAAACAGTTAATAAAAACATGGTAAAAAGACCGATTGCTTAGAACTAAATATGTCGATTGAGTTTTTTTTTTAAACGAAATTTGCATTCGTTATTAGCAAATTTTCAAAAATACAACAGTTTCACCTTTACAATAACTTACTGTTTTTTTATTATTTTTATTTATTTTATTTTTTAATTTGTATAAAGTGAAATCGTTTACCATGTTTAACATGTATCATTTCAGTTAGTACAAGAAATTCATAGCTAATAACCAATCTCTTCTTCGAACTTTTTTTACAACTACAAAGATTTATAGAAGCTGAATATAATGTTACTCTACCAAGTTCTTATGTTTATATATATATATATATATATATATTAGTGGCTTCCCTTGTTTAGTCTGAACAATCAATCCAATTTAATAACAACAACAATAATAATAATAATAATAATAAAAACCCATCACATTTAAAATAATAACTTTAATTATTGAAGACTGCCTTGTGTTGCTTATCCTTACATGTGTGCTTTTTGGGAATATTGCTTGTGATTGAGTTTTTTTACAACTTAACATTTAATTCTTCTTAATACTTTGATTTTAATTCTTCTTAATACTTTGAATTTAAGTTTAATTAATTTAGGTTTAATAAAATTAAGATCAACTATTAGTTTAATTATTTTAGGTTTAACATTAACATGATCCACTAATCATAACTCTGATTATTTGATTGGTGCCACATATTCTCTTAATCATGCAGGTAAAACTTCTTAAATCGCATTGCTTTTATTGCATTGCATTTTTATCCTAAAATAATTTAACCGACTTATTGTTTATCTAGCTAAACGCTAGATGGCGCTTGCTCACTCCTGAATTATGTCTTCTTTCTTTAATCCTTTCTTTGAAAGTTTAATGATTCTTGTTTTACGTACAATTTAACATTTAACTAGATTTAACTAGATTAAACTTTATTTAACTTTATAATATATTTTGACTATCCCAATAAATAATTACTCTGTGCATTTTATCGTTAATGAAAATGCTCTGTTGTTCATTCTTTGTCGATTAATCGATGTTTGCAAAGCTTTTATTTTTAATTTCATTTTTTGTTGGCATCATCTTATTCTCCAGTTTGTGTTAAATGTTTTACATGTGGCTACTATGCTTTTTTCTAGTTTTCTCTCTGGTATCCATGAAGATTTTATTTCATTTAATTTCTCATTCTATATGGTTTTGCTGCTACGATCGGGGCTGAAACGATATAAATTGCTGTGATTAGCTATATTGTTTTACGAAATCGATGCAGCTTTCACAGCTTTATGAAGTACATGCCCACTGACGAGTATTTTACTTCTAATTTATTTTTATCCAATTATTTCTGTGGTTATTTATTTGTTTTCTCTGTCATTAAGTTTAATGGTGCTTTTTTTTATTATCATTCATGTCGGAGTAAGTAATTTAAGTTATTTTTGTCTCTTATTGGTTCTTAATCTAAATCGCAGCAATTTTGTGTCAGTCTTTCCTTTAAGTTAAAATCAGTTCTATATTTTTGTGTGTTGGTATTGTTTTGCATCTATGAATTGCTAAATTTTAAGATTAAATTTTATTACGATATCTATCATTTATATATATATATATATATATATATATATATATATGTGTGTGTGTGTGTGTATATATCCTTATGGCTTAAATACAGAACTCAATAATCTAAATGTAAACAAGATTTCTAATGTATATAATTTATTTTATGAAGTAAATAACTTAATTTCAATTAAAAGTGGCAAGAGCGGTTCTCATATTAATAGTAAAAAATTAAATGACATTATACCTTTATTTTGGCTAAATGAACAGGAAAGATTTTATTTACAGACTCTTTAAATGTTAATAATTAAAGACATTAATTTTTTCTTTGAAAATCAACACAATTAAAAATATTTCTTCTTTGCTTTCTAATTTTGTTAATAATCAGTTTAAGGATTTAGTTACAGATTTAATAAGTTTCAAACTTCTAAAAGTTAATTAAAATACTGCTTTAAATGACTATTTTACAATTTTTTTCTTGTAAAAATCATTAACTTGAAATTGAATAAAGTTGTTTTTAAAAATTATTTTCTTTTTCCAGTAAAAAATATATATATTATAACTGCTTTTAAATATAATAAACCTTTCAGTAAAAATAATTTTAATTACAGAGAATTTGCTTTATCAGTTGATCCTTCCAATACGAATAATTGTATATGTAATAGTGATGATTTTAATTCTTATATTGATAATTATTATAAACATATCATAACTGGAGAGCTTAATATAATAAAAAATTATAATATAAGGCTTTTATTGAAATTTTATTTTTCCGACTGAGTGAAAATAATGCCTGGACCGGGAGTCGAACCCCGGATCTTTGACTTACAAGGTCAAGGCTCTACCAATTGAGCTATCCAGGCCGACAACCCGGTCAGCATTACTCACTCAGACAACCTTTAGGCAGAAACATCTCTGGTCTATCATGTAGATAGCTCGACAGAAATAAGCCGCAGGAAATGGAAAACACCACTAGATAATGGGAGAAAGAAATACAATTTGTATTAAAATCACACAATCAACTGTGGAAGAAAATCATATATATTGAAATTTTATTTTTCCGACTGAGTGAAAATAATGCCTGGACCGGAAGTCGAGGCTTTTAGTGAATTTGGGTGCTAAATTTAGATTAAATAAAAAACTTAAAAGATCAAATGTCAAGGAAATCTTCTTGAAAGATATAAATAATTTTATTTATAAAATTTGTTATAAATACAACACACCTGTAGAAGCTTTTCATGAATGGAAATATAATCTTATTGTTTATTTTGACAATTTTTTAATTGAATGTTTAAATAGTGATAATTATAACTTTCAAAATATCTATAGGGAAGATAATGAATACTTAGAATCATTTAAAAAATATTTTGTTTTAGTTCATTTTCATAAAGCTGCTAGTAATTATGGTATCATTTGAAGAAAAAAATATTTTGAAAGAACTGTAGAAGAACTTAATAATGAGTTTTACTACCCAAAATTAAATTTGAAATCTTCGATTATTAAAAAAATGTTTTGCTGATTATTCTAAACAGATTAAATCTCTTTTTTCATACAATATTAAAATCTTTAATGAAAGTAATATTCCATTTTTATTTATGACACCTAATTTACATACAAATCCTGTTAAATTTAGATTTATTTGTTGTACAACTAATAGTATTGGTAAAAATTTTAATATTAAATTGCATTTTTTTTTTGAAGAAAATTTATGATTTTTAAAATATAACAATACAAGTTATTTTTGGTCTGTTGATAATAGTGTTGATTTAATTAAAAGAATCACTTTTAAACCTTCATCTATTCAAAATTATGATTTTGAAAACTTATTTTGTAATATTCCTATAAATGAGCTCTATGATATCATTAACAATATTTTTGACATTTTTTATATTGAAAATGAATTGAATATTCTTAGAGATTTTTTTCTTAGTTTGTGTCATTTTTGTCTAAATAATAATTATATCTTTTTTCCTGATAAAATTTTCAAACAATCACATGGTATTTGTATGGGAACTAACTATTCTTTCAGTGCGGCTAATCTTTTGCTTTTTTTCTTTGAATATAAGTTCATATAAATCAATATACTAATTTGAATATAAATCATAATAGTTATTTACATGCTTATCGATATTTGGATGATTTGATTATTTTTAACATTGATTTTGATAATTTTTTTAATTTAATTTATCCGAACATTTTAAAATTAAGTAAAGCTAACAATAATAATTTTGAAGCTGATTTTTTGGATATTTCCTTTGTTTTAAAAAATAATAATTTATGTACTGATTTATTTGACAAAAGAAAAACTTCAACTTTGTTACTAACTGTATGCTGCATTGGTATTCTAATCTGAGCCATAGAATTTACATAAATATTGTTATTAATCGAATTTTAAGATTTAAGATATTATGTAATTTGAAATTTAATTTTGATAAACAAGTATATAATTTTCAAGCTTTATTATATTATAAAAATTTGTATTCTTTAAGTTTCATTTCTCATTATACTAGTAATTTGAATGTTTAGTGTCAACACCGCAGCTTCTAGCTTTATTTTGATTGGTGATCCATATAAGTGTCCAGTTTGATGCTTTCGATTTAAAGCCTTTTTTGGACGATCGTTTGCTGATGTTTGGAGCTATTTTGTTTCGCCAGACCTGGAAAGTTTTTTGGACATCTATGGATATGGAAAAAGAATTTCAATGTTTAAAAGGTTTTTAAGCTAGGATGGATTTTGCAGTTGTTGTTTCTTGCAGGGGTGAATTTTCTTCTTTTTTCTGGCAGGTTTGGGTGGGGGAATGTTTAGCTAGCATTTTCATATAAAAATCTATATAAATAAGCTTTATTATAAACAGCTTTTTGGTTTCAAAGGGCTGTAATATATGGTTTTCAAATTTCAATATTTAATTTTCAAGAAATAGAAATACTTTTATAATCTCTTTTCATATTTTACACTTTTTTAAGTTTTTCATTAATATTCAGTTTGAAATATAATTGGAGTATGCTAGCCTGCATATCTTTTGAAACCTCCTAGTACTACATGGTTATTAATAGCTGTGTTCCCACCCACTGAAGAAAATAACACAGCATAATTTAGTTTTTTGGCTTAAATAGTGTTTAACTTTAACTAATTTTCTTGTTTATTAACATTGTTAAATAATTTTTCTTGTTGTTTATTACATTTCACTTTCATGTCATCACTTATCATTACTATATATATATATATATATATATATATATATACTAAATATCTGTTTTCAAAAATTGCTCATCCATTGTGATATCCATAATGAAGCATTTGTTGGTCACTGCTTTTTTATGACTTTAGGAGAGGAACAGTAGTGTATTACTAATTGCTTTTTTGTCGATAATATCAAACAGTTTCAATGCAAAATTTTATTAGGTTAGGAAAAGTAAATGAACAAAAACATATATCAAGACAAAAATGTATTTCTTGTGATGTGGAGTAAGAAACGACTGGGGGCAAGTCAAAAATATGGTCCTGGCCCCTTGTTGTATAGCATCAGGGCCCGACTAACAAAGTTTTGTGCCCAGGGCACTTTCAAATTTTAGTGCCCCCCCCCTCCCCCCCCAAAAAAAAAAAATAATAATTTCTGTTTCTGTTTTTGGCTTTAATAAAATTATTTCACTCAGCCAAATATAGGTGCTGCCGGATTATAAGTTTCCGGATTATCGATGCTTCTCCGTATGCTAATTGTATAATTTCATGTATTTCAAATGATCTGATGTACAGTATCAATCAAGATTTTATTTTAAAATTTTATTCATAAAAATAAAACATGGTTGAATTAGAAAACGAAAGAAAAACTAGGGGATTTATATCAGATATTTTTAACCATTAGTAAAATTTTGTGCCCCTCAGAAATTTCGTGACCAGGGCACGAGCCCCGGGTGCCCGTGCGATAATCAGGCCCTGTATAGCATAGTGCGTAATAGTCGAAAATTAATTGGCGATCTACGGCAGTATCAAGAAAATATTGTCCATTTGTTATATTGGCTTAAAATCTTTAAGAATTAAAAAAAAATCCAGGGCATTTTGATTTTACTGTATCATGGAATATTCCAGTGTTAAATGTAATATTAATATATTTTTTCTGCAAGTTATGTTTAGTCTTTTTCTCCCAAAGTCAAAAAAAAAAAAAAAGAAAGGAATGTTTGCATTTTAGCACTGAATTTATTTAAATAGATATTCAAAATTATATAATATTATAAGAACATTACCTACTGGAGTTAAATAAGGAGATAAATATTGTAATTAACTTTTATTTAAACAATAATGATTTTAAAAACTTGACATTTATGTTAATTCCAAGGTTCACAAATATTTTATTTTGTCAAAATTCAGGACTGCTATTGGAAAATTTAAGTTAGAGTTTATTTTACTTTCAGCAATGTATTAAAAAAATTAAAATGACTCTGGACATTTTCCCCTACTCGATTGATCTGAAATTTCTTTTCACAATTAATACAGGATATTTTCTTTTCCTGTCATCCCTTATCATTCGCTAAACTAGGGAAAAATTATTAATATATATATGTATATGTGCGTGTGTAAAACAGAATCACACACACACACCCCCTAGCGAATATTAAAAAAAAAAAAAAATCTTAGAATATTGTTTGGTTACCACAGTGTTGCAAACTCATAGGGACTTTCTATTTCATAATTACCATTAATTTTAAACAATGATGTCTGACATATATTATGGTCGATTGGACAGACATACAATTAAACGAACATTACAGTAAAACTATTAGTGATGGATATTGAGTAAAAAATGTCCTTGCAAGTCCACAACACCGGGTGACTACCATTAACTGTTTTAATTTTTTGGATAATTTTGTAAATATATATATGTATATATATATTTACTTTTCTGCAGCTTTGAATCTTTTTCACAAATACCAGTCACAACATCTTTGACTCCGGTGAAAATTGGATGTGTATGCAAATTTTCTCCAGAAACTTGTTCTTCTTCACAATCTAAATATTCTAACACCTTTCTAAGAATAGAAAGAAATGAAAGTTATACTAAAGAAAAATACATTTTACTTAATCCTTATTTTTAATTTTAATTGCTGTACATTATAGTACCTTAGTTGATTTAAAATACACATTTGGATAAAGCACCTTATAAATAAGCTTTTTTCTGAGAAAAAGTAAATTTAAATCGATTTTATGAAACATATCCTTCTGACACATATCCTGACACATATCCCTTTTTTTAAAGAGTAACTCTATATATTTCGCTTATAAATTATCTAAATGAAAATTTATTACCTTTTACGCATGCGCAGTGAAAGCTTAATTAAAAAAAAAAAAATTGCTCATACTTCTTCGCATATTTAATTCTTGTATGTTTTGATTATACTATGTTGTGTCTAATATAGTGCGTTTCCTAAAAGTAATATTGCATTGATTTGAAAACTCTGCATGTTATATATATATTAAAATAAATAAATAAATGAATAAATAAATAATGTGTGAAAATTTTTTGATTTTGTTAAAGATACTTTTATATCTTATAAAGTTTTATTTTCATACAAAACAATACAGATAATTAAAAGGAACATTGCATTCATATGCAATTTTTCACTGAGTCGTAAATCGCCTGCATTCATCATGAAAAATAATTTGAATAAATAATAATGTTTAAAAAAAAATATGTATATATATATATATATATATATATATATACTGCGAGAATTTGTACAGGAAAATACAGTCGAACCTCGTCAGCGTGAACACTGTTATTATGAATTACATTTAACATGAACTATTTCCACAATGCCCGTGAAAATGAAGATTAGTTTAATTATATGAAGATTAGTTACTAATAGAATGAACTATTGATAACACGAACAAATTTTTTATCCTCCGTGAGATTCACATTAACGAGATTCGACTGCATAGAATTAAGTCTTGGGGAAGCCATATCATACTAGCTTATATTATTGCCTGCTTAGAAATTATAAAAAATGTATCTTCAGTATTAAATATTGAATTATACTTTTATTGTTTTTCCAAAAATATATTTGTGACCCACATAAAAATTTTCAACCTTATAAAATAGGATTTTAACCACCAAATTAATTTTTCTAAAACCAAAAGCCTTGTTATCTTACATTTAGGAATTTTCACAGTTTTAAATATGAGTATTAATTTTTAATATGCGATAAACTCTAATTACGGCACAAATAGAATCTAGGTGAAATTAAATATCAAAAATTCATGCAACAAACGTAACAAAAAGTAATACCTACACATAACTTAATACTACAGTCATGAGTATTCGTTTGTAATATCTTCTTTTTGTACATTGTGATTATTTCATCATTTTTTATACATAATTATATGAAATGATAATTTTTTATTTAATAGTACAGCACCAAACAAAATACATTTCATTTCAACAATAAAAATATTATCATGGGTAGAACAATTAAACTGTGTGTTTCATTTAAGCAGCATTTAATTTTTTCATGATATGCGATAACATAATTTAGATACCATTTATCGGTATAATAGTATACGCAGTAATATTTTACATTACAATGATATTATATCTAATAACGGCAAACCATCATTAGATAATTGTAGCATTACTGTTTTTTTTAAAGTAGATTATCTATGATTAATTAAAAATTTGTTAGCTTTTACAGTTAATAAAAACTATTTTTTTCCTCTGACGTTTATTCTTCCATGGAATAAACCTATCATGTATCTTAATTAAAAAATATATGGGTAAAAATATATGGGTAAATTTACTTTTCTTTAAGAGTACTTGAAATTTGACTAATTCTACTAGCGTTATCACCACTGAGAAATTATATACTGTCTTAATCTAAAACAAATAAGTAATCATTTTCTAACTCCTTAAACTAAAAATACAGTGATGGACAAGGACATAATTATAAGACACCTATCTAATTTGACAAATAGTGAAAGAAAAGATTCAGAGCTTAAAAATGTTTTATCAAATACGTCAAAAACATAAATTTATTCTGTTATCATATATATTTATTTTATAATAATGATATTTTTATAGAGTTTAATAAAAAAAATAAAAATTGCCATGGACAAAATTATAAGACACCCTGACATTTTAATTAAAACACCTGCTTTTTTTAAAAAAAAAATAATGTGCAATATGCAAATTTTCTGCACGCTGTTATGACGTCAGTAGTTACCTAAAGCAGACGATAACCGACTTCATGCATTTACAAACATGCCACGAGGTACAGAATTAAAAGAAAGTGAAATTCGAGAAATTTGGAGATTAAATGGAACTGGTGTTTCAATTAATAATATTTCAAATGTTATTAAACGCTCTAGATGTGCAATTAGAAATGTTTTGAAAAGAGGAATTAACGGATCGGTGATTAAAAGATCTGGACGTACTCCTTGCTTGTCCTCGAGAGACAGACAGCATGTGCTTTCGCTCGCTACACAGAATAAGATGACCACTACAGGCATTAAAAATGCTTTGAAACTGATTTGTTCAAGGAGAACCATTCGCAAGGTGTTGCGTAATACTTCCTATGTGAAATATAAAAAATTGAAGAAAAAACCACCGCTTCTAAGCCGGCACAAAATTGAGCGTCTAAACTTTGCTAAACAAACTATGGCCTGGACCTCCAAATGGTACTCTGTGTTATTTTCTGATGAAAAAAAGTTTAATCTGGATGGTCCTGAGGAGTTTCAATATTATTGGCATGATTTACAGAAGTCTCCTCATGTACTAATGAGCCGCCAAATGGGTGGAGGCTCAGTAATGGTGTGGGCCGGATTTTTGGCTCAAGGGAAAACGGATATTGTTTTTGTGCATTCAAGTATGAATTCCCAAAAGTATAAGAATCTTCTTAAAGATCAACTAGCCATATACGGTGAAATTCTTTGTGGCGAAAACTACACTTTCCAGCACGATAACGCGCCGATTCATGCATCACACGAAACAAAAAAGTGGCTTTCAGAGCAAAGTATCAATGTCCTCCCGTGGCCTTCTCGCTCCCCAGACTAAAATCCCATCGAAACCTTGTGGGGGATCTTAGCTCGTGCGGTTTACCGAAATGGGAGACAATTTATATGTGTCGAAGACCTAAAGAATGCTATAAAATGTGCTTGGGAAGAGCTGTCTTGCGATATTTTGTTAGAATTGATAGATTCGATGCCGAATCGGATCTTTCATGCTATAAAAAACAATGGCGGCTCCACCAAATATTGAATAACCATGTTAGAGGATTTCCTTTTAGACCATTAGTGTCTGCTAATTATGTTGACCACTGTATTTGGAAAAAACAGTTGGTGTCTTATAATTTTGTCCATTATGTTTTTAAGTTTTTTCATTAAATTGTATAAAAATATCATTATTATAAAATAATTATATATGATAACAGAATAAATTCATGTTTTTGACGTATTTAATAAAACATTTTTAAGTTCTGAATATTTTCTTTTACTATTTGTCAAATTAGATAGGTGTCTTATAATTATGTCCACCACTGTATAGATTTCCGAATTAAAGACCTGCATTAAGTCGGGTTGACCTTTTTTTTTTTTTTTTTTTTTTTTTTTTGTTTATTGCGGGTCGGGTTTGGTTCAGGCTTACTGAATTTTTTTTTCTTGTGATTCGTGTTCGGGTTTAGGTCGGGTTTGATTTTCAACGAGTCGGGTCGACTTGAGAACATCTTTGAAAATAAATAAATAAATAAGAATAAATTTGTAGACATAACTATAACTAATTTAAAGATACTATGTATATCAGGTATGTGTCAAAGCTATCTGTATTCGCGGATATCAGTTAGAAAAAAAAATGACCTACTTTCGTATCTGGATTCGTATAATCGAGAAAAATAATATTCGTACACATTTTATTTACTTCAACGAACCTAATACAGATCTTTTGTAGAAATTGAATGGAAATTAAAAAGGACTATAAATATGTATCTCATAAAAAAACAATACTATTGTAAAAGTCACCCCGCCCAGCAAAATCTCTTACCTTCCTTAAGCAGCCAAAAAAAAAAAAAAAAAAAAAAAGGATTGATATCAAATTTTGCCTCCGCTATTGAATCCCGGGTACTCAATGCCTGGCTTAATGAAGATCTGCCAATAACACTGCATATATCTTTCTAATAAATCCTAATCTCTTTCAACATTCTATGTTTTCTGTGTTAGTTTTTCCGCTGCCTTATAAAGTTATAATTTAAAGTGTTTTTACGGCGGGGTGTGTAATAATATTTTAATCTTTACTAACTAAATTTTTTATTAATTAAAACTTCTAGATAGGGGACGTATATTTCAGCTATAACTAGAGTTGTCAATTTTTATTGCCGAAACGTCAGTGGAGGCCCTCTGTTGAGACTCAAAACGGTTTTCGGCTGTGTCTGTGTGTCTTTCTGTCTGTCTGTCTGACTGTCTGTCGCGCGATAGCGGCCGCAAAAATAGCGCTATTGACTTGAAATTTGGTACACATGTTCATGAGCCACACGAAATTAGCTGTATAGTTTTCGGTATGTATTCCATTCGTAGTTCGTATACAGGGACACGCCAAAGTTTTTTTTATCATTACGGCCTATGGGAGAAATTTGTATGTATCGCGATAGCGGCCACAAAAATCACGCTAGTGACTTGCAATTTGGTACACATGTTCATGTGCCCCACGAAATCAGCTGTATAGTTTCGGGTGTGTATTCCATTTGTAATTCGTGTACAGGGATACGCCAAAGTTTTTCTTATCATTACGGCCTATGGGAGGAATTTGTAAGTACCGCGATAGCGGCTACAAAAATCACGCTATTGACTTGCAATTTGGTGCACATATTTATGAGCCCAACGGAATCAGCTGTAGAGTTTTAGGTGTGTATACCATTTGTAGTTCGTGTACAGGGACACGCCAAAGATTTTCTATCATTACGGCCTATGGGAAGAATCTGTATGTACCGCGATAGTTACTGCAAAAATCAAGCTATTGACTTCCAATTTTTGCCGAAACGTGAATGGAGGACCTCTGTTGAGACTCAAAATGATTTTGGGTTCCGTCTGTCCGTCTGTCTGTCTGTCTGTCGCGCGATAGCGGCCGCAAAAATCACGCTATTGACTTGAAATTTTGTACACAAGTTCATGATTAGCTGTATAGTTTTGGGTGAGCATTCCATTTGTAGTTCGTGTACAGGGACACGCCAAAGTTTTTTTTATCATTACGGCCTATGGGAAGATATTGTATGTACCGCGATAGCGGCCCCCCCAAATAATGCTATTAACTTGCAATTTGGTACACATATTGATGAGCCCAACAGAATTAGCTGTATAGTGTTAGGTGTGTATTCCATTTGTCGTTCGTGCACAGGGACACGCCAAAGTTCTTCTTATCTTTACGGCCTATGGGAAGAATTTGTATGTACCGCAATAGCGGCCGCAAAAATCCTTCGATTGACTTGCAAATTGGCGCACACGTTTCAGCTTTGCATATAAGCAGCTGTATAATTTTTATTGCTATATTTTTTTAAACTATGTACACGGACACGACAAAATTCTTAACATTACGGCATATGGGGTGATTTTCGTTTAAACGCATTTTAATATCATTACTTTGCAATGAAGAAAATGAAACTAGCGTACGTGAGTAAGATACTTAAATTTATGTTGTTTAAAGAAAATATGAGCTCTTAAGCTTTCTAATTAATGTACAGGATCTTACAAAAGTGTTCTGACAATGTCACGTAGTCATCCAAACGATGTTACATTTGGAACAATTATTAATTTTAAACGCAAAATAAGCTGAATAGTTTTTACTGGTGTATACAATGTTTATGGTTCGTTTACAAAGACACACGAAAGAATTTCGTAACATTAGAGCCTATGGACAAATTTTTAATTTAAGCGCGCACTTTAATGCGTTTATGCTGAATTGAATTTAATAAAGTTAACATACATTATAAAGATGCTTAAAATCATGTTTACTCTGAAAAAAGGCTATGTATAGACTAAATAATTTATGGGACCACACAAAATAATTCCGAGTGTGTACTGTAATCATCCAAATGGTGTCAAATTAGTTTGAAAAATTAATGAGTTATAAAATTAATTAGGTTTAATCTTATTATTGGCGTTTATAATGACTGCGCCTACTTTTCCGGAATACATAAAGCAATTTCGTACTATTACGGTCTATAGTCGGTATTTCTTAAAAGTGTATTTTAACATGGTTATACTCGTATCCCCATCAAATATAATGAAATTTTATTAGAATTTTAAAAGCATGTTTTCCTGTTGGGGCAGAGAATTGAAATTGTGGGCAGAGAATTGATAATTAGTTTAAAGGTCACGCAAAATATTTCCGATATGCTATGTAATTTTTTTTTTTTTTTTTTTTTTTGCATGAAATTTGATAGTTATGAAATTTGGTATTTATGAATTTCAGGGAAATAATACAAGACTGTCGTTTATTAAGAATACATATTGTTTCGTACTTGGGGGTTCGTAAGTTGTCCGAGAATGAAAAACGAAACTTGCAAAAATTCAGTGATTTATTCATAGAAAGTTCCAGAAAAATACAGGTCTAAAAACCAAGTATCAGCTTCAATTCAATCAGTAAACATAGCTTAAACAACAGCCGTTAACAGCAAAACAACATTACAAAATGTTTATCAATAACGCATAAAGCAAGTCTTATTGAAAGAGGCTCAAAGCAAAGCAAGCATTTGACAAAACTGACACAGATCTGAGATTGACCACCTTGGCTAAAAAAAGGCTCCTTTTATACTATTCTATCGAACACAGACTGTTCTGGAAAATTCTCGTATCTCATCAGCCAATGAAATTAGAGCTTCCATATTTGGTATATCCCTAATAAGGATTTTCTCGCCAAGGTCACCAAAAAATCGCCAAGGAGAGAAACAGTCGCCAAATCCATTTCTTCCCTTATTGGAGCTTTTTAATGCGTTTTAAAAGGAAAATTAGGCTATTTTAACGCTAAAACGACTAGAAATGCACAAAATTAGCATTTTATCGACTTTCTAAGCCTCTTTGAAAGAATTTATACAAAAATAAATGCAATAATTTACAATTCGTAACACTTTATATGATATACAAATAAATATAGAAAGAAAGATACAGCAGGGGGTTGAGGGGGGCGGCAGCCCCCCTCAGGAATGTATCTGATTATGGTAATAAGTCGATCGAATCAATATATACTATTATATATTAAGGAATAAATAAAAATGACCTATTGAATAATGTCTGATGCAAATAGGACGTTGAGGCTCCTGATCTGCAGATCCACTAGTAATATATTCTGGAGCATTTTTAGCCCAGCCGTTAATTCACACCATTTTATTTATATAATAATTTTCTCGAACATATAATTACAATAAAAAAAATAAAAATTCCTTTTGAAAAGAAAGTGGTATGAATAAAGGCGGCGCTAACAATGCTCCGAAATAAATTATGAAAGCTGGCAATTTTGCCATATTGCACTTCAAGCATTAATACTTTTTTTGTATAAAATATAAGGAAGCACTGAGAAACTTATTTATGATACGGATTATGGATATGGAAAACTCAAAAACAGTTCGTTCATGAAAATTTGTTAATCTATATTTGTGGCTGCTATAACCATGAAGGTAGATATGTAATAGGAGTGACGTGATTAAATCATAATTGACTACATTTTCATTTATTCCAGAGCATTCTTAGCCCCACCTTTATTTCACACCACTTTATTCATAAAATAATTTTCTTCAATATATAACTACGATAAAATAAGAAAAAATAGAGAAAAATGGAAATAAAAAAAGGGAGCCTAAAAACTATTAAAAATATCAAAATATTGACAAATAATTGACAAATATACTCCAAAAAATATTAAAATATTGACAACTATGGTATGTATGCTAATAGTACAGTTTTTCGAACTGGTGAAGGCACAAGCAATTAAACCAATGCAATCAAAGCACTGCGTCTTTGTACGGTTGTTGTTAATATCTCGAATAATTTCACTGTTTTAATCAAAGTACTAAAATTAAATTTGCATAATTAAGTTATATTGCTTTTCGAGTTATATATATGAAAAAGATTAATTATTATTATTAAATATTAATCATAAAATTTTATAATTACATTTATCGTACTTACGGACAAACGATTGGTAGCATTTCTGCATCTGGAATCGCAAACGGCTCTAATTCATCAGGATATAGAGAAGAACAACTTTGTTTTGTAACTTCATCTTCTGTCGCGATACCTATTAATAAACAAATTTACATACAAATTGAAATTTTTAATTATGCTTTTATTTATAAGTACTGAAATAAAAATTGAAGAATAACGTCTTAAAATTTTATATGTTTGTTAAATTACATACGCATAAAAAAACTAGTAAGTTATGGCCACCAGATGACTTTCTTCTATATTTTCCTATACAAATTCCCTCAGTAAAAATAATTTATTAAAATTATTATTTAAAAAAATTATCTTCCATGATAATGCAGACGATAGAAGTAGTATAACACTAAATATTAAAAAAAAAGTCAATTTTTTTATCAATATTACATAAAAAAAAAAAAAATATATATATATATATATATATATATATATATACATATCTTTTTTTGTTAAAAATGAAAAAAATCGATAACTTTATTTTAAATTATCGCAGATCGATGGTTCAACCGGTCGTTTTAAAGGTATTGGCGAGCTCTTTTGAAAGATACCCATCACGAAAATTTATTCCTCTCAAAAGGGGACTCCCCCCTCCCCAGGGGAAAGATGAGGCTCCTATGTATACAAATTTTTTTTCGTAGTTGACTGTCTCTATTATAAATAATTCTTGAAATTTTCATAATGATTATTAAAAAATAATTCTGTATATGCACATTCATACAAAAACTTGTCCTATACCACCACGTTGAAAATTAGAAAAAGCGGGGTGGCAACGCAAACTTTTGGACAATTTTTACCAAAAGTTGATAGGCACTAATTTATGTCAATGTGTAACTACATACCAATTTGTATGAAATTCTGTGCAGTAATACCTGAGATACAATTGTCACAAAATTTTGTCACACACGCAGACAGACATTTTCTAAAAATGGTGAAATCGTGTTCTACAGCTCTCAAAACGTGTAAATCCAGCAAAACCCGAGTTCGAAAATTTTTACGAATCCAATACTATATTCTATTGAATATAGAAGAAAGTAATAATATATTATATTAAAACACAAAGTACTTTCATTAAGACCAAAATCGCACGATCTGCGAGTGAGCTGAAGACTATTCCTTTCTTTAGACATAACCAGCGACCAATCGCTGAGAGGCTAATCGAAGACTGAAATGTGAAGAAGCTCTGAAACCTGAACCAATCAGAATACGCTGGCCCATGCTTTTGGATCTTTCTTAAAATCGTGGCTTACGGTGATACAATTTTGTAAATAATTGGATTGAAAGTTTATAATTTTCTTTGATGCTCTTAACCCTCTGCTTAATGTTTTTTTTTTTATTTTTTATTTGCTAGAAATGTTAAATTCCTATTTTTATGTGACTAGGAGAAGAGTAATATTATTATACTGTTATGTGAGGGGGGGGGGGGGATTGTTATTACTGCATTTGAAAAACCAGAAGCTGACATATAGCAGAATCAGGTTTTATATCAAAACATTATTTGTGAAATATTTACTGAGTGGGAGTTCTACAAAGATATTGTTGGTATTTTATCCATTTAAATTTTACAAATTTTCTTTCCATAAGCAATAAATATAGTGGGAATATGAAACTCACATAACATGTAAGTTTAGCAAATTGTATGTTCTAGGTGCATTATACAAACTGCTGAGTTTTTTTTTTTTTTTTTTTTTTTTTTTAAATAAAGAGTATTACTTTACATACCTTAAAATGTTATGCTCTGAGTAAATAAATATCATTCTATAAAGTTTGCTGATTATTTTCGGTGCCATATAGAAATAATGATAATGCACAAGACAATTTCCATCAGGTTCAGTCTCACGAGTATTGTAAGCATATATAACATTTTGAACATACTAAATAAGATATGCATGCAGCAGAAAAAAAATGTACAGTAACATTTTAAGTAAACATATAAAAAGCAGAAAAAATAAAAAATAAATAAAAAATGAAAGTTGAGTTTCCATGTTTCCAGTGCTAAAAAATATACACAATACTCTAGAACTCATACAAAGGTGTGAACTTTACACATAGAGGAAAAATAAGGCAAAAGAAGGTATATGCAACTTATTGTATTTGAAAATGAGAAATTATAAACTTTTTAAGGTCTTTATGCTATGGGTTGCATTTCTTCAACTCCTGTATGTAACTGTGGTTATATAGTTCTTTATCCGTTTAAGAGAGTGCACAGTGGCTGCGTGATCTTACTTCCACCAGTTATGTGAAGCGTTGAGTCATTGTAGCACTAAGCTTGAATTGAGTCGCCACAAGCCACTCAAGCACTAAGCCTAGCCTGCTCGACAGATGGATTTGCCTTTAGCTGCATGGGCATATTCCAATTTTAGTTTTATTGTCTTCTGCTTATGGGAAGCATTTAATAATAGCAGTTTTTGTAATGGCAACAAATCAGAAGCTGTCTTAGACTGACTGTTAATGCCACCTACTGGAAGAAAAATTAAAAGATAGAGGAAAACCTCACTTGACTCTAGCATCACCAACCACTGAGGGTGCAGATGAAGGAGCATTATTTTTTATGAACTTAGATAAATAAACATTTTTAATAATAACTATATGCTATATCATTATAAAGTCTCCGCTCGCTATTAAATATGCATGCAAGTAGCAGTTCGGTTTTCAGGGTTTTTATTTATTTGTTAGTTTCACCGTATGCTTAATAAAGGTAATGGAATTCATTTGATTGTTATATATTAGATTTTTTTAAATAAATATTTCATTAATGCTCAACTTATTTTCTTCCATTGAATAATACAAAGTACGCTACAATTATATTCAAAACGTTATTTAAGTTTCATTTAAAGGAGTTGGTTTAACACAGTGGTTCTCAGCTGCTGTGCTAAGAGGATTTCAGTTGCATTTTTAAATGTTATAGCCGCCAAATTTTGACGGGTACCAACTAGTAAAAATAATAATTCAGCTGCTTGAAATTGATTTGATAATCTTTATTTTTCTAGGAGGGTAAATCCAAAAATTATTTCCATTTATCCGCAAAAGGTACGTTTTTTTTTTTTTTTTTTTTTTTTTTTTTGTTAAACATTAGGGGTTTACAATAGAAAAATCACATGATAAAAGCACTAATATTTATTACATCGAACTAATTAAATACTTTTCATACGCAATAATAAACAATCCCATCTTGATATATTTTATATTCTGCATTTGTCGTAAAACCTTCTTTCTTTTCTTTCAAGTGCCTCGAAACACGTCTCTGTTTCAAATTAACCTATTTTCAAATTTGTTGTATTCACGAAATCAAAGACAGGGGTCAAATGTCCTGATAATAACCAACAATGAAAGGGGGAAAAAAAAAAAACGATTTTTTTTTTTTTTTTTTTTTTTAAATGTAGCTTTTCCTTTTTGAATAATAGAATCCAAGTAATAAAATATAATTTTTATTTAATTACTTATGAAAATTAAATATATTGCAAATTCATCAAAATCGTTGCTTTTTTATATGTCAAAGGAATAATACCCAAAACGAAATGCCCCAAATTCATTAATAATAATAATAATTATTATTATTATTATTATTTTACTCTACCTGAACCCGATCCGGATAACAGAAATATTTTTGTCGATTCGAATTTATTACCAGATATAGTACTTTTATTATTATTAATTTCTTTTGTTATTTATTAAATTATTATTATTATTATTATTATTATTATTATTATTTTACGTTTTTCACTCCGTTAGTTAAATATTTAGAACATAATATGAAATTTACAGTAGTATCTCTCGTTAAATCATCCTTATTTTACCATGTTTTTATTAACTTCGATTCTTGTGTGTTTGTTTGTGTGTTTGTTTGTGTGTTTGTTTGTGGGTTTGTTTGTGGGTTTGTCAGGGACAAATCTTGCAATCGATTTTTAACTAACTTCCCGACTAGCTAGATACTTGAAATTTTCAGGACAGCTCACAACACGGTGACAATACATTTTTCTAATAATTTTAGTCAACTATTTCAAGTCCCGCTGCCTTTGGCAGCGCTTATATGATTCGACAGAAAATTTATTTAACTAACTTCCCGGATAGCTAGACATTTGAAACTTTCAGAATAGTTCAGAACAGGGTGAAAATGCATTTTCTTAAAACCTTTTGCCAACTGTCTTGGGTTCCCGCTGCCTTCGGCAGCGTTATCTGTACAAAGCTTGCAATCGATTTTTCACTAACTTTCCGACTAGCTAGACATTTGAAATTTTCAGGACAGCTCACAACACGGTGACAATACATTTTTCTAATAATTTTAGTCAGCTATTTCAAGTCCCGCTGCATTCGGCAGCGCTTATATGATTCGACATAAAATTTATTTAACCAACTTCCCGACTAGCTAGACATTTGAAACTTTCAGAATAGTTCAGAACACGGTGAAAATGCATTTTCTTAAAACCTTTAGCCAACTGTTTCGGGTTCCTGCTGCCTTCGGCAGCGTTATCAGTACAAAGCTTGCAATCGATTTTTCACTAACTTTCCGACTAGCTAGACATTTGAAACTTTTAGGACAGCTCACAACACAGTGACAATACATTTTTCTAATAATTTTAGTCAACTATTTCAGGTCCCGCTGCCTTCGGCAGCGCTTATATAATTCGACAGAAAATTTATTTAACTAACTTCCCGACTAGCTAGACATTTAAAAGTTTCAGAATAGTTCAGAACACGGTGAAAATGCATTTTCTTAAAACCTTTAGCCAACTGTTTCGGGTTCCCGCTGCCCTCGGCAGCGTTATCAGTACAAAGCTTGCAATCGATTTTTCACTAACTTTCCGACTAGCTAGACATTTGAAATTTTCAGGACAGCTCACAACACGGTGACAATACATTTTTCTAATAATTTTAGTCAAATTTTTCAAGTCCCGCTGCCTACGGCAGCGCTTATATGATTTGACAGAAAATTTATTTAACCAACTTCCCGACTAGCTAGACATTTGAAACTTTCAGAATAGTTCAGAACACGGTGAAAATGCATTTTCTTAAAACCTTTAGCCAACTGTTTCGGGTTCCTGCTGCGTTCGGCAGCGTTATCAGTACAAAGCTTGCAATCGATTTTTCACTAACTTCCCGAATAGCTAGATATTTGAAACTTTCAGGATAGCTCAGAACACGGTGGCAATATATTTTTTTAATACTTTTAGTCAACTGTTTCAGGTCCCTACTGCCTTCGGCAGCGTTCATATGATTCAACAGAAAATTCATTTAACTAACTTCCCGAGTAGCTAGACATTTGAAACTTTCGGAACAGTTCAGAATACGGTGAAAGTGCTTTTTAAAAATATTTTTATCCAATTGCTTCGGGACCCTGCTGCCTTCGGCAGCGTTTCCAGTACAAAGCTTGCAATCAACTTTTAACTAACTTTCCGGCTAGATAGCCATTTGAAACTTTTATAATAACTCAAAAAAAGACGATAGCAAGGAATTTTTTTAATACTTTTATCCAATTGCTGGGGTTCCGGCTGATTTCACTAGCGTTTATATGATTCAACAGAAAATTAAAGAACATGGTTTATAAAAATTTTTTTATCTTATAATTATTTTGTTATTTGATTCATTCCTCCAAACCAATGATAAAAATTTATTTTCTTTATTTCTATAAATTGCTTTATCAATGGCATCACTTTAGAAACTTTGTCATTTAATATTAAGATTATTGTAAACGAAGAAATAATTAAAGGGTATAGCTTTTAGAATCCAATATTGGATACCATGTTGCATGCAAGATATTTTAAGCTCAATATAAAATTTAAAATATGAGTTTTGCGAAAAAAAAAAAGAATAATAATAATAATAATTAATTAATAACGGGGTGATTTTTTTTTACTGTATTTTTCGGTTATGTGAGTAAATTTCCATAAGAAATAATTCAAAGAACTTTTACATAAAGACCAGTTTTATTATTATTAAAGATGAAATAAATTTAATTTTGCATTATGTCTTTGACTAATCTAGTTAAAAATGTACCAAATTTCAAAAAATGAGCTTATTTTTATGATAGATTGTTAAATTAACAGTATTCTAGAAACCGTAAATGGTAAATGAAAGAATATTGAAGTACTTATGAATAAATATTTTGTATAGAGCACGATGAACTACAAAAACATATATTTTTTCGGACAAAATAGTTAACTACGATCCTTCTTCCAGTTAAAGTAGGTAGGCACGTGTGCAACTTGAAAACCATAAGACATCTATTAAAAGTTTAGACCCAGGGAAAGAAGGCCAGGTTGAGTATTTGTCATTGGCATTAAAGTTGTACTCATGCGTACATATTTTGTTTATATGTTTTGGGATGGTGAAGGGCTGTGCTTAAGTATACTGATTGAAAACAGTTACCATTTATTTATTTATTTATTTTGCAGTTTATATTCTATTACAATCACGTTTTTACTATTATTCCAAATCCATAGTTACGTGCGATATTTTTTTTCTATTAAAATTATTGTGTAGTAAATAATACTTAAAAATATAACATTAAATACATAGAAGTATTTTCATTTAAATGTAAGAAATAAATATAATTTTTACAATAATTTACTACTTAATCGCATTTTAAAAACATATTTTACAGTTTCTTTGCTTTTTCTTTCTTAATTGAGTAGACATTTTAAAATTTACTGCAATGTTTCCCAAATGTATTTAAATTTCTGTCTGTCCATATATCTACTTATCTGTATATATATATATATATATATATATATAATTTCAATTTAAACGACGGATGTATTTTAAGAATATTTTTAAAATAAGTAGTGTATTTAAATTTCAGCTTTTAATAGATGATACTTTCATACTAATCACAATTTGTAATAAAGAAATAAGTACTCCTTACCTAACACAAAACAAGCTAGAATAGTGTAAAGCAGCATTTTGTGAGCTTTATAACAGCCAGAATCTCCAAAGATGCACATAAAGTGATTCTTGGTTTCATTCCCCTTTTTTCTTTTACATTTTTATCATTTTATACTTCCGGCGGAAATTTTTAATAACGTCCGTTTCTGAAGTAGAGAGTCGTTACGAAGATTAATTGCACATTCCGGATATTTTTTATCTAGAACGTTAAAGGATTAGTGAAAAATAATTTGCCACATTTTTGTTCTTAGTGGAATTATTAAAAATTTATTATACAATCATTACTTTATAAAATAATCTTCTTAAACTTTTAGAGGTG
Source organism: Salticus scenicus (assembly GCA_963930645.1). NCBI lineage: Eukaryota > Metazoa > Arthropoda > Arachnida > Araneae > Salticidae > Salticus > Salticus scenicus. The sequence continues at coordinate 283,781,021 of OZ005652.1, read as the reverse complement.
TATTCCTTAATTTAAAAATGTTTTTCATTCAAAATAAGGGGTTAAAAGAGAATAAGGTTGAAAAGTGTTAATGACTTCGGTTTGTCAGTCTGTCTGTCCGCAATCTAACTCCCGTAAATATTCTTTGAATTTCTTGAAACTGATGTATGTTATTCCAGTTCACTATTGGATATTCCCTATTGAAAATGTAGTGCATACCTTTAGTGGTTTGTGTACAGGGATACCCGAAAGTATTCCAAAGCATTGTGTCCTATTAGATGCATTTCTATAAACCATATTTTAATACTGTTACTTTACACAAATCTGAATGGAAGTGAAATATGTTTAAGTCCACCATTGGGTGCTCCCCATTGAAAATGTAGCAAATGCCGTCACTGGTTTGTATACAAGGACAACTGAAAGTATTCCCAAGCATTGTGTTCTATGAAAGGTATTGTTATAAACCAAATTTGCAGATCTTTACCTCGCACTAATCTTAATTAAATTAAAATATATTATTGATATGCACAAAAAAATACTTTCCATAGAATATAGTTTGATTAGCATTAGATTTACCGGGCCACACAAAAGTATTCAGTTACTTTAATGGGTATGTTCTGGAATTGCACTTCCGTTTATATTAATCGTTTTTATCACTTTATAAATATTTTAACACTTTCCAGTAAGGTTAAAAGTGTTAATAACTTCGGTTTGTCTATCTATCTGCCCTCAAAATCACGTAAATATTCATAGAATTTCTTAAAACTGATATATAATATTCAAGTTCACTAGCGAATGTTCCCTTTTGAAAATGAAGTGAATATCTCTACTGGCTTGTGTATAGGAACACCCAAAAGTATTCCAATGAATTTGTTCTACGACAGGTATTTCTATAGGCCAAATTTTAATAACTTTACTTTGAACAGATGTAAAATTGAAATATATTATTCATGTGCACAAAAGAATGCTTTCTACGAAATGTAGTATGATTAGCATCAGATTTACAGGGCCATACAAAAATATTCAGTTACATTGAAGGCTTTTATTGGAAATTTGCTGACATTGCATTTTCGTTTACATTAAGCGGTTTAACACTTTTTAAATTTTTTTAAGTGTGAATATTATTTCAATTTGTGTATCTATCTGTCCGACTGTCCACCTGTCTATTTGTCCGTCTGCCCGACCCCAGCATCCGTAAATATTTTCAGAATTTTTATAGAATTATATATGTTATTCAAATTTACTATGGAATATTCTCTATTTTAAAAGGCATTAATAGGTCCGGTGCAACTGGTTTGTGTACAGGGACAACCAAAAAATGCTAATGCATTGCATTTTAGGATAGACATTTTTATAAATTACATTTAAGGAACTTTCTATTGTAAAAATCATAAAGAAATTGACATTTATTCACAATATACTAAAATAATATTTTGTATAGAATATGACTTTGTTAACCTTCACATTTAGAGGGCTGCATTAAACTATTCGAATATATTAAGGGCTGCAATTAGAATATAAGTGCCACGTTTTCTTCCGTGTTAAGCAATTTTAACATTTTCTAACAATATTTAAGAATGATTATGGAATCAATTAGTTTATCTGAATGCCTTTCTGAACCACTGTCCGATGTGTGATAACGTAAGCAAAGAGCATTAAAAGTTATACGATACAACAATTACGTACATTTGGAAAGTGATCAATGAGTACTGCATGATTTTTCATTCTTGTTTTTTCTAAAGCTGCCGAGAATAATGTTCGTCGCGTAGCGTTAAACCATGCCACCACGAAAGAATACTCTTTTAATCCGTGCATGCCACAGACTAAATTCAACAGCAGCGTTCCTGTTATGCTGTTGCACAACAAGATTGATTTTTTAATGATATGAATTGTATTGTTAGAAAAAAAAAAAATCCATGGAATAGTAATTTAAAAGGGAAATTTTAATGTACACAATTTTCAAAACTAAATTTTTATAATTCGGAAAACTGAAAAACTCAATTCAGGCTTGAATAAAATATTATACACATTCATAGAAAACATAACATTAATATATATATATATATATATATGTATGTATGTATGTATATATATTCCAAATCATTTATTTATTTATTATTATTATTATTATTATTGTAGGACCACTTTCCCAAGTAAACTTGTATATTAACTGTAGAGTAAATACGACGAATTTAACCCTTAAAAGCCTGATTATTTTTTAAATCAGGGAATGAATGTCATCTTACAATGGATTCTATCTCACGTTGGAGTCGCCGGAAATGAATGCGCTGACAAATTGGTAAAAAAGGGAACAAAAATTTTACAATCAAATGACTGCGAAGTGTCATTTAAATCAATCAAAAAGATAATTAAAAGTACTACAAAGAAAAATTACAACATCAGATTTTTGGAAGAAATCAAAAATTAGAAATGGAGGGAGACTATTTTCAAAATTCCAGATTCTCCTTGATCTATTGCAGTTACAGCATTTCGTTTAGAAACCGAACACAATTGCCTCGCTATACACCTGCATCGTTTTGGCACACACACACATACATAATAGTCCCCTTTGCACTTTATGTAACGAAAATACAGAGATGGGTAAAGAACATCTTCCCAAATACTCTTCGTTGAATGAAGAGAACATATATGATCGATACTGGTGTGCCAGGGAGATGACAATGCTGACATTTAGTGGCTGAATTCTTTCATAGCTCTATTTATACGCAATTTTCCTCCTTTGAATCGTTGTATTTTTATTGTTTTAACGTTGTTAATTTTACTGTTCTATATATTTTCAAATTTGTTGTTATTTTCCCTTTCTATTTTTGAGCTCCAAACTTATGTATCTGCGATACATGGAAGCCTATGATGTAGAATCAAGTGCTTTTGCAATTAAAAGAAAAATTAAATCAATTTAAAAATGTTTTATTCTTACCTTTATTAAATAAATCACGGGAAAAATATTTTTTTAAATCATACTTTATTTTAACTATGGTTTACAGCTAAAAATCAGTTTGTTTTCATTCGGCAAACGTGAGGCATGAGCGCTTCAATATTATTCTAATAATACTCAAAACTGGGTATGTTGCCGAAAGGCAACGCACGATACTTAAGGGTAAAAAAAAATGTAACATAACTTAACTGTACTCCAAACAATTTCCAACAATGAAATTTAATTTTACTGAATTAAAGCTTTCCATATCATATGAATGTTTTTGATACATTTTAAACGAAATGTGCTTTGATTACTTTATGTATCTATATCCCTTTATACTTGTTAAAATGTATGTTAATACTATTTTTTAGAACAGTCTAAAGATTAAATAAAAATTTCTCCCATAGACGTAATGTATTTGAAGAATTTTTATATCGCTGTAAGCGATCCATGGTCCCTATCTCAACTGCTGTTTCAAACGGTGTTAATTCTGTATGATACAGATTTAAAATACCAAATTCGGACCTCTTTATAAAGTATGTTGTCTAGTTTTGCTATTAACAGATAAATAAATAAATAATAATAATAATAAAGAAAAGACACACACGTACACACACAGAGAACTACAGCTGAATACACGATTTTCAAATTCAGAGCAATTCAAAAATTGGAAAATTTCTTTTTTGAAATGCGACCATGCAATTTTACTTTCTCTATCATGTATGGCTATGAATGTAATAAGAAAATAAACGTAGTATACTCTCTCTCTCTCCCTCATATATACACACACACACACATATATATATATATATCGATATAGAAGCTTAACATTACGATGCATTATTTTATTGTAAATAAAAGCTATTTATTGAATTTTGATACAGTTTTTTAAAATATCTAAAAGTATTATATTGCTTAAAATAGAGTGGAAATTTTATCTACTTTCGAGCGAGCTTTCTTCTTTTTACACAAAATCAAACTACGTGTGTGCGTTATACAAATTTATGAATTTTGCATATGAATGAAAGAATGTATTGGATAAAACCAAAGAAGTTAACAATCAATTTATTTTTATTAATTGTACAAAACAACAACACAAATGGCCCTGAAAGTAGATTTTTTCAGTTGGAAAAATCATTTTATGTTTCGTTAGTAGCAGTTATAATTGTTTATTTGAATCCGATTTATATCAAATATCCATAAATATATATGCTCACAAAAGTACTGTATGTATTAGTAATGGTTGGCATACTGCCAACCATCAGCACACAATGAATGAGGCATGCGCTTTGGCATCTTTGTACTCTATCCTTCTACAAATTCTTTGAGTGTATATGTGAGTTTGCAGAGATGGTTGTTACAGTACTGATGATGAAACTCGGGCGAATTTCGAAACGTTTACTTATATATTTTTAAATGTTTATATATATATATATATTTTTTAATTAAAAGCTGTTTTGTCCCATAATTAAAAAAGTTTTCATTTTTATGCTAAATCATTTTTTCATTAGATATATGTGCGCGTAAATGGTCTATTCTGTTACAAAATTCTTAAAAGCATATATTTATATAGAAAACACATTTATTAATATTTACACTTTTAAAAAATGTTTAAATGAAAAATATATTAAATACATTAATTAAAAAATATATATGAATTTTTGCATACATACATACGCAAATATGTATTGATATAAGTTGAATATATTTTTAAGCCTGACAATACAACACATTCCCAAACTTTAGAACAGAGCTCAAATTAAAGGTTTTCTTTCAAAATTTACTTTTGAATAGAGAATATTGAATTATGAATGATAACTTAACTAAGAATGAAAAATACAATTCACATAGATTATAACACTTTCCAACTGTACATACACGTTGAATCGTTTAAACTATAATGTACTTTGCCTGCGTGAGTACACAACAAATAGACAGAAAAACAAAAAAGTAGATAGACTAACTGGTATAATCACTCTTAAACATTGTTGGAAAATATCAAAAACCCCTAACACACACACACAAAAAAAAAAAAAAAATACAAACGGGAATGTAATTCATACAGTTTCCAATCGTGGCATTTAATGTATCCGAATATTTTATTGTTATCCTCTAAATCTCAGCAACATACCATATTCAATAGAAAAAAAATTATATTTACCATATGAAAAATAAATGACAACTTTATTATGATTTTTGAAAAACAAAGGTTTTAAAATATGATTTACGAAAATACCATTTTAAATGAAAAATGGCTAAAAGGAAGGTTAATTCAAGTAATATTCACTCTGAAACATTGTGGTTAAGTGCTTAATGAAAACGTAAAAGCTATTCCAGCAATTTTCATTTATAGAACTTAATGTATCTGACTATTTTTGTGCGGTTATATAAATCTTAGTGCTATCATACAATGTTCTATATAAATATTTTTTTTTTTTTTTTTTTTTTTTTTTTTTGCATATGAAAAATAAATGTCGATTTCATTATGACTTGAGCAAGTAAAGGTATTGGAAAATGGTTTACAAAAATACCTCTCATACGCAATGCTTTAGAATTCTCTCGTGTGACCCTATACACAAACCAGTATAGGTATTACTAGTATAGATTAAACAAGTATACCCCTGTTTTCATAAGGAAACATCCCATAGTGAATTTAAATAACGTATATTTGTTTCAAAGAATTCCATGAATATTTATCGAAGTTAGAGCGCATACATAGACGAACGAAGTCATAAACCATTTTCAAATTTGTTGGAAAGTGTTAAAAACGATTTATGATATATTTATACAGTTCTAGTTATTTTCAGCTCTAAAACATTGAATTAAGCTTCGAAATATAAGCGACTGCAAAATTCCATTATACTATTCTATTACACTAACCATTTTATACTAAATCTTGAAAACTCTTAGTTCATTAAAATTAGGCCATATTTATGAATTATTAAGTAATGCTTGATTTTCCAGTTAATTGTATTTAAAACTGTAAAGCATAACAAGAAATATAGGAAAAAATAGTGGTTGGCATAAAATTTTAAGGGCCCGCAAATTTTTAATTTTCATAAGCAAATTCTTAACAATGTATAATATTGTTTTTTTTTTACTTTCCGAACACTATAGTGAGGAAAGTATTGTAATCATGTCAAAAATCCGAATTGGAGATTTTGATGTATCTATAGGTTTCGAGGTCCCCTGAGTCCGTTTTCACTATTTTTACGATGATGTATGTATGTGTGTGTGTATGTGTGTATGTAAAAGTGTATGTGTATATGTGTGAGTGAACACGCTAGCGTCTAAACGCTTTGTTCAATTAACCTGAAAGTTGGTACGCATATTGTAAGTCACAATAGTACGAACCCTATAGATTTTGGTGAATCTAGCACTTATAGTTTTTTTACAGGGACACCAGGAAAAATTCTTTATCATTATGGTCTATGGGACCAAAATCTTAAAAGTGCGATAGCGTTTAAACGCTTTATTAATCTGAGTAAAATATTTTTACACATGTTATAGGCCACAGTTGCACGAACTGTATAGCTTTTGGCGAATTTAGCACTTGCAGTTTTTTACAGGGGCACAAAGAAAAATTCTTTATCATTATGGCCTAAGGGGCCAAATTTGTAAAAGTGTGATAGCGTCTAAACGCCTTATTAATCTGAGCAAAAAATTTATACACATGTTATAGGCCACAGTTGTACAAACTGTATAGATTTTGGTGAATTTAGCACTTGCAGTTTTTTTTACAGGGGCACAAAGAAAAAATCTTTATCATTATAACCTATGGGGGCCAAATTTTTAAAAAGTGTGATAGCGTCTAAACGCCTTATTAATCTAAACAAAAAATTTATACACATGTTATAGGTCACAGTTGCACCAACTGTATAGATTTTGATGAATTTAGAACTTACAGATTTTTTACAGGGATACAAAGAAAAATTCTTTATCATTATGGCCTATGGGACCATATTTTTAAAAGTGCGATAGCATCTAAACGCCTTATTCAGTTGAGCTGAAAATTTATATGAATATTATAAATCGCTGTTGCACTAAATATAAGCATTTTGGTGAATCTAGCATTTATAGGTTTTTACAGGGACACAACGAAAAATTCTTTATCATTATGATCTATGGGCTCAAAGTTCAGTAGCGTTAAATAAAAGATGTAATATATGGAGAAAAGTACTCAAACACTCTATTATGGTTTTCTCTCTTTTGTTTGTTTAACAGCTCCTCTTTCTTTACTTTATCTACAAAACTGTTAATTACTCAATGTTCGGAAAGTCGAGTGGAGTCACTCCAGATTTTTTTTTTTCTTTTTGAAGATCTCTTTTAAATGAATGTTGAAAACAGTTTCTTGAAAAATATTTTTCGTTCAGATCATATTTCTTTTTTATAATGTCTTTAATTTCATATTATTGTAGGTTTCATATCTTTAATTTCATACTATTGTAATAACAATACTTTGGATAAGGATATAAAAGGAAAAATTATCTAAACTATTTCAACAATAGAAGAAAAGAAAACACTCTACAAAAAAAATTAAAAGAAAAATCATTCAATCATTATTGAAAGATAATTTCATTTTTATTTTACTTTATATTTAAAGACTTTATCTGCCAAACAGTAATAAAAGATGGGATTACGCTGCTTTTAGTTTTGATTTACACAAAGTTTGAATTAAATTATGCAGAAAGAATGTTATATGAATCTTAACTTTTTCCCTTCATGACACAATGAAAATTTTCTGAATGATTCTTAAAAAACATTCACCCAGATCCATCAATATCAGTGAAACAGTGCATTCAAATTGCGAATCTTTTTGTTATACAAATATTCTAAGTCTATTCACCATGCCATTTTTGATTCATTGGCATTGCATTTAAATGCGGAAAAGTTGTTTACTGATAAATATTTCATGAACTTTTATCGCAGTTCAGAGCATTTGCTTTTTTTATGTGACGCTGTTTCCCTTTTAGATACATGAGTAATGATTTTTTTGCTCCCTGATTTCTCCAAATCATTCTTTATTATTAGCGAGCAAAGGATTGAATGATTACACGATGCTCGTTTTGAGTAGTTTCATTATTCTGTTTTTGGGTAAGTTTACAGTTTACATTTTTAAAAATTCTATTTCATATCAAGGATTTGTATTGAGAACGGAACATAAACATTCATTGTGTAGTATTTCACTTTTAATAATAAATAAATGTTCGAGTTTATCCTAAAGCTACCTATAAACATGCAGAAAAAATGTTCTTCATTTGCCATATATCATAATGCAATTACGGGCCACGGTATCCCAGTCGGTAGAGCGTAGGGCTCCTGATTGGAAGGTTGCGGGTTCGGTACTCGAGCCGACCAAAGGCCGTCGTGTGTATTAATGGTGGCTGGTGCACGTAAAATCTGTCGTGACCATAGTGTCCTCCATGTTCCTATAAAAATTTTATCTCTGGGGGCAGTGGCGGATCCAGAACTTGACTTTTGGGGGGGGGGCTAAGATTTTTCAAAGTGTTATTCTAGACCAATAAAAAATTTACAATTGCAAAATTCAATTATGAATGACAGTGTTTTGGGGGGGGCTTCAGCCCCCTAGCCCCCCCCCCCCTTAAATCCGCCACTGTCTGGGGGTTACCGGAGCGGGGGAGCCATCCTCTCCGTATGGGATCAAAATTGTGATAGCACGTCTCCGGAACAGCTCTAGGCGTGAGTTCCAGACCGTCGCCAATTGCCCATTTTGTAGCACTGGTGCGACGTGAAACCCAATCAACCAACCATAAAGCAATTACAATTTTACTATATGTGAACCGTATACAATAATTATTGATGCTTAACAAATAGTACAAATACAGTGAAATAATCATAAGAGAGCGACCGTCCAAAGTATAGAAAAATGGTACTTTAGCCTTTTAATGAACGTCGTTCAAAATATTTCAATTCAGGCAACACAATCTATAAATATGATGGTTTTAACATTTGCAATTTTCATTAGTCTATGTAGCATTTTAATAATTGTTGATATTACTCTGAATTTTGAAAGCTTTTTAGCATTTTTTTTTAAAATGTTTTATTTAGCGCTCCAAACTGTTGAGATTAGCAGAAAAAATGTATATTTTAATCTATGAGGTTTCAATGACGTTTAATGACAGGAAATACTACTTTTAGGCTTTAATTTTTATTATTAGCTGATTTAATACTAGTATTTTTCCATTTAAAACTAATAGCAACTATTTTGAAACAATTGCAGTTAAATGTATGAGCTAAATAACGTTTTGACACAAAATTTCCTTTTTCAAGTTTTAAATTTTAAAAATATGAAATCTTATGATTTGTTTTTTTTCCCTACTTACAAATTATTGTTATAAAATGAAGATTAATCTATAATTATATAGCAGAGGTTAATGCTTAGTTTAAGTGAAGAAAAAACTAAATTTATCAGATTTCTCAAAATGTGACATCTAAGAGAGGAATACCACCATTGTATACAAAGGTGTACACAATGGTGGTATCTATTGTCCAGTAGTGTATATAATACCTACATTGGAATCGCCCTAAAGCTACCTTTTTTTCCCACCCGCACTGCATCTGGTCCAGGTTAGCACTGCCTGTAGAAAGGTCTTTTCCGAATACTGCAATTTGGATATTTATCAGCGAAAGTTAGATTTCTTATTATTTAGAAACTACGATTTCAAAAATGACTGTATCCTCAACATCTACTAAATATTTTAATTATTTAGTAGAAAAATTTCATTATTCGCGCGAAAATATATTTCTGTCTTTTTTTTTTTTTTTTTTTTTTTTTTTTTCGAAAACAATGAACTGGAAAATATTTGGTAACAATTAAATTTAAAACTAATGTTTAAATAGCTAATTTTCAATCTATTTTAGGAAATTATTTTCATTTTTTAAGTGAAAAGAAAAAAAAAAAATCAAAAATCAAAAATCAAAAATTTAATAGATATAAAAAGAATCTCAAATGTTGTTCTCGAATGCTTTTTAAAATATTTTGATTAGTTAAATAATTTCATCTCTTGCAACAGTGAAAAATCTATATTTTTCTTTAAAATTTACGTATTGATTTTTTTACAGCCTTATCTTTTCAAGAAGAAATATTTATTTTATGATTTTTAGGGTTCTAGTGTTTTATTTTATTTTACTTATTTCTTTTTTACTTAAATTTTTAATTTGTGCGTTTTAGTCACTAAAAGAAAGCTTTTAAAAAATCCAATCAGAATTTCTTAGGACACTGTGTAGACAATGAAATGTTTTCTTTTACAATTGACATCTTATCTATTAATTATCTGCAAAAATATGTTATACATCCGCCACCGCGTATCATCGAACCCACGTCCACCGCATTAGTTACTTGACGCGTTAACCGACTGAGCTAGTTGACTAACGTAAGAAATACCGCACATTTACTTTCAAATGGAAACGACTTGTTTTTTTTTTTTTTTTTTTTTTTTTTAGCGATTCACGGAAACACTATGGCAAAATCCAATTTCGATAAAAGAAAATTTCTAATTAAAAGAAAACTTATCAAAAATTCAAAAATCGGGCTTAGAGATGCATCAGGAGAGGTCATTACGAACCTCCATGCAAATTTGTGTACATCTGCGATCAGCCGTTTTCCTAAAATGCTCCGGACAAACATTCACAATGGCACACACACACACACAAACATCTTATTTTATTATATATATAGATTCTGGCAAATTTCATTTAATTATTTTATGCCCTGAAAAAAGTGATTAATTATTAATATATTCAGTGTTTAAAAGAAACTCATATATTCAGTGTTTAAAATAAATCTCCTACGAAAAAGAAAACTACTAATATTGATAGCATTTCAGACTTTATTAGTATGATATAAAAGATAATTTATCTTTTATTTCTGAATATTCTTAACAATTTCGATGATTAGAGAATTGAAAATTCGTAAACACTTCTGTTAAATTATTTAAATGATTGAGCATAGAAGAAGATATTTAAAACTATGCAGTTATTAAATCACTGAAAATTTTGAAAAGCCATTTGAGTGATTTCTCAAAAATACATTCTATTGCTTAACTTAATACAAAATTGTGATAAATTCTACTTCGAATTTGCATTAAAATATCTTTTCTTAGAATTGCGTACAGAAATTCATTATAATTTCAATTACCTTCTTGAAAGAATTTACATTTTTCAATTCTATTGACGTCGTGAAAGATTATCCTAATAAAATTTATAAAGCGAAAGAACGTGACATTCAATAATAGAAATTTTAACTATATTAAGCATAATGTTCTAAAGGATATTTGAATACGTTATCGAAGAAGATTTTTACGTATCATAAACTTAATCTTCTTTATTGCCCTAAAGAGTAAAATTAAAACATTTAAAATCTCGTTAGGGAAATCCCTGCGAAATAAAGCAAAAATTAAAAAATGATAAATAGAACATTTTTTCCAAATTTTGCTTTTTATTTTTTAATTATCTAATTGTCATAACCTTGCTCCTATTTTTTTCTTTTAACCATATCAGACAAGCTTATATCATGATTTTATTTTATTTTCAATTAATACTTATTGTTATTATTATTATTATTATTATTATTTTTACATCAAAAGTAAAAAGCCACTCTTTCTGCTCGAGGCATTCTGCTTAATTTCATTATGACAATGTACGTCCAAAACCTGCCAATCTGTCTTCCCTAAGCAAAAAATTATCTAACTGAAGTTTAATAGAATACCTCAAAAATCGAGAAAAATATACGTACAGGGTCACAGAAAATAATTCATGTACATTACATTCTATGAATAGAAGTGCTTCAAAATGTATTTAAATTATGTTTCGTTATTTGTTTAATTTACCAAAATTTAGTGCACTTTATCTTTTTTTTACAATATGTAGAAAATATACAAGGTTACTTAATTTGAATTTGAAATTAGGTTTCGAATTTGATGTAATTGATAGAATGAGTTATAAATTGTGTTATAGGTAATATAGAAGCTTTTACGTCTGTATTGTCGTTTTACACACGCATATTTCTTTTTTTTTTTTTTTTTTTTTTTTTTTTATGGTTTTCGTGAATTTGCGGTTTTTCATCATTTGATCAATAATTGTAAAATGTATCTTTCTAGTTCCCTGAAATGCCAAACCATACAAAATCACTTTTATTTACACCAAATGTTAAATTTTAAATTTGATTACTCTGTCTCTTTTCCACGGATTGTACGAAAGAGGCTCATTATAGAAAATGAGCAATACACATGGATTTGTTTTTGAAATCGGAAAAAAAATAATCGTAAATATATGAAAACACAAAACTACTGTAATTAATGTATCACATGACTCTATTTTTTCAATTATTGAAAATATGACATAGAGAAAGTACAATTAAAAACACTCAATAATACAATTAAATTCATTTATAAATATTTAATTGGTATGTATGAAAAATATAATTAAATTAGAATGCATCTACACCCACATTTACACACACACACACAAAAACTTTTCTGCTGCAACTACGGTCAGTCGTTTAATCACCAACTCAAAAAGTGAGGTGTCATAAATTTAAAGCCTTTGCCTGCTTGTGTGTGTGCGTCTGTGCCAGGGTAGTTTTCAAAAGGTCGAAAAGTATACATATAGTACTTTTCGTATATTATAACTGTATTTCGTATATTATACTTCATCTACTATAATTATTGTTATTTTTAATATTATTGTTGTTATAATTATTATTGTTATTATTATTATTATTAGAATTCTAGTTTTTTACAGCGGCCACAAAATGTGTGGTGTTATAAGTACGAAGTATTTATATGAATGTGTTTGTTTGTGCATCTGTTTCTGTCATTGTGGTTTCCAAATGGGGGTCCGATTTCAACGTAGCTTTTTTAATAAGAACCTTGGCTCTTACCCTTGGCTCTTAAGCAAGATTCATAAGTACCCTGACACAAGAAGTTTAAACCTCTGTGTTTGGCATTGTAGCTCACAAACAGTTAAGCCGATTTAAAAGGATTCGTTTTATTTCAAATCTGTTTTGATCATGATTGTTTTTAGTTAAATTTGACGTTATTTACTTCATTCGCCAGGAGATTTTTTAAAGCTTGCTTTGCACTTGTGTAGTTTAATAATGCGAAGCATATTTTTCCACTACTATTTTACTTATTAATTTTCTAAATGCATGCTTATAATTTAAGTTATATGAAAGCGATAAAAACTGATAATTAACTATGTAAGTTGAATTTGTTGAAACTGAACTAAGTAAACATAGTTATCTGATTTGTAACGAATCTAGATTTTTAGACCATTCCTAGTCCTTTTATGATTGCTATATTTTTTAAATATTATCTACATTAAATTTCTTGTAAGTGTTATACTCCTAAGAAATTTTTAAATAATATAGAGAAAATACAATTGATATAGAAAACAAGATGCATAATTGGATACTAAACACAAAAATTTATCAAGTACTGCTAAAGAGTTATGGCTGTAGAGTTGACATAGGCAAAGGTGACAAAATAATTTGAATATTTCGAAATCTTTGAATTTAGGTATCTTTTCGAATATCTAAAGATATACTCGGTATGTTGTCTTAAATCTTCAAGAGCGTAAAGAACATATTACATCACATGTATTGAGGGGAAAATTTTATTCCGAATGCAAAAAGAAAAAGAAAGAAAAAAAAAAGAGTAACAAAAAAAAAAAAAAAAAAAAAGAAAGAAAGAAAGAAAGAGATTTTTAAGCGCTAGAGAACAATGCTTGAAAGGCGTTTTAGCTCTTCGTTTATAAATTGGCCGCTCGGATAGTCATGCAACTATGAAGACGTTTTTTAGCAAAATTGAACATTTTTCTTTATAACATGTAGAATTTTTAAGCCAATGCTCTATCATTTTTAGAGAACTTGATATACTATAAATTAGACCGAAGAATCAGAAAATAAATATATTAATTATCTGATGAAATATAAGCATTTTTATTAAATGATTTTTATCTGCATGCGCAAGATTAGAATTACTCAAATTTGAAATTCTCTGAAAGAAATACAAACTGATTAGAAGTTTCACCAAAGCTTTGAATTTGAGTTAATTAATGACGTTAATTAAAAATTAAAATATGGGTAAAAATGGCACTTTGTCATTGTTTTGAAAACCAATCCGGGACAAAAATAGAAGAAACTTATTTTTCTTGGAAACTGCTCCAACGACTATTATAGAAATTTATAGTCAGATAATTTTTCAGATAATAATTCAATTTGTATTATTCTCCTCTTCATGAAAATTAGCTTTCACTTGTTACTAACGCTACAATTGGGGCAGATATTTAGTTATCTTGGAACAACTTTAATTATTTTTGTGACAATCACAGATAAAGGGATTTTAGATATTTGAAATAGTTATGACTTTAACTTTTATTGTCATTTTCCTCAATGCAAGTACATAATGCCGGAAATTTAATTAAGAAAGGAATAACTCTATAATGAGGATTTGTGAAACAAATTTCTCTATTTACTTTATAAAGTATTTTTACAATGATTCCGTGTTAAACTCGTCATCTTGGTGCTAAGGATAAAATGTTGTATAAAAGGTATTTGTATATGTAGTTCAAATTTGTATTAAAATACACGAATTTTCTAGAAGTCTTAACTTTGGCTTTTATTCCATGTAAATACGAATGCAATTTATTATAAAATCAATTAAAATATTCAAGGTATTCAGTTTCAAGAATTAAAAAATTAAAAATTTTATACCATTCCCATGCATCCTTTTTTTTTCTTAAGAGGGGGGGGGGCAACGTTTCAAGTTATATTTAGTATGTTATAAGGTGAGTCGAAAATTCCAGGCCCGTTTTGAATTTTATTATAAAATCAAGAAATATTTACTGTCGAGAGAGCGGTTTTAACTACAACTTTCCTTCTTTTCTTTTTTTTAGTTGTGTTTAACCAAACATTAATAATAGCAGTAATAATAGCAAAAAGCTTTAAGTTTTGCTCATTAAAGGTGCTGCTACGTAAAAACAGCAAGAAAAAACATAAAGAATATGAGGGAATCAATTAAAGAGCATTAATTTTTGGAAATTCTGTTCAATATTTTAATGCAAGCAAACTTTATATCTCAACTGCATCCAAATTGTAAATTAATTCAATCCACGTGTTTGTTAGCATTGATTGTGGAATGTACCTGATTTCATACGTTACCTTCGCTTCCAATACTTCTGTTGGGCGGATATTAACCAAAATCAGACTACCCTCCTTTCCGTGGCTCTAAGGTGACATCCTCGTGGTAGTACATTTTGGAATATCAATTCGATATTCGGGCACGCGTTGTGAAATGCCCTAAAATTAATCCTAATTAAAAGCAAACATTAATCTGGAAAACAATATGTTTAATAATAAATAAATTTACTCTCAAATAATATCAGATTCATATAATTTTAATTAATTTCTTTATTAAACATCCAAATTTTAAATATTAATTAAATTGATTATTCTATAATTTTACAATACAATAAAAATGATATAACAATGATCTTTGATTTTGCCTCAAATGTGCTAAAGATGAGTACTAGAAAACAAATGCGCTTTACCAGCATTGCACGGTAAAATTACTGACCGAGAAATGTAAGAAATTCTCACCAGATTTATCAGATGTTATGTCACAGTCCAGGCACAAGAGGAATATCTTGGCTAGCAGGGAGCACATCCTTAAGTATCCTTGATGAATCATTTCGGCTAGGAAGCACCACACTGATGATAGCAGGACCTCACATTACGTCTGCACACACGAAGGCAATTTTTTAGAATTCTGACTCTTGAAGGAATCTTTTCTCTCCTTTTATTTTTTAAGTCTCTCATTATAATTTTTGGAGGAGATTTTCCCCTTGCATTTTTTTCATTGGGTCTATCTTCTGATTGGACCTTTCTTCGACCAATCTGCTTGCTTCTAGATTACTACGGTGCCTTTTTTACGACCTCGCCGGGGCTTTTTTGGCGGTAGCCAGTGGGGCTTAAATGCGGGTGGTCCCCTTTCAGAGTTCCACGTGCAGGTGCAGGTCATAAATATGACGTTGTATTTCTGTCTTAGGCTTTTAAAAGGTAATAAAACAGCTTGTATTCTTCAGTACAACAGCTTTTGTATTTTTATATTCTTTTTCCTTTTAAATAATGCCTTTTTGTATCTTTATTATTTTGCTTTTAACAAAATGGCTGATTTTTCCCATCAGCCTATCCCCCTGTCGAATAAGTTTGAGACAGTTTCTTTATCTCAATACATTATGAGTCCTTTAGTTGTCGTAGTAATCTGGTGTATTTGGTCAGTAAATTTCTTATGCATATTTGTGCTAAACTGTTTTTTAGTGCACATTAGAGTCCTTGTGATGTAGTTGAGCACTATGAGCTCCTTGTATATATATGCATAATGATTAATGAGCGTACAGTTCGACACTGGATTATTAATTGTTCATGAAGTTTAGTTCAATAGTAACTGATGATAGTTCATAATATACTGTTCAATACTGTTTATTAATTGGTTATCATGCATAGTTGATCCAAATATGTAAATGTTTCAATATTTGCTTTTTGAGATAGTTCAATTTGTGATCATGAATTTGTGATAGACAGTTTTATGGTCTGTCGTTGCATTTAGCCGATGCTTGTGCCAACAGTTTGTAAGTTTTATTCAGTTTATAATTTTTTTGTGACACATATTGTATAGTGTTACTTCACTCGGTCAGTATATCATATGCTAAAGATTATTATTATTACTTTGCATTTTAATTCAATAATTATAACTATTTATACCGTATACCAACACTCATTTTTTTTTTTTTTTTTTTTTTTTAACATTTATAAATATATATACAATACAATAAATTCACATATAATAGTACTTTTTCTGAATTGTTAGCAAAATTCTACAAGTGTATGCATTCCTTTTATATACATATCATTCATTACTTTCAGTGTATAGTAGCAATAATAAAAAAAATTTTGTATATTACATGATATCATGAATGTATTTAATCGTTTTGGTAGTATGTCTTTATTACCATTAAGTAAGGCAGTATTCTTTTTTTTTTTTTTTTTGAAAAGTCCCTCGCTTTATTTGAAATATTAATTTTAACTTCCGAGAGCTGTTTTGCAGTTTTGTAATGGGGGGTGACAAACCCTCTTTCGCCTGCGCCGATATGTCGTGGGAATAAACCAGCGCTAATGATTAGTACATCCTGTTATAATCGTTTTCTTTAGGGGGGAGAGCTGAGATAAGATTCTTCTGTTAGTTACTCGAGAGAAGCGCAGAGACACACGCGTTTATCGGATTAGAAATTTGTTTACTTTTTTACAAGTGAGTTTAATTTTATTATATGTATATTTTATTGCTTTGCTTAAGCTTTGTTGCTTCACCTATGTTTGAGTTAGGTGATTGTGCTATCCATTATCCTTTAATAAATCCCTTTTGTTATTTTTTTGTTTCATGTGTGTGCTTCGTGGAATTTTGAATGCCCCTCGCAATATATATATCTGATCTGCACTGACGCCATCATTGACTTGGATAAGCGTGAGCTATAGTGCATTTTTTTTTTTTTTTTTGTATTCTGTTTGCAGCGTTATTATTAATATGCATCTGCTTTTTCTTTCAGCTCTTATTAATGTATTTTCATTGCAGGTTTATTTCTTGTTTGTTTATTTTATATAATTTGGTATTATTTTGTCTAACTTGCGTTCGCCTTGCTTTATTTTCTATTATCTTACGTTCCTTCCGCTGCTGCTTAATTTTTGCATGATTTTTCTGTATTTTTCGGACTCCGTTTTTTTTTTTTTTTTTTGCTTCCTAGCGCTGCGTAATTCTCGCATATTTGATTAGGAATCGTGAGCGTAGAATAATGTAGAAGATTGTTTGTGTATATTTCTGTGTATATTCATGTGTTTATTTATTAATGTTACTTTTTTTTTTTTTTTTTTTTTTTTTTTTACTATGTGTGAATAATAAATGCAGATCTGCTCATAATTTGCGTATATTGATTCCATTGTATTGTGGATTTTTTAACCCATTGAATGTTGTGTTTTATTTTATTTTATTTTATTTTATTTTTGTTTTGCTTTGATAAAATTCTGTCCAGTCTTGACTTTTGTTTTGGCAGGGTACGCCAGAGTATCGAGTGTGGGTCGACCCCCCTTGGCAGAAGACGCCTGCGCCCGACCAAAGGGCCACCTCATTATCTTGGCTGTGTTCTGAACCCTGATCTAAGGTAGGCTATGTAAAAGTGTTTTTATTATAAAATATAGGTTATCTATTAATTATTCGTTTACCTGTACCTAATCTGCATTTAATTTGCCTTCTTTTTTTTTTTTTTTTTTTTTTTAGACCATTCTGTATTAATATGGTAATTTTGCGTTATTTTATTACTTTTTATTTACGTGCATATGTGTGTGCGAGTGTTAGAGATTAATATTTTTACAGTGACGGGTTTTTTCTTTTTTTTTTTTTTTGTATATAAATCTAATGAATTGTAATCCTAAGCTTTTAAGGTTTTTTTTTTTTTTTTTTTTTTTTTTTAATACATTTATATATATACTGTATAGCTATAATGAATCTTAATCCTCCGCTTTTTTTGCTTTTTTTTTTTTTTATATATATAGTGTATAGCTATATGAATCTTAATCCTCCGCTTTTGCTTTTTTTTTTTTTTTTTTTTTTTTTTTTTTTGTTAACTTATTAGAGGAAATATATGCATCTTTGTTTAAGTGTGAAATGATGCGCCTTTTACTAATATTACAACCATTATATAGTTCTGCAAGTAAAATATTATTTAATCTTTCTAAAGTGTGAATGGTTGTGAATGTTTTAATTTCCATATTTTACGTTTCACTTGATATCTTGAGTCATAATTCGTTTCTTTTGCAGAAATGCGGCTACTATTTTCCTGTATTCTCAAGCGTTTTATCGTCACCCTTCTGCCATGCTCCTTTACCTCGAAGTCCGTCCTAGGATTAGTAAGTATTTTTTTTCCCTCTCGTGATATTTTCCTTCTTCTCCTAACCTGTCCTGTCGTTTTCATTCTGCTCTTTTTTCGTTGTCATGGTAACTCTCTTGTAAACGAGTAACCTCTCTGTTTACATTTTGATCTGCACGCTCCTTCTCTTTTGCATGAGTTTTCTTTCCTGCCTTACTATTTCTCATCTGTGCTAGTTTTGTTTGTCTGTTTTTTATTTTTATTTATTTTATTTTATTTTATTTTATTTGTTTTATTTTCTTTTATGAGATGCATGAATAAAGATATTTAAGTATCTAATTATATACATATGTGTATTTTTTTTATGTCACGTTCACATTTACTTTTATTTATTCTATATCTATACATATTTATTTTATTAATTTGCCATTATGAATACAGACACCTTTTCTGTTTTTGTTTCTATGTACACATATTTACGTTTTCTTATTAACATTGCCCCTATGACAAAAAAATCTATATATATATTTTTATTTTATGTATTTACAATCAACGTGTTTCGCAAAAATGTGCGTTACCTGCCAGTTTTTTCTGCTGATATTTTATCATTTATTTATTTGTTTATTTACATTGAGCATTGCTTTACATTTTCCTTGTATGTATTGCAAAAAAAAAATGTTTTCTTTCGAAAATTTAGGACTATCTAATTATTTAATGAATAATTATTGGTTTATTTACAAAATCATTTCATATATATATTCTTTTTTTTTTTTTTTTACACATATTATTTTTCTCGGTTGTAAATAGTAAAATAATTGATTTTGTAATATAGTTCATATGTATAATTTGTCTCTATATATACACTTTTTTTTTTTTTTTTTTTTTTTTTTTTTTTTGTATTATTTTGCATATTTTGGTGCATATAGTTTAGATATGTGCACCTTAATGGGTTTCGCTGTATTGTCGTGAGCGTTTTTCAAAACAATATTCATGTTGCGCAGTATTTTCAATACATAGAAAGGGCCAAGAAATTTAGGCTGAAATATATTTGGCCTTCTAAGGCTCTTCATATATACCGTCTGTCCAATTTTTAGGTCTCTGTCCTTATATTTTAAATTTTTGTTATACTCATTCATAATTTGAAGTTGATTTGTTAGTGCGGCTTCTTTTACACTCTGAATGTGTTGCAGACGCTTATTTGTATAGCTGTCAGTGGTAATTTTTGTTGCATCTGAGAATGCATTAAATGGTGTGTTGATTTCTCTAGCAAAAAAAACCATAGCGGGAGAAAAACCTGTTGCTCTATGTATTGTTGCATTATAGTGTAATTTCACAAAATTTAATTTTTCGTCCCATTGAAATGTTGTTTTTGTCATGGCGGCTAGTGAATTTTTTATTATTTTATTTGAAATTTCTACAATTCCGTTCGAGCAAGCGTGATAAATAGAACTAAAATGTAATTTAATATTTAATTGTTTCATGTATTCTGTGAACGTTTTGCCTCTAAAGTACTGTGCATTGTCTAAATGTATTTCTCTTGGCATGCCGAATCTGGCTATATATTCTGTTAATGCGTTTAATATGGTTTGTGACTCCGCATTTCTGAGTGGCACTGCCTCCATGTAACGCGAGAAGGAGTCAATTATAACCATTATAAATATGTTTTTTTTAAAAGTCATAGGTAACTTACCTATGAGGTCTATGTGTAATACTTCCCCTGGCTTGTAATTTTTTTTCATTTTTTGTATTTCAATTTTGGGGATTGTGTGTTGTTTGTGTCTCATGCATTCAACGCAATTTGCAATATGATTTTTCACGTCTTGGTACATTCCATACCAGTATGTACGCGTTCCTATTAAATGCAAGGTTTTTTTAACTCCAAAATGGGTTTTATGTGCTTCTTTAATTATTTCGTTTTTTAACGAATCTGGAATAATTAATAATTCTTTTTGATTATCATTTGTACTTCTTTTTAAAATTAATATTTCCTTTTCTGTTAATTCAAATTTTCGAGTTGTTCTATTTGATTTTCCTTTTTTTATGTCTGATATTATTTTAGATATTTTTTTATCTTTCATTTGTTCAAGTTTTATGTTTTCGTCTGTCAAATTTTTATTAACTTCAAATAAGTTGTTGGTTGAATTTGTTTCCGTGATGTTATTGATATGTCGCGATATGTAATCGGCAGGGTTAATTCTTCCCTCTATATGTTCTACAGTGAAATCATACGATTGCAATTCCAGTAACCATCTGGCTATAATGTCTGAATTCTTCTCTAAATTTAAGTGATATGTGATGGCTTTTGAGTCAGTCACTACCGTAAATTTTCTCCCTGTTAAAATATTTTTAAAATGGATTATGCTCTCGTATATGGCGAGCAATTCCAGCTTAATACTTGGGTAACGCTGTTCAGTATCTTTTAATTTTCTTCCATAGAATTCTATAGGGTACATTATGCCATTTATTTCTTGCGATAAAATCGCGGACGTCGCTATTTTTGAGCAATCAGTAATTAAAAAAAATTCTTTGTCATAATTTGGTGGTTTGAGAGTTGGACTGTTTAGAATAATTTTTTGGATATGTTTTAATGCATTTTCGGCATCTTCCGTCCATTCAAATTTCCTTTTCTCACTTGTTAATTCATTTAATGGTGCTACTATTTCAGCGTAATTGTCTATCAGTGATGCGAAATAGTTTGTTAGACCCAGTAAAGATTTTACGCCTTTTCTGTTTTTGGGTCTTTCTAATTTTTGAATTTTTTGAATGTTTTTATTGGCCGGTGCATAACCATTTTTATTGATTTTAAATCCCAAAAATTCTATTTCTTGTTTGCATATTTGCATTTTTGAAGGTTCTATTGTTAGGTTTTCTTTAATTAATGTGCTTAGTACTTGTTGTAATAAGTTTAACATTTCATTGATGCTATCAGCTGCTATTATAACATCATCAATGAAATAACGTACTTTATATTGATCAAATTTTCCTAGCACTTTATCGATTAGTTCCGCAAATACTGATGTGCTTATTTTATTACCAAAATTTAGTCGCGTAGGTTGGAATTTACCAAATTCAGTAATGAAGGCTAATTTTGGTCTGTCTTCTTTTTTTAAATTTATTTGGAAGAAGGCTGAATGAAAATCCAGCACTGTGTAATATTTTTTTGCCACTTATATCTTGTAAAAGTGACTTAATATCCGGAATGGGATATGGTACGCCCTGTAAAATATTATTTAGCAATCTGTAATCTATAGCACACCTGTACGAAGTTTTATTAGGGTCGTTAGTTTTTGAGTTTGCCTTTTTTTTTACAAATATAACCGGAAATGCGTAGCTTGACGTTGTATTTTCTATTATGTTTGCGTCCAATAATTTGTTTATCTCCTGTTGTGCAAATTTTCTTACACTTTGCGGAATTTTGTAAGGTCGAGTAGAAATTGGATAATCGTGGAGTAATTTAAAATTGGGCTCCACTATTGAAGTCTGTCCCAAGGTTTTGTATGATTTTGAGAACGCTTGTATATTATCTTTTAGTAAATTTTGAAATTTAATTTTTTGTGATTGATCTAAGTGTTCTAGATCAAAATCTTGTAAATTGAATTCGTTTTCTCTTAATTCTTGAATTTCACTCATTGTTAAATTGTTCATTTCATATACTTTGGGAGTGTTATCTGTTTTTGATCCATTTAATTTTATGTCAAATTCTGTGCATATTTTTCCAATATTCATTTTTTTGTTTATCATTATTTTTTCTTCACTATCATTTTGAACCATTAAGTGTATCGTATTTTTCTCATTGATTTGATGTAAGGATTGGTCATATTTAATCCTAATGTTATGCCTTAGGGGTTCTAATAAAATTACTTGGTTTGGCTGTAAACTGGGTGGACATTTTAATGTAATTACTTTTGTTTCACCTGGTTCTAAGCCATATTTTTTGTCCGTTTTTGGCATAATCATGTTTTTATGCGAAATTCTCTTTTTATTTTTTTTATTTGTTTTTTTTTTTGATTTTTTGAGTATTTGTATTATTGTTTTTGTTCTCTATATTCTCTGTGAAATCATTTTGAATTTCGTCATTATTTGAATTTTTTGCGGGTTTTTGTTGGCTCATAGTATTTTCACTATTATTTTGTGAGTTCTGTGTCTGCGTATTTACAATTTCTGAAATGACATTTATTTCATTTTCATTTCTTTTTCGTACTGTGTCCGTGCCTTCTAAGGGTATTTCTTTGTTTTTTATGTATAAGGCCTTTTGTTCACAATCTAATATTGCGTGATTGTTCTTTAGAAAATCATATCCAAGTATGATCTTGTATTTTTTATCTAGGTTTCTTGTTGTAACGTAAAATGTTCCAGTTGCGAATATGTTTTGTATCTTAAAGGATATTTTTACGCATTTTTTGAATGGTATATTTTCATTGTTTAACGTATGAATCCTTACTTGTCTGGCTAGATATTTTATTTTAACATTTGCTTCTTTTAATTTTTGGAAAATGTCTGGTGATAGGACTGATAAACTAGCTCCGGAATCAATTAAAGTTATTACCTCTAAGTCTTTAATTTTTACGTTAATTAGCGGTAGTTGTGATCCGTCGCTTACACTGGCTATTGTGTCATACTGTTTACTGTGATGTTTTTTGTAATTTTTTTTCTGTGTGTATGAATTTCCGTAGGTATTAGTTTTTGTTTTAAGCCCGAAATTTGGAGGTTTATATGGGCTTGAATTATTGTTATATATTGTTTTATTTATAAACCTCCTTTGTAGTTTTCCTGGTTTTTATAGCCTTGATTTTTGTATGTTGTTTTGGGTCTAGCACCCCTATTGTTTTGATTATATCCATTTTGATTTGTGTAATGTTGTGGATAAGCAAAATTTTCGAAGTGGGGACTGTTTTGGGATTGTGCAGCATAATTTGGAAAATTATTAGGCGGTGGGTAATTATAATAATAGTTCACAGGAGGATAAGTTTGATAATTTTGAGGGTTTGTTATTGGGAACCTACTTTGATATGAGTTATTTCCCCTTAAATCTTTATTTTGATATTTCCGTTTATTTTGTGTTACGTTTTTATTTGTCTCATTAAACCAGCAGTTTTCTGTTGTGTGATTTCTTTTTTTACAAATATGACAACTTTCTGTGTTTGGTACCTGTGTCTGTTTAAACTGAATTTCTTTGCTCTCTTTTAATTGTTTTTGTATTTCTTTTAATTCTTCATTATGTCTGACTGTCATGTTTAGGAGCATTTCATATAGTTTATCTTCCTCTTTGGAAGTAGTGTTAATTTCTTCTATTTTAGAAGCGTTAAAAGCGCTTTCGATTTGTTTAGCAAATTTAATTGCTTTATCTATCGAGTCCGGTGCCATTTTTCTAACTTCTAATGCAATATCTTGCCTTATGCTTTCTAAAAATTTAGTCAATTTAATTGTGTCTAGAAATTGCTTAGCCCCAGTTTTTTCTGAATGGCCTGAATCTTTTAAATAGTTGTTTGCCGCCCTGTTGAATATTTTTGTGAATTCTTCTATTGATTGTGTCGGTATTTGTTTCAAATTCATGAATTCATTTTGTGAGATGTCAAAAGAGATTTCCCTTTTAAATAATTCTTGTAACCTTTGTTTAATGTCAGCATAGTTGTTAATATTATTTGTGTCTTCGTCGTTAATTAGGCTTTCTTTTGCCTGGCCCGTTATTTTGGCTTTTAACAATATTACTCTTAAGTTTTCTGGCAACTTAATTTCCTCAGCTAGCGTATCGAATTCTTTTAGAAAGTTTACGATATTATTATTTTTTTTTCCGTCAAAGTTGGGTAGACTATTCAGGATAGCATCATAACTTATTACAATTTTGTCTGCCATTTTTTTAATTGGTTTATTCCTCTCTTTAGAAATTTCGTTTAATTTTATTTCTTTATTTTCCGCGTAATTTATTTTCTTTTTTGCCAATCTCGGTATAGAGGATCTCATACGCGAATTTTTTTTTTTTTTTTTTTTGCTTAATTAAATTGATTACCCCTCCAAAATATGCAATAAAATACAATGTATATAAAATCAAAATATATTTACACAAAATACCATTAGCATATATACAGGAATAACTTTCTGTTTTTGCAAATATTATTTTAATTTATTTTCACAAGTTTCTTAATTACTCAATTTATTTATTTGCACCTTATTTGTTACTCCTGTATATAAGGCTGTTATTTAAGATGCAATTTCTTGAAAAAATTTTTTAATTTATAATAATAACTCTGTTAATTTTGCTATAAATCTCTTAAAATTTTTTGCAAACACATTATTCTACCACTTTCAAACTTTCAAATTGTATTTATGAAGTGATTATTCTTTATCACATCCTAAGAAATTTTTATATATATATAACACCATGAGGTAAATAAGATACTAAAATATTATTATTATTATTATTCTTTTTTTTTTTTTTTTTTTTTTTTATACTATACGCTTATATACATACATATTTATTATTATGTTATATCCACACCAGCCTATATAATCTATATATCTTCTTTCTATATTAATTCTGTTATTTAATTATTTTTGACATTAATCTTTGATTTTCATGTCACATTTCACATGTATAACTAAATAAAAAAAAACACCAATTATAAAATACACATATTTGTGGAGTGTTAGTATACGTACAAATAATTATATTTCCTTAAATCTTTTTTCTCTGTACTCATCTTTTATTTTTACTTTATTTATTTTTCCTTTAACGTTAATAATTTAATGGTATTAAATTTTAGTAAATAACGCGTAAGAATTTTGAAAGTTAACTGTGCCAAATTCGTCACCAAATACACGGCACCAAATCCGCAAAGGGGGTAGATGTTGGGCGGATATTAACCAAAATCAGACTACCCTCCTTTCCGTGGCTCTAAGGTGACATCCTCGTGGTAGTACATTTTGGAATATCAATTCGATATTCGGGCACGCGTTGTGAAATGCCCTAAAATTAATCCTAATTAAAAGCAAACATTAATCTGGAAAACAATATGTTTAATAATAAATAAATTTACTCTCAAATAATATCAGATTCATATAATTTTAATTAATTTCTTTATTAAACATCCAAATTTTAAATATTAATTAAATTGATTATTCTATAATTTTACAATACAATAAAAATGATATAACAATGATCTTTGATTTTGCCTCAAATGTGCTAAAGATGAGTACTAGAAAATAAATGCGCTTTACCAGCATTGCACGGTAAAATTACTGACCGAGAAATGTAAGAAATTCTCACCAGATTTATCAGATGTTATGTCACAGTCCAGGCACAAGAGGAATATCTTGGCTAGCAGGGAGCACATCCTTAAGTATCCTTGATGAATCATTTCGGCTAGGAAGCACCACACTGATGATAGCAGGACCTCACATTACGTCTGCACACACGAAGGCAATTTTTTAGAATTCTGACTCTTGAAGGAATCTTTTCTCTCCTTTTATTTTTTAAGTCTCTCATTATAATTTTTGGAGGAGATTTTCCCCTTGCATTTTTTTCATTGGGTCTATCTTCTGATTGGACCTTTCTTCGACCAATCTGCTTGCTTCTAGATTACTACGGTGCCTTTTTTACGACCTCGCCGGGGCTTTTTTGGCGGTAGCCAGTGGGGCTTAAATGCGGGTGGTCCCCTTTCAGAGTTCCACGTGCAGGTGCAGGTCATAAATATGACGTTGTATTTCTGTCTTAGGCTTTTAAAAGGTAATAAAACAGCTTGTATTCTTCAGTACAACAGCTTTTGTATTTTTATATTCTTTTTCCTTTTAAATAATGCCTTTTTGTATCTTTATTATTTTGCTTTTAACAAAATGGCTGATTTTTCCCATCAACTTCAATGTCAACCAAAAGATATACATGCCCTTTACATAGTCCGAAAAAAAAAAAAAAAAAAAAAAAAAAGAAATTGATAGGGATTAAGTCGAGGGATCAAAGTGACCATAGCAAAACTATATGAAACTATATATTAAACAAAGATAAAGAGAAGTAGTCTCATTTGAAAGAAAGATTTTCAACTTTTTTTTGTTCGTTTGTTTATTTTGTTTTATAATTTTCTCCAACGAAACATTTTTTTTTCTATTGTAATGCAAACCGCATTCTCTTACGCTAATTACTTAATTTTTTTATTGTATCTAAAATGTGTTAAGGATTTTTGCCCCCCCCCCTCCCTATCGCTGTATTATATATCTAAAATTACTATTTAATGAATAAAAGCGTAGATCAAAAAATTTCGAAAACAATGTATATTACAAATCAACCTCTGTAATCTAATAAAATATAGTATATATAAAACACGTCGTTATTATTATTTAACAGGTGTTGCTGCAGAAGATGATTGTGATTTTGGAAGTCCATATGAAAAATGTTTTCATCTGATACCTAGGGATAAGCTCAGGGCAATAGACATAGTACCGGAAAGAGATGAATTACTTGCAATTTGTCCGTAAGTACAGTTTGAGTAAGTTATAAATAAGTTATAAAAAATTGTTACTTGTATTGTTTTTATCGGTAAACTAGCTGATATTCAAAGAACGATTACGGAACTAGCCTTATATAGAGACAAAATTCTTGAAAATTTTATTTTTAACAAATAAACATTTTGATGAATATACATGAACGTAAGGAATGTTTTAAACGAATGCAAGGTGAAATTTGTTAACGCATAGTACTTTAATATAATTTTTTAACACTTTGAAGTTTTTTTTCTCAGAATTAGAACTTCGTTGTCTCCGTTATATGTAATTTTTGTGAATTTTTCAACGAAATCTGACAGTGTTTTTTGAATTTTCTTTGACGAAAGGGTTTAATATTCATTAATACAATAATGAGCCTAATGTAAATCATTTGTATATTAGTCTTTGCTACGCTTAGATTATATAAAATTAATATAATAGTTCAAATGCTATAACAAAGTGTAAATATATATATATATATATTATGTATAAATGTGCTTGTAATTGTAATTACACTGTATACTGCAGAATCATAACTAAGTTAAATCTTCTTCATTTTTGTAACTAAATCGAATCTTTCGATCCTGCTGATAATTTTAGTTTGGTTACCGGTTGTTGTTGTTGTTATTTTGGTAACTTCTCCCCTTCTGTCCCGACTGGCTTTACCATTACATTGCTCAAGCAGTCAAAATGACTGTTTTTGGACAGTTTATAGACATTAAAAGCAAAGACGGAAAGGTGGTAAATACAACAATTAATAAACGCACTTAATATCATGTACACAGAGTCACGTAAAATCTAAGAAGTCATATCAATATATATATATATATATATTAATGGAAATTAAGAAACAATCACATTAAATTATTTGGGCATTGTGATGTTAACCTCTAAAGAGTATATTATCAAAATTATTTAATTTGGATTCCTTATTAATACAAAAAATAAATATCTACTACAACATAGAGTTTCATGGAAATATATATATGTTTTTCCATTTTAAAATACATATATTATAAATTATAAATTCTAAGTTTGTCATTGCCAATTTTATGAGGATTATTTACAATTCTAAAATGAAAGGCATAATCATATTTGTTTATTAAATATTGCCTTGAAGTTTATTTTAACTTACATTAAATTGATTCTCTGACATTTTCAACATTATTTCAAATTAACAGAATATTTGATTTATTTCAGAGACCAACTGAGATATTTTGAATGTTTTAATGAACATATTGATGAATGCGGACCAATGGGCGAACATTTTACAGTCATTGAATTTATGGAAAATTCTTATGAAATAGCAAAAGATCTATGCAATGAATTCTCCCAGTTACACAGAGGTAAAAATAAGTTTTCGTTTTTATTTTATTCTATGTGCACACGCACATCTTCAAATATATTGAAAGTGTTCAGACATCATTGATCTTGGCTTTAAATTCCTAATTATTAATCTTAAACATGTATCATAATTTGGAAAGCTGCGTCAAGAAAAGCAAGGAGTTAATTAAAAGCAAGTAGACATTTTAAGAATTAAAAAATTTGGAATTCTATTAAGCTTTCATATGAAAACATTTTCAAAGAGTCAAATAAATATACTTCATAAATAAAGCCCCTTCTTAATTTATGTCGATATTATACGTGTTCTCCTTTTTTAGTGTCTCTCGAATGTTCTTTTCACTATACACTGTAAAAAATATGTCCTATTTACTGCCAGAAATTCTCTGTAATTACAAAAAATACGTTTTAACACCATAATTTTTTCTTAAATTACGCGTATTTTATCTGAAAGAAATAGTTATATCGTACTAAAAATACATGAAATAATGTGACAGTAAATAATATGTATAGTACGTATAGAGTATTGTTCATCTGCAATTGCGATTTAAATATAAAAAAGCTGCTTTGAATTTTTCGATTCACCAAAACTTGGCAAACTCAATTATTGACCAGAAAACAATAATTTCATGCGAAAAGGGAGTTCATATGGCGAGTTTGAAAAAAAATGTACCGCCCTTTTAAAAGAAATGCACTTGCGAGGCCTGAAAATGAGCTATTTATACAGGACGCCTAGTAATTTCCCTGAACTAACCAACTATGCCATTCGAAAGGACATCTAACAGAGTGTTTATATAGCAGCTTTGAAGAAATCGTTAGAGTCGTTTTTGAGATACGGATTTAGGGTTCCGCTTCTAGTTTTCTAATTTTCACCAAACGTTCAAAAATTCATTTATACACCAGACCTGTCTCAATTCTGAAGCTCCGTATTTCTATCTTTATTAGTTTAGTAGATATGATAGTCGGAAGGTTCTCCATATACATACAAACACACTGACCAATTGGCAAAAATTACTTTTTTGGACTCAGGAGACCTTAAAACATGTAAATCAGGTGAAAACTCGATATCGAATTTTTGGGGCGAATACAATACTTTCATTACCTATGGTAGTCGAGTAATGGAAGTGAAAATAAACATAAAAATACTTAGTTAATTTAAAATATACACTGTAAAAAAAAAAAAAAAAAAAAAAAAAAATTCCAAAATAGCTAAAAATTTGTAAGATATTTGGGTAAAGCAATGTTCCAAATTGGAAAGTTCTGTTTATAACCCAAAATGGGTCAGAAAATCTATTTATTTTGAGTTTACAAACTTGTTATTTATGGTTCACTATCTTATTTTACATTCTTGTCTATAACAAATAAAGACGTTGTAGAAAATATTGTATCACTCACCTCTTTCAAAAAAAAAAAAAATATATATATATATATATATATATATATCTAACATGTGTAGATGATCTAAACAAAATGTAAACATTTCGTATATATACGTATGTACACTGCAAAAAATAAACCCCAAAACAATTCTATCCGAAACTGATCTCGTACCCAATTTAGGTTGACATTTTGGGTTATAAACAGAACTTTCCAATTTGGAACAATGCTTTACCCAAATATCTTATAAAAAATTTTTTATCTATTTTAGATTTATTTATTTATTTATTTTTTTTTTTTTTTAAACAGTGTATGTTAAAATTAATTTGTCAATTTTGTAAGATGTTTTTTTAAAGATGTAGTGTTTGATCGGCATAAACACTTACAGATTGCCAAATTTGATAAAAATAAAAATAAAATTCTTTATTTTCAGTTGGCATTATTCTAACACCGCTTCACTTGAAATGAACGTTCATTATTTTTTATGAAATAAAAAAAAAATGTAAGTAATATTCTGTAGAAAATTTTTGTTTCAAACTAACTATAAATCTCTAAATAAAGAAAGTCAAGTACAGAATCAGATTTCCTTAAAATTAAGGAAAAGTTCAAAGTTTCAGTAATTTCTATAATTTGTATATTTTTATACACATAACACTGAGGTACATACTTTTTATTTTTATACTGACGCTCACATAATCTGCCTTCAGCACATTTCTTACATGAAATATTTTTAACTCAAACCGACAGGCTATCGAAAGTGTTACTTCATTTTTTTTTTTTCTTTCTAAAATCTAATTCAGTGAAATGTAATCTAATTTCTTCTTACACTTCAAAAATACTTTTTTTTTTCCATGACACGCTACATTATAAAATTTGAGTTTTATATGCTAGACGGAAATAAATCTTTTTTGAAAAGTTATTTCACTTTGAACTTGTAATCAAATTTTTGCATCATGAAGTATTTTGAGAAACTAAGGAAATTTTGTGAAAGTCTTAAAAAGAAAAACAAGCTAAAATAGAAACTCACTTTGTTATTATTTTTTTTTTTAAACATTTCTTTTCTCTTTTTTTTTTTTTTTTTTTTTTTTCGAGCAATATGTCCATGTTTTTAATATATTATTCGACAGAAAAGTAAAACACATAAAGGTTTTCATTAAATTAAGGGTATAAAAAGTACCTATATTTTAAAAAATAATTAATTAAAACATATTATAGGTGCTTTTTAACTGATTGCTAAAAATTCAGATGTTTAAACAACGAATGCAGAATGAAATGTTCTTAAAATTTATAAAGATGACTCGCCTCATTGTAAACTCAAAACATAATTTTTAATTTCACGGACACATTACGATGATACACAGTACACAAAAGAAATAACTATTTACAAAAATAAATGAAAACATTTTTGGTTAATCGGTTAGGGAGCCACTGCTACATATTTGCACACCGCAATACCACACTTCTAACTAAAACAAAAGTTAATCGTAGCTCTCTTTTTGAGTGAGTCACGTGACATAGTTCGATGGTAGGGGGGAAAATTCGCAAATAGTATTGCGCAATACTTGGAGCTTTGAAAAGTTGTTTTTTTAACAGTCAATGTTAAAGAAGAAAAGGATAAATCTGATGGATCAGTTTTTTTTTTCCTTTACAGACTTCCCCTCAAGCTGTGTACATCGTCCTCGGTATACAGCTTGCTTTTCTGGGGGGTTGCTTCCTGGTGGGCACAGCAGGGCGTTTGGGCAACTGTTCTCGTTGTTGACCACCTTTCCTACTAGTTGAGGTTGTAGTATTCGTCGGTCGACCTCTCCTTTGGATCGGACGAACAGGAGTAGTGTCCTGACCTGTATATGGTTGCAGAGCGGATACATGGTAATTCCCTATGGGAGTAAAAGGATTATCTGTAGTACCTAATGTATACGAAACTGGTGATCTCTGTGATAAAATTGTATAAGGGCCATCGCGCCTGGGCATGAATTTGGAAGTTCGGTTTTTACTAGAGTCACTAATGGGGTGGGTATTAACCCATACCTTGTCACCTTGCTTGAAAGAAGGAGCCTTTTTAAATTTTCTGTCTGCATAGCGTTTATGCTGGTCTTGTCTTTCCTCAATTCGATCTCGTACTTGTTTAGTGAAATTGGCAAATTTCTTCAAGTACGGTGTTATTTCGGGAACGAAATTATCATTGTGCACAACACTTCGGAAATCATGCGCAATATCATCGGTAGTGCGTAGTTCTCGCCCAAACATGAGATATGCAGCGGTCTGGCCAGTTGAATCACATTTTGCTGTGTTAAGGGCAAATCTAATTATTGGTAGCTTCTCACTCCAGGTAGTATGATCATTCCCAACCAACATGGCCAGACGGGGTTTTAGATCTCTGTTCTTCCTTTCCACAGGGTTTGCCTGTGGATGATAAACCGGAGTTAGGGTTTGTGCGATTCCCAGGATGTAACAAACTTGTTGCATTACAGCACTTACGAACTGCGGCCCGTTGTCGCTTATTACCCTTCTAGGCAAACCATACCTAAGGAACACTTCCTCTATTAGAGTGATCGCACACTCTTTAGCAGTTGCGGAAGTTAATGCAAATAGTTCCACCCATTTGGTGGCACAATCTTCTATGATGAAGATCCATTTCTTTTCATTGCTTTTAGGTAAAGGGCCGAATAAATCAATTGAAAGGGATTCAAATCGTTGATTATAGATCGGTGTTTGTAATAAGCCAGATGGTTTCTGGTTACTAGGTTTATAACGACAACAATCGGGACAATTCTTGATATATTCTGTAATATATCTTCGCATACCAGTCCAGTAGTACCGCTTTGCGATTCTATCGAATGTTCCTTCAATTCCGTAATGTCCAGCTGAGGGTGCATCATGATGCTCTTTTAACACTCTTTCTCGCTCTTGAACCGGGACTACTAATTGCGCTTCTTCTGATTCTGTTTCGGGAGAATATCTATATAAAACGCCTTGATTCATCAAGTAACCACGACTACTCCAGTTAGCGAAATCTTCATTCTTATCTATACTTTCCAAAGACTCGATAATTTTCTTTATATCTTCATCTTTTAATTGTTCTTGTCGTATTTCTCTTGGACTTCGCGGAGGGATATCTATTGAAATTGAACAAATTTCACATTTTCCTTCTTCGTGTGGACAGAAGGGTCTGGACAACATATCAGCAACAACATTAGCCTTACCAGGCACGTATTCTATCTTCAGGTTGAAGGATTGTACCTGTAGTGCCCATCGCGCGAGGCGACCTGTTGGAGACTTTAAGTTCATTAACCATCTAAGAGGTTGATGGTCGGTTGCTACAGTGACTTCTTGACCGTCAATATATGCACGAAACTTGTCCAAAGCCCATACGATGGCTAAGGCCTCTCTTTCAGTCGTGGAGTAGTTTCTTTCGGCCTTTGTGAGTAACCTACTTGCATACTCAATTGGATGTTCTTCTGCTCCAGTGCTTTGTAACAAAACTGCACCAAGGGCATAGTTACTAGCGTCTGTTCTTAATATATATGGTTTAGTTGGATCATTTTGACTGAGAATGGGTGAACTCATTAGAAGATGTTTTAGGGTTCTGAAAGATGTTTCTTGTTCTTCTCCCCAAACCCAAACAGCGTTTTTCTTCGTCAAATTAGTCAAAGGTCTAGCAACTTCAGAGAATTTTGGGATAAACCTTCTATACCATGAGCAAGTTTGCAGGAAGGACTGCAGTTGCTTTACATTCTTTGGAGCCGGTATTTCTTGAATTGCAGCAATTTTATCAGGATCAGCTTCAAGTCCTTTACTAGTAATGTAATGTCCCAGATACTTTACACGGTTACAAGCGAAATTGCATTTTTCACGATTAGCGTGCAACTTAAATTCTCGTAATTTCTTAAAAACTGCACTCAAATTATCTAAATGTTCATTAAAAGTTTCAGACAAGATGATAATATCATCTAAATAGGAAAGGACTAATATGTTCTTTAAGGAATTTCTAAAATTATCAATCATACGTTGAAATGTTGATGGGGCGTTCTTGAGCCCGAAAGGCATTTTCCGGTATCGGAAAGTTCCAAAGGGACAAATAAACGCAGTTTTGTCACGGTCCGCAGGATTTACTTCAATTTGATGGTACCCATTCCTTAAGTCAATGGTTGACATAAAAGGGGTATGTTTAGCTTCGTGAAGAAGATCATCAATTCTGGGTAATGGGTATTTATCAGTCTTTGTAATAGAATTTAGTTTTCTATAATCTACGCAAAGTCGTACCTGACCATTAGGCTTAGGTACTAATACCACCGGTGAAGCATAAGGAGATTCACATTCTTCTATTGTTCCGCTAGCTAACAACTCGTCTAGCTCTTTCTTCAACATCTCTTTCTTTGCTGGGGACATGCGGTACGGCGGTACTGCGACAGGAGGACTACTTCCAGTGTCAATATAGTGTTGAATTTTATTAGTCGGTTCTTCCCCTGGTTCAAAGATATCTTCATATTCATTCAATAAATTATTCAGTTCTGACCTTTGTTTATCAGAAAGATGGGCTCCTTCATTTTCTTTTAACATAAGCTCGTTAACTTCAGCAGAATATACTGGATTTTCAGACGGCCTGATATCATCTTCACTGAAATCAAATTTCTGCTTTGGATTATCATGGTAATACCATCTATTATTTCGAATATCCAAAACGATTCCAGCAGTACGCAAAAAATCATTTCCCAACAATGTTCTGTTATTCTTTGCAGTAGGTAACGCAAACAAAGTTATTCGGAAAGATCGTCCTTCAATTTGTACATCTACTTCGGCTGAATAGATTTCAGTTTCTTTTTGGAGACCATCAGCTAACGTTACATTCATACAAGTTTTCTCAAATTCTACACCTCGTTTTGTTAAGAGGTGATATAATGTTTCACCAGCTATAGGGTGACTGGCTCCAGTGTCAGCACACACTATTCCATTTATTCCATTAATTTTTACTCTTATAAGTGTCGACTGAGGTTCTTCGATAGATAATGACTGAAGGTGAATAGTTTTGAACTCAGCTGAACTTTTTCTAGAAGAGGGGGAACAGGCGGAGCATTTAGCCTTAATAACACCTGGTTTGCCACAACCATAGCAACTAACACGTGGTCGATCTTCATTTTTCGTATAATCTCTCGATGACGCAGTTTTAGGATTTTGGGGGTGATTTCTTAAATTTTGGGAAGTATTTCCATGTGGGAATTTAGGGGATTCCTTTCTAACATTTTTATTTTTTACTAGTCTAAGTTCTTCATATGAATCTAGTTTATCGGCAAGTTCAAGAGGATTGTTCCACTCGCTCCAGTGGTCCAAAAAATGCTCTTTGTATTCGGGAGGAGCTTTCTTTTTTATTTGATCTGCCAGTATTAAATCTTTTAACTCTTCCAACGATGAAACTTTAGATTCTTTAAGCCACCCATCAAAATAGTTTTGCAAATCAAAATAAAAATCTCGCCATGTACTTTCTGGACATTTACGGTGTTGGGCAAAAAGTTGTCGAAACTTCTCAGCACTTAATTTAAAACGTTTTAAGAGAATTTCCTTAACATTATCATAATTCTGAGCATCATCAACTGATTCTTTTGCAATTAGTTTGGCGACATCAGTTGGCAAAAGACCTACAAGATATACGACCCACTTTGGTTTTGGTACCTTCAAAAATGTTAATTGTTTTTCAAATAAATCTAAATATAAGGTTATATCAGCGGTTTTCGGATCGAAATTTGGGATTAATTTGCTTATTTCTAATTTTGGCATGCTTGTGTCTACGGAAGAAAGGGCCATGGTAGGTAATACTGCATCAGGAGCAGCACTAGCTTGTGCCTGTAATTTGGTTTTCTCTAGTTCAAATAACCTTTCATATTCTTTTTCTTTCAGCGAAAAATCTTCTTTTTCTTTCCTATCCCGTATGATGCGATTCAAACATTCTTTTGTGAATTCTGCATCATAATCTGGACTTTCGACTATAGCATTTCTAATGTCTAAAAGTTTTAAATTTTCATCTATTTTTATATCTAATTCACCCGCTAATTCAATTAGATCTGTTTTTTTTCCTCTAGCCATATAAGACATGATTAAACTGAATTTTAATAATTTAAAATATATCTAAAAATGTGCAGTACGCGAACGTATATAGCCCAAAATATTTTATATAAATCACAGAGATCACTTATATATATATATATTATTGTTATATGTTAAACAACTTAAATTAACCAATTTATTCAATAAATAAATTCAAGAACTAAAGTAATAAAGAACATATAAAGGAAATAATAACTCTTTTAACCCCTATTTTCAAATAATTATTTCAAAGTAAATAGAAATACTCTTCCTGAAACATTTTTGAGTAATTGAAAATACAAGATATTTCAAATTGATGTACAGATTCCACCAAAATTTTATTTTTAATGCAAATGATAAAAATATAATTATCAATTCAACAAAACAAACAAGATGTCTATTTAATATATCTTTATTATAAACAAATCTGTGTAAAATTCCTTTTATTCAACAACAACAAAAAATTGTTTATTCATTCTTTCATTATTATTATTATGTATTATGAGTTGCTTATTATTTTATAATTCGTAAATGTGTTCAAGAGAAAATAATATTTATTCTATGATCATTTATCAGAAATAAATCTATTCAATAAGATTAAGATATTTATACAACAACCTTTATTTCAACTTATTTCTTAAGAAATAGCATTCTACATTCTTGTTTTTAATTATCAAAATCTTAATATATCAACAATTATGAATCAAAAATAACTTACAGATACTAAAGGAAACTGGTATGCAAATATAATAAGATCTGGGCGATCTAAAATTCGTTAAGATCAGGATGATCGACTGTTAAACATATCTAGAATTAAGATTCTAAGAAATATCTAATCATTGATTAGGATAATCAATATTTTCAAGTGTTAACTTATTAACACACTCTGCACAATGCCCAAATTCCTTTAGCTCCTGTTCAAACAATCATCAAATAAATATTAAAATTTACTTATCTGTAATTATTTTCCATTCTATAGCCGCCGACATCACTTAGTCATTCGGCCCAACGTTGGGATGCCAATTTAAACAACGAATGCAGAATGAAATGTTCTTAAAATTTATAAAGATGACTCGCCTCATTGTAAACTCAAAACATAATTTTTAATTTCACGGACACATTACGATGATACACAGTACACAAAAGAAATAACTATTTACAAAAATAAATGAAAACATTTTTGGTTAATCGGTTAGGGAGCCACTGCTACATATTTGCACACCGCAATACCACACTTCTAACTAAAACAAAAGTTAATCGTAGCTCTCTTTTTGAGTGAGTCACGTGACATAGTTCGATGGTAGGGGGGAAAATTCGCAAATAGTATTGCGCAATACTTGGAGCTTTGAAAAGTTGTTTTTTTAACAGTCAATGTTAAAGAAGAAAAGGATAAATCTGATGGATCAGTTTTTTTTTTCCTTTACAGATGGAAACATATGAACGTTGTTCCGTACTATGAAAAATATTTCATGTTTCACTGAAAATAACAAATTATATTAGCACTGAAAAAAACCAAAAATAAATAAATAAATAAATAAATATATATATGTATATATGTATATAAATAAAATTAAGAGAGTTTTTATAAAACGGACGGAGTTATAGTTGTCCTTACCTGTAAGAATACTATTATTATTAACTAGTCATTTTCGTATCCTAGCAGTCGTTATATGAAAATTAACCTATTTTTGAATTTGCCATATTCGCCAATTGTCGTGATAAATTATCAATAATGAAAAGTAAATGCTTATTTAAATTTTAACTGCGTTTTTATAAATAAAAATAACAGAATTTGAGTCATAAGATGTATTTTAAGTTTAATTATTTTTGAAAATTAACTTTAGCCCAAATTCATCAGAGTCATCCAATTTATTTGTCCGAGGGAAAATAAATCCAAGTACCATATCTTTTTCGGTCTGTATTTATTACCATTTATACTACTTTTAATATTTTTTTAATTGCTTAATATAATTATTTTAATATATTTATTTTTCAATCCCTTGAGACTATTTATTTATTTATTTATTTATTTATACTTTTTTTAGTTAAATTATCCTTCTTCCATTATTTTATTTGTTCTTCCAAACACAAAGATAAAAATTTATTTTCTTTATTTCAATAATGTTTTTAGAAATGACATCATTTTAGAACGTTACGTTCCACAGAAACTTGGGTTTTTATTATAAAGAAGATCAGAAAACTACTTTATATGAATTTGAACCTTAATTTATAAGAAAACACAAATATTTTCTTTACTGAAATAGAATAGATTGTATTTTCTAGGTTATCATTTTGTGTAACACAGAAAGCCATTTTTACCATTTAGGGAAATTACAATTCCTTACTCGCAAGTAAACCTCGCTGATTATCTTTTATACCGTTAATTTACAACATGAAATTAAAAAACCTTCTAAACAAAAACTGGATTTTTTTTTTTAATAGTCGCGATCACCCGTATTATATTCATTATGTCATTATTGTTCATTTCTATTGCAGATTTTTACAAATGCTTGATAGAATTCATCATCTGCATGGACTAATACTATCATAAATTTAACGCGATTATTTATTAGAAGCAAAATAGTGAACAGATTTAGATTTTAATGAAAAAGTTATATTATTACGAAATTATTTTTGTTTCAATCTATATTCTTAATTTTTTCTTCTAATGTAACTTTACTTTTAAATTTCCTATATGCAATAGGGCATTACAAAAAAAAAAAAAAAAAAAAAAAACTACCTGGAATTATATACGGGTGGGGTAATAACAATCGTATTAACACATAATTCATTACGCAGTTACTATTCACTTTTAATGTAGATACTTGATAAAGGCGATGAGTTGCAGAAAATAATAATATTACTAGCGAGCTTCGCCCGCTAGCGGGTCAGTATTTTCAAATGAATCACTATAATGACTGAATTCTCAAAATCTCTCAATCACTCTAATTAATGAATCACTAACAGTAACTTTTAGTGTTAAGAAAAGAAAGTTTAAAAAAATATCATTTCTGATTGGGTAAAAAGTCGGCCCGGGTTCACACTGCCTTCGGCAGCGCAGTCCCGTGCGCGCTGCGCGCGCACAACTTACGGGGTACACGTGCTGCGCGCGTGTATTCCTTCCCTAACCCTTCGTGCCCCCTAAAAAAAAATCATTTCTGATCGAGTAAAAACTCACACCGGGTCACCACTGCCTTCGGCAGTGCAGACCCATGCGCGCTGCGCGCGTACGTAAGAAGGTATACGTGCGCTGCGCGCACATATTCCTTCTCAAGTGAAATTTTTATTCTTAAGTAAATTTAAAAAATCATTTCTCGTCGGGTACAAATTCGGACGGGGTCCCCACTGCCATCGGCAGTGCAGTCCCGCGCGCGCTGCGCGCGCACAAGTTAAAGGATACATGCACCGCGCGCGCGTATTCCTTCACTGACACTTCGTGCCCCCTAAAAAAAATCATGTCTGATCCGGTAAAAATTCACACTGAGTCCCCACTGCCTTCGGCAGCGCAGACCCATGCGCGCTACGCGCGCACGTGTTAAGGTATACGCGCCCTGCGCGCACATATTCCTTCTCAAATAAAATTTTTATTCTTAAGAAAAGAAAAAAAAAATCATTTGTCATCGATTAAAAAGTTGGACGGGGTCCCCACTGACTTCGGCAACGCTGTCCCGTGCGCGCTGCGCGCGCACAAGTTAGGGGATACGCGCGCGGTGCACGCCTATTTCTTCTCTACCCTTTCAGGCTCTCTTAATTAACCTACGTATACCAATTTTGAACGATCTAACTCATTTGGCTGAGATGCAAAAGAAAACGTAATCAGGAGACCTCAAAACGTGTAAATCTGGTGAAAACTTCCGATAATTTAAAAGAACTTTAAAATATCTTTCGAATGATGTATTAAAAATAATTTAATCATAATTAGAAATTGAAATATTGAAATTTGAAAATATTACAGCGCCATCTGGCGGTAGAAATTTCTGTATTCCACTGTTCGATTCCAATTCAAAAAAGCTTTCTAATGATGTATTACTTATGAAATTATTTTAATTAGTAGCTGAGATACAAAAGAAAACTAATTCAGGAGACCTCAAAACGTGTAAATCTGGTGAAAACTTTCGATAATATAAAGACTTTAAAATATCTTTCAAATGATGTATTAAAAAAAATTAATCATAATTAGAAATTGAAATATTGAAATTTGAAAATATTACAGCGCCATAAAAGAAAACGTAATCAAGACACCTCAAAACGTGTAAATCTGGTGAAAACTTTCTATAATTTAAAAGAACTTTAAAATACCTTTCGAATGATGTATTAAAAATAATTTAATCATAATAAGAAATTGAAATATTGAAATTTGAAAATATTAAAGCGCCATCTGGCGGTACGAATTTCGGTATTCCACTGTTCGATTCCAAATCAAAAAAGCGTTCTAATGATGTATTACTTATGAAATTATTTTAATCAGTAGCTGAGATAAAAAAAAAAAAAAAAAACCTAATCAGGACCCCCTCAAAACGTGTGAATCGGGTGAAATATCTCGCGTGGTATACACCTATTTCTTCCCCACCCTTTCAGCTCCTCCTAATTAACCTACGTATATCAATTTTGAATGGTCTAACTCAATTAGCTGAGATGCAAAAGAAAACCTAATCAGGAGACCTCAAAACGTGTAAATCAGGTGAAAACTTTCGATAATATAAAAAAAAAACCATTAAAATATTATTCAAATGATGTATTAAAAATAATTTAATTGTAATTAGAAATTGAAATTTTAAAAGATGCAAAAGAAAACTTAATCAGGAGACCTCAAAACGTGTAAATCTGGTGAAAACTTTCGATAATTTAAAAGAACTTTAAAATATCTTTTGAATGATGTATTAAAAATAATTTAATCATAATTAGAAATTGAAATATTGAAATTTGAAAATATTACAGCGCCATCTGGCGGTACAAATTTCTGTACTCCACTGTTCGATTCCAATTCAAAAAAGCTTTCTAATGATGTATTACGAATTAAATTATTTTAATTATTAGCTGAGATAAAAAGGAAACTAATTCACAGACACCTCAAAACGTGTAAATATGTTGAAAACTTTGAATAATATAAAAGAACTTTAAAATATCTTTCGAATGATGTATAAAAAATAAATTAATCGTAATTAGAAATTGAAATACGCGTATTAGAATATTGCATTTTTTAATCGCAGTGCCAAAAACACGTGAGCCCGTTAAATACCAGATGTTTATCGCTTTTTTTTTTTTTTTTTTTTTTTTTTTTTTGCTTCCGTGGAGCTCGAGAAATGCTCTCTCTGAACTGGTTGCCATAGTGATGAAAACCGACAGCTGCTTCATTTGACGGAATTCAATCTGGAATGAAATTCGCGATTTCCAATGCTTTAAAGGCTAAAATTAAAAAAATTATAACTCATTTAGTTTTTGAAATTTTCTCTCAATCTTTTGGGAATTTAAATGTTTAAGCGAGATCTATATACGAAAAAAAAAAAAAAGAAATGATTTATCTCTAAACGCTTTTGAGTTATAAAATGTTTTGCGAAAAAATCGATGTTTCGTAAAATCTAAAAATATGGATCGCTAATCCGTATTTTGTAAAAATGTTTATATGGTTCGAAAGGGGATTAAATGGTCTTTCTTTGTATACCAGATTTTAAGAAATGGAAGAGTTACTCGGTGGTACAGGGCGTTTGGAAAAAGACGATTGCGAAAAAGAAAAATTTTCGACCCTTTTAATTTTTTTTTTTTTTAAATATAAAAAATCCGTATTTAAAAAAAAAAAAAAAAAAAAAATTGTACCGTAAGAATCGGTAATAAATGCTCTTTCTTTTGGTACAGGTGTATTTTCGATACGTCGAACCGTTCAAACAGGATCGCTTTACAAAAACCCCCGAAATTTTCTCTCTTTGCTTTTTCTTTCGAGGTAGGCTGTTCTGTAACAAAATGGCCGTCGCCCGCGATTTCGAATCGTTTTTTCGTTAGACAATGGTCGACATTTCAATTAATATCTCCGCTAATTAGGGTCGCATCGTTTAGCAAATTAGATAACACAGATCTGCGATAAATTCTCTGTCCATCGGTACCTGTTCGAAGTCCGTGCGACCGTTAGTGGCCGAGCTTTAGCTGCGTCAAGCCGTTTCTCACAGACAGACAGACACACACACAGACGCGTACAGATTTTAATAATATAAGAGATAAATCAAGGGTGTTTGTTTCATAGAAGAAAAAAGGCAGAAAATTTCTAATTTCAATGAAACATTTACATTACACTGTTTAAAATAAAAGTAATAATAAATAATAATAATAATAATAATAATAAATAAGTAAATAAAATGAAGACAAGCTTTACCTTTCTACGATTAAAATAGACCTTGTTATTTAATTTCGTAAATGGCGATTTTTCTTTTCATATGTTTTAATTTCCAGTAACGGATCAATTAAGAAAGTATTTTTTATTTAGTTACTTTTCTCTCTAATTTCAATTTTACATTCTTTGCTTTGTTAACCGAAATGTCACTTTAAATTTTAAGATAAAATAACTTGGTCTAATTTAGAAATTCTTTTTCATCAACCTTAATTCATTTTAGATAATTTGGAGCGGAAGGCTGATTTTTTTATACCAACTATGTGAAAAATACCAGAGCCGGGAGTCGAACCCACATAGTTGGTATAAAAAAATCAGCCTTCCACTCCAAATTATTTAAAATAACTTGGTGTATTTTAATGATAAAAGGATACTTTTAATTAGTTTTAATCTTAGAATGATGATGCTTCTTCTTCTTCTAAACTTGCGATAGATTGTTATTTGTTATTGTATCGAGAACAATTTTAATTTGGGAATGGGTTACAGACACAATTTTAAAATAAAATTTCATACATAAATCTATCGTGTCGTTCATAAATGTATAAAAACAATCAATAACTTATTTAATTTACATAATATTATAAAGCTTGACTTACCATCTATATTGTAAAATTCATTACGTACCCTATAAATCAAAATTATTTATTTTTAAAAAGAAATGTTAGAAAATTTATTTTAATACTTTTCTCAAAAGTACAAGTATTGTCATACGATTACGTTAAGAGAAAAATAACTATGGAATTTTTCTGTTACACTATTACTATTTATATTCACAAAACTTAAAAAAGAAAGTAAAAAAGAAAAATAAATAAATAAATAAATAAAAGAAAATCAAAATTAAAATATGAG
Source organism: Salticus scenicus (assembly GCA_963930645.1). Classification (NCBI taxonomy): domain Eukaryota; kingdom Metazoa; phylum Arthropoda; class Arachnida; order Araneae; family Salticidae; genus Salticus; species Salticus scenicus. The sequence goes on along the minus strand of OZ005652.1, from coordinate 283,737,672 downwards.
ACAAAAAAAAAAAAAAAAAAAAAAAAAAAAAAAAAAAAAATCCATCAGGGACAGAATTTTATTTGTTACATAGGTACATTACAATATTTGGTACATTACAATTTTTTTCTCTGTATTCTTCCGTAAAAGGGAATGTGATAACTTTATACTCCAGTTAGAATAACTTCGCTGGAGATGTTTGCATCTATTGTCGTACGGTCTCTCGTCGTATAGTGTTGTTGCATTAATTTATAAATCAAGATCCATAATTTTTAATCTTTCGTCGAATTCTTTATAGCTTTCTTAATTAAAATCTGCATTAAAATCCCCCACCGACAGATAAATCAAATTATTTAAAATTAAATTTATTTATTTGTTCATTTTTATTTATTTAACCGTAAGAAAATGTGAAAAATAGTTTATTCCGATTGTCTACAAAAAACTTTAGTTTATGAAAATACGCCATAAGTAATATTTAGGGCGCATGCAAGAAAAATGGCTAGTTTGAATATTTGTTAATCTAATTTTTGTTGAAAGGTTTGCATTATTTTTCTCAGACATAGGAAATTTTTCTTTAACTTATTTATTTCACTACTTGTCAATTCAATATTTAACAATCAATTTTTAATTTGTTTTTTGAGTTCTTGTAAAGTTTTCTAACTACACTGCTTGGCATGAAAATTGCTTTTGACACCATTTCAGCATATTCTTATGTAAAATGACCTCCTGAATCCGAATAGGACGCCCATTTTGCCATATCACCCACCGTGTTATAGGAAATGGCCCCTTATTTTTATCATTTCTTGGTGATTTTATGGGTATAAATTTGATTTTTAGGAGGGGGGGGTGTATTTTAACCGCTAAATATCTTCTGAGGGGCTACAGAGTTGGGAAATTGTAAAACATAGACATTTGCGACAAAGGAAAAATTTTGGGGGGGATCTGCCATTGAAATTATGTATTAAATATCTTATATTTTTTTTTATCTGTTATTAATGATATTTTTTAAGCTTTATATATTTTTGTTTTCAGGTGTCAAATTAATTATTTTTCATTCTTCAAATCAAATTCATTGTAATAAAATTATCGAACAGGGAAAAAAAAAAAAAAAAAAAAAAAAAAGAGGGAGGGGTGGCGTTTTTAGATAACGGTGGGTGAATGGCAAAGTGGGACTCATATTCGGATTCAGAAGGTCCTTTTACATAAGAATCAGCAAGAATGGCAACAGAACTCATTTTTTTTTTATCAGAGCAGTGTTACATGTAATAATGGTCTTTCCCTCAATTTAAATAAAAGAAAATTTGATATATATATATATATATATTATTCACGTAGAAATAAATGTATTTTTTATTTATTTTATTTTATTTTATTTTTCTTTTTTACAACGAAAACAAGGATTTTTTTTTTCTCAATTGCTCTTTTCTTTTTCATATTTTTATAGCTAAAATGATGTTCTGATTTAATATCTTTGGAATCAATGATCCGATTGAATTAAAAAAAAAAAAAAAGTACGACTTTAGCTATACTTTGTCTTGATTAATAAATGCACGAATTTTCGCAGTGATTGTTGAACAGTATAGCTTTGTATAGCGAACGATCTGACATAGTGAAGGGGAAGTGTCTGACTGAAAGCAATAATTTTATCGTGCGGAAAGGGTTATATTTAATGTATTTAAACTATACATAACGCTTTTATGTTAGTTGAGTATGTTTTAGAGTTAAAATATTTAAAATTTTTCAGTCTTTGTAAATAAATCAAAAAATACACAAACGTGGATATGTAATTCTACATACATTTTAATTATGAATGTTTCTGCTGAATTATTTGAAAAAGATATAGAGTACCCACCGCTTATTAAAATCCCATTCGTCCTAAACAAACGTGATTTTATTAAGCGGTTGACTTTTATATCCGGCGATCGTTTCTGCATACAAGAAAAAAGGTATTACTTTGCTGAATTTGGAAAGAAATTTCAAAAGGTAACGAATAATGGGATTCATAAACAATATTAATTATTTTTTAAAGTATAATGTATTAATTGTTTCTGCATTATAATAAATTAAACACATCCCACATTCCGTTTCGCTTTTCTTTAAAGAAAATCGTCATCACTTTGCCGAAAATTTACGTTTTTCTTTTAAATTTAAAATCCATACATTTAAACTTCTTGCTTCTTAGTTATTTCAAAATAAGAATTAGAAATATTGTCTTTGAATAATAATAATAATAATAGTAAATAAATAAATAAATAAAAACTTGCGAACCAAATCAGATTTGTAACTTATTACCGCACTTTGAAGAATACGTTCTTTGAAATTGTTACTGACAAGGAAACATTCAAAAGGTGTCATCTTCAAAAAATATATGTGATTCTACTCTTCACAAAACACCAGAAAATGAAAAAATTATCGACTGAAAGCTAGCACCAAGATTGCCGTGTTACGAACAGAACCGTGTTTTGTTTTTCCGCCAAGTACTCAAAATCAATCGCCTAGCAGTGTAAAATCGCCAAATATGCTTAATTTTGATAATTTTTTGTGGTCTCTGTAATTAATTTCAGCCGATAATTTTTTCATTTTCTGGTATTTTATGAAGAGTAGAATCAAATATATTCTTTTCAATACTTTTTGAAGATGACACCTTTTGAATGTTTCCTTGTGAGACAAGAAAAAAAAAACTGTAAATAAAGAAATTGTTAAGCTTGCATAAATGACATTTTTGCTACTGCTGAGATATTTTTGAGTTTATTAACCGGCGAATCTGATTTTATTAAACGGCGGTTTTAAAATAGTTTGTATGAATTTGATTCCGGTCCTGGCAATTTGATCACATTAAGCGGCTGATTTTATTAACCAGTGAATTTATTAAGCGGCGTTTACTGTATTTAAAGACGAATTCTGAAATGTATTTATTAGCCTTTGCAAAGAGACAGTGAAGCCGGACAGCTGCTGTAACAGCCTTTGTCTAAATATTAAAATTCATTTATATTTGAATTAATATTTTATGTTTTTGACAACGAAAAAAAAATATTCTTAATTATTGACCTTTCAACATTATTAATTGCACGAACACTATTAATTAAGAAATTGTTTATGCATGGTTTTTCTTCAGTATATTTATTTTAATTCTTAGCATTTATTATTATTATTATTATTATTATTATTATTATTATTTAGACTATGTTGTTAGTGCTAGTTGCTACAATAGCTTGGATGGAGTTGGACAAAGGTGTGAAGAAGAAGCAAAAGAAATTTATAAAACTTACTTTGAGTTTTTGAAAATGGAACATCCGAGCAGAGCAGATGCTGTTCACAAAAGCAGTCAAAAAATGTGCATGTAAGATTACTTCAAAATTTTCTTTAAAAAATTTTAGATATTAGAATAGTTAATTAATATGATAAAGGATTCCATTTAAATCTCTTTTATGATTAATATGTTCTACAAACAATTTTATAAAACTTTGTAGATTTTATTTTCAAAAATTATTTAATTATTTAGATATTATTCGTTGCATTAATCTTTGGAATTCAACTTCATGGTTTCTATACTAAAACTTAAACTTTTACATCCTCTACGAGTCATCGAAATTATTTTTTGTGTTTCAGTTTTCACATTATTTATTCATTTTATAAAATTTAATGCTATGCAGTCTCATTTAATTTTACATTAATTTTTCTCCCTTCTTTTATAAAATTTCATTGACTTTATTTTACTTCTTTTAAATTTTCACACATTAGTTTAGTATTTTTACCAAGCGAACCTGTGCTATGTAAGGAAACTATTGTAAATATGATAAAATTCGACTATGAGTTTTCAGTTATTCAATACATTTGAGGTTGTCTGAACTCCAGTTTTAAAATTTCCCTGTCATGTGTCTGAGTGAACGTGGTAACCTATGTACGCTTTATTTGACTGAGATAGATATGTAAATATATTCTAGGTAACGTTGCACGAAATGTTTACATTTTCATGTAATTAGGTATTAAATATATATCTCGAATACAAGTTTCGGTTTATGAATTCAATTTCATGTTATTTTCAATAAAATTACATTCTTTAAGGAGGAAGAATAAACAGTGACATGAATGTGGCATTGCTTTGTATATTGTGCGTATTACTTGTCTCTTACTGGGAAGCATAAAAAAATAAACATAACACATTCCACTGGGGACAGTTATCGGGAGTTCATTAAGATATTTAAAAGAGGCTGATATGTGTTTTTAAGTTTTGAAATAGAATGGAAATCGTTACTGCAAGTAGTGTGCTTACTATTTTATTCCTTCACCAGAACTCAGAAACATATTTGGACATTTAACGGTCTATTATAAAAAAAAGTACCAGTTGTAAAGTGCTAACAGAGGACGTTTTCATGAAAGTACTAATTTTTTTTTGTGGTGTAGAGGATGACAACAGCGAAGAGAAGAAGGATGATGGAACGAGATAAACGCGTGATGTGACGCCATACTTAATTTTTTACAAAAATGTTTGTATATAGTGTATTTTACTATTGTTGTATTAAGCATGCGTTCATCTTCAAGAAGATGTTTCATCTTCTGCTGATTCTCAGTAAGCAGTCATTCAACCAGTTACAGAAATAGTCGAGTTGATAATATTCTGTTTTCCTTTTTTGTCGTTTTATTGAATTATTTACAGATTAAAAACGGACTTTAAAATGTCCGATATTTACAAATTTATAAAATGTGGTGAAACTACTCAAAATTTTTTTGGTTCTGTAAATTATCGCTTTTAAACATTATAAAAAATTTAAATAACTATAGAAGAAAGTTTCTAAAACATTTATTATTATTATAATTAAATATATCTAAGACATTCATTGAATGATTACAAAATATTTTTCATTTGACATTTACCTAAAAGTACCTAAAAAATAGAAATATTAAATTTAAAAGGAAACACCTGATTCCAAAAGTTTTGGCGACAATGTATATATAAGTATATATATTTCGCTTATATCTTAAATAATTAAATAAGTAACCATGAAATTTGAAAGACAGGTTTATTATTGAATCATTTGTTAAATTTTACAATACCTTGACAACGGAAGTATTTTATAAATTGATATTACATTATTTTTTCTTAAAATCATGTTTTTAAAAAACTGGAAAAAATTATTTTAAAAAAGTATGGTACTACTGAGAATGCATTTAGAGTTTTTCTTTTGCCCAATTTAAAAACCTTAATTTGTAAGCCATAAACATCGCCATATTAACAAAATAATAATAACAATAATAATAATTAAAAATTTTATTCAATTATACTAAGCAATTTTAAATTAATAATTTGTAATTACTATTAAACATTTCTCAAGGATATAGTTTTCTTTTATTTACTTATTTTTTTATTATTTTTATTTATTATTTTATTATTTTATTTATTTATTATTATTACTATTAAATATAATTTATTATATTATTATCCTAGTTTCTTTAAAAAATTTATTGCAGAAAATTTTTGGCAGCAAAATTAACGGAAAATATTTGTATGCTATACAAAAGATTGGTTGAGAAAAATTTTCTGCAACAGAACAATGCAGGGAATATTCCAACACAACCGATTTTTTCCGTAGGCACACTGTAAAAAATTTGCTATTAAATAAAATTTGGCAGTTCTACCAGTCGCATAGTAAGCGACGATATTACTTCGCAGGCACGAAGCACATATTGTTCTGTTACTCAGCATTTGTGCTTCATGGTTTTTCCCAATACCTTTCCCAATCCTGCTTTGATACGCGCTGTAGTGTTGGCCAGATTGTGCGACTTTTTTATTCAATAGCCACCAATAATTTTGAGAAGTGGTATTTGATATACATAAGAGGTGAATCGAATCGAAGAATCGTCGATTATGTATATCAAATATCGCTTCTCAAAATTATTGGTGACTATTGAATAAAAAAGTCGCGAAGTCTGGCAACACTGACACACCGTATGCAAAACAAAACAAAATAAATAAATAATGCAACTAAGAGATGAAGTCAGTATCAATGATTACAAATTTTATTTAATTACAAAAAACAGGTTTCTTTTGATCGAGTGAGATGTAATTTTATACTGAACTTTTGTAAGTTTTAGAAAAAAAAATCTGTAAGGAATTTACAGATTTTTATTTTTTTTTTTTTTTTAAGATATATTTTTACAGTGTATTCTGAAATAAATGTAAAAGTTTCTTTTTATTTTACTTCAGGAAAAAAAAAAAAAGTTTTAATCGAAAACACAGGCCTACAAAATTGAAGTTGAAAAAATTTTGATTTGATGATTTTAGCTGAACTTTATGTTTTTTGATGTGCTGAAACCGAAAATGCAGACCATTTTTCTCTATCACGTATAGATTTTTACCAATACAGGGTGCTTACCGACTCAAGTTCTTGCATATACCATCATAACAATTGGTTGGTTGGTTGGTTGGTTGGTTATTTGGTATGGTTTTACGTCGCACTAGTACTGCGCTATTAAAACAACAGGTATCCATAATTAATTAATCCTGAAAACGTACTATAAAACTTACCATATAATTATATTGGTGGAAGAGTTATGGAAGAAATTATATAGGTAGGCACCCTGTATTGACAAAAATCTATACGTGATGGAGAAAAACTGACTTTATTTTCTGTTTCAGCACACCAAAAAACATAAAAATCAGACAGAATTATAAAATCAAAATTTTACATGTCGACCTGTGAAATTAATTGTCTTAAATGCGCATTTTTTCTTCTTATTGTTATTTAATTAAGTAATACCGAACAATTATTTATAAATGTATTATGACTATTGCAGTAATATATATTTACTGCTTAAATTAAACATGTCTATCATTCTCTTGTATTATTTTGTCTCCAGGGTAGAATCTTACAAGACTGCCTGTTTGTCTGAGAAAGTTATGAAAGAATGTGGAGAATTAGCTCAATCTACTATGATGGACGTCATTAGCCGTAGTCAATATCTCCGACAATTCTGCTCGCAGTCTATGGTTGATGAGTTGAAAACAACTTTCTTGAATTTTGTAGACGTGGGAGAAGATGATTTAGAAATTTATAGAAGTACTTTTTATGGCATGACGAAATGAGAGTTACTATTTTTTTTAAAGCGCTTGTTTCTATAGCATGTTTGAGCTTTTAAGAATCGACTGCCGGATTTGTCTATTTTACTCATCAAATGAAATAAGCTATAGTAGTGTTGGAGTCATTAATTGAATAAATAAATATTAAGTAAAGAATGTTGTTATTTTTTCATGAAAATATTATTTAATTTGTTTCCTACATGTTTGATCGTTTACTAATTTATTTTAACACTAGCAGGCTACACCCGCTTGGCTGGTCACTATATTTAAATGAATTTTCAAAAGAGTTGAATCACTATTTTTTTTTTTTTTTTTACCTTATAAATAAAAAAAATCAACTGCATTGAAATCACTCTAAACCAAGCTTTGGGTACCCGCTGCCTACGACAGCTCTTTTTCGGCCTGCACTCTATCAGATCCAGGTTCCCAATGTCTGCAGAAAAGTCTTTCCCGGGCACTTCAATTTGAGTGTTTATTGACGACATGTGGAGCTACTATTACTTAAGAACTACGATTTTAAAGATGACTGTATCTCAGAATCTATTAAATATTTTAGTTTTTGAACCATGTAATTTATAGCCACCGCTCTTTACACTATATCAGGATTTCATTCCGACCAATATAATAAATTAAATAAAAGTATATTTCTTCTTAAAATTAATTAAATAAAAAATAAAAAATAAAAAATAAATTTTAATTAAACTTACAATTTAATCAGTTTAATCCTTTCTACTATACGCTACCATTTTTTTTTTCGGTTAATGCAATAAATAAATAAATAAATAAATCTGTCAGAGGAATTATTAAAAAAAAAAATAAATAAATAAATAAAAAAAAATTATTCTATAAAAATTATACATAAACTGTTATAAATACTGTTATAAACAAGTTTTTCAGTTTAAAATTTAATATACATAATTTTTTCTATTGTATTACCACCTGATTTTCAATAAATAAGATAAATGAAAAGAAGGAGGGGAACAAATAAAGATTTCGCTTTAAAATGAATTAATTAATTAAATAAAAAATAAATAGTGTAATTATCGTTGCTAAGATACGCAGACGATTAAAATGAAAGAATAAATTTTAGAAAGATGAAAATTGAAGCCAATATTTAAAGTTGAAAAATGTCTGGTGTTAAACAACTACACGACTTCCATTACCCACTATTACAAAAATTACACAGAGTTAGTTTTCTTTTCATGGAATAGCCAGAATAAATGTTTGAAATATTTTTTCATCGATTTGAGCCTCCCTGTTCATTTTTGAGTCATTTTTCATATACAAAACAGTCAACATTTCCGTAATGTATCGTTTAATATGAGTACTAGGAAATCATAAGGGCCCATATCAGATTTCTTTCTTACTTTCTTTCCTTTTTTTAATTGCCGTTTAATATATAAATATAATATTTAAATAAAATGTTTTATTAGCAAAAATGCATTCTGGATATAACATTTTCCACAGAAGCACTTATCTTTAAAACTATCCTTAAAATCTTATGAACACTAATTAATTTTTATGTTTGATAATAGAAAATAATAATTTGGACATATAGAAATAAAATTAAAGTTTTAAAGAATCCGTATAAACTATATCTTTTTAAAAATTAACTAGCGGATTTTTGTTTCTTAACATAGATTTTTTTGTTATTTTATTATCAACATTTTTTTTTTCAGTTTACATTGCACGTTCATCTCTCAAATAAAACGCTTTGAATCTTTTAATATGCACTGCCTGTATAGAAACAAAATAAGAAAAAAATAATAATTTTTTATATAAATGTATGCAAAATATAAATATATATAATATTTAAATATCTCAAGTATCTACTATATGCACACATAAATATATTTCTTTAAGAATTTCTTATTTTTCAAATTAAATTATGTTAGATATTTTAATGTGTTATTTTAGAACATAATAAAATTTTATATTGAAAATACAAATAATGATATAAAAATATGCAAGTTGTTTTAAAATTTAGTGGTTATATAACATAAATTTTCAAATTTATATTCAGTAAAGCATATCACCAAAACATGCACTCTAGGCACGTTCCAATTTCATGGAGACATACTTTTGAAATATACATTAAAACTGTTTTAAAATAAACATATTCCTTTAAGAGCATATTTTGTTTTATCTTTTACTTCTCAAGAGAAAAATAATTTGAAAGAAGGAAGTAAAATTTTGTTTTTTTGTAGAATAAAGCATCAATCTACAATTTCGAAAATATATATGTATATATATTTGATGGCGTAACATTTCAAAAATTCAAAGACGATATAGATTAAAAGGAATTAGTTATAAGACATCTATGCCAGCTTTATTGAAGTTTTTCAAACAATTGTAGCTTGAATTGAAATTGAAATTTTCTCTATGTATTTAAAAAAAAAAAAAAAAAAAAATTGCCGTCGCTGATGTCATTTTTTTTTTTTTTTTTTTTTTTTTTTTGTCTGCAACCACATCTCCTCGTGGAAGGCAGAGTTGTCCGCGTTATGAGCGATATCAATGTGCCGAATACTCCAAGGGTACATTTCAATCACCTAGAAGTTTCTATCATCTTAATTAAGGAAATTATTAATTAAAAACGTCGGGTTAATAAAGGTTCTCTATTCTCCACTTTATAAAAAATTTCTGAAATCGTTGTTCTTTTAATCTTTCCACCGGAAAAATAAAATGTGATGAATGGTGAAAAAAAAAAATAAATAAAAAAGTAAAATAATTGTTACTTGTAAAAAAGAAATTTGTCATCTGAAAATAAATTATATAAAACGTTATCATAGATATTTTCAATGAAAAAATGAATTTACGACTGAAATTTGTCGTCAGGAAATATTTTTTTCTACTTTTAGAAAATTAATTTTATTACTGGCAATTTCTTATGTTTATATATATATATATATATATATATATAATGTATTCCTTTTTTTTCTTGTGAATAAGGAAATAATCTTGTGTCTGTATAATTGACTGCGTTTCTTTTTGTCTTTAAAGTGTATTTATCTTTTTTATTAAAAAAAAAAAAAAAAAATAGCTTGGATATATTTTGGCATAAAAAAATTACTTTAGATTCAAATTCAAACTAATTTATAAATTGTAGTATCTTCTTATTTAACACCGATAAAGTTTTAACATGACAGAATTAGACATTTCTACGATAATTTCATATTTCTAATTATGGCAAGAAAAAAATTCATCACTTAAACTTTTATAAACAATCAAATTGAATTTATTCTTTGTTATTTTAAGAAGCAGGTAGAAGAGACTTAAATATTGAAGCTGTAGGAGAAATTTTCAAATTAAAATAGTAATAATAATAATAAACATTTTTTGTTTTTAGATATTTTCAAATGTGTAAAATTTTCTAGCTGTACATTAAAAATATAAAGAGAGTATTGTATACTGCCATAAATTAACTAAAACATTCATTAGTAAAAAGCGTAAGCATTGGAAAATATAGGTACTAGATAATAAAAAAAAAAGTAATTATACCAAAAAATCCATCGCCAAATAAGGACAAAAATTTAAAAGTCGCCAAGGGGTTCATATACTAAAGATGAAATATAAAATGTTCTAGATATTACGAATTTATTTCTATTCTGAAAAAAAATTATTTATTTTTAGCACAGTGTTTCATAAAATAATAATAATAATAATAATAATAATAAAGGAATAAGAAGGTATTAAATATTATGTATTTCAATTTGACATTGAGAGAGAATATCGGTATTTCTATAACGCTTTTTGATTTTGTCTTGTGTTATGCAGGAGGGCAGACCACCGCAGACGTTAATAAGTGAAGCGACTCGGGGGATGGTGAGTGGAGCGAGCAGGGAGCAGAGCATTAAAGTTTAAGCTAATTTGATAATTTACATTGCTCTTAGCTATAAGATTGCTTTTTATATTTAAAAACATTCACTTACAGAAGATTGCCCAGAGTTTTAATAAGCAATCTTAATCCATGAAGTAAAAATTAAATAATTGTTATCTATGTATTTGAATTAAAAACAATAATAATAAATAAACAATAAATAAATAAAATATATTTTATAAATGCTATATTGTATTACGATAACAAAAACTTATTTGTAAAATTCTATGTTACACGCTTTTTAAAAATTTAACAAATATGAGTTATGCTGTAAGGTATAAGCAACAGATGTTTTTGACGAACGTATTTTTAAAATGTGTAAATCTTAGAGTCTAAGGCAAGTGAAAGATTAAAAATACAATTTTATACAACGCGTATAAAGAAATATGTTCGAAACAAAATCTTACTTTTCACATGTAAAAAAAATTATATGTACTATACTTTTTACTATATCTAGAAAACTATATTTCATCTCGTCAATTGTTATAAAAGATGTGTTTATTTGATTTCGAATATCCACATAGAAAAAATTTATATAAAAAAACTAATAATAATAATAATAAAAAATACATTGAACAGGTATAAAATATAGTTTAATAAAAAGCTTTAGTTTTCTTGTTCTAACGATTTCCGAAGAAAGAAAAACGCGCATGAAATATAGTAAAATTTATAAACGTGTAAAAGAAAGAGGAAAAGGGCTTAAAAATTTTTATTCCGTTCGAGTATTTATTTTATCTTATTTAATTTAATTTAATTTAAATTATTTTTGTAATTTAAAGATTAGTAAACAAGCTCTTAAGTAATAAGCAGCATCTGTATGTAAAGAAAAAAAAAACCTCCAAAGGTTCTGAAATTTAAAACAATTAATTGAATTAATAATTTTTTTTAACATAAAAACATTGGAATGCAAGCTAGGTAGTCAAAATATTATCATTTAATTTAATGTTAGATATTCTCCTAAATGTAAATCAATATACATTATTATTATTTATTTTAATTGAAAGACTGTTAAGAGTTTATGCACGATAAAAAATATATATATATTTTTTTTATTCGTTATATTCAATTAAAAAAATATAAAAACGTCTTTCCAACGTATTTATTTATTTTTATTTTAATGTTTTTTTTTTTTTTTTTTTTTATGTATACTCTAGTTTTACTTAAAATCTTGTCATTTTTTAACATCATATTTTTTTCTATTATATCTATAATTCGTATACACGTTAGAATCACGTTAAATTTAGCTACGTCAATAACTGGCATTAATTTTTAATATGCAGATTAATAAAGATAATACATTCATTTTTTTTAAAATTCTATTTCCAATTTGTAATTTATGAGGTAAATTAGTTACAACTTTGTAATGTGAATTACTAATACGAATACTTGAGGAAATAAAATAATATTTTCTAGATTGTTTGTGGATGAATCAAAATATTCAAATAATTGGCAAAAAAAAAAAAAAAAAAAAAAAAAGTGTTTATTTTACATAATAAATTTTTTGTAAATAATCATCAAATACTGTCGTAAAAATATTACCGCAATAATACTTCTTTTTCTAAGAAGATAAATCCTCTAAAGTAAATAAGATATATTTATTTACCTGTTGATAAATGAGGTGAAAGAAAATGTCTCCTTCTGCTACATTAATGCAATTTGTCTGTAGAGTCAGCCGGTGGGATCTTTCTTTAAGTGTATAAAATGATTCATGATACGCCACTTGACAGAGATATCTTTTAAGGAATTTTCGCTAAAAAAATAAAATAAATAAATAAAAGTAAATAAACAAAAATATATGTCGATAAACGAATAAAAATTTCGCTTACATGCGAATAAACAGAACTTACAATCAATAAACAGAACTTAATTTAGTACGCCAGTGCTTATTTTAATCTATTCATCCATATAAATTATGCAGTAATTGTATTTCATTCCCTAACATCGATTACTGTATTCCCCCCCCCCCCCTTTTTTTTTAAATTACTTTGTTATAGATTTAGCTCAGAAGCACCATGGCGGCTTTTAAATTTTTATTTTCTTTTCGGCGATGGTTAGCCCGTGGCGAGAACCGTCCAATTTAATTCGGTGTCAAATTTTCGCGTAGGGGTTCGATATGCAGATGTTTTATTTCTTTAGCACGATTTTTTTTTTTCATTTTTCATTTTAATTATTTTTAAAAACTGTTTGCACGTTATTTATTTATTTATTCTTTGACATTAATATTTATTTATTTATGTTTGGATCTTTTTTTTTTTTAATTTATTTAAGTAATTTTAAAGTTAAAATGGAACTGTATATATATATATATATATTTTAATCAATAAATTACAGCATTAGCTAGATTTTGCCCTTATTAATAAGTGTACGAATTTTCGATAAATTCAAATAATCTAAAGAGATACATCAAACTTTCAGCTTCATATATTTTAAATAAAAACAAAATTGCATGCACGTTCATTCAAAGTGTAATACGTTTGATGGCGGCAATTCATAATTACTATCTGAAAGAAATAGTCCTGTTTTACTATTAAAAAAAAAAAAAAAACTTCTAATGCGGAGACTTTTTTGGAAATTTATGAAAAAATTCAACAGTCACTGCAGTTTTAATAAATTTGTCTATTTAATGTGTTTATTTCAATTTTAATGCAAAGGCTAAAATTATAAGACACTATTTTGACTTTTGACTATTTCGACCTCAACTTTTGACCTTTACATAGTGACATATTTTTGCGTTATTTCTTCCAGGAAAGAATACATTATCTCGCAAATATTACCCAAGTTCAGGGCTGTTTTATATGTTTCATAAAGTGCATTAAAATAACCAAAACTGTCAAACATAGGATGTAACTCGAAAAAACGTGCTCCTAATATACGACGCAAACTGTTTCACTTATGAGATATAATCTCCTGATAAAATAATTACATTCCATCGAGCATTTTTTTTTTCTTTTGTAATTTAAATATTATTAAACAGACTCTTAAATTATAACAATATCTATATGTAAAGGAAACAAATCCTCCCAAATTTCTTAATTTACCAAATTTAATTAATTAATAAAAAAAATTAACATACAAACATTCAAATATAAGCTATATAGTCAAAAATTATCATTAAATTTATTGTTCGAAATTCTCCTAACTGTGAAACATCATTCAATTTTATTATTATTTTTTTTTAAGTTGAAAGTCTGTTAAAAGTTAATGTACGATAAAAAATATTTTTTCAAATCGTTATATTTAATTAAAAAATATACCAAAGTTTTTCCAACGCATTCATTTCTGTACTTATTTCTATTTTTTATTTTGTTTTTGATGTATATTCCAGTGTCCAATTTAGCTACGTGTCAATAACTGTCATTATTTATAATGTATTGATGAATAAAAGCAATACATTACTTTTTTAATTCTATTTTCAATTTGTAGTTTATAAGGTACATTAATTACAGCTTTGTAATGTGGAAAAAAAAAAAAAGAAAACCTCGAAAAATAAGCAGAAGGAAAAAGATATTCAAAATAAAAATTAATATATATATATATTACTCATACGAATATTTGAGGAAATAAAATAATACATATATTTCAAAATAAAACAGATTTCAAAATAAATATATGATTCAAAATAAAATATATATTATAAAATAAACTATATGTTTCAAATTTAATTTTATACTATTTTCATTATAATTATGATTAAACTTTTTTGAAAATTATGACAATTTTCAACTATCGTTGCAGTCTTAGCTGTCGCTGTAGCCAATTTAATGTATTTATTTCAATTTTAAGGTAAAGGGTCTAATTATAAGATACTAGTTTGACCTCAGTTTTTGACCTTTAATTAGTGAGATATTTTTGCGTTACTTCTTCCAGAAAAGAAAACATTATCCAATTTGAAAGCTGTTGTATGTTTAATAAAATGCATTAAAATGACCAAAAATGTCAAAAACCGGAGTTAATTCTGGAACCGTGTTCCTAATATACTAAACCAACAGTTTCACATATCAGATGTAATCTTATGCTATGAAAATTTAGTTTCTTATATTAGAATTCTATAATACTTTTAAAATAATAGAGTTTCATACAAATAGTTTTATTTATTTATTTTTTATTTTTTAAATAAATTTGAAAAATAAATATATCACGTAGGAATATAAGCAAACTTGAAGAGGTTTCTTTTTCTTTGAAAATTTTCAAGCAGGAAATTTTTTTTTCTGCTTACGAAACAAGATTGGAATATTATAACAACAGAAAAAGGAAAAAAAAAGCCACACAATACGCATTTAACATCTTATGCGTTTGCTTCTTCAAAATCATCAGAAATGAAGGCATTTGGAGCCAAAACCTTGTTTGAGTAGTTCATCGTTTTTTTCACTGCTTGATTTTACTCAGAGGAATTTTTTTAGGTAGCAACTATTTTGACTAATTACTATTATTTTTATTTTTATTATTATTATTATTTTGAGAAGTGTAAGATTCAACAAAACACACGGTCTGTTTTGTCTTTAGATGTTGAAACTACAGAGGTTACAGCCATAGTGAGAGAGCCAATAGTTTCCAGCCCCGTTTTATTAAGGTTTGTTTTTCTGTTTTTCCGTCCTTTCTACTGCTTTTTCCAACAAATAGTTTTTATAAGAGCAAATGGTGTCTATCACAGTAGAAAGTGAACGAAACGAAGTTTTCAATAAGCGTGCTCTGCAGACGCCAGGAGAACTATAAGGTTCTCCTAAGGAACATAATATAATAAGGTAAGGAACATAATAATACAACAAAATTAACCTCTTCTACAAAACCTTGTACTACAAATAGATAAGTTTTTTTTTTTTTTTTTTTGTAAATAAAAATTTTGTACGGAAACATTTGGACCATTCATAGCTTCTGACGAATCATTAAACACAAAGTCCATAACCATAAACACATTTCTGTTGCAAAGAAAGAGTCCAGTTTTTCTGAGAATATCATGTTTGCGGACGTGTGTGAGATTTCCCACATATCTCTGACTTAGTAGTGCGGAAGGATTTTCAGGCTGTCATTTGGAATTTCTCTGAATGAAATTTATATCTAGCATTTGGATCCCGTAAATTGAATGTGCATCTTGAAAATGATGGCACTCTGTATGTTTTGAAATGGTCCAATCATTTCGTGAAAGATCAATTTTCTGAATTAACTGAGATGTATTGTCAGAATAGTGGACAGAAGTCTAACAAAAGTATGATCTTCAATATCTCATGTTAGAAAAACGCATGAATATAATTAAATATAAGAAAATCATATGTATGTCAGAAAAAAAAAAAAAAAAAAAAATCTGAACTAAATACGCTACGTTATTATTTACTAAATACTAAAAGTTTTTATAGAACATAATAATATAACAAAATTAACCTCTTCTACAAAACCTTGTACTACAAATAGACAAAACAATCTTTAGAATTAATTTTGTGGACGTGAATAGCCACCTTTAGAAAATCTGCTATACCTATTCATGCATAATCCCACTAATGATCAATTTGCCAATGAAGTGCCATTGCTAGTTTACTTGTCATATTCATGTTTTATATTAAAGTAATATATAATTATAGAATTCATTATCATACGTTTATTTACTTGCGTTAAACAAAGAAAGAATTATGCTACTAATATATGAAACACATTTGTATCTCCCTAACTAAAAAACAATTCCCCTTATATGAAAAGACTGTTAAAATACTTACTTGTGCCTTTCTTATTTTGGCCACTATATAGTTTTCCATATCACAGGTACTATTAGCAATTTTGAAAGTAATTTGTAAGTCGTGGTGCCTGTATGTACGTTTCTATGCATATACATGTGTGAAGCTGAACATGGATCTCGAATAATGGTCAGCCGTAAAGAAAAATATATTGTATATATATATATGGTATTAAAGAAAAATCATCGTGATGATTTTTCTCTAATATATTTAAATTTGTCAAGTTACCTACCAATTTCAAAATTTTATATGTTTTGCGCTTATTACCTATTTCGTAATTTGCGTAGTTCAATATAAGAATATTTTGATAATTTTTAAATCTCTATCGTAAACTAAATTAACGTGAATTTTTGGTAGGCGAAATAGACATTTTCCCATACAGAACCGGAAAGAATATTGTTTGTGCAATTGTTAAATCTGCCTTAAAACTTCCTTAAACCTTTCTTTAACACATTTTTTTTTTTAATAAAATATTTTGTAAAAAAAAAAAAAAAAAAAAAAAAAAAAAAAACTAAAATCAACTTTTTTTTACCTTAAATAATAGAGACTGTTGTGTTTTAAATAAGTAATCTCTATCTCTCTCTCTCTTTTTTTTTACATATTTTTTTTTTATTGTTTCATATTATATCTTTGATTGTTTATTTATTTTTCACTGTATTTTTACATACTGATTCACTTTGTCCTTTTAAATTTTTGTAACTCGTAGATTTTTCTGCATTTCAGTAATTTATTTATTTTAATTTTTGTAGAACCTTAACATGTATCATGTAATTTTTTTTTTATTTTTTAACAGACTTTCCATGCTTTATTTATACTTCAACCTCATATATTTTATTAAATTCTCTTGTTTATATCATAGTTCTTTCAAAACGTATATTATTTCATAAATATAAAAATAATGTAAAAATTAAAAAAGAGTGCAGACGAAAAATCCAAATAAAAATGTATGCATAACAAGAAAAACTTTAAGACCATCCTCTGGGAAGCTCTGAATTCAGAGGAAAAACAATAAGATGTTTCAAGTGCTGCTTGTAAACCCTAAAATCCAGCATATTTCTCCATGTTATGCCAACACAAAACAATAGACTAACAGAAGTTTAGAATATATATATATATATATTTTAATGAAACACCTAAAAATAAAAGTTGCAAAATGCAAAAAATTTAATGTAAATAGATAAAATGTTATGTATGTTTTAAGAAGCAACAAAAAGTTTATAATTATTATAAAATGAATAATTTATAGAAATATTAATTATAATATTACTCTGTAGAGTTCTATGCTTCAATTTACTTTTTATTACCAGTGAAATTGTTTTTGTAGTCAGAGATAAGACATGAAAGAACTTTAAATTTTTCTAAAGTTGTGCGCTTTAATCAAGTTTCATTGTTATTCTATATGAATAACAATGAAACTTGAAATACCTTTCTACAAGGAAATATTCGTTTAAAACTTATATATATATATATATATATATATATATATATACAAAATACGTCATTGTGTTCAAAACTTTAAAATAAAACTAAACGTTTCTCACCTTTTCAAAATGTCTTTTTAATATTTGTTTATTGAAAAGCTGCTAATAATAATAAAAAAAAAACTGATCAGTATTTAAAGTAAATTTAAAACTTTCATTGAAAATGAATTTATGTAAACAAGCCTCATAAACATACAGAAATATAAATGGGGAATCAACAGATCAGAAAACACAAACATACTTTATATTAGTATTATATTTTATACATTTACATCAATATTGTTCTTTAAAAAGCATATTAGTTTATATAATTTCCATTGTCTCATACCATTGCCTTTGTAAGTTTATTTTGTTTGGCTTGTGTATGTTTCTTTGGTGAATTATTTCACCAAACTGACTATTCTTCGTTCTCATTTTTACTTTCCGAACACTATAGTGAGGAAAGTATTGTAATCATGTCAAAAATCCGAATTCGAGATTTTGATGTTTCTATACGTTTTGAGGTCCCCTGAGTCCGTTTTCACTATTTTTACGATGATGTATGTATGTGTGTGTGTATGTGTGTATGTGTGTATGTCTGTGAGTGAACACGCTAGCGTCTAAACGCTTTGTTCGATTAACCTGAAAGTTGGTACGCATATTGTAAGTCACCATAGTACGAACCCTATAGATTTTGGTGAATCTAGCATTTATAGTTTTTTTACAGGGACACAAAGAAAAATTCTTTATGATTATGGCCTATGGGAGCAAAATCTTAAAAGTGCGATAGCATCTAAACGCCTTATTCAATTGAGCAAACATTTTATACACATATTATAGATCACAAATACTCAATCTGTTTAGATTTTGGAGAATCTAGCACTTATAGTTTTTTTACAGGGACACAAAGAAAAATTCTTTATCATTATGCCTATGGGGCCAAATTTTTAAAAATGTGATAGCGTCTAAACGCCTTATTAATCCGAGCAAAAAATTTGTACACATGTTATAGATCACAGTTGAACTAACTGTATAGATTTTGGTGAATCTAGCACTTACAGTTTTTTTACTGGGACACAAAGAAAAATTCTTTATCATTATGGCCTATGGGACTAAATTTTTAAAAGTACGATAGCATCTAAACGCCTTATTGAATTCAGCTGAAAATTTATATGAGTATTGTAAATCACTGTTGCACTAACTATAAGCATTTTGGTGAATCTAGCATTTATAGGTTTTTACAGAGACACAACGAAAATTTCTTTATCATTATGATCTATGGGCTCAAAGTTCAGTAGCGTTAAATAAAACAACGTGTAATAGATGGAGAAAAATACTCAAACACTCTATTATGGTTTTCTCTCTTTTGTTTGTTTAACAACTACTCTTTCTTTACTTTATCTACAAAACTGTTAATTACTCAATGTTCGGAAAGTCGAGTGGAGTCACTCCAGATTTTTTTCTTTTACTATAAAAGGATTATATATATAGGGAATTGACCCCTCCTTAATTCTCCAGGTTGATTTTTTTTAGCCCAGTATAATATTATTAAACATACGCATCCAGTGGTTACGACTGATGACGCATAACCTACTAAATTGCTTTTCGGTACTCCGGTAAATTAATTATTAATTCTGTACAACTTTTTCTACAAAAACACAGCTTTAAAACACCTTGTTAATGATTGTTATTTTCATTATTTTAGAAAGTGCCTAAAAATGACATTCATATTTTTCTTGTAGGTGAACCAGAAAAATTATATACCCTAAACTTTTACAGCTAATTACGTGTAACTAACATATGTTCCAAAATCAAGTCAATCGAAAGATCTTTTCATGTGCTATGACTGTGATCGCTAGCTCTTGCGGCCTATTTTTATCGCTAAGCGGTGATCAGGATCTTTTTCATTTCGAGTAAGGTATTGAAAGGCAAAATGTTTAACTTTATTTAGAATTTTTATGTAAACTATTTTTTTTTAAGGAAATGCGGCTTTTATTATTATTATTATTATTATTATTATTATTATTATTATTATTATTATTTTCATTTTTAAAGTTTTTTGATTTTGTAATAAGTACTTTTTTTTCCTAAAGCCGTTAAAAATTTTGAGTTCTTTTTTTTTTTTAAAGATTAAATTTCTTTCTTAAAATATTATAAATATTTTCCAATAACTTTGTTAGAAATATTTTTTTATTTAACTGGTACAGCCAGTAACAAAAGTGTCCGAACGCTAGCAAAAATTCCTATATAAAAAAAGTACGCTTAATACAATTTTGCTAAATAAATCGTTATCGAATCCTGTATAGACTGACTAAGAACAGGATTCGATAAGGATTTATTTAACAAAACAGTATTAAGTGTATTTTTTTTATATATGAATTTTTGCTAATGTTCGGACACTTTTGTTACCGACTGTATGTTGACTTTTTTTTTTTTTTTTTTTTTTTTTTTTTTTTTAATTAAATTAAATCTTATTCTTTCGGTACCACTATTCTCAAAAGATAAAATTCATAAGACATTTACGCAGGTAGATCTGCAGTTTGCCTGCGTTTGTTTATTGTAAGTTTAATGTTATGAAAATAGTGGCACGAAAATAATAATAAAAGTTGATCACTTCATTATATAGTACTGCAATCTCTTGAAAAACTATTAAAACAGTCTTTCCCGAATTGAGTATCGTATTTGATTTGGATAATGGTAAATATTACTCTTTTCATTTTACATGCATTTTACCGAAGTACCCAACTGAGTACCAAAAGATTCAAAAGGATATGCATATAATTTTTAATTCCATTAAATAAATGCATTAATGTATAAATGAATCATAAAAACGACATTTTTAAATTATTTTACGCTCATTAAAAAAGTGGCAAGAGTAAGTAAATTATCTATGCAACGTGTATCTACAGTGTGCACTGATATACGTCAGTGTAAATAATGTTTGTCATAAAAGACTTAAGACGAGTGATCAATTCCGATATACACCAATAAATATCTGCCGAAACTGAAACGATTTGTTGATACCTACCACGAAAACGATAAAATAATTTTCTGGCCAAACTTCACTAGCAGCTATTAATAATAATAATAATAATAATAAGTTGCAATGACTCACTGAAGAAAAATGTACCTTAAAGCTAAAGGAGGACACTCAAAATATGCCCTGCTATCGTCGGCGGCAACTACTGTCTTCCTTTTTATTGAGTGTTCGATGTTGTGAAAGCTGATGTGTAGCTCCTGTATTCCGTATGATCGCTGTGAGTCTAAAAAAATTAAAAATGTTGCAACTAAATATAACATCAAGATTCCAACCAAACCTAACCCTAATATTTTCCAGCTCATCAGAAATGATAAAGACCTACTTCCCCCGCTAAATACCTTTTATTGATTGTAATGAAAACCTAAATGTTATATTGGTATGGCTAAAATAAAAATAAAAATAAGAATTAATGGACATAAAAACGATACAAAAACTGTAAAAAATACTACTGTCTTTACTAAAGTTTTCAATGAGAAAGAAATCAAAATTGACTTCAATAACGTTAAAAAACTCGCAAATTATGATAATCATAAATACGCCATGTTTCGGAGAACAACAGAAGTAATTACTACCCCTAATTCCTGCAACGGCAACGATGTAGCGGGTTTAGACAGAATGTGGCGCCACTTTCGGGTGGGAGCTACATGTCAACGTTCACAACATCGAACACTCAATAAGAAGGAAGACTTCAAGTACAGTAGTTGCCACCTACGAGAGTAGGGCGTCCTGCAGAAAATATTCCAGCAAAGTATGAGGCAAGTTAATGTTTTTTTTTTTTTTTTTTAATTTAATTAATTAAGAAAACTCTCCGAAAAATCGAATAGACTGTTAAAGGCTATGTAAATACCTTCTCCCAAAGTTTGTTAACGAAACCATTTTTCAATTCATGAAATCAATGAAGGTAGTGAATCAACGAAGGCTTTTCTCGCTTCGCTGGTCACTATATTTAAAGGAAACTCTTTTCTATACCGCTTGAAAAACAAAAGTAAAATTTAAAGAAATCATGAAATTGCTTTCAAGCTCGATTTAGTTTCCCGTCGGTTTATGTTATTATTATTATTATTATTATTATTATTATTATTATTATTATTTTTGGTTTTGTTTCTTTCTTTTCTTTTCGGTTTCCTTTCCTTTCCATATTTACTGAATTCGATTCTTTGTTTTTCAATATCACGTGATTGAGCAGACGACTATTTTATTTATTTAATGTTCATTTATATTTCCATTAATTTTTGGAACTCTCATGCAACTTTATATAATTGTTGTTCTACTCAATTTTCAATTTCCATTTTTTCATGCTCATGAGTAAAGTTTTTATAATTTTTTATTTTTCGCGTGGAAGCATATTTCATTTTATGTTAAAAAAAAAAGTAATTTTTTTTTATTTTTTATTTTTAGCAACAATTAAAATTTTAAATGTCCACATTTAAAGCTTTTACCAGGTTATTTTTTTTTTTCGTATTTTAATTAATTTTAAAAAATCTAATCAAAATTTTGTCACAAATAAGGTACCAAATGAAAGGGACATTTTTTCTGAATCCGTTGGGTTAATTAACTTATCGATTGGACGATCAGATTTTTTTTAAATTAACTAAAGTATGAAAAGCTGATGGCAACAACACACAGACAAACTGAAGAAAATCTCTTGCCAATCAAAAGCCAATCAACTTGCGTCCTGCAACGGACTTACAGGAAAAAACTCTCTTTGCTATTCATATATAGAGAGATAAGCCATTTAAATTTTATCCATAATTTAATTGTTGCCAATTTTTTTTTTTTCGTCAAAAAAAAAAAAAAAAAAAAAAAAAAAAAAAAAAAAAAAAAAAAAAACGTACATGTATATAAATGAGGAAAATAAATTAGAAGTATCAGTCGTATCGTTACAAAAAAGATACCAAATGAAAGGGAAAATTTTTGTGAATCCGATGGATTAAACTGATTATCGATCGGACAATTAGATTTTTTTAAATTAACTAAAGTATGAATTTTAGGTGGCAACAGCAGAAGATTGTATGGAAATCGTTAGGAGAAAAAAAAATCTGCTTCACATTAATTCACATGTTTTTGAAGTGGGATTAAAAATTGCAGTTTTCAAATTTTTTAAAAATTTCTCTCACGACAACCAAAAATATAATATACAGCCTGCACCCCACAAGACCAACTTGCATTTCAAATTTCATCAATTTTTTTGGTTAATAAACACAAAAGTTACTTTTTTTTTTTTTAATTAAATTTTATTCTTACCTCGAAAACATTTATGTGATACGATAAATTAAAAATTTGGGTTTTAAAAGTTCTTTTAAATAGATTATTTAAACTCTATGAACCATATTTTTATTTTATCAGTTTCATTAATAGATCCTGCAGGGCGATTTTTTAAATTTTGGTGTTGAAGTACACCGAAAGTTTTTCGACAAGAAGTTTAATATAGCAAAAGCCATTTTGATCTAAGTTGCGCATCAAAAATATAAAAACGTAAATGATTTTTTTTATAGAAAGTTTACAGAAAAAATGCAGTTTTAAAGATAGCAAATTTATTTCAACAAGTACTGTTTTACACCTAAAAACCATTAAAAATATAAGCAGAATATGAAGGATTCTTATGTATAAACAAAAATCGGTGTCTGATAAAATTATTAGCAAAATAGTTTTTCTCTTTTCATACAAAAAAAAAATAAAAATAAAAATATAATAATAATAATAATAATAATAATAAATCCATCGCTATTATGGCGATAAAAATTCAAAAGCCGCCAATGGAGCGACATAATAAAGTTGTGTAGCACGATAATGTTTACCTATTTATTTATTTTTATTTTTTATATAACAATCACTTTGCCAATTTAGCATACAGTCGGTAACAAACTTGTCCGAACACTAGCAAAAATTCCTATGTAAAATAAGTGCACTTCTTACGGTTTTGTTAAATAAATCCTTATTGAATCATGTTCTTGCACTGACTAAGAACACGATTCGACAAGGATTTATTTAACAAAACCGTATGAAGTGTACTTTTTTTACATAGGAATTTTTGCTAGTGTTTGAACACTTTTGTTACCAACTGTACAAACAAATTATTCTCTGTGTGTTACTGCACTTGCATGCTGTCGAACAGAAATATTTGATTAATTCAAATTAATATTTAATTAAATAAATAAAAATAAAAATATGTTTAATGGGAAATAAATATAAAAATAAAAATGTTAACTGTCTAAAATACGGCAGAAATAGCGCTCATAGCATAGGGATTGAGTCTTATTGTTACAAGGGATTAAGTCTAAAATGGTGACAATAATTCAAAAGTCGCCAAAGTGAACTACATTAAGGCTGTACTATAATCAGGTTTACAAACCATGAATTATATTTAACCATAAAAAAATAATTGTCTCATGCGACAGACGTAGCCGGTCATACCATATTGTAATATTTGGCGTGAAATTGCTGTCATTTTATGGTTGACTAGATAAACAAAATAAACATATGAAATAACGGAAAAGCAAATATTATGTGCACCACGTATAGTGTTGTTCACATGTAACTTGGATTCAAATATAAAAGGGATACTCCAATCTTTTCGATATTATCTATTTCCAAACTGTTATATAATAATCACCTAAATGGAAGCTCATTGGTAAACCATTGTTGCAGGTAATAGGGACTGGCGCCTGAATTTCAGCGGATGTCCAAATCGCTGTCGAAGGCAGCAGAGACCTGAAGCAAGCTTTTCAGCAATTTCAGTATTTTATTTTATTTTTATAAAGCTATATAGAAAAGAGTTTCCTTTACATTTAGTGCCCAGCAAAGAGGGCAAAGCTGCAAGTATAAAATAAAATAAGTGACAAATTTAAATAGAAATTTACTCTAACAGAGAAGAAAGATAATCCTTTATTATTATTATTATTATTATTATTATTATTACTAAAACGCATTTATTCAGACTAATTTATTTTGTAATACTTAAATAAAACTTATTTTTTAGATAATTTTTTTTCGAGAGTAAAATTAAGTTACATTTCCAAAGTCATATTTCGTTTATTTGCTTCATTATTTATTTACTTATCTTTTTAATCATTCAAGAAACAGTCAGCAAGCATTTTACTGAAGCGTTGTTAAATATGATTATTTTTAATTAGTAAATTTTAAGAAAATTTATAATTATTTTTAACTGACAAAATACTTAATCCTTTATTATTATTATTATTATTATTATTATTATTACTATAATCCTTTATTATTATTATTATTATTATTATTATTATTATTACTATTATTATTATTAAAGATTATTATTATTATTACTGTTAAGTATGATTATTTTTAATTAGTAAATTTTAAGAAAATTTATAATTATTTTTAATTGACAAAATACTTAATCCTTTATTATTATTATTATTATTATTATTATTATTATTATTATTAAAGATTAAAACGCATTTATTCAGACTAATTTATTTCGTAATACTTAAATAAAACTTTATATATTTTTTAGATAATTTTTTTTCGAGAGTAAAATTAAGATACATTTCCAAAGTCATATTTAAATATTTGCTTCATTATTTATTTACTTATCTTTTTAATCATTCAAGAAACAGTCAGCAAGCATTTTACTGAAGCGTTGATTAAATGTTGTTAAACATGATTATTTTTAATTAGTAAATTTTAAGTATTTTGTCAATTAAAAGTAATTATAAATTTTCTTAAAATAATAAACTTAAATATTCTAGGAAAAAAGGAGATGGAATTGCAAAAATATAATTATTTCTTTCATGAGTAGATAACATATTGTACAGTAATTTATGAAGAGGGAAATACATATTAAAAATATTAATTGCAGTTAAATTCAAATATTTTCATTTTAATGAACGATTTCTTTGATTTAAAACATAGAGAAATTTTCAGTGTATGGACAAAATATACTAAGAGAGTCTAATTTATGAACGCACTCGTGTATAAATTTTGAAGTTTCCATATTTTATTTATATTATTTTAATTATTTTAAATACATTTTCTTCAATAATTTCAGATAATTTCAATTAATTTTTTATTTAATTAATGATTGCAAAACGGAAAAAGTTTAAGTACTGTATTTAGTAAATATATATTAACAGGATTTATCTAGTCATAAATTTCGTTAAATTTTTAAAGGTTTTAAATTTATTTAAACCGAAGGCATATACATTTACCAGTCATTCAAAATAGGTTAAAAAAAAAAGGCATCGTGTAGTTTTTAAATTTGGAATAGTCATAGCCGAAAGTGTCCTGAAAAACATACTGAAAGTCTCCACCCGTGGGGGTGAGCGGTGGGCAGGGGACCATTCAAAGGGGAGGCACTATTAAACGGTTTATCTTTTCTTTTCCTCAAATAAATAGCTTCGACTTCAGCTAAAATCTGAGAGATTGATATGTTTCTGCAAATAAATTGTCCTGCTATTTCACAATTAAAAATTTATAATATACAAGAAAAGATAAAAAAGTAAGATAGAAAAGTAAGATAGATAATAAAGTAAGATAGAAAAAAAAAAAAAAAAACTAAAGAAGATGTAGATAAAATAAATCATTAGAACAGACTAAATAAATCATTTTGGGGTTTACGCAAAAATTATTGCCTAAACCCCCAAAACGATGTGCAATATTTTACAATTTTTCTTAAAATGATGGCTTATTAAAGTATGCTGTCTATCGTGCATCATGCAACATATATTTAAAAAAAAAAAAAAAAAAAAAAAAAAAAAAACAATAG
The DNA here is from genome assembly GCA_963930645.1 of Salticus scenicus. Classification (NCBI taxonomy): domain Eukaryota; kingdom Metazoa; phylum Arthropoda; class Arachnida; order Araneae; family Salticidae; genus Salticus; species Salticus scenicus. The sequence continues at coordinate 283,710,775 of OZ005652.1, read as the reverse complement.
TCATGAGAATTATTTCATTTTATTTTCAAAATTTAATCTAGTAATACATGTAATATAATTTCTTCCATTGCATCGAAAGCATCTTTCTTTTTTAAACTTGAAAAAATAATTTATGAAGTTTCAAGTTTATGCATTTGAAATATTTTTCTAACATACCACTCTTTGAAATTAAAGTTTGTAAGAAACTGAAGTATGTTCTGAAAATTCAGAAATTGAAAACAAGTTAAAATAGAAAATCCTATTACTTTCCTGTTACAATTAATTCTTTTTCACATTTGTCAGAAAACGGATTATTAAACTGAGAAACTATCGCTTCGACATCAATGATTTTCATTTTATTATTATGAGTGCTTTCATAGGAAATTTTGAAATCGAAAAGGAAAGTCTGGAAAAAAAAAAAAAAAAAAAAAAATGCTTTTTTAAAAAATTAATTCTTGTTACACTACTGACATTTCCGTTTATTTTACTAATTTATTACTTTTCATACATACATAAGAAGAAAGTAATAGATTCGGGAAAAGTTTCGACTTCCAGTTTTAGATAGATTTAGTCGTTTTGCGATGTCTTGTGCATGATGTGACTATTTTAAAAAAAAAAAATTTTACGGTGTGTGTGTTGATCATAATATTTGTGGATCACGAATCAATTGAAGAAAAAAAAAAAAAATAGTTCTTTAGTTGGAAATTGGCCTAAACTGGTGCTGATTACATTTGTGCATATATCGCTAAACAGCATGTTGCATAACCCTGTCATTTCTCATATTTTTTAACATGGCCGTATTAGCCGACGAGCATGACCTAGGACCGAACTTGGCACCTACTGTCTTCCAGTTTTGAGTGCAGAACTTCTAGACTACTGATGGGGCACTACTGTATTTGGTTTTATAATCAAAAATAACATCTCAAAGATTTTTCAAGTTTTTGAAATTGTGTTTTTTATTCTTATTTAATAGTTAGTTCACATGATGACGTGGATTTAAATCCTTTAAAAAAAGAAATATACCACTTAAAACTAATTTACATGTTTATGTCATATTTAAAACGTGAAAATAAACGCAATTCTTTCTTATAGTCTCGAAATATCTTTTTAATTCTCTTAAATAAATAATATAAAATATATTTTTATAAAAAACTATTACGTGAATGTATGAAATAAAATAAAAGTTTATATTTGAAACGGATTTGACTAAAACCCTCTATAATGTGAAGATATTTAAACGGTGATTCTACAGATGAGAAACAGCAACATTACATTTGTACTATTCATTAGTAATTAGTTTATTATTATTTTCTTATATATATTTATAAGTATGTTTCATTTAAAGTTAAATACATATTGAAGGATATGTTTTAGGGGACTGCCCTTAAATCCCCTGATAAACATTTTATCAGGGGGATATATTTTTATGCCAGTAAAGTACTACCGACAATAAACATTCAGTAAGTACGACACATAATATATAAAGTTTTGATTTTTTTCTGTAGCCCAGTAAATAATTATTAAGTATGCGCACTTTTTTTTTCTAGAGAAATACTGCTATTAAGAGACTTGGTAATGCATGTTAATTTTATTATATTAAAATGCACCTAAAAGATGTCATTCTTAGATCGTCGTAACATATACACATTCGTTTGTTTATTCGTATTCATGAACCACAAACAATGTATTCGAAACTATACAGTTAATTTGATTTAATCATATATATTTCTATTTGTTCCAAATTTTAATCCGTAAATAGCTAATTACACTGCTCTGAAAAAAAAAAAAAAAAAAAAAAAAAAAATAGAGATCTGATGCCATTTTTGCGGATTCTTATGTAAAATGACCTCATGAATCCGAATATGACTCCCATTTTGCCCAGTCACCCACGCACCGTTTTCTTGATACTCCACCACCTCCCTCAATTTACTTCCATTCGATAATTTTATGACCATGAGATATGGAGAATGAAAAATAAATGATTTGACGCCTAAATATATATATATATATATATATATATATATATATATATATATATATATATATATATATATTTATAAGGTTTAAAAAATAACATTAATAACAGATTTAAAAAAATCTATATGAGATATGTAAGGCATAATTTCAGTGGCAAATTCCTACCAAAATTTTTCCCTTGCCGCAAATGTTCATATTTTAGAATTTTCCAACTCTTTAGCCCCTCATAAGATATTTAATGGTTAAAATAATCCCCCCCCCCTCCTAAAAATCAAATTTATAGCCATAAAATCACCGAAAAATGATAAAAATAGGGGGTCATACCTAATAAACGGTGGGTGATAGGGCAAAATGGGCGTCCTATTCAGATTCAGGAGGTCATTTTACATAAGAATATGCTGAAATGGTGCCAGAGGCAATTTTCATGCCGAGCAGTGTTACCCGTTGCGCTGTACTAGTGCGACTTTAAACCCAACCAACCAATCAATCGAATTTGAATCCAATCGGATGATTTTTGTAACTGCTATCATCGTACATAATAACGTACATACATAAAATAAAGACATTTCGGATGCTAACAGGGTAGTCTCGATTACGTTTAACTAATTTTGATTATCAATGAACATAAAATTTCCACTTTAATTATTTTCATGTGCTTGATAATGAAACTTTCATTTATTTCATTTAAATTAGTTTTGTCAAATAAGCTCGAAATCCTTCAAAATATATTACCTCATCTTGACAGTAAAAATATTGCTGGAATAAACATAGCTTCTGATTTTTAGAAACAGATGAGGTCTGGAAATTAAATAAGACAGATTTATTTACCTGGTGATATATAAGCGGCAAGAAAACAGAAAGTTCCTGCTCAGCAAATGCAACTTGCCTGTATAGCCAATAAGCGTGAACTTCCTTTAAGAATACAAAATGATTCGTGGTACGTTATCTGACAGATTCCTTTTAGTGGATTTTCTAACAGATACATTACGTAATGCTGTGGTCTATTTTTATCGTTCAGGGGAGATCAGGATGCTTTCCGTTTCGAGTAAGATATTGAAGAAGATGTTTATTTTATTTAGAATTTTTATGCAAACGATTTGCAGAAATTTTTTTCAAGTCATATCACTATTATTATTATTATTATTATTATTATTAAGTTTTATTTGAAAGGTTTCTTCAGTTTAATATTATTTTATTCTCTTTTATTAAAATTGTTAACAAATTTGGAATTCTGTATTTATTTATTTATTTTTAATTACATTTCTTTTAAAATCAATAATATTTTCCAACTATTTTGCAAAAAGGACATTTTTTTGTAACTGTTATTTGGGTTGTTACTTTTTTTATTATCATCCTAACCTACTAAAGGCATAAATAACCATGTAAATCTTTCTACATATAATTTAATAACATCAACAAGCGTTTAACGTCTTCCAAAAGAATTTGAAAGTGAACGATAAAAAGCAGGTACAATATAAGGAATTATAATTAGGCAGTTATTATGTAACTATTTATTTATTAAATGAATAGCTGAAACTGTGTCATTACTGTTTGGATAATAAATGTAACTCAATTGATTAAATATTAATCTATTGATATCATTTATGAAATTATCGTCCGACCAGTAAGATTGAGAGTCAATTTCAGAATAATATCGTTTATGCTACACTGTGGCATATGACGCTTGTAAATTAGTCCGTCATCACGAAGTTTATTGCAGCTAGATGACGGTTTTGATGCTTGATATTTTTATTTAAAATTACCAATCATTTTTAAGATATTTTGTTATAAATTTGATCAGCGACAAGTATTTCATTTTTTAACGATCGAAGAAAAATTGTACAGCTTTAGGTAAAATAAAATTACTTACTCACAGATTAAAAATGAGATAATTACTCTAACGGAAAATAAGTCATTTGACTAAAGACTAAACACCATTTTTCCAGATTAATTATTTTGAAACACTTAAATCAAAACTCAGTTTTTAAAAGAAGTTTATTTCGAGATTAAAATGAAAATACATTTACAAATTCATTTTGTATTTATTTGCTTCCAACGTTTTTTTTAACGTTTTTTGCAAAACTATCTCCAAACAGTTTCCAAAGAATGTAAATGAAATATGGATTCAATGTTAGTAAATATAATTATTTTAAATTAAACCTATTAAAAATTAATTATATATATTATTAAAAAGTAATAAATTTAAACATTTGAAGAAAAACTGAAATGGAATTGCAAATATATATATTTATTTGATGGTTCTGTGGAATATTTTACAATGAGAGAGAAATGCGCTTTAAATGTATTGATTGCAATTAATTTTAATAAACGATTTCCTTGATGCAATACATGGAGAAAGTTTTAGAATACTAACATAATATTTTTTTATTCGTTTTTGTGTTTATTGGAAAAATACGGAAAATGAAAAAAATTGTATTTAATAAATGTATATTTAGTTCATAAATATGCATTAGTAGTATTTTTATCTGATAATTAAAATGTTTAATCATTACGTTAAGTTTTTAATTATTATTAGTGCCGAGGACTATTAGTCTCAATCTACGGATTTTTACGATACCTGTTTTACGATAGTTGGGCATTTATAGAAATCGGAAATATAATTGAATAATTTGAAAGCAATGCTATAGTTTGAAAAAAAAAAAAAAAAAAAAAAAAAAAAAACTAATAGTCCTCCGTTCTAAACTAAATTCTGCTTTTGCCAAATTTTCATCAAAACCCCCCTTTTTTTTTTTAAGAAAAAGAAAAGAAATTAATAATAATCAGTTTCGAAACGGACAGTATCGAAATTTTTTTTTTTTTTTTTTTTTCTTTTTTTTTTATAATTTCTAATTAGGAAATAAAAAGTGCACCACATTCAAAATGAAATAAAAAATAAAATAAGATTTACAAATGGACAATATTTAAGCTCGTGGACTCAGTTCAATGATATAATAAGAAAAAATGACAACATTAGTCTAATCAGATTGTCTTTTTTTTTTTTTTTTTTTTTTTTTTTTTTTTTTTTTTTAGTAGTTCTGTAATTTTTTTTTTTAAGAGATATTAGAGATATTTAACCTTTCTTATATTCTTAATGCAATATAATCTGTTTGATGCAAAAAAAAAAAAAGTGTCTCCTAAAAATTACCTTGCATTGAATTTAATACTCTGCATGCTATGAACAAAAAAGTGGCGAACTATTTCGCCAATATTTAAAGTATTCTTTATATCTCCGTAAATATATCCGATAGCCCCATAAAGTTGAATGTGGAGAAATAAAAGCAATCTTAAAGTCACATACTACAGCCAGAAATACATTTCAAGCATGACTTTCAGTTTGTTGTTTATTTTTTACAAGTTCACTTTTTATTTCGGAGGAGAACTTTCCTTGAAATATATGAGATATACCTTCATTGTAACACTACTTAATTTTCAAAATAGTTCAGTATTAACTTTTTGAGAAATTCGTTAAAACGTCTGAAATCCAAAGTGTTCGGTCATTTATGGAAAAGTAGTGTATGAATCATTTTTGTGCAGAAGGAATATTTCTGTAAAACTCTCTGCGAATCCATTTATGCAATAAAGGAATTAAAATCAGCAGATATTGCACTTGTCGAAATTATTTTTTCTTTTATACTTGTATAAAACGTGTGAGTATCTATTTCCGATATTTATTTATGGTACATGCAGTAGAATTATCTGACGCTCGGATACAGAATTGGGAATAATTATAATTTGTACAACCGAAATCGTCGGGTCGGATAAAATTGTATTGGATTCTAGAAAAGAAAAGAATTATGTCAAACTGACTAGTAATTCCGGATATTTTTTTTTTTTTTTTTTGTGAATTTTAAAATAACTTGTAACCTAAAAATTTTCAGAGAGGGTATGTGTTCACGTTCAGTGTCCCATTCCCCTAATAGGTGAATTTCATGTACAAAAAAGAAAAAAAAAAAAAAAGAAAAAAAATGAATGAAAATGATTTAATTCATCACCTAAACAAGACATAGATTTAATCATTAAAAATTATCACAATTAACTCAATATAATCTGCGTAATAATTTATAATTTTCCTTAAACTGTTATTGTAAAAATCCATTACTTCTCTATCAAAAAGAATCGACAATCATGAGAGTTAATTCATTTTGTTTGTGAAATTTAATATAGTAACATATATTTCCTCAATGCCATCAAATACTTTTTTTTTTTTTTACTTGAAAAAAAAAAAAAAAAAATATATATATATATATATATATATACTTTCAAATTGTAATTAAGTTTTTAGGAAACTGGAGTATGTTCCTCAAAATAAAAACGAATAGTAAAAACGATAATAAAAAAGATAATAAAAACGAATTTTTATTATCAATGATTTTTATTTTATGAGTGTTTCTTTAGAAAATTTTAAACTGGAAATGTAAGTTTGAAATAAAAAATGTATTTTTAAAAATTAATTCCTGTAACATTGATGAGATGAAAATTTATTGGTACTAACTTATTTGAAACTATTTTTGAATCACAAAGAATTTTCTTTAGTCTTTTCAAAATTTGAATTGTAATAAATCTTTGTACAGAAAAAAAAGTACAGAAAATGAAATCCATGTTTCAAATGTACAGAAAATGAAATCCAAAAATCTACATATTCTTTTCCATATTCTATAGTAAATACAGTTTTTTTTACACATGTGTGTGTGAGAGAAAGAGGGACAGAATATTCTATCGCACATAAGATTTAAGTTTTGGGAAAGCATGATCTAAATAGGATTGTATGTATTTAGTTGCGCAGTTTTAGAATGTATGGTGCATTCTTTTTATTTTAAGTTTTATACAATATCTGAAAGTTGTCCTTACCAGAAAAGCAATTATGTTTCATTTTTTATTCTTGTTGTCTGTGTGAAGGAAATGCTAATAAACATAGTTATTATATTAGAAGGAGACTTGGTGCTGGATTCTTAAAACCAAGTAAAAACTACAACGTCTAGAATACCAAAAAGAAAAATAATGGGAAGCAGACAGCTGTTTAGGTAGCATTTAGCGAACCGTCTTCAGTGCATAAAGAAATGAAATGCTCTTATATATAGGAAAGGGATCGAATTCTGATCAACCAATGGAATTACATGGAATGAAGCGGACTGGCTAATAGGAATTTAAAAAACAGTGGTCGTGAAAAATGTAGAATAAATTAAGAAAATGTGGACTGAATGTAAAATTCCCAACAATCAGACAAATGGGATAGAGCGAAATCACAATTAACAATATTTTAAAGACTTTTATAGCTATAAAAAGCTTCAAAGAAATCGAGTTCATGTGTGAATTTAGGCTTGCAAATTGTTTTAGCTGAATCAAATTTTAAAATATGATTTTCCTTACAGCATTGCTTATAAATACCCGATTTATTGATTTATTGCTTAAGGACGTAATTAATATGTTATTTTAGGCGGAATTTAAGGCTGCGTTTATTTTGGCCAATGTATGATAAAGATAGGAATTTAATTAATACATTGATATCTTACAACGTATGATATCTGTCCAATTAATGATATGATTAAATTTGATTCAGCTAAAATAATTTGCAGACCTAAATCCACTCACGAAATCGATTTATTTGAAGCTCTTTATATCTATAAAAATATTGTTAATTGTGATTTCGCTATACCCCATTTGTCTGATTGTTGGAAATTTTACATTCACCCACATTTTCTTAATTTCTTCCACTTATTTTTGTTTTCACAACCAGTGTTTCTTAAATTCCTATTGGCCAATCACCCACATTCCACGTAATTCAATTGGTTGATTAGAATTCAATCCCTTTCCTGTATATAAGAACACTTCTCTCTCATTTCTTTATGCAATGAAGATTTTTATATTATTAGGGGAAAATAAATTATTATTTTATAATTGTTGATATTTATAAACCACATTTATATAAACGAAATCAATCGTGTATATTAAGAAGAATAAGTTAAATGAATCAACAGAGAGGTTATCACCTTGTATTTATAATTAAACAATACAGAGAAATATGAAAATATTCATATAAACTTGAAAAGAAGTTCTAACAAAAAGCCTTTCAAAATACAAACGAAATAATATCAAAGATTATTAGACGGATATATAGAGAAATTTTAATTTAAATAGTTAAAACTATTTTCCTTTAAGAATTTGTGACTTGTATTAAGATTTTTTGAGCGATTTTAAACACAAGGTCACCTCTCTAAACTGATAACAAAAATTTCCTTTTTATTTCATGTCAAAAATTATTAGTAAATCTAAATTCTTAAATATGCCCTTCTAATAAAGCACTTATACAATTCTATCTGTGGCGACTTCTTTTTTGCACCTGGTTCTTTTCTTCCTTTAAAATCATCTTGAGACACATTAAGACACTGATCACGCTTTGTTTACTTTTAAACATTTTAAATTTACTTACGGCACAAACATAAAATACATAACCAACACATAAATTAACATCAAGTAAAGTATTTTAAAAACACCATATAGAATTGAAACGTTAGTCCATCTTGATTCACATACGCACACGTGTTGCCACATTTTCGTACCAAACTTTTCAGTTCTTGTTTTGGAATACTCTCGAAATCAGAGGTGCGGCGTTCACACTATCTAATACAGTAAAATTACTTAAATTTCCAGAAAGTTTTACCATCGTAAAGAGATTACTTGAACTTTTCTCAACAAACTTCAGGGAATTACTTTACTTACATATGGATTATTACCATCAGATACTGTATAGAATAGGTTTGATGTGAATATAAAAATTTTCAAATTTATGCGTTAATAATATATATATATATATATATATATAATAAATATTTACATAATATAACATTTGTCGCGTGTTCTTATAGTAAAAAGTACAGTAAAAAAGATTTGACTTGAATTTAAATGGTGAGAAAAGGTACTTGAAGCTGAAAATAATGATATATAATTTTAGTGTATAAATTTGTAAAGTCAATTGGTATATATGACATTTTGAATTTCTAACATTTAATTTTTTCTCGTTATAAACATTTGAATGTGTATTCTTAATTTATCAATTAAAGATGGCATTTCACTATCTTTGTTTGTCAAATGTTATTGGTAAACATCCGTTCTTAACAAAATCGCACTGGTCCCCGTAGAGGGAAGGACTAGTACAGTTGTATTTGTTATACTAAACTTTATTCACTTTTAATGACCTTTATCAACATATCATAAAGTGATTACATGACCTTACTTTACAGACTACAAATATATTTACACACATAGTTCTTTTTGATTAGATACTGTAAGAAATTTTTTCAATGTGAAAATGAATATGTTTTAAATTCAAACATTAATACAAAAATAAATATTTATGCAACACAACAGACATTCTGTAAGTAATCTAAAAACATCCATAAGTCCGATATTTATGTAAATAAATATACCAGAATATCAAATTTCTATAACAAAGTATAAAACATATGTAGATCTAACGAAAATATTTCCCAGATGAGAACTACGAAAAGAAAAAGAAAATGTGATGGTGAAAACGTAAAAAGAAAATTTTGTTTATTTGCACGTATGTCGAAAAATAAAATATGTAGGAAGCAAATTTAAAAGTTATAGATGCTGGGAAAGTATCAAATTTGCAGTAAATTTTACTTTTGGTTCTTCATGCACTTTATTATTTCAAATATATATATATATATTTGATTTAGAAGAGTCCGTTTCTAAAACTTAAGGACAATATCTAGAAAAGATGAAGCAGTATCGAATTTATTTTAACAAAAAAAAAAAAAAAAAAGTTCATATCAAATGCCAAATAGATCTTTTTGGTATATAACATGTTATTTACTGTGAAAAAAAAAAAGTCATTGATGTACAAAAAACAAGAAATATAAATAATAATATACATTAGTAAAAATAATAATAATAATAATAATAATAATAATAATAATCAAGTTTGTTTTGTTATACAAAATATGTTATTATTCTGATGCAGATTTTTGTGTAATTTAAATTTAATTTAAATATAATTAAAAGTGCCATTAAAATATAATTACTAATACAAGTATAAAATATTAATTAATAACATAAGTATATAATATAATATTTACAATTCCCATGTAAGCAAATTTAAAATTTTACGTAAAAAAAAAAAAATACTTTAAAATTAAATTTAATTCTAAATTAAAAATTTTCTGTTTCATGAGCTATAAATAACTTTATTAAAATATATTACTGACCATCAAATATACAGAATTTGAAGAAAGTTAAAAGTTGTAAAATTTACACTATGCAGACGCTTAAATATAAAACGGCTGTTTAGGAGATATTAACGGACTCAAAGAAAGTAATAAGCAACAAATATGGAAACTGCAAGCCTCAGTAAAATAATTTAGTATATATAAAAAAAAAAAAAAAAAATAAATAAATAAAAAGTAGATTTTTTATCCCTAATTGATGAAATTAGATTTTTCTTTTTCTATTCTCTTTTTTTTATCGTGTAAAATCTGTGATACTAACCTTTACATTCAGTACATCAGTATTAGCCATGCATAAATTTACTCACACCATAGTTATAATACATTTAAGGTATATATATATATATATATATATATATATATATATATATATATTACGGGCAATGTAATTATTTAGGTCAGTATTCATAAGGCTTGGTTATTATGAATAACGATCATTAAAATTGGGCAATTTGATAAATTTGAATTACTTTACGATAATTTCTCACATTGCCCGGTCATTATAAATACCGCTATTATTTCTTTGGGCACTTTGATTAATTGACAGCAATGGGACAACCACGTGCGTGTGGTGTGATTCTGGCTGGCCAATCAGCATTCATTTTCAGTCGCTTGTCGCCTGTGCCGGTACCTGTGGCTTGCGTCGCGTTATTTACGTTTTCCGGTTGTCTTTGGATGTTATTTAGCTTATGTGCGACAAATGCTTATTGATGTACGTCTTAAATTGACTTTGGGTTCTGTTTATTTAGTGTTAGTGATTTTTCTATAAAATAAAATGCAGGAACAGTTAGTAACCGATGTCAGTGACATGAAGCATCGTCTTAATGAACGTTTGGATGAATTATGTTCATCAAAAGCTCAGAATACACAAATTCTCACAAAGCCACAATACTTGGAGTTAATAGAAAAGGTTAAAACATCTAGAAGCAAAGTGGTAAATAAAAAACCCGAGGATTATCAGCGTTTACGTAGGTTTGACGTAATGACTATTGGAGAGAAGGAAAAGTTGATAGTTCCTGTAGAGGAAGGTAAAGAGGAGATAAGATTTTACGTACATCGGGAAGAGATATTTCAACTCTTACATGATGCACATATAGCAATTGGGCACGGTGGTCGAAACCGTATGGAAAAGGAGCTAAATTCAAAGTATAAAAACATTACAAGGGAAATGATTGTTACATATCTAAATTTATGTATGACCTGCGAAAAAAAACACAGTGTGCCAAAAAAAGGTTTAGTTGTTAGACCAATACTAAGTAAGAATATGAATTCAAGATGTCAAGTCGATTTAATTGACATGCAGTCACAAGCTGATGATCAATATAAATTCATACTTGTATACCAAGACCATCTTACTAAATTTATTCAACTTCGACCTCTTAAAAGCAAAAGAGCAGAAGAAGTAGCTTATGTGCTTTTGGATATTTTTGCAATTTTTGGTGCGCCCAGTATTTTGCAAAGTGATAATGGGAGAGAATTTGCTAACAGTACTATTAGCGGTAGCATGTGGCCCGAGTTGAAGATGGTGCATGGGAAGCCCAGACACTCTCAAAGTCAGGGTTCCGTAGAATGTGCGAATCAGGACGTGGAAAATATGCTTTGTTCGTGGCTAGAAGACAATAGCACCAGGAAATGGTCAGAAGGCTTACGTTTTGTACAGCTAATGAAGAACAGTGCTCATCATAGTGGCATCAACTATACTCCGTATGAGGCCATGTTTGGGACAAAGTTAAAAGTTGGTCTAAAAAGTTTTTTACCCAGAGACGTTCTGCATAATATAAATTGTGAAGAGGACTTAGAAGTTCTAGTAAAAGATCAGAACAATTTACAGTCTGTAGAAGAAGGTCCACTGCAAAATAAACCTGAGTCACATGTGTTAGCGGAGCTACCAGGTCCAAGTCAACATGATGAGGAGGAACTACTTTCTCTTGATAGTTATGTTCAAACTTCAACTTTGCTAGCTAAACCAAGCCCTGATTTACATAATAAAGAATTTGAAGAATCTTTCGGGCATGAAGATTCCCCGGAAGAACCCTATGTGAAAAAAAGGAAAGCCGACATATTAAAAATTAGGCAGATTTCAGCAAGCAATTTAAAAAAACAAGCTGAAAAAATGGTTCAAACTTCTAACTCAAAATACCCTGATGCTAAGAAAAGGTGACACAGTTAGAGTTCGAGTCCCAGATGTCGACAGAGGTCGCACCGATGGAAGAAATATTTTGGCATTTGTTCTTGAAGTAACAGATACTAATCTGTATAAATTAGGCACGAAACACGGAATTCTAAATCAACTTTATGCCAGGAACCAATTTACAATATGTAATGAGAAGTTTATATATAGGCGAAGATATTCCACAGACAGAGATTTCACTAAGAGAATGTGCAAGATTGTCATCCAAGACAGGGGGGCAAGCCTATAGTCGATGTGGCTGTAAAGGTGGCTGTAAATCCGACAAGTGCAAGTGTCGTAAAGAAAAAAAGCTATGTAACTCGAAATGTCACCAATGTGGAAGCTGCTCTAATAAATAGACCCTCTATGTATTGCTACATATTGACATTTTGTGTAAATATAAATTTGTAAGTACGTACATATCTAATACATTATTTTTATTTGGACTTAAGTTTTGTTTGTACTTATTTCATCGCCACCGGTTTGTTTGTCAGCATGTGAAATTTTATTTGTTATTTTTTGTTTGTTACTTTGTCAGTTAGGTATGTAAAAATTTGTTATTTTTTATAAGAAATATGAATAAAAATGATTTTTAAATTGCCCACTTGACTTTTAGCATTATACATAATGACCGGGCAATGTAATATTTGCAACATAATTTATCATTTTGTCATATCCTTTTGGGCACTTTTTAAATTGCCCGGGCATTATAAACAATGCCCAATTATTTACATTGCCCGTAACATATATATATTAACTAATTCTTATATGTAAGCATTCTTTTAAATTTTACTCAGAAATCAGTGTGCGTAATATAGAAGTTGATGTATTTCTTAATTAAATGAATAAAATTTACTCCGTAAATATTTTTGGGTTAAGGGGAATTGGCACTACTGAAGGTTTTATATAAAAGCTTATACTTCAATTCAATATTTAGAAATGGAATTATGTTAGGTTTGTTCAATAACCTATGTATTCAGGCAATAATTTTAATATTATTTAGTATATTATTTACAGGTTTGAAATCTTTAAATTGCGTTGTTTGCATTTTTTCACGAATTTAAGTTCTTTAAAATGCTAAAACTTCAACTGATATATAAGATAAGATTTAATACTTATTTTGGAACCAACTTAAATAGAACCTGCTTAATTGAACCTACATAAAAGAATTAGTGATGGATTTTGAAATCCATGAATTAGTTTTGGGGAAAAGAAAAATTAAAAAGTGCTTGTCTATGTAAAAATTTGAAAAAAAAAAAAAAAAGATTTTTCTCATATTTCTATTTTTAATAATTTTTCCTTCAAAAATATCGCAAAATTCATCCTCTATTCTTTCACGTAGGTTCTGTTCAATAATAAAAAAATATATTAATTTTTTTCTTAAATATATTTAGACTTTTGGCATTTTGAAGATCATGAATTCATGAAAAAATGCAAATTGGGCAAACGCAATTTAAAGATTACAGGTCTGTAAAAATATTCATAAAAAAACATAAGAATTTTCGCTTGAATATACAGGGTGATTCAAAAAAACGTGGACAAAATGATATGGCAGATCAGTCATACAACAAGGATCAAAAATTGCATAGGAACACAGGGTCGCAAATGCCTGTAGAAGATGCTAGAGCCACGAGAAGGCGTTGCAATACAAACACGAACTGAGCAAACGGAGATTGTGTTCATTCGAGTTCTGGATGCGTTGGGCATAACATGGATAGTTACACGCACCGCAAAATGTCTGACATGCATTTAATTTAAGGCATGGCCAACTGCAATGGACGAGAAGCCTTGCGAATGTATCGTGAGAAATGTCCTGGTATAAAGGTGCCTAGCCGCTCATTCTTTGCCACTCTGCATCGACGATTGTGCGAAATCGGCTCGTTCGACGTGCACAAGCCGGATGCTGGTCGCCAACGAATAACTCCGACAGTCGATGTTGAAGAAAGAGTTGTCTAAGAACTCCAGCGTAATCCTTCAATGAAGACTCGAGTTGTATCCCAAATGACCCATATCCCCCAAGCTACCGTCTGGCGCGTTGTACATGACGAAGGACTACATCTTTATCATTTACAACGCGTCCAGGCACTGGAACCGGGAGACTACAACAATCGTATGGATTTTGCGTTTTGTTTTTTGCAAGAAAGTGCTGCAGACCGAAACTTCGCAGCAAGTGTTCTCTTTACGGATGAGGCTGCGTTCTCATTAGAGGGTGTGATGAACTTTCACAACCTGCATACGTGGGCGGATGAAAACCCGGTGCTGCATGTCCGCATGGAGCACAATGAAAATTTCACGTTAACGTGTAGGCTGGCATTGTAGGAGACTGTTTACTTGGTCCGTACATTCTCCTAGAAAGACTTAACGGTCCCATTTATCTAACATTCTTGCAAGAGGTTCTACCAGAAATGCTGAATGATGTTCCGATGCCTATTCTTCAACGCATTCGATTTCAACACGACGGAGCTCCTGCACATTTCAGCACAGATGTCAGAGCACAACTGCAGGCTACTTTTCCTGGCGGCTGGATTGGTTGCGGTGGACCAATCGCATGGCCACCACGATCACCAAATCTATCTATTTTTTCTTATGGGGATTTTTAAAAGGACTTGTGTATGAAACACTTGTTGTAACGCCGGAAGACTTGGTAGGAAGAATCGTTGTGGCAGCAAGATGTGTTCGAGATACACTTGGTATCTTTGAGAAGGTGCGGCACTCTATGCAACGTAGATGCCAGGCGCGTCTCGATGCATCTGGCAAAAACTTTGAGCATCTCCTGTAGGCTGAACATTTGGCTTGCATTAGTTGCATGTGAGTGAGTAATTATCAATAAAATGATCTGGAATGGTTTGTTTCTTCTCTTTGTGTTATGTATTGTCAGGTTTATAAACCTGACATGATTGTCTTAAAGCTTCAAAGTTAAGCAGAGTTGAAATAATAGAGTCCAGTGGAAACTGTATTGAGCAGGTAAAAAGAAATATGACAAGTTTTTCTTTTAGATAAAATCATTTATTTAAAAACTAGATTGATTTATCTAGTGAAATAAAAATATGGCAAACGAAAATAAAAATTATAATACATTTAGACGATTCGTTTAATATTCTTCAGGGCAGATATAATAGTACAGAGTAGTTACTGAAGCCTATACTATTACTGAAAGAAGCTTAAAAATTTGCAGTTTTAAAATAACTATCATCCTCGAATTAATCTAAAAATATTTACTTAAACCTCATCTGAAAAACAACAGCTTTCTACACAAGCTAATATTGTCGAGGTTATCAAGGAAAAATTTAAACTGAAATATACAAACTACGTTTCATGCCTGCTTCTTTATTACCGGGATTCACATCGGCATCAACACGGAAAAAGCCACACGATTGCTTTTCTGCTACGCTACTTATTCAATTCAAGCAGATGACGTAGACTTATGTCATTTGCATACGGATAGCTTCGGCTATCGTATTAATATTTTATGCTAAAATGAATTTTAAATCAACTATAAGTTTTTAAATATTTATTAACTTAAAATTATAAAAGTAAATAGAAAATAAATTACTTAGATTTTAATAACCATCGGTTTTAATAAAAAAGGAAAAATAGTTAAACTAAAGAGGGAGTGAAACTGAATAAAACATTGAGTGTCAAGAACATACTAATGTTTTAAATTTGTAAACCTAACAATAAGCCCCCCCTCTTGATACTCAACCGAGACCATGAAAAAATATAAATATATCTGCCCTGAATTTACAAGTTCACATCATATTATTTGAGTAACAAAAAAAAACTTGTATGTAAAAAAAAACATAAGTTGACAGATTCAACAACGACTTGCTACTAATCGTCTTTCTTTAGTATATTTCAAGAGCAAAGCAATATAGTCCAATTTTTGCAATGCTACATTTCGAACTTATACAGAAAATTCTTCTTGCTATGAAGATATAATATAAATAATTAAGCATTGGCATGTACATAAATTAACCAATATGATATAAAACAAGTATATACATTTCGCAATATAATAAACACTTTCAGAAATACATCTGCATTTTCATATTAAAGAGAAAAACATTCTGTTTTCTTCAGAAATAAATAACTTAAAAAAAAAAAAAAAATAGAAATTCGTTTATTTCCTTAATTCTTTTCTTTTCAAAATTTACTCCTTTAATATACATGTTACTCAGTAGATGAAAATAGGCTACTTATGAAAAGAGATAACCCGTATTTTGTTAACGGTTTCGTGAAAATATCTGACTAATTATTTGCACTTTTAACATGTTTAATATTAAATATGTTTTTATAAATCAAATCCCTTATAAAAAACAATTTTACGTCAATGTGTTTTGTACGATAGTTTTCAATGGGAGATTTCACGAAATCTATAGCAGCCATGTTATCGACTAAAAGTAAAGATTTTTCTTTAGTACCCTGTATTAGTTTTTTATTAAAGCATTCTTCTAAAATTCTATCGAACCATAATAGTTCTTTTGCAGCTTCGGTCATGGCTACGAATTCCGATTCCATAGTACTTAAACTGATACATTTTTCCTTAAACGTTCTCCAAGCTACAGGTGAATTATCGAGTAAAATCAGCTGTCCCCCCATTGAAGTCCTATCGTCTCTGTTGGCCGCAAAGTCAGCGTCTGAATAAACAGTAATATGTGGTTTCCTGCACTCAAGTTTTAACTTTAAATTTCTGGTATAACAAACATAACCTAAGAGTTTTAACAGGCCATTCCAATGCATTATACCAGGATTACTTTGGAATTGGGCAAAAATATTAACCGCGTACGATATGTCGGGTCTAGTTCTATTAGAGAGAAACGATAAGCAACCTAAAATGCTTCTATAAGGATATTTTGACATTTCTATTGTTTCAGCGTTAGTTTGAGGACACTGAGATTTTGAGTAAATTATCCCTTTACTAATGGGGAGAGACGATATAGGAAAATTGAAATCTTTAAATCTGTTACATATTTCACTAATATATGAATGTTGATGGATAGTTAAATTTCCATTATTTTCCTCGAATTCTACACCCAATAGTTTACGGGTTTTTCCTAAGATTTTTAAATCAAAATTTTTACTCAATAAGTCCACTACTTCATCTATATGATTTTTAAATTTTGCAAACAATACAATGTCATCGACATACAATAATAAAATTACTTTCTTGTTAAAAATATAAACACAGTTACACCATGAAAATTTGTTAAAACCTATATTGATCAAAATTCTATTCATTTCGAAAAACCAGGCTCTACTACTTTGGTGAAGGCCGTATAAAGCGCGATTTAATTTACAAACGAATTTTTCTTTTCCAATCTCGATGAAACCCGGTGGTTGAGACATATAAATATGTTCATCGAGTGGTGCGTAAAGATATGCACCTTTAATATCCAGTTGTAAATGAGTCCATCCTTTACATGAAACTAGCAATGAAAAGAAGAAGCGTATTACTCCAAAGTTAACGACAGGGCTAAAAGTATCGTCATAACTTTCTCCTTTTATCTGTTTATATCCCTGCGCAACCAGTCTAGCTTTAAAACGAGCTATTTCCCCCCTTTCATTACGTTTAAGAGTGAAGACCCATCTACATCCTAAAATATTAGTATTTGGAGGTGATTTAGTAAGGTGCCATACATTACGTTCCCGAATAACATCCATTTCTTCTTTCATAGCCTGCAACCACTGATTTTTATAAGGAGATTTTAAGACCTGTTTAAAACTCGTTGGGATTTGATCTACGTCTAGTCAATCGTTTTTCTTAGTTAAATCAGGTTCAGTAAAATTAAGTTCATTATCTGAATCAAGTTCACTATCGGAATTAATTTCATCAGAATTTAAAGTTTGTTCTGCACTAGAACAAAATTTTTCATTAATTTTACCTACATATTTTTCTCTAGGACTGAAATTAAAAAGGTTTGGTTCATAAATTATACAATTTTTCTTACAATATTTTTTAACATCTTTATGACATTTTAAACGTTCAGTTTTTCCAAATTCACAATAATAAACGTCGATTCTGTCACTAGTTTTACGGGGTACTAGAGTTCTAAACCATACAGCCTCTCTGAGGGGGACTCGTTTAATTATATCTCGACTTGATTTAATTTCCTCGTCAGAGGAAGATTCAGAATGATCAGGGTAAGTCTGATAGATATTAATAGCATCTGAATGAGCATTATTCACGCCTTCTGAATCTGACCCCTCATCTGAACATAACCAACTTTCATTTTCACGGCCCATCACTGCTCCACTGTGCTCCCCAATATTTATCGGTTCTTCAATTTTAACATTAATTGTTTCTATTATTTTATTTTCATCTGGGAGCCATATCCTGTAACCTTTTGTACTAAGGGCGTAACCTATCATAATTCCTTTTTTCGCTTTACGGTCGAGTTTGTTTCTAAGTTGTTTGGGTACCCCTACGTATGCTGTTGAGCCAAAAGATTTTAAGTGCTTTACTGAAGGTTTATAACCACCATACAACTCAAACGGTGTTTTCTCTAAATCAGTATGACAAATTCTGTTCCAGGTATACGCAAAGTATAAAGCTGTGTCTGGCCAAAAACTTTTATTTAATCCACTTTCGTCTAAAACTGTCCTCATACCGTCAACAATAGTTTGGTTAAATCTTTCTGCAACAGAATTTTGTTCCGCTGAATAAATGTTAGTAAATTCATGTTTTATGCCTTTCAGCTCACAAAAAGATTTAAAATTATTATTTTGAAACTCTTTCCCGTTATCTGATCTAATAGCTTTTACCTGACAGTTTAAAAATCTCTCCGCTCTTGTTACATAATTTCTAAAGTTTTTAAATACCTCAGTTTTTGCTTTCATAGGAAATATTGTTACTTTACGAGAAAAATCATCGATAATTGATAAGAAATACCTTTGACCGTTTCGGCCAGTTATTTTGCATGGTCCCCATACATCCATATGTAATAACTCAAGAGGATGTCTAGACCTTATTTGACCATGGGGTTTAAAAGAAATTCGTCTTTGTTTATTAAGTTTACAAGTTTCACAAGAAGTTTCATTGACTTTTAATTTAGGAAGCCCCCTCACACTATCATATTTGCAAGTTCTGTCAATTAGTTTAGGACTAGCATGAGCAAAACGTCTGTGCCACATATTAAAACTGTCCTTTTGAGTATGTAAAACTTCAGTTTTTGTATCATGAGAGTTTCTTTTACTTGAAGTTTTAGAAACTTCAAATTTAACATTTTTCATTTCTTTGGATGGAATTTTTGGAAATAAATAATAAATACCATCATGCAATTTAGCAGTAAATAAAAATTGATCATATTTGTTAGTTACTTTAATTTTACCATTCCCCCCCTTAAATTTAGCTCCTGCAATATCCATCTTTGGAGCAGATATTAAATTTTTTCTCAATTTAGAGCAATACATTACATTAGTAAATGTTATATTTTGTTGACCAAATCGTAATTTAACATCACCAGTTCCTTCAATAGGAAAATCAATATTATCTATTGCAACAGCTAACTTTTCATTATACAATGGTTTAAAATTGGAAAACAAATTTTTATCACCACAAAAGTGATTACTCGCAGCCGAATCAAAAAGCCAATTGCTTTTGTCACACACATTTTTACTTAAATTAGCAAAAGTAAAAAAAACCTGGTTAGAGTCCTTTCTGGTTCGTCTCGGGAGTCTGGAACGGCCTCTTCTCTGGGAATGGTCAGGTTCTTTCTGGTTAGATCTCTCAGGACTGGAATCACTGGTAGTGGATACAGTTGCCTCTTGAGGTTTAGCTCGCCATGGTCTGTGAGGGGATTGAGCACTTTGCCTCTGGAAAAATGGAGACTTTCGGCGTTGATACACTTTCGAAGTTGATCTTGGCTCGAAGTTTTTCCTTGAATTTTGACAAAAACGACTGATATGTCCCGGAACTCCACAGCGGAAACAAGTCACATTTGATCTTGAATACTGTGTGCTGTAACTCTCAGTGAAAAGTTCATCACACTTATCTTGATTACGAAGTTCTATCCTTGATTCTTCACTAATTAATTCAACCAAAATGTCTTTATATACAAATTTATCATCAGGCCACCTAAGTATGCTCTGAACTATACTATCGAATTTCTCTGGGAGATAACGAAGCAACTGGAATGATAGATAAACTTCCTTCATTGGCTGATCAATTGCTTCTAAAAGTTCAGCTATTCTCATGAGTCTAGCAGCATACATATCAATTTTCTCGCCACTTTTTATTTTACATGAAAACAGTTCGCTGCACAACTGCATGTGGCGTGCTCGGTTATCAGGGTAAAAATGTTGTTTAAGTTTTTTCCATATTTCAGACGGATTCGTTAATTTCTCAATAATCCGACGAAAGTCCTTCTCAGTATTGAGGTATAAAATCGATAAAGCAAGTTTTGACCTCGTATTATAATCTTTTAATTCTTTCGGATCAGCTGATGGTTTCGGCTTTTCCTCAGTTCCGATTACGATATCCCAGGCGTTCTTTTCAAGCAATAAAAACTTCACATCAACTGCCCAGTTACAATAATTCGTAGCATTGAGTTTTTCTATACTATGCTGTATCATTGCCATTTTCGTTAACTGTATTGCCCCCCCCTCCCTTCTTAAAGATTCTTATAAAACTTTGGGACCAATACGCCGGAAGAAAACTTTACTTCATTAAACTTTGTCAGTTTAAAACTTTCACTTAAACTGCTCAATACTGGGCAATCGCCCATAACCAAATATGTCAGGTTTATAAACCTGACATGATTGTCTTAAAGCTTCAAAGTTAAGCAGAGTTGAAATAATAGAGTCCAGTGGAAACTGTATTGAGCAGGTAAAAAGAAATATGACAAGTTTTTCTTTTAGATAAAATCATTTATTTAAAAACTAGATTGATTTATCTAGTGAAATAAAAATATGGCAAACGAAAATAAAAATTATAATACATTTAGACGATTCGTTTAATATTCTTCAGGACAGATATAATAGTACAGAGTAGTTGCTGAAGCCTATACTATTACTGAAAGAAACTTAAAAGTTTGCAGTTTTAAAATAACTATCATCCTCGAATTAATCTAAAAATATTTACTTAAACCTCATCTGAAAAACAACAGCTTTCTACACAAGCTAATATTGTCGAGGTTATCAAGGAAAAATTTAAACTGAAATATACAAACTACGTTTCATGCCAGCTTCTTTATTACCGGGATTCACATCGGCATCAACACGGAAAAAGCCACACGATTGCTTTTCTGCTACGCTACTTATTCAATTCAAGCAGATGACGTAGACTTATGTCATTTGCATACGGATAGCTTCGGCTATCGTATTAATATTTAATGCTAAAATGAATTTTAAATCAACTATTATTTTTTAAATATTTATTAACTTAAAATTATAAA
The DNA here is from genome assembly GCA_963930645.1 of Salticus scenicus. Classification (NCBI taxonomy): domain Eukaryota; kingdom Metazoa; phylum Arthropoda; class Arachnida; order Araneae; family Salticidae; genus Salticus; species Salticus scenicus. Next base: position 283,689,014 of record OZ005652.1, on the reverse strand, counting down.
AGTAAATAGAAAATAAATTACTTAGATTTTAATAACCATCGGTTTTAATAAAAAAGGAAAAATAGTTAAACTAAAGAGGGAGTGAAACTGAATAAAACATTGAGTGTCAAGACCATACTAATGTTTTAAATTTGTAAACCTAACATGTATTATTTTAGACGCCCTGTAGCGGCTCCGGATCGCAGTTGCGACCCTCTGTTCCTATGCGATTTTTATCCTTGTTGTATGACCGATCTACCATGTCATTTTGTCCACGTTTATTTGAATCACCCTGTATATGTTATTGAAAAAACCTAATACAGTTTAATTTATTGGAAATACAACCTTTTGTATGAAACCTTCAGCGGTACCTAATCGAAGAGGCCAAGATGTCTCGAATAAAAATCGTCTAAGGGAATCCCTAAGTTTGTGGAAAAAAAAAAACATATATATATATATATATATAAGGAAGTTTATTAAGAAGATGTATTATCATTCAGAGACATTTGTATTTATACCTTTTTATTCTGAAAAATAGTTTCTGCCACTGCTGTTCATTTTGAACGTTTGCACTCCTATCTCCTCACGATCGTGTGTTTCTTAGCGTTGTGAGAGATATTGATGCTTGCGGAATAACACAAGGCATTTGTTTCTCTTGGTCTGCAATTCGCATCCCTTTAATTATCAAAGTTATCAATTAAAAACGTCGCTTAAATTGTTCTGAATTGTTCCTCATTTTAAATTATCATCCTACCTCTGTAGAATTTATCAAACAAAATATAATAATAGAACCGAGCAATCGACAATTTATATTAGAATATTCATAAAAAAAGGCCATTTTTAAAAAGGTCATCTTGATTCTTGTAGTATTTTTTAAGTGCTTATTACTAAATAGTATTTTGAACAGTCTTCTATGTGTAAGCAATTGTGCAAATCCTTTTTTGTCACAATGTTTAAAGTTTTAATTTTCTTTATTCCGATGTTCATTTAATTTTTATTATTTTATTTATGTGACACATTAAATATGGCGTATCACGTTACTAGCAGATATTTCTGCCAAAAAATGTGCCAAATTACTAATAAACTGTCAAATGTTAAGAAAAAATAAAAAAGTTTAAAAAGATGTCGACATATTTTATTTAAAAAGACAATGTAAAATTAAAAATTGTATATTTCAATTTGATATGAAATACGGGAATTTTTATAACGCAGCTCTGCTTCTGTTTTGTTATACGCAAACTTAATAGCCCTTCTAATCAATTAAAAGCAAAGTTGCAATTAAGCGAGTAGATTCGAACAGGGGTTGGCGAGCCAAGCGGTAAAGTGCGAAGACTACTTGTTAAATATATATATATATATATATGTGGGGTGGCCAACTTGTGTGGGCTTTAAACAGAAAACTAATAATTCACTTAATTATTAATCACTTAAAATTTAATAAAAGATTAAAGTACTTTATACAAATATTTACAAGATTATAGTTTAAATTAGTATTGAACGGCCGACTATAACAGTCATATTTAAACAGTCAAAGTTCTCAGTTTTTGTCAAAAGAGGATTACACATAACTTCTGATTTGATCACTTAAAAGTACGCACCCTAGTACAGAACATCATTTCAGCGAACTTTCGTCGTCCACAGATCAAAATCTATGCGTCCACACGTCTCAAAAGTCAACCGTCTACTCTCTTCTTTCCGGCAAGAGCTCTCCGCTCCCATCGATGAAATATGAAAATGTGTGTTCCGGAAGTGGCGTCCGTCTCACGTCACAGCTACGTCCTTCCTCTAAGATTCTGCGCTCGCCGTCAGCAGTGCTAGTTTATCCCGCTTCGAAGATACAGGCTACGGCAAAGGAAGCTGGGTAGTTTTGGATTCAACGGTTGTAGGAAGCAAGGGCCCGATACTATATATATACAATCCAGATGAAACGCAAAAAGTGTGTGCTATCGAAATTTTGCAGGTGGTTTATGTCATAAAACAGTAGACGAAATTCTACAAAGATTTATATTTGGATGAACATTGACATAAATGATTTTTATTAGACTTTTGCTTATATGGCCTAACAGGTAACACTGCTATCTTGTTGTTTCCCCATTTATAAAAAGAACTATATTTTACTTTCTATATTGTCTAAGTGCACTAGACTTGATTTTGAAATTACCATAATGAATAACTGTATTGATTCAATTTAGGTGCATATCAAGAGAGAGGGGGCGCTGCCATCCTGCAAAAGGTTATATCTCAGCTTTTATAGTATGTAACAGATTCATCTTTTATTTTATATCAGAAGTCAGGTGACAGTATATTACTCACGAATTTCAGATTACTATCTTAACATATATTGGTTAATATTCGACCAAAATTGCATAGGTAAAATGTTTAAGGTGCAAAAATGATTAAAATATTGTGCATAGTAACTGGTAGACGCATTGTTCTATAAAATAATATAGAAGGAAATTTCGTAGTGGCCATTTCATACTAGCTTTTCATTAGTTACACCCAATTTCATGTTTATATGTATATTTTTAAAATTTTCATTAAAAAATACTATTTGTTTGTAAGTATCAAATTCTAATTTGAAACTATTTAATTTTAGCATTTTTAATTTAAAAAAAAAAAAAAAAAAAAAAAAAAAAAAAAAAAAAGCTTAAAGTTAAAATGGATGGCTGATATGTACCCAACTTGAATAAAGGAAATATTTATTAATGGCTCACTCATATACCAAGTTTTTTAAATTTACATGATTAGAATAAAGTCTCCTTATTCACGTTGAAAATTACAACATTGTAGCGTCAACTAACAGCCGATATGCATTCAAAATTAATGGGTATAATTTCTCATATATACATTTTTACATATCAAGTTTTATTTCATTATAAATAATAGACCCTGAGATATAGCCTTCCATTAATTGGTAGAAATCGCAGTACCGTAACGCCACCTATCGACCGATATGCACCAAATGTTAATACGCAATAATTTAAATCAAGACACAGCTATATATAAATTTATACGAAATTTTGTGCAGTAGGTCTTAAGATACAATCTCGAAAATTTTTTGTTGCAAATACAGACAGACATATTCTTAAAATGGTTAAATCGTGTTCTGGACCTTTCAGAACGTGTAAATCTATCAAAAACCGTAAGTGGAGATTTTTTACAAAATAAATATTTTCTTTTTTCTTTTTATTTCCTTTTTCTCTTCTCTTCTTTTTTTTTTTTCTTTGTATAGAAGAATGAAAAATTCAAGGAGTAGAATAGGTATCACTTTCTCTTTTCCGAGAGGTTTATTACATAATTTCGTGATTTTGGTTCATTAAGTAACCTATGAATCAAATTATTCTAGATAGGTATATATAAGGATGGGTTCGTTTGGTAGCATCAGAGTGCATAAATTCCTTTTTCATGCCGTGTTATTCTTCTGTAAAGGGAGTGGAACGCTTAGAAGGTCTTATGGCCAAGACTTCTTTTGGCTCAAATTTGATACCTGGTTTCCCCCAAACCATTTGATGAAATTTATGGTTTTTAGGGGATTTGTCCAACAAAAATTAAATAACATTATTTATTTTTATCTTGAATCTCAAAATAAGAGTTAAACATAACAAATTATCCACTTTTGCGATCTGAATGAAATCCGTATCAGCATAATTCTTCATGAGAATTAACTTACGTATCAAATTGAATGTGTTTCCAATAAATATTGAAATAGATCTGGCAAATTGAGAAAAGTGCCGCATACCAGGAAAGAAAGGCATTAAACTGAAATCTATTTGATACAATTTCACATTTATGAAATGTGTTGTAAATAAATGTTATAAGAGCATTAATATAAATTTATACATGTTTACCAGGTCGGTCCTATATCGGTAAAATTGTAGAAAAACTTTCGGCTTTACGAATTTTGTGAATCGCAATTAAAAACACATGATGCCATTATCTTGAATCTTCAGGAATATAAAATACATTTCTTCCCTCTTAATTTTAATGAAAAGTTTGTCCCGAAAGCAAAAAGGCTGTGGGGGGAACAGTAAAAAGAAAAAAAAATAATTGCAAGTTCTTTGTAAAAATTAATGCTTTAAATGCATTGAATCTGTATCATATAATTTTAATGCTTCTTTTAATTATCTCTTTTAATTTGTATTTAACAGCACGAAAATTCATTAAAATATAAAGATTTCTTAATCACAATGAAAAGTTTTTCATACTTTTTTTTGTTTGAAAAATGCAGGATTCTCAATACAATGTCATTTTAGAAAAACTTGACAATTCCTTTGTATACTACAATCAGAATATAAAACTGTTAAATATTTGATGAAATAAAAGCATTTTTACTACAGTCATTTGCAAAATTTTAAGACCAGTATACGATTTTCAGTATTTTAACACACTGCATCATTTACGCAGATTATTGCATCATCTCATGTGCTGATTGCATCAGACGCATTCTACTGCTATAAATAAATTTGTCCGGCACATTTATTGCCAGTTATTTATTGGATTTTGTTGTAGACAATGCTGTTGTGTAATTACACTAGACGACATTTTTTTTTTTTTTTGGTGGGGGGTTTACAGAAATGAAATTAACTATTTTCAACTAATTTTGTAATGCAAGACTAAAAAATAATAGGGAAAATTCTGTAACACGTACAGTTTTTTTTTTTAAATGATTATTTAATTTGTACTGGAAGCAATGTACAAAAGTCTTTAGAAGATTTGCATTATTAATATGAATATTATTAATTTAGCATGGGAATACTGTTAATATGGATATAATATACATATTGTAGACTAAGTAGAACATAAAAACATGGAAAATTCACTAAATGATTGAATTGTTATTATTTGTTATTTTAAAACCAAAATACAAAAAATAGGCTTTTTTACGTTTTGTGTTAAATGTCTACCCCGTGAATTTAATATGAATAGTACAAATACAGCAAAACTTATCGGGTACTGTTTTACAAGCTCTACCCTGAAAACTTGCCGTTTTGAACATGAAACTTTAACTATAAAACAGCACAATCATACTTAACAAAGAATATCTGTTATCTAGTATACAAGAAAAAAAAAAAAAAAGATAAGGTACGAATACAGGGTTCCCAAACAGGGGTTGCTAGCAGAAAGGATGGCCAGGTGGCCCGGTTGATATCACGAAATGTTACCATGTGTGATACAGTCGGCAGCAAATGTATTTGAGCACTAGCAATAATCACTGTCTAAAAAAAGTATACTTAATACTGCTTTGTTAAATAAATCCTTGTAGAGCCATGTTCTTAGTCAGTCTAAGAACATGATTCGACAAGGATTTATTTAACAAAACAGTATTAAATATACTTTTTTGATATCGTAATTATTGGCTCGTGCTCGGATACTTTTGCTGCCGACTGTATTGTAAAAAACATAAAAAATTTGTGAAATTTGCCATTTCTTATACTTTAACAAAAAAAAATGGAACAAACATGGTTGCTGGGAGTCTGAGTTGCCAGGACTCTGGGTTGCCAGCATGAAGGGTAACCACCTATGATACTGTGAAAATGATAAAAAAAAATCGTGAAAATTGCCATTTTCTGATACTCTAACAGAAAAATGTGACGTGGTGGGACTTTTTTACTTGCAGATATTTAAATAAAAATTGTAATTAATAATAAAAATAATAATTTGACCGTTGTTACGGAACCACTGTAGACCAGTGTTATTGTAATGGGTAAAAAACCTTCACTTACTGTTACAAAATGATCTAAAATATTGAACCTGCATAAAAATGGATTTTCAGAACGTCAAATAAGTTCCAGGATAAATGTGACCAAGACAGCTGTGCATCAAGCTATTAGTAAATTTAAAATTTCGGGAAAATTTTTGTACCTTAAGAGTCTTTTTTTTTTTTTTTTTTTTTTTTTTTTTTCATACATGGAGTAAGTCGAGGTTTCCTTGCAGGTTTATGAGATGATAAACCAAAATCTGTGGCTCAACATCTTTAAATACTACTTAAACTGACGTTGGTGCTATTTGAAGCCAGAGAATGTCTAATCGTATTGCAGGAGGTTCTTGAATCTCGTACGACCATTCTTCTTATCACATTATCATCACGTGCACTCGTTTTTCTAGGGTGACCGCTTCTCTTGAAGTCCACAAATTTTCCCGAAATATTAAATTAACTAATAACTTGATGCACAGCTGTCACATTTACAATCAAACTTATTTGACGTTCAGTAATTCCCATTTTATGTAGGGTCAATATTTCTGACCATTTTGTAACAGTAAATGAAGGTTTTTTACCCATTACAATAATTACACAACAGCACTGTCTACGACAAAATTCAATGAACAACTGACGATAAACGTGCCGGGTACCTTTATGTATAGCAGTAGAATGCGTCTGATGGAATCAGCACATGAGATGATGCAATAATCTGCGAAAATGATGCAATATGTTAAAATACTGAAAATGAGCTACTGGTCTTAAACTTTTGCAAATGACTGTAAACAATTTTTAACTTCGCATGTCTCACAAGCATTAAAAAAAAAATTCGTAATTTATTATCAATGTATCTAGAGTTTATCCACTCCAAAAACAACAACAACAAAAATAAATAAAATAAAATAAATAAATAAATAAATAAATAAAAATAAATAAATAAAATAAGAACGGTATACGATATATAAAGAGTTGAAATTCATTTGTTCCCAGAAAGAAGCAGATAAATAAAGATTTTTATCCCTATCTGCATTTTAAACTAATTAATGGTAATATAATGATATTTATGTAAATATCTATAAACACTGCTGGCCACCGAAAATGCAAAACCAAGAGGGAATTCAAACACCAGAATGATATTTATTGGGCACATACAATATAGTAGCAAAAACAATTGATTAAATTTTCAGAAAATTTGTGGTAATGTATCCTGAGAAATCAGTACATTAAATAGCGACCTCTGGGAGCAATAACAGCATTTATCTGCCTAGGCATTGAATCGAACAGTAAATGAACATCATGTACGGGTACAGCACTCTAGCATCAAGACGATGCCATCGTTCATCGATGGTAGTTACTGTTGAGTGGTGGCATGTCAGTCGCTTTTCAATGAATAAACAGTCAGTTTCATTGGTGCGGGATCAGGAGAACTCGTTGGCCAGAGCAACAGTCGAATACATTCTTCATGACAGAAGCTCCTGACATCTTGCGGTCGTGCATTAGCTTGCTAAAATATTACGCTACGTAGGTTTTCAATATAGGGCAGAGCGACGGGTCTTAATTTGTCAGAAATAAAAAGGCCACTATTCTGAATGCCGGGAATGAGAACAAGAGGTGATCGAGACGTGTATCCAATGGTACCACGTACTGTCACTGCACGTGATGAATCGGTAAGTGTCTACTAAAACTTAGGTTATCCTAAAATCTTCCTCACTAACATGGACACCTTTGGTATGTGACCTACGATGAACCTGAACACAGGAATGGCGTGATGTCGCCTTTTCAGACAAATCACAATCTTAGCCGCATCCGTATTTGGCGGCATTGTGAATAATGCACGTTTCCAGCTACCATTCGACATCGTCATACTGGCCCGTCACCTGGAGTAATAATATATTGCCCCAATGAATACACACATCGATTACTTCTTGTTTGCATTCCCAGCATTCTGAATAGCGGTCAATACATTTCTGACGAATTAAGGCCCGTCACTCTGCCCTATATTCTAGCCCTCCATAGCGCAACATTTAAGCAGAGAAATGCCCAACCGTAAGTTGTGCGTATTATTTGAACCGTGCTTGATATAGAACGTGTTGACTGTTGCTCTGACCAGCCATTCTCTAGATCTCGCCTCAATGAAGATGATTTTTTAATCTTTGAAAAGCAACTGGCACTCCACTAGTATTTACGTTCGATGCACTTTGCTTTGTGTTGAAGCTTCATGGAGTGCTGTACCCCGTACATGTCATCCATTGGCTGTTTGATTCAATTTCTAGGCAAATAAGTTCTGTTATTACCCACAGAATTTTCTGCTATAAAGATCATTTATATATTTTCTCGGAATATATTTCTCTAAATTTCCTGAAAATTTAATCAATTGTTCTTCCTCCTATAATATATGTGCCCAATAAATAGCATTTTGATATTTGCATTCCTTCTTGGTGATGTATTTTGAATGGCCAGCAATGGAAAATAAAATATTATACAAAATAAAAATCTGCATAAACCTTTAAGGGTTTCTTTTTCTGAGAGCAAATGAATTTAAATTCATTCTACCCCATATATTATTCTAAATTACAATTTTTATTTGATTAGATTTTTTATTTATTTATTTATTTATTTATTTATTTTTTTTGGTTTGTCTTTATGCATTTGGCTAATAAATTTTGTAAGTGAAACTTTACTAAATCTTTAGTATGCTAAGTTAAAAAGTGTTTAATGAAAATGCTTAGATTTTATCACACTTTTAATGTTTTTATACTGTGATTTCTCTATATGCTGTCTGTTTCAATGTGTTATAAACAAACAAAAAACAAAAAAATGCAAAATATAAGTTTTTTCTTAAATAAAATTAAACATAATTTATACTTCTCATTAGTATATTAAAACCAATGTAACATTTAAAATGAGATAATGAATACAAAAGTTTTAAAACTTTAAAAAATACATTTTAATTAAAAACATTAAAATACATGACAGAAGTTTCGGCTAGAACACTAGCCCTCCTCAGTGTCAAACATACAAGCACAACATTTACAAAAAATCATAATACATCATAACAAGATTATATATGCAGGAGGAATAGCTTTAGCCTCGTTCAAGGCAGAATGTTGCATTTTAGTAAAAGCGTTCTATAGAAAAATACCGGGATTCATATATATTTATATTACAGGCTAAAATTTTAAAGTTGTCAAAATCAGGTCTGCCTTGATTGAGGCTAAAGCTATTTCTCCTGAATATATACTCTTGTTGTGATGTATTATGAATTTTTGTAAATGTTGTGCTTGTATGTTTGACACTGAGGAGGGCTTGTGTTCTAGCCGAAAAGTCTGTCGTGTATTTTAACGTTTTTAATAAAAATGTATTTTTTAAAGTTTAAAAAATTTTGTATTCATTATCTCATTTTAAATGTTACGTTGGTAAAAAGATTTTATAATTAAAAATAACTGTATCCACGAATTTACACTGTTAAAAAAAAAAAAAAAAAAAAATGAAAAAAAAAAGCAACTTTCCTGCCAGAAATTCTATGTAATTTGAGTAAAAAGTCTTAAATTACGGAAAAATTACGTTGACAAAATTTTTTTTTCTGTAATTACAGAGAATTTCCGGTAGCAAAGTTGCATTTTTTTGACAGTGTATTCTTATGCAAATCGATACAGATATTAAAACCATATACTACATTTAAGATGTATTTCGTTATTTTTAACAGGAGGATTCCATTCATAGCAATTTTGTATTATTTATTTTTATATTTGTTCATATGTAACTGGTTCCCTTTTGTCTTCGGGTATGGTATTATGATTAATGCCGATTGACTGCACTAGGATCTTGGGTCTCAAGGTGGGGGGGGGGAACCTTCGTGGGGGTCTTTCTAAGGGATTCTATCCAGTATTTACGCAAATTTCGGAGAAAAAACATGGAAAACTCCAAATGACTATGCCGATGTGTGTGACCTGGGATCGAACCAGGCATCTCACGTCTAAGAACTTGGAATATAGATCCTGCCGCCATCTGTTAGGCCATTTTGTTTTAGGGACAAATCTTTCATTAAAAGCGTTATATGCAGCACGTTTTTTACACTTTTAAAGTTTCAAAATAATACGTCATATATTTTTTAAGATAATCAACACTTGTAAAATTGAAAGTGTAATTATCATTTTGCCCATTCAGTGTACATAATAATATATAAGAAATTTAAAGGCAAATGAAGTAAGTGTGGGATTCAGGAGTAGTATTGGGATAAACGTTCAAAAGAAACATCGTTATATATTAGAAAGTGTGATAGTTTGTCTAATAGGTTAAACTGATTAAACTTAATAGAATAAAATGTAAATTTTATACTTTTTCGCGAGTATTTAAAAATAATATATCTAAGGAATACATCACAGACATTCATTATTGAATGCATTTGTATCCGACATAAATCACCAACCCATAAATTTTAACCAAAAAAAAAAAAAATGTTTCTCTTTAAATTTATAGTTTACGATCACTCTTTTTTCAGAATTTTTAGTTGTTTAAACTTATAAAAGAAATGCAAAAATTTACTGGAAAAAAGGCTACAAGTATACAGTAATTTATGGCTCTATCACAAATTATTACAAAATTAGTCGAAGAATTTATTCAAAAGTTAATTAGTTTTAAGAAAACTAATGTGATATTTCATCAATTATGTAGTTTTAAATTACTAGATAATACATTATCTCGAATTTCATACGAAATACAGTGCGAAGTTAAAAATATTTATAAGCTTTGCTTCAAAAAGACAAAGTAATATTTGCTTGAGATGCAAATCAATAAATTTTACATTATTCAACTTCAACGAAAACCATCTGTTCATTTCGTTGCTACAAATAGACATTTATTGCAACCATAAATAAACTCTAAATAAATATAAAGTAGCTAAATATAGGAATATATTGATTTATGTGTAGGGGAGTGGATTTAGTTAGATTTTTCAGGAAAAAACATTGTTTAAAGTAAGCGAAAATTTGAGAAAGCAGATTTAGGTGAAAAATGATTGGAGCATTCATCAAAATGTGGAAACAAAATCGAACGTTTTGCATGGATTTCTAACAAATGGATTGTTGGAAATTAGAAATATATCATTCCACTCACAAACTGTATGTAAAAAAAAAAAAAGTGTGTTGTGGGGTTATGTGTAAATCACTTTTATAACGTAATGCATTATCTCCCTTGCAACATTCTAAATAATATTCCGTAAAACTGTTAGTACCTGCCCCTTTTTTCACACCACTTTATTTTTAAAGTAATTTTCTCTAAATGTAATTTCTATTAAATAGCAAGAAAAATACTCTAAAAAATGTCGATGTAAAAAAAAAAAAAAAAAAAAAAAAAAAAAAAAAGAGAGAGAGAGAGAGAGAGAGAGAGAGTAGGGTAGGTTCTCCAGTGCTTAGCATGCTCCAGTAATTGACATCTATCCTGAAATAATTAATAAATAAGAAAAATAATAAAATCATATATTTTACATATAAAAATTTTAACATTTTATGTGAAACACTGGAGCATAGGGTTCTAATAACTGGTAAAATGAATAACTAGCAGTGACAAACACTGGAACATAGGGTGCCAATTACTGATAAAATGAAAAACTGACATTGCCAATTACTAGAACACTGAGTGGGTGTCAAGTAAAAATTCATAAAAAAAAAAAAAATGATATAAAATGTATATATTTTATCATATATGTGGTTCTGAGTGTTTTTCATAGTATATGTACTAACTTAAGATTTCTAAAAATATTTTATGATGACTAGAACATTAAAGACATCAGATATTACTCTAAAAGTGTCAATCACTGGTGCACTTACCCTACTAAACATTTTACGAAAAATTAATGCATGCGCAGTGCTGCCAGCCTGAAGGAATTTTTTATTCAATACCCATCACTAAATTTTAATTGTTATGGTTGCCTAATTACACTCCTTCTCATATTTATAAGGACACTTTATATTTTGAAAGAACTAATGTAAAAATAATTGTGAACAATATTATACTAAGTGCACTTAATATAGCTAGTATTCTAAAAACCCAAACTGCTATATATTTTTAATATGAAACAAAATTAATAAAAAATAACGTAAAATACTTTTTTCTCCACGTTTTTAGATGTTCATAATTATAGGGACAATCAAGATTTTTTGGTTTTATTTAATTTACAAGCGGATAAATTACAGTTGACATGCGAATTCGTTAACTACTGAGCTAGATTAGTTCCTATATAAGCCTTCGATTTTTTCTGGACGGACATTACTGATAATTCCTCGAAAAAAAGAACGTTCATGTAGTGAAGTATGATAAATGTGTTTTTTAAGTGGAAGGATACTTTCAATCTGCCGAATTTCTAATGAAATTCGAAGATCTAAAATTGCTGAAGGAAATGTGATCAAACGTTGAACTGCTGGTTCGATAGGAGAGAGATCTGATGCAAAATCATAGTTGTTTTACAGAGATCGAAGACTCATAATTCCTCTTACTGTTCTAGTCATAATGACTGCTGCTGAATTTGCTCGTAATTTTTAACGAAAGGTTGGGGTCCACATTTATGCATGTTTAAAATAATTAATAATATGTTAAAATGAATAAAAAACCTGTAATAATCAATAAGCATTTAATGGGGGAAAGAACGTCTGTTTTAAAGTTGAATAAAGACAACATTAAATGGTAAAATGTTGCATTTTCGGATGAAAAACATTCTATTCTTGATTAATCAAATGGTTTTAACAGTTACTGGCACGATCTGAAGATAGCGAAAGACAGAGCAGATTTTGTAAAGGCAGATATGAATCGGGCATTTTAAAGGTGGATCTATGGTGCTCTGGGGAGCTGTTTCTACTGAGAGCAGAATGAATTTAGTAATTTTTTTCTATTATTATGATCATCAAGAGAATATCCGCAAATTTTAAACTTGGAATTCTCAGATTTTTGTTAGATTTTGGGGGGTAGTAATATTTTTTTTAACAAGACTTGCATTTTTGCTCTACTTCTAGAGCAATAGGAAATAGTTTGAAGAAAGAAACTTCTTTATTGTTGCCTTTCTCGTGGCCTAAAAGCTGAAAAAACCTTATCATGAAAAGTGCATACAAGTGGAAAGCAATTTTAAGTAGTTTAAATGTATTCAAAATATCATCCATGCTGTATGAAATGGTATTGAAACTGAATATTAAAGAAAATATATATGCATATACCAGAGAGAATGTCTGACTGTTTCACCCTAAAAAGAGATCCCCAAAAATATTAATTTAAAGACTAATTGGAAAAAATACTAAGATTCGAGCTGTCCTTATAATTGTGAACACCTGAAAAATCCTTTTTCTTACCGTATTTTAAGTTTTTTAAGATAGAAAAACGATAAAACTTTTTAAATGTCGTCTATTAATGAAATTCAAATTAATAAAAAAAAATATTTGTTTAAAAAACAGTGTTCAGTGTTTAGTTAATATAAAAAAACGGGTGTCCTTATAATTATGAGAAGGAGTGTATTTCGATGATACTCTGAAAAGAAGTCTCCGAAGTGATTAACCAACCGTTATAATTAAAATTTAGTGGTGGATATTGAATAAAAAATTCCTTCAGGCTGGCAGCACTGGGTATGTGTGATACGTGCATAATTTTATTACTATAATAAATTGTGAAATATATATGTATATTCCTATGCGTGTTCTGGGAATATTTTTATTAAAAAAAAAATAAATAAATAATAAAAAATTCTAAAATACGAGTTTCTAAACTATTTAAATGAGTTCTAGGAAATCCAGTTTTTTTTTTAGCTATTTATTATAAATCCTTAAATTACCTTTAAAATTCTGATGGTGCTTGTAATTTTAAAACTGAAACATTCGGTTATATTATAATTGTATTAAAAGGCAGAGTTTTTGGCTCAAGAAATAAAACTTAACAAAGTTGAATGTCATTTAATGTAGTTAGGAACCTCGAGTGTCACTTTTTGCGGAAATAGTATTTTAGTACAAATGTAATTTGTAATATTATTAAGTATTAGTAATTTCTTTTTATGTTAGAAAGAATTTTTTACATAATAATATGAAATGTTCATATATATATAGTTAACTGTGATTTCTATTTTATTTTATTTTATTTATTTTATTTATTTAATTATTTAATTAATCAATTAATTATTATTACTTTTTTAATACAGGTTGAATCATAATAGCTGCGATTACAAATATCAAGGAATAACAGTAAAACGCCAATTATTATTCATACATTTTGAAACTATAAAATTGGATTGATAACAATATATTTGATTTCATAATATAAAATTAAATTCTAAGAGAATGTTCATTTCATTAAATTTTCCATAAAAATGTAGTTTAAACACCAAATAAAAACTAAACACACATATTTAGGTGAAAAATAACTGTAGTGCAGTCAAATAAAAAAGAAATCGTGTTCGTTGATTTGATGTTAATTAAATATACTTATGAAATTTAAAGTGACTATTCTATTTAATATTAAAAAAAAAAAAAAAAAAAAAACTTGGAGAGTTGTCATTTTAAAATAAATAAATAAATAAATATATATATATATATATTTTGATAAATCTATTAAATTCAAATCACGGGTAAAAAGAATGAAAAATGAAAAGAAAAAGAAAAACAGAAGGATAAGAAAAATATAATCACAATTGTAGTAGAAAAAACCCCTAAAAAAAAAAAAAAAAAATTTCAAAATTCAACACCATAAATTACACAAACATTTGCACAAATAAATACTAAAATAATCAACAAGCGAAATGTTGTGATCTGGGTACAGTGCGTCACAAAAGTTTATGCACAAGCTAAATTTTTGAATAAAACATTAAATATATATAAGAATACTTCGAAAGTTTCACTTTATCTAAATAATTGGATTACAAATTCATGTTTCGAATTCAGAAATAATTAACTGAAAGGAAAATAATAAATTAAAAAAAAAAAAGAAATCAAAATTATGATGTCGCAAAATTTTATGTACAAAACCGAAATATTTACATTTCACAGACCACAAAAGTCTTTCAGTTGTCTATGGTGTTTCCATTGCACCTGATGAGACGATTTTCGATTGACAACACGATATTATGGGAAGTTTCGAGTTCGAATCTGTACCAGGCTAATTCGATAGCTGATTCGAGCTCTTGCACTGAATAATACTACTTACCATTCTTGTAGACGTCACGTTAGATAATTCCCCAGATATTCTCTATCGGACTGAGATCTGGGCTGAGAGCTAGCCAGTTCATCACATTGATATTCTGAGATCTAGGCAATTCACTTGTGCAATGAGAAGTGTGTATCGATGCGTTGTTCTCCTGAAAAGTCCAGATGGACCAACCAAGAGTTCATCAAATGGCAACGTTTGTCCATTGCAGCCAAAAGCATCCCATACCATAAGTGATCCACCACCTTGTTGCCTGCTGAATACACTCTTCAGATCTTTGCTCAAATCACGCCAAAATAATGAGAATGCATCTGGACCATCCAAATTCTCCCCCCCCCCTTTTTTTTCATCAGAGAAAATAACACTAATTCATTCGTCGCAATAATACATGTGCTGTTTTACCCATTGAAGTCTTGCTTGTTTGGGACACTGTTTTAGAAAAGGCTTACGAGCTAATTTTTGCGTTTTATTTTTTGATGAATTCTTATTCGGTAATTCGTCTGAGTATGATGTAACGTGATATTTTTTTATCTAACTCGATTTTTTAACTGATTAAGAGACAAATTACCAGTTATAGCTATATTATTTACATTTTTCTATCCTCAAGAAATATGGTTTTTCTCAGCCTTCCTGAGTGATACGCAATTTTGAAATGTTCTCCCATTTGCAGGACACTATATACCATGTGTAGACCGATTTAAAGTAAATAACATTTGCAATATAGATTTACCTCCCTTCCACACTTTTGCAAATTCTTGAGGCGAGAACTGCAGCGATTTCAGTATTTTGATAATTCATTCAGTGATCACTACACTTTATAGTCTAGGAGATATGTCTCCTAGACTATAAAAACTATATAGCCTTCACTTATCCTCCACCACTCACGAATAAAGAGATATTTCCGTAAAACCTCATTTGTGCTTAAACTTTTACGACATAAGAATTTTGCTGTTTTTATAATTTAAATTTAAATTAATTGTTTAAATTGACTAATTTGAAACATGAATTTGTAATCCAACAGTTTAGATACAGATAAACTTTCGAAGCATACCGGTGTATAAGTTTTATTTTATTAAAAAATTTAACTTGTGCATAAACTTTTTTCCCGCACTGTACTGTAATAGGAGGTACATTTTCTCGAACTAGGTATAGTGTAACGACGTTTCAGAGACTAGCAGTGAGGATGAGTCCAAACTCTTGGAGGGGTTTCAAATTGACCGATTGCTGTGATTTAGTAAACATCCAATTATGTGGAGTTCTTTTATTGCTCATTTTCCCTCAAATCACCCCTTAATTTAGCACTGGACTCGTTGATTCCGGAATTGCGCAGAGGCTTCCATGGTCGCAGGAAATGAAAGAATAATATGTGGCTATGAAGCCAACAAAGAATTTACGACTAAGTTCATTTTTATGAATTTCGATTTAGGTTTGATTAAATTTAGAATCTCGGATTAAGAATTTCTAACGAATCTATTTTAGAGTCAAATTCTGCAACTTTTACTCAATCACAAATCAGAATAACATGCATTATAATTAAATGAGAATAAGTTTAAATCTACTTACCCTCTCTGCCAGCATTCCGAAGATTAACGACTCAACCACTCAAATCATTAGAATATAATTTAATATTGGAAGAATAGCTTTATTTGACTTGAATACTTAATTACGATTTTTTATTAATATTTAAGAATGATGAATGGAAATATCATGAATACGATTAGAAGATTTTAATAGTTCTGATTTTATAGTTCAGAGATACCTTGTACCTCTTCCGGATTCGAAAAAGCGACTGACTCAATCTGCTCAGCGCCGTTACTAATCAGTTCAGTTGTGCGCATCACCTTCTCCACTCCCCTCCTCCCCGACATCCTCCGGGGGGGGGCTGAGCATGGCAGACTAGCTATTCTATTTACTGGTCTCTTGATGATGCCAACTGGCGTTTTCAATGTGACAACCCGAATAATTCCATCCTCACCCGGATGGACGTCCAGAAGGCGTGCTAGACTCCACTGAGCTGGCTGAATAGAGGGTTCCAACACCAGGACTAGCTGACCAGGTTGCAGATGGATAACACCGCTCTTCCATTTTTCTCTTGACTGGAGAGAAGTCAAATAAGACTTTGCCCAGGTCCTCCAAAAGTGCCCCTTGATCTGCTGGAGGAGTTTCCATCTGGAAGAAAAACTGGTACAAAATTGATTAGTTTGGTTAAGAGATTGTTCAGGAAGCTGAAGAAGCGGAGCATGGTGTCCTGGTGTAAGTACCAGGAAATTATTGGGTTCGGTGGAAAGTGGTACTAAGGGGCGTGAATTTAAGCAGGCTTCAATATTTGTTAGAATAGTGTCACATTCCTCAAAGGTCAGGCAATTGCCTTTACACGCTTTGATTAAATGGCGTTTGGCCAATTTAACCGAAGATTCCCATAGGCCGCCAAATTTAGGCCCGTAAGGTGGCATGAAATGCCAATGAATTTGTCTAGTTGTGGCATAGTCTTGAATAGTATTGGTTTTTGAAAGTGTCACGAGTTTCTTTAAATGGGCATGGGCACCAACAAAATTTCGGCCGTTATCGGAGTATATGTCCGTGGGATAGCCGCGACGCCCTATGAATCTTTGTAGGGCATATAAAAAATGTTCAGTTGATAAACTAGTGACTAATTCGAGATGAATTGCCTTGGTGCACATGTAGATAAATAGGCAAATATAGGATTTAAATTTGGTACTTTTCCGTTTGTGGTCACATTTCGTTAGAATGGGATCTGCATAATCCAGGCCAACATGTTGGAAGGGTCTACAAGGGTTGACTCTTGCACTGGGTAAGTCCCCCATCAATTGTTGAATGGGGGTCGGTTGGACTTTGGCACACATGACACATTTTCGAAGCTCCTTTTTCACAGTGGACCTACCATCAGGAATCCATTAAGACTGGCGAATTAAGTTTAATACTAGGTCGACACCTGCATGCAGACTGTTCACATGAAAATGTCTGATTATAAGAGAGGTAAAAGGGTGATTTTTAGGCAACAATAACTGATGCCTAGTGTCATAGGGAAGGGTCTTGGCTTTGTCAATTCTACCTCCCACTCTTAATAGATTTTCGGAATCAATAAACACATGGAGAGGTTTTAATTTACTGTTGTTTGTAACGGGTTTGCCGCGCTGCAAAAGGGCGATTTCTGAAGCAAAGGACCTTTGTTGGACAAATTTAGTCACAAGTTTTTTAGCTTCTGAAATTTCTTGTACTGAGACTGGTCCTTTCAACTTTGTAGGATTTCGACTATTATTTATAAACCGCTTCATAAATGCAATTACACGAAAAAGTTTTGTACTTGAAGAAAATTTTGAAACCAAGTCGTCTATCATGGAGTCATTCATTGGGTTTGACTCTATTAGACTTGGAGTTTTCACAACTGTGCACTTGACTGAGGTCGACATTTCTGAATCGTGCTCTGAGACCTGGATCTTTGGCCAATCAGGTCCAGACCCCCACAAGGCAAATGTTTTTAATTTGTTTGGTAACAGCCCACGAGTTGCACAGTCAGCTGGGTTGTGTTTGCTTGGTAAGTGCTGCCATGTGGTTGGGTCTGTCAAAGCCGCTATTTTGTTGACTCGGTGTAGGACGTATGTGTTGCCCTTTAAGGGTGGATTTAAGATCCAACTACGGGCGATTGTGGAGTCTGTCCATAGACAAATTTCCTCCACTGGAGAATCTAGTGAGTTCTGGACGACTGACAAATGTTCCGATAACAAAACAGCCGCGCATAGCTCCAACCTAGGCAAGGTAATGGGTTTTAAAGGAGCTACACGGGTTGTAGCTGCAATCAATTTTAAAGGTGCGTTCTGTCTGGGACGAATATAAATTACAGCAGCATATGCCTTTGTTGACGCATCACAAAATCCTTGTATCTGGTAAATGGATTCGGATTTCAAATCTAAAAATCTGGGTACTGACATGGCCTTAAAGGAAGCAATTTTTTCATAAAATTCGTTCCACCTGTTTTGAATGTCTGGTGGTAAAGGATCATCCCAACCAAGTTTTTGCTTCCAAACATCTTGTAGTAGCAATTTTAAAAGAATAGTGGCAGGGGATAACAGACCCAAAGGGTCGAAGATGCGTGCAATTACGGACAATAATTGTCTTTTTGTTTTTACGCTTTCTTCGGTGTTAACTCCAACCTGTAGGGTATCCGATGTTAAATTCCAGTTTAGTCCTAAAATACGTTGGGAATGATCGGGGTTCAAGGATAATTCCTGATTTGTTGATTTTAAAATTTCTCGGACCTGAACTAGAGCTTCCTAGCAATTTGAAGCCCATTTTCGCAGCTTGAAGCCCCCAGCATTAAATAATGCCTGAAGGTCTGTGACCAAAGATTGAGCGGCTTCGATTGTTTCAGCCCCTCCAAGGAAATCGTCCATATACAGGTTGTTGCGGGCAGCCTGCACAGCTACGGGAAAATTGGGTTCTTCATCGTTTAATAGCTGTAGTATGGTACGCAGGGCTAAAAATGGTGCACAGGCTGTGCCATAAGTAACCGTGTTCAATTGATAAACACGAAGTGGGTCTGACACATTGGCTCTCCAAAATATTCTTTGGAAAGTCCTATCATGCTCTGCAACTAGAATTTGCCTGAACATTTTTTCGATATCACTCGAGAGGGCAACTTTATTTACTCTGAATCTGATTAAATTGCTGAAAATACTGGACTGAAGTTTTGGCCCTTTATGCAAGTTAGAGTTCAGGGATTCGCCATTTGTAGTTAAGGCCGATGCATTGAACACTACTCGTAGTTTGGTAGTGCTACTATTTTCATTTATAACTCCATGATGGGGCATATGATAATTGGGTTGACTGTTAAGTTCCTCAGCTCTTAGTAGAGTCATATGACCTAGAGCTGAATATTCGCTCATAAACGCACAATACTCCCCCTTGAGATTAGGGTTCTGAACAAATCGATTTTCAAGTTTTTTAAACATTTTTAGTGCACAGTTGGCACTTTCACCTAAATCTATCTCATCATGGAGGGGTAATTTCACCACATAGCGAGTTTCAGGGTTGCGCTTGGTGGAAGATTTATATAGTTCCTCAGCCGGATCGGCTTCGGTTTCACTCTTAGAAGATATTATTGGCTGATTGTCAAAAAAATCGTTTAAGTTAACACAGTGTAACGAGGAGCTATATGTTGATTCTGGTTCGTTCCATTCCATCCCTTGAGAGGGGGCAACTGAGTAAGTACCCAAGTGAACTGGGAATGGCAGATGGTTCTCCTGGCCTTCCCGGTACTGGTGTGCCACAAATTAGTGACGCAAAAATATCTGCGCCTAATAATACTTCGATTGGTTGTGGCTTGAAGAAATTCATATCGGCTAACTGAAGATTTCTTGTATGTGGCCATGACGTCGTTCTCACCCGGAAATTTGGCAGAGGGGTAGTAACCCTATTTACTACTAGCGCTTTCAAGTTCCTATACTCGTTAGCGAAATATGGCGAGAATGAGAATTCCGTAAAATTCAAAACAGTTTCTGCGGAAAGACCGCTTATGCCTATAAGTCGATGAGAAGTGCCAAACAAAGGCAAATTTAGCTTCTCAACGCACTCCTTTGTTATGAGACTATTTTGTGAGGCACTATCAACTAACGCCCGACATTGAATAATTTTACCGTTAGGTGATCTAACCTTTATAAGGGCGGTAGACAGCAACACGTTTTGGTTATTAAAATTTGCATTAGATTGTGAACTATTGGCCACCGACGTAGTAACAAGGCCGCCTCCCTGATCTGCAGAATTCTGTGCATAAATGTGCAGAAGAGTGTGATGTGAACCTGCACATACTTTACATTTAATATTAATTCTACATTGACGCACTTGATGGTTGGTTCGTAAACAATTTTCGCACAGTGATTTTGATTTAACTAAGTCCCATCGCTCTTGAACAGTAATTCTATTGAATTTGGCCCATTTAAACAATTGATGTACTTGAGAACAGGCGACGCATTTATTTTCTTTGACTACTATGGAATTATTGACACACGATTTTTTTACACTACTGCCTTCTACTGGCTTCTTAAACATCCCTGGTTTATTTTCGAGTTTTGTTTGACTCGACGCCTCCCTCTCAATGAATGTACGAAACGAGTTTAAATCGGGAATAGTTTGCGTATTCTCTAGACTGAGCTCCCACCTATGCCTAACGGATGAATCCAATTTTGAAATCATGAAATTTATAAGAATAAGATCGCTAAGAGGATTAGATTCCAATCCGAGGGTCGATAAATTTTGCACAGCTTCGTTACAAGTATCTATTAAATTGAAAAACGATTTAGGATCATCCGCTTTGTTTACCTTTACCGAAAATATTTTATTTATTTGAGTTATAGCTAATTGGCGTTTATTTTCGTAGCGCTGAGTAAGGATTTCCCAACATTGTTTAAGATTTTCCGATTGTAACGAAAATCCACGAATAAGTTTTGATGCACTACCTCTTACACACGATTGGAGGTATTGTAGCTTTTCAACCTCTCTAAGGCTGTCATTATCCAGAATAGATGATTTAAATAAATTTTTAAACAACCAAGATTCATTATCCCCGTAAAAATAAGGAATTTCAAGTTTGGGAAGACTAATATGCGAATTAACAGAAGTCCCTGGTTTGGTACGTGCATCATTATTTACATTTGGGGTATTTGATTGCGATTTACTCTCCAACACTACAGACAACTCCAACAGAATGTCCCGATTTTTCCTCACTTCTTCAAAGTTTTCATCGTTTTCCTCTTCGGAAAAATTTGTAACTATTTCCTCGAATTTAACCTCCAGTACATTTACCTTATCTTTTAGGATCTTTAATCTGGCTTGATCGCTTTTATCGCAATCATTGACCTTCGATTTTATAAATTCTATTTCTCTAATAACATTTTCAAATTTTATCACTTCATTAGATTTTGGGAACAACGCACTCTTTTCGGCGTCATTCGCCCTTGTTTTCCCCTTTCTACCCATCTTTTGAGCAAACTAATTACAAACAATTAAATTTAAATATGAATTAATGGATCGAATTAATTTAAATATTTTTTGAATGTTTATTGCGCAGAGGCTTCCATGGTCGCAGGAAATGTAGTTAAAGAATTGTACAAACATAAGAACCGATATATACAAGCATAAGAAGTAATGCATTACATTTCAAAAAGGAACCTGTAGTACCTCTTATTCATATTCTAAAAAAATATTAATTATGACCTACGTAAATTTTTGCACTAATAGAAATTGTAACATCAAAAATATTGGCTTCCAAATTTACAGCTCATTTCTATCATTATTTTTTGAGTTAAAGTCATATTTCATTTTTATTTGCTGTTAGAGGTGGCCGTCACATGTTACCATTTGTATCATCTATTAGTAAATATCTGCATATAATCTGACGGGAAACTATTTTAATTTACGTTTATTTTATTCTTATTGTTTTATAAGCAACATTTCGATGTTTATATTTAACTCTATATTTGACGCTGTTAATCATAAACGTAAATGGATTGTTGAAGACAAAATTTAAATGATTTAATCGAGAATATATAAAATCATGCTTTATAATGTAAAGTTTTAGAAAAAGGTCTAACAGCGGGGTTCAGTTTAACAATACAGGAACATATCTGATCTTGATATGTAGAGTCTTTCTTCTTAAATATTAAATATTTTTTCCTAGTTATTCACCGCTAATTTTTTTTTAATCCTCTTCTCCTTTTTTTGTACTTGAATGTTGTAGAGTTAGTATACCTTAAGTTAAATGTGATGGTTTAGAAAACGCGAGAAAGCGAGGATCTTACTGTTTGAAATAACAATATACATTCGATAATCGTTTATTTTTATTAACCCCTTCCCGTGCTTTAACGAGTCTGCCTCGTGATTTTGTTCCAAACATAAACATCACAAGCCAGGCTCGTGAACAGAAAGCCGGGCCAAACATAAACATCACGAGCCAGGCTCGTAAAAAAAAAAAAAAAAAAAAAAAAGCCTGGTCAAACATAAACATTATGAGAAGGGCTCGTGAGCATTATTCTTCGACCACATTTCATGAAACCATGGAAGTATCTGCGAATTCAAAGAGTGCAATGCTAAAATAGGGGTGACAGTCATCTCACTCAGAGAAAATGAGCAATAACAGAGGCGGAATTACTGGCTTGTTTACCACGCGTCGACCCATAACATTTGGACCAAAGTTTCGTCGAGGTAAATGGCACGGGAAGGAGTTCATATTTAATTAAAAAGAAAAAAAATTACAGTGAATTTTCTGTTTTAATCTTGTCATACTTTTGTATGACAATGTACGGTTTATAAGTCCCTTATGTTATTTAAAATTTATCGCATGATATAACTTAATAAAACATTTAATTTTATTAAACGTTTTTTTATACTGAATCAAATTTTGGGCAATTGTTTTTTTTTTTAAAATTTTTTTTTAGCTTTATCATATTTGTTACTGAAACAAAAGTACAATATTATTTATATTCTATTAATTTCTAAACACGGCGTAAAATTCTCATTTTTTATGAATAAGTAATTTAAAACAAAATAATATGTGTCTTACACTTAGGTACACCTTTCATAATTAGAAATTCAAGTACATTAGATTCCTGTATAACGCTAGAGATACGTCCTGCGCTATAGGAATTCGCATCGTGCGGAACATACATTATCAGACCAATTTATGCAAATTGAGTCCAATCCTGAAAATTTTTAGTTTATTTATTTATTGTTTCTTTCTTTTTTCTCTCTCTTTTAAAAAGATTTCGATGTTTACTGTATAAATTAACTTAGTTTTGCAAAATTAAAGCATTGCCGGCGGGGAAATTTGATGACATTCGAAAAGAAGAATAAGCCACAATCTCTGGCTTCTTCTGAAACAATACTTTACTTAAATAAATAAATAAATAAAATAAAATAAATAGAAAACTTCTTTTTTTAATTAAATTAATTAATTTATTTATTTTTTACAATTTCGATTGTTGACAACAAAATTTCATTTTTTTTTTTTTTTTTTTTTTTTTTTTTTTAATCACGAGTTTATTAAAAAATTTGGTGTTTTAGAGGTGGGATTTACCACAGGAATGCTTTTGAACAGTATCTCTTTTTTCTTAAATATTAAATATCCTTTCTCAAATTTTTACCATCTATTTTTGGATTAAATCTAAAATTAAAATACCTATAATTTTGAATATTGTATATTGTATTTTTCTACGCCTCAAATTAAATGTAACATTTTATAGAAAACACTTTCACGCGGGGCTTACTTCACAAAATAAAAATATACCCAACAGAAATAGATGAATTCTTTTTTCTTAAATATTAAAAAAATTTTCTTAATTTTTTACCGCAATTTCATCATTATCATTATATTATTATAACTATTTATATTTTATCTTACCACCTACATTTTTGTAATTGAACATTGTAGGGTTCGTACGTCTCGAGCTATTTACATTTTAACGCCGGAAGTGACGTAATAAATTATTTCATTTTTATTAAAAATAAACTAATAATAATAATTCATAAGCTGTATATAAGAAGTAAAAATATAAGTCATTTACTCCTTAGAGGAATCAACGATTTCATTAACTGTATGAAAATGTAATTTTATCTTACGCGTTATGCGGGACTGTTTATCGTGCTGTATGAGTACTAGTCAAAATTTTTTGTCATGTTTTGTGGTTGTTATACGAGAGTCCACTGTAGTTATTCAAATAAGTTTAGATGCAAACACAAAACATTTTGTAATTTAATTTAATATTAATTCATAATTACGATTTCTATACTTTTATTCCGGTATGAATATTAATGAATAATTCACTTTGTACATGAGATCATATATATACATATTCTAATAAAAATATATGGACAGACCCCTAATACGTTTTTGCTTGTAAATCTATCAAGAATTAATTTAAAGTATATAAATAGGACTTTTTCTGAACCGCCTTCATCTCAGAAATTTAAATATATGGTTGAATATAAGTTGAATTTTAATATGCATGCGAATCCTAAACAAAAGGTAAATAAATGATAGTAAACTAGACATTATTACGAATCGATTGGCACCAGCCTCATATTTGTAGGACGATTTGTGACTTAGTTGAGGGGTGTTTTTTATTTATTTATTTTTATTTATTAATTTATTTTATTTATTTATTTATTTATTTATTTATTTTTTTGCTGACTGAAATTTTATTGTTCATTTCTACATGACCTTAATAACAGAAATAAATCAAATTTGAGTACATTATTTTTAATCGTTGAGTATGCTCAATTCAAGAAATTTCAATTCATTTCTTATACAGAAATGAGTGAAAATTAACACATGTTGAGGTTATTACATTTTTTTCATTTTAAGAAAGTGCATGAAACCGAATAGAATCTGGTTAGATTATATATATATTTTTTATTTCGTATTAGATTCTTCCGTACCTTTTAAACATTCTTCGGAAAAGATTATATAAATACGACTAACATTACATAATCATTACTTTTGACCTAATTTTTCCCAAGAAAAATGTAATAATAAGCAAAAACCGCGATTTATTATCCTTTTCCATAAACTTAGTATGATATAACACAGAAAAGCTTTCGTTAATGCATAACACCGTCGTGATTTTTATTGACCGTAACTAGAACAGAAATCCAAATCGTTAATAAATACGTGTAACAATGTTCACCTAACTTATTGGATGAACAGCAATACTGCAGGAAAATGAAGTGAAATGATAGTTAAAGGATTATAAGGTTTACAGATTATTGTAATCGAAGCGTTGTAGGAAAAGATAAATAACAATTTCTAGACAATATTTATTACAATAAAATTAAAAATATTTCCTTAAAAAGAAAAAAAAAAAAAAAAAAAAGAAAGAAATCTTCGTAGAATGCAGTTATTATATGTATTTAATATTGTATTTAAAGGTAACCTCACGAATTTCTTATTCTAAAATAAACATTATAGGTTTATCCAATTCCAATTTTACTGAAAATATATCCAGTTTAAAAGTCACAACTTTGCTTTGTAATATGTAGAACAACAAATTTAGTTCAAGAACATTTTTAAGCAGAACTTGGTAACACTAAAAAATAAAGAAAAATCTAAGCATTACAAATAAAACATTAACAAGTTTATTGTTAAGATTAAAAATTGGATAAAAACTTATGCATTATCACATCGATCGATCTTTCGTTTCGTATGGCGTTATGTATTTTCTAATTCCTGTATTTATATTTTATAAATTCTTTAAATTTTCATATTGTCGCAAAAACTTGGGTTATAAATTTTGTAATAACATATTTATATATATATACCGGGTGATCCAAAAGTCAGAACGAACTTTAAAAATGAATAATTCGAAAACGAATCAAGATACAAAGATACGGTTTGCACGAAACGATTGGAAAAGAAGCCGGGTTTTGTGTGGCAACGAAAAAAAATAGTTCTGTTGGCGACCAGCAGATGGCGCTGTCGGATTTCTGATGTAGGATTATGCAAAGCAACAAACGATATCAAAAGGAGCAACTGCAGCAGGTAATGGTAGCCGAAGCTTATGTGCATCGAAATGCTGTCCATAGTTGAGATAGTTTAATCACGCTTGGCCTCCAAGATCTCCTGATCTGACACCCTGTGACTTTTGGCTCTGGGGATTCTTGAAGTCAAAAGTGTACCGCGACCAACCGGCATCACTAGCAGCACTGAAAAATGCCATCAGCCAAAATGTGTCTGCCATAACGCAAGAAATACTACTAAATGCTGTGAACGATGTGTTGAATCGTCTCGCAGCTGTACTTTTGAATGATGGACAGCACATTGAACAGTTACTGTAGTAGTACTAATTAACTGTAATTAAGCTGACTTGTAATTTGTCAACTTTTTTTCATTTGTAAATCATCTTTTGGTGAAATAAAACACTATAGCGGCATCTGTTCGTCGCCAACAGATTTTTTTTTTTCGTTGCCACACAAAACCCGGTTTCTTTTTCATCCGTTTGGTGCAAACCGCATCTTTGTATCTTGATTCGTTTTCGAATTATTCATTTTTAAAGTTCGTCCTGACTTTTGGATCACCCGGTATATATATATAGTATATACCCAAGCAGCACCGAAACGTTCTCTGAACGTTCAAAAATTGTTCTGCAAACACGTTCTAAGAACGTTCACTTTGAACGTGTTATAGACGTCTATCTGTCCATCTTGAAGACGTACAATAGTACGGTTCAGAGAACGTTCAATGAACGTGTAACTATCACCATCGGTGTTATAGAAGCGTTCTGAGAACGTTCTATGTATACGGTCTCAGAACGTTCTAAACGTTTTTAGAACGTTTTCAAAACGTTATACACATTTTCAGAACGTTCCAGAAAACGTACTGTAAACGTTCTAAAATAGTGTAGTTAAAAAAAAAAAAAAAAAAAAAAAAAAAAAAAAAAATGTGACGTCATTATAAAAAAATCCCCTCAGTACGAGCGTTTAGAAGTAAAAATTACATAGCTGATGACGAATAATGATACAACACATGAACAGGGATATGAATTACTTTTTTTTTAAATTCAAATAATGTTTGAGAAATTTTAACATACTTACTATTCTTTTAATTTCAACGTATATGCATCAAAAATTCTATATTCTATGACAGCTTTTCCCAAAAAGTGTCATAACGTCTCTTTATACCTTAAAAAATTTCTTAAATTTTTGCATTTTTTAAAAATTTCTTTTTTTCCCCTAATCTGTAGATAATGAAGTTATAGTATTAATTACAAAACTTTGAATAAACACCATAAAATGCGAGATCTCACACCAACTGTTTCGGGTCAAAAGAAGACACAACCCTTCATCAGGCGAACATTGTAGGCACGAGAGCTGCAAACAAGCACGTTGAGTGTGTGGAATGCGTTGCCGCTTTGTTTGTAGCAGCCGTGCTTTGTTTGTAGCAGTTGCGAGTTCTTGCATTTTATGGTGTTTATTCAAAGTTTCTTAATTAATACTATAACGCCATTATCTTCAGATTAGGGGAAAAAAGAAATTTTTTAAAAATGCAAAAATTTAAGGAATTTTTTAAAGGGATATAGGCACGTTATGACACTTTTTGGGAATTACAGTCATAAAATATGGAATTTTTCATGCATATACGTTGAAATTAAAGGAATAGTAAGTATGTTAAAATTTCTCAAACAATATTTGAATTTAAAAAAAAAGTAATTTATATCCCTGTTGCTGTGTTGTATCATTATTCTTCATCTGCTATATACAACTAAACTCTTGATTTATTTTGCTTGTTTTAATCCTTGTGATTCCGAATGCGTCATCCTATGATTAATGTTTGTTTTTCATGGTTGTTTTCTGTTTGATTCTCTGATTTCTTGAAGTAAATAATTTATTCCAATTTATTCTTCATTTCTAACTTCAATTAATTTCTTGTACGATAGGGTGCCCGCTAGCAATTTGCTATTATAGCTGCTAACGAACGAAATCGTACATTGGTGCTCAACGACGAAAAGGGTCACCCTTGACGAGTTTTTTTTTTTTTTTTTTTTTTCTACCATTCTAAACTTTTCCTACAAAAAATGTTTAAAATGCTGTCTTAATTTTTTATTTCCTCGTTGCTTGTTTGTATCTTTTGATTTGAGTTTCATGTGGTTTTTACGCACCGGCAAAATTATTAAAATTGCAACTAACAATATAGGAATAAATTTAAGATTAGACTGAAGTTAAATAAAATAAAAATCAATAAATAAAATATAAATGTTTCAATAAATCACAATCAGTCTCCCCAGGTTATTTAAATTTGTTGTAATTTTCTTCTCATTGACCTATGTGGTTTCAGGGATCTTATATCTGTTGCTTGGCTTTAACTAAGATTAAAAATTCATTTATACATACATATATATATATATATACATATATATATATATATATATATATATATATATATGTTTTTTTTTTTTTTTAATACAGGGTGCAAAGCATTGTGACGAGAATACCTTTATCTCCGCAACTATTGGTCGCAAATATATAGTTTCAGTTACAAAATGTTTTAAAGAATATGAGCACTTGTGGTATAACATGTTTAAATTTAAAATATCTATTTTTTCAAAATTGCAAAAACTAAATTTTTACATAGTCCTAGATCCCTATAATCATATTTAGAAAACTGACACTCATCCTAACAAACAGTTTCATTTCTATTCTCCCAAAATGGAACATGATATTTAAAGTTTGGATTTTCTAACATATTTCGGCCTTCAATAAGGGATCGGTTTAAAAATCCTAATTGGACTTTGTTTGCATTTTCCCTGGGTTTATTAAAGAATTTTTCATTGACTTTTTAATAAAGCCCGAGAAAATGCGAAATAATCCTAAATTTTTAAACTAACTATCTCAGACAATTTTGGGTGCACAAAAGTGAAACTTTTTGTGTTATATTTTTTAGGTTAGAACTCAACTTACACTATTAGTGTCATGAAAATTGTATAAAAATTATCAGTTTTTGTGATTTTTAGTAAATTGATTTTTTAAATTTAAACATGTCATATAATGAATTCTTACATTTTTTTTTAAATACATTTTCTTATTGGAGGACGTTTGAGACCAATTGTTGCGCAAATAAAGGCCTGCTCTCGACTTTGCACCCTGTATATTCTAAACATTTCTGGGTACTACTTTGTAAGTCCATGGATAGTTTATAAATATATTTGAATGCTGAAGTTTATAGAAAGTTTTAATATTTCAACATAAAAAATAATTTCAAAAATGAATGTACCAATACACCGCTAAAATAATATATAATTGAGTTTAGAATATATTGTTAATTTATAATAATAAGAAATTGAAACAAAAAATTAAAAATTAGTTAGAAGGAGGAAATTTTTAAAATGTCCAAATACTTAAATACATATATATATATATATTTAATCATAATATTTTTCTAAAATATTTAACATACTTCATATTTTTAAATTTCAGTGCATGTGTGCATACATATTTTCAGTTTACAGCAGCAGTTTACAAAAATGATGTTTGCAGGTATTTAAATTTATTCCACATGGCAATGTAATTGGTATTTTTTAAATGTTTAAATTTCTTTAAATTGAGTCAACGCAATTTTTACCTCATTTTATGTAATTATGCTATCATGGCATATTAAATAATTGATAAATGTAAATATTATTAGTATTAATAAATAATATAGTAAATCGTCCTTTTTTTTAAGCAGAATATCTTTTTTTATAAAGATGTGGAATAAAATTGAATTGAATCTTTGTTTTATTATGCAGTTAAACAATTTCATATATTTTATTTAATAAATAACAGTAAAGAGATATTTAAAATTGTAAGTCGGTGAAACTTAGGATATTATTTTAAAAATATGCAATTTGCATAACCTAGATTGTATATATATTATCATATAAACATTAAATAAATACTTCAGAATTTAAAAAGAAAAGAAAAAAAAAAAAAAGAATTACATACCTTCCTCATTTTCTCCATAAGAATTTCTCCAAGAAAACACCCTTCCAACTAGCATTTTAAAATACATAATGACCAGTCTGGAAGGGCATTCACTTAAAATTAGCTCTCATCTTTTAAATTCTTTATGTTACTTCATTCAGAAGCATAATAACCAAAAATAGTCATTTTAACAATTTCCATCTCAGAAGACTGAATTAATAAAATGAATCCATAATTTCTAAGCGGTTTTCTGTAACAGGAGCAGTTTTTTCTGCGATACAATGCTACTTACAAGTATATCAAATGTTAGGCTTAAGAACTTACGCAGATATGAAAATGATTGTTTAATTGATATTAAAATAAGACTTTAATAAATAGAAAACAGAGACTATTACAGGTTTAAAATATTACATTTTTACCTTTTCTAAAGCTTATCCAAGTCATTATAACGCGAAAACTGAACAAAACAGATTACATTACACGTTTTAAAATTACCGCTTCACATAACGGCACGACATTCCCAAGACCTTTGAATTTGCACGCTCAGCGAGAATTAAATAAATGCAATCCACAGATGTCAGTTTCATCTGCTCTTCCCTTGTTACATCCGGAATAATCATGTTTCAAAGTTCAACGTTTGAAACATAAATTTATTAAGCATTTATAGCTGTAGAGGTCAATATTTTGAGGAAAAATGGAGCTGAGTTAAACAATTATTTAAATTTTTATAAAGTATTTGAAAAACTTATGAGATCACTTTACTTTTCCATTTTAAAATCTCGAATTAAACGGAAAAGCATATTTTGTTTTAGTGTATATTTTAGTATTGAATAAAATATTCAGTGAAAATAAATAAAATAAAATAAGAACAATCAAACAGAGTAACGATTTAACAACATTATCAATATTGATAATTTATCAGTAACATTTAAACTTAAATAGAATCATAAATAAAATATAATAAAAGTTTAAAATTATGCTTAAAGAAAAGAAGAAAAAAACTCATTCTGTAACTTCCCGATGAGTATTAGAGACCGCGAGGTTCTACTCTCGAACCTTACAGACGGGAAGTGTTGGCTTCGATTCCTGGTCACGCTCGTCGACTTAGGTTTTCGGAGTTTTCCCGTGATTTTCTTTGAAACTCGCGTAAAGCACTATATTACTTATTCAATAACATCCGTGATTAGCTTTTTGTATCTAAACTTTGGGTCTGGGGAATGCATAGATTTTCATGACAGAAGACAATCATTTTTATGCTGTATAGAAGATCTTAGAAAATGTATTTTTCTAGGGGTTTATTATTATTATTATTACAAATGAAAAAAAAAAAAAAAAAAAACGGTAAATTTGTTTTAAATCATCAGAAAACGATGTTTCAATTATTCGTTTTAAAGGTGATATCGAATTCTTTTGAAAGATAATTATAGTGAAAATTTTTATCCACCCTTCCCCCATCCCCCAGGGATCATGCATACTTATTCCTAGGGGAAAAAACAATGTCCTATGAATGATAATAATAATAAAAAAACTGTTTGACTATTACTCGTTATACAGCCAAATTGAATCAATATTATATATCAAATGTATGTCACGCAGAAGGTTTGGTGAGTATATATATTACAGAAGCTGATAGATAGCCTTTCTGTGAATGGAAAATATTGGAACGTGGCAGTGCCACCTGTCGTCCGATATGCACCCAAAGGCAATCTGTAGAGTTTTACGTAATATTAATTTCACTTACCAAATTTACAATATTTATAAATCACAGAAGTTGAGATTTTTCGTTTCTGTTATGAGATTAAATTGCAACAAAGCCACGCCACCTGTTGGCCGATGTGCATCCAAAATGGACCAGTAAAGCTTTACATAAAATCGATTTCACTTATAACTTCAGTGTATCACAAAATTTATTGTTAAATCACAAGAGTTAAAATATTGCCTTTCCGTTAAAAATGATTAAATTGCAGATTAGCAACGCCACCTGTTGGACAATGTATACATCCAAATTGTATTAGCAGAGGTTATGATGATATATGCCAATATATCATGTTTAATACATTTGTACACTATAGAAGCTGAGATATAGCCGTCCCATAAATGGAGGGTTTCATTGCATAGCACCGTAATCTATCGGGCGATATATCCCAAATGAAATTCAAATAAACTCCAATTTAGGGCAAGATCTAATATTGTAACAAGTTTGGTCGAATTCCATACATTGATTCCTGAAATACAAAATCCACAAAATTTTTCCATGAGTTTAAAATTTTGTAATTTTTTTTCACCTCACCGCTACTGATTATTGGGAAGCATTCTTTACTGACGTGCTAACAAAACGTTAAACTGAAAATGTAAAAAATGCTCTATTCACTATCATGCTAAAAATTATAAATTTCGAATAACTTACGAAGTTTTTAAATTAGAATGTTGCAAATCTCTCAATAAGATTCTTATCAATATCATAAGTGATATTTTAAAACTGGTCCGATCTCTCTGCAATCATTTGTTCTTGAGATATCGTGTACATGAACTAACGGGCTATCACACTAATAGGTGCCGATACACATTAACAGATACCATACCAACCTTTTGACTTCCGGATTCCTCACGCCACAAAACGTGTAAAAAAATCAAAAGCTGAAGTCAAAAATTTTAAAGGTTAACCTAGTTTCCCAACCAATAGTACTAAAAAGTCATTTTGTCATATTCGTTATAATTACACTGTTACAGAACGTGTTATGACGGTGTCACACTTGAACGTTCTATATAGAACTAGAATTGTACGTTTTATAGATGGTACAAATCAAACATTTTCAGAACGTTCTAAATAATACTATTTCTGAACGTGTTTTAGAACGTTCTTTTGACACGAAACACGGTGTTTGAACTATTGAAACCGTTATTAGACGTTCACAGAACGTTCCTGTGCTGCTTGGGTATATATATACATATATATATAAATGATTTCATGCATTATACCATAAATTACAAATGTTTGTGAAATATTATTGTATAAAAACATTACATATTTTAAAATCAACTATGTTTAATATCTAATGTTGGATTAAATACCATACCTTAAATCCGCACTTCTATAGGTTTCTATTATAATTTATCGTATAAATGCTATTAGTATTTTTTTTTTCATTGTATATCTTAATGAAAGACTCATTTTGTTACTAAATTTTAAAACATCCTTAAATGTTAAAACAATAAATTACTTGGTATGAATTGCATTTATTTTTTCGTTATTTCGGCAAAAGATTTTGTCACCCGTATACTTGTCGATGGGTTATGCATCATAATATGCATTTTCCAAGTTGTTACACAAGTAACGAATAACATAGGTTTCGATGAAATTTATTTCTGGAAGTTGTGTGTTTCTGATATATTTTTAGATGCTGATTATGAAAAAAATATTCAAAAATTTTCATTCACGTACGGTTTATACAGAAAATTAGACTTTTCGACAGAAATGAGCTTAAAATTCCACTGTCTCAACAAGCACATATCTCAGTTATTTTGCGAAAAATTTGGGCGATGTGAGTAACGAACAGGAAGAGCGATTTTATCGAGGCATGAAAGAAAGGGGTATCAAGGAAAATGGTATGTTAACATGTTAGCGGATATTGTTGGATACTGATTAGTGGGTTCTCTCAATTCATACACAAGCAAAACAATTATAAACGTAGCTTCGATGTAAAGCAACAGTGACATTTAAAAAACTAGTATGTTGTGGCCACCACAAGACTTTCTTCTATATTTTCCTATACAAATTCACTCAATAACAATTAAAAAAAAAAAAAAAAAAAAAAAAATCGTTAAAAGTAAAAAAAAAAAAAAAAATAAATAAAAAAATGATAACTTTGTTTTAATTTATCACATATTTATAGTTCAACCATTCATTTTAAAGGTATTGACGAGACCTTTCGAAAGATATCCATCTTGAAAACTTACCCCCCCCGGGAGGGGGGGGGAAGCGATGCCCCCACATGTACAAAATTTTTTTACTGATTAACTACTACTATTATCAATAATTCATATTAATTTTACAATAACAGGTTAAGAATAACTCTCATTATGTACATTTATACGGAATTTTGTCCTATACTGCCATGTTAAAAATTTAGAAAAAATACGATCACAGCGCCACCTGTCGAGCTATTGATCCCCAAATCTAATCAGCACCAGTTCATGTCAGGGGCCAACTAAATACCAAGTTTGGTTAAATCGATAACTTTGTTTTAAATTATCACAGATTTATAGTTCAACCATTCGTTTTAAAGGCATTGACATACCTTTCGAAAGATACCCATCATGAAAATTTACTCCCCTCGAGGGGGGAATTCCCCCCCCCCCACAGGGGGGGAGGAGGCGAGGCTCCTACGCATACAAAAAATTTTTCCCAGTTGACTATATCTATTATAAATAATTCTGGTAAATATCATAATGATTATTAAAAAATAATTCTCTTTACGCACATTTATACAAAATTTTGTACTATACCACCAATGTTAAAAATTTAGAAAAAGCGGGATGGCAACGCAACCTGTAAGACAATTTTCACCAAAAGTTGATAGGCACTAATTTATGTCAAGGTGCAACTACATACCAATTCGTATGAAATTCTGTGCAGTAGTTCCTGAGATACAGTTGCCACAAAATTTTGTCACACACACACACACACACAGACAGACAGACATTATCTAAAAATGGTCAAATCGTGTTCTACAGCTCTCGAAACGTGTAAATCCATCAAAAACCCGAGGTCGAAAATTTTTACGAATCCAATACTTTCTTCTATTGAATATAGAAGAAAGTAATAATGTGAAAACAGTAGCCCGTTTTACAGAATCTTATACGTAAAGAGTTTTGATTCTGTTGCAGCCTCCATGTCAGTTTTTCAGATTCTCATCTATACTTTGTAAATTAGTGTGTGTTATAGGATGAAAAGATAAACATATCTGAATTCAGCTTATGAAAAAACATTAGAAACACCTAAACAGTGGAAGAAAAAAAATTGAAAATATGATTTTTCAGAACTGTGTAATTAATTCTCTGCAATATGTATAATTTTTCTAAAATCAAGGAATAAGTACTGGTATTTAATTAATCGTTAGTTTATAGAACTACTATGTTTTAAAATTCAAAAACTTTTTTTATCTTTCAAAACAGTAAATCACTGGAAGTATATATAAAATATTGTTTTCCATTAAAAAAAAAAAAAAAAAAAAAAAAAAAAAGAGAGAATTATGATAAATTATACAATTTAATAGATGGATTTCAATCGATTTGAATATGCACTGGATATATTTTCGTAAAAGAACATGTTCAAAGTTGTATCAAAACGTCACAAATATAATGATTATGAAACTGATTTTAAAGTTCAGTAAAAACTATAATATTTTAAAATAATATAAAATGAAATAAAAATGTTGTGTTTTTTCAAAAGTAATATAGCGGTTTATCGACAAATATCGCCTATTATACTGTGTTAACTAACAAAACATAATATCAAAATATAGCCTAATTTAATACAGTCATTCATAAATAAGTTTTATTCTCACACTCAAGCATATGATATATTATTTAGTAGGTATCAGCAGATAGGGTCCCCAGAACATCCCTCGAAAAAAAACATCCCTTGAAAAAAACAACAACAAAAAAAATCCTTGAAAAAAAAAAATCTGGAGTGACTCCACTCGACTTTCCGAACATTGAGTAATTAACAGTTTTGTAGATAAAAAAAAAGAAAGAAGAGATGTTAAACAAACAAAAGAGATAAAACCATAATAAAGTGTTTGAGTATTTTTCTCCATATATTACACGATGTTTTATTTAACGCTACTGAACTTTGAGCCCAGAGATCATAATGATAAAGAATTTTCGTTGTGTCCCTGTAAAAAACCTATAAATGCTAGATTCACCAAAATGCTTATAGTTAGTGCAACAGTGATTTATAATATTCATATAAATTTTCAGCTCAATTGAATAAGGCGGTTAGATGCTATCGCACTTTTAACTAGTATGTTGTGGCCACCACATGACTTTCTTCTATATTTTCCTATACAAATTCACTCAGTAAAAATAATTTATTAAAATTATTATTTAAAAAAATTATCTTCCATGATAATGCAGATGATTTCCATATTAGAGAAGTAGTATAACACTAAATATCCAAAAAAAAAAGTCAATTTTATTGTGAATATTACATAAAAAAAAAAATAAAAAAAATCGATAACTTCATTTTAAATTATCGCAGGTCTATGGTTCAAACATTCGTTTTAAAGGTACTGGCGAGCTCTTTTGAAAGATACCCATCATGAAAATTTACTCCCCTCGAGGGGGGAATTCCCCCCCCACAGGGGGGGAGGAGGTGAGGCTCCTACGCATACAAAAAATTTTTCCCAGTTGACTATCTCTATTATAAATAATTCTGGTAAATATCATAATGATTATTAAAAAATAATTCTCTTTATGCACATTTATACAAAATTTTGTACTATACCACCATGTTAAAAATTTAGAAAAAGCGGGATGGCAACGCAACCTGTAAGACAATATTTACCAAAAGTTGATAGGCACTAATTTATGTCAAGGTGCAACAACATACCAATTCGTATGAAATTCTGTGCAGTAGTTCCTGAGATACAGTTGCCACAAAAGTTTGTCACTCACACGCAGAGACTGACAGACAAACAGACTGACATTTTCTAAAAATGGTCAAATCGTGTTCTACAGCTCTCAAAACGTGTAAATCCATCAAAAACCCGAGGTCGAAAATTTTTACGAATCCAATACTTTCTTCTATTGAATATAGAAGAAAGTAAAAATTTGGTCCCAGAGGCCATAATGATAAAGAATTTTTCTTTGTGTTCCTGTAAAAAAACTGTAAGTGCTAAATTCCCCAAAATCTATACAGTTCGTGCAACTGTGACCTATAACATATGTACAAATTTTTTGTTCATATTAAATAAGCGTTTAGACGCTATCGCACTTTTAAAAATTTGGCCCCATAGGCCATAATGATAAAGAATTTTTCTTCGTGCCCCTGTAAAAAACTGTTAGTGCCAGATTCTCTAAACTCTATACAGATTGAGCAACTGTGACCTATAATATGTGTATAAATTGTTTGCTCAATTGAAGAAGGCGTTTAGATGCTATCGCACTTATAAGATTTTGGTCCCATAGACCATAATGATAAAGAATTTTTCTTTGTGTCCCTGTAAAAAAACTATAAGTGATAGATTCCCCAAAATCTATAGGGTTCGTACTATGGTGACTTACAATATACGCACCAACTTTCAGCTTATTCGAACAAAGCGTTTAGACGCTAGCGTGTTCACTCACAGACATACACACACACATACATACATACATACATACATACATACATACATACATCATCGTAAAAATAGTGAAAACGGACTCAGGGCACCTCGAAACGTATAGAAACATAAAAATCTCGAATTCGGATTTTTGACATGATTACAATACTTTCCTCACTATAGTGTTCGGAAAGTAAAAAAGTGTCATTTCATCCTTATGTTATCTTGTAGATCAAATTATTTCCAAAGTTTAATAATAAAAAAAAAATAATAATAATATGCTTTTACCATCACAAATCTATACATTTTTATAAAACAGCGGCTAACATGCACAAACTGTTGTGCTAACGTTTCAAATTTTCATTGGGGAGGTGGGACAATACTTTGCTTCCTCCCTCTTCACTTTGTAGTAAAGTGCTTTTATGCGAATACATTTTTTTTTTTTTTTTTTTTTTTTTTTACAAGGACTGAGGACTATTAGTGTCAAAGGGATTTTTGCGGTGTTAATTTTCGATAGTTGGACATTTATCGAAATCTAAAATTTATCGAAAATATAATTGAGTAATTTGAAAGCGATGTATTTGGAAAATAAATAAATAAATAAATAAACTAATAATCCTCCGTCTTAAACTAAATTCTGCTTTTGCCAGAATTTGAACAAAACCTTTTTTTTTTTTTTTTTTTTTTTTTTTTTTTTGGAAAAAAAAGAAAAGAAAAGAAAACTAATAATAATCAGTATCGAAACAAACACTATCGAAAAAGTTCTTTTTAATAATTTTGAATTAGGAAATAAAAATTGCGCGTGCAAAATGAAATAAAAATAAGTAAAAAAATGAATTTAATGATTTAATTTTTATATAAAACATGATCGCGTGCTATCTTAAAAAGTAGATGTAAAATTTAAAGTTTATGTGGTGCGTGTGTCATCTATAAATATTGTTTTAAGAAATAGAATAAAGAAAGCAACGATGTTGGTTGAATTTTGTTATATAGTTTGAACTTTTGATTATTGTTTTAAATCTATATACATGTATTCCAAATGTATAGCCTATTCTGAATAGCACTTATAAGTATCTTTTTACCAAGTTTAAAATTGATAAACCTTAATGTGTTAGCTTCATTATTATTCGAGATAAAATCTATTTTATTATTATTATTATTTGCTTCTATTTGCTTCTTGTACGTCTTCGTCTGAAATCTGTATTTTGTGAAGCACATTTTTCTGTAGTATCATTATAAGTACTGTACATGAAAAATATATAATTTCTTCCTTCTATCCCTTCCTATAACTTACCAGAAAACATTCTTATTATAGTTTATTCAACGAAAGAAGAGAACGAAACTAAATAAAAGGGTTGCACAAAAATAGCCAAGAAGGTTCACTTTCAGCCGAAATCCCCAATTTGGAGAATTTCATTTTTTTTTACACTCTGTTTGGCACTCCTGGAAGAATGCCAGGTTTTTCACCGCAAGTTTATTTAACGAAAGAAGAGAACGAAACTAAATAAAAGGGTTGCACAAAAATAGCCAAGAAGGTTCACTTTCAGCCGAAATCCCCAATTTGGAGAATTTCATTTTTTTTTCACACTCTGTTTGGCACTCCTGGAAGAATGCCAGGTTTTTCACCGCAAGTTTATTTAACGAAAGAAGAGAACGAAACTAAATAAAAGGGTTGCACAAAAATAGCCAAGAAGGTTCACTTTCAGCCGAAATCCCCAATTTGGAGAATTTAATTTTTTTTCACACTTTCTGTTTGGCACTCCTGGCAGAATGCCAGGTTTTTCACCGCAGCCAAACCGCACGTGCGTTTATTTAGTTTCGTTCTCTCGATAGAATGAATGGACTATAGAATTAGATTAGAAACAGCCTTCACTTTTATTAGAAATATTGGATTTGCGAACAGTTCATTATTAAAATTTCCTAAAAGATTTCATTTAAAAATCAATCGAAAAGTGCAAATTATCCAGAATGATAAAGTATCTGCTAAAAATTAATATGTTTCAATTCCTATTAAATTAATTAAGATCGTTTATTATTAAAAAAAAAAATATATATATATTAGAAATAAAGGGTTACTTTTTCTGTACCGGGCACTATGCTACGTTCTTTATGTCAATGCCAAATGGAAGATTGCTACAACTTAAAAGAAAATGGCTTGGTTAGAAAATGTTTCAGAACAATAATTTTATTTAATGTCCCGAAATGTAAGATGGAAGAATAATAATAATATATGTAGTTCAGTCCTTAAATTTGCATACAATGTACTAGTTCCAACTAAATCTATTTACAACAATTTAACACTCAGCCCTATGTTACCGAATTAATTCGCTTTGCTCCAGAAAAAAAAAAAAAAAAAAAAAAAAAAAAACTTATTGTTCTTAGTATATATTGTGCTGGAATACCTTTTATGATTCTGTCAAATATATACATAAGGATGTGTATACTTTTCCCCTGCATATTATATTGTTTAAATTATATATATTAATTTATTTCAACTTGTAACAGTTTTCGTTTATTAAAGTATAATTCAAAGACCTACTGACTGTCGATCGTTATATAAATCAAATTATTTTAATGTGGTACCACTACAACAAATTATTTGTGAATGATATATGTTCTATTCTTTAATAGGAGAATTCTGTATCATTGACGGGGCTAACAACTCGAGGGCCCTCTCTCAAAATATTTCATAGAATCCCTACTCAAAAAGAAATAATATGTTTATTTTATTCACTTTTAGCAGGACCTTATTTAATCACAGAAAACTGCAACAAAACCTAAAAAAAAAAAAAAAAAAAAGTTATGAAAAAATACTGATATCTAAAAATTGCAACCCGTGGCAGCTATGCTTCAGTAACAGTAATTAAAATATTATTGTACATTGCAAAATCATACTTTTATTTTTGTTTAAAATTTGAGATATAAAACAGCTTTATTTGCAAATGACTAAACTCACACAATTAAAAGATAAACAAAATCATTACAGCATTTCGAAATAAAATGATATCACAAGTTTAAAAGAAAATCATTAAATGGCGCCCAATTTCCAGATTGCGAGACGCCCGTCTGCAAAGTAAAACTTGCACTAAAGAACAGTGCGCTGTTATTCCTGTTTTAATGTTTATTCATGTATTGAATGTTTATTCCTGTATATGTTAATGTTTATTCCTGTATTGAATAAATAATATTTAATTTTGTGTCTGACATATTAAAACAACACTGTTAAAAATGGTTTCTTAAAAATGAGCTAAATTGTGTCAAAATAGCTCCGAAACAATATATAGTTAAATTTGAAAACCCATGTACTTATTTTTGAGTATATTGGCATGCTCAAAAATGGGATTGACCAATACAAGTATCCCAATATCCCCATGTTTGACATGTGAATATACTCAAAAATGAGTACATGGGTTTTCAAATTTAAGTATATATTGTTTCGGAGTTATTTTGAGACAATTTTGCTCATTTTTAAGAAAACAGTGTGCGGTATTGCTTATTTAATCACAGAAAACTGCAACAAAAACTAAAAAAAAAAAAAAATTATGAAAAAATACTGATATCTAAAAATTGCAACACGTGGCAGCTATGCTTCAGTAACAGTAATTAAAATATTATTGTACCTTGCGAAATCATACTTTTATTTTTGTTTAAAATTTGAGATATAAAACAGCTTTATTTGCAAATTACTAAACTTACGCAATTAAAAGATAAACAAAATCATTACAACATTTCGAAATAAAATTTGGTCAACAATAAAATTTTGTCGCTTTGACTGCAGCACTCGTGCTTACTTTATTCGCCTGATGAAGGGTCGTGTGTTTTTTCGTCCCGAAACAATTGTTGCGAGTTTACTGCATTTTATGGTGTTCATTCAAAGTTTCTAAGTAATATTTTTTTACAACGCCAGTTTTGTGGTGCTTTTTTATTAAACAATAAAATTTGTATATTATTAGAATATAAATTTGTACAAATGTAAGAGAATGAAGAGTTTTAAAATAAAATATGATATCACAAGTTTAAAAGAAAATCATTAAATGGCGCCCAATTTCCAGATTGCGAGACGCCCGTCTGTAAAGTAAAACTTGCACTAAAGAACAGTGCGCTGTTATTCCTGTTTTAATGTTTATTCCTGTATTGAATGTTTATTCCTGTATATGTTAATGTTTATTCCTGTATTGAATAAATAATATTTAATTATGTGTCTGACATATTAAAACAACACTGTTAAAAATGGTTTCTTAAAAATGAGCTAAATTGTGTCAAAATAGCTCCGAAACAATATATAGTTAAATTTGAAAACCCATGTACTCATTTTTGTGTATATTGGCATGCTCAAAAATGGGGTTGACCAACAAGAATCCCAATATCCCCATGTTTGACATGTCAATATACTCAAAAATGAGTACATGGGTTTTCAAATTTAAGTATATATTGTTTCGGAGCTATTTTGAGACAATTTTGCTCATTTTTAAGAAACCACTTTTAACAGTGTGCGGTATTGCTGAAAGTGAATTATTAAAAACGTAATGTATTATTTTTTGGAGTAGAACCTTCCTTCAAATATTTCACGTGAAGAGCCCAAATTGTTAGCGCCGTCACTCATACAGAATTTTTCTATTGAAAAGTGATCTATATATCATTTACAAATATGTTGTAATGGAGCCACATAAAATAATTCAATTTTTGTAACGATCAACAGTCAGTAAGTCATTTGGTTTGCTCTTTAATAAACTATAACTGTTACAAATAAAAAAGAAATTAATATACGTAATTGAAACTTACTACAATATAATATGCGTGGAAAAGTGTACGCATCATTGTGTATACAGTTGGCAGCAAAAGTATCCGAGCACTAGAAAAAATTCCTATATAAAAAAAGTACACTTAATACTGTATTTTAAATAAATCCTTCTCGAATCATGTTCTTAGACTTTAAGTGATTTTTGACTTTGTAAACGATGATTTGGATTTAAAATTTTTATAAAGGAATACTGAATGCGTAGTATTAACTTTTCTTTTTCTTCTAAAACAAAGCGAATCGATTCGGTAACTACGGGCTGGGTGTTAAATTGTTGCAGGTAGATTTTAAAGTTATAGCTAAAGGTAATATATTCTATGCAAATTTAGGGACTAAACTTTTAGATTTAGGATTTCTTGTATTCTGCATTGTACTATTACTATCCCGTCTTACTTTTTTAAACACAAAGTAAAATTATTGTTCTGAATTATTTTTTTAAAAAGCCATTCTCTTTTAAGTTGCAGTAATTTTCCACGAGACATTAACATAAAAACATATAGCAATGTGCCGGAACATTAAAAGTTACGCCTTATTTCAGATATATATTTTCATTAATAATAATATTAATTAAAAAAAAAAAAGTTTAATTTCAATTAATAAAACTTAACTGTAAAGCGAAAGGGGGGGGGGGAGGGCGGGGGTAAGGCAAGAAGAAATGAAAGAACGATTGTGGCCTATCCCCCCCCCCCTCTAAAATTTGAAAAGTCGGCGTCTATGTTTGTGTATGTTAGCCGCTATTATACAAAATCACACTGAAGAAAGTTTTGTGATGTCCTAAGCGTATTATGTTTTACTTATTTATTATTTATTTTTTTAATTTTGTTTCTAGTTGCCGAAACGTCAGTGGAGGCCCTACATTGAGACTCAAAACGGTTTTGGGCTGTGTCTGTCTGTTTGTCTGTCGCGCGATAGCGGCCGCAAAAATAGCGCTATTGACTTGAAATTTGGTAC
Organism: Salticus scenicus; assembly: GCA_963930645.1. Taxonomy (NCBI): domain Eukaryota; kingdom Metazoa; phylum Arthropoda; class Arachnida; order Araneae; family Salticidae; genus Salticus; species Salticus scenicus. The sequence goes on along the minus strand of OZ005652.1, from coordinate 283,645,621 downwards.
ACGTGTTCATGAGCCCCACGAAATCAGCTGTATAGTTTTTGGTATGCACTCCATTTGTAGTTCGTATACAGGGACACACCAAAGTTTTTCTTATCATTACGGCCTATGGGAGGAATTTGTATGTATCGCGATAGCGGCCGCAAAAATAGCGCTATTGACTTGAAATTTGGTACACGTGTTCATGAGCACCACGAAATCAGCTGTATAGTTTTTGGTATGTACTCCATTTGTAGTTCGTATACAGGGACACGCCAAAGTTTTTCTTATCATTACGGCCTATGGGAGGAATTTGTATGTATCGCGATAGCGGCCACAAAAATCACGCTTTCGACTTGCAATTTGGTACACATGTTCATAAGCCCAACGGAATCAGCTGTATAGTTTTAGGTGTGTATTCCCTTTGTTGTTCGTGTACAGGGACACGCCAAAGATTTTCTATCATTACGGCCTGTGGGAAGAATCTGTATGTACCGCGATAGCCGCCGCAAAAATCAAGCTATTGACTTCAATTTTTGCCGAAACGTCAGTGGAGGCCCTCTGTTGAGACTCAAAAGGATTTTGGGTTCCGTCGGTCCGTCCGTCTGTCTGTCTGTCTGCCGTGCGATAGCGGCCGTAAAAACCACGCTATTGACTTGAAACTTTGTAGACATGTTCATGATCCCCACGAAATTAGCTGTAGAGTTTTGGGTGTGCATTCCATTTGTAGTTCGTGTACAGGGACACGCCAAAGTTTTTTTTATCATTACGGCCTATGTGAAGAATTTGTATGTACCGCGATATCGGCCCCAAAAATAACGCTATAGACTTGCAATTTGGTACACATATTCACGAGCGATACGGAATTAGCTGTATAGTGTTAGGTGTGTATTCCCTTTGTTGTTCGTGTACAGGGACACGCCAAATTTTTTCTTATCCTTACGGCCTATGGGAAGAATTTGTATGTACCGCAATAGCGGCCGCAAAAATCCTTCGATTGACTTGGAAATTGGCGCACACATTCCAGCTTTCCATATAAGTAGCTGTATAATTTTCATTGCTATATTTTTTATAAACTGTGTACAGGGACACGCCAAAATTCTTAACATTACGGCGTATGGGGTGAATTTCGTTTAAACGCATTTTAATATCATTACTTTGCAATGAAGAAAATGAAACTAGAGTACGTGAGTAAGATGCTTAAACTTATGTTGCTTGAAGAAAATATGTGCTCTTAAGCTTTCTAATTAATGTACAGAACCTTACAAAAGTGTTCTGACAATGTCACTTAGTCATCCAAACGATGTTAAATTTGGAACAATTATTAATTTTAAACGCAAAATAAGCAGAATAGTTTTTACTGGTGTATACAATGTTTATGGTTCGTTTACAAAGACACACGAAAGAATTTCGTAACATTAGAGCCTATGGACGAATTTTTAATTTAAGCGCGCACTTTAATGCGTTTATGCTGAATTGAACTTAATAAAGTTAACATACATTATAAAGATGCTTAAAATTATGTTTACTCTAAAAAAAGGTTATGTATAGACTAAATAATTTATGGGACCACACAAAATAATTCCGAGTATGTACTGTAATCATCCAAATGATGTCAAATTAGTTTGAAAGATTAATGAGTCATAATTAATTAGATTTATTCTTATTATTGGCGTTTATAATGACTGTGGCTACTTTTCCGGGAAACATAAAGGAATTTCGTACTTTTATGGTGTATCGTCGGTATTTCTTAAAAGTGTATTTTAACATGGTTACACCCCATCAAATATGAAATTTTATTAGAATTTTAAAAGCGTGTTTTCATGTTGAAAATTGTGGGCATAGAATTGATAATTAGTTTAAAGGTTACGCAAAATATTTCCGATATGCTATGTAATTTTTTTTGTATGAAATTCGGTATTTATGAATTTCCGGGAAATAATACAAGACCGTCGTTTAATAAGAATGCATATTGTTGCGTACTTGGGGGTTTGTAAGTTGTCCGAGAATGAAAGGCGAAACTTTCAAAAATTCAGTGATTTATTCACAGAAAGTTCCAGAAGAATACAGGTCTATAAACCAAGTATCAGCTTCAATTCAACCAGTAAACATAGCTTAAACAACAGCCGTTAACAGCAAAACAACAGTGTTAACTGTTTAGCAATAACACATAAAGCAAGTCTCATTCAAAGAGGCTCAAAGCAAAGCAAGCATTTGACGAAACCGACACAGATCTGAGATTGGAAGCCTTGGCTAAAAAAATGCTCCTTTTATACTATTCTATCGAACACAGACTGTTCTGGAAAATTATCGTATCTCATCAGCCAATGAGATTAGAGCTTCCATATTTGGTATATCCCTAATAAGTATTTTCTCGCCAAGGTCGCCAAAAAAATCGCCAAGGAGGGAAACAGTCGCCAAATTTGGCGCCAAATCCATTTCTTCCCTTATTGTAGCTTTTCAATTCGTTTTTAAAGGAAAATTAGGCTATTTTAACGCTAAAACGACTAGAAATGCACAAAATTAGCATTTTATTTCGTAACACTTTATATGATATACAAATAGGTATAGAAAGAGAGATACAGCGGGGGGTTGAGGGGGGCGGCAGCCCCCCTCAGGAATGTATCTGATTATGGTAATAAGTCGATCGAATCAATATATATCGTATTATATAATAAGAAATAAATAAAAATGACCTATTGAAAAATGTCTGATGCAAATAGGACGTTGAGGCTCCTGATCTGCAGATCCACTAGTTTTAAATAACTAGTCAACTTCATCAATAATTTACAATAATCATCAAGATATAAGGGTGACATTTCGAAAATTTCAGGATTTTTTCCGGTGGTGTTTTTCCGAGGGACGTCTTTTTCAGAGGACATTCTCTCCAGGAGACTTTTTTTTTTTCAAGGGACTTTTTTTTCTAGAGGCCGTTCTTTCCAGAAAACGTTGTTTTTGGTGATTTTTTTCGGGGGACATTTTTTCCTAGAACCTATTATTTATGATATAAGCATTTTGTCGTAAAAAAAAAAAAAAAAAAAAAAAAAAAAAATCATAGTTATACAACATGGTTAAAATAAAAGCTTGCATTTCACCAGAAATCAGTAGCAAGCACCGTGGAAATGGTGAAACGTAATACCAAAGTACTAGTTTCAGCTACACCAAGCCTATTTAGCACTACTCTTTTGGCGTAACGTTGAAATATTATTTTTAACAGTCCATAATAAATTTTATATTACTGGATAATTATTTTTATATCATATACCTTAAATAATTTTAAACTATCAAAATATTTTCCGTTACATTTATTTTAATTTCTTAATTTAGTAAAATTTAGTAAAATTTAATAAAAATACAATTGGACAAATGTTATTTTTTTTTTCGTTCAATGGACTAAATGATATTTTGCACGTTAAAATTCTTCCTATAAATGTATGAAATGAATGTAAATGTATATTTGCCTTATACTGGCGTAAAATGTAACCGAGAAGTTTCATTAATAATAATAATAAAAAATATATATGTGTTAATTATGCACATGTAAAATAATCAGTATAAAGAATTTAATATAAGAGTAACTTAAATAAAATAAATTGATTTTTTTAATCTAAATATCTCTGGTGTATAAAAAAAAATATATATCCAATGAAGTGTTCTTGTATTTGAATATAACATTAATTATAATTTCATGAAATAAAGTTATTTTCTTAATTCTGTCTTACTTATGTTGAAGTTTGCGTCACATTAAAACAAAAAAGAGGATTAACATCATTTTTGAAATATTTGCGTCTAATCATTTTGCATGTAAGATTAATCCTTTTCAAATTACTTGCATTTAATCCTAAGTAAGCAGCTATAAGCCCAAAAGTTTCTTCCGTGGAAAAGTTTTCACCTGGATTAAAATCTTTTTTTTTTTTTTTTTTTTTTTTATATGTTTAGGAAGTCCCGTGCTGTAAGAAAAACAGGGATTTTCCTAGTAAAGAGTGCAATATTTTTATTATTTTGTACAATAAATATATATTTATTAATCTTTCTACAAGTTTATTTGAATAAATTTCGCAACCTCTTGCATTAAATGACACATTACTTGAGGTGAAATACGTGAGGTGAGGTACGTGTCTAATCTTTTTTACTGCTGGGAAATCGATCGTTTATTTTAAAATTCTAATAAGAAAATAAATTGTAATAGAAGATCAACTTTTGGAAAAAAAAAAAAATAAATAAATAATAATAATAATAATCTGGTGTGTCACTCACACGACTTTCTCTTACCCTGAAATTTAATACTATAAATACAGGTTGCAGATTGAGAGGTAAGATAACGAGTACTATTATGTAGACCTGTGTTAAACAATTCAAATTAGGCTTCGAAAGAGTTTTATATGATAATTAGTTCTGTGTGAGGAGGCTACTGCCCCCCTCAATCCCCCGTTTCATTAATGCACCTACATTTATATAGAATTTAATTCGGTTATCAAAGATAATTCTGTTTTTTAAAAAATAATTTATTAAAATTATCATGCAGACGATTTCCATATTAGAGAAGTAGTATAACACTAAATATAAAAAAAAAGTTGAATCTATTCTCAATATTACATTTTTTTTTTTTTTTTTTTTTTTTTGCTAAAAATGAAAAAAAAAAAATCGATAACTTTATTTTAAATTATCGCAGATCGATGGTTCAACCATACGTTTTAAAGGTATTGGCGAGCTCTTTTTAAAGATATCCATCATGAAAATTTACTCCCCTCGAGGGGTGTCCCCCTCCCAGGGTGTTGAGGCGAGGCGCGTACATACACAAATTTTTTTCCCAGTTGACTATCTCTATTGCAAAAATTATACATTCGTTTCATTTGGTTTAGTGCAGTCTATAGATGCTAAACTCTACTTACCTGCAATTTCCCCCATAGACGTAATATTTTTGAATACTTTTGAGTGTCCCTGTACACGAACCATTTGCTTCATCTCAACGAAAAGCTTACTGTAGCATCCCTATATGATACACATTTAGAATACCGAGTTTGGAGATTCTGCAACTAATTGTTCTTGTCATATGCTGATAACAGACACACACACAGACAGACAGACCATTCGCTAAAAACATGATTTTCGTATTCAGGGGACTTCAGAACATGTAAATATAACAAAAACTCACGTTCGAAAATTTGACCCTAAAACAATACTTTCTCGACTCTATGGGTAAGAGAAAGTAAAAAGCCAATTAACGCTATATCATTTTTAACATTTAACACTTACAGAAACACGTAACAAAAGATAAATATTTGATCAAAAACTTCAAACATTTACTCAAAATGTTAGTAATGGGAATAACTTTCAAGTGGTAATAAAATTTAACACATTATTATTATTAGGACAGAGGACTATTAATTTCAATCTGGAGTTTTTGTAGACAAGTTTTGTGTGACACCAAAATAAATTAGAAATATCAGTCCTACTGTTACAAATTCGGTACCAAATGAAAGGGGCGATTTCTTTTAATCCAGGGGTGCAACCAGTTTTTCATACAGAGCAATTAGATTTTTTTAAATTAGCTAAAGTATGAAATTTAGGCGGCAATACTTCATTTTAATTCATTTCAGTCATTTTAAAAAGTACGTGGCCTAATTTTACGGTCAAAAAATGAGATAAAAAATAAATAAAAATAATAATTTTACCAATTGAAGTTAATAGTCTTCCGCACTAAACAAAATTCTATCTTTGACTGAATTTTTAATTATTATTATTATTATTATGTTATTATAAATTTTTTTCGAAACAAACTTAAATTTTGTAATTCAGGGGTTATTAGTATGACAGTACACATTCGGTCACTATTACATTCGACTACTTTTGTCATCTTTACTTTTGTCATCTTTATACTTTACTTTTGTCATCTTTATACAGCGCAACCTAAAGAACAAGCCGGATTTAGAAGTGGTTTCAGTATCATCAACCATATTCATACAATTACAGAAATTATAGATAGAAATAATGAGTACGAACTCCATCTTTGTGTGGCTTGTGTGGACTATAAAAAATAATTTCAATTCTGCATAATCATTAGCGGTTGTGGATGCATTAAAGAATATTAATATTAACTTAAGATATATTCACCTTACTGAACATACATACACACACACAAACACATACACTGCTCGACATTGAAAATACAACGCCAAGAAGGAATGATAATAACGGAATGAAATTTGTTGGAGACATACATTATAGTAGGAAGAACAATTGATTAAAATTTCAGGAAATTTGGAGTAATATGTACTGAGAAAACAGTACATAAAGCAGCGAACTCTGTGAATAATAACAGCACATATCTGCCTAGGCATTGAATCGAACAGCGATTGGGTGACATGTACTGGTAGAGCACTTCATGAAGTTTTGACACGATGCCACAATTCATCGATCGAAGTTACTGGTGAGTGGTGGGGAGCCAGTCGCTTTTCAACGATTAAACAGTCATTTTCATTGGTGCGAGATCAGAAGAACGCGCTGGCCAGAGCAACAGTCGAAAACGTTCAGCATCAATGAAGGTCCAGACAATATGGACAACTTGCGGTCGTTCATTGTCCTGCTTAAATGTTGCGCCTCGGAGGCCTTAAACATAGGGCAGAGCTATGGGCCTTAACTCGTCAGAAATGTAAGGGCTGGCATTCAGAGTGGCGGGAATGAAAACAAGAGGTGACCGGGACGTGTATCCAATGGTACAACATACCATCAATGCAGGTGGTGACTCAGTATGCGGCTACCAAAATTCTGATTACCCTCGAAACTGCATCACTGATGTGGGCGCCATTAATGTGTGATCAACTATGAACCTGGACGCAGGAATGGCGTGAAGTCACTTTTCAGACAAATCACAATTCTGTTTATAGCATCAAGATTGCCTTATCCGTATTTAACGGCATTATGAATAATGCACATTGCCAGCTGGGATTCGGCATAATCATACTGTTCATCCTTTGCAATGATGTTATGGGTTCCCATTGGATACACGTCTCTATTACTTCATGTTCGTATTTCTGGCACTCTGAACAGCGGCGATTAAATATCTGATGAGTTAAGGCCCGCCCCTCTGCCCTGTATTCGAGGCCTCCGTAGCGCAAAATTTAAGCAAGATAATGCACGAGCGCAAGCTGTTTGTATTTGCCGGACCTTCTTTGATACAGAATGTGTTCGACTTTTGCTCTGGCCAGCGCGTTCTCCTGATCTTGCGCCAATGAAAATGACTGTTTAATCATTGATAAGCGACTGGCCCCCCACCACTCACCAGTAACTTCGATCGATGAATTGTGGCATCGGGTTGAAGCTTCATGAAGTTCTCTACTCGTACATGTCAACCAATCGCTGTTCGATTCAATGCCTCGGCAGATATGTGCTGTTATTGCTCACAGAGGTCGCAGCTTCATGTACTGTTTTCTCAGTACATATCACTCCAAATTTCCTGAAATTTTAATCCATTGTTCTTCCTACTATAATGTATGTGTCCAACAAATTTCATTCCGTTATTATCATTCCTTCTTGGTGTTGAATTTTCAATGTCGAGCAGTGTATATAGAAAGTTCTAACATGCGCACGCACATAAGTGCTAACCCTCCCAATTTTCTAGGGAGACTTAATACCAGAATTTTTTTTATAATTGTTTTGATGTTGTTTAATCGTCTAAAATATATGAGAGATTTCCCTCTAAAAAACACTGGGGTGTTAAGTCTGATTTAAAAGTTTAAAATGTTGGCAGCTATGATATATATATATATATATATACCGGGTGACCCATAAGTCTGCAGACATTTTAAAAATTCATAAAATTTGAAGGAAGTGGTATAATCGAATGCGATTTGCAAAAACGTTATTCTCGTAAGATTTTTTTTTAATAAAAAAAATAATAAATAAATAAAACTAAATAAATAAATAAAATTTTCGTCGATAGAGGGCACTGCATGGATGCATAACGAGAAATATGCAAATCAGAGTGCTATAAATTGCATAATTTTATAATTAACTCAGCTTATTTTTTATTTTATCTCCTTCTTGTGCATACATGAAGTTTTAATTGCGATGTTGGCTTGGTGAATAAACTGTTATTTGTGAAGATGTTTTCCCACTGGTAAGAACTGCTGACTAAAGCTGCAGTTAGTGGTGTTGTAACTCGTTTGCTAACTGTAATTTCTAGTGATGGCGGACACATAGAATAGGATTTATATACATGCAAATGTTTATTAAATAAACATAATTTTTCACAGAAGCATAAATATATATTTTTTCGCAGAATGTGTGACTTGCTTACTTACAGCGTCCCTCAATCTACAAAAATTTAACTTTTTTTTTTTTCCTTGACATCGCTTTCAAATTATTCAATTAAATTTTCGATAAATATCCAACCATCGTAAAACTGGCGACACCGTTTTATCAGTAGATTGAGACTAATTGTCCTCCGTACTAAAAAAAAAAAAACCTTTAGAGCTATAATGACGTAAATTTTACCTTGCAAAATTAATTTTTGACAAAGTTTTATATCAGTTTCAATATTTAAGCGTGAATTTCTTTTCATTTAAAATAATAATAATAATAATAATAAAATAAATAAATATAAATAAATCAACTCGTAAACTTTTTTGGAAACAATTAAAAATTAAAATAAATTATGTATTTTTGTCTAAAAAAGAGCTTCTTCAACTTTTCCGATACTATCCGTTTCGATACTGATTATTATCAATTTTCTTTTCTTTTCTTTTTCTTTTTCTTTCGGGAAAAAGATAAAAAAAATGGTTTTGATAAAATTCTGGCAAAATTAGAATTTAGTTTAGTATGGAGGACTGTCATTTTTTTTTCCTCTTTCAAATTATTCAACTATATTTTCGATAAATTTTTGATCTCGATAAATGTTCAACCATCGTAAAACTGGCGACAACGTTTTATCCGCACATTGAAACTAATAATCCTCCGTACAAAAAAAAAAAAAAAAAAAAAAGAAAGCTTCTTTACCAAGTTCAATTTTACCAATTCCTTATTTCTTTTCTTTCTTTCTTTTCTTTTCTTTTCTTTTTTTTTTTTTACATTTTTAAGATTTCTACACACTTATGTATTTTACTCAATCCAGTTTTTACTTAATCCAGTACGTAAAAACTTTCTGACACTTCAGTATATAAGCAACCAATACTCGCGTACATTTATGCAAATTCCTACTTTGCTAATATACGTACTTATCAATTTTATTAGAAATAAATGCGATTTTGCGTAAGCCTCATCCAGAAATCATAATTAATATTTTATATTACTATATTACTTAACTAGCAGACTACGCCCGCTTCGCTGGTTACTATGTTTAAATGAATTTTTTAAAGAATTGAATCACTATTTTTTTTATATTACTTTATATATATATAGATAAATAGATAGACAACTTTGAAATCACTCTAAGCTTCGCTTCAGGTATCCGCTGCCTACGTCAGCTCTTTTCCTCAGTTCATCGGGTCCAGGTTCCCACTGCTTGCAGAAAGATCTTTTCCGGGTACTTACTTCAATTTCGGTGTTTATCGACATCAGGTGAGAAGCTATTATTCAAGAACTATTGTTTTAAATATAACTGTATCTCAGCATTTATTAAATATTTTAGCTTTTGAACCATGTTTTTTCTAGTCCTCGCTCTTCACACTATATTACCATATGTATCCGACCAAAATAATAAATAAAATAAAAAGTAGATTTTCCTTCAAAAAGTAGCCTTTTAAATGAACAAAATAAATAAATAAATAAAATAAATTTGAATAAGTTTAATTTCTACTACATCACTATTTTTTTTCCGATAAATGCGATAAACTAAAAAATATAAGTTCGTTTTAAAGGAGTTAATTAAATAAATGAAAAGTAAAAAGTTTATATTGTAAAAATTATGCACAAACATAAGTGTTAAAAATTGTTTTTTTTTTTAAAATTTAAAATTTAATGTATTTAATTTTTTCTACTGTTTAACTATTTGATTTTAATAAATATAATAATAAAAAAAAAATCACCTTCTAATGAATGAATTAAATAAATAAATAATAAATAGAGTGATAACCGTTTCTAAGATACGCAGACGATTAAATAGAAAGAATAAATTGTAGAAAACGGAACAAAAAACTCAATGGATAAAATCGAAAACAAAAAATTAATTAAAAAAGAGTTAAATTCGAAATAATCTCGATTAGATGCACGCCTGCATGGTCTCAGTTTTCTATCTACGAAGTTTTGTAGCTCTACGGTATGCATCCTTTATACCAGAGCGCAGACACAGAGACACACAGACATATATTTCTCTTTATATAGATGTAAGTATGTAAAGAATATGTATCCATTTCTTAATTAAAAACAAAAAATAAGCTGATATGCATGTAATGTGTGTTAATCGACAAATGCACCAAATTTCAAGACAATCCCCCAATTGGAAATTAGCGGCGAGAAGATAAAACAGAACAAATAAATATATAAATCTATATAAATAAAGAGAAGTATATGTGTGTCTGTCTGCAATCTAGTGCATACAACTACTGATCGCAGAGGTACAAAGCTTGGTACATGGGTACCTGAGACTCTGTAGGTATGCACCTCATAGATATTTTTTCAAATTTCAAATTTCGAATTTGAATTTTTTTTTTTCTATTTTAAATATTGGCTTCAATGTTTCATTTTTCTGAAATTTATTCTCTCATTTCAATCGTCTGCGTATTTTAACAACGGCTATTACGCTATTTATTTTTTATTTATTTAATTCATTCATTCATTTGAAGGCAAAATCGTTTTTTCTTTCTTTCTTTTTTTTTTTTTTTTTTTTTAATTTATTATATTTATTGAAAACCAAATGGTAATGTAATAGTAAAAAATTATTATGTCTATGTATAATTTTTATAATATAACAACACTTATTTTTCATTTTTAAAATTAATTCCAGTAAAAGAATTTTTTTTCTTTTAATTTATAATATTTATCGGGAAAAAATGGTAGTATATAGCAGAAAGAACTAAAATGATTAAAATTTAAGTTTAAATATATGTATATATTTTTATTTAATTTCTTTTAAAAGAAAATCTACTTTTTATTTCGTTTACCGTATAGCTTGGAATGGTATGATAATATAATGTAAAGAGCGAGGGCTATAAAATACACGGTTCAAAAACTAAAATATTTAATAGATGCTGAGATACAAGCTTCTTTAAAATCGAAGTTCTTAAATAGTAGCAGGTTCATCTGTCGTCGATAAATACATACCCAAATTGAAGTGTCCTGGTAAGACCTTTCTGCAGGCAGTGGGAACCTGGACCCGATGCAGTGCGGGCGGGAAAGGAGATGCCGTAGGCAGCAGGTTCCCGAAGCGAGGTATAAAGCGATTTCAATGATTTTTTTTTTTTTAGTTTTTTTATTTATATTATGATATAAAAAATAAATAGTGATTCAATTCTTTTGAAAATTCCTTTAGATGTAGCGACCGGCGAAGCGGGCGAAGCCGGCTAGTGCAATGAAACAAATAAAAATTAATCTAGGAGTTTAGCGACTAGTCTATTTTTTAAAAAAATATATTGAATATAATGTAAAAGAAAGTAAGAAAAAAAAATTGCTTATCTGAAGCATTAAGTGTTTTTTAAAAATTAAATTCTAACTAACGAATATAATTTATAATAATATTTAAACTTATTGTTCGAGATATGTTTAAACTTATTGTTTCGTTTGTGGATATGTATAATATCCACAAGAATTTTTTTTTTTTTTAATAAATCACTTCATTATAAAAAGAAATACTTTTAAAGCTATAATAACAACAATTTTACCTTGCAAGTTTAATTTTTCAATAAACTTTTTCACAATATTCTTGTTTACGCATAAATATATTTCTTTTCCTGTCAAAGAAAAAAAAAAAAAAAGAAAGAAAATGAACGCGTAAATCTTGTTTTCTAATGGCGTCAGTTAGATTTTTAATATTGTTATGTAGATTAGACATATAATTGTTTGTGAAGAAACACAAAGCGAAATAACACAGAAAATTTAAGCTTACCTTGAGACTTTATTTTTTAACTCAACGGAATTTTACATCGGTTTATATACAGTTGATGAATTTTCTAGAACAGAATATTATATTAATTGAAACGTCTAGAAATTACATACCATTAACCGAATAATTAAATTGAACGTAATTAACACAATGAGTGAATGGATGAAAGAGAAATAAACAATTTAGATTTAAACAATTTCCTTTCACGGGATTTGAACTCAAAAACTCTAGGTAAGTAGCCCGACGCTTTACCACGAAGCCACAGTGTTCGATAGTTTTCGTTTCACTACTATATTCTTTTTTCATGGTTTTTATAGGTATTTTAACTGAAATTTTGAAAAAAAAAATTAATTATAACCTAAAGCACTCATTGATAGTGTAGCTTTTGATAAGTGACTTTTTCTCTTTTTTTAATCGGTTCAGTTGTTCCTGAGATTACCCCCCCCCCCCCCCCCCCCCACACACACACACAAAGTTTCCTCTTTATATATTAGTATAAATAACATAAAAATTATTAACATAACAACAGTATGAAAAATAAATAATTTAGATTTTAACAAAAACCATTTTTAAACCATTTCCCGTGACGGGGATCCATCTTACAAACTCTGGATTCGATACTGACGCTTTATCTCGAAGCTATACGGTTTGCGACATCTTTCGTTCTAATACTTCAGTCTTTTTTTCATGGTTTTTATGGGGATTTTAATTAAAATATAGAAATTTTGAATTAAAAAATGTATTTTATCAAAATTAATTATAGCCTAAATAACCCAGGGAGCTTAGAAGTGACATTTTAGTATCGAAAAGACATCATTCGTCCAGCACGCCAAATGTCATTTCGATGCCAGCAATTCGTAAACTTTATGTGTCAAAAGAGACCACTAAATCGATATCCTCCCCGATACGTGAAATGGTTAAGGATCTGGTGCAGATTCCGGACACAACTTCGAGAGTCAACGATAGTTCCGATACATGATTGACAAAAATGTGTACGAGGTCCGATATTGCCGACACGGAACTGATTTCAAAAAGGCGCCAACCAGATTTTACCGATATCTTACATCTGTTATTTTCGACATGTAAAGTTTCAATTTGTATAATGCTTCAATCGAATGGGTGGCCTTATCTTTTCTAGTTATAATCAGCCATACACAAATTAGAATGATTATTGACTGCTGCAAGTTAACAGATTCTTAGCATACAAATAAGTTTATTTATAAATATTTAGTGGTGGCAGTGAACAAAACCAAGTAAGAATAACGGTACAATATCGGTAACATTTTGATTCTTTAAATCTGATATTAAAAAATTATCATATCTCTGATATCAGAATAATATCTTGCATTCGATACGTTACTAATGCCACGAAATACTATCATGTGTCGGATACCTTTCTGATAACACCGATTTGATACTTCTGTTGTACTGCGTAATACATCATATTTTTGGTGCCGTACAGGCACCTTTCATCTGACAGAATTTTATTTGTCATGAAAATGATATCTTAAAGGTACAAATAAAATTGACATGTCTGGCAAATTTGATACATCCGATACCCGAACGTAATGTTTCTGATACGTATGTGTTTGCTGGGACTCAGGGATAGTCTAGCTTTTGATTAGTGATTTTTTTTTTAATCGGTTCAGTAGTTCCAGAGATTATCCTCCACATACAAACAAAGTTTCCTCTTTATATGTTATTATAGATAAGATATACATATTTATTTTATTATGTACTCCAAACATTTAAAATTAAAAAAAAAAAATGTAGGGAAGAGTGGGGATGAATGGGACATTTTTCATGTTTTTATTGATAACGTCGGCCATATATAATTCAGAATTTTGCAACATTGCTCATAAGTACACTTGAGTAATCAGTTACATATAAACATACTAACTTTAGTAAAAACTTCTCATTTTTAATTAATAATATTTTTTTTTTTTTTTTTGACATGCATGTGCATTGTCCCATTTATCCTCACCTATGGGGATGAATGGGACAGAACTGGAGTTAACACAGAAAAGAAAACAAAACGGAAATAAAATAATTTTTTAAAGTTAAATTGGTTTATGTGATTTTATTACACACTATGAATTCACTGAAATTAACATAAACTGATGTATTGACTTAAATTAACATCAAAAGACAAAAGTCCTTTGGTTCGTGAAGCTCCTAGTGCTCTTGGCTTTGGTAATTTAATCTAATAAGACTTAATCTAAAAATAAATAAATAAATAAGACACGAGAAAGAGATAAATCATTATAATAGAGTACAAATTATCCAGATTAATTTTTGTTTCCGACTGATCGGGAAAATCAACATTCTATTCTGTATTACATTAATAATCACCAGAATTTATTTAATTAGCTTGATTGAAATTGTGATTTTAATCAAATTATTATTAGTTTATTTATTTATTTATTTTAATTACTGATTTAATTTGCATTGAATATTCTAACTTATGATTTTTGAATCATAATTATTATAACAAAAAACAGAACAATTAATTTCAATCTATTTTTCTCTAAATCCATGCCGTTTTTATAATTTCATGTTATTTATACTGAACTACAGCTTATAAGAATATAGGAAATTTATTTACGATTTGTTTTAATGTAATTCTTGTGTACAATTTTAAATAACCACATAGTGGGGAATGTCCCCCCATTCAAACTGTCCCAATTATGCCCACCACCACATGATCATGTAAAAGAGGAAATATGCTTAAGGAACAATTGTCAATATTCTTCTTGAATATCATAAACACAATAAAAGATTATGCATTTTCATCATATAAGAGTTATATTAACTTTAAGCAAATTGTTAATTTCTTAACTACTACCTAATTGAATCAGTAAAAACTTACTTTGGCAGCAGAAAAAGACACTTTAACTTTTTCCTGCCCTTCTAAGAGATAGCGCAATTCTGAAACTACACTTGATGAATTACTTTAGTACTGCCATATATCAGAAAAATTGTCAAGTCTATGGTGCTTGCAAAACATAAAAATTTTGCTATTGTCCCATTCATCCTGCGTCCCATTCAACCCCACTCTCTCCTATATATTAACATGGATATTACTTATTGTACTTGTAAAATTAAAAGTAAGTGTTACCGCAATAATTTTACACATTTTGTTTTAAAAGCAAATTAGATATAACTTTTCTAACCCTATTTGAAATCCAAACTATTTAGTTAGTACTAAACTAGAGTCATCAGATATTTATATACATGCTTCATAAGAAATGATACTTTCTAAAATTGTCATCATACAATAAGGAAGTTTTGCGAAATAATTGTCATATTCAGTTATCGAATCATTTCTGACTGAAATCCGCTTTTGAAATATAAGAACCTAATAACGGTGTAACATTTCTAAGACTCAAGTTCCTAAATACAGTCTCATCTTGATATAGGGTATGAATTCGCTATATTATAGAAGAACATTAATCAGATTAAAACGTACGTTCATACAAATATGCACATAAGCGTTTTATTTTACTACATTGAGAAAATATTAAATGCAGATTTTTAATACTCAGCCTGCTTTTAAACTGGGCAAAATTATAATTTTATTTTCACTGTACAGGTTTTACAATAAAATAAATCGATGTTTTAGCATGAGAGTGAAAATGTTATGCATTGAAGAAAAAAATTATGGTTATTGTGTAATACGCAGGTTGTTTGGGGTTGTGTGACTTAAGCCCGATTGACTAAGCCTATAGGTGCAATGCCCTCCGTAAAGGTCATTTTAAGGGGTCTTAGCCCGTTTTTAAGCGAGTTTAAGAAAAAAAAAAAAAAACTACGGAACTGTGAACGGCTAGGTCGATGAGGTGTAATACACAGGATTTTATCACATTAGGGATTATTATTTTTAAATTAATTATTATATTAAAAAAGTTTTTTTTTTTTTTTTTTTTTTTTTTTTTTTTAAATCAGTTTTTTAATAAAACCAAAAAAAAAATCCATTGAAATCGCTCAAAATATTGGTTCGGGTCCCCGCTGCCTTTATGTTCTTCTTCAAGTATTTGTCTAACCACGCTGCCTGCGACAACGTTTTACCTGGGCAATTCAATTGGGGCATATATCGGACGACAGTAGCGCTGCTGTTACTCAAAGACTATGATTTTATAGATGGCTTATATCTCAGAAACTACTAAGCATTTCAGTTTTGTTTATTGCATTATGGTTGGTGGAATTTAATTGTGTAAAAATAATTGTTAATGGTTTGTAACTGAACTAAATTTTTATATACTGTGTGGTCTGTTTAAAGTTGCAATACAAAAAAAAAAAAAAAAAAAAAGAAAGAAAAAGAAAGAAAGAAAAAGAAATGGTATAAAGATGACTTGTTTTGATTACGATTTCATACAGGGTATTTTAATTTATCTTACGCGCTTTCTACGTAATATGTACTTAAATATGCTATATCATTTTGTGAGGTCACAAGTAGTTTTCGTAGAAAGTTTACAAAACGAGAGTTGCGAGGTTGTCGAGTAGGTTCAGTAGTTTATTCAGCTTACTGAAGCAATCTACAGAAGTTAAACTCTAAAGAGAGAGTTGCGAATTTAAAATGGAAATTTCACACTTTTCCACATTTGACAAATAAATTAGTTTCGGAGTAAGTTAAACGATATTAAATGTAAAAAGCAAATTATTTAATATTTAAAGATATTTTAAAATATCGTGCTCAATGTGGAATATGAGGTTCAGCCTTAGTGCTGACTTAGTCCAGCACTAGGTTTGATAGTGCGACAGCTGCAGGTTGAAAGATTTTTCTATTCGTGATAATTCTTGGAGTGAAATATCTAAAAAATATAGTGTTGTGAAGTATAGCCAAGCTTGGCGTCGTATTGAAAAAAAAAAAAAAAAAAAAAAGATAATAAATAGGTAATACTAATTAAATTACTATTTGTTATTTTAGCGAAAATATCGGAAAATGACTTTTATTAATCAATAAGATATTGAGATCGTTTACCGTTTCTACTTATGTAAAGAGTACAAGTTATATATGTCTTATGAGTCGAGTATTAAAGTAGTCCCATTTATCCCCACAATAAATAGTTTAAATTTAAGCATTTTATTATATCTTTGAAATTTATTTGCATTATCATACAGCAGGCATGGAGATGGAAGAGGTAGGCGACTAAGATTTAACTACACACCGTCGCCTATCACCCCAATTTATGTAAATTTTCTTAAAAGCCTCGAAAATAATTTTAAATATTTTATAGGATCATTGCTTAAATTTTTCAATGATTTTATAGATGGTTTTTTTTTTAAATAAAATTTATTTATTTTATAAAACTTCGCTTTCCACCGAATTCAAATTTATTGCTAAAAAAATAATTTTCAAGCATTTGTAGAAAAATGTTTAATGTTTGAACTTCCGCAATAATGACCATATTTGTTATGATAACAATCGGATATTCATTGAATAAATCAATTTCTCTCTCTATATTTTCTTAAAAAGTTACTCTCGCAGGTGTCAATTTTTTTTGTCTGTGACAGTATCTTCTCATGAACGGAAGAATCCTCCGCGTTATGAGAGGTATCAACGTTTGTCAAATACTCTGAGGTAGACATTTTAGATGGTTAGAAATTTTTATAATTTTAATTAACGGAGTTATTAATTTAAAAATGTCGGGTTAATAAAGGTACTCTATTTGCCATCTTGCAAAGAATAGTTTATCGTATGAGGTTCTTTTTCTGTCGTGACATCATTTACCACAGGGAAATTAAAATGCAATGAATGGTGTAAAATAAATAAATAAATAAATAAATAAATATAAATAAAATGAATGTCAATGTTTCTATTGGTAACAAAGAAATTTATAGTCTAGAATAAATAATAAAACAAATAAATAAATAAATAAAAAATAAAATAAAATAAAATAAAATAAAATAAAATAAATAAATAAATAAATAAAAAGCGTTATCTTAGATATTGTTAATGATAATTTGAATTTAAGATTGTAATTAATCGTCTGAAGATACTTTTATTCTACTTTTAGGAAATCAATTTCTCACAGGCGATTTCTTATGCTTTTCATGTTTTCATTTCCGTAAATACTCAAATAGTATTTGCAGGTAAGTGTTTAATTTTGTGGTATTTTGGATATTTACTTTTGTATAATACCAAGTTTTATTGATATTATTAGAATAGGAAAAACATTTAAAATTAACCGAGATTTGAAAAACATTATGCCGAAATATGCAGATGAAATGAATATTAGTTTATATTTTATTTTATTAGAGACCATGCGAAAAAAAAAAAAAAAAGATACAGTAATGATAATTATGATTTAGTTAAACATCTATTACTATAGCGTTTTAAGCTAATCCCAGAAAGTTTTAAATTGAAATTTAAGGGGACATGCGACCATTAAAAGTGAAAAATAGGCAAGAAAAATCATCACCTTTTACATTTGATTTCTCAGAATGTATTTGCTTCATGACCCTAATTTTTTTACTGGCTAAGTTTATTTTTTGTACAGTAAGTTTATTTATTTATTTATTTTTTTTTTCAGGTAGATTTCTTATAGGAAATCTACCTATTGAAATGGTTCTCATGACACGACTTCTGAAAATGTTTTTCCTATCTTCACCCATCATGACCCCTAGAACCCAAAACCACCCTCCGTTCAAAAGTTTATATATATCTTATACTATTAAGTGAGCAATATTTGTATATATATTTCACTGTTCTCGAAAACGGTAGCTCGGCCAGTCACGAGTTTTAACACAAAGGTGCCCCCCGAAGGATCATTGTGCACATCAAAGTCAGAATTTCGAATTTTTGATTAGTTTTTTCTTAATTAATTAAAATATGAAAATAATAAGCTAATAATAGAAAAAAATTAACCATTTAAATTTAATCCATAATTTAATTGTTGCCAAAAAAAAAAAAAAAAAAAAATACGAGTTTATTTTTTTTTTTCAACAGGAAAATAAATACATTTATCTAAACATGAACAATACTACACACTACTGATTGCAGAGCTTCCAAATTTGGCATATAGGTACCAGGGACCCTGCAGGTGTGCACCTCATCGAGATTTTTTCGAATTTCGAATTTGAATTTTTTAAATTAATGTTTGTTCGATTTTAAACGTTGGCTTTTATGTTTCATTTTTCATGAATTTATTCTTCGATTGTAATCATCTGCGTATCTTAGCAACGGCTATATTATGCAATTTATTTTTTATTTAATACATTTATTTGAGGGCGAATCCTTTTTCTCTTTTTAATTTATTATATTTATTGAAAATAAAATGGTAATATGCAGTAGAAAAAATTAAATATATTAAATTTAAAACTTAAAAACGTATTTATAACAGTTATGTTTATGTATAATTTTTGTAGTATAACAACAATTATTTTTCATTTGTTAATTTAATTTCTTTAAAAGTTTTTTTTTTTCTAATTTATAGTATTTGTCAGGAAATAATGGTAGTATATAGTAGAAAGGATTAAACTGATTGGAATTTATTTGTTTTTTATGTTTTTAATTCATTCTAAAAGAAAATCTACTTTTTATTTTATTTCATTATATTGGTCGGAATCAAATTGTAATACAGTGTAAATAGCATGTGCAATAAAATACTTGGTTCAAAAACTAAAATATTTAATAGACGCTGAGATACAGTTATCTTTAAAATCGTAGTTCTTAAATAATGGCAGACCCACCTATCGTCAATAAATACCCATATTGAAATACATAGGAAAGAGATTTCTGCAGGCAGTGGGGAACTGCTCCCGATACAGTGCGGCCGTAGTCAGCGAGTACCCGATGCGAGGTCTAGAGCGATTCCAATGTAATTATTTTAGTTTTTATTTATAATGTGATGTGAAAAATAAATAATGATCCAATTCTTTTGGAGATTCATTTAAATATAGTGGCCAGCGAAGCGGGCGTAGCCTGCTAGTATATATATATATATATATATAATGCTTTTTCCCATGTTAAGTTGTGAACACGATAACTGGAGTAATTTTTATTTAAATTTAACCAGCTCGGGATATGTTGTCAGGACAGTAAAAATCTCGGTCGAGTTCGTAGATGGGGTATCCAGTACAAAGGGGGTGGAAATGGGGGGGTGGTGGTAATTTTCATTTGCCCATAATTTCTTTAATAATGAAAATAGGAAAATATTTCAAATCAGGCGAATTACCGCCTTAACCTAAAGGACAATTTTTGTATTTACACTTTTACGATAGCTTCAATGGTTTAAATGTTACAAGTTAAGAAGTGATTTTTCGTCAATTGTGATGAAGCTGACTTTTTCTATCTTTATAATATTTCTCTTACGTGGTCCAGCTACGATTAGATTTTGTTAAAACGGTACGATTGTAAAGTAATTAATGAAATACGCGAGGAAAAAAAAGTAATATTTATACATTTGTAATATATAAATATTAATATTAGTTATAAATACTTGCACGCGGATTCAGTTCAATGGTTTAATGGGCTCTTCCAACCGTCGTCTGCTCAATCACGTGATAGAGGAAAACAAATAATCGAATTCTGAGAATCGAATTCAGTTAAATATTGTTCTTAAGAATAAAAAAGTGTTAATATTTAATATGAAATAAAATAAAAGTAATATTGTGCATTTGTAAACAGTAGAATAATTGTACTTGTAAATTTAATAATTTTAAAAAAACATTTTATGTGTTTATTTATTTTTACATATAAGAATCGATTTTTGTATATTGAAGTGTAACTGTAACATTAACTGATCTGGCAATAAATAATAGCTTCTTGTGGAATGTTTATGGATTATAATTTGAAATTTTAAAAGGTTTTCATTTAATTTAATTGCATAAAGGTGTTACAACAAGTTAATTAACTTAGTTACTGGTCTAAATGGATTTACGCAGTACGATATTGCACTGTCACTGATTTAAGTACCAAAAATCAGAGTATTAAAGATGTTCTTCATGAACATCAATAACAAACATAAACTAAATGATGATTGTAAATGTATACGCCAAACAAAAGATGATGAATAATGATATGAAATGGATTAAAAATGATGATTTATAAAAAATAACACAGATCAAATACGATTGATCAAAAATAAGAATAGAAAATATGTTATTTCAGCAATCGCTATTGATAAACAAGACTTTGTCTGCTATTTGTTTTTCCTCTATCATGTGACCTCTGACGTCAGGTGGGAAGAGCCCATTAGAAAAATCACGACATTTATCTGATAAGATCACTTTGCAGAAAAAATTTGTATAGTTTTAGAAATTGTATATTTACAATCTTTGCATGCGTCATTTTAAAGCACGGCCCTACTAGATCATTCCTCGGCGCCAACGTCGTTGGCGCAGAGTGATCTAGTAGGGCAGTGTTTTAAACAAACCTAGCAATACTTTAAAGATATAAACAGAATTGGACTATTGCCATAAGTTGAATAAAAAATGCAATAGTAAATAGTATAATCAAAATAGGTGCTAGATTATTGAAAAATAAAATGATATCAAATTAAATAAATAAATAATAAATGAAAAGGCATGTCAAATAATAAATAAAGGCATGCCAATAAGCAAATGATCAACATGGCGTCAAAAATTTAAAAGTCACCATGGGAGTTCTATACTAAAGCTGTACTGATTAGGGAAGTATGAAAACCAGATCGACAGATATTAATTTTATTTTGAAACCTTTCTTTAAATGATTTTGGTTTCATTATCGCACAATAATAATTTGGTTCTAATAATAATTTGGATTTTGTTGAATTAAAATTTAAATTAGATGATGAAAGAAATAAATTAGATGAGAAAAGAAATAAAATGCGAAAATTTTGCATGGGTTTGCTAGTAGATTTAATTGCTTAAATTTATAATCTGATGCTTACGTCACGTGCAAACGATAATAAAAAAGATCACTGAAAAAAATAAAAAAAACATGATAACTGCTTTAACTAATCATTTAAAAATATAAAATTAAAATAATACGATAGTCTTAATAAAAATATCGCTGGTGGTAACTAATTTAGAACGCCGGTTTAGACAAGAATTTAAAATTTACAGTTGACATTGAGAGTGATATGTTACAGCTTCCTTTACCTTTTTATCTCGTGGAAACCAACGAGATATATAAAGTAGAGTGCTGGTTCAATGGATGAAGGATTGGCTTTCTGTGGTACAAGACGAATCACGTGACTTGATCCAATAGGTTGTTATGTTTGGCTCTTTATCACTTTTATGCCAATTTAAAATTTCAGTTAAGCAAATTATCATTATTATTAGGTAACACGAGAGTCCTATGACCGAAATAAATTGTTTTTAAAATAATTTTTCGCATATTTCACATTATAACAAATAATAAAATACTATTTCTTTCATCATTTCCCAATAAAGTTTAAATGTGTTTATAAAGAAAAAAAAACTTTTAGCTAAATTTAACAACAATTACTCATTTATCAATTATTTTTAAATATTTCGTCAGTTAAATTTTGACTACAGGAAATAAAAAGAAGTAAAATAAAACAAAAATGATTTAGAACAAAAAAATTGTTAAATTACGTAGTTAAACGCAAACATTGGCGGTTATCTCCAAGCAGTTGCCATAGAAATTCATTGAAAACAAACTGCAACCAAGGAAACCACCAAATACGCACGTGCAAGGGGATCAAGTCACATGACTCATCTTGCACTTCTCAAGGGTTACCATTTACCACTCTACTTAATATATCGCGACAGTGGGAACAAGGTATTGGTCTGTGAAGAGATAAGAGGTTTTCACGTGGGAAGAAAATATAATGACGCCAAAGCTGGACTTCTCCATGTCCAAACTCGCCATATTTTGCCGTTAAATAACGATTTTCATCGCTAAGTCAAAAATTTCGTCGTCAGCTACCACATTTTGCCGCGAAATCACAAATTTTGTTACTAAGTCGCAAATTTTCTCACAAAAATCTCGTTAAATCATACAATTTAATAAATTCTTAACAAATTAACATTGAAATATAGTGTTTCCCAAATGATATGATGTTAACTACTGTTAATGTTATAATTGAAAGTTGAAATTTAATTCTATACAACGTAAAGGAATCTACCTTTGCATTTAAACTTGCCGAAAAGGGATTTTTTTTTTCTTTTTTAAGTGATACGATCACTTGCACGCATGATTTCGAACAAAATATATAAAGTACTACAAAAAATGAACTGTAATAACAAACTACAATACTTTCTCTAATTTAGATTAAAATCTTTATTAATAAAATCAGAGTTTTCTCTGTAAATTTGTCAGAATCGAAAGATTTTACTATATCGTCATGTTTCACACACCATGAAAGCCAAAAATGACTTCAGAAAATGTTGCCTGTGTGTGTGTGTGTGTGTGTGTGTGTGTCGCTTTTTTTGTCCGGGCTATCACTTGAGAACGGCTGGACGGAATTCAACGGCGCTTGGCAGAAACTTAGATCTTTACCCAGCTTAAAATTATATCTATCAACTTTTCAGAAATTCCCCCCCCCGTTCCCCCCTGGGGGGCAAAAGACAAAAACACGTTTATCCGGGTATCACTTGATAACGGCTGGACGGAATTCAACAGCGCTTGAAAGGAATTTAGGTCTTTACTCAACTTAAAATTATATCGATCAAATTTTCCAAAATTCCTTCCCCCCCCCCGTTCTCCCCTGCGGGAGGAAAAGACAAAAACACGTTTGTAAGCATAACTCGGCTCCTAATTACTTCACAGTAAAGAAATTCCAGATGGGAAGACTAGACATGAGTACAAATAAAACATTATCTGCGATTTAGGAATTTTCGATTTGTAAAGGAAGAAAAGAGAAAATCGATTTTTTTGGTGGGGAATTTTGAAAATTCCTGATTTGAGTCGAACTCTACCAAAAATGGAATAAAGATGTTGAAAACAGGCTATGCGACTTTCTTAGGGTATCTCCTAAAGCAATTTTTTTTTTTTTTTTTTTTTTTTTTTTATGATCTGCCATTTTATTTTTCTTTGAGGGGGGGAAGGAGAGTATGTGTTACAAATGGCAAATTCGAGACACCCTTTTTAGCGCTAAATTTGTCCTGGAAAATTTATGAGAGCTGCGGTCACAAAGTTTGGTACTTGGATTTTTATAGGCAACCGGCACCTAAAGAAACGGGATTTATCGAAATACCCCCTTACCCCCAGCGGGACAGGAAGCAAAAAAAAAAAAAAAAAAAAAAAACGTTTATAAGCATAACTCGGCCCCAAATTACATCACGGTGAAGAAATTGCACATGATGAGACTAGACTTGAGTATAAATAGAACATTATCTGCGATTTAGGAATTTTCGATTTTTAAAGGAAGGAAGGGAGAAAATCGATTTTTGGTGGGAAATTTTGAAAATTCCTGATTTGAGTAGAACTCTACCAAAAATGGAACAAAGATGTTGAAAATAGCTATGCAACTTCCTTAGGATATTTCCAAAAGATGTTTTCGATTTTTTATGATCTGCCATTCTTTTTTTTTTTTTTTTTGGGGTGGGGGTGGGGGGTCAGGGGGATGTTTTATAAAGGGCGAATTCAAGACACCCTTTTTAGCGCTAAATTTGTCATGAGAAATTTATGAGAGCTGCGGTTACGAAGTTTGGTGCTTGGATTGTTTATATGCATCCGGCACCTAAAGGGACGGGATTTATCGAAACCTTTTTCACAGGGGGACAGGAAGAGAAAAAAGTTTGTAAGCGTAACTCGGCCCCAAATTACTTCACGGTGAAGAAATTGCACATGATGAGACTAGACTTGAGTATAAATAAAACATTATGCACAATTTTAGAATTCTTGATTCTTAAAGGAGGGGGGGAAACTGATTTTCGAGGGGGAATTTAAGAAATTCCGGATTTTTTAGTAGAGCTCTACTAAAGATATTACAAAGGTATTGAAAATAGCCACGTGTCTTCTTTAGAATATTTTCAAAAACACATTTTCATTTTTTTGTGTTTTTCGATTTTTTTTTTTTTTTTTTTTTTTTTTTTTTTTTGATGGTGGGGGGGAGTTGCAAATTCAAGACCCCCCCCCATCTCCTTTAGCGCTAAATTTGTCTTAGGAAAGCTATGGGATCTGCGGTCACGAAATTTGGTGCGCAAATTGTTTATATATATATCCGACACTTATTGCAACGAGATTTTACGAAATTCACCCTCTTACCCACCTGGGGTCGGGATGGGGGCAATAAACACGCGTAAAAACACGTTATTCTGTTTGAATTCGCTTTACATTATCTTAGAATGATGCGTTTTTGTATGTGGATGTTGATTAGGTGTACGTATTATGTACTTTGGTGAGATTTCGCAAAACTTCTAACTTAGCCGCTGGGAAAGGGGAAGTAAGAAGCGGGTAAGTTGTTGCCGAAGGCAGTGTGGATCCGAAATCCTCACGTTTGAGCGGGAAAAACCTCTACGGAATACAGAGGAAACTTTAACTTAGATTTTTAATAATGTAATGGAATTTTGACAACTTTTTTAAGTATAGTGCTCAGCGAAGCGGGCAAAGCCTGCTAGTATATATCTTATATTATTAAGTGAGCAATATTTGTATATTTCACTGTTCTCGAAAACGGTAGCTCGGACAGTCACGAGATTTAACACAAAGGTGCCCCCCCGAAGGATCAATGTGCACATCGAAGTCAGATTTTCGAATTTTTGATTAGTTTTTTCTTAATTAATTAAAATGTGAAAATAATAACCTTCTTATTTCTGATAAAAAAGCCATTTGAATTTTAACACTTTATCCATAATTTAATTGTTGCCATTTTTTTTTTTCGACAAAATAATAATAATTAACATACTATTAAGTGAGCAATATTTGTATATTTCACTGTTCTCGAAAACGGTAGCTCGGACAGTCACGAGATTTAACACAAAGATGCCCCCCGAAGGGTCATTGTGCACATCGAAGTCAGATTTTCGAATTTTTGATTAGTTTTTTCTTAATTAATTAAAATGTGAAAATAATAACCTTCTTATTTCTGATACAAAAGCCATTTAAATTTTAACACTTTATCCATAATTTAATTGTTGCCAATTTTTTTTTTTTCGACAAAATAATAATAATTAAAAATACTATTAAGTGAGCAATATTTGTATATTTCACTGTTCTCGAAAACGGTAGCTTGGACAGTCACGAGATTTAACACAAAGGTGCCCCCCGAAGGGTCATTGTGCACATCGAAGTCAGATTTTCGAATTTTTGATTAGTTTTTTCTTAATTAATTTAAATGTGAAAATAATAACCTTCTTATTTCTGATAAAAAAAGCCATTTAAATTTTAACACTTTATCCATAATTTGATTGTTGGAATTTTTTTTTTTTTTTCGACAAAATAATAATAATTAAAAAAAAAAACGTACATTTATTTAAAATGAGGAAAATAAATCAGAAAGATTAGAAAATAAATTAGAAATATCAGTCGCATCGTTACAAATAAGATACCAAATGAAAGGGAAAATTTTTGTAAATCCGATGCATTAAACAGCTTATCAATCGGATGATTAGTTTTTTCTTAATTAATTAAAATGTGAAAATAATAACCTTCTAATTTCTGATAAAAAAGCCATTTAAATTTTACATTTTATCCATAATTTAATTGTTGCCGATTTTTTTTCCGACAAAATAATAATAATAATAATAATAATAACGTACATTTATTTAAAATGAGGAAAATAAATCAGAAAGATTAGAAAATAAATTAGAAATATCAGTTGCATCGTTGCAAATAAGATACCAAATGAAAGGGAAAATTTTTGTAAATCCGAGGCATTAAACAGCTTATCAATCGGACAATTAGATTTTTTTAAATTAACTAAAGTATGACTTTTAGGTGGCAACAGCAGAAGATTGCATGGAAACCGTTAGGAGAAAAAAAATGAAAAATCTGCTTCACATTAAGTCACATGATTTTTAAGTGGGATTAAAAATTGCAGTTTTCAAATTCTTTTAAATTTTCTCTCACGAACACAAAAATATAATATACAGCCTGTATCCCACAAGACCAACTTGCATTTAAAATTTCATCAATTATTTTGGTTAATAAGCAAAAGTTATCATTTTTTTTTGTCAAATTAAGTTTTATTCTATCTTCGAAAAGATTTATGTGATCATAGATATAATAATATATATAGATCTATCATCCCCATATTATCGTGCAAAGATTTTTGATGCCGAAAAAAAAAAGCTTTGGAATCAGCCATTAAGTGGTATTGAAGGAAAATAAGAAGAAAGAATTTGAAACTATGGGTTACATGCAAACGGAACGCTTGCAACTTCGATGACGTAAATTTTCCAAATTTTTTCAAATTCAGTCGGCAGTAAAAGTATCCGAGCATTAGCAGGAATTCCTATGTAAAAAAAATTCACCTAATGCAGTTTTGTTAAATAAATCCTTGTCGAATCCTGTTCTTAGTCAGTCTAAGAACACGATTCGACAAGGATTTATTTAACAAAACAGTGTTAAGTGTGCTTTTTTTTTTTTATATAGGAATTTTTGCGAGTGGTCGGATACTTTTGCTGCCGACTGTAGTCATACATTTGGAACACTTGCAAACGGCTTTGCAACCGGAAGTGTTTCATTTGTATGTACCCCTTAATCTGGAGCTTTTCATTCACCTTTAGTAAATAAATTATTCATGAATTTTATTTCCAAATAATTCGTGTGTATTCCCGTGTGTATTCACTCGGGGAAAGACTGCCATATTTTGGTAAAATCGCCGTCTTTTCCCGAGTGAAAAGGAATCACTTTTTTCTCCCCAATGATTAATCTATATATTATTACTATATCTATGTATGTGATACGATACATTAATAATTTGGGTTTTAAAAGTTTTTTTAAATAGATTATTTAAACTCTATGAACCATACTTTTATTTTATCAGTTTCATTAACAGATCCTGCAGGGCGATTTTTTAAATTTTGGTGTTGAAGTACACCGAACGTTTTTCGACAAGAAGTTTAATATAGCAACAGCCATTTTAATCTAAGTAGCGCATCAAATATATAAAAACATAAATGATTGATTTTTTACACAAAATTTACAGGACAAATGCTGTTTTAAAGATAGGAAATTTATTTCAACAAGCACTATTTTAAACCTAAACACCATTAAAAATATAAGCAGAATATAAAGGATTCTTATGTATAAACTAAAAAAAGTCTGATAAAATTATTAGCAAAATAGTCTTCCCCTTTCATACAAAAAAAAAAAAAAAAAAAAAAAAAAAAATCCATCGCTAATATGGCGACAATAATTCAAAAGCCGCCAATGGAGCGACATAATAAAGTTGTGTAACATGATAATGTTTACCTATTTATTTAATTTTTTATACAATAATCACTATGCTAATTTTTCATACAAACAAATGAGCCTCTGTGTCTTACTGCACTTGTACGCTGTCGAACAGAAATATTTGAAAAATTCAAATTAATATTTAAATAAATAAATAAAAATATGTTTATTGGGAAATATATATAACCATAAAAAGATTAGTTGTCTAAAATACTGCAGAAATAGCGGTCATAGCATATTGTTACAAGAGATTAAGACTTATTGTTACAACGGATTAAGTCTAAAATGGTGACAAAAATCCAAAAGCCGCCAAAGAGGACTATATTAAGTCTGTACTATCAGGTTTACAACTCATGAATTATATATAAACACAAAAAATTAATTGTCTCATGCGACAGACGTAGCCGGTCACAGCATATTGTAATATTTGGCGTGAAATTGCTGTCATTTAATGATTGATTGGAAAAACAAAATATACATATGAAATAACGTATAAGTAAATATTATGTTGTCTAAACCCAGTTACATTTGAGTCCAATCCGAGTTACATGTGAACAACACGTATAGTGTTGTTCACATGTAACTGGGATTCAAATATAAAAGGAAAACTCCAATTTTTTCGATACTATCTATTTCGAATCTGTTATATAATAAGCACCTAAATGGAAGCTCATTGGTAAACTATTGTCGCAGGTAATAGGGACAAGCGCCCGAGTTGCAGTGGATGACCAAATCGCTGCCGAATGCAACAGGGACCTGGAGCGAGCTTTTGAACAATTTCAGTAATTTATTTTATTTTATTTTTATAAAGCTATATAGAAAGGAGTTTCCTTTAAATTTAGTGGCCAGCGAAGCGGACAAAGCCTGCTAGTATATAATAATAATAAAAAAAAAAATGTTTAAAGTTTATTTTTTAATAAAATCTGAAGTATCATCTGTATGAAAAATAGGAGAGGGTGGGGGGATACAAATTTAGTTTCAGTTTGAGGAGAAAGTATTGTAGTTTGTTATGACAGTTTCTTTTTTTGTTGTTTTTGTTGTTTGTTTGTTTTGTATTACGTTATATATTTTGTTTAAAATCATACGCGCAAGTGGTCGTATCACTTAAAAAAAAAAATAATTGCTGTTTAAAACTGTTCAAAAAATAAACTTATTTTCCTTTATGAGAATATAACAAATATATTTTTAATTATAATACTTCTATTTATAGCCAGTAAAAAATTATGGTCATAGAGCAAATACATTCTGAGAAATTAAATGTAAAAGAGGGTGATTTTTCTTGCCTACTTTTTACTTTTAAAGTTCGTATGTCCCCTTAAAAGAATCAGTATAGACCAGTTTAAATAAAGATTGTTTTTTGTTTTTTATTCCAAACTTAACACATATTTAAACAGTTGATTAAATGAGAACAGCTTTAGTATAGGGACCATTTGGTGAAATTGAAGATCTTTAACTCTACCCCTGCATTAAAAATATAGCTAAATAATAAAATACGCAAATAGTAATAGAAATAATAATATTAATATTTACAATAGTCACATAAATTATTTATTTTCAATGTGTCTGATTAGATTCTATTGTAGAGTATTACAGTTTATTTTAAATTAAATAAAAAATAGGTTCTATTTATTTATTTATTTATTTATTTATTTATTTTAACAAGCAATTAATTCAAATAATTCATCGTTAAATAGTGACAAATATTTAAAAGTCGTCAAGGAGTGTCATATACTAAAGCTGTAACGCAAAACAGTCTGGATACTATGAATTTTTATCCTTAAAAAAGAAATATACATACAGATTTTTAGCATAATATTTCTTTAAAAAAAAAAAAAAAAGTAGCATTAAATATTTCAATTTGACATTGTGTATGAGGATTTCAATAATATTAATCAGCATTATTTTATGTTATGCACTATCAATATTCCTATTCAGTGAAAGTCAAGTATAACCCCTCTAAACATAATAAGCGAACTGAGTCGGGGATTGGTGAGCGGAGCCCCATAGTGTTCAAAATAAAACTATTTATTTTTATGGTGGTGGTTGGTTTTAACGTCGCACTAGTACTGCGCTACGGTAATTAGCGACGATCTGGTGATCCCCCTTAAGGATGGTCCCGAGACAAGCGATTTTACAATTTTGATCCTCCACATTATTTACTTTTATATGTATTTCCTTTTCTTAAATTTATATTTAACAATCTTAAGAAACGATAAGTGATGAATTTGTACTAAATGAGTTACATTATTGTTTTAAATAAACAATAGTAACAGAAAAGAGACATATGTAATAAAGAGATATGTGTAGTATGGAGTGCAATGGTGTCACTGGACATTTTTAAAGTTCGAAGCGTTAAAAAAAAAATATTTTTATTTCTGATGTTTCAACTATAGATTATTTTTAGAAAAGCATTGGTATGTATTTATGAGAAATTAAAGAGTAATATATATATATATATATATATATATATATATATATATTGCCGTCTCCTATTGCATTTTCACGACAATTATATACTCTACTAGAACTCTGGGGTAAACCAATATCAAGTGCAGTCAGTTTTACCAAGATGACTTCTTAGTCTTGCGTAAAGATTGATGGTGGCATTGTAACGAATAAAAGATCTATAACCCAAGACACAATATTAAATGTCTTCTTTTTTTTCTTTTTTTTTCTTTGTATTTTTCCTATTTTATTTTTCATACTTTTTTTTTCTTTTGTAGTTCTTGACAAACCACTTGACGTACGTATTCGTATTTGACGTTCTCAACACAAGATTGCCCTCTGAAAAGAAACCCTGTGAGGTAATTATTGGTGAAAATTTCCGAAAATCTTATAGATAGGTATACACTAAGCTGGACATACGTCCTCGAAAACTACCTTCGTCCCCCAAAAATTACAACACATTTGGGGACGCCGGTTATAAAGTTATTAATGTCTTATTATAATAATTTATTATATGTATAATAAGAAAGCTGAAGTAAGTTCTTTTAGATGCTTTATGCATACAAATTACTAAAATTTTACAATTTAAGGTGATTTAATTATTTTATTTATTTTTTTATCCTCGAAATTCGAGGACCCCACCATATTTGACCTCAAATTCAATGAAAAAAACATGGTCACTCTAGTAAAAACGCCTTACCAATATCTTTACCGTAAAAATGCTGAGGAACTTGCAGTTCACGTCCTCATACATAACATTATCAATGATAGCTTCATATTCAGTCAATTGTAAAATCTTCTGCTACTGAATTAGTTTGTGATAAATTGCTGCACTTGCAACAGACACCTGTATCTAACCTTTCATCTTTATGTGACTCTGGCTTTCCTAAGTGTACTCTGTTTAATTGGACATCCTGTATGGAAATTAAACACAACTCTAAAAATTTTAAATTTTCATATTTAGGACACATGTTTATTTATATAACTGAAAAAAACATATTAAACAGATTTGTATTAAGTCTAATAAGTAATGTCCGCTCTAACAATTATTTAAAATAAGATGCGTTATACATGCATTAATTTAAAAGTTTTAGATTTTATCGGCCGTACAAAGATTGCACCTAACATAGCGTAATTTATTTTTAAATTGATTATATTATAATTGCTTATATGGTCAGTTGAAACGGTCAAGACAAGTTTTATCAGGATACATTAAAACTCTTTTTATAGCCTTTTAATACATTTATATTTTTAAAGGAGGCAGGACAAAATCATATAAAATATCTCACACAAAATGTCATATAAAATATCTTTTAATCTAACTTACTAAATGGAAATTATAATGTTTATTACTGCAAAATATTTCTGAAAAAGAAATACCTATATTTATTTGCAGTTTACAGCATATATTAAGAATGTATTACTATATTTTATCATTTTCCGAAAAAAATTCAATTTTATGAACTATTTTGCACATGTACGTGATGTATAAAAATTTATTCCTTAACAAACATGACTTTATATAGATAAAAAAGAAATCATTGCTGGAAATATATTAGAATATCAGAAAATTTACAATCCAGCGCAACAAAACACAATATACAAAGTAACAAATATAAATAAATATTTGCTATATTTTAGATATTCCATATGTAGCAATCGAAATACTTCGAAATTTTAAGAATAAAATGCAACACCACATGCATGTCGCAGCTACAAGAAGCATATTTTTAAGGTTTTACGAAAATAGTTTATTTATGAAACGAGAATGAAGGCACATGCATTTTGCATACATAAAAAAAACTTTTCAACTGTACATACTCCTTGCAGTATTTAACCTTCAATGTATTTTAAATACACAACGTACAGGCAAAATGATAGAAAGACAAACATATAAATAAACTTCACTAATTAATTAAATTCCCAATCACTTAAAAAAATTGTTAAACACAAAGAGAGATGCAATTCCAGCATTTTTCAATTCTAACCCTTAATGTATCTGAATATTTATTGTATCCCTGTAAAACATAACGACAAGCATACCATATTCCGAGAAAAAGGTTTATTTTAGCTTATGAATAATAAATGACGATTTAATTATTATTTGCGCAGCATAAAGTTATTAAAATATAAAAGTACCTCTCACAAAACGCAGTGCATTGGCATTAATTTAAGTGTCCTTGTACACAAACGTTTTGTGTTCTTTATAACATTTTAAATAGGAAACATGCCATAATGAATTCGAATAACATATATTATTTTGAAGATATTTTTTAATTATTTATTGAAGCTAGAGGTTGTCAGACAAACGGACAGAAAGACAGACAGACTAATTCAGATCATAAATAATAAGAAAGCACCACAGAACTGGCGTTTTAAAGTAATAAGTACAAAACTTTGAATAAACACCATAAAATGCATTAAACTCGCAAAAATTGTTTCGTAGCGAAAAAAAACACTACCCTTCGTCAGGTACACAATGTAGGCGCGAGCGATGCAATCAAAGCGGCAACGCACAAAGTCGTTTTAAGTGAAGAGCAAAAATATATAAAGACGAATGTAAATATAGATACTGGTGTGGTCAGAATTATCAAATAAAATAAGGAATTAAATAAATAAGTTTAAAAATCATAACGAAATCTAAAAATATCAAAAATATCAAAATTAAACGAAAATGGAAGTTATGTGAGTAATTTCCAAGCATCAGACAAGAACGGAATGGAAAACATATCATTAAAAAGATTTTTTGAATTTTTAAATATGTAAAAAGCTTCATGAATATTCTAATGGGAAAAAGAGACAGGAGATGAAATTATGTTAGTTTTAGAAAATTCAAAACGATGACCATGAGCCCAGCAGTGGGAAGCAGTAGAAGGTTTGGAAATCTCTTCAATACGAACATTCCGACGGTGCTCATGTATTTTATATTTCAAACGCCAATATCAGATCGGTTTTCAGATTATTAGGACTAAATTATCTTCTCTTAAAGATCCCATTCCTATTGAAAACCGATAAGGCATTTATTTAATCCCGTTTTCGTCGGACAATTTAGGTTATATTGGTCAAACTAGGAGGCGTTTGAAACACAGAATAAATGAGCACCCTCAGAATGTTCGTAATAAAGATATTTCCAAACCTTCACTTCCTTCTCACTGCTAGGCTCATGATCATCTTTTTGATATTTCTAAAACTATCATACTTTCATCTCCTGTCTCGTCTTCTAATTTGGATATTCATGACAGTTTTTACATATTTGAAAATTCGAAAATCTTGTTAATGATATTTCTTCTACTCCGTTCTTGTCTTGTGCTTGTAAATTACTCACATAAATTCGGTTTTGTTAGTTTTGTTAGTTTTGATATTTTTTAGGTTTTTAGATTTTGTTATATTTTTTAAACTTATTTATTTATTTACTTTCTTCTTTTATTTGAAAATTCTGATCACACCAGTATCAATATTTGCATTCGTCTTTATAGATTTTTGCTCTCTACATAAAACGATTTTTTGCGTTGCCGCTTTGATTGCAGCACTCGTACCTACCTTGTTCGCTTGAGGAAGGGTCGTGTTTTCTTTCGACCCGAAACAATTGCTGCGAGTGTATTGCATTTTATGGTGTTTATTCAAAGTTTTGTAATTATTACTTTAAAACGCTAGTTCTGTGGTGCTTTCTTATACTGTATGGTCTGTTTAAAGTTGCAGAAAAAAAAATGAATAAAGAAGAAGAAAATAAAAGAAAAAGAATCACATAAAGATGCCTTATTTTGGTTACGATTTCATACAGGGTATTTTGATTTGAGAAATTTAGCAAAATGAGAGTTGTGAGGTTATCGAGTAGGATCAGTAATTTTATTCAGCTTACTACAGCACTGTACACAGGTTAAACTCTAAAGAGAGAGTTGCGACTTTATAAAAGAAATTTCAGAAATCAAAGCTTACAAATGTTCAAAGTTTTGTAATTATTAATTCAGAACATAATCATTCTTAAACATCATTAGAAAGTTATAAGGATTCCCCAAGAAAATGAAAATGGAATTACAGCAATTTCCAATTATGTTCCTTCACGTACCTGTTTGTTTTTGTGTGGTGTTGTAAATCTTAATGCTAAAACCGTTGTATATTCTGAAGTAAACATTGTTTTGCGCATATAAATAATAAATATCAATTTCATTATGATTTGTGCAAAATAAAATTATTTAAATATGGTTTATAGTGCTATTTCTCAGTGAACGCAATGCTTTGGAATTCCTTCGCGTTTCATTGTACATAAAACTTTAGTAGTATTTACACCAATTTCAGTTGGGAACATCTCATCGTAAACTTGAATAACGTATATCAATTCAAAGGAATACTGTTAATATTTACGTCTGTAAGAATGCGGGCAGACGAACAGAAAAAAATCAAAAGAAGAAGTCATAAAAGTTTTTCAACTTTCTTGGGAAGTGTTAAAAAAACATGTGTCCAGAACACACATTAATAAATATAACTTTTTCTTATTATTAAATAAATTTATAATATTTAAACTTTAAATTAAAGGTATAGGGGAAAAAAAAGGACTGTGTCTACGATTATATAAGAAAAATTTCTTTTTAAGTTTCAGTGTAACACTTGTGCTTTGATTTAAAATATTACATATTTCATGATAAAGCTAAAAATTAAATTATATAACACATAGCTTTCAGAATCCGAAAAAAATATTTGCAAATGCAAACTCATGTGTAA
Organism: Salticus scenicus; assembly: GCA_963930645.1. Lineage (NCBI taxonomy): Eukaryota > Metazoa > Arthropoda > Arachnida > Araneae > Salticidae > Salticus > Salticus scenicus. The sequence goes on along the minus strand of OZ005652.1, from coordinate 283,610,156 downwards.
AAATATCTTTAACTAGCAGGCTACGCCCGCTACGCTGGTTACTATTTTTAAATGAATCACTACAGTTGATGAATTCTCAAAATTGCATTAATTTTTATCATGCGAAAAAAAAAAAAAAAAAAGAGAGAGAGAGAGAGAGAGAAAATGTTACACCGGGTCCTCACTGCCTTCGGCAACGCAGGCCATTGTGCACTGTGCGCGTGCATTTATGTTCGACACTCTTAACGAATCACTATATTATCGTAAGGGAAAAACATAAATATAAAATACAAAAAAGTCTTCTCCCATTGGTGGAATAATTGGTCCGGGACCCCACTGCCTGCGGCAGCATATACAGGCGCGCACGCCCTTTAGCTACCGTTCCCGCCCCTCCTAATTATTTTAGACTTTAAAAATACTTGCAATCATTCTTTCGGTCTTTTAAACCTAATAAAACTAATTTCTAACATTCTATCTGAATTTCTTTATTTTTACCCCTTTGCCCTTCCCCCTTCCTGCCCCTCGTAATGATTCTGTACTTTCGAAAATATCCGCAATCGATTTATCGGGCCTCAAAACCTAATAACACTACTTTTCAGCGCTCTAACTCTTATTTATATATTCTTGCCCCTTCACCCCCCTTCCCGTCTATCTTAATAATTTTACAAATTCGAAAATATTCGCAATCGATTTGTAGGTATCAAAAATCTCCATGTACCAATTTTGAGCAAACTAACTCTATTTTTATTTTTGATCCCTCCATCCCCGTCCTAATAACTTTACAAATTCGAAAATATCAGCAATCGATTTGTAAGTATCAAAAACCTTTATGTGAGGTGGTTATCTCATCTAATATTTATACAGTAAAAATGACTCAAACTAAATATTGAACTTTACGTTTGAGAAAACATTATTATTGAGATAATAAGAACTATAAATATATTTAAATCAAAACTAAATTGATCGTTATCTATATAAACTAACAGAATTTTTGCCACTTTATAAATTTGGAGAAATACATCAAGAAAAAAAAAAAAAAAAAAAAAAATATATATATATATATATTGATAATCAGTCAGTGAAATTTAAGGATTATTAAATATTATCAGTATTAAAACAATTAATTTGATCGAAAACAAAGACCATCAAACCAAACAAAAATGGAATAAATTGCAAATAGATAAATACATATTTGCATTCTAACGTTATCAAGGACCAGGTAGAACACAAATATGCAAAAAGAATATTTTTCTGTATCAAAGATAGCAGTAGCTAAGATAATCTTTGATCCGGGCCCGAAATATTCTTCGGAGCCAAAACAAGAAAAACAAATTTCAAAATAAAAGAAATTTCAAAATGAATCAGCACAAAAAGAGATAAACAAAAGAGATATACGAATTATGAAATCAAGATCATCAATAAATGTAGTAAAATTTTCATATAAAAGTCACTTGTACAATAGTCAAGAAATAAGCAAGCATGCAAAAAGAGTATCACATGTAAAATTTAATAAACAGATAACCGTTAAAAGTACAGTTAATCACACAGTCATAGCAAGAAATCATGGAGTAAATAAAGTGAAGTCATAATCCAAAAAAAAAAAAAAAAAAAAAAAAAAAAAAGGAGAATCCTTAAACTAGGATTTAGAGAACTCCAGATTATGAATTGAATAGTGGTGCCATCTGGAACTATAATTAGAAAAAAAAAAGAAAAAAAAATGTTAGGCATAATAAATTTAAATATGATGAAAGACCATTTCGATAATCAAACTAACAATGTAACATAACTCAATTTAAAATCAAGTAATTTAATTCCTAGGCAAAAAAAAAAAAAAAAAAATAATAATAATAATAATAATAATTGAATGTTTGGGATAACCCTTTATCTTTGCTAAACTTTTAAATAATCCAAATTGTCTGTTTTTATAATTATCAGACACTAACTGTTTTATTTATAGATTAAAATTAAGTAGAATATTGACAAAAACAGATTTATGTAAACAAATTTTAAAATTAGTAAAAAAAAAAAAATTACTTTAAAGGGAAAATCTTTACGTTTGTCATACAAATAAAATTCCAATTGGCTATTATCATTAAGAATAATTTTTAAATCCAAGAAATTAATCACATTAGATTCCAAATCAGTGTTACTGAGAGATAGATTATCAGGATAATCAACAGGTAAATCTTGATTTGTATTATCCAAGTATAATATAATTACATCATCAATATATCTTAGTAATCTAAAATTCGTACATACAATGTCACGTTCATAATAATATAAATATAGATCAGCTAACATACTAGATGCAATTCGACCATGTGGCAACCTTAAACGTTGTTTATATAAAGAATTATTGAATAAAATATAGTTATGATATAGGATAAATCTATTCAGAGTTTTAAAAGCTGAAAGAGTAATATTATTATTTAGATTTAGATACTGCAAATTTTCAATAAAAAGTTTATTTATAATTTCAAACATATCTTTAATAACAATATTATGAAATAGGTCGATGAAATCAAAAGTTTTAATACCAGTAATATTGGTAAGACTTTTTATTTTATTTTTAAGTTGAAAACTATTTTTTATACAAAAATTATTTTTATTAATCACAATATAACTATATAATTTTTTAAGTATATTTAGCAGTATAATATTTGCATTAGAAGTGTAGGAATTACATGTAATAGTAATTGTACGAAATTTGATATGATTTTTAAGAAATATATATATATATATTTGAAATAATTAAATATTCTGGAAATTTTTTCAAGTTTAAATTTAATTTCAACTTTAGATTGTCAGAATTTAGGGGAAATTTAACTATTTAACACGATCATTTCTTCATTTCACACCAATTTGCTGGTAATAATACTTCCAAAATACCACAACAGATCATAGAAAATATGTTAAATAAAAATCCTTTTAATCTAGAACCACAAACACATGATTTTAAATCTGATAAGCAATTTAAAAACATGAATAGGTATATCAGAAACATAATTTTGAACACTTGCAAATAAAAAATAATAAAAAAAAGTACTTTTAAAGGAAAATTATAACAGGTTTTGCTTTCGATTAACTCGTATTTGCAAAAGTAGTTAAAAAAAAAAAAAAAAAAAAAAAAAAAAAAAAAAAGAACTTGTTAAAATTTAATTTACATATATGATAAGAGACACCTTAATTGAGTTTTTCATTAATAATCCACCTTTTCAAAGTATTGAAATGTCATCTAAACCTTAATAGATATTTTTGATTAAAAACAATAAAATTAAATTAAATTAAATTAAATTAAAAAAGATTAATAACAGAAAATAATTTTTAACATGTAAAACAAAATGATAATATGGTGCTCCGCGATTGGCTTATTTTATCGTTCTCAGTGAATGAATGAATGTAACCGTAACATTGTATGCACGAGAGTACAACTAACTCACGGTACAGTTTCAGGTTTCACAATAAAATGTGCCGGCTAGTTTGAAAATCGGCCACCTCCAAAAACAAACAAACAAACAAACAAAAGTTGAAAAAACAAAACCCTGATTTTTTTGCCACATTTAGCCAAAATAAGGCAGGAACAAGAACTTTTTAGTTTTATAATCGTTAGGGCAATATGTTTGAAAACAAGAAATAAGGTGACAGGGACACGTGGAGGGAGGGGGTTATTTAAGTTTTCATTTTCGATTTGGCCGCCTTTGCAACTTATTGTCTGGTTTTGCAACATACCAGAACTTAAATTTCACTAAGTTTAATGTTAATATTGTATCTATAGAGTTGTAAATACAAAAAATGCTTTGTCCAATTAAATTTTATTTAAAAATAACTAATTTATGTTATCGGTTAAAAAAAAAAAATAAATAAATAAATAAAAAAAATAAAAAAATCCGATGAAAAATAATTGATAGATATAACAAATAACTCTAAAAAATTATGAAAATGTATCAGAAATGGCCCCAAATTAATTAATCAAGAGTTATTCTTTAATACAGTGGGAAATCATTCGAGTTGTAAACAAACTTACTTAAACATGTCGTTATAATCTGCTGAATTATCATAGGTAGGTTATTAAATTAATAAAACGTGATTAATTAATCAGGATGTGCTAACTATTATGATGCTATTATGTTGTCAATTAATATTACATTATTACAAAGTGATGGTACATTATCGTTAAACTTTGGCCTTGTCCCTATATCAAACATGACATCTCAAAATTATTGGTGGCAGTTGAATAAAAAAAAAATGTCCTCAATCTCGCAGCTATGAAACTGTGAAGAAATGCAAAAACGAATATATACCCAAATATTTCATGGGCAATTTTGCAAAAAAAAACGTTCTAGCTATAATTGATAAAATTTACTAAAAATTGGCTTACTCCAATAGTTTTTAAATGAGCTTCCAATGAAATACATCAGTATACTAGTGCAGGAGAAACGTAGGTGTTTGCTTTTTATATACCATTCGTTTTCACGATTTCAAAAAGTGAGACTCTGCCCATCATGTTTTGAAATTCCCCTTACCAAATTCTCTTAGCAGGGGTTGTACTGCCCTATATCAGGACACACTTAGAAATAAGAAATTTCCATCTTCATCGCAACACTAATTTCACACAGAAATACTTTTCGTATATGTATAGTAAAGTGCCCTGATTATACAGGATATAAAAATAGTGGTAGCAAAATATATTTAAAAATTTCTCCCCTCTGAGAGTGTTTTGAAAAAGGGCGGAGAGTACGATACTTGCCTCTTAGTAATTCACTTTCGGTCATACTTAAATGCAATAATTTACAGTTGATTTATTTATAGACATTAACCGTGTAGTTATCTCTATTATAATATTTTGATATGCATTCATTTGTATCTTGATAAAAAGAACGTTAATACAGAAATTATTTTAATTTAACATGGGAGGAGTTTTTCCTTCAAAATGAGTAAAACATCCTTATAAGATGCATCAATTTTACAAAATAATGCAAGCAAAATAAAAGTTAAAAGGAACAGACAGAAATGTACTCGATGCCCAGAATTAAAGTATATATGCATAACGAAGATTTTTTCTTTTCATTACCTTATAAAATTAATACATTTGGTACTGTGTTTTACATATTTTGAAGGATAACCTACACACATGTTTAGTTACAATAATTTCTGTAATAATTCTTTTTTTTTTTTTTTTTCGCTTTAATTAAAATCCAAATAAATGCATATCTAGTTATTATGATACAGATAAGCATTCAAATATTGCCTATGCAGGGATGGAACACGGGCGCCGAATTCATACCGAAATCTGTTTATGAAAATTTTTTGCCTATAATATCGTTGATTTAAGAAGTACAAAATTTTCTTACATTGATAGTGGTTTGAATTCTGCGCCCGTGTTCCATCCCTGCCTATGTAATAAATAAAGTGTAAATTAATGCATATAATTATGATGAAAATTAATTACAGGGATAGGACACGGGTGCAGAATTCATACCGGTATTTGTATAAGAAATCTCTCTACTTATAATATCGTTGATTTAACAAGTAGAAAATTTTGTTACATTGATTGTTCTGCGCCCATGTTCCATCCATGTACTAATTACTAAAGGAAGTTGTTAGCAGATTTTCAAAACGTGATGGGCGGAGTCTCACATTTTGAAAACGTGAAAACGAATTGTGAATAATAACAGGAGTCATACTCTCCGCCCTTTTTTCAGGACACTCTCTGACAGAGTTCCCAACATTTACAATTTATTAAAATGCATTTTTAGCCCCGCCCTCTTTTCGCACCGGAAATTTTGTAGATTATTTCTCTTTAACATGTCACAACAATTAAATAAGAAGAAAATCATTTTTTTAAATTTCCGGTATGATAAAGAGGCGGGGCTAAAAATGCTCGTGAATAAATTATAAAAGTTGGGAACTCTGCTCTCAGAGTTGAGATATTTTTTTCTTTATTGCTACCACTTTTTGTATATTGTATACAATAATGTCAATCCTATCTAATCATGACACATTGCTATGAAAATGCCACAAATATTTCTGTATGAAATAAGTGAGGACAAAAAAGGCGAAAATTTTTCATTTATGAGAGTGTCCTGAAAAAAAGGCGGAGAGTACGACCCTTGATAATAAACACACAGCTAACTTTCTCCTGCACTAGTCAACCGATATGGTTCATTGCGAGCATTTTTTCACTGTTTCAGCTCTTGTAATTTGTCATTAAATCTAGATGTTGGAACACAACTGATGTCGTTTTGTAGCATTTTTTCTGGTATTACAAAATATGTGCTTAATGTTTGTGTAGTATGTTTATAAATTTCAGAAGTAAGGGATTATTTAAGCTTTTAATTTTTTTTTTTTTTTTTTTTTTTTGGTGTAACTTGAAAACAGCTTGAAATAGGTCAGGGTCGATGCACCGATTTATGTTCCATATGAGCTGTTCTTATACCCCCTATGTTTGACGGTGCAATAAGGAATCACCTTGTATATACATATATCATTACCAACATACGAATCCTTAACAAACGAACTGTCCAAGAAAATTACTTGTACAGAAATATGCAAGCAAAATCTATCCATCCGACCTTATTTTAAACCGAACTGATACTGATGACAAAATTACTTTTTTGGATTTAAAAATTAGAAAAACTGGTGAAAACTGGTCGTTTGGGTACTTATGACAAAAACAGGATTTTTGCTTTAGGGTTTTTAATCTGACGAATTGGTTTTCCTGCGTTAATCATAAAGTTTTAAAAAATATTATGCTTACATAAATTAACAGAATTAAAATGATTTGCAATAACAATGTAGACCTGAATATAGCTCTTAAAAACCTTAAAAACAGTTCAACCGTTAACCGTTAACCGCTATCCTGCTTTCTTACGAAGTAAACAGTTTAATCTACCTGATTTTTAATCGTATACAAGGTTTTTCTTCTTCTCGGGCGACATTTAAGAACTGGTAAGTGGCCCTACCAGCGAAAAAGGGTTCGATCTTGTTTGGTGTGGAGGCTTTTTCAGTTTTCCTTTCTTTATTCTGCTTGTCCTATAAATATGTATTTATATATTTTATGTTGATGTATTATGATTTACTAATGTATCTTATTTATATATTTGATTCTTTAAATTAGTGCGGGGGGGGGGGGGGAGTTGGGGAAAGTTGGTCTTTTGACGGAACTCTTCTACCGGGAATTTTTTACAATAATCTGTATCCTATTTAATCAAAGGATACAATAATCTGTATCTTATTTAATCAAAGGTAAAAATACTCTCATTTTTTTTAAACAAAAATAGTGGTGCCGATGACGATAACCACTTTCACCCCTGAATTAGTGTTGTGTTTTAATTTATTTTTAATCTTGAATTAGATTATTTTATATATTTTTGCTTTCATCTTTGAAAATTCGGGGGCTGGAAACGTATTTTTTTGGCTTAAAGCACACTTTCCCTCAGAAACTTCTCATTTTCCAATCCCTACATGGGGGGATGCTCCCCTGACGAAGGCCTCCATGTGTTTTGGGATTGCTTTTTATTTGTTATCAGTTAATTTATTTTCGTATTATATTTCCTCTTGCTGCATTTTGCGCATTGACTTATAATTACATAGTTTCAAGTTTTCATTGGGGATTCAGGTTTTTCCTTATTAATTTTCAAAGTTTATTTCAAACATATATATACATTGATTTTTGAGGTTGTCCCTTTTTCTGTAATCACTGCTGTAATTTAATTATGTTTAAAGCACTGTTCTTCAATCTACAGTCCTGGACAATACAATTTATGGTTTTTAATTCTGAAACTATCTATACATAATACAATAAAAATAAAAGATATGGCTGTTTGAAAATTTTGCAATTTTGTCACTCTTTACGTAATTGTAAGGGAAGAAGTATTGTGTTTTACTCGAGTGCCCATCTTAAAATACCTAAATGAAAGCATACAAAGGGCATACATTCACAGGGATGGAACACCGGCGCAGAATCCATACCACCATCAATGAAATGAAATTTTCTACTTCTTAAATCAACGATACTACAGGTAGAGAATTTTCTTAAACAAATACCGGTATGAGTTCTGCGCTTGTGTTCCATCCCTGAATTCATTTTCTATTTATACGTTTACTGAGGGGTTATATATGAGAAAGTTTTTCATTTATAATTACTTTATATAACCATAATGTAATCCTTTATCTATGAACGTTTGCATAATATAAGTAAATGAGTACAGAAAAGTGTTTTTCCTGCATTTTATTTGTTTATTTATTTATTTTAATGGTTTAAAATGCCACAAATCGTCAATAAACTGCTGTAACAGATAATGCAAATTAAATAAAAAAATAAACGCGCTTCTTTCGATACTTCCAAGTTATAAACACTTTAACGCAATTTCATTGCGTTTTATGCCTTTATGATACGTAAGATATGGAGTAATATTTTTTATGAACATTTATTTTAAAGTTTATTGAAAATGACACAGAACTTAATAATAATACTAAAGCTCGTTCTTATTAACTAAAACGATAAACAATACATTCACTAGTTCGTATTTAGGAGATTGAATGGATTTAAAATCGCACTAGAGCTATGCATTTTGCAATTGACAATGGTCTGGGATTCACTCTTAGGAGTAGTCAAAAACAGGCCATCACAATTTTTATCCCCCGCCATGTCCGAACAATCAAAATTAGAGCTTGGAACAATGTTAATTTATATTAATTAAATATATTTGTAGACTTTTTAAGAGCTAATGATTAATGGTAACTATACCATACAAAAAAAGCATGCTTTTGTGTATTTGAATAAAGTATGCTAATGCCATTACGTTTTGATTTGTATAAAAGTGTTTTTTATATTCATTAAAAATAAATAAATAAATAAATAAATAAAATAAAATAAAAAAAACTTTCACAGATCCCATTGTGTTGGAAATTTTGTAAGCCCATGTACGCAAAAAATAAGTGTTATTTATACCATTATTAATTGGCACCATACCATACCAAAGCTTAATGACGTTTACCAATTTTAAAACATTAAACATTTCTGGATATTAGAGTGAGGTCGAACAGACGCATGGACGGACAAACAGACAAATGGAAAGATCAAATATATAAAAAATGTTTAGCTTTGTTAAAAAGTTTTATAAAATTAAGAACATGCCATTTTATTTGGGTGCTTTGATAGTTGCTTTGTTTTCTCTTAATGTATATATATATGTGTGTGCACACACACATTTTTAAAACAAGGCTTCTTTTATTTATATTAGATAGATCAATAAAATGTAAGTTATTGATTATTTGTTAACCTTGGCATTTTTCGTAAATATTTATTTCTTCTTTAAAATGTCGACAACTTATGATTTTTCCTAAATGGTTGTATAAGACTTTATTTATTATATAGTTTTGTTTAGAAGATTATTTATTGTTTCAACGAAGAATATATTATTTGGTGCTAGATTTATTTTCTTTTAAATTAAAGAAAAAAAAAAAAAGAAAATGAAAGAAAAAAAGATAAAAGAAAAAAGGAACTTTTCAGTAAACTGGTTCTTATTTTTTATTTTTTTATTTTTTTTATTTTTATTTTTATTTTTTTTTTTATCATTAGAAAAGATGAACGAAAGGTCATATTTTGTAAAACAGTAGAAATATTGAAAAAGGGGAATATATGCAAAGAACTTCAATAATTATTTAAATCAAATTGGAGTGTAAAGGATGATATTTTTATTTATTACCAACTATGTGAAAAATACCAGAGCCGTGAATCGAACCCGGGCATCTCCGCTTAACGCACGGATGCTCTACCCCTGAGCTACCCTGGCTGACAACCAGCTAGGCACTTCTCACATAACTTCAATAATGTTTCTTTGATTTTCTTTAACATTTCACAAAGAAAATAAGAAAAAAAAAAATACTTTGTTTGAATAAAAATATAATAAAGGTAGTTTATCTTTTATTAGCGTGTTACAATTTATAGCCAAGACATGATATTTAAAATGTAATTTTGGGAAAAAGGAAAAGGGAGATAAAACTGTAGATTTTTGAAAAGTCTTTGAAATATAATTGTGATGAAATCTATACAAAAGGTACACAAATTTAATAATTTATAAATTAATGAAGATAGATTTAAATTAATAATATAAATGATTAAATATATTCAAAATTTTTGTGGCCCTCGTCATTCAACATCCCCATATGCTCCCTTCGTTACACGAGAAAACTCAAGTCAGGTAAGTATGTCGGAATTCACAGCGGCTGTTGCTGTTATAATTCTTGCTTTTAAGTCATTAATGATCAAAATTTTTCTTCTGTAAACTACTTCCTTTTCGGATCTGTAAACAACACTCCTAAGCCTCAAAGGAAAAAAATCCGGCAGCGTTATATGGAGAGATTTGTGTGGCTAAAGATTTTGCCTACCTTGTCTAATCCATCTTTCCATAAAATGGTCATTCGAAGAACTACGAACAGTGGTGCCACAATGAGATGATGCACCATCTTGTTGCAAACTGAAAAGTGGCTGAATTTCTTCGAGTTGTGGAAATACAAAATTTTCCAACATATCTAAAAAATTACAAATGTGGGTCTTTTCAATGAAAAAGAAAGAGCTAATGAGGCAGCCGTACACAAATCTACACCTCACACTAACATCTAGCAAGTCCCTTTGTACCTCAGGGTAAACGGTATTCATAAGGAGATCAGATCCTTGTATCCACACATTATACCGACTCAATATTTTAGAAAGATAAAGGCAAGTGTCATCGGAAAACATTATATAAGAAATTAAGCATTATATTTCATCCTGTTTAGATTGTTGGTTGTAAATTCTATACTTCTGGGACTATCGTCCGGTTTCAAGGCTTGAATAGTTTAAAATTTGTAAGCATGCAATTTTAAATTTTTTCTAAAAACTTTGTACATGCCAGTCGAAAATGGCATATAGTATTCTCTTGCGATTGATCTCAATGTTTTCCTAGGACTGTGTAATAATATCGCTCTCATACGTTCTATATGAACATTATTTGTGCAGAGACATTAGGAACTATTGTTAGTATGACTATTGGTTTCAGTTAGGCATTTCGTGTCGTCGTAATTTATATGCCTGTTTTTAATTCGCTATATAAAGCTACACCGTTCAACTGATTGCTACAAAATTTATGCACTTATTAATCAAAACAAAGTCTAGTTATTGTCGTTTATTTTTAGTTAAAGAGAATAATTGCTTCAAAATATATTAAAGAAAAAGAAAAAACAAGTTAATAAAAAAAGGTGTGCGTTTTTTTTAAAAACGCTTAACATTTTTCAGTATTACAGGATTATTGCTTTCAGTTTGACATTTTGCTTTCACAATATTTGCTGTGTTTCACCTCGAATATGTCATGACGTTTCTCTGCTAAAGAATATTAAATTAAAATTGAGATAAAGCCAAGCAAAAGAAATTTTAAGAAATGAATATAATGAAGTTATTCATTTTATTTTATTTATTTAATTTTAAGCTTTTTGTACACTGAGAAAAAAAATATACCGCCTTTCTCTAGAATGAATAAGTGGCCATTTTCTAAATTCCTTAACTATAAATGTAGATTTCCGAGCTATGCACATAATGCACGCCAATAAACTGAATAGACGAAATTATCGAGAATTTCTAGTGTACACATTTCTAGATGGTTAAACAATATTCTGAATACTCTAAATATCCTGAATCTTATAATGCGAGAAATTCTCGCTTGATTTTCTAGAATTTGGTAATAAACCAAGATTATAGTTGCAGAAACCTGCCTCTTGTAGTCTCATTTATTTGCAGAGATTTTTAAATAACTTTGCTCTTGAGAATATAGGCAAACGCAATTCTAATAGGGGCTTCTAGAACTCGCTTTCCAAGGGGACTAGAATTTATAAGGATGACATGGAACTATTTCTTCTAAAGCCACAATTTAGATTCAAGATGTCAGTTACAGAATTTTTCTCAGTGTATATACACAGACAGATTAAAAAGAAAAAAAAAGCATTTTCCCTTTTCTCTTTCTTCAAATTCAAAAAATGCTTAACTCGGCAGGATGGGCGCAGGGTGTTTTGACACCCCATGCCCGAAAATATTTATCTGCTGTCTCTCCCTATAAACAGAAGTGGTCGGGTCCTTCAGTACCTGCCTCCAAGTCCGTCCTCTGTGCGGAGCGCATGAAAACGGCAAATTCAGACTCCCTTTCATTCTTATATAACACTCAGAAATTGAAGCTATATGTAAAAACTGCAAGAAATCTAAAGTTTCTGATCCATGTGCACCTCAATTATTCTAAGATTCTAAGACGGAAGGAGGCCGCTCACCACTATGCAGCGGTTTTGAGCGTTTTTAACTTTTAGAGAGGGGCTCCAAAGCCACTGTGGAGATTCAGAAGAGCCCGTCTCCAAAGGTTAAGCCTCCCCCGTTGTTTATTGCATAGCAAATAACCAAAAAAAAAGAAAGAAAGAAAAAAATTACAAAGGTCGCCAGAGCAGAGCTCTCCCGCGACAAAAGGCGACAAAGTTGCATGAAAGTGAAGAGGACCGGAGCCAAGTGGTAGTCTATTTACAAAGTTCATTCAGGTAATGTACAAATTTCACAGTCTTTATACAATGTTCTCGCAGTCTTTATATCAAGCCCAAACACCCTATGAACAATGTTAGTTAATAGCAACATCATGCGCAGGATGATTGCTTCCCGAGAGCACTTCCGTGGAATACTGTAGCATCAGACATGACCAGTATTCGCCATGTAGGAGAGGAGGAAAAATTAAGGAAAGATAGAGAAGGAATTTAGTTTGTTGAGTTTGATAAATCTTGAAGGAAGGCATAGATGCGCTTTAATTTGAGCAGTAACACCGAAAATTAATGTTTCAGTATTCTTACTCACAGTAATGTATCATTTTTATTATAATAAATATTGTAAAGAAAATAATTAAGTGCGCCATATGGGAAAAATTATGTTTTTCTAACAAGGAGAAAAAAGTTGAGTGCTTTTAATTTTTAATTTATTTTCTATTAATTTTTAAAGTTAACGATAATTGAACATTTCAGTTATTTATTTTCACGAGAAAGAGTGTAATTATCATGAATTTCATTAAGAGATTGAATTCTAAAGATTTTCTTCGTATTTATGTTACTTAATACATAGGTGCCAAGTCTCCCGTTTTTCAAGGGAGACTTCACACCGAAAAATTTTTATTGCTGTTTTCGGTGATATTAATCGTCGAAAATATATATAACATATTCCATTTAAAAATACTGGTTTGAATTCTGATTTAAAAGTTAAAAATGTTGGCAGCTCTGCTTAATATGTTTGGGGTGCGCTGACACCCCATGCCCGTCCTCATGTTGCCTTTCATGGTGCCCGTTCTGCCGGGTTAAAATTAAATTGAGAAAAATCGTCTGAAAGAAATGGAACAGCTTTAGTATCAGATCCCTCCTAGTCGAAATTTGAAATTTAGCACCTAATTAGCCCGAACGTTTCTCGCCAAATTCCTTTACACAAAGAGATAGCCATTTTACTTCATCACCAAAATGGCAACGAAATTTAAGAGTCATCCATGGGATCCTAAAAGCATGGAATACTAAAGCTGTATGAAAGGAATTTAAAGAAAAGAATGTGGTAAACATTGCTAAGGAATGCAAAAGAGTTAGTGCATAATTTTATATGGAAGACCATACTAAATAAAAGTCCTGTCGTACTAAATTAAATTCCATTTTGTACAAAATTATTTATCCATTAGCCAAAAAACAAAAATAGGCTTTTATTTTTCATTCCATTTTTAAAATTTCTTTTTTCACTGCAAGATAGTGTTTATCGGTGGAGTATCTTACTGGCATATTTTTCTGTAATTTATCTAAATTTTCGATGAACCACCATAAAATTTGTGCTTTCGTTTATAGTGTTGTCATTCTCCTGAACATCTTACCAAATAAAACATATCAATAAAACATCGGAAAAATACATCAAAAGTAAGCATATAATTGCATCCCAAATACTGCCAAAAACAAAAGTGAGAAAAGTAGAATTAATAGCACTCACAGACAATAATTAAAATAAAGAAAGAAAAGAAAGAAAGAAAGAAAAATATAAATATAAATATAAACAAAATCAATAAGTTGTTAAAATGGTAAAAGAAACTATCTGTGGCAGGGTGCACAAGGAGGCAATGTAAACATATACATATTTGTGTGAGTTATTCTATGCATAAATGCCGTAGATCTGTTTATATTTTTATTATTTCACAAATTATTAAACATAAAATTGTATCAGGCCTTTTATAGACACCTGTATTATAATGCGTATTTTAAGGTAGGACTTTATAGTTATATTTTACACACCTTTAGAAAGGTATTTAAAATTTAGTAAGCATTTTAGCGTTAAATATTTTATTATTTTAAGCAAACAAATGCACACTAATTTTTATTATTATTATTATTATTAATACTTGAAAATATCAATACACATTTTTAACACATTTAAAACCTATTTAATTTCCTTTATTTAATTTCCTTTTCCTTAGTTTTAGTATACTGAATATTAATGAACCAATTTATTAAACGTTGAATAGGAAATGAAAAACAATAAAATAAAAATAAAACAAATATATATATATATATATATATCATTTCCTTGTCAGAAGTATTTTTGCTGTGTTCAGCTTGTATTGATAAAATATGTCTCTCACTACCTGCTTGTTGCTTAAATAAATGTTTCTTGAAAAATACATTTTAAAGTTAGACCTGAAACTATTTACTATTTATTTCTATCGTTACTATCATAAGTATATATCTTGTTTAAAATCCTTACAATTACAGCATAATAATATATGTATTTTTAAATGTATAAAAAATATTTTTCTTTGAGATAAAAAAAAAAAAAAAAGTATTATTAAATCAAATTTTGAAATATTTTTATGATCATCATTATCAAAATTATTGTTTGTTTTGGAGAGAAATTAGACTTCATTCCATAAAAAACGAGAAGAAAAATCAATAGGGAAATAGATAGATTTTCTTATAATTTTGCTTTTGCGTATTTCAAGAGGAAAATATTTTGCAACATTTGCATTATTATTAAGAATATCTGTTTTAGGAAAAGGGAACAAAGTTCTTTTTAAAAAGAAAGGAAATATATATATATATATGTATGTGTGTGTATATGTATTCATGTATGTATACGCACATCAGAAGTCGCAGCGTTCCTGTATTTTTACGATCATTTTATTATACTGTCACCAAAAATTTCAAAAAGGAAATATTTTTGAACGTTCTATGCTATTATAGCACAAAGGTTGTTACCTAAATTTTCTTTTTGAAAATTATGGTACCAGTATAATAAGACTATCGTAAAAATATAGGAACACTGCGACTCATGATATACATACATGCATATGTATGTGCATATATATATATATATATATATATATATATATTTAGTTCCCTTTTAGTACCATTTTTTAAAATAGTCTGTCCCCTTAAAACTAAATAATTGCTAAATTTTGCTAAGTCCAAATTTTTCCCTTTAAAGTTGTAACTACTATTTATATATATATATATACATATATATATATATATATATCCTTCGTAGAATATCATTTTAAAGAGAGTTAAGACTTCTAACCCGACTCGACCACTTCACAATTGCACTTTTATGAATTTTTTACGAAGATTCTATGAAGCCCCACAAAATTTTATAAAAAATGTTATTTAAAATGCTATCATTTAAGCCTTTACAAAGAAAAAAAATATGCTATATAGTAATAATACAAAAAATTAAGACATTAAATTGATATTTAGATGTTATATTTATTTGAGTAAAAAAATATATATACATCTATATATATATTTATTTTCAAGATTCTATTTGTTCCAAATATAAGTTAGAGGATGTGTGAAATATTTTCATATACAATAATTTAGATTTTTTATGTTGGAATGATAATAATTTTCCTGATTTTGTTCTTAAACAATTAGACTAAGATAATAATAATATATGTATATATTTCTAACTATATATATGTATACATATATATTGTACTATGTTAGGAATTTTGATAATTTATATATTATTTATTATTTCTGTCTGTTAATATACAGAATAAGATGACTTCATGAACCATGAAGAAATATGTCGGAATATTTAAGTGGTTAAGTGGACCATTAAAACATTGATCACGGTTTTCATTCCACGCCATTTACTCAGAATAAAATTCATTTAAAGAGACAAAGGATGGGAAAAATGATTAAACTCGGTGCAAATAAAAATATTCAAATAGTTAAAATAAAATTTATAAATCAATACAATACTTTTAAAATAATATATTACTCCAGTAGTTCTTCAAATAATATTTAAAAATTTTACATTTTTAAATTTGACAACTTTTAAGTTTATTTTTATCTTCTTTTCATTTATTCTTTTTAAAGGCTTGTATAAATAGTAATCAGTTTATTTTCCAAAACTAGACTTTTATATCAAGAAATTATTACCAATTTTATAATAACTTAAATCCGGTCAAATACTAAAATAATTCAAACAATTTGCATATTTTACACTACATATATAAAAAATTCTGTTGTTGTAACTGCTATATTAACTAGTATGAAGTGGCCACCACATTACTTTCTTCTATATTTTTCTATACAGATTCACTCAGTAAAAATAATTTATTACAATTGTTTTTTACTAGCAGGCTACGCCCGTTTCCCTGGTTACTATATTTAAATGAATTGAATCACTGTTTATTTTTTTATATCACATTATAAATAAAAACTAAAAAAAAAAAAAAAAAATGCCTTCTTCTCTAAATCTCGCTTCGGGTAAGCTCTTTTTCCACTTCCGCTACATTAGGTCCAGGTTCTTACTGTCTGCAGAAAGGTTTTTCCCGGGCACATCATTTTGTGTATTTATCGACGGCAGGTGGATCTGCTATTATTTAAGAAATACGATTTTAAATATGAATGTATCTCATCATTTATTAAATATTTTTGTTTTTGAACCGTGTATTTTATAGCCCCCACTCTTAACACTATATTACGATTTGATTCAGACCAATATAATAAATAAAATAAAAAGTAGATTTTCTTTTAAAAGGAGTTAAATAAATAAGAAAGAAACAAATTTTAATCAAATTTAAATTTTAATCGGTTTAATGCTCTCTACTATATACTGCAATTGTTTCCCAATAAATATTATAGAAAGAAAAAAAGAAGATCTTTCTATTAAGGGGATTAATTAAAAAAATAAAAAATAAAAAGTTGTTATGCAATAAAAATTGTTAGGTAGGGTAGGTGCTCCAGTGATTGGCATGCTCCAGTAATTGACACCTATCCCGAAATAATTAATAAATAATAAAATCATATATTTTATATATAAGAATTTTAACATTTTATGTCAAACACTGGAGCATAGGGTGCTAATAACTGGCAAAATGAATAACCAGCAGTGTCAAACACTGGAACTATAAAATAAAAAACTGGCAGTGTCAATTACTGAAACAATGAGTGGGTGTCAAATAAAAATTCATAAAAAAAAAATAATAATAATAAATGTTATCAGATGTATATATTTTAACATATATGTGGTTCTGAATGTCTTTCATACCATATGTACTAACTTAAGATTTCTAAAAGCATTTTCTGCTGACTATAACATTAAAAACATCAGGGATTGCTCTAAAAGTGTCAATCAATGGTGCACATACCGTATGTAAACGTACTTTTATAAATACTTTTTTAATTTTAAAATTTAATATACTTAACTTTTTCTACTGCATTTCCATTTGATTTTCAATAATATAATAAATTAAAAAAGAAAATAAAAGATATTTCGCTTTCAAATGAATGAATTAAATAAATAATAAATAAATAGCATAATAGCCGTTGTTAAGACACGCAGGCGACTTAAAATGAAAGAATAAACTTTAGAAAAATGAAACATAGAATTGGTATAGATAATACATATCAATGTTTAAAATTGAAAAAAAAAAAAATCAAATTAGATATTTGAAAAAATCTCGATGAGGTGCACACCTATAGATTCCCAGGTATCCACCTGCCAAGTTTTACAGCTATGCAAACATTAGTGTGATTACCAGAGCGCAGACAGATACACACACATATACTTCCCTTTGTTTATATAGATTGAAAAAAATAGCGAATTTTAAGAAAGACTGCCTGCTGAACTTCATAAACAAGATTAGGTGGGCTAATTTTCTCTTTTAACAACTTAATTTAATAATACATCTTTTCTTACGTTTTAATTTCCCAAGAATCCATCTGCCAAGGATCCCAGATATCCATATGCTAAGTTTTGCAGTTCTGCGATCAGTAGTGTGAACACAGAGCGCAGACAGACAGATAGACACATAGACACACACATATTTCTATTTATTTATATAGATTAAAATAATCTTTCATGATGAATGCAGACGATTTTCATTCTAAAGAAGTAGTATGACTCTATATGACTCTATATAGAAAGTGAATTTTATTCTTTATATTGGCAGGCTACGCTCGCTTTGCTGGTCACTATTTTTAAATGAATTTTCAAAAGAATTGAATCACTATTTATTTTTATATAACATTATAAATAAAAACTAAAATAATAAGTAAAATAATAATAATAATAATAACCTACATTGAAATCGATCTATGCCTCTCTTCGGGTACCCGCTGCCTACTGCAGGTCTTTTTTGGCCCACACTGCATTGAGTCTAGGTTCCCACCGCCTGCAGAAAGGTCCCGGGCACTTCAATTTGGATATTTATCGACGACCGGTGGATCTGCTATTGTTTAGGAACTACGATTTTAAAGATGACTGTATATCAGCATTTATTAAATATTTTAATTTTTGAATCATGTATTTTATAGCCCCCACTCTTTACACTTTATTACGATTTCATTCCGACCAATATAATAAATGAAATAAAAGTATATTTCTTCTTAAAAGGAATTAAATAAATAAAAAAAAAAACAAATAAATTTTAATTAAACTTACAATTTAATCAGTTTAATCCTTTCTACTATACACTACCATTTTTTTTTTCGGTTAATGCAATAAATAAATAAATAAATATATAAATAAATCTGTCAGAGGATTTATTTGAAAAAAAAAAAATTGTTATTCTATAAAAATTATACATAAACTGTTATAAATACTGTTATAAACAAGTTTTTCAATTTAAAATTTAATATACATAATTTTTTCTATTGTATTACCACCTGATTTTCAATAAATAAGATAAATGAAAAGAAGGAGGGGAAAAAATAACGATTTCGCTTTCAAATGAATTAATTAATTAAATAAAAAATAAATAGTGTAATAGTCGTTGCTAAGATACGCAGACGATTAAAATGAAAGAATAAATTTTAGAAAGATGAAAATTGAAGCCAATATTTAAAGTTGAAAAATGTCTGGTGTTAAACAACTACACGACTTCCATTACCCACTATTACAAAAATTACACAGAGTTAGTTTCCTTTTCATGGAATAGCCAGAATAAATGTTTGAAAATTTTTTTCATCGATTTGAGCCTCCCTGTTCATTTTTGAGTCATTTTACATATACAAAACAGTCAACATTTCCGTAATGTATCGTTTAATATGAGTACTAGGAAATCATAAGGGCCCATATCAGATTTCTTTCTTCCTTTCTTCCCTTTTTTTAATTGCCCTTTAATATATAAATATAATATTTAAATAAAATGTTTTATTAGCAAAAATGCATTCTGGATATAACATTTTCCACAGAAGCACTTATCTTTAAAACTATCCTTAAAATCTTATGAACACTAATTAATTTTTATGTTTGCTAATAGAAAATAATAATTTGGACATATAGAAATAAAATTAAAGTTTTAAAGAATCCGTATAAACTATATCTTTTTTAAAATTAACTAGCGGATTTTTGTTTCTTAACATAGATTTTTTTGTTATTTTATTATCAACATTTTTTTTTTCAATTTACATTGCACGTTCATCTCTCAAATAAAACGCTTTGAATCTTTTAATATGCACTGCCTGTATAGAAACAAAATAAGAAAAAAATAATAATTTTTAAATTCTTTTAAAGGAATTAATTCAAAAAAATGAAAAATCTATAAAAATTATAAATAAACATAACTGTTATAAATACGTTTTTAAATTTTAAATTTAATATATTTAATTTTTTATACTGCATTACAATTCGATTTTCTATAAATATAATAAATAATAATAATAATAAAAGATTTCGCCTTCAAATGGTTGAATTAATTAAACAAATAAAAAATAAATAGCGTAATATCCGTTTCTAAGATATTCAAACGATTGAAAAAAAAAAAAAAAAAAGAATAAATTTCAGAAAAATGAAACATTGAAGCCAATATTTATAATTGAAAAAAAAAAAAAAATTAAAACTATAAATAAATAACTCAAATTAAAAATTAAAAAAAAATCTCGATGAGCTGCACGCCTGTTACCCATATGCCAAGTTTTGTAGCTCTGCGATCAGTAGTGTGAACATCAGAGCGCAGACAGACACACAGACACACACACTCACATACAGACACTTCTCTTTATTTATATAGAAGAAGATGACTTAAAATTTTTTTTGATATTATTATTGTTATTATTGTTATTATTATTTTGTTAAAAATGAAAAAAAATCGATAACTTTATTTTAAATTATCGCAGATTGAGGGTTCAACCATTTTTTTTTTCAAGGTATTGACGAGCTGTTTTGAAAGATACCCGTAATGAAAATTTAGGCGAGGGGAGGGGAAGGGGGATAGAAAATAGAAGGGGAGGGGGAGAAAGCGGTGCTCCTACATATACAAAACCCTTTTCCCAGTTGACTATCATTATTATAAATAACTCTTTTTAATTTTATGATTATATTTACTAATTAATTTTTTTTATGTACATTTATACGAAATTTCGACCTATACCTCAATGTTAAAAATTTAGAAAAAGGGGGGATAGCAATGCTACCTGTTAGACAATTTTCACCAAACGTTGATAAGCATTAATTTATGTCAAGGTGCATTTATATATCGAATTTTATGTAATTCTGGGCATTAGTTTCTGAGATACAGTTTCTACAAAATTTTGTCCCACACAGACAGATAGGCAGACATTTCGTTAAAATGGTCAAATCGTGTTTTACACCCCTCAGAACATGTAAATCCATTACCATCCTCTACCTGAGGTCGAAAAGCTTTACGAATCCAATATTTTCTTTTACTGAATACTAGCAAACCCGTGCGAAACATTCGCACTTTATTTCTTTTCTTATTTACCTTTAAAATTTGAAACTCATAAATCTTAGGCCAATTTTCACACCCAATTTTAATTCACCAGAAGCCAAATTATTATTACAAACAAATTAAGATTGTGGAAGGAAATGCTAGTGATAATTACCATTCACGAAAGGCTTAAAAACAAAATTAATGTTTGACGACCTAATTTTCATACATCGCGAGACAGGACAGATTTAGTATAGTACCCACATGGCGATTTTTAAATTTTTGTCCCCATGTTGGCGATACATTTTTATTAATCAATTAGTTTATTTTGGCATAATTTTGTGTTAAAAAATCTTAATACCTATTTTGATCATACTTTTTATTATTGCGTTTTTTAGTCAATTTATGACAAAAGTCCATATGGGGCTTATATTATTAAAATATTGCTAGATTTAAAATGACGCATGCTAAGATTGAAAAAATGCAACTTTTAAAAATACATTTTTCTATAAAATGATCTCATCAGACAAATGTCATCATTTATTATTATTTTATTATTATTATTATTATTATCATTAGATCACTGAACTGAGTACGCGTGCTGAAATATTGCTTATGTAATAATTTTTTTCCTCGCGTATTTTATTAATTCACTACGGTATCGTTTCTAAACAAATTAATCGTAACTGGACCACGTTAGAGAAATATTATATAGATAGGAGAGAGTGAAATTAATGAACAGATATGCCTTAATATTGCAAATGCACACACAACATTCAAATTCATAGTAAAATCAAAATAAATAATCAGAATCAGAGTAAATTGTTATTCATTAGATTTGATTCAATAATACATAATCGCAAAATAATTGGAGGGTTAAAATATTTCAGAATTTGAATAGAATATTTTGAAATCGAGCATTATATTGCATTATTTTACGCATGACAGATAACTTTCTACATCTAAAATGACTTTATTTTTTAAAACAAGATATATGCATGCAAATGATAGATTTCATGGCAATGCAAAATTTAAGGAACCAGAGAACCTGCAATAAAAGTGAGTAATTTTATTGACCTCTATTCCCTTATATTTTATTTCAAAAGTTCTGCAAAATTAATAGGTAAATGCATAAAAAGTGGACATTCATAAATTTAATCTCTTAAAACATGCTTTCTAATGTCTGCGTAGGTTTGAGCAGCATTAAGGGTTGGTGTTATTTGGTGTACTATTGAACTACGAATATTTCAAGCCATCAGTTTTAGGCTGGTTGGTTGGGTTTTACGTCTCACTACTGCTGCGCAGTGGGCAATTGGCGTTTGTCTTTGACTCATCTCTACGGGTGTTCCGGCGATATGCCATCACAATTTTGATCCTTCATGGAGGGGATGGATCATCTGTTTTGGTGACCGCCAGAGGTATAATTTGGATGCCATCAGTTTTAGAATAAGATTAACTGAAATGAAAATTTTAAATTTTTTTTCATTGTACCTTATTTCCCCTAAGTTTCGAATAAGGAAGTAAAATTTTGTGTCCTGTATTTCTGATTATTTTAAAATGATTTGTTGTTCGGCTTTTTTTTCTCATATGGCTAAAATAATTATTCAGAACTCATTTATTCCGATAAATGTTTAATTTTGAATTAACGTATAATATTTTTATGTGTTTACTACTAGTAACACAAAATATCTTCACAGCTAGTCATGGGCACAATTCAATATTCTCCCAAATTTAGAATGTGTAATGCAATATCAATATTTTTCACTCAAAATGAAATCGGATGTTTTTTTAGTATATTAGTAAGAGGCTAAATTCTTCCAAAAGTAATTAAAATGGATTTGACTTTTTTTTTCGAAATGTCACACGTAATTCTGGTAAATATCTGAAATAAAGGCTGGATATCCTTTATTACCACATAAGGAGATGATATAAATTTTATTTAAAAATTAAGACTTATTTTAAATAAATATATGCGTTGCTCAAATTGTTAATTATTTCAAAGATAATTTGTTTTCAATTTATGATAAAAGTTTGTATATTTTTTCGTTATTTCAACATATTACTTAAAAAAAAAAAAAAAAAAAAAAAAGTTATTAATCCTTTATATTTCCCTTCTGTGCCTTATCTAGGAAGTACCTATAAAACTCTTCTATTTTCCAATGATCTTAAATATTGTGTTGTATTTTTTTTTTTCTTTTCATATTTGGAACATTTAAATATACACTTTCAAATATTCATTATTCCTAAATGGCAGAAGTTCTTTTTACTTTCTCTTACCCATAGGGTCGAGAAAGTATTGTTTTAGGGTCAAATTTTCGAACGTGAGTTTTTGTTATATTTACCTATTCTGAGGTCCACTGAATAAGAAAATCACGTTTTTAAAGAATGGTCTGTGTGTCTGTCTGTGTGGATGGATGTCTCTGTGTCTGTTATCAGCATATCTCAAGAACAAATAGTAGCAGAAATTCCAAACTCGTTATTCTAAATGTGTATCATATAGGGATGCTACAGTAAGATTTTCGTTGAGATGAAGCAAATGGTTCGTGTACAGGGACACTCAAAAGTATTCAAATACATTACGTCATTGGGGGAAATTGCAGGTAAGTAGAGTTTAACATCTATTGACTGCTCTAAACCAAATGAAACGAATACATATTTTATGTAATAGAGATAGTCAACTGGGAAAAGAAATTGTGTATGTACTATGTAGGAGCCTCGCCTCCCCCTTGGGGGGGGGAGGGAAGTCCCCCCTCGAGGGGAGTAAATTTTCATGGTGGGTATCTTTCAAAAGGGTTCGCCAAAACCTTTAAAACAAATGGTTGAACCATCGATCTGCGATAATTTAAAATTAAGTTATCGATTTTTTTTTCATTTTTAACAGAAAAAAAAAAGAAAAAAAAAAATTTTCAATGTAATATTGAGAATAAATTCAATTTTTTTATCGTCTGCATTATCATAAAAGATAATTTTTTTAAATAATAATTTTAATAAATAATTTTTTAAATACAGAATTATTTTTTAATAACCGAATTAAATCCTATATAAATGTAGGTGCATTAATGAAACGGGGGTTGAGTGGGGCTTCCGCCCCCCTCACACAGAACTAATTATCATATAAAACTCTTCCGAAGCCTAATTTGAATTGTTTAACACAGGTTTACATAACAGTACTCGTTATCTTACCTCTTAATGTGCAACCTGTATTTATAGTATTAAATTTCAGGGTAAGAGAAAGTCGTGTGAGTGACACAGCAGATTATTATTATTTATTTATTTATTTATTTATTTTTTATTTTATTTTATTTTATTTTATGACAACAATTTTTTTTTTTTTTTAAATCTTGCGTTTACGAAGAAAAGCAGAATTTGTTTTATTTTGTTCTCCCAAAAATCATTAACATAATGCAAGAAAAAAATTAGGCAAGTAAATTACAATAAATATTTTTAATTGGGATGCTTTAAAACTAAAACCTTTTAGAACATTAATTTAAAATCTTGTTTAACTTATTGCACATACCATAAAAATACATAATTTATATATATAAATATATAAAATGTATATATATATATATATATATATATATATATATATATATATAATTTTTTCAACATTTCTTCCGTAATTAGGACTGTCTTAAGTGATTAAATTATTCTTTTTTCCCCAATAAAGGGGGAAATCGAGCAGTGAACGGTTAAATAAATATACTTGCATCATTTTCAATTTTATTACGGGATTAAAAATAAATAAATAAATAAATAAAAATAAATAAATATATATATAAATATATAATGGTGTCCACTAGCAGAACAGAAAAGGTGCTTGTTACTGGGCTTTGAAAGTTCCATTTTAAAACCCAGTAGCGGAACCCATTTTAGTCTCCCTGAAAAATAATTCTTTTGATTATAAAAACTGTTTAGTTGCCCTTTTTTTTTAGAATGCAGTCATTTATTGAAAGATTTAATTGAGATACCGTACACTGGTTATAGTTACAGTGTACGCTAAAACAGAAGTCCAAATATGAAAAGTGTACACATAAAATAGCCAAAAAATTGTGCTTAAAATATCCACAGTTGGTGAAGTTACCCTTGCTAAAATTCATTTACAAAAAATAATGCTTCATAGAAAATCATATGCTTTAACAAACATTTTACATTAATTAAATAAATTTGAAATGTTCTTATTTAGAGTAATCATTAGATTTTGTACACAATTATTAACTAATGTTTAAAATACATGAACATATGTAGGCGTGATTCTCTGATTCTCTGCAAATAAATCATTTCATATTAGTGATTAGCGAAAAAAATCATGTTAATGTTTTTTTTTTTTTTTTTTTTTTTTTTTTTTTTTGCTGCAAGGTTCTAGTAAGGGTACTTAATTTATACAACCTTTATATACATTATATAGTATAACATATAACAGTCATAGTTAATAGTAAAAGATAGTGTATTACGGTAATACAATATATTTTTTATTTCCAAATTACTTAAATAGTTTTCTCCATCTTTAATTTTTTTTTTTTTTTTCTGAACATTTCTATCATTCTTACCTTTTTGAATTTAATTTCCACGTAATTATTTCATAAAGTGATTTTATATAGATATTTTGTTTCTTTTTAAAATAGTTTAGATGTTATGTATTTATATATTTTTTACTTATTAGAGGGTCATTTATTCTTCTTCCCCTTCTTTTTTTTTTTTTTTTTTTTTTTTTTTTGCCTTATTTATTTATTTTAATAAAACAAACGGAATAATTCTTTTACAAAAATCTTCTTCTCTTAAGTTATGGAATGATAAATTTTAATATCCTTATTTTCTGAAATTTATATTTATCAATAAAATAAATATATATTTCCGAAATTATCCTTTAGGGAAAATGGAACGGCAATTAATACATTTTTAAGAAATAAATTCACTTTAAAAATTAATAATTAGTTGGTTTAATAATTGGACACAATAGTTAGTAATTTACTTAATAATTTGTTAGCTTTCTTATTTAAAAAATTAAAATGTCTTTTATTGTTGTCATTGTGGCCTGCTTTTTAAAGAATCTCCCATATATGACTATTTATATTTCATTAGAAATTGAAATATTTAATTAATTTAATATTATTGAAGGGAAAGTTAACAAAATAATATCCTATGGCAGTATTCTGAATACTGAAATAATAAATTCTTTATAATTATGAGTATTTTATTTCATCGTAGACTAAATGCGGAAAATTTAAGGCGAACTGTTATTTTAAAAATACAATTTTTTTATGCCTACAATAGAAACTGTATCGTATACTTCCTCTTCTAAATTTAAACGTGTTTGGATTAAAGCAAATGTTCATATCGCCAAAATCAATTATTTTATATGCATTTTCTCAAAAAAAAAAAAAAAAGTACATTTATAGTTTCCACTTAAATTTGAGATTATACTAAAATTACATCATTTTTATGAGAATAAAATGCATCCAAAAATAGATAATATTAGGCCAGATTAAGATGCTATTTATGTAAGCTCTAAATGTAAAGAGACTGGAGTATTTATTGGCATTTCAACAGCCATAATTAGAAATATTCGCGATATAAATAGTTAATAAGAGGATTAATATAAAATACGACCTAACTGTTGATAAAAAATCTTTAGTCTACGTTTTCAAGTTTTTACATAAAATTTTCCTGGTTTAGGGTTAAAAATTAGGTTTTATTACTTTAATTTATGAATATATTTCAGTAGATACAATAATGCCAAAAAGAATTGAAGAAAGATAGAGAAATACTTTTTACTTCCATTACCCTACTACCGTAGGTAATGGAAGTATTGTATTTGGTCCAAAAAATTGATGTCGAGATTTCACCTGATTTGGACGCTTTAAGGTCCCCTGAGTCCAAAAAAGTGGTTTTTGGCGATTGGTCAGTGTGTGTGTATGTGTGTGTGTATGTGTGTGTGTGTGTGTGTGCGTGTGCGTGTACGTGTGTGTGTGTGTATGTGTGTGTGTGCGTGTGTGTGTGTAATCTATCTGGCTATCATATCTTAGTAATTAATAAAGATAGAACTACAAAACTTCAGAATTGAGACAGGACTGGTGTATAGTTGAATAATAAATATTTTGGTGAAAATTGAATTTTCTTGAAAATCGTTATATAAATCCATTCCTTTCTCATGTATTACATGGTTATTAGAGGAAAATTAACAGTCATCCTGCTTAAGTAGATAATCTTCAGATCTAGGAAATTTGTGTAAAAAAAAAAAAAAAAAAGAAAACATTTTATTCTGTTATTTTTTACCTCTCTATACGTAAGCTTCGATTTATATATCTTTATATGTGTATAAAGTTTCTCTTACCAGAAACATTTTAAGTTTCTACTTCTTTAGGTCTCTTTTATGTTTTCTGATCACATTATCTCTCAAAAATGCATACAATACGTGCAATAGTTGTAATGGAAGTCGTGTGGTTGTTTAACACCAGATTTGTTTTCTTAGGAAGGAGTTTGGAGTAACAGCAATACAATAAAACAAATATGAGCGATATTAAATTATTGTAAAAAAGGTACCTAACAATATAAAGAATTATATGGGCCATTTTCAGAAAATTTACCAATTCATTGTTCATGGTATTCTAAAATTTTTAATTATTTTAATATTTAATGAAACAAAAAATACTTTAGCACTCTTATTTATGAGAATACTTCTAACATGATGTATGAAAAAAATTAATCATTTCAAGTTTCATGGCATTTGAAAAGAATAAGAAAAACAGGAACAGTAATATTTTCAGTCTAGCACTTATAGATTTTTACAGGTACACAACGAACATTTATGCTTATAATCTATGGGCTCGAATTTTTTGAAGTGCAATAGCGTTAAACTAAAAAAACATACTATATGAAGAAAAGTACTCATACACCCTATTATTTTTTTTTCTTTTGCGTATTTAATGATTTCTCTTACTTTAATTTATTTATACAAACGTTAATTACTTAATGTTCGGAAAGTCGAGTGGAGTCACTCCAGATTTTTCACTTTATACATATATTCTTTTGTAACTTATGCCAAGGTGCATCCACTTATACATTTTTATGCAATTTTGCGCAGTAGTTCCGGAGATATAATCCTTCCTTAAATTATGAAAATCGCTGCACAGCAGCGTCACCTGTTGAACAGTTGGCATCAAAAATTGATAGACACTAACATATGTCAAGATCATTTACATATTAATTTATATACATTTTTATGCAGTAGTTTGTGATATATAGCCTCTCTTGAAATTGTGGATATCGCTGCATAGCAGCGCTACCTGTTGAGCGGTTGACACCAAAAGTTGATAGGCACTAACCTATGTCAAGTTGCATCTACATATAAAACTATATGCAATTTTGTGCAGTAGTTCCTGAGATATACTGCACAAAAGTTTTGTCACGCAGACAGACAAACGGACAGACAGACAGACATTTTATAATCATGATCAAATCGTGTTCTGGAACTCTCAAAACGTGTAAATCCACTAAAAACCGGAAGCCAAAAATTTTTACGAATCCAATACTTTCTTCTATTGAAATAGAAGAAAGTAAAAAGGCATTTTTTTAAGATGTCATATAGAGAATAAAATTGACTTTTTTTGCATATTTAGTGTTATACTTCTCCAAAATAAAAATCTCCCACATTCATCATGGAAGATAATTTAAATAAATAATAATTTTATCAAAAATTTCGTACAGAGTTAATTTGTATAGGAAAATATCTCGTGGTGGCCACAGTATACTAGTTTCTGATGCCTAAATGTTAAAGAATGAATCTTTTAATATTTACCTAAAAAACATAAAAAAAAAAAAAAAAGCATAACTAACCAATGAATTCACAAAGTAAAAATAAATATGTGTAGAATATGTTGTTAATCTATGGTAACAGGATTTTTTTTTTTTTTAGGTTAGGGGGGATGGGGGAAAGGAATAAGAAAAAAGTGTTACCGAAAAACTTTTAAACAATGAAAAAAATAAAAATTTTGAATTTTATTTTATAAAAAAAAAAAAAAAAAAGAAAGAAGTCAGATAATTTTAATAAGTTTAATATTGTTATATTCCAATGCGAATTTATTTGTAGATTATTCTAGTAATTTACAAAAACTATTTATAAGGTACACCATTCGTTTAATAATAATTAATTTCAATAACTGAGGAGCAAACATTCAAACCGGGTTTTTCCCTTTGGATGCAATTTTTGAGGCAACGCAAAAACTAATAAATTAAAAAATAATTAAACTGAGAACCTAATTATCGTTTGCTTAGATGTATTACTAGATAAGTGGAAAATATGTAGACATATCTAGGAAGATATGTAGACTTATTATTTTTATGTTAGGTTTAAAGAAAAATCACTAACTCTCTCTTTTTTTTTTTTTTTGAGAAAACACGGTTTGAATGTTTGTTTCTTAATTACAGTTGCATTCTAAATCCAAGGAGGTTGAATATACCTCCTTGTCTAAAGCACATTTATATTTCTCGCCAAAAAAGTGATAAAGGCATCGAGCTGGCAACCGCATACTGACGAAAGCTTAAAGCAGCAACGGAAAGATGAGGATATTATGCGTGATAAGAGATGCGCTGTTCGTTCTTAGCTCAGGGAATTTTCGTTTTCTTTAAGTCTTCTTGAACTCCTCCCTTCTTTTAGATGATAGCCCGGGGTACGACATTTATTGCAAGATGCATTAAATTCTTCATTTCCTCATTTTTCTTCTTATTTTCGAGAAATATTCTAGTGGTTTAAAGCTACGTGGAAAATTTACGAAGTTTTTTAGCGTTTGCTAAACTTTAATACAAATATGCTGTAACAAGTTACAGGTTTCGTTTGACAACTAATAAAAACTTCTTATTTCTGTGTGAGTATTTAAAAATAAATAAAAATAAATACATATATACAGCTTTTTTTTTTTTTTTTTTCCAGTTCCTAAAATTTAATATAAAACATTTAAACTGAATTAAATAAACGTTTGAAGTAAATTGGAAAACATCTTTTCCTTCCATAAAATTCGCTTTTGAATTTCATGAAAAGCATTCATAAATGAATTATAGTATTTTTTTTTTTTTTCCTACGTTCTATAGATTAAAGATTTAAGGAGAGAAACATTTAAGTTTTAAAAGAATGTCACTTAAAAATGTACAGTTGTTCAAAAAAATCAATGAAACAACAAAATAAAATATATGTATATATGAATGATGTTTTTATCATTTATTATTATTATTATTATTATTATTATTATTATTATTTTCTACAAAAAGAAAATGTTGAATTCATTAAAATTTTCGATCTCCGGTTTTCGATGATTTTATACATGTATGAGTTGTCCTGAATATTATTTGACCGTTTTTAGAAAGTATCACAAACCAATGGCCCGAATTCTATATACGTTTCTATTTGGTTTGATTTTGTTTTAAGATGGCCTTAGTCAGATTTTTTCTCAAAGAGATTTCAAACATTTGCGCAGAATGTTGAGTGTAAAAAATGAAGTTTAACTCAAAACTTTTTTGACAAATATGCAAAATTTTGGAGGAAGGTGTTGAAAACTTTCCCCTTGCATACGGTCTTGCTCGGTTATTAAGCATTTTGGTATATCTCATATTGCAGCTGGTGTTGCTGTGCTGCAGTATCTTCGAGTTAATGGATGGCTACATCTCAGTTTCTATAGTGTATAAGTGCACAAAATTTGATATGCTTGAGAGATATGATTAATGATTCAATTCTTTGCATATCGGCCAATAGGTGACGTTGCTATGTAGCAATTTAAGCCTATCTACGGGAAGGCAATATCTGTATTTCTAAGAAACATAAATACTCATATAATAATAATACAACTCATATTCTTATATAATAATATAAAAATTTGGTATATGAAATTATGATTATAAAAAAATATGTGGATTCATTTTGAGTATATATGTGGAAACAGGTGGCACTGCAACGCAAAATTTTAACCCGTTTATGTAAAAGCAATGTATCATTTTCTATGATATTAATTTCGAAAGGATATTATAAGAAACTATGTTGATTCAACATTTTGGGTGGATATTTGTCGAGAAAAGGAACTGTTGTGCGCAGCAATTTTACCCCGTTTTAGAGGAAGGAAGTAATCCAGCTTCTATGATTTGCATTAAATTTGGTATGGAAAATAAATTTAATTTAACTAAGAAAAATAAATTAAAACATAACTTGTTAAGGTAATCAATAATAATAACAGATAATATAAACGAAAATGATTTAAGAGTAGGTTTCAATTAAAAATACATAAGTAAACTATTTCAAGTCTGTTTCTCTATTTAGAATTTTAAAAATGATTAAAGAACTTTCTTTTTTACATAGGTAAATTTATTTCCATTGAATAAACAACATTTTTTCTTTTTTTATCGACAAAATGCATATATATAACAAAATCTAAACTATCACTCATGTAAATGATATTTAAATTTGATGTGATAATCTAAGAAATGATAAAAGTGAAATTTAATTCCAATAAAATATCTTTCTTGGCTACATTACAAATTATTAATCATAAACTAAATTACAAATTAGTTAATTATAAATTAAATTTTGAAGAATTAGAAAATAATATTGATTAGATAAAAACATAGAAATATTAAGGACAATCCGAAATAAATTTTTTTATTGTTATTTAAAATAAAATAAATAATATATATATATATATATATATATATATTAAAGACAACACTGAATATCAAAAACAGAACATTATAAAATGTATCGTAAATAAATAAATAGGGAAACAATTTGTAATAGTTTGTTACCATTAAAATGTGAGAAGCAGTTGGTGTGTATTACATGATTTTTCAACCAATCTGCATTAATCTTAAATTCGCCATTTTTTTTTTTTTTTTTTTTACTTTCTCTTACCCATAAGGTACAGAAAGTATTGTTTTTGGGTCAAATTTTCGAACGCGAGATTTTGTTATATTTACACGTTTTGAGGTCCCCTGAATACGAAAATCATGTTTTTAGCAAATGGTCTGTGTATGTTTGTGTGTCTCTCTGTGTGTGTGTGTGTGTGTGTGTGTGTGTGTGTGTGTCTGTTATCAGCATAGCTCAAAAACAAATTATGGAAGAAAGTTCAAACTTGGTATTCTAAATGTGTATCATATAGGGATGCTACAGTAAGCTTTTCGTTAAGATCAAGCAAATGGTTCGTGTACAGGGACAATCAAGAGAATTCTAATACATTACGTCTATGGGGGAAATTGTAGGTAAGTAGAGTTTAACGTCTATAGACTGCACTAAACCAAATGAAATGAATATATATTTTTTGTAATAGAAATAGTTAACTGGGAAATTTTTTTTTGTGTATGTAGGAGCCTCACCTCCCCCCCTCGTGGGGAGTAAATTTTCATGATGGGTATCTTTCAAAAGAGCTCGCCAATACCTTTAAAACGAATGGTTGAGCCATCGATCTGCGATAATTTAAAACAAAGTTTTTTTTTTTTTTTTTTACTTTTAACGAAAAAAAACTTAGAAAAAAAATCGTATGTTTTTTTTTTTTTTTTTTTTTTTAAATATTGAGAATAAAATGGACTTTTTTTTGGATATTTGGTGTTATACTACTTCTCTAATATGGAAATCGTCTGCATTATTATAAAAGATAATTTTTTAAATAATAATTTTAATAAATTATTTTTTATAAACAGAATTATTTTTTAATAACCGAATTAAATTCTATATAAATGTAGGCGCAATAATGAAACGGGGGGAGGGGGGGGGGTTGAGGGGGGGGGGGTAGCCCACTTCACACAGAACTAATTATAATATAAAACTCTTCAGAATCCTAATATGAATTGTTTAACACAGGTTTACATAACAGTACTCGTTATTTTACCTTTTAATCTGCAACCTGTATTTATAGTATTAAATTTCAGGGTAAGAGAAAGTCGCGTGAGTGACACACCAGATTATTTTTTAATGCAAATAACCTATAAACATGCTAAGCCCACAGCCCAGTGCTCAGGGTGTGATTTCTAGAACACAAGATTGTGAGTTCGAATCCCTGGTAAATCATAAATGCTTGCTCTTAATTTGCGTAAAAAAACATAATAATAATAATAATAATAAAAAGAAAAAGCTATTGTGGATTGAACAGTACACGCGAGTGCAATAGTTTCAGGAATTTATTTTTACAGCAAACTCTGAAAATTACAACAAATTTGTTTTTCTGTGCACTCTAAGTATATAACACAGTAAATAGGCAATAATTTTGCCAGCATATTGTGCTGCAATCTTCCACGGGAAATTTTATTTCTCATATCTTCGAATCACTCTTAGGGGGGGGGGGGGGAGACCCAAACTAGAGTCCTGCAATGCATCAGGTAATCTGATTTTACCCGAACTCGCTGATCGATTTTGGGTCGGGCCCGCTAAATTATTTTTCTTGTGAGTCGGGTTGTCAGATTTAGTTTTCATACGTTTCGGTTTGATTAATTTTTTTACCTGCTGATCGGTTTCGGGTTCGGATGGGGTTTCGTTTTTAGCGATCTTGAATTTGAGAACATCCTTAAAAATTATCATAATAAGCAGAAACTTGTTCTTCATAATTATAACTGTATAACTGATGTAAACATACTATATATGCTTAAATATAGACTTAACCCAAATTATTGTAGTAAAGAAACATATTGAACAAAAGCAATTAAGAAAGAAACACTAATTTATTATTATTATTATTATTTGAAAAAATAAATGCTAAACAATGCTAATTTTGAAGACCTTTTTGTACAGTTGGTGCAAAAAACAGACATAAATAATTTAAATTATTATTAATTGATTTTTCAGGTTTTTTCACTTAAATAAGTATTTGTGATTGAATTTTTAATTCTTTTTACCAATTTGTATGACAATGAAAATTTAGTTTATTTTTTAACTTAAAAAGTTTGCACAATTTTTTTTCACAGGAATTACTAATTTTTATCTAGTTTTTGCGTTTCGGGTCGGGTTTGAGTTAGGTTAGAGAAATCATCTTTGGGTCGGGAGCAAGTCGTCAAAATTCTCTATTGCGGGTGCGGGTCGGTTTTCTGGTCCATGAAAAAATTTTTATTGGGTTCTTGTCGGTTTTCGTATTGACTTAAAAATCGTTTTTGAGGTTCAGCTCATGTAAAACCGGACCTGCAAAGGGCTCTAACCCAAAGTCTGATTAGCACACCATAGAGCTGAAGCGCAAGGTTAATCCACTAAATCAATCAGTCAATTGTTCTATAGTTAAATAAATAAATAAAATGTATTTTTTTAAATAACTTATATATGTAAAAAGAGTAAATTTTTATCGAAATATCTGCTTGTTTTCTTAATGATATTAAGTTATAACTCTATTTTATTTAAAAGATTTAATAAAAAATGCTTGTTTGTTTTCTGTTTTTTTTTAAAAGCCTTTAAAGAAAAAAATCAGAATGTAAAAAAGTTATGCTAAAAATGGAAAACCTCGTAAATCTTCATTGTTTGACTGTTGATTAACATATTTCTCTTTGAATTTAAAAATCTACTGAAGTAAAAAGAAAGACTTTCTTTATAAGATTCATTTCCATTTATCCTTGAGCATAGTCAACTCATAAAATTTGAGTATCTTTTATGTTTCCAATATCCAGAAGGAAATCCTCTCTATCCTCATTTTTGATGATTCAAGAATCTACATAATCCATATTTCAACATTTTTAAGGCTGAAGACTGTAAGATTTTATTGTGGTATAAACAGAGGTCTTAATGCAATTTATTTTTACAATAAGCGATATCTTGTGGATATGTTTATGTGAAAAACATAATTCCGCTTCCTGGGGTACAAACAATGAATTACCATATTCACATTTGTCGGTAATTTTTCGTCTATTATCTTGCATATAAAGTATTTGCTCATTCAGCGATTCAAAATTAAAAGGAGCGCATTTAAATTTAAATGCCAAGTAAATCCTTGTCCATGTAAAGAGATAAAATATGCAGATATATGCAGAGGAAATTTTCTGGAAACTTTGGGATTGTTTTATCAGTTATTTAGTCTATTTAGTGAAATATATTCTTGATTTGTCTTCATGAAATTTTGTTTTACACTGAGAAAAAGTAAACAGCTAGACTGTCTTTAATGTATTTAAAACTGAATTCACAATTACAGCATTAAAAAGGTATAGATATTTATAACATTGAATTTTCAAGCAGGATTATGGATGATTTCTTCTATACGACGACTTCCTTGTTGCCCTAAAAAGATAAAATAAAATAAAATAATATTATAATTCCATATTTTTATGTGAAAATGAAGCGAATTAAAGACATTTAAATCGAATATTTTTCAGTCTTACAGCCGGCAGCAAAATTATTGAAGCACTAGTAATAATTCTTATTTAAAGATGGGCACCTAATACTGCTTTCTTAGGTAAATATTTGTCGAGTCATGATCTTAGTCTTATACAGTTTATAAAAAAATAAGTTGATGATAAAAATTAGTGATCAATCTAAAAAACAAATGTATGAAAAGTGTGAATGTGTGCTTCAATAATTTTGCTGTCAACTGTAGAAGTAGAATATGGGTACACCGAAGAAAATGGTTTTTGAAAAATGAGCAAAATTGTGTTAACATTGAGTATGTTACATACGCAAAATAGATCCGAAACAAAAATTCTAAAATTCTAAAATTCCAGGTACTCATTATTGAGTATATTGGCGTGGTAAAATATGATTGCGTCTATATTTTGAATCCCAATATCCTAAATGTAGATTCTCATTGGTAAATTCTTCCGCACACTCTATAAAACCTCATCGAAATGTCGTTCTGAAGACTTGAAAGAATAAAATTTGTTTTAAAACTCTTTCTATTTAAATGTGTAGAAATTTATTAAAACGTAATTTAGATTAGCGTGAATACACTCTAAAAAAAAAGAAAAAAAGACGCACCAAGAAGGAGTTATCCGAATGGGACGAAAATTGGTAGATGTGATGTACATGTGAAGAAAAATAAATGATTACAGTTTCAGAAATTTAGGAGGATTTAGTCAAGACAAAGAACCTCACAAAATGAACAAGTCAATAACCCGTTAAAAAAAAAAAAAAAAAAAAAAAAATACAATCCTTGAAACTGAATTCTCTGAAATTTTTAATTAATTTAATAAAGTTTTCTTCTTAACATACACGACTTTGTAATTTATAATATATGTCTCAGATAAGTATTTAAGAGATTAAAGTTTTTTGAATACATTGTAAACGTAGTTTTTTCCAAAAACATATTAAAATTACCGAAGTTACTGATGACTTCTATTTAAAGGCATCAAAAAATGTTTTATGCATCTATACTTGATAACAGAATATTATTCATCTTATAATATCTTTTAATCTGTTACGAATATTCATATGCAAGATCTGGAGAAAGTGTTTACATCATGCAGGAGACACCGTTCTGAGTGTAACGAACTGCCGAACAAAACTGCACTTCGCGGAGGCGTACGAACTGAAGTAATCCTAGAGTTTCAAAACGACTTACGAAACTCAACTAATGCTCCGGTGTGCTCGAAGGATTATGTTGGATGAAACGGCAACATTTGAGCGTTCAAGAAGTAAACAAGTCAGATTCAAGATAAGCGCTTTTGGATCTAATAAATTATTAAAATGAAAATGAAATAAGTCCGCAGAAATCAAAGTTGAAATCAAATTAATTAAATTATATTCATTTTTAAACACTTTTGAGTGAACTTGAAAAGTGTTCACGACTTCGGTTTGTCCGTATATTCACAGATATAAATTCTGTAAATAGTCATTGAATGTTTTGAAATTGAGAAATGTTATTCAAGTTTACTATCACACGTTCCCTATTAAAAATGCTGTAAGTACAGACTTTTGTATATTGGGAAACCTAAGAGAATTCATTACATTCTATCAGCTATATTTCTATAAAGCATATTATCTTTTAACTGTGTACAAACGCAATGAAATTAACATACCTTATACATATATACAAAAAGCATGTTTTCTAACGAATATAGTACGATTTAGTTTAATAACACTACGCTGCAAAAGTATTTTTTTTTTTCGAGCCTTGATACCATTTCTGCTGATTCTTACGTAAAATGACCTCCTGAATCCGAATATAATCTCCATTTTGCCCCATCGCCCACCGTTTACTCGGGAGTCACCGCCTCCCCAATTTTTATCACTGTTCGGAAATTTTATGGCCATTAATTCGATTTGGAGATTGGAAAATAAAAATTTCAACTCTTAAAAATAAAAAATATATATATAATATATAGGTGCTAATAATAATTGATTAATAAAATATAATAAATGTAACTTGTAATTTAAGTGGCAAATCCCCCCCCCCCCTAAATCTTTCCCTTGCTGCAAATGTTCATGTTATAGAATTTTCCACCTCTTTAGGCGCTCGGAAAAAACTTAAAAGTCAAAATATTTTCTTTTCTCCATTAAAAATCAAATTTATAGCCATAAAATTACCGAAAAGTGGTAAAAACAGGAGGGCATCTCTAAAAACGGTGGGTGATAGGGCAAAATTGCCGTCATATTCGGGTTCAGGAGGTCATTTTACATAAGAATTTGTAAAAATGGTGTTTGGAGAAATTTTCATGCCGAGCAGTGTAATTGGTTTAAAGAATCACAGAAAAAAGTTTACATACAATAAAGAATATAATTGGAAATTGTTGAAACACCATTATTTTTGAGTTATGCTTTTTTAACACTTACCAACTAAGCTTACAAGTGATTATGTCTTTGATTTGTCTATATCATTTTGTCTGTCTCTCTTCTGTCTAACTAAGGGTTTTCAAAGTGATTTAAAAATTATATATGTCAAGAAAGTTCATAATTGCAAGCTTTTAATTGGAAATGTTTTAAGAGGTATAAATACACCGCTTGTATGTGTAACAGGGAGTTATCCCGTTTATAGGAGACATTTTTCCAAAGCATATTTTTATAATTCACATAACATAAATCAATTGAAATACATTGCTATGGTATACAAAACCACTTTTCATGTAGAACAACTCAGGATAAGTGTAATTAATTCTTTTGCAGGTCTCAATGAAGTTGACCATGAACTTTATGGGTAATGTATGGATGATTTAAAAATTATGTATGATTAATGTATGATTTAAAAGTTATATATGTCAAGAAAGTTCATAATTGCAAGTTTTTAATTGGAAATGTTCAAAGAGGTATAAATACACCGCTTGTATGTGTAACAGGGAGTTATCCCGTTTATAGGAGACATTTTCCCAAAGCATATTTTTATAATTCACATAACATAAATCAATTAAAATACATTGCTATGGTATACAAAACCACTTTTCATGTAGAATAACGCAGGATAAGTGTAATTAATTCTTTTGCAGGTCTCAATAAAGTTGACCATGAACTTTATGGGTAATGTATGGACAAAACATACTTTTGAACTGTACTTCAACATTACACTGTTTAATGTATTTTTACTTCTATTTTCCTTAAAATACACTTCATTATTTTTTTTTATTATTATAGAATGATGCATTAAAATAATTTTAAATAATACTTTTAAAGAAAATCTGTACCAAAGATCGTTTTTGTGTAGCCATGTATATAATCTAAAAGCTACAAGACTGTAAAATATATTTTGTTTTTAACAGTGTAGGAAGGTATCTCATAAAAAGCCATTTTATAGCTTTATTTTTAAGAAGAAGACATAATATCTGCCTAAAATTTGTACGCGTAACATAGTGTGTTAAAAATGTCTTATAACACTACAGTTTTACATAAGCAATTTTCATACGTCAAGGGCGTAGCAATTCAAAAATCATGGAAGGGGCCCAAAAAATGTCCTTTTAAAAATTACTTAAAATTATTGTCAAGAAAATCAATCAATAATTAAATGTTAATTTATATTCACTAATTACTAATATTAATTATAAAATATCATTAATTATGAACATTTATAAGTCTTTTATTTTGAATTTAAATGGGAGATTCTGTTTCTTTAATTTAGAATCAAATGGAAATTTTACAATAACCAATAGGAGGGGGGGGGGTTTGAGCCCCCTAAGCCCGTCAATTTCCTACGCCCTGATCAATATAGACAACTGACAGTAAAATATATTAACTTAAACAATTCTTCTGGTAGTTTTAAATTAATACCCTATCCTCATATATTGACGTTTAGTGTTATAGAGAGAAAACTTCGAGATAGAAAAACTTTTAGATAACAGATTAATTTCCTGTTATATATTGACAAAGATCTCGAAAGCAAAGTATTATTGTATGCATTATTATTCAACTTGATTTAAGTTAGTATACCTGCTCAAAAAGCAAATATATGTGCGACGAATGAAAAATCATAAAATGACTATCCAAATTATGAAATAATAATTAATAGTAGGCCCAAAAAACTTTCAGGGATCACTTAGAGTGACTCTATAAATTGTCACTAAAATGCAGAAATCATTCCAAGAAAAGACAAAAAATATGCGTGCCAATTTATTAGCTGTTCTCAAATGAGGACACTGGGCGCTAACGGGTTAACCATAAAATCTTTGTATCTCAAATAATAATATTAATTAAAATATTAATGAATCTTAAAAAAAAAAAAATATATATATAAAAGTATTAATTCACTGACATTATCATCAATTTGTGTTAATTTCCTTTTTGTCACTCGACATCGGACACATTTTTTCTTCAATTTTGAATACTACATCTTAATTTCACTTAATGAATTTTAGTGTACCGATATATATCTGTATACCTTATTTATAAATAATACAAAATATTTAATTCAAGAAAAATAATTTATTCTTAATAAGATAAAATTAAATGTGACAGATATGACAAAAATTATTTTCAGTGACTCATCTTTATCACACAATTGCTCTAAAATGAGTGATATTGGGAGGTTTAGAGATTTTAATGCATACAAGCACAACTTATATCTTACTTATCTTATCTGATATCTATTTAAAAAAAAAAAAAAAAAAAAAAAAAACTTTTAGAATTTAAATAAACAAACACATAAAAAGATTATTTAATAGCGTGACAAATATAACACGTGAAAAAAATTAGAATTTCGCTTACTCAATTTTAAGTTTAAATTTTCTTTTTTAATCAATAATATACAAAAAAGTAATTTATACATCTATATATATATATATATACTGTGTTATATTATTTCATATGTTTCTTACGTTTTCTACAATAAATAAATTAAAAAATTAATTAATTAATTTAAACAAAAATAATAAAAATAATTGAGCTAGAGGAAAATAAAAATGGCCCTTATTGTTCACTTCGGAGGAAATTAACCTTTGTAATATCAATATATCTTTTAGAAGAAAAAATAAAAAAAAATGTATATAAGGGACGTTTAAGGAGAATTATACAGGCACTAATTGATTGAAAACAACATCAATTTATTAAATCAATATCTCTTTCTGATATAATGAATTACCTGCATATTAAAATTAATCCAAAGTTTAAACATTCATAACCCATTTCAACGATTTTTCATAACGCTATCACGATAATTAATTTTAACGATATTCATTGTTAAAAAAATATAATGGTTTTCATCATTAATTATCAATTAAAAATCGATAAATTTTAAAGGATGATTTCTTTTTTATGTTTTATGTTGAATAAAATAAATTTCTGGATTCATTAGAAAAAGTCCTTTCTTAATGGTTTTACACGTTCTGAGGGATTTAGAGACTATTATGTAGACTATTTCATCATTTAAATCAAATTCTGTCCTGTTTGTAAGTGTGTGTGTGACAAGATTTTTTACTGATTCCATGTTGAGAACTAATGCACAGAATTACACACAAACTTATACATAGTTGCACCTTGGCATAAATGATACCCTATAAACATGTGGAGTAAATCGCCCAACAAGTTGCGATGTCATTATATATATATTGAATTGTTGAACCTTGTATATGGGAAAATTTGAGACAATATTATTGATTCTATTTTTAACACACACACTCACACAAAAATGCTATTTTTTTTTTTTCAGATGTTGTCTGTAGGCCATAAAATTGTGTTACTTTTGATGTTTAGCGTTATACTCCTTTAGGATGAAAATTCTCTGTATTCATAACGGAAAAAAAAAAGAAATCTTAATAATTTTTACTGAATAACTTTGTACAGAAAAACACAGGAGAAAATTTTGTGAAGGCCGCAATATTCAAGTTTTTGTAAAATCTAATGAAGAGATCTTTCTTTCTTTTTTTATGTGTGTAATCGTAACACGCAATTTTTCGAATTGAACGTGTTATTTAGGAGCCTCTTGCATCATTTGTTAGCATGAATAGTAGTCATGTTTTTTGTAAAGCTGAACACAAAACAGCGTGGAATATGGAAAAGTATCCTATATTTAAATAATAACCTATAATTATAAAAATTGTATTGTTATAAAGTGTGTTAAATATAATTTTAAAAAAGTTTGAAAATGTTTGCTTATGTTTTCAGCCATACAGTCTTAAAGTGAGTTTAATTATATTATTGCATGAATATGTCTTGTTTTCTGCTGCTATTCATAGGTACCTTTTTGAGATTAGCATTACTCAGATTTACAGAAGTCGATTCAATACATTATTTAATGAAACTTGTAATAGAATTAAAATTATATCTTTAAAATACTTGGTGATTCAAAAACCAGAGAAAAAAATTAAAACATATTATTCAAAAAATACTCGACAGTAGGTCTATGCAGTTTTCACTAAAATGTACAGAAATACATGAAATTTTTGTGTATAATATAAGAAAAAATATTACACTTTTTTCTCAACATATCATGCTGTTTTCGCAGTATCCTATTTGATAGTCATTCTAATGAATGACAGCTGTCATATTGAGCATTTATAATCCTATTTACGTTGTTGAATGTTCTGCGCAACTGTAAAAAATAATTTTATGATTAAAGCATCACTTGATTAGGAAAATTTGAGCTAGCTTGCTAACAAATCATTTAGTACCTAAAAAAGTCACACGTCTTTCTATGCATTACGGGGAAAACCGCATTGTGCTACAGTCAATACTTTTTTAATGATATATTTATATAATTTTTTCTGTGATTTTTGTATCACTTTGTATTTGAAGGTAAATGCGTTGAAAAATTTTCAATGAAAATTTAATCCTGATGTATATTCTCCTCAATATATACGTCAGATATGTATTATATACAGATAAAATATGTAATAAAAATCCGCTTTTAAAAATCAGTACTCTTTTCATAATAATGATAATAATAATAATCGTTTGGAATAACAGATATTACTTACGTTGATTACTTTAAGATTTAAAATCCATTTGAATATAACAATATCAACAATATGTGAATAAGCGACTATGCGAATAGTGTAATATGATGAGTTTTAATCGATGATTTTTTCCGTTGAATAATATATATATATATATATATATATATATATTATGAACAAAATCCTTCACGCTATTTTCTGTTATCTGAAATGTATATCAGAATTACACGTATTACTTTAAAATATTTTAAGATAAATGTGTTTAAAAATTTTCATTGGAAAATTTATCCTGAATTTAAGCAGGTAAACTGTGTAATAGAAATGATTATTTAAGAATCATTATTGATCGATTAAAAAAAAAAAAAAAAAAAAAAAAAAAACTATATATACAATTATCGTTGCGAATTGAGTT
This sequence comes from Salticus scenicus, assembly GCA_963930645.1. NCBI lineage: Eukaryota > Metazoa > Arthropoda > Arachnida > Araneae > Salticidae > Salticus > Salticus scenicus. The sequence goes on along the minus strand of OZ005652.1, from coordinate 283,567,313 downwards.
GTTTATATTATCATTAAAAAACTATTTAAATTAGTGATATAAATTGAAGGACTATAAATTATATTTTCTGAAATGCAATGGGAATATTATAATATGAAGAGCTTTTTCTAGCGTAGTATTAAAGTTCGAGTAAACTATAAAATTTTAAATAATTTTGCTTATGTATCTGGTGTAGCGCACACGCGACTTTCTCTTACTCAATATTTCTACACATATAAACAGAGTTTATTATTTATAGTTTAAGTTGTAACATATGAGGCTGATGTAATGTATGAAGTAACCTATATAGTTGCAACATATAACTCTATTTGAACAGTCCCAATGCGTTTTAAACAATAATTTAAAACATTGTTTAGCAACAGATTTATTCGAGAAACAATTATATGTGAAAAGGGCTATCTGAATAATTTCAAATTATTCAGATAATTGACCTTCAAATCATTCTCTGAAAATTTTTGGATCAATTTTGAGCAACCATGTGTATTATTTATAAATTATAAAGCTATAAAATACTGAACGTAGCACAGTTTAACACTCTGACCGCCCTTTAAAAGGGCACAATTGTAATGTTGTTTTCACTATATAGATTTAATTGTACTAAAATAGTATTAATTTTAAACTTACGATTAAAAATATAATTATGCATATAAAGGTAAAACTTATGTCTTAAAATCTTTAATTATGTAATTTTGAATTACCAGTGTATTGTTAAAAAAAAAAAAAAAAAAAAAAAGACTCCGTGAACGGATATAAATGTCAGCGGCAATCAAATGGTTAAAGAAAAGAGAGAGAAAAAAAGCATGAAACAAATCCACAGAAAAACAAAAATAATGGTTTGTAAAAATAACAAAAATTTTGTTACCTAAATCTATATTATTTTGTTGTTTTACCGAAGCAGTTTTGTTGATTCAGCACATCATTCGTTCAGTGGTTGTTTACAGAGAGATCTATGACGTAACTAATCGAACTATTCAGTAACAACTACTCTTATTTCAACTATACTCTTCTGGCCAGTCGAAGCAAGTTGGTACGGTTAATTAAAGAAAATTATGTTTAAAATGACAAAATAAACATATAAATGAGTCAACAATATATATATACATATACATATATATATATATATATATATATATATATATATATATATATTTTTTTTTTTCAATAAAATATTTTTTCGAGAGCGGAAATACATTTAGAGCCTTTTCCAAATATAACACAAAATTATGAAAATTCTTTTGTATGTCCCTGTAAACGAAAGGTATTTGTCATATCATATATTATGTGAAACATGATTTTGTACATATAAACAATGTATGATAATAACTTTCGCTTAGTACTGTATAAATATGGTAATTTGTATCTACCAGAAATATCACACACAGGCATAATGTACTTGAATATATTGTTACTGTGTAGAACCGTTATGTTTGTGTACACTGACAGAGTATTCTAATCTTATTATAACAAAATTTAAAGTAATTAAAATCTTCACACTTAATATTTTTAAATGAGTGTACACGAGCTATTCGTTCGATTTCGAAAAAAGTTTCAAATAGTAAATAAATTTTCATCCCCATATGATAAAAATTTAGAATACCGAATTTAAATTTCTTCTTGATATTTAATTTTGAGTTGTGTTGATAACCGAAAACAGATACACTGATAGACATTCTAACATTTCAGGGAACCTCAAAACCTGTAAATATAACAAAACCTTCAATTAAATATTTCATGCATATTTAATACTTTTTCCACCAAACATGCGTAACAGAAAGTAAAAAATGTAGTTTTCTTTACATGTTTCGAGAGAAAATGATCTGTGTTAGGGCACACATCTGAGAAAACATATTAACTGCTTTCTTTCTTTCTTTTTTTTTTTTTTTTAACTATGCAATATCCAAATTTTTTTAACAATTTATACAATTATTAAAATGCTGAATACCCAAAATTGTTTACTTTTAATTGCAATTATAATAATTACATTATGTGATGATACTTTTACAAAATAATTTTCATTTTTAGGAATTCGCAATTTTTCATGACATTTTCTATTTTTAATACACACTAAGCATAGTAGAAATTTTGCGCTTAAATTTTTCAATAACTTCTTAGTGAATGTAATACTTTACATGTTAGGTTTAGAAATAAAAGATTTTGTTAATATAGTTTTTTTTTTTTTTTTTTTTATGTTTCTCAGAATTTTATGGTATTGCAGCTAAAATTTTCTGCATGATATTGGGTTTTACGATTGCAAAAGCTTTACCATACAAATATTTCTAAACACATTACGTAAATAAATTCAGTGGATAATTATGACACAAGGTGTTAAATAAATAAATAATTAAAAATAAAGTAAAAATAATATAAAATCTTGGAAATATTATAATTAAAATCATTGTGATCAACTTGATTATGCATTGCCACGAAAAATTATTTTATGCGCAAAAATCTAATTGCATCATCATCATTATTATTTTTTGTATTAAAAACGATTAATTGCAATAAAAATACTCATCTAACCATCTCTAAAATGCGTCTCAAATGTATGCTTTGCAATTAAAGTCTCAAGTTTAGAATAATATTTATTATTCATATGGGAAAAATATTTTTTTAAATGTCAAAAGTCGCTAGCGTCTGCAGTTACTTTTCAAAGGCTCTTAATGTCATATTAGGTTTGCTCATGGAAATTTGCATACATTTTATTCCGATATTTAATATCACATTTATTGTAAATATTTGTTGAAGTTCGAATATCAATTACTAGATATTAGTTTTCCGTTTTACAATATCCTCTCTGAAATATATACATAAAAAAAACAGATACGCCAATACTAAAAATCCTTTCCCCTCACCAATAATCCAGCATCCGCATCTTTTTTATCCTTTGGCGTCTGTTCCAGTTTGGCGAGATGAAATGGCGACGAACTCCAGCCCCCAAGACCGGAGGTCTTTCGTAAACATACAGCAAAGGAGCCGCGCTCCTGAATAGTAACTGACGTGTTCGTCAGACTCTAAAGTGAAGTTCACAGATTTTTATCGTGTCACTCTAGTGTGTCATAATACACATAATACACTACGGCTAAAAATAACCACTAATACTTTCGTTAAACAATAAGCTTCTCCAGAAAGTTTCGAATTCAATAAGCCTTGTGAAATTTGCCGACTAAAAAAAAAAAAAAAAAAAAAACTCTCCCAGCTGATTTGTTGCGATGTATGCCAGACGTAGGATATGAGGTAAGGAGTATTTTTTTTTTTACTAGCTGAAGAAAGGGTAGAGTTGAAACAAGCTTAAATAAAATAAGTTACATGTTGAAAGAACTTCACCACGTGAAATAGTTCGGTAAACCGAAACTCGGAGACCATATTTCGGCATTTTAACCTTCGTTGCTGAAAATGTCAAAATATCAAAGCCTCCATGCACTGTTTGACAATCATTTATATTTTAAAATAATGTAATTTTTTTTAATTGCATTTTACATAATTTATTATTTTACGAGGATTCCTTTTACGCTATATTTTTAGAAGAACATTTGATCGTAAAATTGAGCAGTTGGTTTGCTAAAATTTGATAAGTGCATGAAATGCAATTTATTGTTTAAAAATATTATTACAAAATATTTGTAAAGCATTTTTAAGAATATTTTATTGAACTCGTGTTCTTAAACTAAGAAAGTAGAAACAAACTACATTTTAACTTTAATTATTAAAAGACAAATCCTATAGCTTATGAAGCCATAAATTTATATTGTAAATATATATGCTTACAAAACCAAAACTTAAATTAGCAAGATACATACGTTATAACAAAATATGTAGTGTTCTGTAAATAGTATTTGTTTCACAGTCACTGATAAAGAAATTATTTGCATGTCATATTGCGTTATTATATCAAATTAAACAACAATTTTATTTTTCTTTCCTTAAAATATCCCATGACTCCAATAATTATTTATCAAATATTTATTTTTAATTCTACTCCCATTTTGAATTGCATTTAATTACGAAGTATTTATATTGAATTGTGAGGTTTATATTTTAAGCGCGTACTCTAGGTATGCATATGCATTCGCTACGTCGTTGGAAATTTAAATATAATTTCATTGTTGTTGCAGAATGATTATCTACTCCACGTACCTAGGCCTGGTTGGCGAACATTAGTAGTAACATTAGTAGCTATTTTAGTAACATTAATAGTTACTCCAAGGGGTTCTATACCGTACTTGCGGAAAAGCCACAGAAGTTTCGTAAGGCAAGACTGACAAACTTGATCTGGGCTCGTACATGGTACTTTACGTCTACCAGATTTTAGAGCTGAACCTCCCGGATGATGGTGGGGAGTATAAATTTAATATTATAAAAAACGTGCAAAAGTTTCAAATTAAAAGAAACAGGATGAAAAGGTACATAAATTTATATAACAAAATAAAATAATATTATAAGATATTTTACAAATAGTTTAAAGAGACAGGTATACGAATTTTTTTTTTATTTGCCGTAAAGTTTTTAAAAACGTAGTGTAACTGAAATAGAACAGAATAATTTCTATTACTAATTATTTTAATAATTTCTGTTACATGAAAAAATAATAAAATTTAAGAACAAAATTATTTTATGTAAACTGACTATTGCATCGAATATATATATATATTTAACTTCCATAATTTGTTTTTTGCATGTATTTTTATACACAAATGGTATATTCAATCTTGGCAATTTCTTCTTTTATTTCACGCATCCTTTTATGGTAAAACTGTTATGAGCGGAAAAAGATTCCTCCGCTAATTAAGTACCTTCTGTTAAAGATAATAGCTTCCATCTTTTTATAATTAATTTACGAAAAGTTGATTATAAAAGAAACTTCATAGACCGTTATTTTCTTTGTAATAGAATTTAGCCAAAGTAAAACTCGAATTTATGACATATAAAACAATGATTGTATTTAAAGAACATTTCTTTAGGAAAAAAAAAAAAGTACTTATAAAATAATAACATTCATTTTAACGCTAAAATTTATTTTTAAATTCAAATGACTGAATATTAAAATTTACACTATAAAAATGTCAAATTCTAAAATGTATTATGATTAACTGGATTTTTTTTCTGCATTTTTACGTTATATATTAAATTTTAATTTAAATTCTCACTTTTTTCCTTGGAAGGGTATAATTAATAAATTAAATACTTTTTAGATTTTATATCGTAAACGTGAAAATATTAGAATTTTCTATTAAAATGGGTTTAGCATTATGTGAAAATAACAAGACGGATTTTTATTTATTTATTTATTTATTTTGTAAAATAAAGAATACAGAAATTAATGCTTAAAACGTTAATGTCAAATCCTTTATTAATGTTTTATCTTTGCTATTGCATGCCTATTTGGTAGCTACACTGTAAAAAACAGAACTACCGCTGTCAAACTTGAGCCGTAAATTTTATTCTGAGCCATAAATTTGACAGCAAATACGGTAAAAAAACTACAAAAGGAACGGCCTCGCCGTAAAATGTACGGCTAAAATTTTGCAAAGTGGTTTCTTTCCTTTCCTTTTTTTTTTTTTTTTTTTTTATTTTTTAACATCTTGGTTCAGACATAGTTGTTAATAGTAATTTAAAATCTACTTTAAGACGTATCTCCCAGTTTAATAAGCTTTAATACGCAAAATATGATCATAGTGTAACACCTCTTCCAATTTTGCTTTGTGGGAACGGAAAGGTAAATGTATTTTAGAAAAGAAATATTTCTCGCATTATAATATAATAAAGAATGAAAATATTTAGCTTATATATAAAGCAATAATGTAAAAAAGAAATAAATAAAAGAAAAAGAATCTAAAGAAAACTTAAGTTTAGCTTCGAAAGTTAGCTACGAAATGTAATTTCTTTATTATTTATGTTTGAAAACTATAAGCGGACAGAAAACAAAGTAAAGTATCTTTTATAGAATAAAAATTTTGAAAAATACGTACCCACATGTATATAATTGCTTTGATAAATTCTAACGCGAAATTTTTTATATAAAAGGAACTAAAGTAAAGAAAAAAAAGATACTAAGTGTAAATGACTATAAATGCATGCACCAATAAATTAAAAATCTAATTTATAAATCTATAAATTTAATGACTGCAACGAAAATATACACGCCGTGTATTGTAACCTATGATGATATAATGCGACATGCGTGCATATTATTCATTGTTGAAATCTAAACTACATAAATAAAAAACTGCAAGTGATATGTTTAAAAAAAAAAAAAAAAAGAAAGAAAGAAAGAAAGAAAGATTATTCAGAAATGCAGAAGTAATTAAAAACCCTTACTGAAAATTTTTAGATGAACAAATGTCAGTACCGAAGAATACACTTACTTTTGCTTAATTATGAAAAATAGAAACTCTAAGCCTATATAGTAGCTTATTACGTAAAATTACGGGGAAAATATTTAGTTTTTCTTTTAAGAATCATCGTTAGGTCATTTCAATACATTTTAAACAAATAAATACGCTAACAAATCAGTTTTTAATTAAAAATTTCGTTTTTAAATGAATAAAACATATCAATTTATTTACCCTTTCGTGGGTTAAATTAAATAGTAGTTAAAAATATATCTTAAATTTATAATTTGCATAATAAATTTTATGAAACGAAACTGATGTAAAACATTATAGCGTATTGCAATGCATAGATGACCATAATAATTTCGTTTATTATATTGTTATTATTTTTAATTATTAAATTTAGGTTTGATTAATTTAACTCTACTTTTCGTTTTTTTTTTTTTTACAATATGCATTTCCATGCGAAATACAGTTAATACAAAACTAAGAAGTTTTACATACTATCTATGCCAGTTTGCAAGAATGATTAATTTATTTTTTTTTTCAATAAAAATCTTGCTGCTTTAAATTTCTTTTGAAAATATTGTTATTAAAAAGTAATTATAACGACACTATCAGAGTAAAGTTACATTACAGACAAAACATAAAAGCTGACAGTTTTTAGCATGTATCTAAAAAAAAAAACTTGATTGTAAAAAGTAAAGATTAATATTAAAAACAGTATCATTAAAGAACGTCTTTTCTCACTGTATCGACTATGAAGTCGCACAACTTTCATATTTTTTAATGTATATTATATTTTCTAAAAATTCTATGAAGTTTTCAACTACTAATTTTAACTGTCACATACGATCTCTTTTATTTATAAGCATACGGTTGAACCGGTTGAAACATTAATGGAATCCTCTACGTCAAATTGCTACATAAGTTCATATCTTTAAATTTTTCTGACCCAGAAAGGATTTTCTGCACTGCTCGTTTAAAAAGACATCAAAAATTCATTCATCAAAATCTAAATATCAATGACCTCATTATATTATTATTATTATTATTATTATTATTATTATTATTATTATTATTATTTACGCAATTTTTTCATTAAGAATTCAAAAAAAGTGCTATATTTGAGAAAAAGTTTTACTATAATGAGCGAAGTTCACATTAATTTTTCCAGCTAAAATTTTGCTGGAGACTTTTATTGGTTAACTGGGTTTCGAAGGTTAAAAAAAGACTACATTTTCTAAATATATATATACATATAATAAATACCATTTTTGTTCAAATTTTTAAGTTTATAAAAGAGAAACGTTTAAACAACATTTTATAAATTTCAGCCGAAGTGTACTTTTTTCGGTGATCTTTTAGAGAAAAGTGTCCTCTCGGTGGATAGAATAACTTATGATAGCTTTATCTTTAAAAAAAAAAAAAAACTCTTTTAGCAGATAAGTATAGCTCGCGCTTGAACGAAAGATTAAATAATAATAATAATAATAATAAATAACTTTGAATTTTTGGCATAATTTTACGCAAAAGTACAATTTTTGTTACAATTTACTTCTCAAATAGCTTTGTAAAATTAATTATTATCGAAATAAAAGGAAAACTTTCGTTCAAATACTAGTCCACTCTATTTCGTGAGTGAAAAACTGTGAAAATTTTCAATAACATAGGGGATTTAGTTTATGTGAAATCGTGTGCATCGTATTCAAAAATAGTGTTTCCATAAAAATAAATAAATAAATAAATAAAACGAACTTAATGAGGGCAGTCCAAAATTTTTCCCTCGTAGACACTCCGATTGAGTTGAAACTTTGGGAAAATGTTCTGAACATTTTAGAAATTTATGCATTAACCATGAAAGTTCATTTTAGATAATTTGGAGTGGAAAGCTGATTTTTTATGCGAGCTATGCGAAAATTACCAGAGCCGGGGATCGAACTCAGGCCTTCCTCTTTACGTGCGGATGCTCAAACCATTGAGCTACCCTGGTTGATTACCAGCTAGGCCTTTCTCACATAACATTCGTTGGCAAAGATTCACATAACATTTGTTGGGTTTGATTCCCGGCTCTGGTATTTTTCACATAGTTGGTATAGAAAAAAAAAAAAAAAAAAAAAAAAAAAAAAGTCAGTTTTCCACTCCAAATTATCTGAAATGTTCTAAACATGTTGTGCTATAAGTTAAAAGAAGAAAAACTGAATTCTTTGAAATTTTTATACTTATGTAAGCTCTTAATAGAGTTTTAATCAACTATGTCGATAAATAAAAATATATTACTGTTTTCATTTCGATGCGACGGAAAAAAAGAAGGAATGTATGGGATATTAAAGCCAGAATAAAATTAGTATACAACAAATTTTAATTATTAGATTTTTTGGAAAGGAGCAGATAAGTAAGATTAAGAATTTTTAATTTAATATAAAAGCAAAACAAAACAAAGTAAAATAAATTTTATTAATAAAACAAAGTGTATCGAATAGAGACTGATAAAATTATTCGTATATCATATAAATGAGTCATTGTATATAGATGAAGCCTTGTTGTATTCTGTGGTACACATTTATTTATGTTAAAAATAATGTTATACCAGTATATATAAATTTATATCGATTGTGTAAAATTTTATTTAAATTTTAAAGCCAAAATAATAGTATGTTTGTTTTTAGATATATTTTATACTATTATAAAAAGCCTTTTTTTTTTCTTCTTCTTCTTCTTCTTTTTTCCCTTATTAGACTATATTTAAAACATTATAAAAAATAATCCAGAGCATAAAATCTAGGAGAGAGAATAATACTTTATTACGCTTCGAATTTTAAGCAAAAAATGTTTTCCAGATAGTCCTATAAAGAAAAACATTTACCAGTGTAATATACATAAAGTAATGTGGAACTATGCTTTATTTAAATGAAACAAGTATTGATGAGATTATATATATGAATGATGCCTGAAATATTTTAGTTCCCCATCATACTATAGGTATGGGGAACTTAGGTAATCGTGAAAATTTTCGACCTCGGTTTTTTGACATTTTTACACGTTTTCAGGTGTGAGGAATCCGAAAATGACAAAATTTGTATGGTGTCTGTCTGTAAGGTGTGTTAGGTTAGTGTGTTAGTGTGTTAGTCCGTTAGTTTGTTAGTCTGTGTACACGATATATCAAGAACAAATTGTCGCAGGGAGGTCAGATCAGTTTTAAAATATTACTTTCGACACTGGCAAGAACCCTATTGATTTGCAACATTCTAATTTAAAAACATCGTAAGTTATTAGAAATTTACGATTTTCTTAACATGGGATAATAGGACAAAAATCCACTTAAACGTGCATTAAATGGAAACTTTACTGTAAAAATGCCAGACCAGTTTTAAAATATCGGTTTTGATGCCGGAATGAACATTAGTAGCTATAAATATGCTACTTTGAAAATTTCGCAAGTTATTGGAAATTTACGAATTTCTTAACATGGCAGTATAGGGCAAAATTTCACATAAACGTCAATTTTGAGAGATAATTTCATCGTAAAGATGTCAGACCACTTTCGAAATATTATTTAGGACACTGGCATGAATATCATAGACTATGATTTTTCCAATTTAAAAAATTCGTAAGTTATTTGGAATTTACGATTTACTTAGCATGTCAGAATAGGGCAAAACTGAGCATAAATTCCATTTTGAGGATCATAAATACATTAGACAACTTCAAAATTACACTTATGATATTTGTTTGAACATGATTGAAAGCAAATATCCTAATAGGAAAATTTCGTAAATTATTCGTAATTTACGATTTTATCAACATAGCGAAATTGTAAATTTTTCATATAAATATGAATTTTGAGGATTATTGCATTTTAAATAGTAGCATGAAAACTAAACAATGGAATTGACCCTGATAAAATAAAGTAATAGGTTAGAATAAGATAAATATATCGAAGTGAACGGTGGATAGCCTAATAGGCGGGGATTTCATTCTGTCACTGTATGAAGCTTCGGTCAAATTCATTTCTTTTAACATGATTATAATATGTGTCGCACTAGAAATTTATGAGAATATAAATATGGTGGGAAACTGAGCAGAGTCCACCTATGCCAACTAGTTTATTGAAGTAACATATATTGGGTCGTTCTATGCTGTTAAAAATCTGGAGTGACTCCACTCGACTTTCCGAACATTGAGTAATTAACAGTTTTGTAGATAAAGTAAAGAAAGAGTAGTTGTTAAACAAACAAAAGAGAGAAAACCATAATAGAGTGTTTGAGTATTTTTCTCCATCTATTACACGTTGTTTTATTTAACGCTACTGAACTTTGAGCCCATAGATCATAATGACAAAGAAATTTTCGTTGTGTCCCTGTAAAAACCTATAAATGTTAGATTCACCAAAATGCTTATAGTTAGTGCAACAGTGATTTATAATACTCATATAAATTTTCATCTGAATTCAATAAGGCGTTTAGATGCTATCGTACTTTTAAAAATTTAGTCCCATAGGCCATAATGATAAAGAATTTTTCTTTGTGTCCCTGTAAAAAAACTGTAAGTGCTAGATTCACCAAAATCTATACAGTTAGTTCAACTGTGATCTATAACATGTGTACAATTGTTTTGCTCGGAATTATAAGGCGTTTAGACACTATCACATTTTTAAAAATTTGGCCCCATAGGCATAATGATAAAGAATTTTTCTTTGTATCCCTGTAAAAAAACTATAAGTGCTAGATTCTCCAAAATCTATACAGATTGAGTATTTGTGATCTATAATATGTGTATAAAATTTTTGCTCAATTGAATAAGGCGTTTAGATGCTATCACACTTTTAAGATTTTGCTCCCATAGGCCATAATGATAAAGAATTTTTCTTTGTGTCCCTGTAAAAAAACTATAAGTGCTAGATTCACCAAAATCTATAGAGTTCGTACTATGGTGACTTACAATATGCGTACCAACTTTCAGGTTAATCGAACGAAGCGTTTAGACGCTAGCGTGTTCACCCACAGACATACACACATACACACATACACACATACACACACACATACATACATCATCGTAAAAATAGTGAAAACGGACTCAGGGGACCTCAAAACGTATAGAAACATCAAAATCTCGAATTCGGATTTTTGACATGATTACAATACTTTCCTCACTATAGTGTTCGGAAAGTAAAAATAAATTCAATGTTTCAAAAAAGGGGTAAGGATATAGAGTAATATAGCTGCAAACACTATTTTTATTTTTAAAAAATTGTGCTTTGTTACTCCTTTTTAGTAATGTTTGCTGTGAAATGCCTCAAATGAAACTGTAAAATAAGGCACCAAATTCGGTGCAGCCAAATTAACGTTTATTTGCACAACATTATTTTTTGAGCTAGATTAGGTTTGTTCAATAAAATATATATTCAGGCAATTTTTTTGGTTTTGATTTATTTTTTACACATTTGAAATCCTTAAATTGCGTTTTCTGAGTTTGAATTTTTTCCTGAATTCACAATTTTCAAAAGCCTTAAACGTCTACAGATATTTAAAACAAGACTTAATATTTTTTTGGATGTTTAATAGAACCTACTTAAAAGAATTAGGGATGAATTTCAAAATTTATTAATTAGTGTTTGGGGAAAAAAGAATTAAAAAGTACATATGTATGCAAAGAATTTGGGGGAAAAAATAATAAGATTTTTGATACATTTTAGTTTTTAAGATTTTTCTTTTTATTTTAAAGTTACTGCAAAATCCATCCCTAATTCTAATTCTTTTAAATAGGTTCTATTAAATATATATATATCTATATGTATGTATATATATATATATATATCTGTAGAAGTTTAAGCATTTTGAAGATCATGAATTCAGAAAAAATTCAAGCTTAGAAAACGTAATTTAGAGATTTCAAATCTGTAAAAAATAAATCAAAACCATAAGAATTGTTGCCTGAATATTATTTGATTGAACTAACATAATATAGTTCAGTTTATAAATATTAACTGAAAATATAAGCTTTTATATGAAACCAACTTCAGTGGTGGCGTCAAAGGTAGCAAGTCCCCTTAAAGTTCATTAGGTAGGAACTTGTGGTTTAAAGGATCCGAAGAACTACGATTATCCATCCAACTTCCATATGTTAAAATTTATCTCATATAATGAACCAGGAGACAATATAAAGAACCAGGATACAGATTATTATAAAATTTATTAAACATTTAAAATACAACCATAAAAACTGAAGATTACATATTGAAAAAATACATAATTTAACAAGAAAAAGGTGAGCGAATGAAAATTCTTAAATTAACAATGAAAAAAAATCCCCCAAATCTGCTGTAATGTTATCAGAGATATTTTTAACTTTTAGCGTGAAAAAAAATAAAATACTAACATTGTTTTTGTTATAATGAAGACTTATAACAAAAATTCACCATTAGTGTTTGACAGTGTCATCAAATAAAAAAGAAAAAAGATGTATTTGATGAGAAAAAATGAATCTCTCTCTCTCTTTCTCTTTCTTTCTTTCTCTCTCTTTATATATATATTTCACTTCTAGATGTATTTAAATTCAATGCTTATACGTCTATCAGTTGTTAGGGCCTGATAATGATTTTATATGATCTTATATATTGCTATCATAGAAAACTCATTGCTACAGTTGCCTTTAATAAAGATATATTATTATTATTATTATTATTATTATTTTGCGTGAGTGTGTCTTGAAATAAAAATTTGGCAAAAGATTTCATTTCAAGAAAAAAGAATAAGCATCACTGCAGCAACATTTTCTGCTCTCCCATTGCATACATACCCCCTTTTTTTTTTTTTTTTTTTTTTGTACTAGATAAAGGATTGAACTAAATCTAAGTGATTTAAAGCGAAACAATTGTTAAGATTGCGTGCTTCTCATGGTATGCATTTCAAAGTTCTTATTCATTACCTTCATTCCATATCAGTGTGTAATATTTTTTATTGCATACGTTTACGATATCGCAATTTACAATTGTTAGCTGTGGAGTAAATTTTCATAAATATTGTGTATTTTTTCTTTCCGACTCTATCGTAATAATAATAATAATAATAATAATAATAATAATAATAATAATAATAATAATCTTTAAGTGAAAATATGGAAAATACGATACTAGGAATTTCAGGCATCATTTTTCAGTCATTTTGGGGTCCCTTTTAAATTTCAGAGAGGAAGATCTTGCTTGCCAAATCTTCTGGGTAATCAGGCCTTGCATATATATAAGAATAACTGAGCTTTTCATGTACCAAATATAATCAGATTATGGTAAACAATTTGATGTGGCACTCATGCTACCTTTACTTAAATCAAAATAGAAAAAATAATAATAACATCAATTTTTTTTTTTTTTATTTAGGAGTTTTCAAAACATATGTAGCTAAAACACCGCAAGATCTGTCCGCTTTCTCTGTTATATGGGGTACCATAAAATATAATAAAAACTTTGTTTTTACATCTTTGCTTCTATATTTTCATTTGTTTTTTTCCTTTTTTTTTGTAGTTGAATAAAGATCCGAAACTTTTGATATGTTAATTTCCCATCATTTTACTTTGCGTTTATTTACTTATTATTTTGTATAAAACAGGCTCTTCTCTTTATTTTTTCGTATCAATCTGTGTATATATCTTTTACTGCTAAAGTAATTACATTCGAACCCCATACAGTGAACCGTCTATGAACCCAAAATAAAATTCATTGGATTGGTTCACTGTATCTAAATTTCTTAAAGCATTGATAATTTCATAGAACTTCATGGTAGTTTTACTAGAAACGTTTACTACAATAATGCACAATTTACTTATAAGTCATTAATCACTTAAATAGATAATTAAAAATTAAATGAAATATAATTAGTATATATATATTTATTTTTATTTTTACATACTATTGAAACAATAATAATAAATATATATATATTATAAAAAATGCATTTAGAATATTATCAGCCGCATTCACTTTAGAAATTAAAGATGCTCGTATTCATTTACATCATCTGAGGGTAAGGAGGGTATTTGATAGGTGGGAAATTTAGCTTTTAAAAATTATGCTCATACTCTACACATTTTTCTCAATAAAAAAACGGCTACATCAAGGGAGTTCATTAATGTATATCACGATGAAATGGTTTTATATATATATATATATTTTTTACCCCAATAAAAAAAATAAAATAGAAAATTAGGTCCAATTTACCTCACGTGGGGTAATTTGAAGGTATAGCTATAAACCCTATTCAAAATAATGTTACAAATTTGGATAAGTAGTGCTCAAACAACAATTGAAAGCTTTACAAAAAACTCACTTTCATTAAATTATAATAATAATATAAGGTTTCAAAAATTATTGTTAAATTAAAAATTGCCAATTTCGATTATTATTATTTTTTTTTGTGCAAGCCTTCTCAACAAAGACTTAAAACAAATAATTGATATTGCTATAAATTACTGACTAGTAGAAATAAATTCGAAAAAAAAATTTATTTATTTATTTTATTTTATTTTGTTTTTAACTTTAACAGAATTTTTTTTAGAAACGTATGAAATTTGACGAAAATCGATGTTTTTGGACCTGAATAAATTATGTAAATTTATTACGTTAAAATTAGGAAATGTACTTATAAGAAACGAATAACTTTAATACACAATGGTATGTCATGTTTTAAAGCTATATAAGCTCTAAAACAAACTTCCCAGCTGTTCACGTTTGTAATACAATAATGCCTTTACTTTATTATAGTCCGCTTCAATAAAACCAATGTGCTTAGAACTGACTTCATAAATGTCCAAATTAAGCTAAAGGATCATAAAGGAAACGTCTTAAGCAAGTTGTTTATAACATTTTGAAATGCTTATTAATAAAAATAAATTGAAAAGGAAAAAATATAACGTTCTACCAATTTACTCACATGAGGTAATTTGGTGGTAATATATATATATATATATATATAACACTTGCATATAGATAATTATGGCTTAGGATATCATTTCTCTTATGATAACACATTTCACATTTTTTTCAAAATCTGTGGGGGGTCTGCAACATTTTTTTTTATATATATATATAAACGAATAGAAAGGTTTACAATAATGAAATAACGTTTACAAAATTTGAATTTTTTCATGTAATAAGTATTTGAACATAAATACTTTTTTATTATTGAGAAAAGTATAAACAGCATTTTGGCATTATTAAAATTTATCCAACAAATTATAAAAACAAGTTAAACTTTTTTTTTTATTTTTTATTTTATTTACTTATTTTTTTTTCCTACCCTATGCATTTTTACTCATTAAAACCGAACTATATAGTAGAAAATATCTATAACATGATTTTTTTAAACTCATATTTTTAGTGCAGTTTTCCGCAAAAACATGAAATCTGGTATCCTCTTGTTAATAATAAAAATAATATTTAATGATTATTTCAAATTTTAAAACAATATTTACAATATAAAATGTCTATCGCGTGATTTGCAGCTCATATTTTTTAGTGTTGTTTTGCACAAGACATTAAATCCGGTATACCATTGCTAATTATGAAAAATACATTCAATAATTATTTGAAATTTTAAAACAATATTTATAAAATAAAATGTCTATCGCGTGATATTTTAACTCATATTTTTTAGTGCAGATTTGCGTAAAAACATGAAATCTGGTATCTTATTGTTAATTAAAAAAATATATTCAATAATTATTTCAAATTTTAAAATAATATTTATTGCATAAAATGTTTACCACGGGACTTTTTTAACTCATATTTTTTTAATGCAGTTTTACGGAAAAACATAAAATTTGGTATCCTATTGTTAGTTATAAAATTATATTCAATAATTATTTAAAATTTTAACAAATTTATAACATGTTTTTACAAACTAACTCTCTTTCAATTACTTTTTATGTACGCCACATGTCTTTGTCCTTCAAATATTACAGTTACTTTGTTTTTGAGCACTAATGTATTTTAAAGTGAGTAACTGAATTTAATCTTTGGTCTTTTTTTGTAACATAAAATAACTTATCTAATCTCTCACTTATCTCTTTCATGCACTTCACTTTTTAGAAATCTTTCAGCTGTTATTTAGGCTTGACATAAAGACACTACAAATAAGATAAAAATGTTGTTTCTGAAGCGACAACAGTTTGTTTATATTTTACTTGGTGGTTTCATTTTTTTCATAATTGCACCTGAAAATTTTAACCATGATGAGATGTAAGGAGATATTAATGTATTGTACACAAAATGTTTTTTGACTTTAAATCGAAATGTTTTATCAGTTTTGCACTAGACAAGCTTTAAAAAAAAAAAAATATATATATATATAGATACCAAATTTGATGAGATTCTTTGATCAGTTCGTCACTGAACTCTTAATGTCAAAAAATCCCTTTCATAAATATATGCAATCAATCATTATTCTGCTCTACTGTTTATTAAATATTTATTTAAATATATTTTAATTGATTCATTAGAACATTTTTTTTTGTCTTGATGAGAAAGCAAATATACTAAATCAATATCGAAATAAAACATTATATTCATTTAAATTTTAGCGATTCTAACGAAACAACGAAAAATTAAATATTCATATGCATTATATGAAAATATATTCATTTAATTTACTGACTGCATTCTTATTAGCAAAATTTAGGATACACTGTTCAATAATTCGATTCCTACAAGTAATCGCTAATAAATTCATTAAAATATATTTATTCATAAGCTGATATTTTTGAAAAAGACGTGACTTAACAAGATGTCTTTTAGAGATAATTTATATATAAGCTGATAAGCTATTTTCACAAATTTTATTTTTATCTTCCACTCATACGTACCAGATTAATAAAATTATAATGAAAATCTTTAACTAAATTAACCAAATTAATAATTTTTTATACTAAAAGAATTCTAATAAATTATTAAATTAATTAGAATACTCTAACAAATTATTAAAAAATATATATATTTTATTTTATTTTTAATTTTCCGTTCGTATTTTGCTAATTATTATAAATGAATGTTAAATATGAAATTAGTTTTAGGAAAACAACAAGTTTCATTGTCAATAAATTATTAAACAATAACCAATAATTTTAAAGGGAAAAGTGATATAACGTTCTAAGAAAAAACATAAATTTATTTGATTTACTCTACAGTGCATTTTTCATGACCACCCAATTTCCTAAATACTTTATCATCGTGAGATATCCGATCTTCGTGGCAGTAATTTTATCGAACTTTCCTTACTCAATCAATATATTTTTTAAAATACGCATAAATTATTTCTACTAAGGATGATTTGTTATTCTGTTTTAACAGAATATTTATAAACAAAATTTTTGTTAACATTCTCGATAGCGATAAATCATTTTTGGAAGGAGAAACCAATTAATAATTTTGCAGACAGGTTGTCGGCTAGAATACAATCTTATTGCTACAACACTTTTTATTTTGTTTTATTTTTTAAACTTCAAACAATCATTTTTTAAAAGTAAAATCAAAAGAGGACCATTCAGTATAGTACTGCCAAAATGATCTTTACTATTCAATTTATGTTGATTTTTCTTTAACAATTTTAAATGTTTCCCATTAAAAATACATTAAAACAAATTAAAACAAATTTTAAATGCTTTGAATCCAGTTAAAAAGACGAAAAACGATATATACGTGGTGTTCTATAAGTCTGTAGACATTTTAAAAATTCATAAAATGTGAAGAAATTGGTAGAATTGAACGCAGTTTGCGAAAATCGTTAATGTCGTGAAGGGTGATATTTTTTGATAAAGAAAAAAAATAATCGTTAAAATTTTCTCCAATAGAGGCGCTGTACATGAGCAAATTACACACTTCCATAAAAAATTATATTTATTTGCAAGCAAATGTTTACAGACATATAAATTCTATTCTATGTGTTCACCATCACAACAAATTACGGTTTGCAAACGAGTTACAACACCGCTAACTGCAGATTCAGTCGGCGATTTTTACCTGAGGGAAAACATCTTCACCAATAACGCTTTATCCACTTAGTGAGCATTGCAATTAAAACTTCATGTATGCACAAATAGGAGGCATAATAAGAAATAGGCTGTGTTAATCGCAAAACCGTGTAATTTATAGGACTGTGATTTGCATATTTCTCCCTGTGCATTCGTTCAGCGCCTTCTATCGACAAAACATTTAACTTTTTTTTTTTTTGTTATTAAAAAAAAAAAGAAGACCTTCACGAGAATAACTTTTTTTATAAACCACGTTCAATTCTACCAATTTCTTCAATTTTTATCAATTTTTAAAACGTTTACAGACTTACGTATATATATATATATGCATACGTATATATATATTACATACTTACATACAATTAATTTTGATTTGATGAAAGATTATAAAATCATAAACTAAAACTTCAGTTCACTATAATTCAGAAATATTATCTGTTTTTATGGTTATTCTAAAATGTAAATCTTTAACGAACTACAGTTATAACATATATTTTGTTTCATTTATTTATAAAATGCAATTATTTCATTAAAGAAGATATTTTATGTCAGCCGTTAGTTATCGCTGCAGCAAACGAAAACTGTCCTTTTAAAAATTATCTTTTAAAAGTTTTTGCGTATATACGGGCTAGGATCCCTTAGAAAGACCCCTACGGAGTGCATTCCCCTTCAGGTCTAGGACTCTAGAGCAGGTAATCGGACTTAATCTCCCTCAACCACAACCTTTTAAAAAGTTTTATATTAAATATATAAAAATTTAAATTAAATTAATAGCCTCTACTTTTTGCTGTATATTTATTCCGTTTTATTCTGTTTTAGTGTTTTAGCTATCTGTCGGTCTGTTTATAATTCATCTTTCATTTTATGTAAAAAGAGTAAATCTCTTTGATTTTAAAGGAATATAATTTCTCTCTCTCTCTCTTCCAAATTTCAACTTTTTATTTTAATTTAATTAAACATGTTCTGTGGGGAAAGAAATATCTCTGCATTAGAATTATATCGTCACTGTTCTTTAAAAATACCTTATTTTTACATTTCTTTCTATACTCTCAGCTTTTGGATATCCAGTATATAAAATAGTAGTATAAATAGCAGATAGTTAAAGTAGTGATTTTTGGAATTAACCCCCATTTATTTGATAGCAAAATAGACCAATTCTCATGTTTACCTTTAGGATGACGACAATGAAAAATTGTTTAAGAAAACGGCTGTACCAGCATTTCGTTGAGTTGAAAGGTTGTGTAAGTTAAGCCGAAAAGCTTTTCAATAAGATATGTATTTTGTAAGATATACTTACAATGCACCTCTTAAAGAATAACAATTTTAGTCGATTTTAAATTAATTTCCAATATCAATAAATAAATCAACAATGTTATCAAATTTCGTTATTTGGACTTCACAATCCAGCTTATTTGTTTTGATGTTTTAAAAGTATCCTTAATATACTTAATATGTCTTTGTAATATAAAATATAAAATTTCTTTCTTTAATGCATTTTTTAATCAGTTATATTGGGAATCTTCAACTTTATCTATTTCCTTAATCTTCCTCAAAATAAGTGATAAATAATTAACAATAGTTTTTCTGATCGTTAAATATACTTTATTATTTTAGTAACGTACTACTAAATTATAAGTAAAATTTAAATGTATTTGGGATAAAAATAGCGCTTTAAATAATATGCATTTTTGTGAAAACCTTATTCAAAATTTATTGCGATTTCTTAGTAAAATGTTTTTAATTAATAAATTGGAAATAATTTAACCTTCGTAATTCTTTTAAATTCAACATCTTCTTTTGTTAATACAGAAGCATTTTACCAGTTTTAAAACTCGTGTCCAAATAACAGTAAATACTTTATTACATTTATTTTTATTTAAAAGAAAAAAAATTATCCGCTATATTTTACTGAACTAGCGTAGTAATATATTAAATATATGATTAATTCTTGCGTATTTCTAATAACCTCTAAATTTTCGTATATTATTAAGAGAATAAAAAGTTATACATTAAGATGATAAAAATGTAAGTAAAAATTTAAAATGAAGAACAAACCATATAAAACCGTATATTGCAAAATGGAGCATTTGATTGCGCTACGATACTTATTCTTGTCGTGGAAATGGCCTTACTAAATACTAAAAGAACCGGCAGTCGAAGACAATAATAAACTGTAAGTCTTACCTGGTCTTTCTTCTTTTTATTTAAAAATTATAATTAAATATTGTTTGTTTTTTTGTTTCTGTATTTTATTATTATTATTATTATCATTATTTGTGCGAGTTGCTGTTTTTCAATTAAATGGTCACAAAAGTCTTCGTAAAAATGAAAAATATGGATTACTTATAAAAATTGTAACCTGCAAAAAAGAAAAGTTCTTTTTATTCGTGAACTCTACCAGAAGTAATAAATTATTTTAATCCTCCGTTGTAAATTACATTAAATATATATATATATATATATATGAATGATGTACTTTCAAAACATAAATGGAAATGATTTTTTTTAACGAATTTAAATGATTTATTAAATATATATTTTTTTTATAGTAGCAAAGTAAATTCTTTCCAACATAATGATTATTTGATAATTACTTGTTTTCTCATCGATCACTTTTCCAAAGAGCGTCCGTCCTCCGTCAGAAACAGTGGTGGCTTCAATAGTCATGATTAATAACCCGTTTGTGCAAGAACAAAATATGAATGTTTTATTTTTATGCAATGGGTAAATAAGTTTGTAAAAAAAAATTAAATTAAACTAATTTAAAATTAAATTAAAAATTAAAAAATAAAAAATAAATAAAATTATGTTTATATATTCTAATTTTAATCTTCTAAATTAAATTTCGATTTTTGAATCAATTTTCTTCCGTCATATCAATTTATTAAAAAATCAAATTTTGTGATCATAATAAACTTATATTGTGCTGAATTTTAATAAATATCATTTTACACAGCAGATGGTTTTGTAGCAATACGTAAATGGATGCTAACATAGGTTTTAAAAGTACGTGCTTATCAGCAATATTTAAAAAAAATATTTGGTAATAAACTTTATCAAAGAGCATTAACTATGAAAATCTTAACATGAATAGGGACGTAAAATATTTATCGCAAGCGCGCTTCATTTTGCGTTCCACGAAGAAATACGTAAATACATTTTAAATAATTCGACTAAAAATATCAAACAAGCTCACAAATAAGTTTTAGAATTTACAAAATATAATTTTTAATTTGATATATGTATATTGATATAGTGTATAACACAAATAATTACTTTGAATAAATTAGAATTTTGAGGACTTTTTTTGAAGGAATATTTGAATTTAAGGAGTATTACAGTCGCCAGCAAAATTTTTGAAACACACACCTACACTTTTTGTACTATTTTTATTTATTTATTTATTTATTGATTTTATAGTTTGATCGCCAATTTTATCATCAACTTACATTTTTATAAACAACATGAAGAATAAAATCATGACTGAACAAATATTTACTTAACAAAGCAGTATTAGGTGCACCTTTTTACTTTCTCTTACCCATAGGGTAGAGAAAGTATTGTTTTTGGGTCAAAATTTCGAAAGTTCGCTTTTGTTATATTTACATGTTTTGAGGTCCCCTGAATCCAAAAATCATGTTTTAGGCAAATGGTCTCTCTCTCTCTGTGTGTGTGTGTGTCTGTTATCAGCGTATCTCAAGAAGAAATGGTAACAGAATGTCCAAACTTGGTATTCTAAATGTGTATGATATAGGGATGCTACACTAAGCTTTTCGTTGAGATGAAGCAAATGGTTCGTGTACAGGGACACTCAAGAGAATTCAAATACATTACGTCTATGGGGGAAATTGCAGATAAGTAGAGTTTAACATAAATATACTGCACTAAGCTAAATGAAATGAATGTATATATTTTATATGCGTAAAAGCATGTTTCATGTAAAATATGTTAGGGAAATCATTCACTGTTTATTTACAGGGCTACACAAAATAACTAGATTATGGTGCGACAATAGCTGAAAATTGATGGAAGAGTATTTTAGATTGTGCCATTTATCTTTACAATAGGATTATATTTATGTGCATCTTGTTGTCTATACATAATCTTCAAAAGATATATAGAGCAGCAAATATTTAAGCAATAACATTCTTTTTTATTGTTAGTGGAAGTGCTTTGCTAAAATGTTTTATGATGTTCAGGAAAGCTGCTCAGAAATTGAAACTAATTCCTCATAGACATATGGTAAATAATGTATGTTTTTAAAATAAATATCCATTGCTTGTTTTTGTATATTTACACGCTTTGAGGTTTCTTGGTAACTGATGTCAAGATTTTCAACGTTTGATCTTTGTCTTTCTTTCTTAGAGTAACTTAAAAAGGAATAATTTCAGGAGATCCAAAAGTTGTATTTTCAAGTTAATATAAGTTTGTTGCTGGAAAAATTTAATCAAGACTCATAAGTTTCAAGGAATGTTGCATGTGAAAGTTTTCTGAAAGTTGCCTGAATAATTAAGTGAACTTTTAATTTTAATAACAGCTTTAAATTCTGCATAAATGTAGGTTCAGTAATGAAACAGGGTCTTGAGGGGGACGGTAGCCAGCCTCACACAGAACTAGTTATCTTATAAAACTCTTTCGAAGCCTAATTTGAATTGTTTAACATAGGTTTACACATCAGTTTTCGTTATCTTACCTCTTAATCTCCAACTTATTTTTATAGTATTAAATTTCAGGGTAAGAGAAAGTCGTGTGAGTGACACGCTAGATTATTTAAATAGGAATTATTGCTACCGCTTCAATAATTTTGCTGTCGACTGTATCTGTAGAAAAAATATTGTGGTGTCTGAAAATGCCATATTTAACTTTTACAGCGTATAATGTATAAATTTTGATACAATTTAACGTAATAATATTACACTTTATATAATTTCCGCTTATAATCGTCGCATCCCTTTGAACATACTTGTAAAATTAAAATGAATACTACACGTATTATTCCAAAAAAGAACGTGTTTTAGTTCAGAAGCTTATACAAGAATTTGAAGCATACATATATGGCTGAAGTACTTTCATAATTAATGTGATGTTGTGCACCAGTATTGAGATTGAATTATGCAAAGCATGTTTTTAAAATCAAGAGCGCACTAGTATTTTCGAGAGCATACTTTCATAACTAATCGTCATAGGTGAAGTTTGCCTAGTCTCCCATCTTATTTCTATCCTCATAAATTTCCTTTGTCGGGCATACATCATGTGTTATATATTAAATTTCAAATGACCATCGAAGTTTTTAAACTAAAATAATGATGACAAATGATGTTTATTCCAGTATTGAATTAATAATATTTAATTATGTGTCTCACATATTAAAACAACACTGTTAAAAATGGTTTCTTAAAAAGGAGCTAAATTGTCTCAAAATAGCTCCGAAACAATATATACTTAAATTTGAAAACCCATGTATTCATTTTTGAGTATATTGATATGTGAAGCATAGGGATATTTGGATTCTTATTGGTCAACCCCATTTTTTTAGCGTGTCAATATACTCAAAAATGAGTACATGGTTTCTCAAATTTAAGTACATATTGTTTCGGAACTATTTTGAGACAATTTAAGCTCATTTTTAAGAAACCATTTTTAACAGTGAATATAATAAATAATTACAATAAATAATTACAATAAATAATTACAATAAAAAAAATTCTCACAATGCATATTTATGCGAAATTTGACCTTATTTTCCCATGATAAGAAAATCCTAAATTTAAAATGACTTACGAAATTTATAAATTAGAATATTTTAAATATAGAGGGTTATTTCGAGTGTCATATTTGATAATTTGAAATTGGTTCGAATTATTTACGATCATTTAACAAAAAAACTGAGAAGTAACGAACTACCGTAATTTCTGGTAGATACCCCGCAGGTTATATAATCCAGTTTTGCACCAGAAATTTCAATTAATAAATAAATTGCTATTTGTACGGGCTCTTCATACGAAATGTATAGATTTCTCTATTACATAAAATTTCTGGTGGAGAAATGGCACATCTTACCTGCGGGTTATCTACCAGAAATTACGGTAATTAACAAACAGACTAGCCTGCAGAAGGAAATCACATCAATTTTGTGATTATCTTATTACTCAGACTTTAAAAAGTGTAAAAACGTCTAAAACCAGGATTAAAAATATTCACAATCATCTGAATTTTCCATATCTATACTATGAAACGGAAATAAAAATATTTCGACGTTGTCAAAAAAAAAAAAAAAAAAAATAGAAAAAAAAAAAGAAAAGAAAAGAGGGAGAAAGAGAGAGGCACATATTTAAAAAAAATCATTATTGATACTAAAATTCAAAAGTTATTTAATTTAGTTTTAATTGCACTGCTAAAATTGGGTAAAAATTAAAATAAAATAAATTATTAGTATTATTATACAGGAAATAATGAAATATTAAAAAAATATGTAATTTCAAATCAAACAGCATTATCTTGAGACATTTCCTACAGCTGAAATAAGTAACCCTAATCCATCTCCAGGTTACAAAAAATTATACCATCATGTAAAAGTAAAGAATATAAGAGGAGGATGAAAGCAGTAACGCAACGACGTGCAGTTATTACAATATTTGGTGTTTTGATAGAAATAATGTATGTTTCGTATTACAACACCAAATTTCTGTGTTATCTTGTTTATGAATTTTAGCAGACAGTCTTTCTTAAAATTTGCTAGTAGCTATTTTGTTCAATATGTAATATTTGTAAAATTACAAAACGCTAAAAGAAAAAAAAAAAATGCAAAATACAAAATAGTAAAAGTTATAAATCTCTCTATCTATTTCTCTTTCTCTTTTGGTTAAAACTTAATTAGTGTTATAAATTTAATTTATTTTTTAAGAACATTAATATATATGTATATTCTCTTTCATCGGCATTTTTGAATGTTTTGCTCACATTTTTAAATATGTATCCACTCTAATGAAATAAATTGGTTTATAATTAAACATTCTTCAAAAATCATAAAATGTATTTTTTAAATTATCAGTCTTAGATTTTTCTTAAATATTGCAACTGTAGAAGTTTAACTCCATAATACTTGATTTTTTTTTTTTTTTTTTTTTTTTTTTCGTGGCATTAGAAATTAATTTTTCATTATCGAGATTTTTGGATAGTTTAAAGTGTAAAGTAAGTAAGGTTATAATGGAACAAAACGTTAATGTTAAAGAAATATGTTAAGAGTAAACATTTACTAATATTTGTATCTCTATCACAATAATAATAATAATAATATCTATAACTTTTGAGATACAAGTAGCTCAAATATTATGAGAGTATTTTAATCTCACTGTTTTAACATCTAAATGCATTTTGAGGAAGTATTTGCTCAAATATTGAATGCTCACGCATGCAAATACAGCATGCGCCTCTCTTACATATTTAATTTTTACATTTTCATCGGTGTACATGTAGATATAGAAACATGTGTAACTGTAGAAACTTATTTATTTATCTATATTTAGAAGTTTGATACATATTCAGAAGTTTTTTATAACTAATATGCGGAGGTCGAAAAATGAGCATTTGAGAAAGAAAATTTAATTTTCTAATAAACTTCTACCATTGATACTTTATTTTAAAATATGTATTCTATTTCTTTAGAATGTAAAATATGGTTGGTTGGGTTCTTCGGATTAACCCGTTAACGACCGAATTAATTTTGCAAAATATTATTAGCTGATTATTTCACTTCTAAATTCATATAGACAACCGACAGTAAAATATATTAACTTAAGCAATTCTTCTGATAGTTTTAAATTTAAAGCCTATCCTCATTTATTGACGTTTAGTGTTTTAGCGAGAAAACTTCGAGATAGGAAAACTTTGAGATAACAGATTAATTTCCTATTATATGTTGACAAAAATCTTGAAAGTAAAGTATTATAATATATATTATTATTAAACTTGATTTAAGTTAGTATACCTGCGCAGAAAGCAAATATATTTGCGACGAATGAAAAATCATAAAATGACTATCCAAATTATAAAATAATTATTAATGATAGGCACATAAAACTTTCAGGGATCATATAGAGTGACGCTATAAACCGTCACTAAAAAGCAGAAATCATTCCAAGAAACCACAAAAAATATACGTGCCATTTTATTAGCTGTCCTCAAATGAGGACACTGGGCGCTAACGGGTTAAGGCGTGACATTCGATTTGTGTGTTTCGAGGTTTACGGTTAATGTCGATTGACTGCACTAGGGTCTTATATTTAAGTAAAAGTGCTCTTTCCTGGGTGTCTTTCTAAGGGGCTCTAACCCGTATTTAGGGAAATTTCATGAAATAGGAGAACAGCAACGTGAAGAACTTATAAAGAATTTATTATATTTATTTACGCGTAAAAGGCAACTTAATTTTCACAAGAGTGAAATATGATGATACCAGGACTTGAAGTAAAGTAAAATCATCGAGCTATACTTTGCATAGCTCGCTAAAGACCTACGAACTGAGCTACCTTGCCAACATGTGATTGAAAGTTATACAATTAATTGAATGTTGGAAATATTCATACGTTTCACGAACATGTGCGCAGTACTCCAGATGAACTGCTATTTATTTTTGATTGCAATATTTCTTAGTATAATATTGCTGGTAGAGCTGTACCGAGAACTCGGTACACACTCGGTAATCAGCCTACTCGGCCAATTTGCCGAGTACTCGGTACTCGGCCAAATTTGGATTAAGTATTCGGCCAAAATCGAGTAGTTGTAAGAATTTCATTATTTTTATGTATTATTGAAAGAAATGTATGCATAAGAGTTGTTTATTAATAACAAAACTAAAATATTATGAAAATATAAATGCAGAGTTATTAAACTTTTGCTACAAACAGCTTTCTGCAGTTAAAACGGGCAAGTAGGTTGCCACCTAAATCGGTATGGAGGCGATTCATGGTATGAGTTTATGCATTTTAATTACAAGAATTTAAGTATGACTATCTTGTATGTGTGTAATATGCAATTTTTTTTTTAAATAAAAATTCAGTACATAAAATTATGTCTATAAAACAAACAAAAATAAAATATTTTAGAAAAAAAAGAACTGTTATATAATATGAATAGTTACATATTTGTGCAAATAAAAGGAAGACACTTTTAAAGCTGTAAGAAAAGATGGATTTTTAATTTAAAAAATAATAATTATGAAAAAGGTAAATACACTAAAATGTTATTAAAAATATATTTTAATTATCAAATTTATTGTTTTGCAAAACCACCTATCTTTTTTACTCTTCTAGAATTCGAAGATTAATGAAGTTTATCATGCTTGAAATGATAAAATATTTATTTTAATGTTCTTATTTCATATGTAAATTTTATGCATCTTAAATTGAGCCTGAGTGTAAAGGAACTTTTATATTCTCTAAGAATTGTCTGAGAATGATTCGCATCTGAGAAAGACTATATAATAAAGAATAAAGTTATCAGTGATTATGGTTTTAATAATCCACTAAGCTGGAAGCATCAAACATAACAATGAACCTAATTGTGTGCATACATACACTATAAAAGTTCTGAAATATTTCATGAAAACATGCTGTTTGCCGTTTAACTTAATTTTGTGTTCAAAAGACCTTTTTTTAATTTCAAGATGTGCAAAATTCTTCATATGTACATCAAGTATTCCTTCTTACAACTACTGGGTACTCGGCCGAGTAGTAAAAGGCCGGGTACTCGGTACTCGGATACTCAACCAAAGTGCTACTCGGCGCAGCACTAATTGCTGGATAAAATTTGGACGAGTTAATTAAGCGATGTAAGTTCAGTTAGTAGAGCTTAGGACATTAGGACACCCAGTCATGTTGGAAATTAAAATCCTTTGTCGGAAAGGGGGTTGCATATCTGTCAACATTTCTAATTTTTAAATCAGATTTTTCACCAGTATTTTTAAAAAAGAAATCTGTTACGTATATTTTTGACGAATAATTAACATTAAATAAACTGAAAACATTTATAAAAACTCTCTGATATGAAGTCTGCGTTGAAAATAACGGAGAATTGCGATTGACATGGCTAGCCAAAAATCTAACTGAAATAGTCGGTTCATCTCTTTCGAACTGGTCCAGAGACTGACCTCGCGTTGAGAAACATTTATAATGTTGAATACACATAAAATAGGAATAGATATATATGATAATTGCATTTACAAAGTTGAGACGAACTCTCTCTTTTTTCAGGACTCACGTACAAATTAAGGCCTGATAATTTTTTGCTCTTGTGAAAATGAATACATATGATGTATTCATTTTCACGTAACCATCTAAATACTCGTTACGATTTTTCGATGTTATGAAGTCTTAATTTAACAAGGTTTCAACTTTTATTAATAGATTTATGTTTTATTCAGATTTCTTCATACCAAATGGTTTTTTTCGTATTGTTAAAATCACAGAAATATTTAGCTAAAATAATAAATAAGTACAATTCTCAATTTTAATTTTAAAATGACTATAAATTACAATTTATTAGTGATCGATTGCAACAATATATTTTAAACCTGAGTGTTCATGAGTGATAAATGGAGAAAAAGAAAAATATAATAGCAGAGTACAATTAGATTTCTGTATTTTTCAGCAGTTGTTGCCAATAAGTAAAGCTAATAATGAAAGCAGCAAGATTTTTTTTTTTTTTTATGTTATCATTTTTAGGTGTAAAGCACTTTGGCGAGACAGAAGATGTTTACCCTGACATTTGACTTTTCCGTTGCGTTTCTGTTTTCCGCTTCTTGACTTTTTGCCAAAATCCATAGATTACGAAAGGATTTAAAGCAGAAATCTTTTTTGTTTGTTTACAGCCTTTTTTCACTTTTAGTTTTTTTCAAAACATTCCTACAAAATTTCAGATAAAATGTATGAATATCTAAGTTTCATTTTTTCCCCAAAATTATAACTTCATCACGTTTATTTAAAAAGTGGGTAGTTTAAGCCTTTAACTTCTATAATAATTAGTATATTCATGTTTTATAAATAATTAAGTACTTATGTATAGATATATTTTCTAATATAATTGTATTTCCATAAATATATTCAAAATAATGCTTTTGTTTTAACCACACCAACGTACATAAAAATAAATAAGTAAATAAATAAACTTAAAACGAAAATTTTGACTTGAAAAATATTTATTTATTTTTATTTTGTAAAAAGTAAAGTTTTGCTTGATTTATGAATTATTGATCTTTATGCTTTTAATATAAAATCAAGAGTATCAACCAGAATTTACTAACCAGCATTTTTATTAAAAGTATACAAGGCATATTTTTCATTTAACTAAACAAAATAATGAGATTGTATTCCATCCTTAAAATTTAAATTTCTGAAACTTCCCATTAACTGTTTTATTTATTTATTTTTTTATTTATAAAATTTTATATTAACAATATGAACAGTTTTTTCTAAAATTTCTAATAATACTATTGCTCTTTACGACATTTGAAAGCTTAATTTTAAGTAATAAGTTTTTTCAATTTCAGTCACATTAAAGGTTGTCTTTTACTTTATATTCATATTAATATCATGTCTGAAATTAATTGTGGTATACGGAAGTGTCCTTGTCAATAGGAGTTTAGCTAGAACATCATCACTGATATCACAAAATTACATCTATGCATAAATACTTACTATGACCAAAATTATGCTAGGTATTAAAGAGTGTTTTTCACCTAAATTTTATTACACTAAATTTTTATAATCGTTGTCCTCACTGTAATATACTTAGAACATTTAACGCTGTTTAATCACAAGAACCGCTATAATAAGGATGTGAACGAGGATGAGAGCTACTTCATACTTCAGGAAAAAGGTAAATAAGGTAATGTTCTACGTCATGGTTTTCTCGTGGAATTACCTTCCCCAACCAATTCTTTGCGATGGAAAAGCGTTGTAATTTTACGCCCCAAACTAGTTATTTGCAGAACAAAAGTTACAACGGCGTAGAAGATTTTTCTGTATTTAAATAATATATAGCTATTACTATAGTGACCTTAAATTCTGAAAAGGCAAAACGATAATAAGTATACAAAGATATATCTCACTGAAAATGAACCTGTATTTTTCTCATCTCTATATGGTCGTTGAAACTGCGATCCTTACACATTCTCACACGAATATTCCTAATTATTTGTCTGTAGATAAGAACGCAACACGAATGAGATACGTATCGCAATTAAACTGTTAAAACACAGGAAAACGCACATCAAAAACACAAATTCTTAAATCTGAAAATGGAATTTTTATTTCAACTGATTTCAATACGTTTCATAATGCGGTAAAAAGCTTGTATAAAAAATTGCTAAAAATTGCAATAAATCCAATACATTTGTTTCCATTATTCGTATAGAACAATGAAAAATCATAAAAAATGATACTCAAAAAACACTTTTGAGATAAATAAAAGATTTTTTTTTTTCAATCATGTACAGTCGGTAACAAAAGTATCCGAACACTAGCAAAAATTCCTACGTAAAAAAGAGTAGAGTTAAAACTGTTTTGTTAAATAAATCCTTGTCGAATCATGTTCTTAGTCTAAGAACATGATTCGGCAAGGATTTATTTAACAAATCAGTATTAACTCTAATTTTTTTACATAGGAATTTTTGCTAGTGTTCGGCTACTTTTGTTACCGACTGTGTATAAAATTTCATATTATTGAAATTGAAATTATCGTAAATTCTAACACGCATTCAAAAACCTTGCGTTTTTAAAATATTTTATATTACAATTTTGTCTCACTTATTAGGATAAAATATTTTACAGATACAGTCGGCAGCAGAAGTATACGAGCACTAGGAATAATCCCTGTCTAAAAAAAGTACACTTAATACTGCTTTCTTAAACAAATCCTTGTCAAGTCATGTTCTTAGTCAGTCTAAGAACATGATTCGACAAGGATTTATTTAACAAAACAGTATTAAGTGCACTTTTTTGATATTGGAATTATTGGCTAGTGCTCAGATACTTTTGCTTCCGACTGTGTTGTTCCACAGTTACGAAACTGTGCTTATTTTACAGTACACTGTAAAAAAATAACTATTACCAGCTGCAATCTGTGATTTATTTTATCCAATCACAGAGAATCACGAAGCTGTGCTTATTTTACCGTATATAGTTGATTTCATAACTTCAAGTAATCAATAATTAGGAATAATACACACCGTTAAAAGTAAAATTCAGTGTTTCACTAAAAAAAAAAATAAAAAAAAAAAAAAAGAAGAAGAAGAATCGCGATTTTACTTTAATTTTGCTGCAACCAGCATTTTGAGAAATTCTGTGTTACTTTTCATCATTTTAGTAGTGATTACATCTGAAATGTGGAAACTTGATTTTCAAATATGAAACGTAAAAACTGGTGTATTAATAAAGGCGTACGCAAGTGTGTTACTTTCAAAATCAGTGGTATTCCATTAAAAATAAAATTCAGTTTTTACTAAAAACGTGAGAAATTGAGGTTGATTTAGAAGAAATTATATATATATATATACAAATGGTGCTGGGTTTCACAAACTTGAATGTACTAGTATTAAATATTGAAGCACCTTTATTGACGCTACAGTCGGTAACAAAAGTATCCGAACACTAGCAAAAATTCCTATATAAAAAATGTAGAGTTAATACTGTTTTGTTAAATAAATCCTTGTCGAATCATGTTCTTAGACTGACTAAGGGTAATAATTAATCTACGAGGTAATCATTAATCTCAAATAGAAAATCATTTTTAGCTATAAAAAATTCTATTTACAGAATCAAATAAAAATACATTTTAAAATCAATAAATATTTTTTATTTTAACGAATTTGAAATGAACCAGTTAAATCGTGCCATAAATGTAATTGCTCATGTTCTTGCTTAAATAATTCGTGGTCATTTCAGAAGATATTTTTCTAAAAGTTTTTCCCTTTCAATACAAAATACAATGTTTTTCTTTTTATCTTTCGCTTCCGTACTCATAATAAATCACAGCTCGATGATTAAATTTTTTTCTCCAGGTAATGTGTTTTTATGAGGTAATTTTGGATGCTGATTAAGGAAAATTAATTCAAAAATTTCTATTACGTACAGTTTTGACAAAAATGGGATATTTTCAGCTTAACGCTTTTTCAACTCCCATTTGAGTTATTTTCTAGATAATGTGGGTGATATTAGTGAAGAACAAGTAGAGCTACTTCATACAGACATATAAAAAAAAAAATGTAGAGGATGTGACCAGGGACGATAGATTGTTACGTTAGCAGATTATTGTTGTATGCTGCATAGAGAACCCCCCCTCCCCCGCACCCCCGAAAAAAAATATCTATAAGACGTGCACAAGGTAAAGTACTCTGAAGAGAAATTCGATGCGAAGAAAAGCATTTAAAAGATAATGTGTAAATAATAATCTATTTAATGTATTTTATACATCAATGGGCTCTTCCCAGCGTCGTCTGCTCAATCACGTGATAGAGGAAAACGAATAATCGAATTCCGAGAATCGAATTCAATTAAATATTGTTCTTAAGAACAAAAATTTTAATATTTAATATAAAATAAAATAAAAGTAATATTGTGCATTTGTAAACAGTAGAATAATTGTATTTGTAAATTTAATAATTTTTAAAAAACATTTTATGTGTTTATTTATTTTTACCTATAAGAATCGATTTTTGCATATTGTAGTGTAACTGTAACATTAACTGATCTAGCAATAAATAATAGCTTCTTGTGGAATGTTTACGGATTATAAATTGAAATGTTAAAATGTTTTCATTTAATTTAATTGCATAAAGGTGTTACAACAAGTTAATTAACTTAGTTACTGGTCCAAATGGATTTACGTAGTATGATATTGCACTGTCACTGATTTAAGTACCAAAAATCAGAGTATTTAAACATGTCTTCGTGAACATCAATAACAGGTATAAACTAAATGATGATTGTAAATGTATACAGCAAACAAAAGATGATGAATAATGATATAAAACTGACTAAAAATGATGATGTGTAAAAAATAACACAGATTAAATACGATTGATCAAAAGTAAGAATAGAAAATATGTTATTTTAGCAATCGCTCTAGATAAACAAGACTTCGTCTGCTGTTTGTTTTTCCTCTATCATGTGACCTCTGACGTCAGGTGGGAAGAGTCCATTGTATTGTATTTTTTGTAGTCTCTGTGTGAATTCTTACGATCTCCATCCTTTCTTTGTGAAAATTCCTTACGTGATAAGAAGAAAAGACAATCAAAATTTGAATGAAGCGTATCAAAACACATTAGAGACATCCAAAAGAGTATAGCAAAAGATTGAAAAGTGCGATTTCGCATATCTGTATAATTTTTAGACTCATATCACTCAAAAAGTTC
This sequence comes from Salticus scenicus, assembly GCA_963930645.1. Taxonomy (NCBI): domain Eukaryota; kingdom Metazoa; phylum Arthropoda; class Arachnida; order Araneae; family Salticidae; genus Salticus; species Salticus scenicus. Next base: position 283,533,557 of record OZ005652.1, on the reverse strand, counting down.
TGTCACCAATTAAAATGCTACATTTAAATTCATACTATCATGATTGCGGTAAAATAAATTTACTATTACTGTTGTAAATATTTGTTTCTATGTCCAGTCAAAAAGGGTTTTGTTTATCTTTGAAATGCATTTCTTTACTAAATTTGGAAGACTATTTCATTTACTCACAGTAATGTTGTTTATTTATTAAATAATTATTTTATAATTCTGTGTGCAATCGGATACTCAATTTCTATTGGACATTCTTATATTAATGAGTATGTATTTTATCGTGTGATTACAGCACGATTTATTAAAATGCATTTATTAATCCATGAAATATGTTTTAATCAATACAAATTTTAGCTAATCATTTGTAAATCAATCTGTTGCTAAAGGTCGCTTATTACAAAGTAGTCTCAGGCATGACAGTTACAGCAATGATTAAATCAAATTAAATTTTCGACTAATTACACTATAAAAAATCTGGTGTGAAGCAACAACACGACTTCCATCACCCACTATTTCACGTATTATATACAATTTTTAAAAACGTGGTTAGAAGACATAAAATTGACCTAAAGAAGTCACCTAACAAATTTCCAAGAAAAAGCTGATACATATATAGACATGTAAAACAGAGATTACATAACGAGTTAAAAAATAATGATGGAGTTATTTTTTGAAACACCAATTTCCGAGATCTAAAAGTGACCTACCTAAGCAGAATGACTGTTAATTTTCCTGTAATAACCACGTAATATACGAGAAAGGATATCTAAAATGGATTTACGTAACAATTTTCAAGAAAATCGTTACGGCCGTTTTTGAGATACCAACTTTTAACTTTTACCAAAACTTGGTATACTCAATTATTGGCCGGAAAAAAAAAATAATTCATTCAAAAGGATATTTAAAAGAAAGTTAATATGGTGAGTATAAAAAGAAATCCGTACAGCCGTTAAAAAAAAAAAAAAAAAAAAAAAAAAAAAAAACGCACTTGCGAGACCTGAAATAGATCTATTTATACAGGACACCTACCAATTTTTCTGAACTAACCAACTATATAATTCGAAAAAAACATATAATAGAGTGTTTATATAGCAAATTTGAAGAAAATCGTTAGAGCCGTTTTTGAGATACGAACTTACGGTCTCATTTCTGGTTTCCGATGTCTCACTTCCGGTTTCTGGGAGTTTCATCTGTACACCAGTTCCGTCTCAATTCTGAAGTCTCGTAGCTGTATCTTTATTAGTTTCGGAGATATGATAGTAAGAAGATTCCGCACACGCACACACACACACACACACACACTGAACAATTGCCAAAAACTACTGTTTTGGACTCAGGAGACCTTAAAACATGTAAATCAGGTGAAAACCCGACACGGAATTTTTGGACCGAATGTAATACTTCCATTACTTACGATAGTGGGGTAATGTAAGTAAAAGTATGCTATAAACATTTTATATATATATATATATATATATATATATATATATACTAGCTGACCCGACAAACGTTGTTTTGTCATATAAATTATTTCTAGAGAATATTTTGCTAGAAAAAAATAACTAACTTATTGTACGTGTGTAAAGATGTGGTATATAAGTGAAACAGGTATGGAGCGCTGTGAACGGTGACTGTGAATTCCGATTATAACGTAAAAGACATAATTACCGAAACTTTCGCTACTTGCTTCTTGCTACTTGCTACTTTCTACTTGCTACTTGTTATTTAAAACCTTCGCTGAATGTCGAACAGCACAAAATTTTATTTCATACGGCAAATATTTCAATTTAAGAGAGAATCTCTGATAGCAACGAATTTCACATGAAAATTCCGCCTCTTTTGAATAAGCTGTAACAATCTGGACCGATTTGATGAAAATTTTTATCAAAAAGTTATTACAATATCTAACATCATTACATGTACATTTATCACAATTCAATCAATCGATGCATGTGAGTATGTGTATAATATGAGCGAAGTGAAAAGTAGAGTTCGTATTAAATAAAAACTTAAATTCGTTTTAATTAAAGGTGAAAAAGTTGAAACTCAATTTATTTTATAACAGGTATATTTTTTTAATCTACAAAAACTTTATTTATCGTAATGCCATTGGATGTACAATATTTTTGGTTAATCCTTGAGGAATATACACAAACAAATTCGAAGGTTTTCCAACAATGGAACACGCAACATATAATTGACCGTGAGAAAAGCACGGATTTTCTAAATCTCAGCCACAAATTGGGACCCCTTTGGTGACTTCAAATATTTTAAGCCATTTTTGCGATGAATTGAAATGGCTATCTCAATTGTGGAACTAAAGTTCTTGGCGAGAAGCGTCCGAGCTACTTCGGTGCCAAATTTCAAATTTTGCCAAAGGGATCCGATGCTAAAGGTGTTCCATACAAAAAATAAATAAATAAAATATCAGTGATATACACACGCACAAAAGTATGGGACCCCATTGGTGACTTTAAATATTTTAAGCCATTTTTGCGATGAATTGAAATGGCTATCTCAATTGTGGAATTAAAGATCTTGGCGAGAAGCGTCAGAGCTACCTCGGTGCCAAATTTTCCATACAAAAAATAAATAAATAAAATATCAGTGACATGCACACGCACAAAAGTATGAGACCCCTTTGGTGACTTTAAATATTGTAAGCCATTTTTGCAATGAATTGAAATGGCTATCTCAATTGTGGAAATAAAGATCTTGGCGAGAAGCGTCCGAGCTACTTCGGTGCCAAATTTCAAATTTTGCCAAAGGGTTCCGATATTAAAGGTGTTCCATTCAAAAAATAAATAAATAAAATATAATAAATTAGCTACACAATTAAATTTGTAGGTTAGGGTGGTTGTTAATCAACGCGCGTGTAAATTTGATAGAAAATTATATAAAATAATAGTCCAATTCCGCACTAAATTTGCAAAATGTATAGTTTTTTATGCACACTTCAAAACTCTTCAAACACTAATTACATCTTGATGTAATATTTCAATTAGCACTCGCTCGTGAAATATACGCGCTGGCCATTTTCAAGATGGACGGCTAAATGAAGAACTGCTGGATCCCGTTCATGAATTGGGAAACCAAAGATACGCCAAACAGCTTCATTGGAGCTGACGTACCGGCCAATTTGGTAAAGTGTTATTTCATCGTTGTTATTCACCGGAGGAGCATTCACATTGGTATTTTCAACTCGAAATACAGCCATATCACTGCCTTTATTCACATACTTGCAAATGTATTTGATACTCTTCACTGAACTGCAGAACTCAATGAATGCAGAACTTAATATGAGCATTGAATGTTTTGCTCAGCAGAGCGAATATGGGACCACCCAACGATTATCAATGTCAATGTCAATGTTGTTGACATAGATGACCGCCATAGATGATAAGATTGTCCGCCATTATCGGGATTTCTTCGACGATATATTGGATATCCGTCAACATTTGTGATCGTATCGTTAGTGAAATTTTTCGGAAAACTTTTAGTACATTTTCCATCTGCACAAATAATAATGGCCTAAAAATTCATTTTTCATTTTAACATAAAATAACTCCGTCGGATATTGACGAATTTTTTAAAAGAATATACCATTTTAATCCTCAGGCTAAAAATATTAACTTTGAAAAAATATTTTAAACACTTACGGTTAAAAATTCATTTTTCATTTCAACATTAAATAAATTCTGACATCGTGTTTACGATTCTAAAAATTTTAACTTTGAAAAAATATTTGAAACACTTCGTAAGATACTGTTAAGTTAAAAATTCATTTTTCATTTCAACATTAAATAAATTCTGACATCATGTTTATGGACAACTCACGCCATCTAGGTGGAAAAGTTGTTGAAACTGTTGGTTAAAAATTAATTAAGAAAGAACTAATTAAGTTACAACTTTCATTTGTAAATCTAAACCATTCTCGAATCCATCTGAAGACACACAAAAAATTTTATTAAACTCGGTCCAGCCGTTTAGGAGGAGTTCAGTGACATACACACGCACAAAAGAAATATATATATAAAGATATATCATTTCAAATATTATAGGCT